>OY829475.1:5454528-6855028 GCA_963691745.1 Ditula angustiorana | reverse complement strand
TATACCGAAAATAGCCGAGAGGCTTTCATAGACCTTTCATAAGACGTGTCCTATCTCAATCGTAGAGAAGGAATTAGGGGATTTTTCAAAGGAGAATTCGCAGTACCTAGTTAAGGATGTGAATTGTGGGAAGGAGGCGTCGTCGGTCAATACCGAGGTGGTGCGGAGCGGGCGAGGCGCAGGCGTGCCCCCCGGCCCCCGCGGCGGCGCCGGCCTACTCACGCAACTCGCGAGTCGGCCGCCGTGCGCTGCGATCGCGCGCGAGATCTTTCCTCTCCGCTTGAAACATGTGTGATGTTTTCATCACAGAGAACAACTGTCAACTCACCCCCGGGTTCCTCTACTCGCGTCATGAATGAATACTGAACGCGTACGAGGTTGACGAGTGCCGCTCGGTGATATTTCGTGCACCTAGAGACAGCTTTCGCCGAGTGTCCAGTTTTTCTCGTAAGCTCGTGGCCGCTGACATTGCAACGTGCGGATCCCGCAGTGCGCGAGTGTGTGGTTAATTGGCGTACATAACCGGGGACACCAGCTGAGTCGCGTAAACATTGGCTTTACTTTGACCTGACGTTTAGCAGGCGATGGCTCCTGTACAAACATCTCCGGCCTAAATTATCGCCCATCGGAAGGATACCAACATGCGACGTTTAATTCTGTTTTTACTGACAGGTAAGGAATGCTCGATGTTTATAAACGCTACCATTACTTTATACGTTATATTATGTCATTGGTTATTCTGCTCAGCTTCCGCAGCTGATTGGCGTAATTTTATTAGCCGTGATTTTCAAACATTCCTTAGTGCGATAAAAACTTGTTTTCAACAGATAACTATCCAGTCGCAGTGTTCTTTATTCGGCATACTGTTCCCGGGTTATTAAATGTTTTGATTTTTGCATGCAAATAGCATATATGATTTTTATTTAATTTTGATAACAATGCTCTGCTGCTATAGGTTATTTGATGTATTACTTTCGCATGCCATGTAGATTGTAGGTGTATCAGTTTAACTCTGGAAAACAAAGGACCCTTACTTCCAGGAGCTACTTCAGTTACAGGCTTAGTTTTTTATATGATGGTTCTCGTCTCCTAGGTAGATATAATCTACCTGATAATCCTACATTGATGGTTTCTTGTAGGGTTGATGATGACCTACGTAGGATTCATTTTTAAAATATCAACCAACCCTTAACTTAAATAGATGTTTTTCGTACCAATTGGAAATCTTGGAGTATCCCAACGTATACATTATGCAATTTTATTTTAATTTTAATGTTTTTGCGACCTTATTTTAAGTTAAACATTTAATAACTCTACATCGAATTAAACATTTCGGCATATTTTACTTTTAGATGCTACGAATTACAAAAAGTCTATTCGTCGATTAGATGAGAGTTTTTATTGCTTAGTGGCCCTAACATGACCACCGAAGACTAATTTGTCCCAGAGTACATCTCTTTCTCCCGATACTAGTTAGATAGAGCCGTATTGTAGGATAAAATAAACTCGGACAGTCTTGTTAAGGCCGCTTCAAATTGGTTGACGTATACCTAGCAACACATATTTCTTCACAGTCGAAGATATCAAATCTACTCGACTCTATTGTTAAGACAATAAGAGCTTGTGTAGACCTCTGCTGCCGACTGTATATTGGCACCATCAAGTTTTCACGAGGGACCTGAGGTAGGAGCAGCTTTGTAAAATTCAAATTTGTAAAAATTCATGAAACCCCGACATTGTAGTTTGTAGAAAACTTTATGCACACGCTTCTGCAGGTATATAAATATCTACACGGGCGAAGATCTACAGACAATATTGCCAAGAGAGTAATACCGCGTTCCCATCTCACTTGTTAAATTTTGTCAGGAAAATGTGTTAGAATTTAACTTTCGCTGGTAGGACCTTGATTAAGGTCTGGCCAAATCACTACCACCACCATCTTGCTCGCTAATTCAACCGCTGAACAGCAGTGCTTCCACTGTTATGTTCCGGCGTGGAGAGCAAGACAGTCGGTGAAATTACTGGCGCAAGAGGTATACCATCTTAGCCCTCTGGGTTGCCAAAGCATTTGCAAACTCCTTGGTGACAGAGCACCCCGCACGAATCTTCTCGACACGCGCTAACTTGCTACGTAACTCAGTGTGTCTCGTTCTAATTAGTCTAGTAGGAGAGAGACGCACTGAGTTACGTAGCTATTTAACGCGTGTCAAGAAGATTCGTGCTAGGTGCACAATAACCGGCCACAAGATCTTGTGTCGTTTTTTTATGCGTATGAATGAAGTACCTACATTTGCTGCTGACGGTACCATGTTATTAAAACGTCATCGGCATTTGCGCCGGTCTTTTGTTGCGGCTCGTGAGAAGCTGCGCGAGACCCTCTTTCCGGGCGCCCGATCCGCGAACAAACGGGATGCTTAGAAATGAGCTTTTTTTGCATGCGTCGCCTTCATTTTGGGAAATATCGTAGTGCCAGGAACGTAGCCGAGGTGGCTGTATTGTGGCTAAATAAGTATAAGTATCTGATAAAACATTCAATTGATATTAACAGGGTACGGCAAAATCTAGCTATAACCCTAGACTACTCAGCACATAGAGCTTCTAATGAGCCTCGTTTTAATAAGTAGACGGCGATTCATCCCTTAATTTTCAACTTTTAGAGGTGGAATGATTTCTTGAAATTAAAATGAGATCAATCTTGAGTATAATTAATAAATTAAAAAAGAATCATTGAAATCAGATTGCAATTGAGATATCGCATAATATACTCACAAAAAACATACTTAAATATTCAGTTTAAATGAGAACCTTCTTTTTGAAGTCTGTTTTAAATACGTATTACAAGGAGATACAGTCAGCAGCAAAGGTAGCTGAACATTTAAAGACGTCAAAAAGATCTACAGAAGCTCTTATTCTCATGATAATAGAGTTGTGTGGAGATCGTTTTGACTTCTCGACTGTGTAGGTATACCGCTGCTGGCTGTACACCGTCATCTATTTACACGGTATCCAACATTCGTCTCTATTTTATTTACGGCCTGCAATAGGAATTCGATTGATCGTATTGTTGGAACGATAGCCATTGTTCAGCGGACATCTGCCTAGCGCAGTAGTAAAATGATTGTGGCGTTTTAAAGTCGTCGTAGGTTATGCTATGCAGTATAACATACCCACGACCACTTTAAAACGGCATAACTTATGGAGCATTCGTAAAAATCAGCTTATTTTTTTTTGATAAATATTAAAACTTTAATCCCAGCTCATTTGCTAACTGTACGTAATAACGTACAGTTAGCAAATAAGCTGGACGAGTATGTATATCTAATGATAATTCAATAATAATAATTATTGAATTATCATTAGATCTACATACTCGTCACTCGTTCACTAGAACTTAGTCAAAATTTACTTGCAAGATTTCACCCGAACGTAGGTACAAATAAAGCAACATAACGAACACGGCAAATTAAATAAAAGATTTAAAAACAGATAACTCACTCAAAAAATAATTCTAGATTCTACATCGTACAAGCTTTTTTTAATATCGTTATTTAAGTAATTGCATCTAATTCTAAAGCGAGAATTGACAAGGAAGGATTCTAAGCAGTAACTGAATTGGCAGCTACAATATGACCCATTTTCGAAATGCTAATGACTCATTTATAGATAGAAGATAGAAAACGGACTTGCATTGGATAAAATATGATCTTCAATTAACGAATAAAGATAGTTTTCGATTCAAGCATGGTTGAGCTGCGATAAATGCTGCGTGAACCATAAGTCTGTCGTTGCTCTGTAGCAATTACAAATTTATGATCAACCGACAAGGAATTTTATAGTCTTCTAATACTTAATGAATAGAAAGGCGTGAGGAGAAAATGTTAGAAACCTAAGTACTTCATCCTGCTTGAATAACTAAGTAACTATCTATATACCTTGTTAATGCTTTCTTCCATCTAACATTTTCACCAAATAAATCGAACTATCTAATTACTGTGTACAGTCAACCAATTTGAATTCTGGACTCCTGTGTCATGTCAATTTGTCATTTAGTGTCTAAGGTTCCATAAAGGTCCAGAAATCAAATTGGGTAAATGCACCGACTGAAACCACAAGGAAGCATTTTTTAATTTTCTAACGCTGCAAGAGAAAGCTTAGCGGAGACCGAGGAAAAATCGACCAATGACATGTTAAATACATATATAAAAGTTAAATTGAAGACATAATCGCAAAAGTATAAGACACGAGACTGGTTAACACCTAGCTATAGGACATTTCACAAGAGATGCCACCGAATTTAAAAAAATAATGAAAGTTTCATACGTTTTTGACGGCATTTCTTATGAAACGACCTCTATTTCCCAACTTTCCATAAAAATGTTCCTTTATAAATGTCAACCTGTCTAGTTAGTTATGCTTTTTTGTGAACACGTCTACAATTATTTTCCGTAAACACCTAATTGCATTAGCATATAACGTTATTGTGGAGGCGGATTGCAACCTTGCCCTTTCATTATCATTAAAAAGAAAAAATAAAGCTCTCCAGAGCAGCTGCTACAGAACATGTTTTGGACTGTATTATAATTCGATCGATTCGTAGTAGTCATGTAATGATATCGATGTTATGCTACGTCATGTTAAGTTAAAACCAGTATTCGAGATGCTTTCCACCCATCTGACGCCGGAAGGTAGGGTTACTAACGTCACCTGCTAAATTTTAAAATGTTAAACTAGAAAGCAAAATAAAGGGCTGATGTAAAGCAATGAAAACTGCTTTAATTTTATGTTATATGTACGAGTATACTCGTAGATTAGTCGTTCCCTGTTACATTTTTGCCTAAACATTAAACGAATTAGATTCGTAGCTATACCCGCGATGTCAACTGATAAAATTGTCTAAAAGCCGCGCAAACATAGAAACTTACTGCTTAATAATTTTTGAGTACCTATGTTACTACTTTACTCCAGAATTATTAGGACAGCACGGACAATACAAAATAAATGCTTGTCATTGCTGTACATTGGCCATTTCTATTGATTTATAACCTAGAGTTTAGACATTATCTTGCAATTCGATTTTTAGTTAAATTTTTTTAGTGGTCGGATTAAAAATGCAAAATTATGTGTCTTTGATCTAATGATGGAACCAGAAGGTCTATTGTAAAGCATTGTAACTTCGTCGAGTTTAGGCTCTTTTGATTTATATTGTATAAAATAGTCAGCATAAAATATTGTATTACCATGTGTTTTTTCTGTAAACTACTTAACTTTTCTAATTTCTACCAGTGCTCTACAATACCAATAAACAAGCTAACAAATCGACCAAAATTTATGTTTTCTATTATATAAAATATAATAGAAAACAAAAATTTTGTATTACGCGTTGCGTAAATAACATGTCGTTATTTACGCAACGCGTTCCTATTCCGTTTCTAAGAAATATAATTATGCGTCCTCTACAAAAGTGTAGTTGTAAAAGTATTCAGGTCAAAATCATAAAATAGTTTGAAACAATCCGTAGCATGTTTTCTTGTTTAAACAATGAATATAAGCTTTACATGCGTTCATATTTCTTAAAGGAAAACAAACAGGTGGAGCCCCGAAGCAATTCTCAAGTTAGTGGAGCTGTAGTCACATTTGACATATGCCAACAAAAACTATTAGATCCCTCCAGAATCTATCATTTGTTGACATACCTCGAGTGTGTGATGAATGTAGAGACTGCGAGAGCGGCCTGGAGTGCGATTTTTGAATCTCACCGGGTGACTAAAGCCCGCCAAAAAAGCTGTTTTTCATAGAAATGCGGCCATTTTAGTGAGCTTTAGTCACCTGGTGAGATTCAAAAATTACATTTGAATCTTATAGGGTAACTAAAGCTCACCAAAACAGCCGTCTCATAGAGATTCGGCCATTTTGGTGAGCTCTAGTCACCTGGTGAGATTCAAAAATTGCACCCCTGGCTATATACAATGTTCATTATCATCCAAAATAATAATGATTTGTATCTTCACTCTTACGCGTTATACGTATTGCGCTGAGGGTTTGGGAACGACCAATTTTCTATACAAATACAAACGAAGGCTTTTATTCTGTGATTTATTAGTTCTGTTCGGTTATATGTGTTATATATAGCTTAGAGACGTTTACCAAATGCGTGTACGTATCTGCGTATGTTCTATTTTCTCTGATTTTGAGTCTTTTGAACGTTTGTTACGTTGAAGTGGCGTAAATTTTAGGAAAAAAGCAATATTAACGACAGAATAATTTTCTTGTCTTTCTGATTCGGAAAGACTAATTTAAATTGGTTGTTCTAGAAGCGGAAAAAAGGGACAGCGTAACCTCAATTTGCACCATTTTACAGCATCATTTATTGCTTAAGGGGCAGCTGGCCTTTTCATGCTTAGGTACCAAATTAATCGGTCAGGTGTGATGGTAAAAATTATAAACTGCAAAGACTTTAGTGTTAAAAGCAGGATTCATTGATCGGTATTGCACGTTCTTAAGAGTAAAGCTCTAATCTCGCTTGCGTACCGCTTCTATATCACTTTGACGGTATCGAATAGGAAGGCTGCTTTCATACCACCCACTTTTTGTGAAATAAGTTCTGCGACAGGTGTTCAGTGCAGGTAGACGCTAACCTAATTGACCGACCAGTGTGGGTTCTTTTGTGAGGTACGGTACTATTTGAATAGAGTCAAAAAACAAAAGCATACAAAACGTTACTAAATAACTAATAGTTAGGCGTTACTTTGTAAATCTATATATATTAAGAAGTCGAGACAAATTACTTTGCTTAGTATTCTGCGGAAAAAAACGCTAATTGTTCCAATTTGTTACTAAATATTTTATACGTTGTCTTTTGGAGGGGAGGGGGGAGATCATTTCCTAGCAGTATGACATAATCATGAGTTCTAAATAATAATATCTAGTCTTTTAAAACGTTTCAGCATCGCGTCCAATCCTAATTTAAATTCATTTTGTCACTTTACCGCACAATTTGATATAAAATGTCAGTTTATGTATAACAAATTATATAAAACAAAATTCTCGGATTCGGGAGTGCGGAAACGTCCTTACTGCTGAATGACATTTAAATGCCCTTTTAAATGACATAATATTTGCTTATAGTTACGGGGTTCAAGTATAAATTCTACGTAGTCAATATCAATAATACGACTGGATAAGGGCAGTTGGACAACCGTGAAATTCACTAGAACGCGTTAAATTATACATTGCTCCACGTTACTTCCGTATCATTTTTTGGAAATTAATTCTAAATTAATGCATAAAATCTGAAAGTAATTATAGAGACTAAAACCTGAATGCAATTATTAGCCGACTTCAAAAAAACAGGAGGTTCTTATTCGAAATCGCGTAATTTTCTTTGCACTTAGACATTATTTCGAAGAACCGCATTTTTTTATAACATAACGTACGCTATAACTCGATTCTTCTTTTATTATGTTCCACTTGTCCTTTAGAAACTTTTGTCCGCGGGCGTGGTCGAACCCGAGCTTCTAACAGAATTTGATAAATAAAAGTTTCGCTTAGAAAGAAAGCAAAAGTTTCATAGTTTTCGACCAGTGGAGGGTGCGCGGTTGCTGTGTTTATTTCTTAGCACTATATCTATAATCTATGATCGCATTTCACTAGCCCATAGGTATTTAATGTGAGTCTAAGTGGGTACTGCGCCGATTTTGAACACTTTAGTTTTTTTTCCTCGAGCAGCCGTCGTTGGTGTCTTTCAGTCAAATATTTTATACCTACCTGTACTTTTTACTTCGTTAATAAATTACAGGCACTCAGAAGGTTTTTAATGGGATAACTTGGTGGTATCGGTAAAATATAATTGGAACGGAACCTTTCATAGTACATCTTTTACAAAAACTGACACTCGAATCGTCTAAGAGTAAAGTTCGTTTAATTCATTCAATAAATGTACTTCCGCAAACTTGCTGCATTTTAAACTTCGAGTCGAAGCAGGGACGATGCGACTTCTTAGTAAGCAAATATTTTTAGTTGGATTTAGAACTAAGAAACTTTCTTGCCTAGGCAAGAAGTAAGCGCTCTCGCGTAAAAGTTTAAACATTATTGCCAGGATTTGGGTGTAAGTAAATTGTAAAATGGCGAGTTCCATTTGTCTCTCTCCTTAATGTTTTTTGTTGGGGGCGGATGTGAACTGCACCTGGCTCCTGCGTTGATTTTTTCTTTTCGGTCCTGTTTTGGTTTTGGAAGTCAGCGTGATTGCTTTTACGTACCACGTCGGGATTATCTTGGAATAATTTAAGAGTTGATTCAAATGCAAAGCGTCTGATCTACAGGCGCCAACAACGTTGTATGGACAATGTCTCGTTAAAATTCCATCGCCCCGGTAGCGACTCTTAAGCCAAACCGATAATGATATTTATTCACGACGATTATTGTTTGTAGGCAGTAGGTACACCGTTTTCTTCTCCGTTTGAAGTATAGTTGTTAAGAGTGCACTTTAATGCCTAGGTATATCAAGCGTAAGTACGTATGTACCTATATTATTATTGTTAATGTAAGTTGGTACCTGTAGTTTAACTTCAAAATAAAAATTTACAAATTCTCTTAAAAATAAATTAATCTAACATGTGATAGTTGTCATTTGAATTGCCAGCTGAGTGGGTGCATGACAAGCCGCACTCACTAGCAAAATACTCATATGTAAATGCAATTCCATTAAATGGGTAAAATAAATGTAATGGATTAAAGTTATGGTACCATTACGTCGATTGTATAATTTGGTTTGAATGGAGCGTCGCATTCCGCAGTTTATGTCTATTTCGGGGTGCTGACAGCGAGCGCATAATCAAAACGGGTGCAGGCGATAAGTGGCCGGGCGCTTCTTTCATGTTGTGCATGTGTGCGTTTGTGTACACTAGTACGCGCCCGCGCAGCGGCGGTGGCGTCTGCGCAACAATGCAGATGCACTTCATACGTTCAAGGGTCGTGATCTCATGGGACTGTTATTAATGCACATGATAACAGTTATTTTTCGTTTTCTTTTTAGGTGATTACTTCGAGATAAAAGTGACAAACGGCGTCTTTTCTCAGATAAGGTTATTTTCGTATTAAACTTATGATGTGTTAGTTAATCTAAACAAATACGTACGAAAGAAAATAATTGAAAAATCAGACTACTTTGTAAAAAGTTATACGTGATCATAAATAAAATAATAAATATATACGGGTTAACTTAAAAATCTCCGGCGCTTTTTCGTTGGTTAATTATACAAAATAAATAATGAATCTGAAGTACTTTTCAATTCTAAAATCCACTGCACGGTGAGTCTGAAAAACAAACGCTGTAGTGGTATTCCTATTAATAATTTTATTAGGCTATGTATTTAGAATTGACAGATACATATTATCTAAACCTTCATAAAACATCTAAATGTAGAGCGCGGTAATGATTAATACTGTATTGTCTCTATCAATGCAGCGCTTACAAAAATTGTACCTGCCAGCTTGATATTACTAAAAGTAAATCGTCACCAAGTAACTTTTAGCGAAAAAAAACCCCTTAAACAAAAGGGAGAACTACAATATTATATTTGAAATTGTCTACCTGTATTTGAAAAAAACGTGTCTCATTTTAAGAAAATACGTTGGCGATAGCGCCGTTATAATGATTTTTTATCTGATCCCGTAATGTAAGTACGTTTTTTTATTTAATCATACCTGGTCTACCTAATGGCAACGAGCTAGATTAAACAAGAAATCGTTTCTAGATGTTAGCGAAACCCGTCAAAAGACTTTGATATAACATGTTTATTTTCTATTTCAAAATCAAATACGTATATTTTACTTAATAACTTGAGAAAATTCGTCTGTATTGCGACATTCGAGAAAAGGCCTTTATATAATGTTTTGCAAACCAATTTAGGTCTCGAAGCAGATACTTCTCTTGATATTCTTAAATTAGATTTCGTTTGATATCAACAGAATACAAAGAATACAGATTTTATAACATTTTCTTGTATCGACAATCGAGAGATGTTCATCGGGTGTACAATAATAGATAGTTAAGTGGGCAAGTTATTTCCCCAGTGGCGGGACCTGGGCGGACAAACTTGCTCAGCTAAGGGCGTCTGTCTGTTCAAAGGAGAATTTGTCGGTGATTAAACAACGGGCCACGAAGGGGTGAGTTCAAGAGCTGTTTTTCCATTCAGTTCTTATTAAACCTCAAATGGAAAGTACCCGTTAGTGCCATCCGTTGGGAATTGGCCGAGAATCATTAGAATGTAAAATGTTTTTATGCAAAGTTTAACCTAAGCGTAAAAGTCATATATTTTATTCACTCATTTTGATTTTATCATAAGATCACTTGCCTCCACTTTACACAAGTTTTGCTAACATATTTGAGACTTTCCGGTTTACATGAGTTGAAAATTGACCAATCCAGATAATAACATAACTGTTATTGTTTCCAGAAGTGTTTGTGTTTCACCTGTACCTAGTTTCTCTTCCTGTTTAAACAGCTCTCCGCTTATCTTTATTATCTTCATGGTGGATTATAATCACTCACCGAAGCATAATATGGATTATTTTACTATGTTGTTGTGGCTTGTAGACATTGAAATCAAAGAATTTAAACGGTTTATATTGCAACGAATATAAACCAGACTTTTAGAGCTTTTTCAGGTCCCTTGTTAACGGGCAGGCTAAGATGACAAGTTTATGAATATTGAGTACAGTTATTACATACAAATCTACTCAGTTATTAAAATAGAAATTAAATATGTTAATGCTGTTCGGTCGTAAACGCATCCCTTGGAAATGGTTGGATCGATTTGTCTTATTTTTGTTTTGAAAAGGTTTTTAATAATCCCAAGAGCCATTTACATGGTACGAGTTCTCGTATGCAAGTTGCATTAAATTGCGCGGCTCAATCAATCAATCGATCGCATCGATCGCATAAAAATGGCCTTTTAATTAGGTTATTATATGGAGAGAAAATTTTTAAAAATTGTTGGAATATATTAAAAAGGGTTGGTTCTTTTTTCTATACCAACTGTTTTTGGTTTTGATGTTTCATATCTGTGAGTAGAACAACGTCAGGCGGGTCAGCTACATTAAATAAAAAAAATGGTAATGGTAGAATCAATAGGAAGTTTTACTTCGTAAATTACAATTCCAATGTTTTTTTATTAGGTAGGTACTTGGCATGTTATACCTGCAACATCGAAATGAGAAAACTATAGAACTGTGTACAACGCAGTGGCCGGGTAGCCGACCATAGTCTATTTGGTAGACTATGTCGGATAGCCTGAATAAAACTGTATGTGCCAATTGTCAAGTAAACAGCTTTGCGTTTTGTAAGTTTTACATTGGCGTCATATTTTTAGTTCTGCTATCCGACGCCTGTGTCGCTGCTAGTTAGAAAACTTAGAAGCACTTTATTCACTTGCGATAAGATTCGAACCAATGGCTAAACATTGAAAGCCCCTCTTCACCTGCTTCACCCAGTCGCAAAGTGGTGACGCTGTGCTTGTAACAATCCGAACAAGTTAGCAGATCTATTGTCTTCTTATATCGATGACCTGCAATGCCTCCCCATTTTTTCCTTTACAAACGACTTCAAAAAAAGGAGTTTTTCAGTTCTTCGGAATCTTAATTTTATTTTTTGTTAGTAAGCCTTTACACCTACTGTTTGTCTGTTCATTTTTATATTTAGTATGCCATGTCACCTTAGTCTACCCCTGAACATGTTAAGACCTAAAAAGGATTCAAAACGTCGAGATTCAGATTAGTTGCAATATTATTTAAATAGTATAAACTATTTAAATAATATTTTTATAAAATACGGAATATATAAATATGTAATTCCTTATTATTTTTACGATGTATAAATGACTGGCCTTCGAGAATATGAGGGTCGAGTCGAGACGGCACGTGCGTTCAGTAAAATGATAATGATAGAGTGGCCGGAGGGGAGGCATAATCAACTGAATAACTAATTTCAAGTCATTGCGCTTCATTCAGTGTAAATAGCCCTTTTGCAGCACCCTTTGCCCTTCGATGATTGTAAGTACATACTCGGGGGATATATCAAGGACGTTTTATAAAAATATTATGAAATATTCCAATTCATTGTTACAAAGAACACTTGAATTAATTTCAAAAGAAATGTTGAAATGGCCAAGCCGGAGGGTTAATAGGCACCAGAAGTTAATGATAAAGCCGTGCTTAAAGGTTAATTGGTTTAAAGGTCGAAGGGTTGCCTTGTCCTAGTTATTGTAACTTTTGTGACATCAATTCTGCGGGGATGTCAAGATATTGGGAAAGCATTTCCATTATTGGAATATCAATTAATTTCGCTCGTGACTCTAAAGACAAATTTCGATTTCGGATCCAGTTTCAGTGCTGAAAGCAAAAGACCCACATAGTATTAGAGTAAAAGGTCTATTTTTTGAAAATGTCAGGAGTAGTAAAATGAAAGAGGAAACTTTTAAATCATCACTCAGATAACAAAAGTTTCTACATTTTTATGGATTGTAACGTATCATGAAACAAAAAATACTTATTTTCTTCATTTTGTTGTTTTAAAATCGCTTTTTAAATATCTTTTTTATTTTCTGATTTTGACACGAATATTTTTAAAGATGATCTAGAGGTACAACAATTTTACACTTTCATGCTATTCGGTTTGTGAGTGAAGTACGTGCTGAGATCGGCTTATACATTTTTCAAAATTATATTTCACCGCAGTAGCAATACTCCCACTATAGGTAAGTTTATTTCGCGAATATTCTATGAATCCTCTGCCAGCGCGGCTGCTGTTTTCGCGAAGCCGCTAAATCCCATTTCATATAACTTTCTGGCTCGCAAAAACTTTACGGACGGAGTATGGCAAAATGTGCCATTCATGTCGTATGTGACCAAAAAATTCGTCAAGTATAATTGGGTCAGAAACGTGTAGGACGGAGGCTTTCAAGGGGTGGGGGAGGGTCTACTGTAACTCCACGTTGCGTACGAATGGGTATATTGCCCGCTATTATTACAACACTACATTCCGCTCTGGGAACTTTATGGAAATGCGGCTCACGACCCCTTTGGCAAAAGAAACTTGGCCACGTTTTGCTTACTCATCTTATTGAACCCAGTTATATCAAACCTATATAGGATTCAGTGTATAGGTAGGTATAACTACAGTATGAGTTGGTGGTTTTAACTACACGAAAATATTCGTTTTGACATGTCGTGTTCAGTTAGCAGCAGAACTAGCTGAGCACACAAAGAGGTTAAAAAGTCCTACACTGACTGTCTATTCGACGTCTTCGATTTGTAGACTGCTGAATGTGCAAAGCGCAATTTGATTTCATTGTTGAGAATGTAGAGTCAAGTTTTTTAAACTCTTATGCGTCGTAAAATCTAACAGCCACCCTTCGCAGTCTGCAGCAAATTTCATTCGATAACAAAATGCACTGCTTATTGTATAATAGCGCAAGGGACCGTAAGAACGGTAATAAAATTTGATTAGAGTTGATCATAAATCTTTTTTTTCATTATCTCGCACCGCGTCGCCGGCGAGTGCCGCGGGAGACAGCGCCCAAATCCCCCATGTTTTGACACACATACCCGCCGTATTTATGACACACAGCTCGGTTTTACTCAACTGACATGAGATTTATGAAGTCCGCATGTGTGCTTAGAAGATTGAATTGCTTTACGCAATGTAAATCTATGTTTTAGAATTATAAATGTTGACACATGAGTTATTTTATTTCTGAGTACAGCCATACTTTTTTTGATAAAAAAAGTAGTGACTTTTTTACATTATGTCTAATATTAAACATATAGACTTGAATCGGTCCAAAAAGAACCCCCATTGAATCTGATTAGTATTCGAATCATCTTTAGTTTGAGTAGAAGGCAGTTGCGGTTATGGTTTCCGTGTGAACTGAAGTTCCGTTTATTGTTCTCCGAGCGTGTCGGAACTCGAGCTCGCAGTTACGCGATAGCATCAGCCTACCTATAAGTAGTTAACATGTGGCATCGTGAGTCATCTCCGGGGAGCCCTGCTGTTAGAGTTGTTTGCCGAATCACGCTCGCTTATTGCGGGCACCTCTTTCGGCAATCAGTGACATAACACAAAACTTTTTAGATCCCTTCGTTTAAATAGGCTGTCTGGCTACCATAGGAAACTTATTTTATATTGTTTTTTAACACTTTGCGCCCCTTAAACAAATATTTCTTAGATATCTTTCGTATTGCCTGTAAAATCACTGTTAAATTTGACCAAGAATGAACACTTAAAAACGCAGTTTGACAATTCAAACTGCGTTTTTAAGTGTTGTATTGAATTGTAACAACAGGTGACAACTAACCATTAAATCAAATGTTTATTTGCTTTACTATCAATATGGTTGAAAATATCGGTACATCAAACGGAAAAAAAATGTTTGGAACTAACATGAACTGTAGTAGCTAATTTGGACAAATTGTAATGGCCGCTTTCATAATTGATAAGTATAAATTTTAGATAAAGTAATACCTAATCAGAAATTGTGTTTCTAGTCAGTTAAAAAAGGTTACCTCGCTCGTAGTAACTCTCGCATGTATAGGTAAGCCTCAGAAGTAGTGACACTTACGAACCTTGTCGCAGTAACCTATGAAATGTAAGTTCCTTGAATTTGTCACATTACTGACGGCGACAAGGTACTAAAAGGCTAAGTGGGTTTACAAAAGTACTACCACTATGAACCACATTTCAATCAATAATTTGTCGTAACATGGCTTTTATTAATGTTATGTCAGGTCCATGAAGGCTCATAACATAACAAGTTATCGCGGGGCAATCTGGCGTCCCCACCAACCCCCATCCGGCTTCCTGCCTACCTAACAGAGTAAAATTAATGATTGTTTGACAAGCCGTCTATTTGTTTCCATAAAAGTGGAAATATTTCTTTGGACTGGGATACTCTAGCGTTGCAGTGATTAAAGTGGGTTGTCTTCAGTTCCGGGCTGCGGGGCTGCGGGCAGCGGTCGTCGCCGGATGCGAAGGAACATGGAAAGCATTTTAAGCGGTCGTCCTATACGGGCCGGTCATTTTATTTTAGTCGCGACCTATCGATCCCAGTAGATATAACCATTTCGAAATGGAAGTTTTAATAAGTGCATCCGTTGACTGCGCTTTCAATTAAACAAAACAAACTACTACTCAGTACGAGTAGGATGTATGTAGGTAGGTAATCAATTGTATTAGCTCGCGTGGCTTTTAAGATTTCTATCTACACACGTCACTTTTATTAATAATCGTACCAAGGCATATTGAAAAATGTTTTTTTTTGCATTGTCTTTTCGGATCAGCTTTGGCAATTGCTCACGAAGTCACATTAGGTATGTATGCAGATATTTGGCACATTTTACATCGATATTCACTGGTATTTATTTAAGATTAACTTCAAAGGTAACTTCATCATTTACAACTATCTTAATTGAATTTCTAAATAAGATAACGAGATTGTGATTATAATTCCAAAGGGCTAAACCATTATAAAAGACTAAAAAGCAAGCGATTATCTCTCTCACGTGATGGTTCAGATTTAGACATAAAAAGCGTTTAATCCTCGAATATCGTTTCCAAGTATCACTACTCAGTTGTTTCCAGAAAAAAGGACTTCTGTTAGTGAAGTAAGAGACGCAGTAAAGCCGACCGAGGCATGGGGTGCGTCGGCATGTGCCCCACATTGTCGCGCCGCGTTTCGATGGCATGGCGCCGCTCTCCGGGGGGATTATCCCCAAATTATCCCCCCTGATACATGTCACGTACGGGTTTTTACCCCACAACACGAATATGTTCGACATCATTTTTGTAGCTTTACGGTCCTACGAATATATCATGCCATACGATATTCTATTGATTGTGATCAGTTGATGCGCATATCAACTTTTCCGGTTTAAAACTATATTTTTGTAAGAAATTTACTTAAAAATTTAATTTTTTCGACTTCGGTGACATGAACCCTTAAATAGTTAAAAGATTCAGGGGCTACTTTGCGGAGGTATATAGAAGTATTTTGGAACACGTTATAGCGAAAACAACTTGTTTTTAGGAGTCTCAGTATAATTATTTATACTTTATTTATATTTAAATTTATTGAATTTAACCGATTTCAAAGTAGGTAATATAACATATTGTAGGATAACACATAAACCTGTTTTTGTTTTCTGTTTTCTTTTTTCGGAAAATATGTTTCTAGGAAAAATATCCTCATATTAGTTATGCTGTGTGTAGCAAAGACATACGGGCACATTATTGGATTGGGTTGGCTTTCATTACTCGGGGCTGTGTAAGAAGTCGTGGGATCTTGATTATATGTTATCTTTATTTGTGCACGTTTTTCCTGACAAAACGATATCTACTCATAGTACGTATTGTTTTCGGTGAGACGAAAAGCCCTCATGTAAATATTATTATTGCCTGAGTGCTTTCTATGTTTTTTAAGGAAGACATGTCATAAAAACTACGATAATTGTCGATAGTCTAGAGCAGTGATTCCCAAAGTGGTCCAGGTGGACCCCTAGGGGTCCACGGGAGACTTGCTGGGGGTAGAAATATAGCAGCAGGGGGTCCACCGAAACCAGTAAAATTTTGAAAGTGGTCCACGAGAAAAATAAGTTTTGGGAACTACTGGTCTAGAGTCTAGACTATTCTCTCTACGTTCGGTTTTTACATTAAAGGTTGACTGAAAGAGATCTCTTAAAATAATTTAATAAATTCGGTTTTATAAGTATTTTCTTGTTAACTGTGCCTTTTTCGCGCTCTGTAATATTAAGAGTGGTATCTATATGTATACGTAGGTGTATGTAAGCCTCATCTCTTATCTTAGAAGTGTAAACTTATGTATTTTTTGATTGTAGGTATAAACAACACAAAAAAATCTATAACAAAGATATGGTAATGTATAAACGAGCCTAATTAAAATGTAAATACTTCTGAAAGTCTTACTAGAAACAGATGAAATCGCAGGTGCTTTGGATGAAATGAAATAATGGAGCTACCAGCTCAACTAAATAACGCCAACTCTATTGAAGATCACTGTTCATTTCGGATCTCAAAGGACAAAGCTCTACGAAATGCCTACCAAAGAATACCAGTGGCCGCTGTTGTTTTGGCTTTGCTCGGACTTACCCGGATTTCTTGCTTACTTATCCCGTTTCAGGAAATTTTGAATTCCATTTCCAACTCGAAACGGAATGTTTGCCGCGTAAAGGACGGTTCAGTCGAGATTATTAGCGCTAATTTGTGGTGCACCAGAGTAAAGTGGTGTTATGCAAAATCGGTTGAGCTCAAAGGTTTTATAAAGCGAACGGCTTTTAAACGGGGTTGCCTGCTAGCATCTACCAACTCATAGGTCTCAGCGATAAAACACTGCACTCGGCTCGCCACTGCGTCTACGGCTTTTATTGCATTACGTAGCGATGCAATTTTAACTCCATTAATCTTTTCCGAGTTGTTTTGGCGCTCCATTCCCAGGCTCTGTTTTCCACGTATCCTAGAAATTTCGCGTCATACTAATTTTAATAATTTTACGAAACAAAGTAAATTCGTCGCGTTTTATGATTTCAGTGAAGCGTATAAAGTAGCAGCATCGTTTCGTAACAGTTTAAACATCCATGATCTACCAATTAAAACTTCTCAAATGTTTCCTTTGTATCGGTCACGTGGGAGTTTACTGGACGCCGATAAAGAGGGCCATTCACAAGATTTATAATAGCGCTAAAGTTAACGAGTCGCCCACCATTCAAGACACGCACTGTTGCTAACTTGTTTTTAGAAAAAATATCTTCAACTTTTAGAAACAGCTGGCATTAAGAGCTCGTGAAAACTCGACGTTCTAACTTTCCATGAAAATATTCCACATTTTGTTCGCTTCGATGGATCAACGTTATTTCAGGGTATTATCTTAAATTGCTGCCTCAATTAAAGGACCCAGTCTTTGTTTCTGAGTGTTCGTAGTCATAATCTTACCGTTTTGAAACTTTTACAGGGTCTAATCATTACCTAGGCATGAGACGATTATTCCGCGAAAATATGAGACTAGCTTTTACCCACGACTTTACCTGCGCGAAATCATTCTAACTGAATTTTTAATCTAGGACGTCGTCTAAAAAATTTCATTGAATCCAATCCAGTCGGTAATACTTAATTGAGAAGCAAACATCCAAACATCATTATTACTTTTACATTTATAATATTAGGATGGGTGTTTACACTAAATATTTACATGATGTAAACGTGTAAAGTATCAAAAAACTGTAAACGGGTATTGACCTCACAACGGAAGTAAAGACGAATTTATAACGATTCCGTTTTAGCCATTTGGCAACAGAACCTTAGAAACAAATAACATTCGTTGAACTCCACTTTTTCTTCCCTTGAAACCTATTTTCCGGATTTCACGCCACACACAGCATGGTCAGTAGTTAAAACTTTTGCGGCAACGAACAAACTGGTTCGGCGGCGGCGCTTAGGATGTCAGTTTGGAAACTTTTATCCTTACGTGCTGTCGTGATCACTACAAAAACCAACGCTGCGTTACCCACGAACCTTACGATAAACACGCCTAGCTATAGACCGCGAACTGTCTTAAAGAAATAGCACCGCGGGGAAATCTACCCTTACAAAATTAATGGGGCTCGGTAAATTTTACACGAACTCGTCAAAGAGATTATGATTAGAAAAAGTTCACTTCTTTCATAATAAATAACACACTCATAATCTTCAATGACAGGATGCCGCTTTAAACTTTAAAACAGAGCTAGTACTCCGCGGTATTTTCTTATTACAAATATGAAAATTATTAAAATGTAATCTGAATTCCAGACTTGTTGAAATTTATTTAAATTCTAGGGAGGGGAAGATTAAAACAATGCTTGGTATTTTCTGGGCGCAGGCAAAGGTGATTCGCGTTGTTTATCATGGCGGAAGAATTATTCACTAGTGTTCGCCCAGGCTTCATTATGCAGAACCATTAATCGCTCCCAATGAGAAGAAAGCAGTTGCGCGTGCCCCGGCATTAAACAGGTCCCTTTGTTGGTAAAACGCTGGACGATTAAAGCGACGATGCCGGCCTTCATTGTGGTCGCTGCTTACGATTGTTTGCCGCAACGTCGGCACGATTAGCAACAATCGCTGCTCAAAGACGGTCTCAAATCTCCTTTGTTAGCGCTGCGTCTTTAAATCAAATTGGGCTGTTTACGTCACGCTAAGTGCAGCTGGGAACGATTTAAATAAATACAATTTCTGATTGTACTTAATTATTCAAAACCACACCGCTAGTTGGTTCATTTAAATCGAGATATTACTGCCAAGAAAATAGTAAGCTAATTAAATTAAAATTTGTCTTGTATCATTGACTGTTCTGCTACTGTGGCCCTAACATGACTGGCCAAGTTTAGTTTATCTCTATCTGCGTCCCTTTCTTATTACACTAGTTAGACAGAGATACAGGGAGGGGTTAAATAAAACCTGGGCTGTCATGTTAGGGCTGCTGGTGGGTATTGCCGTTCTTACATTGATGTTGAAAAATAATATGGTTCAATGGTAATTACTTATAATATTGTTCCACTATTATAAAGGCAAAACTATCATAATCATAAATACCTACTTAGGCAAATTGGGAATAAATGTTACGCGTGTGAAGTGGATGTGAATGAAATTTGTGATGAACTCAAATTAAATTTAAAATGCTATATAATGAATGACAACACAAAGAAAAATTAGGGTAATGGCAGGACTCGAACCTACAACATCAGCATTCCGTGCCTTGCGTTTGCCAGTTTCGCCACATTACCGCTACCATAAAATACAAAAAAAAAGAAAATTAAAAATATGGATTATAACAACAACGGTCATAGAATAAACTAAAAACACAGTTGTTATTCTGTTGACGAACTTGTAAAAAAAACGTAAGAATACATTTTCAAAGATCTGCGAGAACTTAAAAGCACAAATGTGCGTTCTGAATGTATATATTTCTACATTTATACAGCGAGCCAATGATGTATTGAATTGTAAGTTTAGTAGAACTGGTTTTGTTACCGAAGGACATGTATCCAAGAGAAATACGGTGCCGCGCCGTCTCGGGCGCGCCGCTCGCCGGGCCGCCCGCGCGCGGAATCACCCAGTGGCAGTGAGGGTAGTCGTGATTCCGACCAGCTCCTCGTTGCTTACACGTTTAACGTTCGCGTGCGGAATTTTCCGACATTCCTATTGTTATTGTTGATTTTTCATTTCCATATTACGCATTATTGCGGTCAGGATTTTCAATAAGAAAATTAATAAAAGCCCTACGCTTTCGTAGAATGTCGATATTAAATAAAACCCACGCTGCGAGGCATAAAATATGTAAGTAATCGGTGGCAAAAGGCACTCGGGTACGACGAAAACCTTTATTAAGTATTTCAATAGGATATAAAATGGCCTAAAATGGGTTTCTTTTGAAAGTGTCTTCGCTTTTCACTGTAAACTATGACTTAAGTGTTTAGTGTTCTTGCCAGATTGATCTCATGTCGGATCTTATGGTTCACTTGCACATTTACGTTAAATTTGCTTTTAAATAGGTTCTTAACTAGTTTCTATAAATTAAAAATATAAATCTTATATTATCACGCTTAGAACAAGTAACAACTGGAACAGTACTAATGCTGATTTTACACGGGGACAGAAAGTGAGGCATTAGATGGGGATAGCATTAAGTAACATAGTTTGAACCGCCTCGGCGATCTCGGCGTGCGCATAAAAAATAATATAAGGTGAAAAATGTGATACTTATCACTACTCGAAATATTAAGGTTCATTTTTGAAAATATACATAAACAGAGTTTGTGGCTTTCAAAGCAGGGGAATCGAAGAAAAATACAAATTGTGTAATTTCGATAATACTCGTATAGGTTAATTCAGCGCTGATTCAAGAGTAGTAGGGATTCGCCGGTTCTGGATCACTTTTTTTTCGCTCAAAATGGCGGATTTGGGGGCAAAGAAATCTAAAAAAAAAAAAAAAAAAAAAAAAAAAAAAAAAAAAAAGGTCAACACCCCATTTAAAGCGATTGGACGGGGTCTCATCACGCTCCGCCCACTCCTTCACGTATATATGTACTTCCATTGCAACATAATACCAACACTTAATCACATACTCATAAAAGGATAGAGACCCTTTCCTTTGTTTCCTACTCACCCTTTGTTACGTTCAACTTCTTACCTGCGCCCACTTGGGGGTTCGGTGCCGACCTTTTTTTTTTCCTGGGTACCTGATCGCCCGCCACGCTCCGTACAAATAAAATACCATGTCTTTTCGTAAGTCCACTTTCAATTCATTATTCTATCAGCATATAAATATCCTATCGCATTATTCGCAGTACACTTTTATTCGTAGCCTATAACTTTTAGGACTATCATAAATCTAACCTAACCTAACCTACATTTTGGAGAAATTCAAACCTAACCTAACCTACATTTTGGAGAAATTCAAACCTAACTTAACCTAACCTACATTTTGGAGACATTCAAACCTAACCTAACCTACATTTTGGACAAATTCAAACCTAACATAACCTAACCTAGGTTTTGGAGAAATTCGCAAGCCATAACTTTCAGGACTATTTTAAATCTAACTTAACCTAACCTACGTTTTGGAGAAATTAGTAAGCCATAACTTTCAGGCCTATCTTAAATCTAACCTAACCTACGTTTTGGAGAATATTGTCACGCTATACTTGGTTTGTACTTTTGATTCGCAACTCGATGTTTCGTGGACATATCTTTTGACAAATTCTTATTTTGCAAACTACTTATTTTATTCTGAATCCATAACTTTCAGGACTATCATAAATCTAACCTAACCTAACCGACGTTTTGGAGAATATTGTTACGCTAAATAGTAAATGGTTTCAGTTAAAAACAAGAATTTTGTTGCTTTATTGCTTTTTACTTCTAACCTTATTAAGTACTCCTTAGAAATACTAGTTTTAACGTGTTTGTTACGCAATTCGATTATTTAAATACTAGTCAAAACTTGTAGGATTGCACTATGTACAAAGGATATTAAGAACGCAGCCTTGTGTTTCGCTTACACAGTAGGTACTATCCTACATTTTGTGGACATATTATATAGCTAAAGTTTATTTTATGAATATACATATAGACAGAGAGTTTACATAATACAGTAAACGGTTTCAGTAGCTTTATTGTTTTCTTTGTATCAAACGCACCACGATCTTTTATTATTTAATTACTTAACATCAATACACTATGCAAAGAGAGCTTTTTGAAAAAATAGCTAGTTTGAACGTGTTCACTAGGCGAACCGTTTACCTGACCATCGTCAATAAGAGGAGCGTTATGTTTTTTTGAGTGTATGTCTTTGAAGATACTGGTTTAAACCTGCTAAATTGCACTACGCATAAAGGACCTCAAGAACGCGGACGGCATTGTATAATTGCTTTATTGTTGTCTTTGTATCAAAAGAACCGCCGCTGTCTTTTGTTATTCAACAAACCGCGTCTGGGGAATACGAGTTTATACCTGTTCAATAAGCGAAGCCCTTCTTTAAAAAAATACCTGTCCCAACTCGTAGGGATTGCGCTGGGTATAAAAGCCCGCCATCACATCTCGGCTTCATTGCGCCCCAAACAATTCTCCGAGCAAGATCTTCCAGTAAGAGAGTCGTGAGTCGTGAAGTTTAGTGCAAGGTTGCTGAAAGCAGTGTTTCGTTGCTGAAATGGATGTAAGTATGTAGTCATAATTTTATGTGTGCCCACTTATTTCAGATTTTGATTGATTGTAACATAACCTTCATCTATGTTTTATGTGTGCCCACTTATTTCAGATTTTGATTGATTGTAATATAACCTTCATCCATTTTTGTGTTTACCATGTAAATCTACTTTGAAGGACCGTTTGAATAACGTTTTTATTTTGTTACAGGAAAACACATTTAAAAATTATTACTATCCCGACGACGAAGCAAGTGATGAAGAAGGAACGTTGGCCTATAAAGTCAAAAAAGCTATTGCTAACACTAACAAGAGGCCTAATAACAGCATAGATGGCTTCTTTGAAAAACGGAAGAAAAGGAAAGTTGCTGTAAAGTCGTCGAGCGTCAGCCAAGCTACTGCGGAAGGCGTGGCTTTTATAAAGTCCAATAAAGACGATGCATCATACGCCTCACATCTTATAAAAATTGAGGTGTATGATGCGCGGAAAATAAAAAATGTTCCGCCAACGGAGCATTGGAAACATGCGGAAGTGCGTGTTAAATACTACGCGCACTCCGAAGAGGATGCTCACGTGGAATCCACAAGAGATGTGATTTACCAAATCACCAAACAGTTAGCGGAAAAAAGTGATTGTGTCAATTACGTTATAGACAATACAAAATAAGTGTAAAAGTAGTTTTAAGATCTTCATTTGTTCCTTTTATCTTTTTTTACTCGATTGTTTGCGTTTTGTTTGTTAATTGCTTTATAACTCGTACCGAACATTTTTCTTTGTATAGCGAACACCTTTTGTATTCTAAGCTTCCTTTCTAGTTATTATTTTTCCGACAAAGAGTCATTGTCTTTCATATTAGATAAGTAACACAAGTTCCAAGCGCCGATGTTCATTGTATAAATAGACCATAGCCCGCTTTAAAAAAAAACACATTCTAACGAAGACGTAATAATGGACGGACAGAGCTGCAACTTCTTCGACCAACAACTTGAACAGCTTACTGAAGACCAAAGGCTATACGAACTCTGCGAAAAAGTGGAACAAGAATATTTTAAAACGTAGGTTACTTACCTTTGTTATAATTCTGCTTTTGTTATAATTGTGCTATTGTCATAGATATCCATCCTACTGAATCATGCTTCAACTCATTTGATGCTAATAGTTACCTTTGTTATATTGTGTCATTGTAATGGATACCCATCCTACCGAAACATGTTTCAACTCGTTTTTTGCTAGTTGTAGCTGGTAGGGGTGGATTTTAAGGTATTTAAACCGAATGCCAGTTGCTTCAAATCATTTGTTACTTTTCTCGCGACGGCATAAGACTAGTTCTATTTAAGATGTATTTCAATTTGGATCTATCTCAAAGTGAAATTGCAAGCCTAGATAAATCTTTGATCTTGTCCAAATTCCATAATTTGATACGATTATGGTATTTAAAAAAAGTTTTACCACTTTCGTGGTTAGAGGATACGGAGATTATGCCATATTTCACACCATGCAGTGGACACATCATACACACTCATCAATCTGACACATCCGATGAAATTGATGGTGTACTGCCAATGCAGGCATATTGTTTAAATTGTAGACGAGAAATGAGTTAGTATTAAACTTTTAGGTGTTTTTGTTTATGTTATAATTGTCAATAATTTGTAATATTAATAATTGTTTTATTTTTGCAGATCTTTACAAGTTGGCCGAGGAGGTGTAAATAAAAAAAGATCAGCAATGTCTACCGTGACTGCCGAACCACCAACAAAGAAAAATAAACCTTTGAACAATTCAGCTAGCTACGCTGCTGTGGCAACGTCAACAGTATCAGTTGGACACCAAAACGTGAGTACAGAAAGTAATCACAAAATTGAATGTCCTGTGTGTCACGTGTCAGTATCTAGAAAATATTATTCCAACCACTTGAAAAGTAATACTCATAAAAACAACGTGATAAGTTCTGACAAGGAATTTACAAACGTTCAGTTAATTGAAAGCGCGTTCGGGAATAGAATAGTTACTTACAGAATTTTACCTGATTCCGTTACTACCAATGCATTTGAAACACCAGAATTATTTTTGCATAATATCAAGGGAAAAGTGTTTAAGTTACTAGAACGATCCATAGCAGAACAAACTGTCGTAAAAGTAAATTTCATTCTTAATGCAGACTTTACACAACAAACTAAGCAACTTAATAATGTTTTTGACTTTCAATCGTTAAATTACGTCGTTTGCAAGGGGGACGCCACAGATGGTATTTATGCATCACTTGTAACTGAAATTGTTAACAAAGTAACCAATTTTGAAAAAAAAGACAGCGGATGGAGTTTAGTTAAAATAAAATATTTAGACATGAATATCAATAAATTCAATCCTTTGCGTGGTTCATCTTACATAAACTTACCATTGGATATAAAAAACAAAAAAGCAGTTATCAACGTTAAAAACAAAGACCATGAATGCTTCCGTTGGGCTATACTGTCAGGTTTATATGAGCCAAATAACAACTCTAACAGGGTCTCGTCGTACAAATTGCACAGAAATAAATTGAAATTTGAAAATCTTTCCTTCCCAATAAAAATAAACGATATTCATAAATTCGAGAAAATGAATGATCTAAGCATTAATGTTTTTGGCTTGGAGTACGATTCGAAAAGCAAGCAAAATAAAGTCATTGGTCCGTTACACTTAACGAAAAGTAGGAAAACTATCCATTTAAACTTGCTGTATTTAAATCACGGTACTAAGGGCCATTATTGTTACATAAAAAGTCTATCGCGATTAGTATCAAAACAAATGACGACGTCAGAGCATGCAATCCACTTATGTGATGGTTGTTTAATTTATTTCACTTCACATGAAAAATTGCAGAAACATCAAAAACATGACTGTTTTCATGTATGTACAAACTTACCCTCTGAAAACGATAGTAAAAGAAACTGGTTTAATGAATTAGTTCCCTCTAACCAAATATCATTCAATAACTACGATCGTAAATTGAGGGTCCCATTTGTTATATATGCCGATTTCGAAGCATTTTTAAAACCCATTGAAACTTGTATCAACGATCCGAATAAATCCTCAACAACCAATGTTCAGGAACATGTAATGTACAGTTTTGGATACTATATTAAATGTTCATATGATGACAGTTTATCTGTATATAGAACATACACAGGTCAAAATTGTGCCGAATCATTTATGAAATTATTAAAAAAAGATTTAGAGAACATTTGCAAAAAGAACACTTTTGTAAAATGTCCTTTGCCCTTAACGGAACAAGATAAAGTAACCATAGCACAAAGTGATACCTGTTTCATTTGTGAAAAAAAATTAAATGAAGAATTCATTGTGTCTCATAACCAACATACCGGTGCTTTTGAAGGAGTCGCTCATCCATCCTGTTCTGAGAAATATCGAACCCCTAATTTCTTACCTGTGTTTTTACACAATTTGAGTAGCTATGATGCTCATTTTATTGTACACGGGCTTGGATTTGAAGAGGGGGACATAGAAGTTATCCCACAAAACAAAGAAAAATATATTTCTTTCTCCAAGCAATTTCACATCAATAACCATGTAATGAAATTAAGATTTCTTGATTCCTTAAAATTTATGAGTAGCAGTCTTGATAAGTTAGCCAAAAATTTACTGCCCGATCAGTTTCATGAACTTCGGTTAAATTTTCCATCTGAAGAAGACTTCAAACGCTTAATACGAAAAGGAATATATCCATATGAACATATGACATCTTTTGAATCATTAGAATTGGTTAGTCTTCCCAATCACGATGATTTTTACAGCTCATTAAATGATAACCACATTTCAGAAAATGATTATAAACATGCACGTGACGTATGGAATCACTTTAAATGTAAAAACATGGGGGATTATTCAAATCTTTACTTAAAAACTGATGTTTTGTTGTTAGCAGATGTGTTTGAAAATTTTAGAAATGTTTGTAAAGAAACATATGGATTGGATCCTGCACAATATTACACGGCACCTGGATTAAGTTGGGATGCTATGTTAATGTCTACTAAAATTAATCTAGAACTTCTAACGGACATTGACAAAATTTCTTTTATTGCAAATAACATAAGAGGTGGTATTTCTCAATGTAGTAACAGACATGGGAAAGCTAATAATATATTTATGTCTGAATATGATCCTACGTTACCATCTTCATTTTTGATGTATCTAGATGCAAATAACCTTTACGGTTGGGCAATGTCACAATGCCTTCCCATTGGCAAGTTTGAATGGGTGGATAATAATACCGATTTTAATGTTTCTGATGATGCTGAACACGGATACATTCTAGAAGTTGATTTGGAATACCCAAATAACTTACACGATTTTCATTCTGATTTACCATTCTGCCCAGAAAACGTTTGTTTAGGTGATACCAAAGAAAAAAAGCTGATTCCTAATTTAAATAACAAAGCGAACTATGTGATTCACTATCGAAATCTAAAACAATGTTTAAAATCTGGTTTACGTTTGCTAAAAATTCACAGAATTTTAAAGTTTGAACAAAAGGCATGGTTAAAGACTTACATCGATTTAAATACACACATGCGTTCGTTGGCCAGATCAGAATTTGAAAAAGACTTCTTCAAACTCATGAACAATTCTGTTTTCGGTAAAACTATGGAAAATATAAATAAAAGAGTGAATGTTAAATTACTTAACCACTGGCAAAACCACGGAAAAACTCAAGGAGTTCAATCTTTAATAGCAAGACCTGAATTTCACAGCCTTTCTATATTTTCGGAGAATTTGGTTGCAGTACAGTTGAAAAAAACAAAAGTCTTGTACAACAAACCTATTTATTTAGGATTTTGTATATTAGATTTGTCAAAAACTTTAATGTATGAATTTCACTATGACTTCATGAAAACCAAATATCCAGATAAACTGAAATTGCTTTACACGGACACGGACAGTTTGGTATATCAAATATTTACGGATAACTTTTACGCTGATATACTAATAGATCTAGAATCTTACTTTGATACTTCTGATTATCCTCCTGACAATCAATACGGTTTGCCATTAGTAAATAAAAAGCAATTGGGTTTTTTTAAAGATGAAAATAATGGTAAAATTTTTAAAGAGTTTATTGGCCTTCGATCAAAAATGTATGCAATGGATGTACAAAACGAATTTATAGCAAAAGCAAAAGGAGTTAATAAATGTATTACTAAAAAATTTAACATTGACAATTACAAAACATGTTTGTTCAAAAAAGATAATCTGTTGTGTGAAATGATGCGGTTCAGGTCTATAAAACATGTTATATTTACACAAAAAATAAACAAAATATCTTTATCACACAGTGATACAAAACGATATTTACTAGAAAATTCCACTGACACGCTTGCTTGGGGCCACTACAGAATAAAGGACATTCAGTGTTAATATTACTTTTCTGTACTTGCGATTGTTCCTAAATTCGTAACAATTTTTTTTGTAATTATTGAGTATGGACTGGTAATAAGATAATAGAAAGTTGTAATTTATGTATAATTTAAAAATTTCAGAATGTTTTTAGACATTTTTTTTTTTATAAATTTAAGTTTTTTCTTTGTAGTATTATGCATGGGCTAGTAATAAGATTACAGAAAGATGTAATTTACTCTTTTTTTTTAAATTAAATAAAGTGTTTAGATAAATTTCATGTGTTTTTATTTAAAAATTATTCAGGTGTGACAAAACTATATAACCTTGTTTGGACTTAAAAAAAAATCATTAGTGTTTTAGTACTTTTAGATTCAACACGTATAACAGATTTATATAATGATTCACTTTTGTCACCCTTTTACGGCCATTGTTGCTGGTCCCAGTGGGTGTGGAAAATCAAAATTTGTCACAAACTTTTTAAATGATTGCAAAGTACTATGCGATGTAAATTTTTCGGAAGTTATTTGGTGTTATGATGAAATGCAACCTTTGTACAATCTGGAAAATGTTAATTATAGTCAAGGAATACCTGATATTAACATGTTTGATGGGAAGCAACCTAAACTTCTTATTATCGATGATTTGATGAGGGAGTCAGATGGACGGATCGTTGATATTTTCACGAAGGGTAGTCATCACAGAAACTTAAGCGTGTTTTATATTACACAAAATATATTTCACCAGGGACGAGGTCAACGTGACATCTCGCTAAACACAAGTTACATTGTATATTTTAAAAATCCTAGAGATAAAACTCAAATACGATACTTGTCGCGACAAGTTTATCCTGAAAATTCAAAATTCGTGGATGAAGCCTATAAAGATGCTACTAAGGATGCCCATGGATATCTCATGATTGATCTGAAACAAAATACAGATGACTTATGTCGTTTCAAAACTAAAATATTTCCGTTCGATAAAAATTGCACAGTTTACATTCCTAAAAAAGGATTTAAATATAACAGGAATCAACAAGTTTTAGTCAGTTCTAAATGATGCACTCGAGTGTGAGCACATATAAACACTTACTTGAAGCGTTGCAAGTACTTAAACCAAAATATCGCACGGCTTTACTCAAAGCTTGTGATGATGATGAAATCAATATTATTTGCGAGTGTATTTATAACGTGCTAAAAGGAAAAATTCCATTAGAAAAAAAAGAAAAATCTAAATTAAATAAACACAAGAACATATTACGCAAGCTAGTTTCAAAGGGAAAACAAAAACTAAGAAAAACTATCATCATTCAAAAGGGTGGTGCATTTCTACCTGTTATTTTAGGTGCAGTTTTAAGTGCTTTAATAAACTCTTTATAACCAAAATGGAGAACACAAAAAAAATGCTTTTGGTAGAACAAGATTTTATTGAAAGACTTAAAAATAATGAGCTATCAGAGAACTCATCGTCTCGTCTGGATGGAGAGATGAAAAAAATATTGAAAAGTAAAATGGATGATCGTGAAAAATGGGCATTATATTCCCAAGCACTGCAGCGATTTTTACATTTTGCCGAAGCAGATCGAAAGCCTTTCAAAATACCAATAGTAATGGATGGAGTTGATCACTTAAACAACCCCAACAGTGACTTAGATTCAAAGGTAAAAAAGCAGGAAAATGCAAATAATGACTCAGTCGCAAGCCCAACTTTGCTGGAAGATGATGTTCCTGCTACACCACCACTTAATAAAACGAATCAATACTATCCTGTGGAATTAACTCCATCTCATATCGTACAAGGAATACCGAAATCTTATCGATCGAAAACCCAAACTTTAATGGACATTATTATCCTTAATAAAAAAAAAATTTGGTGGAAGACAGGAGGGGAAGTTGTGTTAAACAATCGAGTGATCCCAAATAGCAATATTGTCGATCTGATAAACGATGTAACAAGACCTCTAAAACGCGCAAAACCAATAGGTTGGGAAGAATTTGCATTGGTTTTAAAAGATATAGGAGTTCCTACATTTTGTATTGGTAATCCTGCTAACTTGGAGTATATGAAGAGAGATTACACCAACGAGTTTCGCGCATCATCATCATCTTCTAAAAATACAAGGGATTCATCATTTAAAGTAAAAAACGCATCTACACCTATTTCTGCTAAAACAATTGAGTCGACCAAAAAGAAATTAGATTGGGAAAAATGGACCCCCTATTAGATATAAATAAGATTTACTACGATGTGTCCAACCCAGCTGGTTACAGTAGTATAGATAAGTTAGCGAAGGAAATGAAAGGTAATATGAGCAAGGAGGAAGTAAAAAAATGGTTACAGTCTCAGGAAACGTATACTTTACATAAACCTGTCCATCGACGATTTACTAGGAATCGATACATCCTATCTAATTATAATGAACTCTGGCAGGCTGATCTCAGTGATATGCGTACTTATAGTCAATATAATGATGGATATAAATATATTCTTTGTGTTATTGATGTTTTTAGTAAATATGCTTTTGCAAGAGCCATGAAAAAGAAGGATTCAGAAACAGTTAAACAATGTTTTGAAAGCATATTTGCAGAAGCCAAATCTACCCCTCGTCACATCCAATCCGATAAAGGCACAGAATTTGTTTCAAAGGTGGTAAGAGACTACTTTAAAAGCAAAAACATTAATTATTACACCACTAATAATCCAGACATTAAAGCAAGTATAGTTGAAAGGTTTCAAAGAACTCTTAAAATGAAAATGTGGCGTTATTTTACTCATAGAAATACTTACAACTACACTAATATATTACAAGATCTTCTTCACTCTTATAACCATAGTTATCATTCTAGTATCAAAATGCGACCAATTGATGTTAATTTTAATAATATCATGACTGTTTGGTGTAACTTATATGATAGAAAAAAAGACAAACAAATTTCATTAGAAACCACACAACTGAATGTAGGTGATCATGTTCGAATAACTAAATATAAACACATATTTCAAAAGGGTTATGAAACTAATTGGAGTGATGAAATTTTTATAATTGATGCAATCATTAGACGATCTCCGAGACTTGTTTATACCTTAAAGGACTTGGATGGTGAACCAATCGTAGGTACATTTTATTCTAAAGAATTACAAAAAACAACTTATCACCCCTCCATGAAGTATAAAATTGATAAAATAATACGCTCTCGGCGTGTTGGTGGCAGAAAGGAAGTGTTAGTGAAGTGGCAAGGTTATCCGAGTAAATTTAATTCTTGGATTCTTGCATCAAACTTAGAAAAAATATGAGTGAAGGAAGTTTTTATATAACTTTGTTAAGCAATAGCTCGACGGCTTATTATACTGATAATACAACAGCCCATTTCATGACCAAACTACCTAAGACCGTTAAATTAGAAGGAGAATGGGTTGTTGGTTTAGTGGAATTTCAATACCCACGTTCCATGTACAATGTTCAAGATCAAGAAAATATCATCTATATAAAAAAGAAAGTACGATTACCTAATGACAAGTTTGACAAAATCATAGATATAAAAACTCACATACCTGCTACTACATATGATAGCGTTGACACTTTCCTTGACGCGTTCAATGAAAACCCGCAATTAAAAAATAAGGTGAAATTTAGGTGTGATAAAATATCAAAAATGGTGGCTATAACTGCAACTGAAGATATAACATCTATCATAACATCACCGATACTGAGTTTGCAGTTAGGTTTCAAACCACGATCTAATTTAAAACAAATTTCAATTGGGAAAAATCCAGTAAATTTGTATTTAGGGTTACCATCACAAATATTTGTGTATACCGATATCATTGAACCGCAAGTAGTGGGGGATGTTATAACATCATTGTTGAGAATAATTCCATTGGATCCAACTCAGTTCGTTTATGGAGCTTACAAAATGCATGTCTTCTCACCTGCTCATTATGTACCTGTTTTACGTAGAGAGTTCGATACGATTGAAATAGATATAAGAACGACTACCGGTGCCAGAGTACCATTTCAATTTGGATCTTCTTGTGTGAAGCTACATTTTCAACGAATAAAATGACTCACAAACGATCGTCTGCCTCTTGTCCATATGAACATTATTATTTACATCAAGCTGGCTCTGGTGTAGGAATTGTCTATAAAGGTGTTCCATTTCAACGAGGTCATGGGATTGGAAGCTTTTTGGGTGGGCTATTTAGGTCTGTGATTCCTTTGTTATCCAGTGGTTTTAGGGCTGTAGGGAAAGAAACATTAGATGCGGGGATCGGCCTGCTGTCTGATATGGTAAATTCACGTCCTATGGAGAGTTCGATCAAGTCTCGATTCAAAGATGCAAGTGCTAACTTAAAAAGAAAAGCTGATGAAAAAATTGATTCTCTAATGTCAGGATCTGGGTATAAAATGTCAACTAAAAGACGAGAACGACTCATTCCGTTAAAAGCATCACGACGAAGAGGAAGTAAAAAAATTAAAAAGTATAACGTCGAAGATATATTTTCATATTAAATAATGTCATTCTTACATAATCATTCATGTGAATGTGCAAAATCTGAGTTAGATATATTTGCCCTGCCGTCAACTCAAACCAGTATTGAAAGTGGACAATGGGTTCATTACAAACCGATTTCATCTTTAAACGACGACGGCCCTATAGAATTTCAAGTTCCCGGATCAGGTGATGACTATATTGACTTGTCACATACGTTACTGCATGTCAATGCAAAAGTATTGAATCAGGATGGTACAAATTTAAAAGCAGATGTCCAAGTTTCGCCTGTTAACAATTGGTTGCATTCCCTTTTCAATCAACTAGACATATATTTAAATCAAAAACTCATATCACCTCCGAACAACACATATGCCTATCGTGCTTATTTGGAGAATCTTCTTAACTATGGTCCAGCAGCCAAAGAATCTCATCTAACTTGTGGATTGTGGTACGAAGATACTGCACATCATATGGATGCCGTTGACGCAACGAACAAAGGGTTTCACAAAAGAATGGAATTTGTGAAAGAGAGTAGACAAGTTGAAATGATTGGTCACTTGCATGGTGACATGTTTAACCAAGAGAAATTTTTAATAAATGGCGTAGAAATGCGTGTTAAGTTAGTGCGCTCAAAAGAAACATTTAATCTTATTTGTCATCAAGATAAAAAATTTAAAGTACAAATAATGGATGCTAGTCTTATTATAAGAAGAGCAAGAGTCAACCCTAGCGTTTTGTTAGCCCATCAAAAAGTACTAGCGTCAACAACTGCAAAGTATCCTATAACAAGAGCGGAAGTTAAGGTTCTGACAATACCGGCAGGTGTGCAAGGTAAAACATTAGATAATATATTCCTTGGACAAGTTCCTAAAAGATGTATTGTCGGTTTTGTCTTAAATTCAGCGTTTAACGGTAATTTAGCATTGAATCCTTTCAACTTTCAACATTTTAATATGAATTCATTCAGTTTGTATGTAGACGGTCATGAAATACCTTCTAGAACATTACAACCATCATTTAGCTCTGGTTTAATAGCATCACCATATCACACTTTATTTTCTGGGACTGGCATTCATTTTCACAACGAAGGTAACGCAATAAGTAGAACAAACTACGGAGACGGATATTGTTTGCTATGTTTTGATTTGACTCCTGATTTATCTGCTAGTTCAACGTCACATTGGAATCTCGTCAGACATGGAAGTGTTCGGTTAGAAGTTCGCTTTGATTCGTCTCTAAGTCAAACTGTTAACTGTATTGTATACGCAGAATTTGATAATGTAATTGAAATAAACAAGAATCGTGACGTAACTGTGGATTATAACAGTTAATAAATACTTTGTGTTTAATAAGGATACATCATTTGTTCTTAAACGTTGTTAACAGAATCATTTATAAGCTGCTAAATTTATATTTATCATGGATACAAATGAAATACAGCTCTGTATGAATAAAATAAGTTCCAGTTTTAAATCAAATGTTTTTGCTGCAAACCGATTGCCTATTTGGGTAAATTTACCTGCTTTTATTATAAGCAATTTAGATCCCGACTCAAAACCGGGGTCTCACTGGATAGCTATACACATTGATATTAATGGCATTGGTGAATATTTTGACTCATTTGGTCGAAAACCTACAGGTAGTCATAAGCTATTTTTGAAAAGAAATTCCAGGAGATGGGTTTATAACCACAACTCATTTCAAAATCCTTTTACCTCGGTCTGCGGGGAATATTGTTTAGTCTATCTGTATTTTAAGATTAAAGGAAAAACTATGTGTGACTTGGTAAATGTGTTTACTGAGAGTTCTCTATGTAACGATCTAATTGTAAGAAATATGTTTAAGTCTATTTTTTTGAAATAAACAATTAAATATAAAACAAACTCTTTTATTGTTCTAAGTTAAGTCTACATTTTCGTCAAGGGAAGTGTATTTGTGAATAAAACATAAAAAATGTAACATGGTATTCATTAAAACTTTATTCAAAGTCATGGCTATGGTCTATTTATACAATGAACATCGGCGCTTGGAACTTGTGTTACTTATCTAATATGAAAGACAATGACTCTTTGTCGGAAAAATAATAACTAGAAAGGAAGCTTAGAATACAAAAGGTGTTCGCTATACAAAGAAAAATGTTCGGTACGAGTTATAAAGCAATTAACAAACAAAACGCAAACAATCGAGTAAAAAAAGATAAAAGGAACAAATGAAGATCTTAAAACTACTTTTACACTTATTTTGTATTGTCTATAACGTAATTGACACAATCACTTTTTTCCGCTAACTGTTTGGTGATTTGGTAAATCACATCTCTTGTGGATTCCACGTGAGCATCCTCTTCGGAGTGCGCGTAGTATTTAACACGCACTTCCGCATGTTTCCAATGCTCCGTTGGCGGAACATTTTTTATTTTCCGCGCATCATACACCTCAATTTTTATAAGATGTGAGGCGTATGATGCATCGTCTTTATTGGACTTTATAAAAGCCACGCCTTCCGCAGTAGCTTGGCTGACGCTCGACGACTTTACAGCAACTTTCCTTTTCTTCCGTTTTTCAAAGAAGCCATCTATGCTGTTATTAGGCCTCTTGTTAGTGTTAGCAATAGCTTTTTTGACTTTATAGGCCAACGTTCCTTCTTCATCACTTGCTTCGTCGTCGGGATAGTAATAATTTTTAAATGTGTTTTCCTGTAACAAAATAAAAACGTTATTCAAACGGTCCTTCAAAGTAGATTTACATGGTAAACACAAAAATGGATGAAGGTTATATTACAATCAATCAAAATCTGAAATAAGTGGGCACACATAAAACATAGATGAAGGTTATGTTACAATCAATCAAAATCTGAAATAAGTGGGCACACATAAAATTATGACTACATACTTACATCCATTTCAGCAACGAAACACTGCTTTCAGCAACCTTGCACTAAACTTCACGACTCACGACTCTCTTACTGGAAGATCTTGCTCGGAGAATTGTTTGGGGCGCAATGAAGCCGAGATGTGATGGCGGGCTTTTATACCCAGCGCAATCCCTACGAGTTGGGACAGGTATTTTTTTAAAGAAGGGCTTCGCTTATTGAACAGGTATAAACTCGTATTCCCCAGACGCGGTTTGTTGAATAACAAAAGACAGCGGCGGTTCTTTTGATACAAAGACAACAATAAAGCAATTATACAATGCCGTCCGCGTTCTTGAGGTCCTTTATGCGTAGTGCAATTTAGCAGGTTTAAACCAGTATCTTCAAAGACATACACTCAAAAAAACATAACGCTCCTCTTATTGACGATGGTCAGGTAAACGGTTCGCCTAGTGAACACGTTCAAACTAGCTATTTTTTCAAAAAGCTCTCTTTGCATAGTGTATTGATGTTAAGTAATTAAATAATAAAAGATCGTGGTGCGTTTGATACAAAGAAAACAATAAAGCTACTGAAACCGTTTACTGTATTATGTAAACTCTCTGTCTATATGTATATTCATAAAATAAACTTTAGCTATATAATATGTCCACAAAATGTAGGATAGTACCTACTGTGTAAGCGAAACACAAGGCTGCGTTCTTAATATCCTTTGTACATAGTGCAATCCTACAAGTTTTGACTAGTATTTAAATAATCGAATTGCGTAACAAACACGTTAAAACTAGTATTTCTAAGGAGTACTTAATAAGGTTAGAAGTAAAAAGCAATAAAGCAACAAAATTCTTGTTTTTAACTGAAACCATTTACTATTTAGCGTAACAATATTCTCCAAAACGTCGGTTAGGTTAGGTTAGATTTATGATAGTCCTGAAAGTTATGGATTCAGAATAAAATAAGTAGTTTGCAAAATAAGAATTTGTCAAAAGATATGTCCACGAAACATCGAGTTGCGAATCAAAAGTACAAACCAAGTATAGCGTGACAATATTCTCCAAAACGTAGGTTAGGTTAGATTTAAGATAGGCCTGAAAGTTATGGCTTACTAATTTCTCCAAAACGTAGGTTAGGTTAAGTTAGATTTAAAATAGTCCTGAAAGTTATGGCTTGCGAATTTCTCCAAAACCTAGGTTAGGTTATGTTAGGTTTGAATTTGTCCAAAATGTAGGTTAGGTTAGGTTTGAATGTCTCCAAAATGTAGGTTAGGTTAAGTTAGGTTTGAATTTCTCCAAAATGTAGGTTAGGTTAGGTTTGAATTTCTCCAAAATGTAGGTTAGGTTAGGTTAGATTTATGATAGTCCTAAAAGTTATAGGCTACGAATAAAAGTGTACTGCGAATAATGCGATAGGATATTTATATGCTGATAGAATAATGAATTGAAAGTGGACTTACGAAAAGACATGGTATTTTATTTGTACGGAGCGTGGCGGGCGATCAGGTACCCAGGAAAAAAAAAAGGTCGGCACCGAACCCCCAAGTGGGCGCAGGTAAGAAGTTGAACGTAACAAAGGGTGAGTAGGAAACAAAGGAAAGGGTCTCTATCCTTTTATGAGTATGTGATTAAGTGTTGGTATTATGTTGCAATGGAAGTACATATATACGTGAAGGAGTGGGCGGAGCGTGATGAGACCCCGTCCAATCGCTTTAAATGGGGTGTTGACCTTTTTTTTTTTTTTTTTTTTTTTTTTTTTTTTTTTTTTTTTTTTTTAGATTTCTTTGCCCCCAAATCCGCCATTTTGAGCGAAAAAAAAGTGATCCAGAACCGGCGAATCCCTACTACTTTCAAGTAACAATTTTTTGAAGTGTAGCTGAAAAATAAAGCTTATTTTATATTTTGTATATAGTATTTTATTATGATGTGTTAATAATTGATGGTACAAAACAATCTCACGATAAATCTGGTGGTGCAGAAACACTGGTATACTAAGTACCTATAAGTAACTTGTGAAAACACAAGACAAATTACAAAAGTAAACATGAATAACCCCATTATTTAAAATTCTTACTGAACTGTAAATCCCAATTCTGTAGTAAATTATTCGTGCGTGACGTGGTCGTATTAGACCTAACGAATGAAGTTTGTAAAATGGTAGTTCGCAACGTTCGCATTTGAAAAAGTTCTTTCCTTTGTAATTGATCACGAAACTTAGTAATTCCTACACGTATTTTGAACTATTTAAATACAGGCAACACAGAAAATGTTTTTGTTAGGTACTTGAAAAGGTACCACCTCTTGTTATAAAACGTTTGATATGGTTAGTTATGTGTGCCTGGCAACAACTTGCTTTATAGTTATTGTAGTAAATAATCATAAGAATGTTGTTTTTGGGATTGTATCAAAATTTGATAATTATTTAAGTATATAAATTGTAGATCCGTGTACATACGTTTAAATACTTACGATGCTGAGTCGAAACAGAGCGTACTGCAAGAAAAATAAAGTGTAAATATATTCAGTATTTTTTAATGTTTCCATAAAGGAACGGCAGTAAAGAATGGGTCCAATGGCCAACCCAACAACCGCCATAATACATTTTCTAGATACGGATGTAAAGTTTTATGATGTTGTTCCTTTTACATATTGACGATAAAATTTTGTAGGGACTTCGGTCAATGTCGGTGTTTTAATGCATCAATCTAACTACCTTAAGCAACTTTTTAACAAACAATAGACCACGCTTGTCGCTAGTAGCTGTTTGCAGTAAATGCGAATAGATCGGCGCGATCAGGAATTTAGTACAGTCGACTACAAAAAAAATAATTAGAAAGGACAAAAAGGTAAATGCATTAAGATGCAAAAGTGGCTACATCTTCGTGATATCACATTGACCTAAGACCTATACTTACTCTTGTTGCGTTTCTTTTGGGCAGTAATTGTACCCGTGGCCTAAATCCCTCGCCTACCTACTTTCCTCTTATTAGGGATTCAGTATGTTTCTTATTTATTAGTATAAAACAATATTAGAGCTGAAATTAGATAGATGCGAGCCGCCAACTTATTTTGGAGGTGGGCCATCATTTCGATTCAATGTGCGGAGGCGGACTGCCCAGCCAATAGTACCTACTAGTTGTACCTAATAGTAGGTATATAGGTACGAAATGTAGAGCTCATCGTTTATTAGACCGACACGGCAGTTACGCGGCATGTGTCCAACACAAGGATGGATGGGTCCGTGTTAAATACATGTCGCATGCCGAATAATGTTTGAATTACTGCGAGAAAAATAACTAACGAGTCTGTACCTGTTTTAATAGTTTTTATACAATTTGAAATTGAATTGAATTAAAAATAATGTTTCAGGAAAGGCACCATATTATATTTGTTACTAATCAATCATATTATATGTACGTTATGTATGTAAAAGTCGGGAATTAGATTCGTTACAATACACGCGATATAAACCGTTTAAATTGTTTTATTTCAATGTCTACAAGTCGCGAAAACATAAGAAAATAATATGTATGTAAAATAAAGCCTAACGCATTTAAATTTAAATAACTTTAAAATAAATGGAAACACAATAGATTAATATAAAACTAGTTTCATTAAAAATCAAACAACAAAACAAAATAAAGCAAGTATCTAATTTGATCCTAAAATGTTTCATTATTTTTATTATATCAAAATTTTGAAACAATATTGAATTACAGAAAAAATTGTTGAGTACCTACCTAAACAACTAGGCACAAATAAATCGATGTCCATAGTTACAAAGTAAAAAATGAAACCCTAGTCACAATTATGACACACAAAATGTAGCTTGTTGAAGTGGCTCATTAAGGCCGGGTCACACGAGATCCATTGGTAGCACGGCTCTGGTTTGCTGCGTAGAGCTGCTTTACGTGCACAAAATGCAACGCAACGCGAGCAATGTGCCATCTTAACATATAATTCCACACATTATAACCATAGTGTGCACGCGCATCTCTCTAGAGCCATGCTGTATACACATCAGGTGTGCCTCGGCCTTTAGCTGAACGCGCCAATATGCTCAGTGGCCGCCCAAATTTAAATTATCCCACCCCGCGGTTCTGTCTAACTCTCGCTTACCTAGTATAATAAGAACGGGATAGATAGAGATAAACTATATTTGAGCAGATGAGATACGACCACCGGAGACCATTATTCTGCAGTCTGTGTAACAGAGATGCCACTCTTTTGCCAGTTATGGCGTATAAGTCATCAATGTGAGTTTCCCCAAAATATATCAAAAAGGATTATCTTAAATTTAAACTACCCTTATCTAATGTTGCCTTTGCGATTAGCATTCTAAATATCCTGATGATACTCGTACAATAGTGTTTCATCGGAAATCTGTTCTTACCAAATGTTACTTCGGCGAAGAGTAATTTAGTCAAGTGATAATATGATGACGTGCCGCTGTCCCGCAGGATTTTTCTGTACAAAATTTCTGGTAAACAAAAAACAGAATCAAATGTATACATCTGCACTAAAAAGTAAATACCTATGTAGTTTTGAGAGATATACAGCAAATTAAGTATACGAACGTCTTTGCGAGCATTTCACAGGCAACTCAGCTTAAACTTTGAACCAAGCGACGTTAGCAAAACTTCTGACACTATTTTCTGCTAACTTCGACTTTGATTGGGTACGAGAACTCGACAGTTTGTTAAACAAGTTTCTGTCGAAAGAAGAAATCCAAATCATTTTAATGAAGTTCACTCCAGGTTTAGGTTAAGTTGGTGGATAAAGTTGGTTAGTCTGCGCGTAATTAGATTCATAGAAATATTTAATACACCGAAGTAAGAAGTTAAAATTAATTTTGAATGTTACTTTAGTGTTTGACTATTAATTTATGTAGCTTAATTTTCAGAACTGTTCTAGAGAGTTTTAAAGGAAGTCTGTCTATTTGTTGACTTTTGCATTCACTTTTATTTTCTAGCGTTGACCATGAAATCATTATCATTTGTTTGGTTTTTGGGTAAAAAGTAATCTTTATTTTCTCGCAAATAAAACCTAACAAGTCCTGTTTCGTATTTTCAATTAACAGAATAACCAACGGAATTTGTGAAGCGTAACAAATTTCCACGCCTGAATGTTGGCAGTGGGTTTACAATGAAATTTCCTCATTCGGAAGAGCACGCTTCCTTTGTATTATTTAGCAAAGACAAACGCATCGCTAAATAAACTTAAAGGCATTCACTCAATATTATAGGCATTGGAGCCATCTTGACAAGCAGTGTAGCTTAATTAGGACTAAACAATAAAACCTGTACATAGCTTTAGCTTAGTCGGTTATCGTAATTAGTAAATTCCCTCAAACCTGTTTAACTTGAAACATATGCAGGTACAAATGTCGCGTTGAATTATATAATACCACAGATAGTACCTAATAAGTACTAGCACAAACTTAGACATTTTGTAAATATATTATGTCAGCCGTATTTCTCGTTGGTTACTTTATCCGTGACCCTGTAAAAGTTTCCTGTGGGACTCGGTGCTGCGTAGTGCCGCGAGAAAATTACTTTTACCACATATCTTCCCATAACTCGCCTTACCTTATTAGCAATAAATGTTTGTTGAGTGTTTGTTGAGTTGAAACAAAGGCCAATTAGAGAAATGTACAATATTTCAATATGAAATAAGTAGACAAAACGTTTGATGCGGTCATGGCTGATATATATTAAGTAGCCATTTTATCATTTTCATTATTTATAAACCGGCACTTTTGCAGGAAAAAGTAGGGACTACGTACTTTTGAAGCCTAAAGTGATACGTGACTGTGCATGTTGCTAATTCTCACCAAGATGCTTTATTGGTTTTTTATGTTTCGATTTATAACTCTTCAATAACCAAATACCACAACCAAAAGATGCTTAATGACAGAATTGCGTTTTAGTAATGTATTTAAGTGTGTAGAGATTAATTCCTAAATCTGTAGATCAAATCAAATAATATTGCTAGAATTCGTTGGATTATAGGGCATTAAGTTGGTTACGTCGTTCGAAACGTGTGTAATTCAGTCTTTGCTCTCCACACTGTAATGAGGCGCCACATCGTGTAATCACGATTAAGCGGCTCAGTTGTTCGGGTGCTCGATCAGGCAGAACTGATACTCGAAGTAAGACCGCCCGCACACGCCAGATTCCGAATCGCTGGCCCATTCAGAATTATTAGCCACCGCGTAGCCCGTATCGCAAGATGACGGAGATAAGAAAACAAGATACGATGTCCATTGTCTTACAAATTCGATTAAGTCAATGGCGTCGTGTTTTAAGTCTCTTGTACACATATTCAAGAGCTTTCAGCGCTAAATTTTATATATCTAGCAAACAAGCACTCGTTGGTGCAGTACGGCCATCGAAGTGTTATCAAAACTGGTTTCTTCTTATCGTATGCGGCAGTCCTAATTGTACTGCAGAGGCGGCTGCGTGGTACATCGGGCCCACCTCTCACTACTTGTTAATTAATGTCAGTACTGTTTCAACCCGATTTTCACGGCCTAGTTGGGATATTTTGGAGCCTCTGTAGTCTATTTAATCTGATTAACTACACATCGTGGTTTTCAGTGAGGTTTAACATGTTTCGTAATGTCCCTGATTTACATAATGGAGTATCTTTTTAAAGTTCAGTCTCAACAGAGTTCTTATAAAGACAAGTTTTGTTTTAATAGAGTTTATAATATTTAACAGCCAATCTATAATGTTAAGTCATCCCGATAAAATCATTAAAGTCTCGTTAACTGAACTAATGAAGTTTTAGTCAAACCATTCCTCTGACAAGGCGCGACTTAGCCCCTATAAAATCTCATTTAAGTCAGATGAAAGCGTTATTTATTGGCGGTGAATGGGCCACGATAAAATTTAGGCGATATATTTTATTATATAGAGAAGTAGACATGTTGCTGACAAGCAGTCAGCAGAGGGGAGTTTACAAAATTGTTTGTACTCGTAGGTAGGTTAGTAAATTTGATTAATACTATAAAAGTAAAGTATTTTTTTATAATGAGTATTATTATATGTATAATTATTAAATTTAGAACATGGATTGGTTAAACTGGTTCAGCTTGAATGCTAACAAGACCCCCTCTTGCATTTTGAACCCCTGAGTGTAGTCATGACTTCATTCTTTGCCCTACTTCGTGTTAATTTGCACGCCTCTTGAATAATAGTCTATAGAAGATGAGAAAAGTCCTGGTTTTCCATCTTTCTTGTTACTGACGTTCGTTTACGATAATACTAATGGATTCTGCGATAGTATTTTATTTTACGTTGATTCGTCAGAACAGCTTAAGTTATGAACTATTCAGCTAAGTTGGCGCATGATTGCAATAGATTAATGAGATTATCGTGATAAAGGTGCCATTAAGCGGGTAAGATAGGCGCGACTAACTTAGGCACTCCATTACGGAACCTATTCGGAATAGTAGCCGCAGCTTAATGACTCTGAGTGCTCTCCTGGACCCTTCATATCGCCGGTAATGTTCTAGTAATTTACCTATCACCCCATCCAATCTCGTGTAGATTGTCTTCATGATGTTACGAATTTCAGTGAGATTATAGTCACACCTTTTTCAGGAGATGATTTAATTTTTTGAAGAGCCAGGGAATTGGAATTAATTCCATCCTACTCCACCTTTATAACGCCGTCGAAAGAATGCGGTACTTACACCACCATCTGGGGCTCTGTAAATAATTTAGTTTTGACAAAAGAAGAGGATGAAACATCTGCCTTTGTGATGCTCAAATTTTTATCTGATGTCTAGCTTTGCTTGCTAAGCTTTGTCTCGCCTCTCGATCGTCGTTCCCACGTATAGTTTACACGAGTTTGACAAATCGTTTAATTAATGGTGTTGTCGACCGCGGCCGTGATCGAAGCTAGTGGGACTGGTGGGAGTGAACATGTCTATGTAAGCATATGACATATTGGAGCTTGATACGAGCCGCCTGTCGCGAATGGATCCGATGCTGAGTGGTGGATATGAGTGGTTGTGTGACTGAATACCGATATTAATTCACCGCATTCAGCTTTAGATGCATCGCCCGCGTTGACATTTAATTAAACTGACTCACGTCTGCCACGAATCGCTGACCCTGCCTGTGGCTGCAGCACTAGCTATGCTGTTTATTTTGTTTCAATATCGTGTATGAGCATTATGTATCACTAGTTTATTGTAAGCCTAGAATCACCAAACACTTGGAAGCTGAAGATACATTTCATTTATATTTACGATGCTTTACATAAATTCTAAGCAATTATTTTGTGTTCTGTAATTTGGCTTGCTTTTTCGTTTATTGTTTACTTTTTAAAGGGGGTAGCTCTGGCTCGTATTTTTTTCTTAATATTGTGTTTATTTCTTTTTTCGTAAGCATATAAGCTTCTTAAACGCTATTTGTTCTTGTTATGGATCTACTTGTGAGGTACACAGATTGTGTATCGAAATATCTTGAAATAAGCCGAGTATTAAAATAAAACATACATACGAGGGGCGTCTGAAAAGTTTAAAGCCTTCAGGCATTTTAGGAAACATTCTGGGCTCGTGTTACTTTTCACTTTTAAGGGCATGTTAGAGTATCATGACATGAACTGAAATATTAAAATAAACTTTTAGGACTATCATCATCATCATCATCTCAGGTTTAGGACTATATTGAAGCATAAAGAGTCTATGTTTCCAATTTATATTTTCCACTTCATTCTTAGAATATTTCACCCGCCCTAGCTGGTCTATATGTCAAGTTAGAGTACTGACTCTAGGCCATATGTTAACGTCTAATAACTTAAGAATAAACATCGCGACTGCGCCCTTCATAGTTCCTTTTTTTTAACTCTCGTAGTTTATGAGTATTTATTGATTTGACCTGTATTACAGACTCTGGGCCTATAAATTGTTAGTGCTACATTTAACTTATATTTTATATTCTAGGGTAGTATGACACACACAATTATTTATTCAACTTACTATAATTTGTAAATAGTCAGATTTAAATTAAATAATTATCTTTATACTAAGGCATGTGACTGTTATTAATGTCATTATTCTTACCAAAAACAGTCTGGCAGACTGAGGCGTAATTCCGTTAGCAAAACGCCATCTTTTGGTATTCTTTCTGAATTACGATTCTGAAATAAAATAACGTTAAAATAAACCTCTTTTATTTCCAACTTTTTTGCTACTGGTTATACCCAGTAGGCTACTTAATAGCGCTATCTACCTTAACTGGGTTGAGCATAGAGCCGGAGCACAATTTCCATAACGCGACCATCAGTCTATTCAATACATTGTCTTTGGTCTTACTACTTTACGAAAGGACTAAGGGTCAACGGTTCGGAAAATAAAACTGCAAAGGTTAACGTATATGTTATGTCACATACATACATATGTATGAAAAACTAGCTAAACTCAGTGATAGAGCTGTCACCTACACGCTCTTTATTTTCATGCGATATTGTATTATGTGTAGGTTAGGGCAAAAACCTCTACACTACGCACGGCACGCTCCATAGAAAAACGTGCTTGCGTACGTGGATCGGTGTGTGTGAAGCGTACACCGCAGTGTAGTTTTACCTTATATTTTCGATAAAACTTCATTTATCTTTAGCAAATGTTTCTATGAATCTATAAACTGTTAAGCAAAAGCTGATGTTTCAACCAAACATTTCAGATCTGCAATTGAATAGTGAGCATTTCGAATATCTGTTGATTGTTATTGCAAACATGTTGTTAGTTGTGGTGTGGTCGGTTCGTTATGGGTGCGAAAGCGCACCGCTTAATGTACAAAAAGCAGACGCATTCTCGAGAAGCCGGCGCGGGCGCATGGGCGCGGGCGTGCAGGGTCAACGGTCGGCACCACGCCTGGGAACCGCCGATAAATATTTGAATTTCAACACTTTAATACATATGCTTAGCAAATTGATTATGACGTGTGCCAGCACGGGTTGTTTATTGGTAGAATTTTGGTAGCGCGCGCATCTATAAACATTCGCACATCGAACTCAGCGCGTAGGCGAGTACGTACTCGTGTCAAGGAATGACTGACCGTGTCTTATTCGATAACGTAATCTAAATACATATGTTCAGATCAGCTTGTGACATATGACTACAGCTACTAAATTGATTGATGAACTCAAACGAACATCACAGTTATAAACAAACAAAACATGTGAGTACCGACAATACGAGTAATTATATTAAAGGCAATACCCGACCTATGGACAATCCGTTTTCACCTGTCACTTGGTTGAACAAAATCAGCGTGCGACATTGTCCGTACAAACAGCAACAAACTTTACTGACCATTAACGAGGGAATTGAGACAAATTGTTTATGCTCGAAAGGGATATATCGAATTCATAGTGCGTATTATATGCCTCCCTTTCGAAAAATGACACCTTCTCTCAGTTCCGACTTTAATGGACACTTATATGTATTTCTGACTGTACCATGTTATTAACGCTACAATGATTGGTTATACTGCGAGTGCGTTTGTTGGGCATCGCGTGTATCGTCTTCTCAAATAAAATTAATGAGAGAGATAATAGGTGGGCTCTTGTAAAGGCATATTGAATGGGGCGGAGCGGGTATATTACGGTCGGTCAAAACCTATTTTTAATGATAATTTTCCGGCCATAAATATTAATAGGACATTCCACGAAGAGTATCTAGAGATACGGGACGGGACATGGTGTTGTGCTCACTCCGCATTACACTCCCGCGGCTCAGAATAATCATTGTAGGTCCTAGGGGTTTACCTTCCGCACAAGGGAATTACGTATTTATTTCGTAAAAGGCCTACTTGGAATTTCAAGGATTATCATGTTTTATTTACATCAAAAGGAATTTGTTAATTTTCGGAATTTGTACTTACCTAATGTATGTTGGTTGGTTGGGTACCTACCTATTAAATATTTGTTTCTAAATCGGCGTAATAAAGTGAGAATGTATTTAGTTTAAGTCTAATTAACAAGTAAATTCCATAGGTATGCGAAGGAAATAACTAAAAACTCTTTAATTTATCTTGTAGCCTTTTAGCGCGGACAGCTATTAGGTATTTAACTTTCTTTGGAACTCAACTCGGGTTTTTTCTGTTCAAAAGATTGAAAGTAGACTACCAAAAAATTCACTGGCGGCAAAAGGTGGCCAAAATATACTAGTCAAAATAAAATATACAACACTCGAGCATTCTCAGTAAAACAAAAATATAAAAATATAATTGTTTACACATGAGATTAGTGTATAATAAAATCCTCATTTTAAAACGTGTATTGTTAGAAACACATACTTTTTTCATATTTTAACAATACAGTGAAAAGCCAAGTGGGCCTTATTTTGTTTTGTGTAGTTTATAAGTTACAAATTTTTGAATAAGCACCCATAATGGCACTTAAATCTTATGCTCATATCCTTACATACTAACGATATATTGGCATATAAATATTTTCGCATACTCGTACTTGTCTTCTTCTTCGTAATGGCGACCACGAGGCTTGTACCAAAGTCAGCAAATATTCTGTAGGTACTCTATGGTTTGGGTCGAAAGACCTCCCCTTTGAATTGGTTGTTATTTGGTTGGTGGTTGGATTATCAGCCAAATATATTCCACCATATAGGCTAGAAAATTATTGACCGATCCCCAGGGTGGTCTTTCGCCGAAGGAGTCCATAAGAGAATCGCAGCACTTGGTCACACGAGGAGGTAACCCGTTATGAACTTCTCTCTCATACTCCAACGACCGGCAAATCGTTGCAGTTACAAAAAACTCAAACGTGATAAGTTTAATTTCATTAAGTATTGTTTGGAGGAACATGACGAATTGCATAGCATATACTCGTACATGTTGTAAAAGTGTTTTTATGACATGCAACAATCTTATAGCATAATACTGTATTCCACTCACAAACCAAATGGAATAAAATTGTAAAAGAGTAATTATACTTATATTATCACTAAAATATGTGCGTTTAAAGAAGAAAATTAAAAGACAATTTTAAAGTGGTTTTTTTTTTCAAAAAATTTACTATGAGAGCAATGATTTAAAAGCTAACATAAAATAAACCTTGTTTCGTTTTACGTCTGGTAGAATATTCCAACAGTGCTTTCACTAGTGCTGCATGGAGCGCGATGGATCATTTTACTGCTCGTGATATTTCAAAAATAATGACCATGACTATGACTCAAAGGTTAACTGGAAGAGATCCCTTAAAGGGATAAGTTCGCCTTTGTACATCACTGTATCTCTTTTTGTAATTTATGTTTTTTTGTACAATATAGAATTTACATACATACATACCATAGCAGAAAAAAAAGAAAAACACAGTTTTTATTTTTTAAACAAATTCTTTTAATCATGGAAATAAAACAAAATCGTAAGAATATCCTATTTAATCTACTCGTAAACTTAAGTCAATATTTTTTTATCCCTGACGCAACCCAAAGACGGATATTATAATTATAACTATAAGTTTGTTATCTATCTGTCTGTTTGTATATCTATAGCATCATAGCTCCGAATCTGAGCATCTGATTTTTTTGTTTTGTAGCTGAATTAAGCGAGACAGCCTTTAGCCAGTTTAATGGAGAACGAGGTTAGAGGCTGTCGATATATTTATGTAGTTATATAGAATTATACCACAAGTTTTATAATTACTTCTTAATTCCAATGTTAAATGGGGTGGTAATTTTCTATTTTTCGTTTGCTGTGGCAACCCTTGCGTGTCGATAGCGCATAGGTAAGTAATTAATTCAAAAATGTCGTGAAGCCACAATACTGGTTATACTTACTCTAAGGTGGACCTAGTTTATGGTCGACGTGCCACGCGATGCAAGTAGGGACTTTGTCGAGTGAATCGATTCAAGACAATAATTTCGATAAACATTAACTCATACACTATTGAAATAAAACAATAAAAACAGTTTATATCGCGTGTTTTGTTACTAATAAATAATACACTAGGTACACACAACATTCTAATATTAAACATCACTACATCACACACTATTAATTAACAAAGAATCGTAGACGGTATCACGGGTAACATCGCTAAATGAAGAAGTATTAGAACAGCTAAATAACTTAGAGAAAACCAACCGATAAAAAAAAGATTGCATACAGTCGCGCCGAATAAAAAGATACGCAGCGTTATTGCTCGGGTAAAAACGTTCAAATACAAATTTGATTAAATAACTTATTATTAATACAATTGTCTTGCTAAAACATATCGCGAAAGCAATTTTTGAGGATACTTCCGAGTGTTCAAAGTTACTTGGCTCGTCTGTGCTCTCTGTGCGATACAGTCGATGTTGTCATTTTGCCTTAGAACTAGGTTTGTATGATTTGATTTTTAAATATTCTTCATAGATTTAACAATATTTTCATTTTAGGAGTTTCATAAAAAACACAAAAGAGTCAATATTTTTAAACTCTTAAGAATATTTAAAAAATCAAAACATGCAAACCTAGTTCTAGGGCATAATGATAACAATAAAAAGACATGGCTATAGGTTAAGAAGGTGGTAAACGTTATCGCCGTTGGTATGGTGGGCGCTGGGTTCACACTCCTCTCAAAGCTACAGAGCAAATACAGTAGTATTAAAAAATGTCGACCAATCTTAATGAATTTTGAATTCAAATCTAGTGTTTCTCATGCTCAGTTCATTCCGCTCTCATTCGTGCTCTATTAACTACCCAATCAGACTTTCGTTCATCTGAGACTCGCGACCTAGCCAATTGGAGGCAGTTAACGTCAATCATAAATGCCTATCGATTTGTTAGTCAGTCGTCGGGAATTGAACCTCGTCAAAGTATACAAATATTTACATTGTCATTTCATTCAATTAAGGGTTGTTCTTTGATGTCGCTTAAATATCTTAGTACTTTTATTTGGTCGCTTCAACTTCAACAACCAACTTTTTAAGCGAAATGAATAAGTACTCGGAATATAATTCAGTGACAATTTATTCATAAGAAGCACTCAAACTCAGTTCTATTTTGACTCACTTTAAAATTGAATGCTCAGATTGAAATGAGCTTGCCTAAGATAGAGAATGCCTGCCGTATTCAACTATTCAAATATCTTTAAAATATTTCAGTATTGTATTCGGACGAATTCTTACTAATGTTGTATTGACAGAAATGAGATTGGAAGATGCATCAGATAACATTTGTTATAAGAGAATCATTAGGAGACATGCTAGTAAAATCGCATTTTCATACAAGTGTAATATAACTACGTTTTAATTCGCAAAATATGTAGTAATTTCGGATTGAAGTGAACCTTTGCAAATATAATGAGAGATTTGATACATAGTGACGCCAATACTCGTTATTAATCAGAATAAGCTGAGGAAATCGTATCGGTTCATTATATTTGCAAAGTTGCATTTTTATTCGGCTGATTATGATGATTTTTCATTAAATAAAACAACGCAATACAATTACAATACAAAAAATACAAATCCCTTTGGAAACCACATAATACATTACATAACAACAATTAATATAATTTTACAAAATTTACAATAACTTACAATAGGCAGTCTTAGGTATCGCTTTATGCAATCTCTTCCAGATTACCAAGACGATTTCATAAAGAAATATTTAATATCTCTGAGTACAGCATTTAATCATTGATTATGTCCTAAGTATTCCGTCATTGCTAAGTACCTAAGACTATTATGTCTGACCTAACCGGCTGGTCGTCTCCTCACGGAAACACATCGAAGCTTCTAAAGGCAATATTTGACCGCGCACGTTCTCCGTAATTCCTTCTTTTGTGTTAGGAATGTAATAAAACTTATCTTTCGGAATCGGAATGCGATGTGCCAACTAGGCCTAGGTTTTGCTCTGAGGCTTATTTTTCCGTCTTGGAACATATTTCGAGAAGCCATTGAAAATGTTTTAATTAAGCAATACAATAATTAAAATAAAAACGCTTTCGTCTGTAGTTTGTTATCACTTAATAATCGTAAATATGTAATACTTAAATCAATCGTTTACACAAGGCAACGGCCATTAAATCGAATGTTGGAAAGAACGATGTTTTCTCAGATGATTTGGTTGTTATTGAAGAATTCTAAAACTTCGATGCTACATCAGGGAATTATTTGTTTTGTATGATAGTTAAGAGCAGTGGCAATATTGACAGAACCAGTCACGCGACAGGGCGAGCGTCTGTCTCTGTTGTTCCTTGTACGAATATACATATTATTGTATGTATGTGAGTTTCATCAAGCAGGCGCGTAATGCGTTTTGGAGCACCACTTCAGTTCACCGATGCACTCAGCCGCGCAGGCGATAATGTTTTAATAACCTAATTACATTATGAAGTTGTCGCGTTTTGCGTGTTAGTTGACCTATTCAGCTAAGTAAATACGCTCAATCGATGTCGTTATTGAATCTTTAATCAGAATAAAGACTGCTTTAAGTTTAGGCATGAATAAAATTGAATAAGGGATAGACTGTGATATTTAAAAAAAAATATTGCGTACTGTCTGGTATGCTTCTTTTATTCAGACTCATAATAATGTATTGTATACGAGTATATACCAATTTCAAATAAAACATAAAACAGATTGATTTTGTTGGGCTGCTTTCGTATCGCCCATGTGGTTTGTATGAACTGACATTTAATGTCAAATGTCAGTTCAGACAACCATACGGCAAAATTACGGAACGGATTTGTATTGGACGTGGTACGGAAGCGCTCTTAGATTTTAAATACTCCCCATGTTTATGTGTAAGTATAATAATGTCCTACTTTACCTATTTAAATAACAATATTGTAGTCATAATAATGTATGTATAGACGTTGACATGCGACTATAACTCGTACGTTAAATAAGCGAGACACAAGTTCAGTCAAATGAGATCGAGAATTTAATTGATGGTGCCACTTTAATCATGCTCATTGTCAAATCGGCATGGCAACGTTGGCATCTCAGAATAATAATTATTAATAAATGTGTAGAGTCGCTGTAGAGTTAGTCAAGTCCTCTAGATATACAAGATGTTGCCATACCCGTAGACGTTAATTGTAACTTTAATTTATCTACACATATATCATAAATGCTCTATAATGCGTTCAGAAACCGTTGGCAATGACCAATATTATAACAACCAATATTATTATGAGAATTTTTCTAATTTGTTTCTATATTTGTTCAAATTCATTTTTTATTACATTATTTTAATGTGTACAGTCTATAGATATTTAATAGGTACCTAGCACTAGTAGCTAGTAGCAATGCAGGTCATTGCCTTATGACTTCTGAACCCATCATAGAGTACTTATGATATGTGTGTAGATAAAGTAATGTATGCAACTGTACATAATTAGGTCTTAAAACACTCGTGTGATCCTATTATGAAACTCGCTGATGCTCGTTTCATAAAACCACACTCGTGTTTTAAGACTCCTCATTATGTAACAGTTGCATAAAATACTATTAACGTTTTTAATGAATAACTTTTATACAAAATTAAAAAGGTACGAGTTGAGTGTCACCTAAAACCTATGAATACGATGCTAAGATTTTTCCTTGCTTCGCGATTGTAAAAATTTAGAAAATTTTAGACAAATTAAAGTAAAAAAAAGTTTAAATAAAAATGGTCAATGTAGATTATTGAAACAGTTTTCTTTATTATCTGTCCTTTTTTATACTTACCACCTAAATGATTTCTAAGTTATTTTTGTCACTTCAAAGAATTTACTAAGCACAAATCTCCTCGCCTTATGTTGCAGGTGTGTATAGTTTTCTTAACGATGTTTTCCTTTATCAAACAGCTCATGGTGAATTTTCTATTTTTCGCACATAAAGAATAACGACAAACTTCCATACATGACTTTATTTTCGATCAAGTTGTGGCATCCTTATATCGAAAAATATTTAGTTATTTACGTCATTCAGTAAGTATGTCTGTTTATGAATTTTATTTCAAGAACTCTGAGTAATAATTGTATTTCGTTTTAAATAAATTTATTTAAGTTTCAGTTACATGGCAAATCATTTTTTCATTGTTTATTTGTAATGCTTGTAACCTCGTTGACGTTCGTAACATTACATTATTATGTATTGTGAACTGTAATCTCAAAAATCATAATTATTTCTTAGTAAACAACGACATTGCAGTAGCCAGTAAATGAAATAAAGTTCTGTGGAGTTCCACAATATTGCAAGGGTTTTTTAAAAACTCTGGTCAAGGTATAACTGTTCCATCGACACGCAATATGCTCAGTTCCTGAATAAATAAACGATTACAAAAAAAAACCAAGGCCTCGGTAACGCTAGCCGACATCGTTCTCCAATTTGCTAAGCAAATAAGCTAAACTTCTGAAGTCGCGATCAATTTTACGAGACATTTCCAATTAAACTTCAGGACGCCCTTCCTTTCGTGTTGCCCGAAAGTTTGCTTTCTCAGAATTCCGTTAATCCTTTTTTCGTGCGTGCCGCCGATTTTCTGGCCTTTTTGCTTTCCAAGTGGCCATAGGGAGCGAAGACTTTGTTACTTTAAATTGAATGCCGCTCGAGGTTGGTGTTAATAATAGCAATTTTCGGCCTTTGTCCAGTTGGGACTCCCTCGCGTCCCACGTGCCTCGGGGCTTTAGAATATATTGCATGGCTCGCGTCTCTTTGTAAGAGCGCCCAGCTCTATACAAAACCGAAAATATTGTTAGGCATGCCTACTTACATATTTCACCTTCACAAAGAGCTAATGAATAATTTAATGAATAATTTAAGTATTCTAGGGCTTATTAGCTACTTGCTTATTCTAAGGAAGTTTTTAAGAAAGCTTTTTTAAAAACCAGCCAAGAGCATGTCCAAGTCCTTAGAGTAAGGGTTCCTTATTTTATGAAGTTTGTTAAAGATTTAACTACATTTTCTGTTCAAAGTTAGTTTGTACTACCTACGGCAGTTTTAAGTTGGTATAAATATTTTTGTCGCCTCAACTCAATAAACTATGAAGCATATTAGTTGTTATAGTTTTTTTAAAGAACTCCATAAGAGCTTGTAGTTTAAGCTCTTCGTTCCCCTAGAGCCCAACGACGAGGGCACGAAAATTTTCTGACGATACCTTACTCACATTCTAGGATAAAAAATCCCCTGCTTGACGTGTATGGGTGGTCTCCAAAAAGTATTTTTTAATAATTTTATTATTCTTCTTCGTACGTAAGATAGATGTCTAGATGTGTGCACAATTTCAGTTTTGCAACTTTTATAGCTTTCGAAATAAAATGTGAGGGTAACAAACAGATAGACAGACATATAGTGTAAAGAACTATAAATATAAGGGTCCCACTTTGACTATAGAACCCTTAAAAGACGTGTGCGAAACATAGATCATGAAATTGAAACAGAAAACACATTGTTTATGAGCGAAACGCTTTTTTGATTACTTTGAGACAAAAACTTTTTTCATTTGTCTACAGAAACTTTTCTACGAAAAAGTTTCGTGCAGATAAGAGCGGCACCGCTGCAAGAATCCGCAAAATATTGGAGCATTGTCTCTTGAGAAAGTTAAAATATTATTCGCAGTCAAATTTTTCGCTATCTTTATAGACGAAATATTATGGTAATATCCAAAAGTAAGTGTATTAAAAGTTCTGCTTAAGATATTACGGGCTAATGGTTAACGCAGACCATGTGGCAACAACCTTATATTTTTTAAATGTTACTATATTATGACAGCGTGCGTAAATGCAATGCATTTGCAACGCCAGCCCTTTTATATATCCCTCCTAAAGCAAATACATAACATTTAGCCTTCTCTTTCTTACCTGCCATTTTATAAGTGCTGCTGTTCACTCCGGCACGCCGGTCCTTATTGAATTAAGTATGATTTCCTTTCTCTATAGCCAGGGCACATGTTCTTTCATGCCAGCTAATATGATCTCACGTCCCAATTATGCAGTTACGTAGATAACATAACCCTCTTTCTTAATTCAGCGAGGAATCTCGAGGGTAGAATGCCTTGCAAGGTGATAAAATTTATGCGGAAATTAGCAGGGGAAGAAAATGCGGAGCGGAAAAGCTCATTAGCACCGCGGCATGAAAAGATATGTTTCGGAAATATAATCTGCCTCTACATAACCCGCTACCGGTGAGAATGAAACACAAAAGTAGGCGGAAATTCAACTTACAGCGTGTAACCTCCGGAGTATTGTTGTACGTTCGACCTTTCGTTGGTATTTAGGTATAGGTAGGTACTGCTGGTACTACTTAAACTTAACGGACTTTACGACAGTCCTGCCTATGTATTTATTTATAAAGTAATTCAGTTTCTACGACCAAAATTCTAAATAATTACCTGTGGGTATCATGTAAAAATTAACACAAATACTTTTAAATCTTTTTTTTAGTATGTCATTTAATTTCTTAATTATAATATTACTAACTTTAGTAAGTAAGTTTTGACTAACTTTAGTAGTAAATACCAGTAGATACTCTCATTTGCTTAATAGCTATAAGCAATCATTTTGTTTGACAAATGTACTGTCAGATACGAGAACAAGTGTGTCATACTCGTATAAATAGTACGAAGATGGCCAAAAGCTGCTAAGGAACTGGTAGTAAGTACTGTAAGTACTTCCTTGTCGAGAAGCACTCAACAACGGCAAGAAAAGTTTGCCTGAAGCCGTAATAAAAAGGGTTCTTATGATTTAAAATACTCCGTTGACGAGGTCAAGTGCTTGTAGGAATACGTTGCGAATATGCTTTCCTTTGATTGTTGCTCCGTTTAATTGTTATTCCATACAAAATGTGGATTATAGCATAGATTTCGCTAGGAATATAGGGTTTAATTTCTTGCCCGTATGCGTTGGCAGCTTATCCGGCCAATTAGCATAGCAAACGAAGGTGCTTTCCGCTCGTACAGCAGCCTGTGCGGTTTTCATTCGGCCTCGTTATACGACATGCATTATATATACCAGCACGGCACAGATGCTGCAAGTTTGCACTGCAGCGGTATTATAAACATAGATTCATTAAGATCATGCCAATGAACTTCATGGGTTCTTTTTAAAAAAAGTTAAAAGAATCCATTAAAAGAAGAAAGAATAATGTTCTAAATGTTTTGAAATATCACGAGTAAAAAAAAATACAGTGAGCAGGTCTCGCGAAAACGTATAATATACCTTCAATACAACACGGCTATGGATAATTTTATAGTTCGTGTTTGTTGCTTGTAAATGTATGGTTTTATTAACCAATATCGCGTTTATTTTCATGTCTGTTTTGTTATTATCACTTCAATAATAAACTTTTCATATTTCTTTTGTTCCGATCTTTTTTTTTATTTATATCGCTATTGGTATACATTTTCCGACATGACGATCTGCAACCATACTCGATATACTTTCATGCCGTTTAATTTGTAATGCATATGGTTACTTCTGGAACTATGGATGCTTTAATAGTGCTTGAACAGCAGTATAATAAACTTATACCGCTCGTTACCGAAACCTTGTTAAATCCCGCAAGTTATTCTGGATCGAATTACGTGTAGGATTCAGTTCAAGTGCCTGTTATAAGCACGTATAACCTATTAGGAACACTTACGCTACCTAATAACATTTTGTGCCATCGTTCCAACGAGCGTTGAGGAATAAAACTGTCTATAGATGGGAGTAGCGCCTTCCAATTAAAGTTTTCTAAATGAAGTTTCCGGGCGAGGACGTGACGACGCCGCAGCAGAATTCGCTTCTTCGTTTCTCCAATAATACGTACTTAGAATATTTAAAAGTAGAAAGAAAGAATGTTGGAAAACATATTGAGTATACGTAATTTGCTCAAAAACGAATTTTGATTTCATCAAGATCGGCACGTCATGGGTTCAACGTTCGCTCAAATTAAAGGAAATACATTTGAAAACTAACAACATGTCATGGTCTTTTTGTAAAATATCTACAAAGTTTCATGTGAGTTCGTAATTTAAAAGTTAAACGTTTGTTACCGAAAGCCAAAGTGCGAGTAACTTTCCAGACGGTTTGAAATTAAAGCATAGTTTCACCAGTCCGCAGTTATTATAAGCTAAGCTGCGGTAATTTACGAATAATAAACGGCTTTTACGTGGGCAGTTTAAAGTGTGTAAGTCACTCACTTATCGTCGTTTTACTGCGGCGTAAATTCAGTAATTTTATCAGTTTTACAACCCAACATAAATCTATTATCCGAAATTGTAAAGTTATTCTTGGAACCTTACCCCTCTTTGAAGCTACGTTTAAAAGTCTCGAAAAGTTAGAACATGACTTCTGACAGTCTTTAATTAAGCTCGAACCATTTCGTAGGAGTTAAAGTATGCTGTTAGCATGTCATTTAAGTAATTTCCCTGGACAACGAGGGTGTGTGAATAGCAGAGCTTTCATCTCCTTTACCCATCTTTCTACACTGATTACGCCCGGCGGAAATATTATACACGAGACTGGAATGCTGCGGCAATATCTTGAAATGAAACCCCGTGCCGCCCGATACCTTGCAAACTTCCGCAAACACGCTTCACTTGGTGATAACTGTACTGTTTTCATAATAAATTTCAGAGTTAGAACTACTACGAACTTACATTACGAAAAAGAATCGTTAAGGCTTCGTAGATTCTATTTGAATGGCATCATATGACATATCATAGTTACCTATTTATATGCCGATGACTAGGTTTTTATTTTTGAAGAAACAAGTGAAAAGGAATAAAATCGCATCCGTTTTGAGCTAAAACAAAGAAAGGGACGTTCTCACCTTGTGTATATTTGTTTTGACACTGGTGCCTTTTAGCACTCACTACACTCAAGTCCCTACGTATCGGTATCACTTCTTGGCTATGAACAAAGATACGAATCGAAATCAAATCTATATACTTTAAATACTATCTGTATCTTAATTAATGATCTTTCCATTACATGTGCAGAGTATGCGCAATTCCCCCTATCATCAGCAGAATCAGCACTCTAGTCATTAATCTGTTTGAGTGAATAATTCAATTCAATGTCGTGATTAAACTTAACGTCTTAGTAAAATATTCATTCAAATGTTTTTATAGAAACAAGTTGCTTGTATTTCGCTAAAATAAACGCCGCGCTAACGTGGGCGTTGCGCCCGTGGGGAGAAGGCCCTGTAAACTATTTAGGAAATTCGTTTCCGCCCTACTACAGTTACTAAAAAATAATCTCGAAAAAGGGAAACAGGAATGACCCTGGAAAAATTATTCTATAGCTTTACATAGATGTTTATTATTTTAGGGGCCTAGTATGTTACAAGTAGTATGTTACAAGGGATGGGCAACAGTATGAAGTTGAAGCGCTGAGTGTGTGTTTATATTGTAAGCATCCGGGGAAGGGTTCGTGGAACCGTGAGAGTTCTCTCTCAACACAACGATGTTCAGTACGATGCTTACTTGCGGAACCTCAGCATCTAACTCTACGAATAATATGTAAAAGAAATACTCGGCTTAATGTCACAATTGGTTTGGTTCCAACTGCTGTTACATTTGGAAGGCTTTTTACTCGTATCAATTTTATTTTAAGGAATCGGGGAAAATTTGAATGGAATTTTACCAATTGTAATGACTCTTACGTCGAGGAAAACATTAAAACGATAGCATCAGAACACTTGTCAGCACTCAGCGTTATGAGACGAGGGAGCGCCGCTCCCTAAGAACACATACCACCATCGATAAACATCTATTAGCAGATAATTCAAACTTGCACAGGGAAGGGAAATATGTGATAATGAACAATAATTGTCTAAAAGACAACATGTGTGCTGGAAAGTTTGTCAAATCGCATATAGGTTCCACGCTGCCATAGTGAGTATCAACTTGGTAATATGCGGAACTAACCTTCATTTATTATTTCACTTAACTCGCTCCTCGGTCAAAAGTGTCTTAGTAGATTCGCGTCCTCTGTCGGATCAGGCTCTGTGAATAGAGCGGCTAAATCCGTACACTGTCGATGGAGCCTTCCATTTGCATAATGGACACAGACAACGCTTTTCCAGTGAATATACCGACAAGACCTTACCGACACATTGAGCGTTTATGGACTACGAGCAACAAACACTTCAAACTATTTAACGTTTTGTAAACGGCCGCCTTCAAATGTATACCTAGCCGAAACAACCGAAAGGTTTTGGCTGAATCACGCGAAGGATTGACCGTTTTCGAATTAACCTAGTTTTGAATGAGAAATGTTGGTCGAATGGAGGTACATCCCAAGGGTGTTTTATTTCTCTTACTTCAAATGCAGAATACGAGAGCGCTGGTTGCGATTGTTACGCTCGGATTCCTTTTAAACGATTACATTAAGTCGCTGTGATGTGTATTACGACTAACAAATATCTGTAATTAGAACATAGTTGAATTTCAGCTGAAGATCATTTACTTTGTTGTAATTAACACAAGATTACTGAAACTGTCATTAAGTTTCTAAGAGGATATTGATGGTTCATCCACGAAAATATAAATCGATTTATCATAAACCTGAGCGTGACACCGACCGTACCGGTCATTTATAAACTTGATGACCCTCTGAAAAGGGTTCTCTTTTTAGAGGTTCCTTCAAGGTGCTTTTTAAGAATAGCTTACAGTATTTTCCTGCGATATAAAACTTCATTACAGTAAGAAAAAAATATGCATACGTATTTAAAGCATAGAACTACTAGGTATATATAAGTACGAGTTTAGCTATGGCATATTTCCTTGGCTTATACGAACATAACTACAGTATTATACCGGCGCTCGACATATTTTTTTACAATCGTAGTCAAGTCATTTATTTTTTATTAAAATTAAGTAAATTTACAAATAGACATAGGTAGGTCCGAATCATTATTTGATGCATTCCGTACTCCTAGACTTTTTCACCATAAAATGTTTTTGAACATGAAATTCATGAATTTTCCCAGCGCTTGCGGAAAATTACTTCGGCCCAAGAATTTCCTAATGAAACAGGAAATTCCAACATCGATCAAAGCAGTATCTTACAAATAGGAGAATTTATTGAGTTATTATACTAACAAAGTTAATTCTGCTAAGGAAAATATTTGATTACGAGACTGTAATGGAGCTTTTTGTTTGTTCACGTTAATATTGTTTTGTTTCAGGTAACAATTATGTTTTTCACCAAGATTATAGGAATATTTTTGAATGATAAGCCAGACCACTTTAAGGTAATGTATTTCATAGATATTTAGACAAAAGTTTGTTGGAAAATCTTGCCTAAAAGCTATGTGACTGTTTGCTGAGAGCACGAGCGCCGCGCGCCGCGCCACAGCGCGTCGCCCGCAAATGATAATGTTTTGAAAACGCCAATCAAATTTCACGCTTGTCGACGTTCCGACTTGACATTCCATTTCTTTGTCGTTCCGTGGCACCCAGACGCGTGTCTGCAGTTTTTATCGCACTTCCTTGCGCTCCTCCCGTCATTTTGGAAGCCCTTAAGCGAAGCCTGGTGTCGACAATGGAGTTTTTATCGGCGTAGCGCCTTTTTCTGACGTTCACATACGCATTTGCCGGTCATAAAGTTCCGAGCGACGCGGTCTGTCTATCGAGCCGTGGAATTTCAGTGCTTTCATAATGCCTCGACGGCCGCGCCGTTTTGTTCATCTCATTCAACGCCGTACAATTTGTTTCAATTTCCACCACTAGGTACCTTCATTTCGTTTACCCATTCTGATGGCTTTTTCCGCAATATGGTTCCGAGCTTACAAATACAACTTCAGTTGATGGTATTATTTTACATTATGAAACGTATATAAATTATTGTCTCTATGGTATTCTTAGGTCACTTTGGTCTTTCTATTAATCTTTTATTTGAATAAAACCATATTCTAATGCAATGGTTTGTCTCTAAACTATACTTAAAGTTATAGTTAGGTATGTACATATGTAGATACATATATTAAGTGGTATAGGTATTTTACCGTTTCGTTTACCTTGTGATAGGGTGCAGGCTTGTAAAAGTATGATGAAGATAAAAATGATTTAATAGTAGCCTCCTGCAGGACAGCGTTATCCGGTCGATTTTGTCTGTACGTAGAATCCTATTACCGAAGAAAAGGGCAGAGCTGTTCGTCTGTTTACCCGCTGCTCTCCCCAGCAAACCAGCCCAATATATCAAGTCGTCGTCCAACTTCTTGTCGTGAGACACGAGATGTTACACATCGTTGTTTGTCAAGCTACGTGGGCCTATTATGGCACCGCTACGCTCTTTGAAGACTGCTACGGCATTTCAAGCTCGAACAACAAGCAACACCAAATAAACATACATACCTACTAACACTGTACGCGTGTTAATTTAGTTGAACTAAGTTGACATGGCTTCGAATTTCAATGCATGTGCACTAGCACTATAGATTGGGCTTGTTCCGACATCGATTGCGAGAGTGGAAATGAAATAAAAGTGTACAAATCACGCGTGAAATTGAGTTCGATCTGAAACTGAAGTCATTGTTCGCCGGAAAGTGGCTGCCACTCTGTACCCGCTTATCGATACTGGATCAACTGACACTCCATTACGTTGCTTTCAGTAATATTTATAGTTACATCTTCAAACTTTGACTTAATAGTATAATATTTAGAAAATAGTATTTTAGAAACGTCTTCAATAAATCTTTATGCAATTTACACCAATTAACCTGGTCCCAAAGTAGGTATCAACTAAAGCTGCTTTTGCTGTAGGACAAGGGATATACAAACTTATTAGATTATACATATACAATCCCTGACTCGAGTTCAAATGTCTGTCCTTTCCAGGATTCGGACCCAATAACAAGGCTAGCCGTCAAAAATTATTATTTTACAAAATGATAAAATGTGTAGATTCAAAAGTTTTCAGTAGTGAAGGAGTTGATGGGCGGGCCAGGGTATGCTTCAAGTTTCGTGTTTTTAGCGCAGATGGCTCCCTCGGGCCTCGTTTATCTGCCAGCACAAGGGAAAGATAATTAATTATAATTATACTGTCTGCCTCCCGTTATTAGCACACGTCTTTCGCATCTGGGTAAGTTAACTTATTTGGGTCTAAAAACATTTGTGTAACTTAGGCCAGGCTTAAATGATAATTGAATTAGGATTACAATTTAATTGGGGATCTTCCTGTTTGTTGTGGGATTGGAGCGTATTTAATTTTTGTTAGGGTTTCAGTGTTGCATGGCAAAAAATGAACACTCATAATTTCGTCCTGTACGTCGCAACTCTTTCCCTCAGAGACTATTTGGACTAAATTGAAGAAATTTTGGAAGGACGTCTTTTGTAAATATTATGGAGTTTTAAAATTAAGAAATCATAAAATTAAAGGTAACATTGAGAGATAAGAAAAAAAATGCACATAGTCGTGTAGGGTAACTTTGGACATGTCTTCCAAATGCCAATAGTTGTATAACCCATGCGTGTGTGTACATGTATGTTGTGTGTGTGACCCTTTTATTTTTAATTATTCGGAGTTACCCTCAAGATTATATTTGCGCTTTCTAAAACGCCCTTTAACTAAATAATATATGGTTGAAAACTACATTTCTGCGCAACCCTGAGTTTATGCCTTTTCGAAACGCACTTGGCTGGTCTCTAATTTCTTCAGGCAAAGTTAGTCGTTTTAACCTTCTCAGTCATATGAGACATAATATATGGCTATTGCTCCAGATTCACTGCCACGTTAAAATTTCAACGCTGACTCCCTCTGTAAGCGATGTTTATGAATGAACCTAGCTTGGCGGGCAGCGCACGCACATTTGCATGGACGTGGCGGCGCGCGGGCAGTAAATCGATGCAATATTGGCGCCGTCACAGGTCACGGTGCAGTGTTTCTTCGCCCGGGTCATTTCCATTTTATTCCGGACACGTCCGGTTATGCAAATACACCCCGCTTCGGACGCCTACTTCGCAAGGCTCGCTATCCGCTCCCGCACAGCCACGTGCTACTCACTTATCACTTAGCCTATCATGTCTTCGTGTTTAACAATGAATTGTTCTTCTGGCATGCTTCTAAGTATTGGCTCTACTCTGCGAACCTATTATACCTACTTAAGCAGCTGGGGGTCTAGCACGCTAGCTTTTATCGATGACATAAAGCATTTATCCCGTTCTAACCAGTATGTGTGTGCGAGAGGGACCAAAGCGTTTATATGCGCGATAAACGCTGGCTATACGCTACTATAGCTGAAGATGTTAGAAGTAAGAACCGTTTGTACCGTTTACTTATAAAGGTTGTTGTAATGTTTCCATGATGTCTTGCATTTGTGTTGCATAGGGATAAAGAATGGAAGGTTTATGGACCTACACAAGTGACAAAAATATTGTTCACTTTATTACTTTGTAGTACGTCAGACACGTAAAAATAAATATAACGAGCCATTAACGAACAAATAAAATGTAACCGGCCGTGGAGCGTGTACAGAATAGGCATTTATAATTTAATTGAGACGTAGACTCTTGCCAAGCGCTCAGCCTGCAGTCTGAATTGATTCCAATTAAACAAGGCAGTGAAAAACAGATAACAGGCGGTTATACTAAATGAGCAGTTTTCTGTTGAAGTCAACCCGTCACAACAAATATACTAATATAAAATTGTACAAAAATTATTATAGTTATGTAAGTAAAAGTTGTTTTATCTGGAATAAATCGACCGTCCGTGCATATCATACGCATAGGAATATATATATCTTGTATGTACTTATATTCGATATATGTATAAATTTAAATATACGAGTAGGTACCTACTTTGCTAACCAACCGCTGTCTCAGCTGTTTGGAAACTAGCTACTCCTTAATCTAAGCCTTATTGGATTTCCTTACCTTACCTACCCTAAAATAATATATTCATCTTGTGTCCCGTATAACTAAATTTTAAGGCTCACTGCATGAACTGGTCTAAGTAAACCTCTAATATATTTGTGTTTATACACCCTCAAATCTAATTTAACGAAAAGATCGATTACAAACCCTCATGTGTTCGGGAACAATAAAGCAATTAAGCAAATATTATTCGTGACTATGGACTTATGAACAATGTGTGCCTTGAGAGTTTAACTTCCCACTTGAATAGAATAGATACATGGTCAGATATGTCGCTATTAATGCTCTTCGTTATTTGATGTAACCAACCATATTTGCAATTTGCATTGTTGACTGTCCTGCGTGATATGATATGTTAAAAAACTAATTTTTTGAATAATTTATTTTAAGTAGGTAAGCTCTGTGGGTTTGGTACCGTTGTATATAATACGCTATGGTGGAAAGTTTTCGTCGAAAGGGTTTCGTAGACGCGAATTTTAACTCTCATTGCGCATTTTATTTGAAGGACGTCGGAGCCATCTGCCGTTTAATGGAAGTACCATTTCTAGTACTCGCAAAGGAACAGGCTAGAATTTTCTGTCGTTCAAATAAAAGCAAATCTCCACGGGACGATAGGACTGGCAAAGCGAAGATCCCGTTTAGGTATTTCTTCAGCATGTCTAATGCGCACTCACTTTAATTAAATTACTGTTCGAGCGATCGAAAAGTGCACTGGGGATCTTTTAAAGAGTTACGTTCCAGGAGGGAAATTCGTGATTGGACACTCGATTTGCCGAGTTCTATTTGAGCATGCATTAGGCTATATTCAGTACTACTAAAGATAGCTTCCTTAGTTGATGCTCCAAGTTTTATGTATATTAGTCCGATAGTAGAATGTTACAAATCAAACATAATTAAATCAGTATACCTACTAAGTTCTAAAATAAGTGACACACTATTTGGTTTCACTGACCTTATAAAACACAATCTGTCGAACTTTGATCATTAATTTAGTATCCCATAGCCACAGGTCAAGATTCCAACATAACTTCAATCTCGTAATATTGAGAACTACCAACCACAACTTTCTTGTCAGGGCAAACTTTAACATAGATCGTTTTAAAGTGAAGTCTGCTTTGAGGAACGGTTGGTTTTCGTCTCAAAATAAACAGAAGTTTGTGTGAAAGCCAGGGAATGCATCACTGGCGTCTAGCTACTTGCTTTTTGTAAGCGACCGACCTCGTGTCACTGCTAATGGATTAATCTCAAAGCCTAGGAAACTTCGAGTAGATATTTGGTTTTTTGCTTAACACTGGGTTTGGAAATAATGGGTTGGGTAGGTTAGACGTTTATAGAAAATTGTCTGTCAAAGTCAGTAAGTAAGTATGCTTTTGTTTATGAACCATGAGAAATTGAAAGTGCCTATCTGCTTATAAAGCAGGCATCTCCTATCTATGGTTGACAGGTATGACTATTATACATGTAATTGCCAAGTTATGATTAAACTTCCTTCGCCTTGTTAACTGCCACCTACCTCACAGCATGATTAATGGTCCATGAACGTAATAATAAGAAAGCGACGCGAGTTTAATGATTATTTTTATTTTTGCATTTATTAAATGCATTAACAAAAAATATAGGTAATTTAAATAATTTCATGTCCTACTTACGCTTTTAATTTGACATGAAAAAAATAATTATACGTTTTTAAAATAAAGTTTATTTTTACATTTTATTTTACGGAGTCAAACATAATTATAATTAGGTTCAGCTTAATGATTCGCAGGTAAAAGTAATACTTAAAACTTTAGTGGTTTAGGATAATTACAAGGTCATAAAATTGGACAGTTACATTTGATTTGATTGTAATGAAACAACGAGACCGTTATAAATAATCATGATTGATCACATTCTTCCTTGTAAGCAACTTGTCTATCTCAATGTACAGTCAACATCGACGTACCTAAATACTTAAAGAGGACCGAAAAGAGCTATACAAGCTCTTACTCAGTTGGCAATAGAGTCGCGTGTAGTGTTTTTGAAATATTCGATTGCGTCGAGATATCTGTTGCTGACTGTACCGCCTGCGTACATTTAGTGACGCATCCCGCTGAGAAGATGCCGCGATGCCGTGCCCATTGGGGGGCCACCTTACTTATTACAATTGGTCACGATTATAATATTCCTTACAGCATTTATAAACTCTTTTTAAGATTCATATATTCTATCTTACATTTCTCACAAACATGAGTAAAATGGAAACGACACGGTGTCCATGATCACAAAAGGCACTTTCTTTTGAATAAAAATACACAGAGCGCCGGCGCTTACAGATGATAGTGGCTATTACTAAATAATGTTTCTAACCAAAGTCATTGCGGACAGCTTTATCGATTTGAATGTAACCCATGGTGGTAAGGTCACTTTATTCATTGCGTTATGTCAGAAGTTTTTAAGCCAATCTTTTTTTAGGGCCGCATTTCATTTAAGTACATTATATTATAATATTACAGTCAAAAACACACATAAGTATCCATACAAGATGGAACTGATGGAGAGGCATATAATATGCACTATGCCTTTCGAGCATAGACAATTTCTCTCAGTTCCCTCTTTAAGAGGAAACACAAGGGCCGTTTTTCCATACAAACGTCGTCCCCTGTTTCCTCTCTGGATAATGCCAGTAGAGCAATTTTTTTTTTCCAAAAAATCGATGGCCACTATTATGCATGTTCCTATGTTTTCCTTTTTTTCATAAATTAATTAATAAAAGAGATATGAACATTCAAAAACCTAAAAAATTGGCCAGATTTTCGGCTGCGTTCATACATTCAGAAAACAAATTTTACAAGATTATATAAAAAAAGAAAAACATAGGAACACTGCCAAAGCCTTTCTTTAGTTTTTTATGAAAAAAGTAGTTAAATCGGTTAAGTTTTGGAGAAGGAATCAGGGGTCCACGAATCGTTGATTTTGTGTACTTTAAATAGGTATTTTCAGTCCAAGCTGCGGCTGTCTCTATTGCGCTCTGCGGGGGGAGGCTTGATAGATGGAGGCAGCAATAGATTTTACAAATACCTATTTTTCAATTCTCTAGGCCTTGGTGTTTCCTCTTAATGATCAGGTTTGTTGCTCTGTGTATAGTAACTTTTATTTGGTTGATAACGTAAAATAGGATTGCTGGTATTAAATTCATTTCATCTCCGTATTTTATTTAAAATTGTTTGCGGTGATCGAAAAAGGTGCTGGTATCGATTGTCGGTTTTGCACAGGCAGCGCGGTTTGCAGCCGCAACGCATGGCTTGATAACAGATAAATCCCGAAGCACGTAACAGGTCAGCACCGGCTGAAGTTAAATTGCTTTGTCACTAACAGGATTTATGCGGGACTTGTGCTAGGGCCTCATCCCGCGAGTGTTCGGCCGATTTACATTTTCTCCCAACAAAAGGCCTAGTGGTCGATCGCAATAGCTCCTTATCTCGCCTAATCTTATTCATCCGCCTTCTACGATGTGGAAACTCGTTACGGACCCAATCGATTTCTTTTGGAATGGCTCGCTCTTTAAAAATATTGAAGATCATTTCGGGTTTAGGGTTCGTGAAGGGGTGAACGTTTTTTGATAAAGTTGCTCTGTAAATTAACAGCTAATGCATATTGTGAATTGGTGACAATTTGGCTTTAATCTCTAGCCATATGCCAATTAAACGTAGGTATTGCCTTATATTTCGCTACCTTGTAGGTATGTACCATACAAAATAATTTCTAGTTTGCAAATTACAATTCCTGAATTGCTTAAAACACTACTACAAACACTTAGTTGAATTTATTGGAACTTGCATGCACTAATAAAACTGTGAACAACTTAAATCTAAAGGTACCTATAATTATGGCTTGAAGCAATCGTTTATTCTGGCTCTGACATTCGATTCCATTGCAGTCTACATTCATAAGTACGTGAATCCAAAATTAATGAAGTTTCCCGCAATAGCTGAAACTAACTTTGCGTCGTAGCTGTGCGAAGTTCCATTTGAATTTAAACATTAAATGTTACCATAGTGTTTCGATAATTCGAAGCTTTCTTAAATAAATAATATTTTTGAGAAATAACTACTTAGATTGATTTGATGGACACCTATCTTTTGTAGAATTCGATGGAACCCAAAGAGGCAATGCTGTGCAACTGTTTACGTAAGCCGCAAATCCTTATTCCCCAAGTCGACAAATGAAGGGAGAGATGACAGAGAACAAGGGGCGCCCGCGCTTTATTTGCATTTAGATGGGTGCGACAAGTTATTGTTTAGAGCGACAATGCTCGGGGATAAACATTGCGCTCACCGCAACGCGCTTCCTCGACTAATTACTGACAACCATCCACTTTTAACTCTATTGAAGAGGACCCAGCGCAACTAGTTAAAGAGCCAGGTAATTATTTTTCAATTAAGAGCTCAGTGATTCTATTGTGCAAAGTAAAGAGAGGCTAAAGAGCTGGCAATCGATAGGGAAACTTGGAGGGCGCTACACCAAGACCAAGAGACTTAAACTTAATAAAAAGTAAAGTGTGACGTAATTATAGGATTAATTTAAATTACGGTTCAAAAAGTAGTTGGCGTTTTGTCTTATCCTATACGTACAATAGCGGAGTATCTATATCCAAATTTAAATTAACACCAAGGCAACGAATGTTGCACCTGTCGCACGGCAAGCGATTACAATTTACGAAGTGGGTGCAGTATTAATTCAAAATTTATATACTATATGACTGCGCAATAAATGCAATAATGTTTACTATAACCGGTTAAACCACTTTTGTAATGATAAAGACAAACTTTCACAATTCTCACGTGTTAATCAAACAAAAATGTAGCTTGTCATAACCAAATAGGGACAGGTGGACGATAGGAAATCTTTGTCATCAAGTACATGATAACTGCGTACCGTTAGGCGCAGGCGACGGGCTCGGGCAAAGCACTTTGGATTTAAGCTCGCACTCTACTCAGCACATGTCCGTCAGGCATCGGACAGTTGTTTTAAATATGGTCTTCATTACAATTTCAAATGTTAATCTTTGTTACGTACGATGATATTATAATGGTTTTACAGGAAAACTATCCCCTAATCTTATCTTAGAGACCACCGCACCCATCATTAATGCAAACGCCGTAACCCCCTGTACCACAGCAATACAAGCGGATTTGCGGACCTGTAAATAAAGCAGGAATGTGCGAGGGCGATCCGTCTTGGAAACAGACGGCGATTAGTTAACACTGTTGTGTAATAAGCCGTGAAATACTTCCTTTTACTAATTGTCCTTAATCCGTTTTGCGAAAACTATCGTTCCGTAACAACGTGATACGTTACGTGCAAGATTTACTTTGTACTTATTATGTATCCACATACACTAAGAAGTTGCACTTTATAAAATACGATAACCGAGTTTTTAGCTGCATTGTGTCTATTTCAAAGATCAGCGCCACATTGTTTCGTTTTATATGTATAAAATAAAAGCGGCCGGTAATTCTACATAAATCACAAAATTTCAATATAACAAACCAAACATATGACGCAGAAAATAATATTAAGGTGAAAATGAAAATCATCTTCAAGCAACATATTGCACGTAGAGGCTTTTCATTGAAGAGCTCTTGACTGAAGTACCACCTTCGGAGTAGGCGTGTATGGGGCGACCAAGTACGCAACAGTAGTGATTTTTATTTATTTAACCCGGAGACAACATCATTTGGTGAGGCTTATTTTGATACGCCATAACATAGTATGATATATGATGAATTGATGAAATATCCACGAATAGACAATAGTGGTCTGTAGGTTTAATACTTATGTATCAGTATTGCGATCGATCTGACGCGGTTTAAACAGTTTGGCAAAGTATTATATTTAATTATGTATATTTGTCCTATTGCTCCGAACTTTAAAAGTTTGCGATTTTAATATATTTTTTCACTTCTGCATACAAATGGAGCGATAATGAAGATAAATAGATAATGAGTTCTATTTGTTTTAAACTCACCGATTTAAAAGCAAATAGCACATAGTATGTTCAACAAAGTGTGCAGAATTCGATGCCAGGGCGGTAATTTGTCTAGGTGCTCCATTGAACAAAAGGGCATATAGTTAGTAACACCATACGTAACGATCACGTCCGTGGTCATGGGTTTATTACACAGTGTGTTCCGCTTAATGATAGCTTAAAGAAAATGTTAGCTACAATATTCGGCTGCCTTGGGATATTATTTGCCGGCATGTGGCGGAATAATATTGTCATAATGTCAATGGCCAGTAATTTTGTCCAAACAAAAAGGGGATCTCATGAGGGCACGCACATAAATTACTAAATAGGATTTTTGTTCATGAAAATAAAAGAATGTTCGGATATCTAGATTCATCTGGATGATTTTAATGTAACCTATAAAAGCTCTACAAGGTGTAATCGTCCGATCCCAAAGAACAAAGAAAAGACAAATTCAGGGATAACTGATTAGGAAAGCGGTCTCCAAAATTCAAAATTCAAAAAAATAAATCATTCGTAAGCTGAATTTTATTGTACCATAAAAAGTTTTCGCGTGCTCGTATGTACACATCCGCAAACCGAAACCCTTTGTGGTTCGATTAATTGCCTACATTTACGTTTGAAGTGTAAACGCTTACATTGCTTTGATCTTACTTCAGTAACTTCAAAATTAATATACCTTGTTTTGTAACATCTCAGTATGATGATAAATATCTAGAGTAGGTAACTACATGGAAATAGTCTTTGAAATAACAAACCGTTTGCTTTAATTCAAGTCGATTTGAAGATCTTGTAAAACACATGTAGTAGTGGGTCCAATTAAAGTACCAAGAGATTTCCAAGAATGATAAATGATGTTTGGCTTAAATAAAACAACAATGAATTTCGAAGAAAGATAGAGATAGTTTTCAGCGGACCCCTCAAAGTGCCGATCTCGGCCAGCAGTTCGGGTTGATTAATGAGCCGACCCGCCCACGAATTTGGCTACTGTAATGTTTTTATTGCTCGGGAACGTATTTTCTAAAGGACAAAATTTTCCCCGAATAAAATTATTTTGTCATTATTTCAATAAAAAAGGTGCCAAAAAATAATAAGCGGCTTAACACGGTTTAAATATTTTGACATCCCAACAAAATGTGTAAGAAAGGTAAATCCCAAGTCTATTAAAGAGTACTAAAGTTATTTTACAAATCGATTTTTACTAAGTATCACTTAGTAGGTACAAAACAAACAGTCACAGCACAAAATTGCAATCCGTGTGTATGGTAGAATAAAAATGACGCCAAGGCCACCCTATTTCGTACCATCATATAATTCCTAAAAAAGATATTACAACGTTTCAGTAGTAAAATGCGATACAAGGATCTGCTCGTAAAGTAAAGCCGCAAACATGAAGCTCCGTGCTCAGCTGTCGTCGCGGGACTCTCGAGCCGATGCGAAGTTATTGATGGGTCGTAATGAGGCTCGTGTGTCAACTACCTATGTATTTAGTACCTACTCTAAATCTCACGCCTCCATTTAAAATTGAGAAACAAACTTTTGTGTTTCCCTAACGCTTTTAATACACGCTTTTTATTTCTTGTTGGGAATAAAAGCAGGTCAGTTCCCAGACCTGGTACAGTAAAGTGCGCGGCACGCTTAGGGTTGCGTGTCGGAGTAGCTGCTTAAAAGCTTTCCTCTATCAATTGAACAAAATCTTTTTGAGTAACAGGTCAATCAATAAAGCCTTGCTCATGAAACTGGTTTCGTGGCAACAATTAGATTTTCATTCGGCCGAGATAACTCTTAAGCAGTGAACAAAAAAAGCAGTTAAGCATTGCTGGCAGCTAAAAGTGCACCCATACCAATTGTAATGTAGGTAGTTAAATGAGATCTACTCAAATTTGAATATTCCTGCTTAGTCAAAATTACATTAAAAACAAAATTTGTCTCGTCTGTGGTCAAAAGTTCACGACTTGGTCATATACCATTTAATTTTCGTTGAATATGCCAAAACCAGGCCAGGCACTGTATATGCGGATGTAGCTTTAGCCAAAAACTATCTGACTTAGACTCTTAACTATCGTCAAGAGGGAAAGACTTTTGCAAACCTAATTCTAATTTTGGCCTCGATATACGTTTATTTTGCAAGATTTGTGCGAAGTCTTCCATGGTTTTTTTACGTTCACTGCTCTTAAGCATAGAAAATTACAGGATAACAAACTGTCAAAATGAGACTGAATAAAATTACTCACGAAAATAGGTATATGCCTGTGCTTGTGATATTGTGGCTTCGTTGTGTAAAATTGAAGGAGACAAACAATTTATTCGGTATTCACCCTTCTCTGGCAAGCAGAGGGTGGATCATTATTTTTTACGCGGCGTTCTTTTACCTCGTTTTTCCAGTCTATTGTCGTTTTGCACAAACTTGGTAGCTTCAATTTCGTTTTGTGTTTATTATAAGATAAATAAAACACGAATTTTAAGCCACTACCAAATAGTTGTGTTATGTTATTATGAGCCTTCTGTGTCCCAGTGCTGGGCAAAGGCCGTCCCCTAACGTTTCCACTGCTCCCGGTTTGTTGGAAATAGGTTAATAAAATTAGAATTTCCGCCCCTGATATCCTGTCGTTTCTAGATCCCTTTAAAAAACAACAGAATCGTTGATTTTGCTTTTGGTTTCCTAAAAATATACATCTTAATAAAACTCAAATCAAACCCTAATAATAATTTTTAATTTCAGCTCTTTAAACTTTTTGTTGACTTAACAATGTCAGGCGGGATTTAATTTCAAAAGTAATATAATCTAATAAAGCATCGTCGCCTAAGGCTTAGCGTAAATCTTCGTAGCTGTTGTAGGGAAGTTTCACAAATTGCTATCGCTTTTTGGAATCGTCCCTTCAAGTTCCGTTTCAGCGTGGGCGCTAGGGTGGACAGGGAAGGTGGTACTAAACCGCTGAGAATAGACACACAAAATTGCGTAGGCGACTTTAAATGCCAACGGGAAGGAGTCTCAATGAAAGGAATATATTAATTATCTTCGAAGTTTGACGGATTCAAACAATTTCTAATTAGTATAGTCATCCATGCGTATCGCGGTTTCTTTCTAATTTTAATTCAGGTAGTCGGCTTCTCCATGACTGATAAAATTAACATTGTAATTACAAATACGCGGCTCGTTATTTTTAAGGATGTTTCTATACAGTCTCAACTTCAGAGTTATACTTAAGGTGGTTTTACTAGTCGCTTTGTCCTTCTAAGGAGTATTTTCTTCTATCTGTCGACCTCTATTGCCATCCTCTTATTTTCGGACATACTTACTTTATTATTTTTTCAGGAAATACGTTAATTTCAAAGCAAAAGGTGCTTACTCGTTTGTATTTCATTCTACAGCCGCGTGCTTACGTGAATCATAAATCAAGGATTTACTCAATTAAGGGAATACTCAAAAACGTGCCCTGAAAACGCCGAAGTGGTTACGCAAATGGCTAGACCCCCTGGCACTCTCCTTATTTACAGCCTGAAATATACTGCGTCATTCGGTTTATGTGCGTTTTATAGTTGCAAATAAACATGTGGCGTGTGGGTAAATTTAATTTGCTCACTAACATCCACCTAAGAAAGGCGCAAAAAGACGATATCGAAACATAAAGATATGGTATTTAGAAAGTACTTGCATGCATACGAATACCTGACCTAAGTAAAATACTTTATCATTTTAAAGCTTGTTGATGTTGATAAAACATGGTCCACAATATCTTTTTTTGGAAAATTGTGTTATTTTTTTTTTCAAAATGTAAGTAAGCATTTTCTTTAATGATTTATTCCGACGGAAGACCTCAACAGAAGTTTACGCAAATATGCCTTCAATTTTCTACCTTTGACGTGAAATGCAGGTCGAGTCGATTTCACAAAATAAAGCATAGTCGACTTCTTAACAAATATGGACACATCTTTTTGTAGTCGAGTTGTGACAAAAGATCAATTTAACAACAAAGCTTAGCACTTTTTGCAACGGATAAACATAGGTACGAGTATATATACGAGAATATTATATAAGTAATATAATAAGAATATAAACATATGCTTAATACATATAACATCCACAACTCGGCATAGTCGACCAAGACATGGCTTGTCCAATTTTCGACTATACAAACATTCATATTCATCATAGAAAGACTTTCCCGTTGCGGAAATCGAGCCCTTCGTAGTCAGGGTCGAATCACTAACCTCTAAGCTATCCGGTTATCATATCACATCTTATCATATCATTGAAATATGGGCCTTTAAACATCGTTTAGAAAATGCGATTTGTGAAATACGTTTTCATTCCTAATATACCTAGTACTTATCTGAAATTGTGATTTTCAAGCTGCCGTGAATAAAATTAACAATGTCATTCTCCAAATATATCACAGGTGTTGTCAATATTAGTTATGACTTTCGTGACGTTTTGATGCATGACATTTTAATTTAATTAACATCGATATAGCATTGGCAAACGAATGAAAATGTTCATTTTCGTAATGCAATGTCCGCACTCGCAGCTTTATAATTTGACAGATGAAGCGGGGACGACAATAAAGCGAACTGGATAATGTGTTGGCCATTAACGGGTAAATATTTGTCCATTTGTCAAGCCATGTTGCCGGGGGCTGGCACTTTGACGTCACGCGGCAACCTCTGGAAATTTTACCGATATTAAAGCGAACACCCAACACCTGAATTTGCAAGGCGGGCATATTTGTAATGTATTTTCATTGCGTCTTTTAAGTGTTATAAGCAATACGTATTAAGCCAATCAAGCGTTTAATTTTTAGTGCAATTTTTGCTGTTTAATTCTGATTTTATTCGATCTAATATAGTTCCATTTAGTATCTCCCGTGTTTCCTGGCATTAGTTACCTACAACTAAATCTTAATATGAGAATAGCAAAATTATCCCAGATCTTTAGGAGGCTTGCGTGGAGCCGAAGCTAATACGTAGAGGTCCTTTGGCGCACCGAAACACAAGGGCCGTTTTTCCATACAAACGTTGTCCCCTGTTTCCTCTCTGGAAAATGCCAATAGAGCAATATTTTTTTTCCAAAAAATCGATGGCCACTATTATGCATGTCCCTATGTTTTCCTTTTTTCAATAAATTAATTAATTAATTAAAAGAGATATGAACATTCAAAAACTTACAAAATTGGCCAGATTTTCGGCTGCGTTCATACAATCAGAAAAAAAAAATACTGGATTATTAAAAAAGGAAAAAAATACGAACACTGCCAAAGCCTTTCTTTAATTTTTAAAGAAAAAAGTAGTTAAATCGGTTAAGTTTTGGAGAAGGAATCAGGGGTCTACGAATCGTTGATTTTGTGTACTTTAATAGTACATTTCGATACTAGTGCGGAAGGTATGTCATTACTTTACGAGTTCCGAGATATCTTGCCACGAGCCGCAGGCAAGTGGCAAGACTCGGGACGAGTGAAGAATGACATTTCCGCGCGTGTATCGTACGACGTTTTTCAATACAGTTGCGAAAAAAATACAACAAATTTGCGACTTTTACTGAAGCTCTTAATTAAAGTAAAGTAAGTACAAACTTTAGCAGTGAACATTTTTGACAAATTAAACGCGTTTTTGTTAGCTGTCGTATGTCATAAGGCAATGGCTTTTGCTATTCAGCCAAATCAATAAAAGATTTTTTTTCAAATAGATATTAATATGAGCGTTAGGACAATTATTAAAAGCTAACGAAATATTCTTGCCGGGAACATTAATATTTTCGTTCTCCCGCCTATTTTTACTTTTTTTTTAACGATTCCGTTCTTAGTGGCCAGTCATTCAAAGGCGTTTTATTTTTTAATTTAGCGAAGCGCTTCGAAGTGCTTAAAAACACCCAGAATCGCTTATTGTTTAAATATCTTTGCCATTTGTTTCTGAAGAAGTGGAACTAAAAAGAACCTTATTTTTTTTATGTAAATAAATATGGGGTACCAGAAAAGACCCAGTGTTCTGATTGGTCGATTTTATGTCGTATGCAGCACAAGTCGTGTTCTGATTGGTCGAATCAGTGATCAGCGTGCTAATGTGATTGGTCGATTTGCTCTTTAAACTGGTCAACAATGTTTTTGTCTCAGAGAATTCCGTTCCATTCAGCCACCTTAATAAGAACTGTTTTTAGGACTGTTATTATTTAAAAAATCATATTTTTTTGATGAACAGGCTAGTAATAAAATATAAAATCTCAATATTTTGATATTCTTACATTAATAATAGGTTTTTAGTTTTATTACGTCTTGGTACAAACTAAAACTATAAAAACTCTTTGGTAAGTAGTTGTGAATTGGAACAAGTACAAATTAAAAAAAAACTGGAAAAGTAAATCGCACTAGTTCGCAAAAACGAACTTTGCGCACGCAAAACAGCCAAAAAAAGGGCACTTTTTGAGCAACTGTATTGAAAATAGGTATTTTCAGTCCAAGCTGCAGCTGTCTCTATTGCGCTCTGCAGGGGGAGGCTTGATAGATGGAGGCAGCAATAGATTTTACAAATACCTATTTTTCAATTCTCTAGGCCTTGAGGTTTTCTCTTAATGTTTAAGCATTATTTATTTATTCTGAAATATATATAAGATTTTTTTTTGTCGTTTTCCGTGCGTCGACTCAAATAAAGACAAACTTTTTATACCGAACAAAATATAAGTTACCAATAAAAAGCTCAGAATGAATACTCACACGAGTAACGATGACTCTTAGAAAACTTTACGGGACCGAAGGTTTCTGACATTAACTAAGCAAGTTAGATAAAATGATATTCGATATTTTCTTTTGCTTAAAACTGTTATGTTTAAATCTTTTTTTTTGTGTCTACATTTTGTCCATACATAATTTGCATACTTACTTACAACATGCAGCCGTGATAAACAGACGATTCAACACCTGTACTTTTCTGTATCCAGAAGCTTTTAATATCTATTTTTTAAAACAATAGCTAGAAAATAGTACATTTAGATACTAGTGCGGAACGTATGTCATTACTTCACGAGTCACGAGATATATTGCCACGAGCCGAAGGTAAGTGGCAAGACTCGGGACGAGTGAAGAATGACATTTCCGCGCGAGTATCGAACGACGTTTTTCAATACAGTTGCGAAAAAAAATACAACAATAAATTTGCGACTTTTACTGAAGCTCTTAATTAAAGTAAAGTAAGTACAAACTTCAGCAGTGAAAATGTTTGACAAATTAAATTCGTTTTTGTTAGCTGTCATATTTCATAAGGCAATGGCTTTTGCTATTCAGCCAACTCAATGAAAGATTTTTCAAAAATATATTTTTTATAAGAAGGAAACAATTTTATAACAAATAACACTTCACTATTATTACCTTAGTATCATTATGTTCGATTATTTGTGTATGGAAATATTTAAATTGTATAAACACAAAAACAACTGTTGCCTTTAAACCATGTTTGCAGTTGGAAAAACGCCTCCACTTTGACAGGCGTTTTGGCAGCTATTCCCACAGACTAAAGCTATTTCGTTCCATTCAGCCACCTAAATAAGAATTGTTTTTAGGACTGTTATTATTTAAAAATAATGATGAACAGGCTAGAAATAAAATATAAAATCTTAATATATTGATATTCTAACATTAATAATAGGTTTTTAGTTTTATTACGTCTTGGTACAAACTAACATTGTAATAACTCTTTGGTAAGTAGTCGTGAATTGGAACAAGTACAAATTTAAAAAAAACTAGAAAAGTAAATCGCACTAGTTCGCAAAAACGGACTTTGCGCACGCAAAACAGCCAAAAAAAGGGCACTTTTTGAGCAACTATATTGTCAATACAGTTGCTCAAAAAGTGCCCTCGCGTGTCAACCACTGGTACAGCTATCTTGTTTATTTGTAATTTTTTGCTTTATGTTGTTTACATTTAAATGAAATATGAATTGTGCTTATTGGAAATTAAATAATAAAAATGTATTTTCCCAAATATTTCAAATGATTAGCTGGATGTTATCCTTATTTCATTCGCATTGCCATATTGTCCTTCCTTGGACATAAGTAACAATCTTGTTTTTAAAAAAATAAGAAAATTAATAATAAACTTCTGAGTTTCTTACCGCGCTTCTTTTCAGCAAGATCTTTCATATTCCGGAGCGCTGGTAGAATGCAGACTTGTAATATTTTTTCATTTTAATTAACCTATTCCGTTTTCCATGAAATAGAAATCAGCGGTTTTTGTGTGTATCTTTTGTTAACGGATCTATATTGTTAGCCTGAGACAGATTTCATAATTTACTGAAGAAAGGTCGAACCTTGAGCCGACCTTAGACTTGTTTTTATTCTAACGCCGACAAACGGACAAGCAGTTCAGCTGATGCTAAGTGATCATCCCATACATATACGACTATTATGACTGCTGATGCGTAACTAGCCTTGCAAGAAGTAGTAGGTAAACTAGTCTTTTCGTTCTCGCAAAAGAGACTTTGGGTGTTGAGAGAGCTAGATAATTAGATGTGCGTGGAATCGGATTTTGATTACTTTTGCGAAGTGCTTTTATTAGCAGATTAATGAAAAATCTACATGGTAAAATAAAACGGTAAATTGGAAATGGTTTCGATGTTTTAAATTAATTTCTTTTAATTATAAGCACGAAAGATTTGCCTAGTCACACCACACCAGTGTCTATTTTGGTAAAAACACGTCCCCAACGACGGAACAGACAGTCAGCGTAACCGTAAGTAGGTACGCATATTTTCTTTAGCAAACAAAACGATTAGGATGTTTACTATTTCACTCGTACATGCTTTTCCATTTCCACGTTGCCACAACACGAATGAAAAAGCATTTTCATTCGCCGCGTATTGGCATGTTGTTTCTTTGCAAACAGCCAGACGTATCATCTCGGGTTGAAAGCGCTGTGAATTTTTCTTTGTTCCAACTGCGTCACGTCCTGAAGCTTTTTATTATCCGACTCGATCCCCCAGGTGTGGGCTGCGGCTGTGGCGTAAAATATAAGGTAAGGTATGGTGAAACTGTATCGTGCCCTTGCAAATGAAGGAGGCTCGATTCATTTCATACTACGAATGTTTGTGAAGCATTAACAAATATTAATGTCAATCATTCTAGCGCCTATTTGTTTTCAGCGCCGTCGAATATTTGAAGATGTAGCATTTTAACTCCACAACTCTACCATGTTTAATTTCTCCCTTAGGCTCTGTTTGACTAATGTCATAAGAAAAAGACGCATGAAGAGATAAATTTAAGTTGACACGGTCATGTTAGCATCATAGATGTAAGTAGGTACCTAAGTGGGAACTGAATAAAAACGAATACTATAAATATGTAAAGCTAAAAAAGCACTAAAACGAAAGACATCCCAGGATAAGATCTCACGATCTTGACTCGTATATTTTCAGCGCGGTTGTCATGAGTATTTTTGTTATTTTTACCTCCTTTAATAAAGTGTCTTCGAAAGGCACTTCGAACTTTGTGTCATGTGACAAAATTCCGGGACGGAGGGCGGCTACGCCATAATCATAAATACTGCGGGGAAACAAATTGATTCCATATAATACTTATTTTAACAAAGGTTATAAGAAATAAGTTACATGGTTCCGCTTGTAATAACACAATCATGGATTGAGCAATGAATCATTTTATGTCATATTGTATTTCAAATATAACATAAAGATTTTCCATTCCTTATACCATTAGATACAAATGTGACACAAATGCCGCCTGCCTAAACGAGGTCGTGTCTGACGCTTTATGCGACGACCCATCCGTCACACACAACGAGCACCCACTCGCGACTTCTCCTCTTACCTTATAAACTAACTCATATTTCACGCGTATCTTTTATAATTTTACTGTGAAAATGTTTGTATTGTCTGTATAAAATAACCTTTGTCGTGAATCACTTTAATAGAGAACTTGGTACATGTTGCTTTGCTACTGGAGATTGTTATGCACTCTTCTGTATTCTTCAAAGACTACAATAAATTAACTGTAGAAATGTAGATACTGAACTTTGTTCGTAATATTACTCAAGAACTTAGTTCGTGTAAAGACGAAAATATACCTACCCTTTACTTATAAATATCAGAATGTTTGTAAACAAAGTGAGAAAGAACTGACATCTTATTGCGGACATGAATGCACTTGGAAGCGAGCCAACCACGTTACGCTTCGACGCGCTTTTATCTTTCCTCGACAGCCAAAATAAAATATTTAAGAGCCCTTTTATTCATGCATTCTTACACAAAATAAAAGCCAGATGCCTAAATTGATTAGTAAAATGTATTGTTCCAAAAGATTACGTCTGCCAAAGCTCTTTGTCTGTGAGCAAAAATTCCATTAATAATTTATAAAAAGGTACCAATTTTTTTCTTAAATAACGGTTTATGCTTTTGTTTCAGGTACTGTTCTTGGCGTGGAAGTGCACTTTGAGAACAAGGATAGTGGATTTTTCCTAAAGCACACGGCAAGATGGAGTGGTGCTGGTCCACCCCCCGAGCCGATGGGCACAGCTTTACCTGGCGCATTGTTATCTCTGGACCGATTTACCGTACTCCAGGGTTCAGCACCCGCATCCGTGCGCGCCACATATGGTCCCTTTTCCACCAAACAGACAGTGCCAGCGCGTTACACGGTACCTGATCCGTTAGAGCCACCTAGAAGAAATGCAACGTTAATTGAACTTCAAGAAGCGACAGCCCACAGACTTGATGTGTCAGCACATTTAGTGTTTCGAGAACTTCCCCGCGATGCACCAGTTTTGCGCGTACTGTTTCACACAGGTGGCGAAGGGGGTGCCCGGAGAGCTGCGACCCGCCCGCGAAGAGTTTGCATAACGTTACACGCCAGCCTCGGAACAAAGTCATTGACGGCGACTTGCGGCCCCGAGGGTGAAGAGGGCGCGTGCTTGGCGGAGTTGACGATACCAGCAACGTGGTGGCCGGCGGATGGTAAAGGAAAACGACCGCCGCGGACAGTGCGCTTAGCCTACAGCGCTGCGGAAGCTAGTAGCGGCGAGTCCGGTGAAGGCGCGTGCGGTCGCGTCTCAGTGCAGCCAGCGTGGCCCCTGGGAGTTGTAACTCTGGCGGGAGCTAGAGCTGGATACCGAGAAGCTCGAGCTGGTGCATCGGCTCTCTTACTGCCGAGAGCACCTTTGTACCCACACTCTCGATTACATTTACCATTCGTTGTCCGACGTGATACCGCTCACTCGACTGGGCACGTTGTCATCAGGTAAGTTTTAACATATTACTCCTACTTAGTCATACATATTTAGCTAGCATAAATTTGTCTATAAAGAGTCCTAATTATGTATGATTTATTCAGAGCTCGAATGGGTGGAATAAGCAATGTCAGTTGACGTGACATTCGCCACCCAAGAAGCGCTTTGCGACTGACAGCGCTCGACGCTCATGCCAAGACCAAATCGCTGTCACTGCAAAAGCCACTTCACGTTAACGACGACCGAATAACTTGCTTGTCTCTCTATTATGTCAGTTAAACTTAGTTGAACTTGTGTTTACAGTCCCACCCAACTAGGTTTATTGAGTGTCAACCGCCTGATAGTGTTACACGTGGGAAGTTATGTCTATTGTTCTGTTGACATCGTTCGACAAATGATGAAGATGATAACAGTTTTGTTTTTGAGTTGTGCAATCTGAAATTAAAAGAAAGAACATTGACAATATATAAGCTATTATTATCATGTAAATCTATTCTGCATATCTACGCTGGAACCTTAACTAAAGCATTAGGTTTTATTAAAACTCGACCAAAAAATAATTAATAGATTCAGGCGTTACTTTGCGGAGGTCCATATCAACAAACTGGAACAAATTACCGTGCTACTCCGCGAAACCGCGTTGGTTTCGCGGAGTACAGTTTATTCAAACTCGACTATAAATGACATAGTTGCATTTCAGCGTTTCTTTATCCCGCTTGACAGAACTTCACAGAATTAGTGATTGGCGAATAAAATCGAAAGAAATAACCATTAGTGGCAACTTTTGTTAAAAATCATCCAGGGTCCCCCGAACGGCGTCTACTCGAGTAAAAAATTAAAGCTAAACAGATCTTTGAAATACTCGTATTATTTACTAAATTTGGGTAATTTCTTAAATTATTAACAGCTCAATATTGTAAAACCAGTTTAGGTACGCTTTCCATGGCCACAAGAAGGACGTTACATAAAACGAGAAGACCTTCAAAGTTAAAATGAAATATTCTCAACAAGTAACATTAAGGAAAGTTTCTTGTGAAGCATTTTAACTCGTTGATTCTAAACAATACGTTTACTTTGCAGCAATCAGGATTCTTAGTGGAAAGGTCACATAAATAATATTTTTTAACGCAAAAAGAGGGATGTTATAAGTTAGACGCCTTTGTCTGTTTGTCAGCCTTGTAGAGCAGGATCTCAATGTATTTTTTCTGAAGAATAAAATTTAAAAAAAAACGGTCGGGGAAAAATTCAAAGTTTTTACTTTGTGGATTCAACCTAGTTGATATAATACGTTGTTTTTTTTATAATATTAACCTTAACGTCAAAAAAAAAATTTTACTAAACAGATTTTTATTGAGTTTTTTTAACAAAATAGTTTATTGCCGAACTATAACTTCAGGTAAAACAAACTATTCCTTTATACGAATAAAATTATACATTAAATGTTAGATGAAAATCAGAGTCAAAGGCCGAATGATTTATTGTTTGGCGTACCTAAATACCCGCGAAATAAGCAATATTCATTCATTAAAACCATAAAACTTATAGTCTACGTTTATAAAATGGGTAGGTAAAAAAGATTGTTTAGCTTATAAAAATAGAAAATTATTTTCGCACAATGGCTTAGGTCTTCTTAAATACTTACTCTAGACTTTAGATACTTTTGTTTAAAAATAATTTTTTTTACGGACTCGTATTTTTAGGTTCCCTAAGCGGCTTTATAGGGGCTCTAGTCTGGAAGCCTAAAGATTCTAATTCGTTTTGTATGATAAGAGTTTTTCTATGGAAAGTTAGCTTAAGTTAATTTAATTGTATCGAAAATCTCTCAAATACTAAAATAAAACATAATAAGAGTTTTGCACCGAAGACGATTTTAGTATGCGGAGATTCTTTCCGGTTTTCAAAAGATTCTCCGGCGAATCTGGCATAAATAGAGTCCTTTCTTATCCAATCATATTTTAACCCTTCGCATAACTTCTATCGCAGCTGCGTCTAATTTCAATACTGGTATTGCTATACATCACTGGAACGCTTTTTAAGAAGTTTTATTTGAAATAATAACATATTTAAAATTGTACAGTCAACTGGGATAACTTTGAATGGCTCGGACAAGTTAACACAACATGCGCCTATAGAGTATAAAGCGACCCATTTCTGACACGTCCCGAAATTACTCCTTCATTAAAAGATTTATTTAAGGAAATGTCATATTTAGAGTTGTGTCGCTATAATTTATAAGGTACGAATGTATACCCCGGCTTGCGTTGCCTCTAGAGCCGGGACATTCAGTAGCTAGCATGCGTATGTCATCTTTCATACAAATCTGACACAAGTTTCTGCACAAAGTTTGCAGGCTGCAGGTGCAGGCATCTGAATCCCGGGTTTACTCCGCAACTCTATGAGCGCTAACCGTTATTTACTACTGCAGCGCAGCACTTAGCTATTCAGAGGTTCTTAGCTAGCGCAAATTTTTGATTTAAAGCCTTGTACAAGGAAACTTTTTATTTATTACCCTTTGTTAGCACAGCTTTAGAGGTCCATGGACACTGTCCTGAACTACACACTTCTGTATTGTTTACTGCCAATGAGATTTTGCTGGCTTTCTCGACTTGATTGTCGCTAAGCCGTACAATGGAAACCGTACAAGCGAAATCCTTTGTGAGTAATCTATATGTAGTTACCGTTAGTTTACTTATCTACCCCTTAAACCGTCGTCTACTGTGAGTATATTTAAACACAAATAGTATAACATGCAGGGCTTTAAAGACTTGAAGTTGAGGTCATATATGTTGTGTCTGCCATGGTTACAAGTAGACTGGCTCGTTGACTACTACCATTACAGCGTGTATCGCAGTTAAAGGGCATCCATCCCTTTCGCACACGCTGACTGGCTAGAAAGAGATATATATACGTAAGTATAAATATACTTTTTAACCGCGGCAAAGGCTAGTACAGCGTGTAGGATCTCTGGTAACCGTGGTTTGTTGTAATACAGTCAAAACTTCAAGAAAAGTAAAATATGACAATTATTTTTGCGCATTTGACATAATTTACATTTGCAGAACACGTCTAACTTTATATTACATTTTACAACCATTTTGTTACCAATAATCTCAAAGGATTTAAAAGATTAAATCAATGCGTTGACATAAAAACACTTTTTTATGAGTGGATACCTAGAATTAATCTGGATTAGTGTTTGTGCAAATGGGGTGAATTTATTAAATTAAAATTCTTTAACAGAATAAGGTGGGTAGAGACTGTTATTTATTACCTTTGCCGCGTTGCGATTTAGGGGAGATTATAAATTTTAACTTTAGGATATTGCAATGTTTGTGTTTTACGTTCGTATCGTAGATTAAATTACATAAATTATTGGAGATTGTGCTTCGTAGACGATTAGGCATATTTCATTCCAAAAAAGATATTTACCCTTTACGTGTCGTCAGTTCCATTCTCAAGATGAATCTAACGACACGTTTTATGTTAATAATCATACGAATATACTACTTACTTTTACATTTGATAAAAAAACCCCTAACTTCTGTCGGCAACATGGCAAAAACCCAGCCTGTGGTTAATTGCAGATACGCGTATTCTTACAAACTCATAAGCTCATTTATACTAGCGATTAACGATACTGCGAGCCACAACGAGAGAGCTTCGCGCAAACAAGCTGAAATACGCACGACTAAGCGCTTCATTACTTGCAACCGAGCGCCTATCTGAAACTGGCCTTGGACAACACAATACACGCCAGTTTCACATTTTTCTAGACATAGAGAGTCTCATAACAATATGCGAGTAAATACCTAAGTACCTATAACACAACAAGGGCAATAAATAAATATAAGGAGCATCTCAGCGACGCAAGACGTGCGTTCCATTCCGTCCACCACCTGCCTTAGCTGCGCAGATCCGCGCCAAGTTTGAGTTACGAGCGACGCGGGGCTGGAAGCAAAGCTTTTCACCTAAATGGAAATTTATACCGCCCGGCTTAGGCTGCCTAGGTATCGAATTTATACCACTATGTATAACGGAGATTTTAAGGTATTAAATAATATAACCTTATATACTTTATACTTAAGGTAGAAACGCCGAATGAAGGATGATAGGAATGAGAGAAATCCAGTCGTTCGCAAATGTGTGGATCGCGACTGTGATGGTACTGATGGTGCACCGTATTGTAAAATTTTGTTGACCTTATATTTACGAGTAAATTACAGTGAAAAAAGGGACAACCGAACTAGTTTGGCTACTCGTGATTTTGGTTAATGGTAATCAAAGTTCGTTTAAATTAGCAAAACTATTTGCTACTGATATACTTTTGATGATTTATTTGCAAATCAAGAGTTAGGTAAGGTGTAACAAATAGTTCGGTAGTCACTTTTTTTGTGTAATAAGTAAACAAAACTTGGGTTACTTGTAACAAAACTGTTTTTTCAATGTAGGCTAATAGAAATAATTTTGATTTAAATCCATGTGTAATCATTATTGGGAGCGGACCTCTTATAAGACGTTCGAAGCAAACACCTGACGTCCTTTCTATTCAGAGTCATCCAGTTTCTTTGGAGCGATTATGCGATACTGTGTATACTTTATTGCTGCTATTGAAGAGAGCGATTAATATTGAATAGGATCGAAGGCTGAAGGGTCTTATTGAGTGATCTCGTATCTTTCCTTAGTACGTGGGTTACGTAATACGGAATGAAAGTAAATATTTCTGTCAACGGCCTTTATGTAAAAAATAGGTCTAAGTAGTTACGCAAGGCATGAAGGTAATTTTTCTACGATCGCTTGACATAATTACACAAATTAAAAAAGAAGCAATTTCGGTTCTTTTTCGATCTCGAACAATTTCATCTTCATTATCGTTCGTATGACGGCACCTCTGCAAATCTAATTTACTCTCTATACATATGTAAACAAAAAAGGGGCGAATGAACCCGGGATAAATTAACTTTAGGTTCAATTATGGCCTTATTCGTAAACAGATTGATTTGTCTATCAACAGTCATATTTTGACTCATTTTCTATGGGAAATCTGTCAAAATTTAACGCCTGGCAGGAAGTACGATGTGTTGGTTGAATGTAGGAACACGTTATAAATCTAACCACTACACTATAACTGGGTAGGAACAGTATACGGGGTCTTAAAGAGTGGTAGGTACCGATACGCTCGTGCCTTTTGATGCGGTAGAGTGTCGGAATGACTATGAGCGCTTCTTCCCAGCAGAGTTTTTCATTTTCCGAAGCGCTGGTAGGCTCGAGACATGTAAAAGAGCCTAAGTATGTGGCCTACTTGCAAAATATTTTTTCATTTTCATTTATTACTTATATGCTACTGACATGGAATGCAAAGCTCGCACTAGTTATGTAGGTTTCCCTTCCAGTAGTACGTCTACTATTAGAGGTCTACGATAACTCCACATTTATTATTTCTACTGCTACGCGAAAGAGAGACTGGTACTCATATATCGCACGATTAGTATTAAAGTGACTCAATTCTGAATTTCATATTTCCCAAAATTTAACCCTATGTCTTTTAATTAAGGTGATATTTTGGGACGTGTATTATTCAGAAATGGGTCACTTTAATACTAAGCGTGCAATATGCTGTAGGTGTTTTACGTGTGCCCTGGCTGGCGGAGTTGGATTTTTCCTTGTATTATTAATAGGTGTAGATTTTTAGAAAATCAATCATTATTTTGTTTATAGAATGAAAGTGAAGTCAGGACTCCGCCTAATCAGCGTGAACGCAGCAAACTCTCGGTGGGCGGTGACGGCGGAGGTGAAGCCACGGGCGGCGACGGTCACCGCTACCCGACTCGAGCAACCGCTTAACGACGACAACGGGCCAATGTGAGTTTTTTATATTTCGTGACCGATGATATGTTTCATTTTTGCTACTTAGTAATTTGAGTTTCAAGATAGCTTATTATAGTGCTTTTATGTACGTTCCATCTTAAACTTTTGCAGTGATAAAAAAGTTCCCTCCCTTTTATATACAGGCCCGGATTTTTAAATAGCTGGCCAATGACATGATTTTTTAAAGCAAACCTCCTTTTAGTACGTGGTGTTTTTTAATTGTTATTTAGCAATATTAATTTAAAAAAACTAATGTATGTGGTAGTGTTGTCCTCCGTAGTGATTAACTATCTCAAATCCACTGACTTGTAAGTAATGGACTTCAATTCAGCGTTTAAAATATGGCCGCATTTTCTCATGCTTGTTGTCAGTAGCCTTTATACCAACATTCAAGTTTCTCATATTAAAAGAGACTAATCTTATTGGATCTCAGTAGCAGCCCCTGTTTTTATTTACTTAAGGGTTGATCATATATAAAGTGCAGAAACACGTGTTTTTTGTGTTCAATTATCAGCCGAAATTTTTGTTTCTATTTTCAATAAAACGGATTGTCCAAAGAACCCCGTTTTGAACACTGCAGCGGCCCTAACATAGCCGCCTGACTTTAATTTATCCCTCTCTGCGGCTCTGTCTAACTAGTGTTATAAAAAAGAGACTCTATCTACGCAGATAGAGAATTTGGGCCGAACGAGCTTGAAACGAGCAAACTTGGGCCGTCATGCTAGGGCCACTAGTGTTTAAATTCTTAAAACTCGTCCTTGTGGCCAAATTTCGTGTCTCTAGCATTAATCAGTCAATCAATCAATCATAGTAAAGATAATCACGAATGTAACTGATTGTAAACAGACTGACTGATTGGAAAATCATAATTTGTAACTAATTGTCCTACACCCACCGAGCTAATATGCAAATCGTGCTAATAATCAAATCACAGGAATCAGAACAAATATATTCATAAACGGTGCAGTCGATAGGAATGCGACTGGAATCTCATTTCACTCCGACCGCTCAGTGCACCTCACTAACCCGCAGTCCGCCGCCGACTGGGCTACTGCAGGACGGATTTAAAGGATCCAATTCCATTTCTATTTTCTCAACCCTCGCTTTCGAGCTTTTCACGATCCTATTATAAGTAAAATAGGTCAACTGCTCTGACAAAACTAATAGACGTCTCGAGACTCTTGGAGCAAATACCACTTGAACTAAAGTTCCTGCATTTCATGCATGAAAGTAAAAGTGGAATACTGGGGTATGATTTATTATTGTGCGGTACCTAGGTATATTTCAGTCGAACGAAACTACTTAGGCCCGATTTTATTACAGTCCGTTAGATCAAACGTCAAACGTAATTTCATAAAATTAGTAGTTTTTGACATTACTAACCGAAATTTGATCTAAGGAAATTTTATAAAACCCAGCTTTAATAAGTATGTTTTTTACTGTCAGTTCTAAATTTCACTCAATAGGCATCAATTCCAAAAAACGGGCCAATAATAAAAACTTTCCTTAAAAATTTCTCCTTTGCCAATTAACCTATTAATCCATTACCGCACAAACAAAGGACATCCGAATTTACACGAAAAATTTACGTTCCCCCTTATTTATTACTTGCATTTATTTAACGAGTTTCGTGCAAAATGTAAACATTTATTCCTCGTACAGTAGGTATTTCGCAATAAAATGAAGCCGCGTTCTCATTTCCCTGGTAGGATTTGTTAACAATTTCGCTCACGACTAGGTATGTAAGGTTGCATTCGCGGAGCTATAAATCGGGCGGGCGGTTGGCGCCTTGTGCCGCTTAATGAAACTCGACGTCACGACTTTTCAACTTATTATTGCCTGTAATCTTGCCTCCTGCAAGAAAGCTCGCGCTAGCGAAGATACATGAAAGTTTTTACGAGTTTTACGACTCGCGTAGATACGAGTACGCTTAGAGAGCTGTAACAATCAACGAGAACTTCTGTTAATGAAAGGTAGGGTTATGACAACCCAAAACAAAGGTCATTCGTTAATTATTTCCAACAGGAACCAAGAAGACTTGAGCGGTCCCGCTGGTCCTGGCTGGGAGGAGGTGCTGACATGGCTAGTTGAAGTTGGTGCGGAAGGCGAGGGCGACGCCGAGGGGTCGGAGGGCGAGTCCGGTCGCGGGACGGCGAGGCTCAACTGGTCAGCGAAGCTGTCCGCCTCGCCGGCCCCCACCACCAGCAGCGAGGAACCGCCGCACGAGCACAGGGTCATCACAAGACTCGACATTGAGAAGGATGACATTCAAGCTGTTTTGCCGATTTCAAAGGTAGCTAGGTGAAAAAGTAAACCTGTTTCTCACAATACCACAATCTGCATTTTCAATCTATAACGTAACTAAAGTAACAAACTGATATGACATGATATTATGACAGGCGCTCCTTCTTGATTATTGACTACCTACTGTTGTGTAAGCCTTAAGGTACAGTGACAACAAGCTAAGTCAGCCCAAAATTTTCACTAAGTAAATTCCAGAAATACCATCTTATATAACAATTAAAACGCGCTACCATGTCATATTTGTTAGGGTCGAGTGTCCCCTAATTAGCAATTTATCGAGACGTCCGCAACGGTCATAAATTGGCCGCAACTTATTTTCTTCGTAATTAATGAAACGAAGGGAGCTCCTTTTATTGCTATAACGACATCTTTATCGGGTTTCATGGGCTTTTACCGAGTCCTTGCCAGCGGCGCCGACGTGCTATTATCTGCAAAATTGGGCGAAAAAAATATAATACGTACCTAAACCCTTCAGAGGTTCGTAGAGCAGAGTTGTTCGGAATGTTCTTAAGTTATTTCTTGAGAATAATCTGTGGGGTGCGCTGTTGTAACAAATCCTAGAGATTAACATTTAATGGTGCGCTCTTAGTATGAATGAAGTGCTCTAATGGGAGCTTTATCGCGCGGTAATGGAGGTCGGAAAGAACGCCGCCCACTCCGGCTGCACGCCACGGTGTGATCCGCTAATGCCGATGAATTTTGGATAAGTTCTGACGCCATCGCACCTGCGTGTCAATCGATTTTATTATTGTATTATTTATCCCCTGTAACCTCTACTTGTTTGCTTTTAGCCGTACCTATCTAACTTTGGCGTAACGATACTTAAGTTTACATACGAGAAGTATTGTACTTCTGTCTTATCTAAACTCAAATAATTAGCAAATACTTTGCGTTACTTAAGCGTCACTATGGGGAGTAATATTTAATGATAAGAGTGAGATTTCATTCAGATGCTATCAACCCAAAACAGCTTACGTTTTGATTTAAATTTAAATTTTGATGACAGTTGATTAGTGAAATAATTAAAATATTCCTATTTCAATAGATTAATTTATGCCAAGATAGGTACTCATTATACCAGATCTCTATCTCACAGTGTCATTGCTGAATAGACAAGTATTTGTTGTGACTTAATTTACATACGGCGGCTTAGTGTGCGGTCCCAGCGCCGCTGTGTTAATGAAGTTAGAGAATAATATTTATTAAGCAATTACTTTATCTCATATTAGCGCGAGACCCATTAACCCGGCCGGGCCGGCCCGGGGCGTCGAGGCCGGGCCGCTACCTTGCCCGTATCTGCCCACTGACGGATGAACGCTCGAACGTTCAACGCTGTCTAATGTTGCACCTAACTAACCGACTACGTGATTAAACTAATTGAACTATAACATGAATGATTACCTACACACCGCGCCATTCTGTTGTTGCGTACAATGCAATTACTCTGGTGAATGCACTAGTTAGTATTGTTTGAGAAACCGTTATCTACTATACCAACTACTACGTAACAGTGCATGAATGTATTGTGATAATCATTGATTAATGATGGGCCGAGAGCAACAAGTAGTAGGCATGTTTTGCTAAAGTTAACGAGTAGAACAGTCGAGTTGGCGGCTAGTTATATGAAGCTGAAATTTAATTAACATGCTGGGACTTCGTAGAGCTTAGGTCGGCTGAAAGGAATTCCATTCAGCCCGTGTTTCTATTGAGTCCGAATCGCCAGTGGATTAACAATGGCTGCAGTCGATTGTGTGTTCTGATTAGTTCTGGGTGGGTACTGGTATCTATAATGATTGGCTTTGTCGTGATTAACTTTCTTGCCAGGTCTTTTAGCAAAATAACGAGTCACTAAACGAGTTATTAACTGCTCCATAATATATATTTTTCTTATAGAACTGGGAGGTGTTGAACACGGCTGTACTGACTGGTAGACAAGTGTCTCAGGCCATGAAAGTTCTCATAGTGTCGCAGGCGGGCCAGGTCGCTGACGTCACGCTGCAGAGCTCTTGTCATTCCGAGGACGAGAGCGTACTAAAGGTGAGCTAACTACGTCACAAACGTAATGCATGGCATTGCATTAGCAGGTAATGTTAGAAGGCACTCACATAGCATTCGCATCGCGACATTAAAGCATCCTTATTACTACTTAATGCAAAACGCATGTTGCTATGCTTTTTGCATATTATTCAGGCATCTCAGAACTTAATAATGTTGCTACAAAGTAAAATGTCATCAGGGTACCAATAAAGACCACCATCATGTCCGACTTAATGAATCGCCACCGCACCTGCAGTCATAAATGACAATGTTGCTGTACTGTAATGAAATGAGATTACAATGACAAGTCTGGCATTTACACTTCCCACTTTTGTTGCTTTACAAATCTAACTCTGTGGCTAGGAAACAACTAAGCGACAGGAAGCCACTATTAATCCTTTAATGAATAAATTACCTACTTGTGGAGGAAGTAATAGATCTTGTTTCATTAAGCTTATTTAATAGTCAATTAGAATCAAAACCAACTCCGAAATATCCCAGGATGCAACAAAGAAGGGTTTTAACAGTTGTTTCTGTCGTTTTAATACTTTAATGTCGACTTATCATCAGGTATCGTCATCATGCAGCTCAGTGTATGTGGACGGGTCAGAAATCAGAGGGTCGTCAAATGCATCTGTGATTGTCAAGTATGGAACATACACGGGCTTGGCGCGATTCACGGTTTGGATGCCAGAATATCCACTGGAGGTCGAAGTAGATAACAGGCGTCTGTCGCAAATCAAAGGTAGGTTATTTCTATCAACCACTAACCATTTACACTTAGAATGTAACTATATCTTGTGAAATCTGATAAGTAGTGTGTTGCCTAATGTTTTAACGTTAATTTCTTACTTAGGTTGGAAAGTTTCTGAAGATCCTAGTACAAAGGACAGACTGAAGAGATCCTTATCTGCACGCGGATGGGGCGGCTCAAGACCTGATGGTACAAATTCCTTGTCCGAACAGCGCACTTGCCGATTGAGATATCAACAGACTAACATCGAAGTAAGAAACTATTAGTAGAGATTAACGTTCGAAGAGTATACAGAAGGAGAATCTTAATATTTGTTTTCCCTTACAGGTTTACGCCCGTTTTCTTGCCAAAGATCACGATTCTGGCCGCGTGTCCTATTTCGTGTCGCGCCGCACCCGTCTCAAAGTAACCGAGTTAGTGCAATCGTTGATGCGAGTGTCAGACCCACGTATTGCTTCTTTGAGGGGACGCGTGTTGCAAGGGAGAACGACTGGTCTCACTGAGGTGCAAGTGCTATCACCAATCACAGGTAAAGGAAGATACAACTAAACTGCGACCAGGCAAGACGACAGGAATGTCGAAGCCCGTTCCTAATACGTTACTCTGATTTCCACGTGGACCTTCTTAGTCCCCGTAATTTCCCTGTCGACTGGCCTGACAGCGATAAACAGTAGGTATATCTAGTAGTATCTAGATTGTATTAATCAAACTATATTACATTTTCTCGCACAGGTCGCGTAATCGGTCTTCGCGAAGTCAGAGTAGTAAACGATAAAGTCACAATTTCTCGACTGCTAGTAAGAGTCATCTCCGGGCTGCAGCTTAATATCTCACCCGACCCGGCTATTGAGAACGGATACGTGTCTGAAACCACTGTTACTAGGCGACTTACTGCACAATATCAGGTTTGAATGCATTATATTTAGTCACGTTATTTGTTTATTAATCTTGAATCTATTTTCTAAGAAGTGATAGCACAACATTTATTGATTTATAAATACCTTGTTTTGATTGTTTTCAGGAAGGGCTTCTGGACATAGATATAGAGTTCGCAGACGATACCCGCACGGCTCTTCGTGATGTAGCAGTGTCCGACTATTTTCTTCTGGTGGAAAGTCTTGATCCTGAAGTAGTTGCATTTGCGCCGATGCTAGCATCAAAACATCCTCGAGTCATCGCTGTTGGCGAAGGTACGTCAAACATTTCTAAAGCAATAAATTTTTTATACTTATCCTGTCTCGCAAAATATCGCCTGCTGTACCAAAATATTACTCTTAAAAAAATGCTTTAGGGACATTAAAACATCAACTATTTCGACTCCAACAATCTCAATAAATAATGTTGGTTTTTCAGGCAGTGGCGAACTTCTCCGCGTGACCCTCCTTACGCCAGAACAATGTCGCTCTGGACCGCTTCGTCGGGTCGCCCTCCCGGGGAAAGGCGATACTAAAACACCAGCCAACATCAAGAATATACCTGGAGCGTTGGCCAGTGCGGCTGCTAGCGTGGATGTAGACTTCAGCGGCGGAGACATGCCTCAGAGACCGGACACGCCGCAGAATGACGACATAATGGCACGGGGAGGAGTTCGGACTGGCCTGTCTGATCTGAGTGACGTTTTACGAGGTACATTAATCCTGTTTATTGCTCATCAAATTCACTTTTTTATGGAGTCACGAAGAATAATTTTGTGGACCATTTACACGCACGTTCAGATAACAAACGATCCCCTTAAAGCGGCAGCTTAAACAGAAGAGTATAAATGGCTTCGCTATTCGCGATTTCACACCCATCGGTTGCCTATTAATTAACCACTAGCATTTGATAATAGTAGAGACATGACCTAGCAGTATTTGAATTTTTTATGAATGTCAAGTTGAGCAAAAACATATATAGAATTGATACTTGAGTTCTACCAATTTCTTAATTCGCTACGCTAACTGCTCCAGGGTTTAAAGACGAGAACAACCACGAGCCAACGGTGCAGGCGCAGCAGTATGCATCGATCTTCAGAACGAACGCGGCTGTGCACCCGCGCCACCCCAACCCTCATATGACGCCAGTGGAAATTGGTAACTATTGTTTATTAATCACCCAATATAAATATTAGGTATATAAAATACTTGCGACCCGCCACGGGTTCGCACTATTAAAATTAGGGTTTAATGTACATAAAATACTAAATGACAGTCAAAATCGTATACAAATCCGTTGCGTGGTTTAGGAGTAAGCGGCCGATGATGAGAGAGAACATAGACAGGCACGGATAGCAACTTTGTTTTATCTACACTAATATAATAAAGAAGTAAACTTTGTTTGTTTGTATGTAGGGGGCCGTTCAAGTATTACGTAAGCAGTATAGGGGGGGGGGGGGTCTTTGCTGTGCTTATTTTTGATGACATGGGGGGTGGGGGGTCTAGATGGTGATTACGTCAGCAGTAGTTATATACTTTTTTACACATATGTCGAATGGTTCGATGAGATGAGAACGACGTAGGCATTCCAAAATCGGATAAAAGTGAGCAGACATACAAAATTGAGGAGCACTTTTTAATTTTCTTATTTCTAGAATTATATCTGCTGCTCATGAATCAATAAAAAAACAATAAATTAAAAGAAAAATGCATATACCAATGTTTACGTAAGCATGGGGGGGGGGGGAAGAGCTTTGATTACTTTTGCTGACAGGGGGGAAGGGGGGGTAAATAGTTGTAGTAAATCTGCTTACGTAATACTTGAACGGCCCCTAGGGGGTAATCTCTGAAACTACTGAACCGATTTCAATAATTCTTTCACTAATAGAAAGCTACCTGACGGACATAGGCTACTATTTCCACGCGAACGAAGTCGCGGGCGTCCGCTAGTACTATGTAAAGAAAGAAGATAGCCGACGACTTAGAATATTTTTTGTTTGTTTCTCTATTAGACAAAAGTGCTCTTTGGTTTATGTTTGGTGTTTTGATGAAATTTTCATGGAAACGAGTTATTAATTTGGCTATTAATCAAGATAAATAAATATATGAACGGTAGGCTTAGAGTCTGATGAACTGCGAATAATATTTTGTTTAGTTGGTACCTAATATCAAATCGAAGAAACTTCCAGAACAACCTTTTAATTTTAATGTATGCGAGTCATAAATAAATACAATGTAAGCGTAGAGAACATACTACGACCATTGATAAAGTCAATTGCGCCCTACAGACCTCTTGACTTTACGATAGTAAACAGCTGTTTCACTGTTTCTGTTTAATTACGTCAGATTTCCATAAATAAGTTATAACAATATATGCGATCCCTAACAAATAAATAAAAAATATACTTATAAGTAATACTGCGCAACCTATTTTTACCTATGTCTTTTTACAGGAATGTACGTACTACTCGTGGCGTTCTGCTTCGCAATCGTAGTAAGTAAAATTCTTATTTCGTTTCTACTCACACATTGACACAATATACTCAGAAAATAATTGCCCTGTATTTGATTGAAGACATTTGGTGTATTGCCCTGTCATAATAAAAACTGGGCCCTATTAAAGATGTCGAGTTTCGAACTTTTTCAGTCTTTTCCGCTTTGATATTCCTTGATGGTAGATCGGTAGGTATAGTCGACCAAGTAATTGCCTGACCACGTTTGAACCTTATCCCTTTGTAATAAGGTCGAAAAGTGGTCAAGCAATTTCTTGGCCGACTATACACATAAATTTAACACATCTACTATTAGTTTACTGTCAAATAGTTAACTGCGGGTCAACTGATATCTGATATGTATTGTATGTTTATTCCCGCTGATTTATTTTACCCATTTATTGTCCATTGTTGGCGGTGATTTGGGACATTTTTTTTACCTTTAGATAACTTTAGAATAAAATTTTATTGGTGGTTTTTAAGTTATCATTTCTGAATAAAAGAACATTATTTATTGTTTCTGTTAGACCGGATGGTTGGCCGGTTGATGCCTTAAGTCATTAAGATCATTATTTTTGTTGATTTCTGTATTATGTTGTGCAATAAAGCTTAAACAAAAAAATCATCATATTTGCTTCTTGCCTTCAGCATAAAGATATTTGGACTCCGACTTGGACTCATTTCTTTGACCTGGGGACCCTATACATCTCTTGGTCAATCTGTACTAGTGCCAGTTCGTTCAATATGCTTAAAGCTTGCTGTGCTATTTATTATCTTTTTTTTTTTCACACTTTATGTGAACTATTGTTATGATTGTGTATATTGCTCTGTAATCTTGTTTTCAAAAGAGAAGAAAAAAAAAGATAAACTGCTGAGTTTCTTGCGGCGTTTCTTCTCAGCAGATTCTTCCATTTTCCGAAGCGCTAGTAGATTCAGACATGTAAAAGAGCCTATATGGCCTACTTGCAAAATAAATTTTTCATTTTCATTTTCATTTTCATTTTCATGTTCTAATGGCGAATATCCGTTCTGATTTTGTGTCACAACGATCATGATGATGAATACTTGTTTCCAGATATTCGTAGTATCCTGCGTGGTGTACGCGTCCCGGCTGAAGCCGGTGTCTGGCCGGCTCGGCGGGCCGGCGCCGGCGGGGCGCGCGCTGCCGGCCGTGGCGGACGGCGGCCGGCTCCAGGTCGCGGGGCTCGTCGGGACCACTCTCGGCTTGGCTCGCGACAAACCTTCCCGGGAGTCTACTACTAACGCTCACGATTGGGTGTGGCTTGGTAAGAAACCATTGCCTTTAACGACGATATAGCGACATAGCGAAAACGTTTTGCGAGAGTTTAAAGTAGGTCCATCGTAGTGCAATATTTAGGACAAAAAAATTTCAGCATTTATTTATTTATTAGCTTTAATTCTTCGACAGAAAATTTGGTAGTTCCAATGACATTGCAATATTCCAGTACAGTCAGTATTAAAAAGGAAATTTATAAACTTATTTGTTGTTTAAATAGAGTAGGTTCTATATCTATATATGTATAACCTTATAATGTACATTGGTTACTTTAGTAGTCAGTCAATGTATGACAAAGCGCTAATTTCATCTTTAGCACTAGTCTATATAGTCACCTATCAAGATAGGTAGGCAAACCTAAAACTCATACCCGAGCATTAACTTAATAAACTAAATATAACAAAGGTAACGTCCTCGAATTCTAGGACGCGCAACAATCGAACGCAACGGCAATCGGCATTCAACCAACCGCAACTCCGTACAGCCCGACAACGGCAATGAGATGCGGATCACCGCCAACCCGCTGAACCACAACTATGCAGACCCCGAGGACGCCATCCGAGACAACGGGAACGTCATGGTCACCAGCTTTGACAACCCTAACTCCATCGAACTGCCCTCGCAGAGCGACCGACGGGATGTCATCGATTCAACCACGTACTGCAAGAAGCCAAATAGGCATGCCAGGCATCACTCCGGAGATGGACATTGGCAGTAAGTACACCACTACAACATTCGTCGCTAAAGATAATGGCTGAATCGAATTAGAACCCTGAATATGTTGCAGCAGATCTTTTGTTTCACCTATATTTTTAAACATCGAGTGCCACGTTGTTGCTAGTTCTGAACAAGAATATGTACATTAAATCGTTTCCCCTTCTTGGTGTTCAGCGCGGATGCAAGCAAACAAGACGACTACCGCCCTCCCGTGCCTCCCCATAGGAACTCGTCCACCCCGCAACCCCAGGTACCTGTCCCGCCTCGAAATAAGCATAAAGTAAGAATCGCTTTCATATGTTTTTTTAAGCTATGCGATGGAATACCTGAAAATGCTTTCATGATCACCTAAGATTGCTTGTTTAAACTTACGAGTACATTTTTTAAACAAATACATAATGTCTGAGGCTTAGATTCAAGTAAATCCGTTTGTATCGTCAGATCTTACCGGAGGCCGTCATGCCGCCCACTAGACGGAGCCATTCTAGGAATCATCACAAAAAACACGACCGAGAACACGAATCTACCAGACGATCACCCGATAATGCCCGCCGCCCAGACCGGTAAAAACTAGCACAATTAAGTTTTTCTCTAATAGTTTTAAAATTCGTAATCAAATAAACGTGCACGTGTTCTGTTTCAGAATTATTGATTTGAACAAAACCGACGCACCATATTTAACGAGCCGAGACATGATAGACTACAAAAACGATTTGAACCCAATCCCGCCATTGAACGATATCGAGCACAATGCTGTAGAGAATCTTAGCAAGGAGGACTGCGCGAGGCTCTTTGAATTCGACAACGACGCCCCGCTCGTGTTGGAAAATAAAGACTACCGCGAGATCGTCGGCCTCAACAGAGGCACCGACGACTCGCGGCGCACCTTCACCAAGCCCCAAAGCCCTGACTATATGCATGACTCTGGAATTGGTAAGTATATACGGTACACGTCCAGCTCGCTCTGCTGTCAATCGATCTAGTGTTTAATTCTAATTAATGATTTCAGGTTTACCGGAAGTACAGATGCGGCATAAGAATAAATCCAAAGAATCGAACATCAAAGGAGATTTTGTGGAGGCTGGGAATCAGAACAAAGGTAACCGCCGGGACTTTCTACTCTACGTAAACTGAGTGTTGGCTGGACGCGAAAAGTTGATAATTTGGGTGTTATTAGGAAGGGGTTCCCCTGAAGTGAAGCGCGCGACGATAGTGGGCAACCCGATGTACTCGCGCGACGCGGCGAGCGCGCCGCGCGCAGGCGCGGGCCCCGCGGACCCGCCCGTCGAGTCGCTCGGCCTCGACGACTTGCAAATGGACTACGACCAGATCATGCACTATTTCCACAACCTCAAGGTATAAAATCGTCACACCGTCCCACCCGCTTCTAGACTAGATGTTGCTGTCTCGCTTCCATCGATTCCTGCTCGCGCCACCAACGTCACGAGCACACGACGCGTTCTATCATCTACCTATACTATATAGTATTTCGATACTAAATGTACTCTTATGAAAGATAGAGCCTAAATTTTGATGCATTTAAAATGACTTTTACGTAGTATTTTATATGAGTACTTACATTTTATACAAATATAAATATAATTCCGTGCAGTATTACTAATATAAGGTACTTTTAATGAATTAGGTTCATTTGATATTATTCATATCACCACACGTCTGCGGCAACTAGATAGATATATCCTACGCTGTACCCACAACCACTGTTTGCAATCTGACTGTTTTTACACTCTTAGTTATCTTTAGAGAATTAGAGGACAGCTATCTCTTGTCACTAGCATAGAAAGTAGAATGAACTTCACTGTCTATAGAAACTCCTAACGTACATTTTGCTGCTAAAATCTGACTGATGTCTATTTTTCAAATTTTTCGCAGGAATCAAACGCCTGAGTAGAGCAGATCATTGCAAAGATCCGGCAGATATTGTCTACGTTTAAATATCAGCATATCAGCAAAGCTCCTACAATCGACGTATACAATGCGGGTAGTGTTGCGTCCGGGGCAGCCGGGCTCGAGGATACTACTATTGACTTGCACAACAACAACGCCGCGCCCACTCAAGTGCTATGCGACTCCATCGCGCACAAAAATAATTTCATGAAAACACGTTTGAAATTCTTATTGGAGCACTTGAGCGAATCGTACGAATAATGTTGTTCAGTCATCGTATTATCCTCAATACAATATGTGTCTAAAAGTGGATCCTTGCAGTGATCGAAAACGAAAATAAACAATTGTAACTATATATCGTTAAACGTATTTACTCTAGTCATCTACAAAGCTGCACATATTTAAGTAACTATTGTGTGCATGTAGTTAATACTCGTACGTTAAAATATTATAGAATGTATGTACACGCGGTATGTTTGTGTTGGTATCTCCCGTTGCAGGCTAGTAGAAAACCGCGAGATATTTAACTTATATCCAAGAGCTTGAGACGAGCCTATGTCACTATTTATTATAAGCTAAGTGCAAAGACTTAGAACTGTAAATATTTCCACTAGTAGGTAATGACGCTACCTCACTTTGTCTTATAAATTATAGCTTAGCTTAGCTAATTATTAGTACTTACTCTGCAAGCGAGTTCAACGAATTGTTAACTATTTATTTCACCCACGTTCAGTTGCAGGTGTACCTAGTTTTTGTTAGACCTCATTACATCAATTTATCTCGGAGGTGGAATAGATTTTAAGACTGCATAATGCCAGTGTTTAGGGAATTATTCCTAGTTTAATAAGACTTTAATAGCATAAGACACAGAACTAGTCAAATATATTATAGCTGAGCTAGTTTGCTCATGCATTTTACAGCTGTTCTCCTTAGCTTCGTCCGAACTGATCGAGCATCCTCGTGAGGCAAGCCCAAAGGACAATTAAAAAAGGTGCCTCCAGAAGGTCGTATCGTGTCGAGTCAAAAAGTGTGGTTTAATTAGAACCCGCGCATTTTATATGCGTTGAAGTACTTGGTATTGTCGTAATTCTGGCGATGGTGCTGGATCAGTTGGTGCGTGGCTCAGAACATTCTATTATTATGTTTGGCGTGACAACGTTCCTAGATTATATTCGATATAACTGTACATTGAACAACAAAATCTTATTGCAACGACCAACCCTAAGAAACATTACAAATTGATAGTTACTGTTGACTACTTGTCACGTGTACTTGGGTTGTTGCATGTGCATTTGATGTTTTCAATGTATGCTGAGGCACAACAAATCAGAGCCATATAATTAATAGTCTCGCAAGTTAAACCAACTAAGGTTAGATGGACTTGTGATATAATATACCTAAAATGACTGCTAGGGATTGTTTTTGGCAGTTGATTTTATAAATAAAAAGCCATATCATATATAAAAACTAGCGCTTGTACGATATTGTAAACACTATATTTATTGAAGATGTAAATTTGCAGTTACTTGTAAGTTAGTTCTTTAGGCTTTGTAAATATTGTTATGACGTTATATAATTTATAGGTACTTGTGTTGAGGTAATGAAGCAGAAATAGATATTAAAAAAAGTAGAGTCGCTTGGATATTGGAATGAGTAGTGTTGCACACAATATATAAAGAAGTGTTTCATGTCTGTTGCAGTTGTCTACCTACGAAGAATAGTAAATGTTTTTGGTTTTGTAACTGTATTTGTGACCTTTACTTATAAATAGAAGTCGCTGACTATAGCAAAAGCTAATAGGTTAAAAGATATATGGTTCAAGATGCCTACATTAAGAAATTGCAAGATTGTGTTCTTATTGATTGTTTAATATGTACGGCTCCAGTTAGCTTGGACATGCACACTCATGTACCTACATTATTGAATAATTGTAAACCATAATAATCTCTCAAATATGGATAAATGTGTTGTTTGGCTTTTGTCGTTAGGTTAGGGATGGGTCGCTGGATACAAGTACTTTGTATTTGTTACTATGAACACTTGTTTTTCGTTGAGTTTTTTCCATAAATATTTAAAAAAGGGAGTTTATATAAATTATTGCTACCAAGGTTTATATAAATGTATGCAAACTGAGGCTTGTCACAAATCCTTTCATAAAATGTCAAATTTAATAAACCATTATTGAATATTTTCTTGTTTTATTCTATCGCCTTTTTAAATGATCAATTAAAAAAGTTTTACTTAAAATTAGACTATATTCAACCTAATTACAATTCAATAAATAATTACAAGTGTTTTCCATACCAGTAATGATCAAATGGCGAAAGCATTTTATGGCACCCACCCATATTGTTCTGTATAATATACTTCATTGTGTATTTATTTTGATTATTTTCTTCTTTCCACTTTTCGTCTGCTTCTTTTTGGATCATAATATCATGAGAAACTGCTTCGGCTTTAAAAGGCAACCTTTCGGCAACTATCTTCAACATAGACCAAACCTGCAAATACGAAATGAAATAATAAGCAGTTATAAAAAATTATATTGTCAAGTGGGCGAGTTCCATTAATGCCTACAAAATGCCTAAAATACAATCAATCTCTCACCCTACCTACACACATGTTTTTACAGGGTTCCAGACATAAACACTGTCAACGGGACTATGTTAATAAGCCTCCCTGCTGTCTGTCCTTCCGTCCGTCTGTATCTAATGAACCGTTCAGGCAGACACTTAAAATTCTAACAGAAAGTGTATTTACTGTGGCCGTTAAAGCAAATACTAGTTAGGTAAGGCTGCATAAAGTGTCGCGCTGATCATCGGTGCCAAAGCGTCAGCGCCAACCGTCCGTGCGAGTCTTTTAAGTGCTGATCGCCGCGGACATGACGGTACCTCGCCGACGACGTGTATGTTTAGCTCGACACTAAACCCTCGCTGGAGACAAAAGGCGCGTCAGCTGCATGCTTGTCAGTGCTGATGATCAGTATGTCACTAAAACCAGCCTAATAATAGTTAAAAACTAAAAGGGGTTGCCATACAAGGAACGTGTTTTTTTGCGGAGTATCTTTTTAACCCTAGGCATAGACACTTTTCACAGAAAGTTATTACACACTATTATTAGCCATTATAACAAAAAAAGAAACAGAATGAAAAATAAAAACCCATACAAGAAACATGTTACGGAACCTTTTGCATGGGCAGTATGGTGAAGTTCGAAACAAACCCTAGGAGGTAGAGGAAAACTGTTATAGAAACTATACTGTTAAACTTTTATAGAAATCGTTTTTGTAAAACAATTTTGGCATAGTAAACTCTGAGCTGTCCATAAAAATGAGGATTTTTTTTAAGTGCATCAACTTAGTTTCATGTACGGATCCTTTTATTGTGTCAGTTGAAAAAAATCCAAGCACCAGATGTTCATGAAATGTTATAAAATGTTTTCTCATAAACCAGGTTAATGCAATGTACAGGACCTACTAAATCATAGTCATCAGTGTTTCCTAATTTACTTTGGTTATTTTTTTTTCATAAAAAAGGCCTAATAGTTCATAAGACAGTTTCCTTATATTACTTATGCTCTCAGAATTTCATCATACTACCCTAGTGAACACTCATTTCAGAGGAATATAAAATTATAAGGAAGAAATAAAATATAACTTACGGCAATGGGGTAAATTAAAGTGGTTAAATTAGTTAGTATCAAAGCAATTAAAATGTGGTAAACTTTGTGTTTCATTATTCCTTATTGCTAGCAAATAAAGTTGTAATTTTTTTGTAATAATAAAAAAGTATAAATATGTATATTCAATTACCTCTGCATATTCACATTTGCCTGCAACCTCTAATATAACCCGTCCAGCCTTAATAGGGGTGACATAGTGGTCAATGGCACCTTTTCCACCCCCCATTCTCTGGCCTTGCCCCTTCTTAGTCACTGGCTGCCATGGAGGGTCTACTCTCCAAATAGCATACATTCTCTTCATGTCTAATTTGCGAGCCACTACCAGACGAGCCATTTCAAAGTGTTCATGTCGCATTCTGCCACCGCCTGTCGCCTGAAAATATCATAAAGATGAAATACAGTAAAAAAGGATTATATGCATTTGGGTACAGGCCAGTGTTGCCAGGTCCATTTTTGAAAAATCAGAAGATGCAACTAGAAAAAATTAGTAGATGTATGGTGAAAATTTTCAAAAAAATCAGTAGTTGCATTTTTGATAAAAAAAAATACAAATATGCATAAGTTAAACAAAGATGGTATCGCTTTCTCCATTAATACTATTAAGTGATATTTAAATGACTGTGGAGCAAGATTAACTATGTGTCCACTCCGTTAAGTCCATTTTATGATGTCAATTTTATAGTGCCAACCAATCCATGATAACTTTGTGTGTCATTTCACTCAGGTTTTTATATTACATATCATTCTTTAAAGAAAGCTAGTATTTGAAAAAATCTGTAGATTTTTAGTTATAATCAGAATCCCCCCAAAAATCAGGAGATCTGGCATGACTGGTATAGGTACAGGACCATAAGAGAATTTGTTACATGGACTTTAAGAGAGAATAGACCAGTGTTCCTCCTCCCGTTTTCTCGATACCAAGGTGCATTGACTATTTTTCTTATGATGTTATTTTTAAATTGCTAAAGGCAAAACAGTTATGCTCTAAAGCTGAGCTTGAGCATGGTAGCTTCAAATAAGCTTCAAGACACTTTTTTAGATTAATAAGTTTGTTAGTACGGAGTTTCTACCTCAACCAGTAAAGAGTATACGTCTGGCTACTCTGATACACATCTACAGCACTTACAATGACTCCATATTGCTTCAACTGCAGGGTGTTGTGTAAGAGCTCAGGTCCCCTCATGTATCTCAGCCTCTTTTGCATTTTAGGCGGCTTCAGGTTAGCAGGATATGTAGGCACCTTTTCCAAAGGACGAAGCCTTTGGCGTTCAGGTATTTCGATATCTAAAACGACAAAAAGCAGTCAGTAAAACAATATTTACCGGACACTGAATATTACTAAAATATAAGTCTCCAAAACTTACCATCATAGTTTTTTGGTGGAGGGAAGTATTTTATTCCAGCAACGCTGGTCAATTGGAGTCCGTTTGTTCGAAGGAGGCCTGGAAAAATGAAATTTAGGATTCGCGTTATAACCGATTCCAAATTAACAGGATTCAAGTGGGATAAAGTTTCCTTTCTTACTCAGGGAAATCCCAAATGTTTGTCGTGAAATCATTATATTTATGCAAAATATTTGATGTAGCTCTTATTTATTTCCTTTCATTCATAAACATAATATTGTAATAATAACCCTACTTTTTGGAAGAAATAATAGTGACCATAGTGTCAAATGTCAAGTAAATTTACTTTTTTCATCCAATTATGAATAGACAATGGACTTAACACCATACAGCCATATCAGACGTGTTGTCCGATATGGCTGTATGGTGATGTCTAAAGGTTGATTCACAATTAAAAGTTAACGTATCTTCTGATTGTAAATCTAGTCTAACCAGGGACTGAAAAAAATAACTCAACTTAGTAAAGGGGTCTAAATTAGGCGCCTTTATTTACAGTCCATATTGCTATTCGTCCCGCCAAGGCAATGCACGATGCACGATGCCAATCGTGTGCCAAACGACTGAAACGACCGTGAGCGGTAAGTAGGCTTGACGTCCGTTAATTAATAATTTTATTTTTTGACCTATTCAAGACAACGCTAAAAGCGACGCACAACTGAAAAAAAAAGCTAAATTTTTGACACCATCATAGGTGACATCCTTTTTGTTTTGGCGCGCGCATTCAACGGTTGGCGCAATCTATTCAATGTTTGTTTTGATTTAATTCGACGCCGTTGCGAATGGAAACGAGCGAGGCTTTAATTTTTGTCAGTGTTGAACAAATAAGTTTCTACTACTAAAGTATAATGCTTCAACTTCAGAAATGCTTATTCCTTAATATTTACCTCTACCTAGTATGGGTTGTGGTTGTGGGATTTTTCATTTACGTTAAGGTGACTTGGTTTTATAATTATTTTAATAATTAGTATAGAAAACCGCAATTTTAACTGTTTTCTTATTTTCAGCTCGATTTATTGGGACATCTGACAAGATACTTGTCCTTGACTGTTTACACTTTATTAGTTGTTATAGAATTTGCGAGGTTATATCTAGGACATTATGGGAATTTATCATGCCGGGTAAGTTTTTCTTTAACTCTTTATTATTATGTTAAGACCAAACTGTGATCATCTAATTATCCATTAGGAACTTATTTGAAGTTTAATTAGAATGTTGTAGTATCCTTGTTTGCCCTAGCAATAATAAACCTTTGCACAAAACGACAAAAGCGAATAATTATGACATTCTTAGCTAAAAAGCATTCACAGTGGTATTTATATGAACTAAAGGGTCTGATCGATCTTGAAATTCACCAAACGTAATTAAATTACAACATTCACCATTCGAGACTTATTGCAAACTTTCAATTCGTAAGTTTAATTATTTTCAGGTACCAGAATTAGCAGGCTTCCTGATGCTGTCGGTGTTAATGCAGATGCCACTTGTTAGTTTTTTCCTTTTCAATACTTACTTGCTCAGTACACCAACGGAGCTTATTCTTCACACAGCCTTATACTTACTTACTATTGCTGAAGTTGTTTTGAGCTTCATAGCATTAAAAAAGGCATCATCTTTGGCTAAAAGTATTTATCTCATGTGCCCTAAAGGCAAGAAATAAGATGAGTATTGGTAGTATGAAGAACACTAGCGTTTATTGTTGACATAAAGCAGCAACTCTTTTGCATATGCTAACTGGTTATAAAGGGATAGAATATCATGTCCGCAACAAAGGATAGCATGCTAGAGCCTCTGGCTGGAATCAACTTTGGTTAGACTTAGAGATTTGAAAGTAAATATAAAATTTATGATGCTAATAAATTGAGTTGACGTCTCATTTAAATTAAGTTTAACGTTAGTAAAAGTTACTTGCAGATATGTACCCCGACATTTTGTTTAAGTACTTATATTAATAAATATGTGTCCACCTCACTCTATTGCAAAAGGGTTTTTACTATAGACATTTATTTTGACTGTATGATGCTCCCCATAGCTACGCTATGAAAGTAGCAACAAATTTCAGTTATGTTCTACATTGACCATTTTCAGATAAATGAGCAATAAGTAGCATTTTGTACCATAAACTAGGATGTAAATATGAAACAGTCAAAACCAGGAAAATAATTAAATATTAATATTTATTATCTTACACAGACAGAACATTCACAGCTCACTTTTTACTATTCATACATTGCAATTGGTGTAGGTACAGGCATGATTTTTATTTACCACTAAACAAAATTAAAATTGTTTGAAACCAACCAGGAGACGAAATTCCCAGCCCACATACCTACTTACCTATGTAAATGTGGTATCAGAGTCTAATACATGTACAGTCAGCGTCAAATATACCAGAGCGGGCAAGGTGGTCAAAAATATCTGAACTCGACTCTATTGTCAAATATGCTCGGGCGTGTTCAGATATTTTTGACCACCTTGGCCGCTCTGGTATATTTGACGCTGACTGTACCATGTGTATACCTACCTCATTATTTTTTAAGACTAGAAATGTATTAAACAGCCCTGGTATTTTTTTTTTGCAAAAGTGCTACAGTAAAATATATAAAATAGCTTTTTCCAAATAGATTATACTGAAATATCACGATTAATTTCTAGTAACTTTGTTGGCAGCTCTTATGTATTTTAAAATATAACCCTTCCATTTGGCTTTGTCACAGTTGGATAAAAATAGCACATTTACAAAAAATCTTACCAAGATTGTTCTCAACATTTCTCATCTTAAAAAAAAGAGGCATAGTTGGGGAGTAAGCGTGCGGCCTCTGAGCCAAAGCAAAATCAAACCTATTTCACACCAAATACCGATTTTGATAATGGTCTTCTGTTCACTCCCCAATTATACATATTTTTTAATAAATACAGCTTACAGCACCCTCTCTTTCTAAAACCATTTCTCTTTATTATTTATCATTTAAAATTACCTACTTGCTACTTAAACAAAATGGAAATGTTATTCAGGATAATAAGTTTGAATAGAGCCAATATGATGGTATCATTATTTTATAAGGGGTTTCTTTGTACTGTAAGAAGGATAATTTAGTTTTAAAATATTTGGTTGACTTACTTTTTCGTAGTGTCCGATCTATGCAGAAATTGAGCATGTTAGCATCATATCGGCCTTAACAGTACTTTACAAATTAAAGATCCTTTTACTTAATTGTAGTTGCACCATTCCCTGATTTCTTCTTCTTTTATTTTAACTTTACAAAATAGTTAACAAAAATTATTTAATTTATTAGAAACTACTGTTGTTTTGAGGTGCGAAATTAATGCGCTATTGATGCAGACTTTCTATAATACAAATATTCATCAAGGCACTGAATTTATTTTGTGATGTTAATGACTACTTTGGTACAGCAACAGTTTTGGAATTAAAATAAGGTATTTCATATTTTGGGAACTACTAAGTTGTTTGGATAAAAAAATTCTTTGGATTAAACAAATAATAAATATTATATTAAAATATTATGTGCGAGTAAATAAGCTTAAGCCTCTGCACTATAATGACTGACTGCGCTATCATCTAATATTAGGATTAATATGTACAAATGCTACACCATAAAATATTAAATATAGGTTCTATTATTGAATCTGATAATACAATACACGTATGGCATGCCATGTCGACACCTCTTGAATTTTATTTGTCACATAATAGATTATTATCTTTGTAAAAGTCATCAATTTTACATCTTACCAAATGCAGTGTTACATTAAAAGTTGATAACCTTGATTTAAATGCTTCAACAGCATTATCAGCTTCCATGGTTTTAAGTAGTTGTGCCAGATTTGGAGACAATCTGCAAATGAGCTGAAAAATAAAATTTAAAGTTAAAGACATACCCACCTAATACCTACTAGGTATGGAGATATACATAGCTATGTATTTACTAGAAACCATATGGCATATAACTTGTTTATGGTATCAAATGGTGTTAGGTTAAATATATATTTTATCCAACAGAGTTCTATAATATAATTATGATACAGAAACTCACAGCAAAAATTTGTTGTGTAACCCAATTGTGGTACTGCTTAACAGAGCCTTCGTATGCCGTAGTGTATATCTTCCTCATATTAACATCAATATTATTACATTGAAGGCAGCATATGATTTCTTGAAACATTATCTCGAAGAAACAAAGTGTTCTGAAAATTTGTCTAAGTTAGCAAACAAAGTACTTATGCTATTTTTTAATTTATACTGTAAAGGAAAAATATTTATTAATATTCTTTTTCACTTGACTTCGAGGCAATAGGGTGAAGAAGTCTACAGGTATTTATTTTGACCTTGACTGTTCATCATGGATTTTTGTAGTAGGTACCTGTCACCAGCACTTTATAAACATGTCATAATGTTCATACTCTCACCTGTTAAGCCATAACAATCCTTCAGTTGCCACAGGTTTGCCTTTTGAACATTCATCAAGCATTAATTCAAGTAAACAAGACTTGTCTGTAAATTGCAGCTTCTTGATTTTCTAAAACAATAAAATGTACAAATGAATAGAATACAACACAACTTGCTTTTGTGAATAAAAATATTTGAATGCATTTGCTGCCACCCATTTGCCCCTGAGATTTTCATGTGCCACAGTCAGCAAATGCATACATGCATTGGAAGCAGTGATTGTGTTAAGCCAATGCGATTAGCCATGTGTATTGTGTCAGGCAGTCAGGCAATAAGGGAAACCAATAACCTAACAAATGAGCAATAGATTAAAACCTGAATCAAGAATTGTGAAGGTTTTCTTGAAATTAATAAGAAGAAATTACCTAGGTACTTCGCAGTGCTGTTAGCCCGTAATCAAGCTAAGGGAATATATCTTCCCGCATACATATTAAATTCAACTTTAATTTAATAATAAATTTGATTTTTTAAGTATAAATAACGACTTACTACTAAATTGATGCACCATTAGTAACAATCATGGTCTCTATTTGGTTTTTTGGGAAACTTCTAGTTCGCTGGGTCCTGGTCAAGGGACAAAGTTGTGGTGGTAATGTTTATTGTGAGTGTTATGAATTCTTATTAATATATTGCAAGTGGGTATTCATGGGCAACATGATATCTTCCATTTATCTAAGCAGGCGATCACAATCCGAAATAGTATGCTTACATTCATATTTCCTTCCATGTCATATTTCACTGGGCCAAATAATTTACCAAGGCTTTCTAAAAACAAAACGCACAAATGATTATTTTTATTAAATTAGCTCTGAAATAAAACAGGTACCTACCAATAAAAAAAACAAGGGCACTAGTAAGAGAGAATAATTGAGTTGTTAATTGCATTTTACTAATGGCTTAATTCGATTTTTGAGGTTATAAAACTTACCAACAATCCTTAGCAATTCAAACGTCGCTTCAAGGAATTTAACTGCATTAATCCTGCCATTAATAACTGGCGGATAATCCTTCAGGTTCTCAAAAGAGTATTTGTGTTCTGTAGTTGTGCTGCTAGCCATTTCCGCAATAAAGCTGTGTTATCTTCACCATTCAGGCAATCCAAGCTGATTCAATTATAACTACAAGAGTTAAAGTTACCTTTATTGTAAACAAATAAAATTTTAAAGTCCTTATTAGTTAGACACTTGGTTTTTAACTTTTCCAGGAATAACATCAATTATGTAGTTAATCTAAATTCATTTTAATTCAAAGAACAGAACACAATGTTTGCACTGGTTTCCACATTCATTACCTATTTTATTTGTTTGACGTTTGACCTGACGTGTAAAATTTTGACAGTTTGATGCGGATGCTTAACTGATTCAGCTTCCGTTTCCGAAAACTTTTTCTTACTTGTACTGACAGCTGCTGACAGCAAACATTATAATAGGTATCATTTTACAACTATCCTATATGACCGACACGCGAAAAAATCATCGCTTTGACTCTTGGAATTTACAGACACAATTAATGCAACGCGTTCCTAGCCTTTGGGCAAATTATGGAAACCTGTGTAACGCTATTTCTTAGGAATGCTGTAGGTAAGCATTGAGTTAATATTACAGTATAGTAAAGCTGTTTTTTCTATTTTTTTACTGAAACCTTAACTTTAAGAGATTCATTAACGCTGAATAACACAAGTGAAATGGCATGATTCACAAATGTATTTTACATTTTGTCTGTCTGATACATGTCTGCGCCATACGAGGTGTACAATACAGCTAATAAACTTTACACAAATTACACAATCGAAATAGATGATTTTGGCAACCAGCTTTCAAATCATAATAAAAGCATTCCTAAACAAAACGCACATTATTATTAAATAACATTTAATGTTAGGTTCTTTTTTTATTTACAGGCTGCTCTCGATTAATTTAAAATCAATGATTTTTCGGTTAATACATTATAATAGACTAATTGTTGTGTTTCTTTACACACTGATGAGAAATTAAATGTATAGTGCCTGTATTTGTTTAGAGGTCAAGGACACGTTGTATAATTATGTCATAATGATTTTAGTATATGTAAGCGTTTTTTACAATATAATTTTGTTACATTTTCGCAGCGATGTCTATGAAATGTATGCAAATACAGTTAATTGAGTTTTTTTCGTAGTTAAAATAATGCTCCACATAGCTATGGTTTATTACGTAACTTATTGCGTATCATTTATAATTTATTAAATATGGATTCTTTTAAAGAATGTTTTATATTTATCATTATCTTCATCACTTATTGTCAAACTTGATAACTTTTTGATTGCCTCTTGTAAGCCTAATAAGAAAGTGTTTGTTTCAGCACGTTTCCCAAATCATCTTCAACCACTATTGTCAAAACTTTGCTTTTAGGCGTAAAGGTAAAAGGCACCAAAAATCTCTTTTCAGGTAAGAGGTCGGTAAATTCATATGAATCCAACACCATCCCATTAGACTCATCTCGTACTTCGACTATTCTTATACCAGCAGTTGAAATAATCATCATTTTGTTTTTATCAAATTTCAGATATCTCGTGATCGCTTGTCTTTCTCTGCCATACTCGTTGTTAAACCATCTGTGATATGATAAAAGCACTGCGCAATTTCTTGTCCAGTAGATGCTGTCGTTTCCATTTGTTCTGTTGATGTTCTTTCGAGAGTCTGACATTCTATTTGAAATGTTGGAGTAAACACTGGATGGCCTGGTAATGGGTGTAACGTTTGGGCTTCTTCTGACGATATCTGACTTTGACATTGCAGCAAAATTTCCTAATGTTGTTTTGCTTCTTGGGCCTAATACTCGGAGTGGTTCAGCTACATTCATCGTAACACTTATATTACGCTGAAGAGACACTGTCGAATGCTGTACGGGTTTCCCGTTGAAGTTGTTCATATTATCATTAGCCATAGCAGTTTTCTTTTCTCCAACTATGAATACTCGGTCAATATTATCAAAGCCTCTGCCCATTATACCATCCTTGGTATGACCGAGATCAAAAGTATGCCCTAGTTCATGGAAAACTGATCCCAAAGTAGTTGCAAAACACCCACCTAACGAGCCACGATACCCACTGTCATCCATAAATCGACGTGTGTTGACAGGCGAAGCATCTTGAAACTTTGGAATTATCTCATCCACTGATGCCGGCCAAGTATATAAGCAAGCAGTTCCAAATAATGCAAGACCCCCGCCACCGAGAGCTGCGTAGGCCTCAGTTAAATAAACGATCTCATCATGTGTCATAGGTTTATCAACATCGGTGCCCTTGAACCTCGTACAGGATATAAATGCTAAAAATTTCCTCTCATTGCTTCCCAAATCAGATAGCATCAGTTCTCTTCCAAAATAGGCCCATAAATCAGCTTGCTTCATTTTTCTAGCTTTGTTTACGTTCAAATTGCTTCGGAAAATTATACATTCTGGACTTTTTGAGTTAACCTCATGTTCTAGCTGAAATGTTTTTCTCCCGAAACCACTTTCAAAGAGCTTCTCTGCTGTTAGGCTTTGAATGAGTTTAGCGCCAATAGTTATGCGGGAACAAGCGTTTTCTACAGAATTGTCAATATTAGGGGGGCTTTGGAAAAATCCATCATGTCCTTGACATATTATGTAGACTGGAGTTACTCTTAAATTAGTTCTTCGCGGTGTGTAATCCAACAGTAGAGTTTTGCGTTGTTGTCCAGTATATTCAAAATCAATTACGTTTTCGCCTTTTCTCAATTCAATTAAGGCTTTGAATTCTCCATTGAATATTATCCATTCTGATGTATGCTTGATTCCACCGCTTGTAACAGTACATAATATTTTGTCATGGTTATTAGCATTGCCTCTTGTTATTATGCCTTTGATCAGAACTAGGGAATAGTTAACAACGTCCCCATATTGAAAATTTATTATGAATATGGATGAGTTGTTTTCATTTTTGTTATCTTCATTCATCCGGTTGTCCATTACCTGAAATGGATTTTAATCAATGTTTAATTTAAATCACAACAGTACTTCTTTATTCGCTTGCAGTCGATTTCTTCAGTAATTGGTTTAAAAGTCAAGCTCGTTAGCTCAACTCAAACATTGTAAAGATGATGGATCTTATGTGGACTCAGTCTGTAAGTAGATCACGTTGATTATAAATCCGTTGTATCTCGCTAGTTACACTTGAAAGGTCGCCGTAAATGTATACTTTTCGCACGTAATAGCAGTGACTCACCATGATGCGGTTAGCGTGTAGCGCGCTGAGCCGGCGCGGCAAGAGGACTGCGGAGTGCGGGTGCGGGCGGCGCGGCGGCGCGCGGTTATTCCTCGCCTCGCGAGCACTCGCCTCCGTTCCTTCTCACTTCCTACTCTGAATGCTCACACGGCCGCTGTGCGCATGCCCGCTGATGCAGACCGCCGCCGCGCCGCGCGGTAACGATTGCTGCCCACCAGACAGGTACGCGACTGGCTGTCTCCGCCGCCAAGAGGGAAATTTGAACGATGCAACAAAACAAACGCAACTCCAACAATGTAATTTATCAAAAGGCATTTTTGTGTCTCATCTTAGAAATTCAGGATGCCCATTTTAGTGCAGCAACTTTGTGTCTAGACAAACTTAATATTCCTGGTTTACGGCTGTCTTGAAGCAAATAGGTGCCAATCCCTATCCAGAACCCTGAGAAATTAAATAAATCAATAATAATAAATTTAATTTTCAATATTTAACAAACATTTGCTTCTCACAGTTACCGAACGATAGAGCGCCTTAGTAACTTCGTAGTGTTTATCTACCAGCCAGGCTAATCCGGTCATCAACATAACCACAACTTAATCTAGGCAAAAAAGTGTCAGTTTTACATGACTTACTGAGTTTGTTTACGAGGGTTACTAGCTTTTGTCCCCTTTTTTGCGAGTTACCAAACAACTGCTGTTACAAGTGTCCCGTAGACGGCGGTATCCACTTTTCATCAAGTGGACCTACTTTATGTCTGTTGGTTGGTTCTTTTGTTAAAAAAAAAACATATCACTTAAGCCCTGTTTCACCACTCTCTGATAAGTTCACGATATCATATTTAACAGATATCTGTGATATTGTCTCTGTTTGTGTCCATAGAATAAAGAGAGACGGCATGACATAATATTTGTTGGACATAATACCAGGAACTTATCAGATATCCAGACAGCCAGACTAAGGGGGTGTTTTAAATATTGAAACTTGTTTGGATTCTGTAATACGCTGGTAGGTGTAGGTGCTTGTGTTTTTACAACTACGAAATTAAAAAATAATATAAAATCACTGATACTATTAGTGGCACGTTACGTCTATTTTGATTCTGAATTCTAATAACCTTTATTGCAAGCTAGTAAGGTGCTCGAAACGCATTTCACGCTTAATGTTTTGTTTGCTCTACCAGAGCCTGCTTTGTCTGATTTAGTTCAAGGTGAATACCAAAATGAGTGTAGGTAGAATAAAATAACGAACCAATTCTCTTGAGCACATATTTCCTTTGTTTATCTAGATCATCTGTCTAATAGCCTAACTCCTGATATATAAGTAGGTACTTAAAACACTTCTATTTGGCACACTTGAAAAAAGAAAGAGGTTCTCAATTCGACGCGTGTATTTCTTTGTTTGTTTGTTATCTCACCATTCCGTGTGAATCAATTTGTAATTTAAAAAAAAAGGAAGATGGACACCCCTTTCTAGATTGGTTCCATTTAAATCAAAGTTAAGGTCTGATAATGGAATTCAGGAGAAACTGACGGAATTCGTTAATAATAGGCACACAGGGATTGAACTGTTTTTCGTAATAACGAGGGTATTTTTTATAGCAAACGATCATGCCGGTTACTGGATAGGAACCATGGGATCCAGCGACTCTAAGAGAGTCGCTAGTCCGTTGTCAGCATACGGGTCCCCCACCGGCATCATATCGTTTGCAAGAATATCAATTGCCATAATCGTATCATTTGCCATAATAGAATTATAATATTACCTTGTAAAATTTTGCGGTGATCCTCAGTTTCACCTTAACTTCCAATGACCATTAATTAACACGCATATCGACGTCAGAATATTCTTGGAAATTAGGTGTTGATTTTGTTCTTAAGTAAATAACGGGTTTATCCGTGGTCCTAACATTATCGTTACTTAATCTATCGATCAAAACAGCCAATCCCCTCTTTGGTAAACCCCTTAACTTTTGTTTTGGTTACCTACCTATAAACTTTTATTCAGCCTACAAGGTTAAAGTTTACGGGTTGAAAGGGTAATACGGTCATTTCGGGAGGTTTGCGGCCTTCATTGTTATTGACTTGTGGAATAAAACCGCTGTTTTACCACGCACTTCGATTCTGATGTTTGCTTGAAATGTGAAATTACCTCCATACTCGAAGGTTTTTACTTTCCCTTACTTCGATTGTTAAACTGATACAGTTTTTAGATAAAATTCTTCGTGATAGAAAATATCCTACAACTTTTTGCTCGTACTTTTTTTTTTATACAACATAGGAAGGCAAACAAGCAAGTGGGTCACCTGATGGTAAGTGATCACCACCGCCTATAGACACCTGCAACAACAAAGAGAGTGCAGATGCGTTGCCAACCCAGAGGGCTAAGATGGAATACCTCTTGGGCCAGTAATTACACCGGCTGTCTTGCTCTCCACGCCGGAACACAACAGTGCAAGCACTGCTGCTTAGCGGCAGGATTAGCGAACAAGATGGTGGTAGCGATCCGGACGGACCTTGCACAAGGTCCTACCACCCGCAAACTTTGTAGTGATAGAGCCATGGCACTGGCACATGCATGTTACAGTACGAAAATCCTGGGTTGGCAGTTGACCGACGATCGGGGTAGTACTGTACGTTTCTCCCACAGAAATAACAACCTGTGTCCAAAATAGACAAAGTGGTTCAAATTTCAGACAATATTTATTTGGATTTTTTGGGGTAAAAAAATAAAATAAAATACAAAATAGATAAACTTAGGTATCTTATATTTGCATTTTAAGTAAAAGTATTTCAAATAGCGAACGTTTGAGCTTTACTCTAATTTTCCTATAGAACCCTTTGTAAAATGTGTACTTCTATTGAATATTCTAAACACGTCAATTCCATTTTCTCACTTTGCGACTACAGCGCCTGCCATTTATGTAACAGCAAGGCCACTCTTGACGTGAATTTGATGTTCTAGTAAAATAGGCGTGTGTAGTTTTAAGTACAGGCAGATTAAGTCTGGTGGAGTTGCATAGATGGCAGCACATGTTACTTTTTTACTTTTATAGGATATCATGCACAAAGGGTTAAAACTTAAAACCGAACCCTACTGTTGAGCTAACGCTTTCTGTCTGTTCGTTAGAAGCGTCTGGCACCTAAATAAAATAAGATTAGTTAACCTAAACATGTGGATCAGAGACGAAAGGCAAGTGGCAACACTTCGCTAGTTAGATTTTGAAATAGAGTTTTAAACCCGATAAAAAATAAGTATATTGCAACGATATTATGTATGTTTAGTATGTTATATCTAAAAGGTATAAACTGAAAATAACGACGTCACATCACAAATGCACTCCTCGTAGTTGTCAGTTGTTAATTAATGGTTTGTGCTGAAAGCTGAAAGTATTATATTATAAGCTGATAAGCTGTCTAGACATGAATTATAATCAATCAATTACAGTGAACTGCATTCTTTTAACCTTCTCACCGTTTTACTTGAATACTTAGTTCTTTGGATATTGTTCGAATTGCTACGCGTATGATTTTTATAGCAACCATCCCCATTTGCTTCACGTTTTCAAGCATGGTTTAATGGAACCTTTTTCTATTTTCTTTTTAGTGTTCCGTACCAAAAACATCAAAAAAGAATCCTTATAGCGCCTGTCCGTCCGTCCGTCCTCTCTATACATCGGTCTGAATGACTTTTGGTGGTGGTTCGTGGTGGTGGTCTTCATTATATCTTATCCTTATGATGTATTTTTTCTTTTTATTTGCTAAGCAATAGTAGGCGCCCGTACCTCTCGCGAGGACTAACTAACTAAACCACGCTCTGCTACCATGTAAATAATATACCATTAAGATTGTTAGGGATTTAATTAGATATGACTTCCATTCACAATATTTCTCTATTGACAATTCGCCCATGACAAAACAAATCTTCTTTTATAAAACTACTGTCATAGACAAATTACCTAAGTAGAGAGGTACTAAATCATATTATTTCTAACAGCAACATACAGATCGTGAAAAAAAATTGATAGGTGATACAACCATGCAACGGTACTGCCTTGAATTCTCCTGGTACCCTTAATATAATTAAAAGTACACTGAAGGAAACATTAACTCATATGCACGGTGTTATCATAATTTAGTCCTCGAATTAAGTAATCGTTTAAATATCTGCCTTCAATTAAATTACTTGAATTTGTAAAGGAAACGCAAAAGGTTATAAAAAGTTCGAAAATAATTTTAACGAGCCTATTTGCTTATCGCTAGCTGTATACATGTATTGGCTGCAGGCAGAATTTCACGTATGGCTCTGGCAAACAATACCATTGGGCAGCTATGTTGAGCTACACATGTATATGTATACCTGCTCTTAAAATCCTTAATAGGTAGTAATTTATAATGAATTGGGTAGGGTTCACGGTTACAAAGTTATATTAGTGTCGTGATATCGTGATACCTACAGAGAGCTAGGTATTGTGAAAGACAGATCTTAATAATGTGAAAAAATAGAGATAATTTAAACGCCATTTGGGCAAGTTCGTGTCTAACTAAGCATGATGTAGATTTTTTTCCGTCACTTCATGTCCCTACCTACAAATGAGGAAGGTATATATCATCTATGTTAATTAGCGTCATAATCTTTGTTATTGTAAGGTCTACTCGGAGTCTGCTTAGCTAGATTAATTGTTGCTTGCCATAAATCTTTTTCTTTTTTTTTTAAATAAGTAAGTACCTACTAACCTCTATATCAGGACAAACTTAAAGTCGTAAACACGTCTATTTATTATTACAAGATTTCAAATATGATTAATGGTAACTCGTTAGTATAATAAAAATCTATATTATTATAGACTCTACTTAGTTGAGTAGATATTGGCTTAACAAATATCTGATGAGGTTTATCCAGTTTTCTTACAGATTTACATATGAAGGTACTTACCAATATTTGGGAACTTAAACACATCTATTTAAGATTTGACAGAACTTACTACAATAGTACACAAACAACGGAGATATTACTAAGTATGTAATAACTAATTGTTTATAATCCTTAATTAATGAGCTTCATGAAAAGGACTATGGTATCCGTTTCAAAGTTCATACATAGTTCGCCATAAGGAACTTACAATTCTATACTGATATGTACACAGAAACGATTTATTTCTATGGATATGTATATGATATATGATCCTGATATGAGACCACTAATGAATTGGTTTCCAATAAATACGTGCTACTTTACCAGTAAGTCCTCTATACTTCTATACTGCGAGTTTGACCATATTGTATCTACTAATGATAGCTTTTATACGTAATGCAATAATGTAACCATTTTTTTTTTCTAAAATTTAAATGTTATTGTAATTGGAATAACATGTAATTTTATTGTAATGTTAATCAAATGGGTTGAATGCTAAAATAAACATCAATTTTCTTTATTTATTTATTTCTGTCTAATTTAGTGGTCTCGGGCGTCAGTCGCGGCCCTCGAGGCGCCAGTGCTCGAGCACTCGGGAGCGCGGCCTGCGGGCCGGGTGCGCAGGAGCTGGTCGATGTCCCAGTGAACGCACTTTCGCTTTTATGGGCGAACGAACCCGGCCCATTACTACAGCACTCACGCGGTTACACCATCACGCAGTCAGTTTTGACTGCGCCTGACTCTCCGGCATGCATACTAATGCCAGTTTATTTAGGGTTGTAATGTTGAGATTTCTCCACTGTGTTTCGCGGTTATATGGAGCCTTTATAGAGCCTGTATAGACATAGAAATATAATTCGGCTATATTTCAATTTTGAGTCCCGTTTCATTTTTGGGCTTTAGAATTTGCTTGACTTAGTTAACAGGAAGTCTTAGCATTGACCATTCGTCTTGTATTGTAAGTAGAGTTATGCATTATAAAGAAAAACTGACGACATATGAACATAATACATCCTTCTGAAAAAGCTTACTTTGAAATTGGGCATTTCGCGTTGTTCGGTATGATTTTGAATGTAAATATCTTCTTTATCTTTCTATTGTCCTTTTGTGTATTCATGCTTTAGTTTATTTTCTTGTATAGGTTTGTATTATTTTAGTATTTTCTTGTATAGTTTTCATGTATTAATGAAACATATACAATTCTTGTTTCTTTCCTTTCTGTTTTATTTTTAGCGCGGATGACTAATATTGCTAAGTTAAACGAATTTCTTGACAAACCGTAAGTTCAATGTAAAAAAATGAACGACACAAAATATTTTTCTCTCTATCAATTCATGAAAGCTAGTATAATTTCCTTAAACATAGACAATATTTTATCAAATACGCAGATAAAAAAATCGCGTGTTTCTGACGTCAGGATGTATTTTTAGAATACTTGCACAGTTGTAATACTTACTCACATGTAATACTTACTTACAGTTATTACTTCTCTGTGATACAATATCAACTGTGATATCCTAAATCAATAATACCAAAAAATACATATTCAATTTAAAAATTGTTACCTATTAAGTTATTTAAAAAAATGTTTACGTTTTAATAAAACATTTTGAGGTTAATTTCGATTTTAAAGGATTTATGAAATATCGCAGGTGATGTCATTTTAATCGAATAATTATGTGATCGTTAGGAATTCATTGAATATTATTGTACAAAGCCATTAATAAAGTCCTAATAATTTTATGAATTTAGCATTATCCCCCGACAAAACATAATTATGAGGCGCCTTAATCCGTTTTACCTAATATTTTGTTACGCATAGTTAGTTATATCAAATAGGACGACGGCCGGCCCTTTACATACCATGGGGCAGGCTACTGACTCGTATTGAAAATAAATAAAGTATTAGGTATTTTAGTACCTACCTGCAACAATAACGTTTAGCGTAAAATTTCAACTATAGCATAACCTTGTACGTGCCCTAGGAACGCTGCGGTCACGTTACGTGTTCCAATATGTCGAAACGTCGGGCTTTGTTAATAATAATGAAGATCTGTGTAGTTTCATCACACTGCGCTCGTTGAATAATAACGTCCGGTTGAATGAACCATTGCATTGTGTCCTTGTTTTCTGTGATTTTCCATGGCAGAGCCAAGCACGTGCGCGGTCGCTCCCGCAACGCGCTCACATGTGCCCAACCTCGCATATATGCCCGCTAGCTAATATAGCAAATTATCACTTGATTAGAAACGACAAGTCGGACAACTGCGCAAATGCATATCTACTCAGTGATCCGACATACCTACTAATCAAACACCCACTAGACTATCTATGTGCCATGACCATGATTGCTTAGCTCATTTGCTATGAATAATGTAAATGTTGCGACAAGTACCTTCGACTAGGATCTAGTGTGTTCTGGTCCTGTATCTATCAATAAACAAGTAATCATTGTATGGAAAATCAAAGCCGCTATTTATATCTATTTAGCAAACTGAATGTATTTAACAACCATTTCCGCGATATTAACTATGTTTCAATGTGTATAGGTAATTAATTATTATGCCTAAATCAAAAATAGATAAGTATTTTTATCTACACATATATCATAAATGCTCTATAATGCGTTCAGAAACCGTAGGCAATAACCAGCATTATAACAACCTATATTATTATGAGAATTTTTCTAATTTGTTTCTATATTTGTTCAAATTCATTTTTTATTACATTATTTTAATGTGTACAGTCTATAGATATTTAATAGGTACCTAGCACTAGTAGCTAGTAGCAATGCAGGTCATTGCCCTATGGCTTCTGAACCCATCATAGAGTACTTATGATATGTGTGTAGATAAAGCAATGTATGCAACTGTACATAATTAGGTCATAAAACACTCGTGTGATCCTAGTATGAAACTCGCTGACGCTCGTTTCATAAAACCACGCTCGTGTTTTAAGACCCCTCATTATGCAACAATTGCATAAAATACTATTTTAAGATTTAAATCACGTCGAAGGCAGAGTTTGCATTTGGGATAAAGTTGTTTCAAGGCAAAAATATAAGATACTAGTTTTTATCACTCGCGAAAAAAAAAATGGTATTAAAATTTCCTTCGTAACATTTTCTTTTTAAGACTCAGCATAAAACGGATCATCATCAAGATACGAAACAAGGTCTGATGTGTAGTACAATGGATAAAGAATGGTGAGAAAATCAGAGGACTAAATACAAAACAAGGCCAGTTCTCAAAGGCTAAACCCCACAATACAAGTCGGCCGGACGGGCGATACGCACGACGATAAAAGTATGCGTGTTTCAATTTAATACAGCCTCAGGCTTGCTCTCGTTGCCATGCGCTTAGTAGACAAGTTCTGTTATGTTTTAATACGGTTATTTTTTACGTCGCTAATCATTCACGAATCGTGACTTTCCCAGCCCTTTTTAACAAAAAGAAGCACAAGATACTTACTACGTTCGTAAGAACATGAATCTGGCCAACTTTTACAGTTGGGATCGTTATCATTTGAGAAAGTGAAGTGGTGTTTATCTGTTGTTTTTTATATTGTTTTCTTTTACTTTTTTATTTATATACACAAAAATAGTGTAACAAATTATATATTTTTTGTCGGTAACCAACCAAATTTGATGACTCACGAACACAAATACCGGGTCGAATTCCATTTATATTTTTCTTACAATCTGATCCAATATTTCGGCCCCTGAATGTAGTACAATCGAACATAGTTTTTAGGCCATTATCGCTTCGAGAAACAGCAGTTTTTCTAAAACAGTTTTCTCGATTAATTTGTTTTTTTTTTGCTTCAGCTTAACGAGTTCGTCTCACACTATAATAAGGATCACAATTATATTATCAGAGAGAACTGCACTAATTTCATGGTAATTTTATTTAAAGTGCTACAGACCTCCAAATTAAACGCGTTTTGAGAGTCAAATTACTAAATAACACCTATTTATGCTTTTAGATTTTCTATGCTAACCATATATTTGGTATTCCTTTTGACCACTACAGTTAAATACTAACTGTTCCATTCCACTTAGGGGACTGAGAGGATCATTAACGTCTCTTCGCTAACTGGAGTTAATGCAAACTTGTAGTTATTTGTTTCAGTACAGTACGTGTTCTTCAAGCAAGATTTCAATAGTTACATAGCTTGAATGGAAATCTTTGTAGTGACAAACTTTTTGACCGTTTTTGGTTGTTATTCCTAACTTAGTAAGTAAAATACAAGAGAGTACCTGATAACCGCATCAGATGAGTTGAATTGTTAAATATTTTTTGCACGAATTACCAACATAGTATTTAGAAATCGAATACCTATGATCTGTCCTATTTTGCTAATAAATAAATCCAATTGGATACCTACTTTCTAGTTTGCTTGAGGCTAACAAGATTGCAATTATAAATAAAAAAATACACAATTCTTGTCAAGTGTATCGCCTGTATCGCATTATACAGTAAAGTCAGGTAAAGTACATATACTTGTTGTTAACACTTAACTATCTAAAAGCCTACTCGAATGTAATGATCATTATCATAGTCCAATAACCATATGAGTGCAAGTAATTTATAGGACGGAAAGGGCGTGGGTGAGTTACTACGTGCCCGCCGCCACTACGCGGGACAATGGGCAGTGCTAGCACAGCCTGACCTAATCACATTGCCCATTCATCGTCCGTGCAAGAAACTGACCACACATACTGAATATAAAATGCACGCAGGTAGTGTGTCACTTTTCGTCAGAAGTAAGAATTTTCGAGTTAGGTCGTCGACCCTAGAATTGCGTAGGCTAGCTACTTTCTCTTGGTGTTGGAGCGAGGTGCGAGGTAGGCGCGGCATGAAGGGGGTCCTGCCAAATTAACTGCGTGAATAGCCATTCCGGTAACGCTACCCAAGCCTCGGAGCACTGAGCACCAACTTCCCGACAATCTGTTCGCTACAACTATGTTGCACGACATCATAGACCCTAACTGATATAAAGTTAAATTTGATGCCATTATTTAAAGTTTCCTATTATAATAAAGTTGCATAAAGCCTATTCAATACAGTTTCAATGAAGATTTAATAAATCGCGCCTTCTTACCTTGTTTATTGACTCATATTGATCTGATAATCATACTTCCATATCTTTGTAATTACTTAGCCTAACAATAGCCTACAATTGGTAACAAACGGCAGTTAGTGATCAGAAGAAGACTCATGATTTGAATGAACCATTATTATGGTTTATCAAATCATTGCAGCTTGATCATCACTATTGTGGCTTCATCCGACTTGTCTCATGTTCATTGTAAACTGTTGCCCGCCATGTTTTTTGCATCACTCAACTAAATTGTTGCCTGTAACTACTTATTGTTTGAAACCCTGACCATTATCGTTTTGTTAAACGTCTTTTCATTTATATAGTAGTAATTTTTTCGCACAAACTGATAGTTCCTAAGCGTTGGAAACTTGGGACGTTTTAGAGAAATCGGCAAAGTGCGAAACTGATTCGGGCACTGAGGGTTCTGTAGAGCCACACGCTAGGTATATCATTATAAATATAGTATAAACAAAGTCGCTATCCATTCCCGTCTGTCCTCATATTTTCGGTTGTGTACTCCTTCTTAACCACGCAACGGATTTTGATACGGTTTTCACTGTCAAGTTAAGTTTTTTTTTAAGGAAGGTTTTTAACAATTTTACATCCTAATTTTACTCCTGCGAAGCCAGGGCGGGTCGCTAATTTGTTATATAGGTATGTATATAACGAAAAAAACCGTAAAAGAAAAAATTTTTGTTTGTTTTAGTGACAGCTTAAAAATTACTTTTCAATCGAAGTTTTCCGTTTTTGCTGTTATATACTTACAGAATTCGTTTTTGAGGTTGACCATGGAACAAAAATGGTCCAAAATTTACAATTTCATCAGCTCTCCATTTCTCTATTTTGGAGTATAAAAAATATTTTGAACTGAGAATGTGGAGTGATAAGGTAAAAAATAAAATCGTGTTAGTTTTGTATCATTTTGTTGTAATGTCCATGAACTTATTGTCTCTTTTTTTTTCAAATAAGAAAGTGCCCCCAGGAAAAAAACTCGATATTAATTTGATTTCGATATCACGCCTTCGCCTTAGCTAAAGGCAGGTGAAATTATCAAAGCCTACTGTCGTAAATCTGTCTATTAAATTTTTTTCGTATTACAATATAATTTCGAAAAGGTGGTTTGAAGACCCAATAATATAATTTGATGTTGTTTATGAAACGCAGCGAAAGAAACACAATAGTCATTATATTTGATTTGTGGTCATTTCGGAACTGTAAGTATTACCTAACTTTAATTAAATTCCGCGTTTTCAGCCTATGGGCGTAACGTATAGATATTGCCGATATGATTGCGGTGAAACGCTGGTCTTAGTAGAGCGAGGGTCATTAACCTGCAGCTAAAGCAGTTGCTATCGAGAAAATTTTTGGTGTTCTCGAACCCCGATGTGCGGTGTTAAAGAGTTGTATAAGCAGTGACGCTTTCTACGGTTTCTTGCAAAAAAAAAAACAGAAAAAGTGAGCGGAGAAATTGTCAACGTTTCAACATTTTCGTTTAAAATAAATCAACAAATTTGCTTGTTTTATAGCGCCGGTTTGATTGAGTACAGGAAGTGTAATTATTGTACACTACGTAAGAATAAAGCTTGTCATTTATACGTTACCTCATAAGTTAATCCTGATTATAAACAGGTATTAGTCGATGTACAAGCTTATAAAATATCTAGGTTTTCCCGGTACGATTAGGTTTTATCCTGGTTGTGTTTGTCGTTTATAAACAGTTGAGAAGTCATCCCGAAGTTAATACATTAATTCAGCTTTATGTTCGCATATTCGGTACCTACATTATCACATGAGGCCAATGTTTGATAAGGTTGTTTGTGATCCCGCTGCAAAACCGAAAATAAAAGTATTATAAAAAAATGCAGTTCTCAATCATCTCAAATCAACGTTATCGGGTGTTGTTCTTGATCAGTACAGACAATTGACATTTGTTTTGGATATTTAAAGTTTACGGCACAAAGTAAATATTTCACAATCATAATTCCGTAGAGTGAGCCCGTAGATTATTATTTTTAAAACTGAATATGTTGCGTCCTCGGCTCTTACAAAAACATTTCGATGTGAATATAATTTATGCGTATCATTTCGTACAAGGATATTTTTGTCGGGAGAAACTTTCACACACAACAACAATTTATCACAATGTGGCGTACAACTGCCAAAGTGACGAAAAAGATTTGTACCCCGCCCGGCACGTTGGTACTGTAGATATGTTGGTCACGGTTGTACCGCGCGTATGCGCCGAAACACATGTTACGAAAAACACACATCGTCGCCTTAGGAATACCAATCGAGTTAAATTCGGTGGCGCACAAAGGTCAGAGGCAAAATTATTTATAAAATTGCGAAACGCTAACGTTACCCGGGTTGGCTCATTGGACGTGCTCTGTTGACGGTCTCTACCGAAGGTTGCACTCCGATTACCGTTTAAATAAAACTGCCCTCGAACCACTTCTATGCTCCTAGAACAAAGCCTCACTTATCAGTCAGATTTTGACATACTATTCCATAAGATGTATTTTGGAGAACTATCGATAAGTTGGGTAAAACGTTAACTTTTGTCAAAAATGCTATCTTATAAAAACGAACCATATAATGTACTGCCTTAATTCGTTTAATAATCAATAAAAAAGCTAAAATGGTTCAAAATAGTATGAATTTTATCACAGATCTTATTCCGAAATGCAAAGCTATACAATTAGGTACATAGTTAATAAAATAAACTAATCCACACCTTTAGCATCCAGACGGCCCAAATGCATTGTGAAGACAAGTTACTTACTTAAAATTTGCCGTGCGATGTGCGTGCATTTAATTGTGCCGCTCTGCTAAATGAAATATACATGTTGTAAATAAACCGTAAATTGACTTTAAACCTCAAGCTTAGCCTGTCAATTGATTCAAAAGATTCGTCGTAATCTTAATTTGGTTGATTTTGGTTTAATTTCGGTACATACTTCTAAGTAGATCCTATGTGGTGTTGTTCCCTGCGGTCTACGCGGCGTAGCAGCAGGTCTACGAGCCGCGCGGCTCCGGCAGGCGGCGCGGGCGCACCGTGCAGTCGCGCGGGGTCGGGTGTCGTGTTTCTAGAGCATTGAACCCCTGCAACCTTGTGCGTTGAGTCCGTCCGCTCTCCGGCTGCGCTGACGCAACCACTCCAGCCCCTTCTCTGCCACAAATGCAACCCGACCATATCTTAATTACTCCTTTAGGGCACATTTTGTTCTCAATGGCTACAATGCGTTGATACTAGCTCTAATCGATTAACAAAAGGTTAAACTTAATAGGATGGTGGTTTACGCAATATTGTACTCGTAAAGTTGGCGCTGTTAAAATTATAATTGTGCAGGTTCATGAGCGTTCACGTAGCATTATTTCGTAGTTAATAATAATAAAAAATACGGTCATAGAGATCGTTTAATATATTGGCTTTTATGAAGCATGTAACGTCTTTGAATATGAGCCTGTTTTCACTAAATCTTTGAATGGGCTAGTTTGTTTATCTAAAAGCCGGCAAAACAGCATACCTGTACTATAGTGGCTTTAAGCGAAACTGAGCTACGGGAAAGCCTTCGTATGATTTGCTGATCTTTTTCGAATATTGCATCCCGCTGCACAAAAAATTATACGACGTCGTTTTGTACAAAAGATAAGAGCCGCATCTCCATTGTAGTGGAATTCGTTGGGACAATAGGCGTTTGGCAGGCAGAGCGCGAGTCGCTAACGAGTCGCGGGCGTCTGCAAATAGCCCGCGAGGTGCGAAACGGTCGCAGGCACAATTGGCGCTTGCGCCGCCCCGCGCTGCGAGGGACGCTTACGTAAGGCGCTGACATAACCGAGTCGACGACCGGTTGCGCAACCACCGTCGAGCCCACAACCCCACGCATCGCTCCCCTCCACCACTGTCCACACCACGAATTACCTAATTTTGTAAAGGACACCGGTCCATCGCCCGACTTACGACATTGGATGTCATTAGTACAACAACCTCCTAGCTCCGAACTACGCAGTTGGGACCAGTACGTCCGTTCGTTTGACATTTAATATGTAAAACCGATATAAGTCAAAAACGATTTAAACGATATTAACACAAAACCGCAACTAATGCTATCTTTGCTTATTTTCCTTATGATTTCTAGGCTTTGCAATTCGATATTCGAAATTCATGGCTGCCTTCTCCTTATGTGAAACTATTGGTTACGTATTCTTCTCAGGATTAAGGAACCGCGATGCGGAATCGTCGCTCACTGAATCATGGCTGTGCACGTGACTTACTTGGTACAGTTATCCTTTGTGGACGAAAGTGAAAACTACATGCGGGTCCGGTCAATAACCTGGTCGGGTCGTCGACCGCACCGAACTGCAAAGGCCGTTTGAGAGTGCGGAGGCCGCACGCGCGACATTTACCTGCGACTTCGAGCTGCGAGGTGGTGGACGCGCCCGCGTCCTCCGGTATGGCCCGCCGCACCTCTAACTCGCATAAGTTTGTCGCCGAAACGTACCTTCAATAGTGAAGTTTAAATAGACTGCTAAAATCATAAACTTTCCTTTTGTCTTTGCTGTAGGTAGTCAGTAAAAAACATCTCGCGCACATTTAACCACAACAATGACCATTGCGCGAGAAACTTTGATTAATAACGATTCAAACTAAATGGAGGCAATATTATGTTTATATGTACATTGCAATAATTATAAAACTTTAACGCCAAAGATAAGATTAATGCTTTATTAAACAGTGGCTAATGCTAAGTGTAACTGAAGGCATCAACCACCACTTTTCATAGACTTATGTAGGTTTTTTATTTAACGTTTTGCCGGAATTAATGTTGGCTAAGTACAAAGAAGCTTTTATTTAATTAACACAGGGTTACTAGCAGCTTAACACATCTAATGGAGCTTACGTAGTTCTCTATAAAAGCTGTGTTTCAAAGCCTACAATTTGATTTTGTTGAATGTTTTGGACATTGACCGCAAGCAATGTGATTGTAATACAAATTCATTTCATAGGAGCAAATTGTCGAAAGTTGTCATACGACTAAAGTTTCTCCTTGTTTGTAGATACCTCGTATTTAAAACTGAACAAGAGCATGTTGGGCCAATTCAGTGTAGGGTTCTGTCAACGTTACTGCAAACGATAAAAAAGATTATCTCAACCATTTTCAAGGTGAAAAGGGAGAAAGTCCTTTCGAAGGATTTCTGATGATTTTGAATTGGTAAAGAATCATACTGTCGCTGGCGGCAGTTTACGAAAATGACACATAGAGTTTAATATTTCCTATTTCCGAAACCGTAGGTAACCCTTATTCTAAAAGGTATAACACACACAAATAATGTTTTTAAAGAGCTGAGCTATCTGACGTTACCTCGTTCTATATTAGAAATAGCAATTTTTTACTGTTCTGGGTCCTTGTTTGCTGGATAGATATCTACGAGTATGTGTACAAAACGTCAATTATATAACCTTGATAGTTTTCGAGAAAAAGTAATTGTGCCATACTATACATACTGCTAGATGGAGATGGCGAAACTATAAAAAAAGCTTTCCTAGTTTAATTATGGAACGGAATAACTGAATAGTAAAGTGCCATTTGAACTCCAAATTAGTTTAGTTTGGATGAAACAGATTTCCCCTTTTTTACTTTTCATAATAAGTTGACGGGTAAAGATGCCTTAAAGCATCTAATTCAACTTTTTATACGCATTTATTTGCGTATTTTGTGCAAAAATACATATATAAATGAAGAAGTGTTTCATTAGTTGCATGTTAATCATGTTCAAATTTGAAGTCAATAACATTTAGGTAAATGTAATTACCATTACGCAGATCCGGCGTTTAAATGTGTTTATATTAACTGGGCGTTAGCATTTTACCGAATAATTGTGTAACTGGTAGAGATTTATGGCCAATATTTAAAAGGCTGCAATTGCTTAATATCCGAATTAATTAATCAGTGGCTTAGTGAGACAAAATATTTTATTACCACTGGCATTTTTAAATCACGTTTCTGTGTGTTTGACATATTTATGTTACTACACTTAAACGTATTTAAAAGTAAGTACTCAGCATGTATATTATCAAAAATGTTTTGCAAAATAAAAGAAAAACTGATTTATTTCTTTAATTAACTTTTAAAACAAAGTCCAACTTCGTCTTAGTGGCATGTTGCCAAAAACAAAGGAATGTCATCGATTGTAATTAATCTATGTTTTGCCGTATTTTTTAAATGGTAGTACCGAAAAGTGAAAAAAGAATGAGTAATGATGGTGCTTGCTCAGTCGGTCAGTGGGTGTTCGTCGTACGGTAGCAACGAAACCGCTTATTTGGAGATCGTCGCCGCGCCGGTTAGTGTTTCAGAGAAACATGCTCACGCGCAGTATCCAGTAGTAAATTATGTAATTGCGATGAGTATAATAACTGTTAATATAACTGAATATTTTTTGCCTCTTTATGCGATAGCTGTTTACCTACTTTCGGCCTTCTGCATATTCTGGGGGTTGAAAAAAATTGTACAGCACATTTATGTTTACGACCTACAATTGCTCTTAGTACACTTCGAAACAAGGAGCTTTACATGGCTTTAATAAGCGCAGTATTTACTTTTGATATAAGTTTTACTGCTCAAACGAGACAAAGGTTTATTCCAGTAAATCTACAATATGAGAAAATCCGTCACTGTAGCTACATAGTAGAAGAACCACTTAGCAAATAAAAGAGACAATTTTTCTAATAACCGTGATGTACCGCAGGCCATACACACGCAAAGATAACTAACTGCCTTTTTCTCAAGAGCCTTGTGCCTAAACAAATGTTACCGTCATTATCTGAAGCGCGTGCTTCACTTCAAAATAACACAAACTATTTCTGTCCCCTTTCAACACAATTAGCACCTTTGTTGGTGCGAAATTGTCTTGTGCTTGTTATTGAACAGCGTAGTACGAACGGCGCTATGTGAGCAGGTCAGAGTCGCAACTAGGCCGCGCTTCCACCGAACGGGTCTCGACTTTTTGTTCATGATGATGCGGAACAGTGGTGAAATTCGGTGAGATAAAGCAGCACTCGCTAAGGAGGACGCGGTCACGAGGAGTCATCGGCTCCGAACTTGAATGTGGAGCAAGCGGAGTGTTTCTCCTTGGGCCAGCACAACCTGTCCGCAATGTGCCATAACTGCCCCGGGCCAAAATACGTAGCTGGTTTGCGGTTTGAGCATGTGTAGTTTCAATGTGTAATTGAGTCTCGGCCTTAGCTGGTTAGCAACAACGAGTACCGGCTTGTGTTATTAGCCCGTTCATAGATACCTACTGAAATTGAATGTCGGTTATATTTCCGTTTCAAGTTGTATGTTGAGAATGTCTCTATGAAACATTCGTTAAATCGAGGTTCAACGAAACCAAATATACGTTGGTTTTTGTCATATTTGGAAATGAATTATGAAACGGTTTTTTAGGACAAGAATTGACAGAATTTTAGACATATTGTGTGCTAAATAGATATTAACTAGCAATTTTTGTATTTCTAAGCTTGAACGTACGCATGGTGCACGAATTATAGAGAAAAAGAGCAAAAAACTCTTGACATAGATATACTTAATAACTTTCTTTTAACTAATCATAATATTAACCGATTATATTTTACTTCAATCGAGAAGTAAGGAACAGGCCACACTGGTCGCGTAGGCAACGCGGCTAGAGTAGAGTAGAGTTACGTTATGTATGCGTTATGGGTGCATAACGCAGCTCTACAAAGCAAGCTGCATACGCATCCAATGTGACTCGGCCATAAATGTAAATAATGGGAATAAAGTGTCACTTTAATTTCGGCTCTACATTATTCATTTATACCTTTCATTAAATTTGCAGACCAAGTTCGTGGAGGTACGAGAATCATCACAAGCGGCTTTCTCGAGCCCTTCCCATTTTTGACAGTTCCAAAAACCATTGTTCGCTCAAGACATTGTAAAAATGGCCATTTAGTATTTTCGAAAGCACACCAAATGCTTATGTAAGAGTTCAACGTGACACTTCGGATGATACGCCGAGCGCCGTTCAGCGCGCCACTTTCCTTGCGGCTTTGGGCATCAGAATCTAGTTGATCGCGTACGCAGCACATCATTATTATAGCGTCAGTGTCTATAGATAGTACGTTTTGTTGTGTTACAGATTCTTTGGAAAGTTTAATTTGGTAATGTCGACTGAGAAGTTTTTGAAATTACTACGAATTAACAAAACATGCAATCTATACTTTTATTGGTACTCGTTCTAAATATGCGAAAGTGTAGATATGTCTGTCTATATCTTACATCTCTGCGGCTAAACAACTGAACGGCTATGTATAAAAATTGGTGTATATTTGAATCTGGAAAGGAATATAATATCTTATTTTCTGAGAAGATAGGAAAGTATGTATTATAAAATGAGAATATTTTTTGCTAGTCTGATAAAAAATGTTAGTATAAGAATTGAAATTCTAAGCGGCGAATTTATTTTCTTATAGAATAAAACTGATTAAATTTGTTGATAAAAATTATAAATTATCACTCAAGTTTTCCGTGAAAGATAACTGTTGGTAGGTAAATCTATCCGTTGTTGGAGTATTGGATGAGTAGTTGAGTAGATGATGAGTAGATGAGTAGTTACTCATAGTCAACGGCCAATCTCATAAGTTCTGTTTTTATGTCATTTTTTTCCCCCTTTGTAGTCATCTCTGAAAACTAAGACTATTAAATAACCAAAGTATTTACAATTATTACTTTTGCGATCCCAGTACATTAAAGAATTTACAGCCTATCAATTTATAAGTAGGTACACATTTTGTCTACGAAAAGAAAGCCGATGAGGATAATATTATAAATAAACGGACAATCTCTTACTTGTTATTGACTAGCAATTTCAAAAGGCTGAACGGATATTTTACGTATCATATGTTGCTTTAAAAATTCACCAAATAACTAATATCTTAAGAAGTATTTTATATCAGGCATCTACCATCCCATCGGTAATAACTAGTCAGTATAGGCACATCGTAAGTATACTAAGAAACAAAATAGTACCCACATCATGAATGACAAGAGGATGTTTGTACTTGCGCTGATGACAGCGTGTCGAGTGGCATTCGAAGAAGACTTGCGCTGACAGCAAACACACCATCGTCGGTCGTTGACCTCAAGCAACGCTTTACATTTGGCGAACAATGATTCGGAGTGGCGAGGTGAATGGCCGCGCTCAGAGGGGCTGAGCGTGGGCAGTTATTGACCCATATTGGAAGTGAAATGTAGATCAGTGGGCGAGAGCGGCGAAATTCGCTGCGGAGTGGAGAGACTGCGCGCAGCCGCCGCGCCAACAACGCCATCGCTGTAGCGACTAGCGACGTACTTAGCGGCGCGCGCGCATGTTGCCTTTCCTATGCCGTTGCTATGGAGGCTTTAACTTATTTTTTTTAATAAAATACTACTGTACTGTAAAATAGTACTGTAAATTCTGAAGGAACTGAGCTTGCAGAATTGCGTTGAATAAGTATGTTATTCGTTTTTGAAGCAAGTTTAAGAACTTTATGTTTCAGAATACGAAGTACCTAATCTTATTTCGTTTGTCCAAACAAAGTTATTTCTAAAAAAGGATTGCCTAAAACTTAGAAATCATATATACTTTAAAAAACTAGACACAGAAAAATCTGTTTAATCAATCTTTGTCTGGAAGTCTGGAATTTAGCTTTGTTGTCTTGCCTCCGAGTAAAAAATCAGACCTTAGGAGATGGAACAAAGCCTAGACGATTTATGCATGTCATTTTATAGAGATCTTTCGTGACCTAAATGGACACGTGTGTGGCGCAGCTTAACTCATGCTAAAAACTGTTCTAAAATATTTATTGTCCTTCGAAACAGTTAAACGACTCTTTGTTCCCAACTCCAGACACATAAAACGTTCAGAATTTTTGAGAGCACCCTTTATTTTATTTCTTTTGGTAACGGTTCTTTTACGCGAGTATTCGTTGTTGGTCAAGACAAAGAGTTTGGCGTGGTCTGACCGATTTGTCTTGCCAGCGACAGATACTTTGGTATAATCTGCTGAACATTTTTGTCTTGGTCTGCTGGTAGCTCAAAACATGGTTTGAAACTGCGTGATTGCAACAGAATTATAATCCTGAATTGCCATTATAAAGTAGATAAGTGGCAGGTATTTGATATTGTGAAAGTATGTTTGTCGGCTTGTCTATCTGTTAAGTACGTTTACTAGACTATAAACATATTTTGTAAATTTGATATATTTATATCAAGATACCTTTATTTGTTTGGATGCCTTTTTTCATAAAAAATACGTACAGTTCAGCACTAACATAGGGTCTGTGTTATTTTTCTGACGCATCATATAAATAAAGCAGGCACTCGATCGTCAATTTAGATTATGGTTTAACTAGAACTCTGACCATGTCTGTTGTCAGCAAAATGTGAACACTATCTCTGATAATAATGCTGCTATTTTGCCAGATGTTCGTTCCTTTCTAGATTTAAAAGTAATGCTTTATCGGTATTTCATGATAATGCATGTTGTTTTCTTAAACTTTAATACAAAGATTCAAATATAGGATCATGTTAAGGCATGTAGGTATAAAGTAATGCCATGGGAAAACATCACGGAATTTCTTTATTTACTTCTTCCAGAAAAAAACATACCAAAGCATTTCGTTCACATTTATTTGCTTAATGCTATTTTCTAACAAAACTTAACTTCACCCGTAGATTGAGTAAAGTACTCCATGAGATAAGTTAATTAATACGATTGTTCTGTATACAACAAGTTATTTTCATTTCAGAGACTAAAACCAAGTAATTTTATTAGTTTATTTCTGCAGAATTTTTTATCATTAAGTGAAACTATTGATATCTTTATAGCTTTATTGATTTCTTATAAAAAACGGAAATTACCATCCATATTATATAATATAATTGATGTATATACAGTTAGGTGTGTGAGAGTATCTGATTATGGTCATAAAGTTATAAATAATAAACGAAAATTCCCAGTGGCTTCAATTTATCTTATCATATTTTTTGCATTTGGTGACATCAGAGCCGTATGCTTACTAATGATACTTAATAAACATCTACTTTTGGAACCACACAGTGAAAAAACAATACTATAGAGCTGTAGACATTTCTAGATTTGGTACTTTTTGTATGACAGGTCTGCACTGCACCGAACTAACGATTTTATTTGACAGCCTTACAAAACAAACATATTGCTTTTCTCTCGATGTGCGTATCTCGTTGTGTTGTCAATAGGGTTGCCAACCATCCCACTGTCCGCGGGACGTCCCGTTTTTGGAGGTTACAACTAGAATAGACGTCCTGCTCAAAGAGCTTGTGAAACGCCAACTCATTTTTCGAAATTAGGGCTACACACGCATACATGACTCTGCCTGCACTATGCCGTCGTCACAGCATTCCGGCCGTTAGTCACTTCAATAGTAAAGTAAAGCCAGTCCATAATCCTGCCAAGGGAATCTATAAAGTCATTTATTGATAAAAGGTTTCGTAAAGGTTTCAAAACGTATAGATTTTACTTCGTGCAAGTAATTGTATTTTTATTCATAATTATCTGCGATTCTTAACAGGGCGACGTAAAGTATTTACGTTTTGGCATTTTAACCAAAATTTGCTGGACCCTGCTTTTTAAACCCAGGGATTAGGCATTTTTAACGATAAATTCCCACATAATCGTGTTTTAAAGTTAGCAACCCTAGTCGTCGATCTTGATCAGCAATCACTGGTTCCCAAGCGCCGGCACTTCTAATTATAGAGCGTGTGCGACCGAGAACCTTATGTCACATCGTACAAGGTTAGTACGGCGAGGAAATTCATTAGTTCTAGTCGAGTTTCCGAAAGCGGCTCGAAGAAAGTACTTTTACTGAGAGAGGGCGCGACGTGGCACAGTTTCCACGACTCGAAGGTAGAAGCCCGTCGCCTGTCACCGTGCTTTCCAAAGCCCACCACAAATTTAACGAGTGGTGATACTTGTCGAGCGGGGAAATATACAGGATTAATGTAATGTATGGGTTATAATTATATTTACTCACCGGATGGATAGACTTTTCCGACTTTTCCAATGCATCGGTAGTTGTATGTAGGCAATCCACTCCGAACGAGATTCTATAGAGAGTCCATGTAGTGTAATGGAAGGTTTCTTTTAAAAAAAAAAATTAAGGTACAGTCACCCAGTAATAATAATCTCTTCCAAAACTGGTTTCATTATTTATCTGACAGTTTTTTAATTATTAGAGGCATAAGAGCGTGAAATATATTTTTAAGCGCAATGTTAAGAAGATAAGATAATATTGCCGTTGACTGTACCTGCATGTAATTATTATTAAAGACATGTCAATGAGGGCGCACTCAAGAAGAATGAGTTAATAAGATAATTACATACGTAATGGTTTCAGAAATGTACTTTAGACAAAGTTATTATTATGAGGGCTAAAAGATACGTATTAGAATTTATTACTTACCACTATCTGGATTTGATAATATTATCGTCTTAAAAAACTGAGGTGTGTAGTAGTCGCGGTGTAACAGCTTTTTTTTCTGCATTCAATGACGAAGATTTTTTTCTTTAAATGTTTAGTAATCTAACTTACTGAATGTCATGTGCAATGCAGCTCTCGCAAAAGTACATTTTTTGTTACCTACATGATGTTTCTAGGACGAGCCCCTTAAATAAAACATAAGATTCGAATTATGCAATAATTAGAAGTATTTTAACGTTTAATATTATTTTTAAGGCTGATCAACGTTACCTGAATGTTTAAAGTTACTCGCATTGGCTTTATGTGAGTAACATTCTCTGAACACAAATAAATTGCATACAAACGTTACTAATAATTTCTTTGTTTGGACATAATGTGTAAAGAAAGTGTCACATTACAGGGATGTAATCATGAAATCGGGAATCCAATTAAAGTAAATGCTACTCTCAGCTCATCTTCTTTAAATTTAATTTTAATATTACAGGGGCGTAACGCGCATGTGCCCTGGGCGCCAAATAAGGGGGGGGGGCGCAAAAAACGAAATATACTAACTACCTATTAAAAAAAAATACAATCCAAATTCGTATACATGGCCAAATAAAAGTTTTTTGAGGATCATTTAATCCTTATTGTAGATACATTAATTCCAGACGGGGATATATTTGTGGTATTTTGTTTGTTTTACATACATTACATTACAAAATTAGTAAAACAGTAAAAAAATGTGTAGGTATCTGTTTTTAAAATAATTTACAAAGGGAAAGGGGCGCAGTTTGGATGCGAGTCCTGGGCGTCATTTTACGTCGCTAGACCCCTGCATATTATTAACATAATGTTAAACTTAGTCGCTATCCGTTCCTGCTTGTCCTCATCATATCTTTGGCTTCTTACTCCTTCTAAACCACGCAACGAATTTTGACTATTTTCACTGCCATTTAGATTTTTTTTACTGAAGGTGCGAAGCTGGAACGTGGTGCTAATTATATTATAAAACATGAAAGCGTATAAAGTTGTTGCATGAGGAACTCGGATTGAAATTCAGACACTCAGGTAAATACTATTTTTATATTTATACCGTCGTAAAATTTATTACATTAAGATTAAGAGGAGCTACGTCAAATCTGATATCAGTGGTGTATCGTAAAACAGTAAAATCAAATTTATATAAATGCAAGTGTAAAAATTATTGTATCATAGTTTCTTTGGAACTAGCGTCGACAAGGTAAGCTGAAAATCCCTTTAATGTACCTATTCTCTGCCTCAACTTCACTGGTTTTTAGTGTTTGCGCACATTGTGAGAATTTTAGTATGTAATATGTTCGTTCATTCGAACCAATAAACAAACAATTTGTTAATAAATACCGGGTGGAAGCACGTCGAGTCATTCTCAGGGTATGGTTCTGTAGCCCTTGATATGAATGTACGATAAGAGAGACCCGTTTGATACTAATTCGAACACACATAGGCGTTTAAGGTCTGCGCTTTTAATTTTCATAAAGTATATTTAGTAACTCATTCTGATCTATCATCGTTCTTTATTATTGCGTGTATATTTGCATTTAGACCCTTGTATTGTAAGTTCCATGAAAAAGGAAATATGCGTAAAAAAATATTTTACCAGCTGTCTAACTAGGTATTAGTATTCCTGTAATTCTCCAGTTGAATTAAACTCGTTTGGCTTTTATGTTCTTGTCCATCCCATGGCAACTCACAAAATATACTTTTGTTTTAAATTAATAACAAAGTTAAGATATTACATTTTGATCTTACGGTTAATAAAGTACCTCTCACAATCCTTTACCTTTAGGAAACGACGAGTGATTAGTTTCTTATGCACATTAAGTGAAAATGGTTGCGTTTAATTATTTCGTGGAAAGAAAATCGAAATTGAGGTTAAAAAGTAGCCAGCAATTTACATATTACGATCTATAAAACAATGTAACTGCGGTTACCGTATATCCGAGAGCGCAGTGCTCATCCATCAGTCATGTTACAAATCAGAGTAAGGAAGGGTTTTTAAAATGAGTTTAACACAGGCACTTCGTCTCGCATAACATTGATTGTCCTAAATGTCTTACTTACTTAGCTATGTTTAAATTGTTTTCAGCCTTTTACGATGAAAACCTTCATTGCGCTCTTCGCCCTCGTGGCCGTGGCCGTGGCCAACCCCCTGCCTCTGGTGCAGATCATCGTGAACGTGGACGCGCCCCAGGGCTCCGTCACCGGGAACCCCGTCGTAATCGATGGGATCGAGGGCAGCCCCGCTACGATCGACATGCCCATTCTTGACTTCATTCCCGAAGAAGCTACATACGACCCCCTGCCTCTCCCGGAAATCCCAATCATCACTCCCGACCCCGTTGTGCTGCCTGAACCTGAACTGCCCGGCGTGGTCCCCGAGCCGATTGTGCTCCCTGAGCCTGTGCTGCCCGTAGTGGTTCCTGAGACTCCTGAGTCCGTCCCCATCTCCCCCGTTGTGATTCCCGACCCCGCACCTGAGTCCGTCCCCATCTCCCCCGTCGTGGTTCCCAATCCCGCGCCCGAGTCCGTCCCGATCTCCCCCGTCGTGGTTCCGGAACCTGAAGTCGCCGACTCCGTTCCCATCTCCCCCATTACCACCCAACCTCAACAATCTTAAGCGATATGTGCATTTTTAAGGACTTTTTTATGAAAATAAAATGATTGCTACTTGACTCTCAAAAGTAATTTAAAAATCACCTATTGCTTCCCCACAATCCTCAATTTGTCAGTGGTGTAGCTTTGATAAAACAAAAGGTAGCTATGAATTAATTTTAAAGGCCACGTGTTGTGATTTATTATGAACATAATATATACACATAAATACAATTGGAACGTGATTAAGTGTTTTAAAAACTCTTATTGAATTTAGCAACTATAGAAATGCGTGACGAAGAAGGTAAGAATCGATTAAATAATAGTATGCAGTTTTACTCGAGAAATGGTGTACAGGAAAAGATTACAATAAACGTTGTTGCTACGCGAGCTTGGCCAGTACATTTCGCTATAAATAAGTCTGACTCATGCATTCCTAGTCGTTGACGTAGCGGCCTTTCCAGGGGTTGAATGAAAGATAATACTGTCATTTATCGTAAAGTTTTGTTTTTGTTGAATGACGTGAACCTAAACAGAGCAGGATGTGTTTACTCATCGGTTTAAGAAGAACCACGACTTTTTATTGATCTCCAGCCGCATGGATTGTTAAGGAGCAAACACAATATCGGAGGCAAAGTAATCATTTATTTAACGAATTCTATATTTAATTAACTGATGAAGCCTACTCCAGGTTACCTAAACCTAATATAGAATCATACCAATGAGATTTAAGAAAAAGAAAAGGCAATTATATGTATTTTTTACGATTAAGTACTCTGTTATTGATAAAAAATTCATAATATTAAACCATGTTTGAGTTCAGAAATAATGTAAGTAAGTATTACACTTTACTGTTCCTACAGGGCGAACAATAAGCCCAAGGGAACAGGAAAATGTAGAAGAGATGCGTATCTTGCGGGTTTTGTTTTATTTTTAACTCGCAAGGAACGGCCTCTCGGCATTCCATTTCGATATCCTGAACAGCGTCACTCGACTATGCGCAAGATGCACTTAGTTCGCACTTGGATGTCTACAGACGCTGTACAACAGGTTCTCAGAATGCTCTCTCGGTTCCACGAACCGAGTTTTTTTTTGCACACCTGCTCTTATTTGGACCTCCATTTAACTGTGACCGTGTAGCAAATGCGGCCATCAATTAAAGCGACCTCCTCTTTTTGTTCGCACTCAGCTTGTTGGTTGTGATTAATGACAGTGCGCTATTAATACTTCGTTGCTGAGCGTAACCAAATTGGTTGAGGATGAAAAATAGAAAACTAAATTTTTGTTAACATTGTAAACTCCTGAGAAGTCAGTAGGGGCTTATAAATATTCATAAATATGTAAGTAAGAACACGTTTAACACTTTGTCTGCTAACTAAAATAGAAAAACATTATACATATAACAAATTTGCTATGAGATGGATTCTAATTATAAATTTACATTGTGAATTTGGTAGGTATAGGCACAAAGTATATAATATTATACTAATAGTATAATATGTACATTGATAGGAACGCTTTTAACTTGATATTAGAACTTTACTTTTAAGAAGTACTGAGGATTAAAATGTCAGAAAATAATTTACTGAGGCATTAGGGACAGTAAGAGGTTAATAGAAAAGCGTTGTAAATTTAATGATATACCTAACTATAATAAATAACAACGAGATGAGAAATACGAATACTCCCAGGCAAACCTCTATGTTATAGAAGTTTGACATGAATCTGCTGAAAAGTCACACACTATTGACACTATTTTTTACATTCGTCATCCTCGAATAGCAAAATCTCTATCAAGTAAGCATTGAAATGTTTCCGTATCATTTTTCCTTTGATTGCGATTTCCAAATTTTATAAACAAGTGAAGATGTAAGGTTAATATATTTTTGAATTTAATTATGCTTTAGTTAGCGATAGGTTTATTACGTATTCAGTGCACCTACACACTTATAACTGTGTTTATGTAGGTATATGTTTTGTGATTTGTTGCCGATAATGAACACAGAGGGAGGTCACACTATCACTCAAAGACTTCGCCCGCTTTGACCTTGCTCTAGATCCCTCTGTCAGCAGCCTTGTTCTCTGTCAATCTAACGAGTTACTAAAGCTTATCCGTGTTTAATGAACAATAAACTGTTGCATACGATTTGTTTCAGCCACGATTAATGCTGTCTTTTCGGATCTCTGCTATGGAAATTTAAAAAACCATCGATTCTTCGCCTGTTAGTAGTATCTAAATGTTGAAGTTCTGCTCTATTTATACAGTTTTGGCATCTGTGATTAGACGAACATTATGACGTAACCGTAGAATTAGTCATTCGAATTTGAAAATATCCAAAGCGACGTGTCAAATTTCAGACACGAATAATATTGAGCTTTCTTATCAATATCTTATTGTTACGCTTATTCCCCTCATAAAAAACTATCACAATTATACTTCAAAAAATACCCAAATGAAAAAAATCATCGTCGTCGATGATTCCATTCAATTTTTAACATTCTTATAATGTACAAATGGATTCCAAATGTTGAAGTACGGTAATATTGGCTCTTTAAACGAAGTTTAAATGTTTCTACTTTGATTTTGGATTTACATGGTTTTACATTTACATCTCATCCATATGATCAAAAGTGGATGCAGCATGATATAAGAATGATGCAAGCAAAACATTATACTACTCAGCCTTCATTAAGATAATAATTTTAGTAAGTGCTTTCGATAATTTTCATAACCATAAGAAAAATAGGACATCTCACACTCACGTACATTCATAGTGCATTCACTTAAATTAAGTATAGGTATGCGCAGACCATGTAGATTTCCTGTAGAAATAACTCGTTGACTGGAATTTAATATCGCTTAATGAAATGTTTTGCATTTCATTAAAGGGATAATACTTGGCGTAAACGTTTCAAGTTTGTATAAGTTTCAAGTCTTTTATTTGCTTATCAATCCTTGTTGCACTTACAACTAATTTTTATACAAGCGTTTAGCGTGTGTACCTACCCATTCAACAAAATCAAATTAATTATTAGTTTTGCGAAAATTTACATTATTCCTCGGAGAATGCAGCGTATAAATATCAGTTATTCCCAAATCACTCTATAGACTCTCTTTTCTCTATAAACTTTAGACAAAATCTTGAAACCCATTTTTAAAACTACCAGGAGTTAGGAATTTAATTCTTTTTAAAAAGGTTTGTCTTATCGTACCAGCGAAAAACGTTCACAGATACTGCTAAACACAGGCCCTCCTCAAAGCTCTCGAATGTACAATTGATTCTGAGCTACAAACACCAACGGGATACTAAATCAGATGATAGGTACCTTGTCTGGGGCTCACATTTCGCCTCCTGTTATATGCACTCATCACTCAAGTTTTCTGCTCGATCAGCTGTGAGTTCTACGGAAACTTTGCTCTGCTCCATCTTTGGAGCTGGATAAATTAGGTTCTCTATCCGCATTTCTGCTTCAACGCCGAGAATTAGGTAGCTTTTTCTGTAAGTTTAGGTTTACAATGAATTACTACAATATGTGTTTGATATATATTTACCAGCCAATTTTGAAATAAATAAAATCACCTACGCTAAACTTATTCCTTTGAAAGTAACAAAAACTCACAAAATATTACAATAAATTTCTCTTTATAAAGACGTCGCATAGATTTCAGCTTTCCGGCACAAAAACAACACGACAATTCCGACTAATGAATAATGATAATTCAATATTGAATATATTTCGTCGTGAAAGTGTTTATTTAGTGTACCAGTGCGTCTTTTCTTAGCTTTCCGTGAAAGATGCGGTTACAGCGCGCGGACGCCTCCCACCCCCTGAGCAGGGCGTGAAAGCACCGCAGTCGTGCGCGCGCGCCGTAAGTGTGTCACGTACACGGGTCGACGACCCAGCCGGCCTAGACCTACATAGTCCAATTGGGCCACAATCAGCGACAGTATAGCGAGCGCGTTGACCCCATGCGGTGAAATGCCCATCTCTCTCCTCCACTGTCTTTCTCTCGACGTTCGTGGCCAAGCAACAGCTTTCCCGTACGCTCTCAGCTTCCTACGACTCATATCGTCACTGTAAATATATGCGTTAACACATTAGAGGAATAAATATGGTATGAATTAACATCACCAATTTAAGCCATATATAATTTAAAAAAATGCGATCACGCTAACTGCTGTCAATTGCGCAGTTTCGCCGATGGACAGATATCGTGTCGGAGCGTACTGTTTGCATTTTCTCTCGTATATTCCGCTTGCATGTGACCATCCGAACTATTCAACGGTACTGATACATAAAAAACTGTCATTAAAATATCAAATAATACGAGAATGTCGCTCTCTTTTAATAGTTTTGTCACAAAGTCTTAGAATCATCTCTCGCGGCGGCTGCATGCGCGCGTGCCGCAGTGCGTGATCTCCGTTTATTAGCTAGGCATGTGATTTTCACTTTCAGGTAAACGGATATCAGGAACTAGGTTCTTTAAAATGCATTTTTTATTTTGGGCACGGTCTCACCTTAATAAGAAGCCCATTCATTATAAAAACACCAAGCTTACAAGAATTACACGTCTAAAATAACATTGAGTTACCTATTTTACATCGCCACTTTCTGAAACAAATAAAAACAAATGAGTAGTTGCCATAAAAGTTTCTTCTATCCGTATATTAAGCTATTAAAATTTACTTTATTTATAAATCGGTACTTGCGAATGAATAAAATAATAGAATGAGCTAATTATTGTATAATGATTAATTTTGTGCTGATGCATAGATACTTGTGGGTGCGCTTCTTACACTTTTCAGCTAAAGATTCACTCGATGAGTTTACTTTTCATTCCGTCCGAGCGGAAGGAGTACTACCTCTATATCTATTTGCAGAGTAGAAGCGCAACGAGTAACAAACAAACAAGAGCGAATGGAAAAGAAAGTAAAAATGAGTGCATCGATATATGAACTAGGCAAACACGTGGTGGCGAGTGGCGAGAAACGCGCTCGCCGCGCTCGCCTCGGTTCCGCGGTTTCATCTCGGGAGAAAAAGTTAAAAGTGATCGCGAACGATCTGGAAACCGCCGAGATTCAGAGTATTGTTACTCGCTCCCGCCGCTCGATGCACTTGCATTGCACATTTTTCCCCTACTTCTTCACTTTCTTCTTATTTACACTTTCTAGGCTTTATGGTAAAATGCCTACGCTTTCTAACGTAACACTGGAGCAAGTTTTTCTTCGCGCCTCCCTTTCATAATGAAACCGAGTTGATATCGTCATTGACACTCAATTTTGCGTTTATCGTTTGTTTTTATTTAATGATACCGATGGCATTGTTAGCTGCATACAAAGCGATAGATGCTTGTAGATTTGCATTATAGCTAGCCTCTCTCCATTTGTTGTTTACTTTGTAATGATTTTATTTAGGTCACGGAGGTTTGCTCTGGAAATCTGCATACTTAGACGGATGTCGGTTGCATTAGATATTGTAAGTTTCTCTCGGAGAAACTTACGAAGTGAGAGAAGTGTGTCACGGCGCGGGCCCGGAGGTGGTCGTGCACCCACGGAAATGGGTCCGTGACAATAAAGTATAAAGCATGTCTATGTGGGACATCGCGACCGCTCTCCGCCGGCCGCTCGTGCCCGCGCCGCGCCGCGCTCTATGCAAATAGGTAGGAACTTTCTTCCGGCGCAGTTACCAGCCGCTATTGTTTCGATTTCTCCGTCGGTGCGATTGGTAAGTTTCTGGAATGCATACCGTTTTTCTTAATAAGTAAAATCTAATCTCAATGAGACGCGCAAGAAACTAAAACACATGATGCGGTAGAGTTTCGCTTCCCATGAAATTGCCAACAGACACTGACTGAAGTTTTTGAGGAATACAGATTCTGAAGACGATGTGCGTAGTATCTTCAACACGAAACTTCCTCTGGTGTTTATCAGATTTGTGGATAACTCGATATCTGAAAATAATTTCTCTGTCGGAGGAAATCCGAAGAAAGTTTGTACTTTTACTAGAGATATTTCTAGTAGTTGTAGAAAGGTGGCGCGTCTCAACGAGTATTTAATTATATGCTTGTTTAACTAGCTGCAAAAATACAACAATCATTTTGTTTCATTTCAAAGTTATATTCACAGCAGCTTCTTCTCCAGCCAATCTGCAAGATTGCGTATTTATTTTATATCCCTTTCTCAGATCCCGTGTTTTAGATTGGTGTAAAAATGTACAAGTACAATAATTTAATTGATAAAAAAAACAGAAAGCGGTATTTTCAGAATGTTTACATATGTAGGTCAATATTAATAATGAAGTGGATTTGGCGAGTACCGTCCAAGAAATGATTAGAAATTGCGCAAAAACGTATCTCAAAACTAAAGGGGCTGGGGTCATGGGCTATGTAGTGCGGGTTAGAGATTTAACTGAACTCATAGAAAAAGTATTGAATACAATCCTTTCGTAACTAGCAAACCTTCGTGGTCTAAGCTTGGTAGACGATTCTAGACCCCCTCATTATACAAAGATTGTATAAATATTTTTCCATTTAATAAAAATCAGCTGATTTCTCATTTCGATGCATAATGCTCAGTTAACCGCGGGCCCGCGTTGGCCGCCGCGTGACCACGACCCGCGCAATACGGCCCGCGCCGCGCGCGCAGCGGCCGCGCTAACCTACTTGCCGAGCGTTGATCTCTTTGTTTGTAAACATGGCGTCGACGACGCCCTAATCGCTTGCCGAACTCGACGTGTGCGCAACCGATTCTAAGTTGCATTACACATTTGAACTTTCAAATTTAGTTTCATTTTCTCAGACTGAGGTGTATAATAAAATAAATGATGATAGATTATAAACTATGAATAGATAGTTTTAAACTAGGGTATGAAATTGATAAAAATGGATTTTTCGCATTTAAGTATACAATAAATACCATATATTTATTTGAATTATTTTATACATAATAATATTAACGTAGAAATGAAGTATTACTGACCTCACGGCGTGTACGAGGACCTACTTAACAACCCCTAATGGAAATTCATTTTAATATAATTTGGAATAATTACTGACAGGTCCGAACATGGTTACTCTTTTATCGCTAAATCAAAAACTCTCTACGCGAATAGCGTCATAGCAAACAACCAGAGTGTGCCTATCGGACTCACGCACCGAGGGTTCCTTACCACTACACTGTGCGACTACATTATATAAATAAGTTATGTATTTACCAAAATAGTCAGTGAAGACAAAAATCGGACAGCAGAACTACAATTTTAAGATTAATTAAAACTACGCACTCCAATCTCAAATCAATAGCAGTAGTAGTTGCAAACATTTGTAGCTGCGCTCCATAAACAGTCCTTTTACCTTTTTAATACAAAAACTTAAAATAGTTAAAACAACGGTATAATAGCCAAGTTCAAACTATGTAAAATGTATAAAGTACCCTAAATTTATTTATAAAAAAAGAGGTTTTCTACAAAGACTAGCCTGTATTTCTTTCATAATTTGCATTGTAGCTTTACTTCGTTAAGTAAAATAAATAACTCAATTGACCATTAGTCGTCAGCAATTGGTATTCACATAATGCGTAAAAGCTGCACCACTTACCAGTAAAAAACAAATACAGCAATTAATTCTTACAGATTTATAGCAAAATAGAAATAATTTTATTAAAAAATTGCATATATCGGACTGAGCCTAACGTGCCTCACGAGAGTTCGTAGCACAGACTGCTACGCAGCGTCAAGCGTCAAGTCCGAATGAACTCGTGATTCGTGAGTCTTAACGGCGCGGCAACCCTCGCCGCGAGAACGCAACTTATGTTACTTGATACTTGCTTGTTGGTTAACTACTTAGCTGGTTTGAACTGATGACATTATAATATTGGTATCAAATTAATCTTTTTAAATTTATTAATTAAAAAGTTTTTCGCAAATCGTACATGTGACACACTTTTACACCTTGCTCTGAAAGCGTCTATGTGTCGCCGCTGGCTGTCATAGTGCAACTTTTTCAAGACGCAACATCGACTTTCATTGGAAATGCTATAATTAAACAACCACCACGTGCGAGTAAGACTTGCATCTGATGGTTCCGTATCGCTACGTAATAATTCGAGGTTTTTACTAAAACAACCAGTAAAAGAAAAAAACGAACCGCATTGCTAAGTTTCTTCGTGAAGTTTTTGTTGATTTAAAAAAACTGTGCAAGTTAGAAAAACATTTTACTTTTCATATGGCAAATATGCGTATTATCAACAACATATAATGCAATAAACGATATCACTATGACTATATGACCCTGAGGTCTTATTTAAAAATGTAACCCCCTTGTTTGTTTAAATATAAACGTAGCTAATAAATTTTAAAATAAACATAAGAAACAAAAATAATTAATAAGCCTGAAACTTAAAAAAAAAACCATGAAAGTCCGAAAAAATATAATCTGCTCGCTGAGGAACTCGTATGATAAAAGTCTCAAAAATTACAAATACTAACTAGAAATATATTTATTGAGTATTACAAAATTACGACGGACTCTTTTGCTTTAATAGAACAAACTGTTTAAAATTAATTTTGTAATTTCGGTTGGAAAATAAACTACCCCGCAAAAGAGGCAACATTTAGAACTCCTGTTTTTTTTGACAAATAACATTAACTGCCGAATATGCGTACATAACACTAATACAAGCGTGGTGGTCGGAATGCTCGGCATTTGAATCTGACTCACATTTGACTTTCATTAAGTCATGTTTGTTTAAAGGAATAATGTAAGTAAATCAAAAACGAACTATGTTTAAAGCTGAAGTCAGTTTTTAAAAGAATTGTACTGCACCAAAACATAACTTGCAAACACATGGTGCAATATTGACCAAAGGTAGAGCGGCAGAAAATATTTACAAGTATATCTCCGCCCAAATATTACAACTCATTGTTTTACCACCGTGGTACTTCGTGCATAAATAAACACTCCACGAGATCTGACCTCAATACTCGAATATTTATTCTCTTAGTGCACCAATACATGTCTCGTTCAATATATTAAAACAAGTCTCTAACAGGTAAACACAAATCTACCTATTTATAGTCATATGATAAATAAATAGTAACAGCACTCGTTGGTAATGACGGAGACGTGTAAAGGTTAGGCCGAAGTGACCGTCAAGCGGTCTCTGCTCTTATGCTTTGTTACGTGAAGAAAACGTGTCTATTGAGGCTGAATTATATGTAAATCCCTTCACATTGACTAGGGTCGTTGAACCGGTACCGCTCTGCTGTTCCCTCGAAGAATGCAAGGACAGCGATGGCCGCTGGTGGCAGAGCGACGCGCCGCGGGTGCCTCCCAGCCTGCGCCGGCGCCGGACGCGGTGTTGCGCGACTGTTTGCCTCCCAATACCCGTTCACATTTCGACATCACCTTTTAAACACTAAAAGTCATCTTCAAAATGGATAACGAAAGTCTTATAAAGATCTTACTGTTTGCAGTCTTCACTGCATGCGTCTTGGCATGCTTCTTAAAGAAACTTCTTTCTTTAAGAAGCATGCCAAGAGTTCATGTTCAGTAGGCACGTAATACTGTCTTATTTGAAAAATATCATTTAAAATGAATTAAATTGTTACTTGTATGGGTTGAATTTGGTTGTATGTATGATAATATTGATAATGATATCGTCCGCCTTGAGAAATATTTCGTTTCAAAATCTTGTTGGCTTTAATTACATCAAAGAAAAAAATAAACGCCTCCCCGTGGTGACTCAGAGGTAAAACATTTTTTAAATGTAGCGAGAACACTTAACTACCTGCAAAGCCAGTCTGAAACGCGTCCACTTCCTAAAAAGGATTTGTAGCTGTTGTCATGCTAGAAAAGTAATTCTGAGCTAAAAATGTATGTGTTCTAAATCTAGGTTTAAAGTAATTAATGTATTTATAGCTCAATCGTTAACTCTCGTCGGTGAGTTCATTATTCCTGGAATCTTCTAGACTATTGTGCAACAGCTGCTCTGGGGCAGCTAAGGGTAAAAGCCTCGAATACGTTGACCCAACGCTACAACTGGTCGACCACCTTTTTCGCACAAACTAAAAATAAAAGAGGGAAGACGTTCGCAGGCATTCTAGACTCTACGAGTAGTTGCCACAGCAAAAGATCAAAAAGAATCTAACCCGTTCAGTGCCCGGAGTGGACGACCGGACGCGGCGGCCGCCGACTTTTTAACCAACTGAATGAGTAAAAGAGGGCAACGTTTTCATACATACACTAAGACTCATATTAAGTCACTTTTGTGTTCTTTCTTAGAGCTAAGCTTTTGCTGAGATCATGCCAGTGTTACCCAATAGGACAGCGGTTGTATAACTGCAACAGTTTAACGATAAAAAATATCGAATTGTGAAAATGTATCCTTTGGCTATCACACACTATACTTACATTTATTTATTCATATACACGGATATTTTTGGCCTTACTAAATATCGAAGCTGTGACCAAGTACGCTGGGTCATTCACTAGCAATTGGACCAATCAGCCAGTCATTGACAAGCGCGCTGATTAGTGATCCATTGACTTGATTGACATTGAAAGTAGATCGTCGCCTCAATAGTTATTGAATGTAATGAATGAATTAACAACTATTTGTTGACAACATTCGATATAGGTACTTGATCTCATTATGATTGACAACGAAACGCAACTGTTTGCGTATCGGCGGCCTCTTAGAAATAAGCATAGGTAATAATTTATTTCGTTAGTTTTATGATCCATTGCAAGACAAGACATTTCTCTCAAGATCTTTTTTACACGACATTTTATTTCATTATTATGTCCTAATAAAAGGTGTATTTTTCTTTTGAGTTATTTTTTTTTTATAAGTAAATAAAACTAAAATAAACGCCAACTTTTGCCCAGTTTAATTGTACATTTACAGTATATTAGTGGAACATTATATTATGTTTATCTATTTTTTCAGCTAATTAATTGATGGTTTAGAAATAATACTCCACTTTTATCGTAATACTAATGTTATATTGCAATTTTATTCTGGGGTAATAAAATCGTAATCTAAATAATCAATTTGATAAAATATCTTCAATGATCCGATTCTGTGTTTTTAAAATTTAAGTTAAATTTATTTGCAAAATTTTGTCGGTAACGTGAATGGTATTTTTCTATTAAGATGGGGTTTTGGGGGTTTGGGGGTTTAGGGTAGTGAAAAGAAGAATTTGGCTCTTAGAGATGTAATGAAACTTTAAAGATATATATAAAACATAATTCAAGTTCAAATTAAGAGGAGACATTATACGCATGTGGTACCCAATTACCCATACTCTTTATGGCAAATTTCGTGTAAAAATGCTACTTCAACATACAATTTCTGTTCCCTGGAAGCATTGTGAAACAAGGCAAAGCAGATACTCAATGTAACATGCTATTGTTATCTGGCAGTAGAGGAACATGCTCAGGATTTTTGTAGAATACTGCACTTACCTACTCGGTCTCGATAATAAGTAAAAGAGTTGTTTTGCTAAGCTTTCCAATTATGGTGATTCGATGGTTTTTAGCATGTAACGTCAAGACTCCTGGGTATAATTGTTGACCAGGACAGGATCATCGAATACAAAACATTTGAAATTAATTTTATTATTATGCCATGCCTACCCCAAAGAGAAACAGGCGTGAGCTTATAATAATAATAAAAATATTATGGCATGGTACGAGTATTACTCTAGAACCCACCAATAAAGGTCGCATGTAGTGTCAGTATTTTAAGTTAAGACATGTCTCACGATCATGCCCTTGGATTATTTAGGTCAAATCCTTGCTCTAACATCATATTAGGCATTCAATTTGGGTGTAGAGATTTGAATAGTAATCGATCAATGTCTTATTTGTATAATGCAAAGGCCAGTTTGGTCCATTTGGCTCCACACGCGTCCTTTTAAGTATTACGCAGCCGTCGCGGGCGTCCACCTCGACGCAACCTTGCGGTGTGTCAGTAACACTGGCAGGGATAACTGTACGGTGGTTGAATGAGAATCGTGCAGGGGGCTCACTTATCGCTCCCTTTGAAACAGGGCACAGTGTAACCAGAATAATACAACTTGCTGAAATTATAAAATCTGAATGTGTATGTGAATCTGTGTGTGATTAGCGTATTGTATGTAATTATTTGTATGTATATATTTATATGTATGTTTATACCTTTTTATTTTATTTATTTATTATTATCTATGTAAACTCTTATGTACGTTTATTGTGAGTGTGTTTAGTTCTTTTAATTTGCACTGCCCGTTGTACTTTGGCTATTTCTCACCGTATCTCTTTCCAAAGGTTGTCTGTAAGAGATCGCTGCTTAGCGATAAGACCGCCTGTTGTATCTCATGTAAAATTTTCCTGTTTGTGTTTCTTTATTTTTGTTTACTTGTGTGAATCAATAAAGAGTATTTGTTGTTGTTGTTTATTGTTGTGAGCCTCGGTATTGTAACAAAAAACTTTTGGTTTTTGTTACATACATTGAAAAATATTTTTGTGGATCACTTAGAAATCACTTACAAGATTATGTACCTATTTATTACTTATTGGATGGATAGGGTACATATGATTTAGAGCAAAGTCTCATTTGACTGGCAGATATTGAATGGTTTTGTCTAGACCATAAGTTCAGTAGGTACACAATCTAACTAAAACTCGTCTAGACATTCTGTTATGTTGTGACGTTTAATTATTTCAGAGCTGCTCTTATACATACTTTTGCAAATAGCTTGAAATGTAGAGTTGACAGCCGCATAGCCAAAAACGCCCTTTATGTTTAAAAAATGTTGTTGATGTTTAATGAATTTGTGTGTACTGTACACCTATGGAATAAATACAAAACCTATTAGTAATTTTTTTTTCACATGTACTGCCACACGAGAATACCTACATCTTGATTTTACACCAAAAGACAAGTTAAAATAAGTTTATGGAGAGTTTATTACGAATTAAATGCAAGTAATTCCATTGGTTTTCATTTGGTTTTGTAGTGTAAAAAAGCCGACCGAGAAAACTTTTCGCTCGATACGTTTGTAAGCAGTTGACCTTAAGATCCTGTCCAGATAAGACTTCTAGGTTCAGTTTCTTGATATGCTAGAAGGCTTTATGATTATTACTTCTGGATAGTTAAGCTGTAAATGACGTCCGGGACGCATTGTAGGAACATAATGTCAAGATAAATGGAGTACATTTATATCGAGCAGCTACAAATTCGTGTTACCAGCCAAGCCTCGCTTTTTAACTTTTTTTAGAACTTAGCTACATTTTGTCAATGTTTGTTAAGACTTTTATTGCAGTGCCTGATGAAAAAGTTCTTTTAATCATATTTGTTTATATGTTATAAAAATTACCTGCAGGCCATAAAGCCGCAGTAAAACTGTGTCTGGTTTCCGTGATCAGTAAACTAATAAACCCTACAATGTTGCCTTCATCACGATCAATCAAAGTGTAATGTCAGCGATCACTCGGTTAATTGGCACGTAAAGTAGATTAAAATCGTTCACTCGCAGGCGCTGGTTCGTGATACCAGATGTGTAGGTGTCAGTTTATTCAATTAAGTTCATGCAAGCAAAATGCATCTCGGGCTAATTGAGATCGGTGGCGGCTAAGCAGAGGCGACACGTGGTCAGGCACTTACTACGTGTTAATCGGCATTAGGATCTGGTTATGATTGGTTCGATAAGAGCAGCGCGGACGATGACCGGCCTTCACACCGCCGCGCCGCCTGCGCCCGCGACTGCGCGACCTCGCCCGCGAGTCTCACACTCCTACTATTTTCGCTAAACCAAATCGTATTAAATCAATTCCCTTTAATTAACAGTAATGTAATTACAAAAAGCAGAATAGCTTGTCATTTTTTTTAAAAGTATCACAATGCTTTTGACAGACCAATTCATCAAACATGTACAGTATAAATCCATCTTGCGTTCTGGAATGGAATTACCTTAGCTTTATTCAAACCCATGGGCATCGCCAACCAGCCACCCTAACCCGTGTTTGCGGCTCTCAATGTTCTAAACTATTTTTTAACAATATTTAAGATTTTACCCCAATAAACCTATTTATTTAAACTCCATTTGCTTACATATACGAAGAGTAAAATATATAACATCAGTGATAGGTGAAACCAACAAATGGGTATTTCATTATTAAGATCAAATTTAAAACTCAGATGAACAATAAATATTTCGATAAAAACATTTTATATCACAAACATATCCGAGTCTCATGACTCTTTCTTCCAACTTTAAAATGTTATGTGGTCGCAGTTGAGAGTCTTAATACATATATTATTGTATTATATAATTAAGAAAAATTTTATACACGAAAAATCCATACAAACAACATGTCTAGTCACTTGAAAATAAAATCTTAATCTCCAAGTGTCCTTCATTGCAAACTCTATATTTTGGGTTTAAAAACACATAAAAAACAATTACTTGACTTACCTATTCTTTACGAAGTCCCTTCACATATTGTTTTGTTTCAAACTATAAGAACAATATACAATTTTACCGCTATTGCCAATGCTAATATATAGTATATCACTGTATTTGTTTTAATGTAAAATAAATATTACACTTTAATGCCAAATACAGTGTATTTCGTTCAATTCCAACGAAAAGTTTTGATGCTAGCGCGAGTTGTACAGTCAACCAATTTAATTCGTAGGCCACTATAGAATGTTGTCGCAATGTGTCATCGCTGGGATATTATGAGATTTATTCAGAAGTTATTATGACGTTTATACGTTGTGAAAAGGTGGCATATGAATTAAATTTGTTGACTGTACAGAGCGGCGACGCGTGATACCTCATTTTCCGTACTCACTTTCGTGGTCATCATAATGCCACCGAGGGTGTTTGAGGGAGCGTTAAATGTGTATATCTTGTGGATGGAAATGGATTTTCTCAACAAAAAACTATAATTTTTATAGCTTTTAAACTTTAATTGCGTTAAGTTTTCAAAAGTACATGTTTATTTTGTTGCAATGTTTCTGGAATGGTCACTAGTACGATGAGGAAGATGTTCATGGAATTAACATCGAAACATCTTTTATTCATATCGGAGATTGTCCTTATGTTAAGTACAGTATCGAAGTTCAACGAATTAAGGCTGCGTTTCCACCAGAGATGTGCGAGGATGCGTAGCGAGGGATGTGTTTGTAAAGAACCAAGGAGCCGTTTCCACCAGAGCTGTGCTGACCGAGGCGAAGTAAAAGAAGCGATTCTATTATAAACACATCCATCGCCACGCATCCTCGCACATCTCTGGTGGAAAAGCAGCCTAAGCGCGCCAATCGAAAGCGATACCAGCGCCCTCTACAACAACGAGTAAATTAAAAGAGTCATTGCAGTCAACCAGCAAACACTTGTCCTGAAACTGTCCTGCGTCTTATTCGGCAGATTTAACTGAACAACAGTGATGCACCAAATTAGAGTCAACATAGTTAAGTCTAAATGAATCTTAATTTGCATCTTTTTTTATTTTATTTTTTATAAAATAGGGAGGCAAACAAGCAAGTGCGTTACCTGAATTAATCGATTAAATATTACCTCTTCTATTTTGTGTTCTCTTTGTCTCCACCATCAACTGATTAAGCCACGAGATGCCCGACGAAACCGTGAAATATTCGTTTCCTGACGAATGAATCGTATTTGTCGACATATATAAAACACCTAATCAATCCAAGATTAAGTCTATTTCTGATTATACTAACAGTAAATATGACACAAAGCTACATTAATTAGGTCCGTAAATAATTACGTACTAAAGTAAACATAAAATAGAGTTGGTTTAGGAAAAATAACACGGTCTTGATTGATTGCCCCACAGCGTTAAGTATATACAAGACAAATAACAAACAAATAAAGGCAACCTATAAATTCTAATGTTTCGTATGTTTCATCATAAATTGGCCAGAGTTTATTTGTTATGCATCTTTTTAGGATACCGCTTCTTAAAATTGTAGAGTATTCGTATATTTAAAAAGCGGTTGGATAATATTCTTTTAAATTGATTATGGATGTCTATAGCATAGTGCATTAGATTGATTCTAACAAATTACTTTTTTCTATTCTTAGCAATTTTTATATCACTCTGGCGTAATTATAGTAGAGTTATCAACGGATTAAAGACAATGTGTTATCTAATTTGATATTTTATCAGTTGTTGTGTCAAGATTATCTGGCACCTGTTCATAAGCGGATGGGCAGTACCTAGTGACGGAACCCTCTGTCCGAACGTCAAATTTCATCCAGGTAATATTATGCCTACCTAACTTTTTACCTGCGTACGCAAATGCAAAACGACCCCATACGGTTCTGGAAAGGTTCCGCATAAATTTATTGGATTTGAAAATGAAATTCTGACTTAGAATAACAAATCTGAAATTTGTGTTACAGTTTTGGTATCATTTTTATTCGTCGAGGCGCTGCGATCAGTCGGTGTTTGCCGACCCACGTGACTAGTACGCTCCGATGACCGCGTAGTCGGCGCCTCGGATAACAGCATTGAACTGTTTAAAAGTGATAATAACTTATCAAATCCTTTCATTTAGCATCAGGTACGACGAAAAGAATACGGTTTTCAACAGGAATACTGCATTTATTTCGGTAAGTATTTATCAATTTCTATTGATAACCTAACCTTCCGAACCGGTCGTGTCAATTGTCCGAATTGGACGTCACGTGTTTTTGTGTCATAGTTGGCAGCATTGGGCATATAAATAGCCTATTCACTATCGCGCATGAAGTCATCATTATTCTTTTTGTTAATTTAGTCATCATAATAAAGAGGCGCGAGTGTTCTTACACGATTGGCATCAAATTGTAAGACATAGTCCACATGGTATCCAACATGATACCGTGCTGATGGACAGTGGATAAAAATACGTGCCGCTAGAACGCTAGATGGCACTACTGTGCGATAACACATCAGTTTTATGATCAATTACCTTGGGGCATGAAGGAGGAATAGAGGCCGCGAGCGTCGTTAACTCTATTATATAAATAGAGTTCAAGAGAGCTTTTTCTTCTTTAAAATTGTTGACTGAACCCACCCATATTTAAAGCCGTGTTAGGCACTTGTTTACGATAAATTGCATGCATGTTGGAATATTTTATATCATACTACACATTTGGCAATTTGGCAGGTTTTTGACTACCTCATATCAATAAATAATCGATGATGACATAATTGTGAACCTCTGGTAGTTTTAACTTAGCTTTACCTTTTGTATTAAAATCATGATTTGCGTTAGTAAAATTTAAAGATTCAATAGACGGTTCGCGTTTTTAGGTGGGTTATAGGGAATGAAGTCGATTTAGTGTTATTGAGCGGAAATGGTGTGGTGTGTAAATGGGCGCCATGGGGCGCTCGCTAGGTCTAAATAGCAATTTAGTTTAATGGAATATAAAGTTAAAGCAATTATTATTTTACTGGAAACTGTTTAACCTTATTATCGGTAGTCGTGACAGGATAACTAGACAGCCATCTGTTCGGATTGATGCGTAACTCCTAACTATGTGGACACTCTCTAAATCTAAGAGCTATATTATTATATACTCTCTCATCGTTGGGGCAATCGATATGCTTCTCTATTACCTGCCTTTTCTTTTACCTTCTGAAGACAGGGAATAGAGAAACATGGGGAGAGTATTTTAGCTCTCTATGCTTTAGAGAGTGTCCACAAGTATAGCTATCCACAGGTCTTGAGTGCAGTTGCCTCTGCTATTAAAGCTACCTATCAATATTTTTTTACGTATTTTTAAAAACCATAACGTGTTCCCTTACCTATTTTTTGTTAAAATGCTATGCAATGACAACACAAAGAAAAATTAGGGTAATAGTAGGACTCGAACCTGCAGCATCAGCATTCCGTACCTTGTAATTATTTTTTTTGTGTTTACCTCACTTTGTTTTCAGAAGGACATGGATTTTTTCTTCGTGTGGCTCATTACATTCGTCTTAGGTTTTTGGATTTTCAAGAAAATTAAAGAATGGAAGAACTTACCACCGGGTCCTTGGGGTCTACCAGTAGTCGGATATTTGCCGTTCATTGACCGCGAACATCCGCATTTGACATTAACGAAATTAGCCAGGCAGTTTGGTCCGATTTATGGCATTGGAATGGGCAGTATTTACGCTGTGGTGCTGTCTGACCATAAATTAATAAGAGAGGCTTTTGCTAAGGAATCATTTTCGGGTAGAGCACCTTTATTCTTGACTCACGGGATTATGCACGGAAATGGCAAGTCAAAACTATTTTATTCTTATTTTATTGTATGTTTTAACAAGCTGTAACATCATAAATCATTACTCTACGGATCGAATAAACCGATTTCAACAAATTTTTTGTTTGAACATTGGACTGGTTTTTGAAACATTTAACTTTTTTTTGCAATATCTAAGTTCAAAGTTTTAAATGTATAAATAACAATTGTTGTTTGTCCCTGACAGGCATTATTTGCGCTGAGGGTTCATTGTGGAAGGACCAAAGAAAGTTAGTAACGACATGGCTCAAAAGTTACGGCATGAGCAAGCATAGTGTATCTAGAGAAAAGTTAGAGAAACGAATTGCAAGCGGAGTATATGAACTTCTAGAGGTAAGTAATTATATTGCTTAAAGCCAAATCAAATGTGCATTATTGTACAGTAATGATGTCCCATTTGCATATAATAGTCATTATACTGGGAGTCTGTAATAAAGTGTGAAGGTGCCCGACGCATTTAATTTCAAACTTCTTGTACCTGCTCAACAAAAAACATTTAAGTATAAGCGTTTCTTCAATGTGACCTTTTGATGTCGAAGATAAAAATATTCTCAGATTTAAGAAACAAAAACCGAATATGTATCCTTGTTTTTTTGTTGGATTGCAGTATGTGGATACAGTCCAATCAAAGTAATGATTACATTTGTGTGCACTGTTTTTATGGCATTCGAATGAATAAACACAATTTTTTTATTAAATTGAGCTCAGTCTCTAAATGGTTCCAAAGACAAGCAGTTTTACGGCAAATATTACCTTGTCAGATCATCAATGTTGGCCACACATTATCAGATTTCCTTAAGGATCTGACGTAGAGCTATAGGTGCCTAGTTCGTTAGGACTATCTGGTCAATACCTGTCTGTCTACATCTTTTCTCTAGAGGTAAACCTCAAGACGAAATAGAACACAGCACTTGTCGATAACCGATCGGCAGCTGCCGACCTTCTTCTCTGTCATTCAACCATCGACAGTTTTGTGTTTTTTACACTTACTGAATTTTTTGGCTGTATGGTTCCAACATGGAATTCAAAGCGCCAGTTTGAAATAAAATTCACTGAATTAAGGAAAATAGGAATTGCTAGAATAATGAGTTAACAAATGCTAAGATCGCCTCCTACTGTTCATTTAAATAGTAAAGTGCAAAATGAATAACCTTAAAGCTCTTTTAGAAAATACTGGAAAAAGTTATGTGTAATTACTAATTAGTGATATTTATATACCTAAGTACCCAAGTACTCAGGTACCTACCTAAGCACGAGTATATTTAATATAGCGCTATATAGCGCCTTTTAACTGGTTCCAAAAAGGAAAGGGTCCTCTATTAATCTGTATATTACAAGTATAATGTATTCAGAGATAGCTACGTACTATTTAAAATTCGTATAGTTTGTATAGTTTTTGTTTCGTTTAAGACAAGATGCCGTCGAGTCGATGGTGAACTGACAAAACGCAAAGATAGGTATGTTACCGGTTGGCTATTGATATTGGCAAATGGGTTTTTTATTTTGCCTCGTGATGGTGGCCTATTTTATTTTATTTATTTCTATTCGTCTGTAGACTAGACTTGATATGCATCCAGTTCTTAAAGTCATCAACCCTACGTATCCTAAGAAATACCCACCTACTTTATTATTATATGGCCTAATCCAAGGGCCCGATGCAATGATCTGATAGGCAATATTTGCCATAAAACTGTATACCTTTTCGGCTCTCAAATCTCTTAAATTAAATTTTCCTCTTGTTCCTTAGCAAGACTATAGGCCTTTTAAGAACAAAACGAACGTTTACAAAAATTGTTTAATAATTAAGGATATTACTTTTTGTCTACAGATTTTTAATAAATTGTGTCATTTTAGAATGTAGAAAAATCCCCAAATTCAGCCTTGGATTTAACGCATATGTTATCTAACTCTCTTGGCAATGTTGTAAACGAAATTATATTCGGGTTCAAATTCCCTCCTGATGACAAAACATGGCATTGGTTACGCCAAATACAAGAAGAAGGCTGCCACGAGATGGGCGTAGCTGGTGTCGTGAACTTTTTGCCCTTCATGAGGTTAGTATTAGGTTTTAGTCAAAAATCTGTTTTTTTTTATTATTGCAGTACTGGTGTCTAATTTTAATCCTTTTTTTTTAAGATTTTTCTCGTCTTCTATTCAAAAGACTATGCATGTGCTAACGCGTGGTCAAGCCCAAACCCATAGGCTTTATGCTAGTATTATAGCTAGACGGCGAAAAATGCTGCAGCTGGAAAAACCAGCTGGGGCCGAATATCCACCTCACGCTGATCTGTTTGATGAACATCCAGAAGGACATATGAAATGTATTAAATACAGTAACCAAACGGACAAAGCTGAAGAACATTACTTCGACCCTGGAACCTTAATAGCAACAGACGGAGAATGTATTTTGGACAGTTTTCTTGAAGAACAGAAAAAAAGATTCGATGCTGGAGAAGATTCAGCGTGTTATGTCACAGATGAACAGCTGCATTACCTTCTGGCTGATATGTTTGGAGCTGGTCTGGATACCACGTCAGTAACGCTTGCCTGGTTTTTGCTGTACATGGCTCTCTATCCGAAAGAACAGGTACGAGCTTAATCGACGTTAGGATTATATTTTTTGGGTATTTTACCACTTCGTTTGTCTGATATTTTATTATTGACAATGTAAAAGATAATTCACTTCAACTTTTAATAGAAACCAACACTGGTTCTTTGGTTATTTTTCAAAGAGTTGAAATTCTAGAACAAGGATGGCATGCCTTTGGTACGCATTCTCTACATAATAGTGCAAGTAATAGTAGGCACAGTATGATGTTCTAAATATTGTTTTTAAATGTTTTTCTTTGGATATTTTTCGGAAATTAAATTTTGATTTTCTGTCCCTATTCTAGCTAGGTTGTATTTTTTCATGACAGTCAAATAAAATACTCAAGAAAAATAAATCCATGATTTTGTAGGATTTTGTCAGGTGAAGCTGTTCAGTAAACTCTCTTCTCTCTGTTAGCGCTTATTATGTCTTATGTCTGGCTTGTCTTGCAGGAATTGATACGTAAAGAAGTTTTAACTGTGTATCCTAAAGAAGATGAAGTTGACAGCGCCAGTTTACCACATCTTATGGCCGCTATTTGTGAAACTCAACGCATCCGTTCTATAGTTCCGGTTGGAATTCCCCATGGATGCTTGAAGGTTTCGAAGAGTATATAACACGTATAAGAGATATTTTATCTAGTTCTGGAAGAATTCTTACGTCATTTCAAATGTACAAACTTTTTCTTACAGGACACTACGTTAGGAAATTACGTGGTTCCAAAAGGTGCCATGGTAATTCCACTTCAATGGGCAATGCATTTGGATCCTGATGTATGGGAAAATCCTGAAGATTTTAGACCCAGCCGCTTTTTATCCCCTGATGGTACTCTTCTAAAGCCACAGGAGTTCATACCGTTTCAAACTGGTTGGTGATAATTTCTAAATGCTTCTTGAGTTTGTATAACGGGATAAGAGATGTCATGTTCTTTGTGGTATCTTTGCTTTTGAGAAATTAATTTATTCACAATTTTTTCAGGTAAACGTATGTGTCCTGGAGACGAGCTTTCTCGTATGCTGTCGTGCGGCTTGGTAGCGAGGCTGTTCCGCCGCAAAAAGATACGACTGGCATCAGATGCGCCTTCTCAGGAAGAAATGCGGGGAAAGGTTGGCCTTACTTTAACACCTCCCCATGTGCTGTATTATTGCGATACCTTATAATCTCTTAAGCCCGAAACTCAATCAGGTCAGAGTGGTGGGTCAACCTTATTGACTCCACAGTTTAGTTAGTAACTTTTGATCTTTAACATTGTGAATGTATTTTTATTGTACGTTACAAATACATACAATCAGTAACAGTATTTCTGTTTCTGATGAAATTGTTGGGTAAAATGAAATAAAGTTTTGTAAGAGTTTACCTCGTTTTATTTTTCAAATACAATCTGTATTTTTTCTTTAATTATAGCTTTGTTTACAAGGCGAATATATTGGTAATATACAATTTAGCGGTGAGCTGAAAGTATACTTAGTCAGTACAGAGCAACTTGGTTGCTAAAATGAAATGTTAAACACTTATTTTAAACCGATAATTATAGATCACTTATGCAATATATTTTGTAGACTAGTTACTGGTTGAACCTATGCTATGATGGAATGTTAACTTATAGTCTCAAAAGGTATAATAATAAAATCATGTTAACTAGAGAAGTTACAGATGAACACTTGCGAATCTTAACTAAACGAAGTTATGCAACGGAACAATCATGACTTCACGAGATCACACTCAACAGACACTCTTCTTAGTGATCTTAATAAATAATGACCTAGAATGAACATACAATTTTGGTATACTAGACCTAAACTAGCGCTTATCTCCAACAAATTTTTTACAAAAATGTACTTCGTATGCTGTAATTTGTAACGACCTTACAAGTCGAAAAAACTTTTAGAAATTATTTCATTCATTAATACTGCATACACTTACGAATAACATTTTATAATCTCAGCGATGGGAATTTTCAATACCTCTAAAATTCTGATTATTACTACTAAATTGAACACTTTATGCACAGCCTCGACCGTCGCTTAAGCGATGTCGTCAATTACATTATAAACTTAAATAAATGGTCGTCGATGCGCTCTAAAACGAGTGATCAGTGAATACTGGTGGGTAAAATGTGCGCGGGCGGCGTCGCACTCAGTGCGCTCCGACGTGACGCAGGTGTGCGTGGTCCGGCGCAGGCGCGGGCGGCGCGGCCGGCGATCTGGGGATGAACTTCAGGTGGAAGGCTTGCGGCGCGATCGTCGCACCAACAGTACCTTCCAACGAAGGTGACGACGCACCCTCCGCTAGCTGCACATCGAACTGGTGCATCATGCTCGCAAAGAACATGAACATCTCCATCCGTGCGAGCACGTCGCCGAGGCACATCCGTCTGCCCACTCCAAATGGCATGAAGAATTCCGGTCGTCGTATCTTCCCATCCACGTCAATGAACCTGTCCGGATTGAACTTTTCAGGTTGATCCCAAAGATTGGGATCCATATGGATACAATTTATGAGTGGGACGACCTGAGAGCCGGCCGGAATCCTGTACCCATTCAATTGTACGTCCCTGGAGAAGAAAATCAATCGTTAGTTCACTTTTCTTTTTATCATGAAGTGCTTTTATGAAAATTTTGTGACACTGAAATTAAGCTAGAATTTTAGTGGTCCATATACTTACTTGGTCGGGGAGTGAGTGGTGGCGAGGGGAACAATGCTTGACATCCTTAACGTCTCTAAGATGGTGGTCTCGGTGTAGGGCAACAGCGGCATATCTTCGATGGTCGGCAGGCGCTCGCGACCTACTACGGCATCGAGTTCCTCCTGCACGCGACGTTTAGCATCGGGATTGCGCAACATGAAGACAAGCATCCACAGCAGAGACGACTTGATGGTTTCCATGCCAGCCGAGAATAAGTCACCGAGAATTTGTTTCAGTTGTAGCTCTAAAATAAAAACATTTTCATTAATAATAATTCGGGAATTTGGTTATGAATATTTAATTAACATAAATAATCAACATTTATGTATTATTAATACGTTAAGTAACTTACCATGATCTCTTCCCTCGAATAATTCCCCGGCCTTTCCCTCAAGCTTAGCTTTTTCGATTTCTATGAGATAAACGTCGATGAGGTCCCTGGCGTTCTCCAGGTCCAGGGTTGCACGGTGTTCATCGATGAGTGTCTGATAAAAATCGAACATTTCGTCTCTGTTCTTCATGACTTTGATTTGTGCTTGGGCTTTTCCAGGAAGATACTAAAAATAAAAACAAATCTGTTAAATTGATGAAGTTTTAGAAAAAAACAAGTCTAACAAAAAACTCCGTAAAAAGTAACGCGCGGTCACACGTAAAAAAGTTACGGAACGACTTAAGAACCTTCTCCATTTTTCGTCGGTTAAAAACAATAATTTTGTTACTATGCAATTTTACTTTTTAAATGAATTAACTTACGTTGTAGAGAGGAATGTATTCGCCGTAGTGAATTTCTCCAAAGAGCCTCATTCCTTCTTCGATTAAGTGGTTCAGCCTGGTAAACCGTACGTCTCCATGACTGAACCGGACCGACATGGTGATGCCACAGATTACATTGGATACGCCGAGGGCGAGCAAGGGGTTGGCATCTATAGGCGCACCCTCGGCGTGGCGCAGATTAGAGATCAGATCATTAACCTCGCTCTGGAAAACAAAGTTTTTATTAGAAAAATGCAACACACCCATTCAGTTATATTTATTTTATCCACAGAATTCACTTTAAAATTTAAATAACACCGAGAACATACCTTAATCCGCGCCTCCATGATTTTCTTGCCGTTTCCCATGTAGGTCATTCCGAACTCACGAAGTTTTTCGTGAAGGAAACGGCGCTGGCTTTTCCATAGTCGGCCCTCGCTGTTGATGATACCTGCGCAACACAGAAGGAGGCGGTTAGACCGTGGCGAGGGGTGCGCCGTGGGCGGCGCGAGCGCACCGCGCCGGGAGCGGGAGGTGCGCCAGCACCGCCCACATGCGCGGATGCCATGTGCACTACGTGCTTCATATTGCACGCAACATTTTCGTAACTAACAGCTAAGGTTTATAATATAAACAAAGATAAGCTGAAGATAGCGAAAATAAATGAAAGTACTCCGCAATCAGATAAAAATAGTATTAATAGTGAAAAAATGATTAGAGTTGATTAACTAAATGTACGACAGGAAAAAGTACCTACCGAGACCATCTAATGTGTGCATCAGAGGGGTGCTGGGGCGGCCGGTGAACTCTTCCCGGCGGAAGGCTTCGCGAATGAGCCTGTAGTCGCTTAGCACGACGGTGAGCTGGTTGCCGAGGCGCGCGGAGAACAGCGCGCCGTAGCTGCGCGCCAGCTCCAGGAAGGTCTTGTGGCGGACGCCGAGGAAGGGCAGGTAGCCGACCACGGGCGGCCCCCACGGGCCAGGCGGAAGCTTGCGCGCCTCGCGCACCAGCTGCACCAGCCGCGCTACCACCAGCACCGACGCCGCCACCACCAGCAGCGGCAACGTAGTGCGCGCCGCACAGTAGTTTACCACTTGCAAAAGTCCGCACAAAAGCCTCGAGTTCGCGAGAATCGACAGCATTGTTAGTTCTTTATTTGCAATTGAAAGAAACCGAAATATTTAAAAGTTCTGTTCAGTCAGTCATAATATTTATACGCGAACGTAAATTGCGGTTGCGCGTTGTTGATCACAGTAGTAGCAGCTATAACGCGTGCAACCGACGTCTGCGCACTGACGCGCCGCTGGCGTGGCCTTGCGATAAATAGGAACGCGCGGGGTGGTAGCCACGCTGCGCAGGACCGTCCCACCAGTCCCCTCTCCCCGCTGCCCCGCTCGTAGCACCATCAACACCATCTGTCAAACTATACACGTTGCTTTCATTTTTTAATATTATGTCATTTTATTACATTAATATTGGTTAGCAATCAGAAAGTCGTTCAATTACAAAAATAACTGTTCTAATAGGAATTTAGAAATTTACATTCCAAAATTACATGTTTATTTTATATGCATTAAATCAATTTTAATTTTATATATTTAGATTTTTAGGTTTGGATTAATTTAGTTACGTTTGTTTAATCTTGTATATCTTTTTTTCTTTCTAGAATAAATTATAAGAAATCGACTGTAGAACTTTATATGTAGGATGTTAAAAAATTAAATAAATTAATAAAGACGCCTAGAATCAGACCATTGAAAATTGGTTTACATTTTGTGTTTCGGTCTTTAGACATTAACATACATAATGGGTTTAAAATGTCTGATAAAATAATTAATCTAATAGGTATTTTTTTTATTAATACCTGTTATCAGGCCCATCTTACACGCGTACAACGGTCCATCGTACAACATTTTTTTAAACCATTTTAGAGTAGGTACTTAAATAATTTTTTTTTTCGTATTTTCATATTGCAATAAATATAGTTTCTTATGTTTATTAGGGTACCTACATACCGAATTTAGAAAGCTCGGTACTGGCACGGATTGTAAGTAACACACTGAGATTGATGGCGACCTCTCAGTTTATTTGCCTGTAGATGTGAATGCATGCGCAGACGCCGAATTTTAGCGAAAGACTGTCGAGGCCAGTCGGGTCTGTCGGGCGTGCATGCAGAAGATAAGATTAACTAATTGCGTAAGGTGGCGCGAGGCAAGGTGACGGGTCGACGACTCTCGTCGAGCCTTGGGCGAAGTTCTACGCATTCGACCTTCAAAGTTTTTCTAATAAGCCAGATTAGGCGCACCATTTTACAGAGCCTTCCCGGAATAAAATAATTTTGAAGCAGTTCACTCAATTAAATGACCCATTTTTATTATTTGTTTTGAGTGTATTATTACTAATTTTATCAAAAACGTTTTCTCTGAAACGCGTCGAAATCGAGCCATATATAAAAAGAAACACACTCTCCATTTTACAAATCAAATCGCATTTGATCGGACTCATATAACCTCGATTTTAAACACTTAATTGGTAGCGCAAACCCAATTTTGGCCTGCAGTCTGCAACGAGTATATCTGATTTTACATATCCTCGTTGAAGAAAAAACAGCCAGTAGTCAAATACGATCCCGCACAACAACAACAACAACAAATAAGTACTCTTTATTGATTCACACAAGTAAACAAAAAGGAACACATAGAGGAAAATTTTACATGGGAAAATGGGAAATTTTACACAATTTATAATAATCCGCAAATGTGGGATACAATGGGATGGGATGGGGGTGTAAAATGTACATCGATGATATTAATGTTAAATTGATATAAAATGAATTAACTTCTTTAAGACTCCGTACCCGTGCCAGCAGTGCGCCCAGCATCAATTGCCCATAGTTACAAATTGAGAGTTTCGCTCGCTCTTTTGACACACACACCTACTCACTTTCTTAGTGAATGACATGCGTAACGTGTTCACAAGATGGTAGGTAATATTTGTGTCATCGTGGTAGACTCACCGATTATCTCCAAACTGCATTGGGAATCCTTTATACTCTTTTCCAAGTTTGGGATCCAAATGTTGCACAAATAATGAGAAGAAGATGTCACTTGCGAGCCTTTGGGATCATGTAGCCGCAAAGGCACATCCTAGTAAACAAATTGAAATTTAAAGATGCAGTAAATATTTAATAAATTTTCAAAAAAATAGGAATAAGTCATTTTACTAGCCTCGTCAATTACATAGTAAACTTTGGAACAAGTTAAAGTTGATAGCGCCTTTCAGTTGTTATATAAATATGTAAAACTTCAACTCATTATCTTTATACTTAGTTTGTTCGTGAATGAATAGCGGCGGATTTTTCTTTCAGTATTACCGATAAACCAATCTCAGTGGCTCTGTCTTGACCGGCTAAGTTTAGTTTATCTGAGTTTGTCTCTATGTGCGTCCATTTTATATGACATTAGTTTAATAGAGACGCAGAGTGGGAAAAGTAAACCTGGGCAGGTCATGTTAGGACCTTTCAGGTTCCTTTCAAAAACGTAGATCCATATATGTATCTACACAATTAATGAGGTGTAGAAGCCTGTCAAAATTCTATGGTCGTTCAAATGCACGACCCTGACGAAAAAAATTAAAATGTCAGGATAAACAAAAAAGACGATTAAATCAATGTAGAGATAGAAACAAATAGAATGAAGACAATTGTTGCAAAGAAAATTTCATTGTGACTTTTCAATTTCGTTGCTTATAGACTTCGATTTGTCTATATGAGCCCTTGAGTCAACGCCGAATTTCAGCACAAGGCTGTCGAAGCCGGGCTGTGCATACAGGAGATAAAATTTACTAGTTGCGTAAGTTGGCGCGAGGCAAGGTGACAGGTCGACGACTCTCATTGAGCCTTGGGCGAAGTTCTACGCATTCGACCTCCAAGCGACTCTAAGCTCTTCAAAATAAATTAGGTACTTTAATTTTACAGAGCAACACGGCTTGTAAACAACCGAATTGCGAGTCAAAATCGCGCAGCATAGGGTTCTGTACCACTACAATATACTATAGTGTATTTGAAAAAAAAAAAAAAAACGAATCGTGAAACTAACGATTTTAAATGATTTATAAAAAGAAATCTTCGCTTTACGATCTTCGGAGACGATACTCGGAGAGTGGTATTTTATTCTTATTTTTCATTATTATTCGAAAACTATTTGGCTTTAAAAATGTTTCTGTAGCCTCACTTTGAATTATTGATCTCCTCCTTCCAACCCTCTTTACGGAGACCCTAAAAATATTATTTCATTGTTAATGCGTTATTTACTACTATTCTATATTTCAATTTAAGCGATAGCATTTGTAGTTGCGGAAATATGTTGTTGTCATATACAGACAGACGGAGGGATGGATGGAGTAACACCATAAGTGCTCTTTTTAGTAAGGAACCATAAAAAATTACCATTCTTCGGTTCTCATATAAGAAATCCCTGCTTTGACAATTATGTAGATATATTGAAGAGAGAAGTTGGCTATCTATCTAAACGTTGAAATATAGCTACAGGTAAGTTATAGGCACATCTTACTCTGGCGCAGAAGTGATGAGTCCTCTATATATACAAATTAAAATTTAGTACAGACAATAAAACAGCTTCTTAGGCCTTCTAGTTTAAAAATGTAAAACCAAAGGATGAACGGGTAAATTGAACTTCTTAATTGGTTCCGGGACATAACTGAGAGTAGAGTGATGGTGATGGGGTTGATATCTTGTTTTTATAATTTCAAAAGTTAGTAGTCTTATTTGATAGAATTACTCGTATTGCAATATTTTTTTTATTCAAAATATATCGTTTGATAAATAAATACAACAAAGCAAGTAGTGTCAACAAATAAAATGACTGGTTTCAATACATTAATAAATATAACGTAAAATATGAGCGAAATGAACAGCAAAAACATTTTAAATACAAAACAAGAGTACATTTACCATTGAAGGTGTAGTAACCTTAGAAGTGAGAATAATAAATAACTTTGACGACCGTGAGCGTGATCAACTTTATTGAAAAAATAACAATAACCATGTTCTGAATAGGTTTTCATGAACTGTTTTCAAGTGAATTGGGTCGTCGGTCTCGCTGCAAACAGCGACTTGCGCACAGTCCGACGTCAACCGACAGGTGCGTCCGCGCAGTCCGCGCACTGTTTAGTTATCCTCGATAACTTACTCCTTGACATGGATCTAAGTTGAATTGTTCGCGAATTTTCGGCCTCGTCTTACGTAATTTTGGGCTCAAGTTTTGACAACTGTACTTTTAAATTTAAATGAAGGATATTGCTGCAACGGATGCATGTAGGTACAATGTGTTTAATAAAACTGTTTTCAGATAATGACATTAATGACTGCAACCTACGAGAAATTTTGTAAAAAAAAATAGTGTACAAACTTTTTTTTACCACCCTTTATGTTTCTAAACGAGAGTATGGTTGCCACATTTCCTATGCGTAACGCACTGCTTGTACAGCAGAAAAAGTGAAATTAGTTAAAACGCGTGAGTGTTCTACTTTTTATAAAAATACCTACGTGATCTCGATTATCCAAAAACTATTAATCATCAGTTGTTAGCGCGGCGCCGGCAAGGCGGAGGCGGCAGAGTCATAACAAGCGTTCATCTGAGGAGGCAGGGGACAAACGGCACGTCTGCAAAACATCCCTGCTATAAAATTAATTCCGATGTCTTTTATTCGTATCGGAACTTCTAGTGACTCCATTAATAAATACTTCGCCAGTAGGTGTGATAGTGAGATTCTTTTCTAATCAGACACCACATCTCTAGAAGTAGCTACACTTTAACTCAATAATCTTAAATAATTTAAGATTTGTGGCTTAATTTTTGGTACATTTTGGTAACTAGTTTTCTTAAGTAAACAGATTTTTTTTTAACCTTTTGTTATGAATATTTGCTATAAGGGTACTTATATTATTGTTGCATGCCTTTAACAGTTTTTATCCTACTAGCCTGATAAAAATGGTTTTTATTTCACACTTCAAGAGAAATGTGAAAAATCGAACATTCTTAAGCTGATTACGAGGTTTTATTCAATAACGTAATAGTCTGCTCGAACTTGATTTAGTCGGCCTGACTAGGAAGTACCACCTCTCGCTCGGACGCCAACTAAACCAGGATATGGCAGTTTAAAATTATACTGTTTGGAACTTAGCCGCTGCTGTACGGTGGTCTTAAAAAAAATTACGTACGGATTAATTTTTTTTTTAATCAATGGTTATTTCAGACTATGAAAGTGATTCAAAATAAAAAGCAAAAAAAGTGAAACATTCGTGAAAATAAGTTTAGAACACAAGTAGTCACGTAGTAAAAAAAAAATGTTATATTTATATACAACACAGGAAGGCAAAAGAGCAAGTTCCTAACTTGCATAAAATGGATTTGCGTTTACATTTGACTTGTTGATGTTTGCTTTCAACTTCCATCAAAAACATCTTTCTTACTAGTTAATACTGATAATTAGATTGTTATAAGTATAGGTAAGTAAACCTAGGGCTAGATCCTTCCATGGAATCAAAGCAAACTAAACAAAACGGTAATAAACTCTAGAACAGATATCATGAATAGTTCAGAAATTACATTATACATTGTAATTTGTAATTACATTGAGCATTAACTTGAACAAGTTTGCATCTCATATTCCTGCATTAAAAGATCATCGCACTGTTACGTAACTTCGTTGATCTCCGCAATTCAATTAACGCAGTAAGAAACAAATAAGTGTTCTGGTACATTTATCCCAACACTACTCTAACCTGCTCAAAATATTTTTAATATTGTGCGTAAACATTTTTATTTTTTTAATTACGTTTGCATTTTTTTCTCTTCATCTACAATAGGCATTTAGGTACAGAAAATTAACTGTTGTTAGGCAACTTTGTTCACGTACTACAATTAATTCTGATTCGTAGCGAACTAGCTAGAAAGATCTGGGGGCACGGGAGTGCCTCAGCCAAGTCGAACGTCGTGCTATCTTTACTCGAATAAAAATTTGAGCCCGTCGAACTTCGCCCTGTATAAAACTGAAACTTTAAGGTTTGGGGATCTTTATAAAATAAAACATACCTGTGTTATTACTGTAGTATGCAAACATGTATGCAAACTTTCTTTGATCTCACTAAATGTTTACCCGACTACTGAGAGAAGGGAGGGTTAATATTGTCACAATCATAACGTTCCAGGAGGTACTTCCAGTGTTCCCACTTTGTTTCAAATGAGTTGAATCAAACGAGATGAGGAAATCAGCGAAATTCCTCTCCAAGTTCTCCAACCTTAAGTGGGAGCGAAAATCATAACTTTGAAAGTAATGAAAAATTAAAAAAAGTCTTTGTTTTAATGTTATAAATTGCCCTACATGTTCCAAAATCAAATATGGTATAATAACCTAAAAAGAAAGAAAAAAACAAGAGAATTCTGCAAAAGATAAATCAATCCGAATTTATATTTTAAAAATCTAGCCAAGTCTCACATTACCCTTCGGTCGGTAGTACATCTTAGGCAGTCGAATTCCTCTCTAGTATTGATTCAGTATCAAACGGAAACTTGAGTAAGATCTATAACTTTTCCCTTAAACATTTATGACTTAGATCCAAGTCTGATAGGTAAAGGAGTCTTAAAACTTGGCAACATTTTATACACGAAGTGTTTTGGTTGTTATCATGCTTGCATAGTATCAAAGACAATGTACTTAATGGACTGTCAGTCGTTTTCTGAAAATAGTGCTGGGGTTATATGTTAAATTCATTTTAACTAGATGTAGCTAGAGAATTATAGCAAATTTACGTTAATTGGCATTTTTTTAACATTGTTATTGAAACTACCAACTAAACCCGCTGTTCTAAACGAACCATAGCCGTAACGCAGGAAAATTACCAAGAAATGACGTCGCTCTAACGGAATTAAGCTTACTGATAAAACCATATGGAATATTCTTAGACTTTCAAACAACAATTCGTATTTTCGGCACACATCTGACAGAGCATACCGGCCGGTCTTTTGCGTCGAGCCGAACCCGGCACGCGTTTCAGGGGAAAGAGGGCCCCGCCCTCCTTCATACCGCCCCTCATTGTTACTCTGTTGAGTGGCCGCGTCTACATACTTTATGTCCTTATACTTTGGTTTCATTATACCTAATCCATGCGTTTGAAATCTCGTGTACTGTACCATACAAGCTTAAATTTTTATCAAATTTTATTTTAGACCAATTTAAATGCCGTCGGGGATATTTTTATCGCTCTGTCCGTGACACCAGTGTTATGATTAAATTTATTTGATTATGTTTTAATTTTATTAACGTCCGTCCATCAGTTGTTTTTGGTTTGGGTCCATGAGGCCTGGAATTATTATGTTTCTGGAGGTTGAGTTATCGTAAAATAATAAAACAATAACATTTGAAGGTCTTCAAGAAGCGTAAAGTAGGTGACACATTTTTGTATCGCCCATAGATACACTATTGTTGGACGATAAGACGATAACTCTTGCCGGAGAGCGTGCCCTGGGCGGTAAATACAAGTAATTAATGGCAAGAAAAAATAATTATAATTTATTATGAAGTAATATTGACATCCAAATAAATACGAAGCTTACCACTGTAATACACAGGTACAGGTAATTGAACATGCGAAATTACTCAAACGCAAATAATCTAAATGAAAACGAATACTTCAAGACTTAATTTTAAACTTTGTCTAATAAGGCGGTGCTCGGCGCCGAAGGCAATAAATTAATTATTACGCTAATACCAAAAACGGGACTGTATGGCGTAAATGTATGTTTAATTATCCAGCTGTTCAGCTGTATGCTATGCCTATTGCTACAGCTGCAGTCACGAGCTGTAACATGTACCTACGTTCGTAAGATTAATAATTACGAGCTTCTGATCGCGGCTTCGTCGTCGCATGATATTATTTTCTATATAATATGGAATAAAAAGTATTCTATGTTTTAATAATGACATGATCTATCTGTTTGCAAAATTTCATGAAAATCCATCCAGCCGTTACTGCGGGATTGAGGAACAAACATCCAAACGTTGACATATCCAAATATCATTACTTTCATAAAGTGGCTTCAATATGGGAAATAACAAATTAAACAATACAAACAGAAAATAATAACTTAAACTAAAACTTGAAGTAGGAAAACTGAAACTATGCCAGGTCTCCCAGGTCTGATCCCTGCGGCAGGGTCCCCATGACCGCGTTCTCCTTCATTATTTTCTCATTTATAATATTAGTAGGAGGCGGATTGGTATGGTTCGTGTAACAAAGGCGGTAGAAAAGCAATTATAAAGTAAGGGACGCTTAAAGCCCGTGCTGTAGGCAAGAGGTATTTGCACACTTGTGAGGAGGTGTAAAAAAATAAATGCCTGCGAGTATGTACTGAGTTTTGAGGCCGTGATGCAAATCTATCGCTCGGAGGTTGCGGCGGCCGTGAGCGCTAAGCTGATCGTCAGCTGATCTCCGGGTTGTCTGAAGATTGTATTACTGCTTACAAGCAAATAGGACAAAAACATAGACTTATAGTAATATCAAGAAATATGTTTCTACTAACATTACAGAGTTTGGTAACACTTAAGCTCTAGACTGTATTCGCATCTTATACGCTAAACTCCATCAGACGATAAAGATTACTTATTATGAAAAGCTAAGTATGGTAATATGTGTCATTGTTGGTTTTTAATTATCTTATGCCTTATAAACACTTGATGAATTTAGATAAAATCTGCCAGACAGACAGATAGACAACGCGCTGGATATCCTGTAGGACATTTCTAACCCCACAAGCATACTCAGCTCCTGCAAGATTGCAAGCATAAAATTAACTACACAGACGCAGCTGCGGGCAGCAACCAGTTAAGAAAGAATCATGTGTAAGCAAATCGGTACATTCGAACTCGAGATAGTACTGTATTTTACCGATGATGCTGTTATGCATATTGCCATACCGTTACGTGAGTATTGGGGGTTCATGTTCGTACGTGGAAGTCGCCCTGCGCAGGCGTGTCAAAACTATAATGTTTTCCCGGGACTACGTAACCTGAACTGCTCGCGTTACATCGAATTCGAGTAACACATTGTATTCCGGAGTGATTACGCTTGGAGATCTAAGAACGAGTCCGAGAATGGAATGGCTATTGCATCGTCCTTTTATGTCATATGCGCTCAGTCTGTATCTCTAGTGTAATTTTTCGTGACGATATAAGTCTCAAACGCGTTACAGTAAGTATATTTCGTTAGGTGTACTGTACAGTCAGCAACAAAACTAGCTGGGCACTTGAAGAGGTCAGAAAGATCTGGACAAGCCTTATCGCTTTGACAATAGAGTCGTGGGTAATAGAGACATTTTCAATTACCTAATTAAATAATTATTTTGTGTCATATTACGAGTACCTAATGATAGCCTAGTGGTTAGTGACCCGGACTATGAAGCTAGAGGTTCCGGGTTTAATTCCTGTGAGAGGCAAATGTGAGTGTGATGAATATGAATATTTGTACTCGACTCTTGGATGTTATGTATATTTAAGTACCAACGTATTTATGTATGTGATTATAAGTACATAAATATCCATTGTCTAGTACCCATAGTACAAGGATTACTTAGTTTAGACTAGGTCAATTGGTGTAAAATGTCCCAAGATATTTGTTTATTTATTATTTTTACTTACTTATTGGGATTTATATCGGGATTGTGTTGTTTGAAGAATAAAGAATAGAGTATCTCATTAGAAATACTTTTATTCATTAAAGGCACTAAAAATCGTTTGTATAAAGCTCTAAAGACCTGTTTGATTCTCTTTTAGACTTTAATGTACATTGAACGTCCAAAATAGCCTTTAAATGGGTTTATTATGCACTTCAACGGCATATAAAACCAAGCGTATTATGTATTTATGAATTTTTATATTACGCAATACCCTTAGGTATCTTTTAAAGTGTAATGAAAGCTGAAAGTGTATTTAAAGGTACCCACGTTAACTTAATGCTGCACTTAAGTTATGCCAGCGGGTAATTCTTGCCAAAAACTGCATTATAAACTTGTGACGACATTTTAATACTTTAATGGAACTTAAAGACTGAACACTCTTAGCCGGGTATTCACCGTGAGTACTCGAGAGTAACGCAGTAGTCCAAACTGTAGTACTGAATGGTTTAATAGCCTGAACGCCGCTAGTGAAAAAAAACATTAATGTAATCTCAGAGTACAAAACATGCAATGCAATTTTTTGTAATGAAAAAACCAGGGTTTTGCAAGAATGCTGTCTAATATATCAGAAACGTTAGACATCAACGACATCGGTGAATAAACTTTTGACTATATTTTTTTCTATTATTTGTCGTTAATATTGCAGTTACATAACAACCACAGTGAGTAGGTTATAGATAATATCATTCCACCTACAATACCCTGCTAAGCACACGATAGTAATGAGAGTAAGCTACGTGTGCATGGTTCGAGTAACCATTTATTTGAATGCTTCAATTATGTCAGAAGGCAGCTGCTTGGCCGATACGTTTGGTTTACAAATCTACGTATTTCGCGTGAATGGCCGGGGTGAACGGCCTGTTTAGAGCGGAGTGAGCGTTACGCAGGCGCAACCAATCGATAAGGGACTTGCGTAAGCGCCTTGTACGCCCTCAGGGACCTACTTTGAGGACTGCCGGCTGACTAAACTTGCGAAAATTCCTAACGACCATTTAAAATTTAAGCACCAAAAATCATGATATTTTTATGATTATAATATTTCCATATAGTGATGCAATAGATACAAAGTATACGCTGGAAATCATTTCATCTTTCTCGATAAATGAGATACCTACCTTATTATGTTTCGGCTCTCATATATTTAGTTTATATGTAACGCGATTATAAATAATATTGGTTTTTTTTGAAATCTTTGTAGTTATTAACATGACGTAAATTGCAATTAATAAAATTTTAGGTTCTTTCACACAGATTAATTCATGTCATTAGTGGTCCTAGTTTAATTTAGGTATCTGAGTTTTTCTCTGTGTGTGTCCCTTTCTTATGACACTAGTTTCACAGAGACGAGGAGGGAGATAAATTAAACCTGGCCTTGGCGATGTTTTTTAATGCCTGTAATTAAATTAATATCCTTTAGGAATATCTGAGAAAATTAATTTGGTCTAATTCTAGTAGAAAATCAGCCGTGACGTCATAGCAATTTTAGTAACGACGCACTACATACTCATAGAGGTCAACTGATACCCTCCTTATGTAAACCAATCTACTGCGTTGCAAAAATTAACGGATAATGTAGATAGGGTTATCGATAACAAAATTTTAATACTTACCTACCTATTATTGTTCACTGATCAGAATTAAATATGAAGGCGTTTACGTCCCTTTGGGAGTAAATAAATACGAGTACATCATCAACTGTCGCAACTACCTCCAACTCATATTTGCTACCTTCGTGCTTGGGTTTACGCTATTGTCGCTATTTTAATTCTTAGCTAGCCAGTTACTAGTTGCTTTCGCAGTTAGTAGTTGTTTTTTTTTAATGGCTACTTCCTGAAAAGAAAACACTATCTTCACTGAAGATTTTTTATAAAGTTCTCCAGGATGCTATACTTACTGTCACTTATTATTTTTTTAAATGTAATCTAATCATTTCAAAGAAATTTTGAGAAAAACTATTGAAACCAAAAGTAGGTAGTGATGTGACGCTCGAACCTTTTAGAAGCATGGTAATTTAACTTTATAAATATGTGGATGACGCCAATCAGATGAAGCCTTACATCACATGATATAAAAAATCAGAGGGCACCTTTACGATATTTTCGACAGGTCACCTCGAGATAAAAGCAGCGATAAAAATTAACTCGTAACGTCGTGAATGAATGCACTCGAGGTATCGGAGCGCAATTATGTTTAACCAAAAAAGTGTGACATACGGCGAGACAAATATCGACCAGTGACATCGATGAGCTGGCTGAGTGAGGACTGGAGAATGAAGCAATCTCATTAAAGTAGTGGATCTTTTTTCAGACACCACTTGGTAACTGAGGCTCAGCTTCCTCGCACAGCTCTGGTGAGAAGTTAGCCTTAGTGCTGCAGTTTGTAAAACTATAATGTGTACCACCGTAGTGAATTGAAGTTTTTTGCACTAACAATTTTATCCGTTGATCAAAACTCTTTTTCGTGAATATAATATAGTTTTGTCTAATATGGATCGTAAATAGTGGCTTTATTTAATTAAGCTTGGCTTAGGGTTTGTTTTGTTTTTGGAGTAAAGCTAGGGGCAAACTTGCAAATAAAACGCGGCGCGCGTACTATTCCGCCCAAACGAGTATGACTAGGTATGGGAATATTTGTAATCACTGGAAGAAAAAGGCAGCAAAATATAGAAACATACAGGCAAATATACAGACAGATAGCTAAAATATAGAGACAGACAGTCAAACATAGAAACAGACAGCCAAACGTAGAAATAGAGAGCCAAACGAAGAGATAGACAGACTCACTTTCGATTTAGAAATTAGTATGAAGTACGAATTGAAGCCTTTATTGATGTCAGGACACAATTTAATCTTCGGAAAATTACTGATAAGCGATAATGTTATGCCAATTATATTGATTGTTAAGAGGGCATTGCTCTAATGTAATCTAGTAAGATAATTAACAAGGCCACACTAGAAGTATTTGCATAATTAGTCATTTTCCTCATTCAAGCATGAACTGGAAAAATACCTATAATCATCCGAATACATTCATACGTTGTGTATTAAGATTCGATACATTTTTTAACGCGTCCTCCTATAAAACCTTATTTTTTAAAAAATTACCATTCATTTCAATTTATTTATTTATTACTCTACTAGTTAATGATTTATTAGTCTCTAAGCAAATCAACCTATATTCTTTTAATAACTTCATTACTGAGTTATCTTTGTTGTTGTCCTATAGATATTTATTATGGAATTGTTAAGACGCTAAATTTACAGTTCCTCTATGAATCTGTATAACCCATTTAACTTTTTGGTACCAGTAGTTGACATCGTTGTCTTTCGTTTTTACTCGTATGTTATCTTCTCGTCAATTATTAGGTTATTGTCAAGAATCGGTCGTTACCACAGAACAAATAATAGTACTAACGTACAGAAACTTCTCTCTTTCAAACGAATTCCAACTTTATTGACACGCGCAAAAAGTTCGTATTACTTCGTACACATTCGCCAGGCGGCTCGCGTCAAAAGGAACGCTCCGCCCGCGTTCGCCTTCCCCCCGCAACTCTCGGCGACACGTTTGGGTTGCGGCGCATTCCTCTTCAATTACACTGACACAGCGAGGGCGACGAGCGGGCGTGCGGCAAGCCGACAACCTACTGCAATTTGCCTACGCTGTAGGCAAGGCAGCCGAGCTACCTTATATTGTTATTGTTTATTTTGTAAGCTAATTAAATTTGATACTTCAATGCTTTTTTAGTACATACTCGTAAATATGATAAAAATCTGCAGAAGCCCGTAAGCTACATCGGTATTCAAATTTCTCCTTGACGTCGAGGGTGACATTGCCATAAGCTTGTTATCATGAAACGAGTGGCGTGTACTCACACTGAATAACAATTACATAACAGAAACAATATTATTAAGAGATGTAGAACCAGCAACGTAAACATTTTCTTGCGAGTACCTACATTACGATATCATAGTAATTATACAATGTTACTTACTGGTCGTATAAGATTATTTACTACAGTTTTTTTACCTGATTATAAAGTGAAGAAAAAATGTTTCTCCGATAACGGCTGGTACACTGTTATGTTTATCTGAGTTGACTGCGTTTACATAGCCTTAAAATCAGCCAGGGTTCCGTGTGACTACACAACAATATTTAGGTTATATGTATTATAAGTATAACAAAACCAACCATGAAAGAAAAATTAACCGCAAAACTAAGTTTTTTAGTAAAGGATTTCTGATTATAATAAACTTAAAATATGTGCAGGTCACAAAATTACATAAATGTTGAAATAATACAATTTAAAACACTTATATCGCGTATACTGTAACGAATTTCCAGTCGTCAAAATTCCCGTCGTTTCGAGCCCTTCTCAGGTCTTATGTTCACGGACAGACTGGCAAAAATTTTGGCGGTCATATTTGGTCCCAGAAAGATAAATCGTCAACTGCTGTATGCCTATTCCCTCTTTATCTAGACTAATAGTGCTTACGAATCCTGTCTATAGGAATATTAATCAGGTACTACTTGTAACGAAGCACTTCGGATCTTATATTCTCGCATGCGGATCGGACTAACCTTAAAAGTTACGCATTATATAAAGTGATACATAATTGTTTTTAGAAATCATTCTATTTCCTTGTAAAATACAAGGACCTATCTATAATTAAAAAAAATGTAATGATGAAAAATACAAAATAGATGACTTACTTCTATGAGTAATAGGTTTTATACATTGTATTTTTCATCGTTATTATTTTTTAAGTGTTAGCCAGTTTGCTACTAATTATGGTTTTTCAATCTACATCTACACTATAATACACTATTAATGAATTAATACATCTGCACTAAGCTTCACTAATATAATAAAGAGGTAAACTTTGTTTGTATGTATGTAGGGGTAATCTCCGGAACTACTGAACCGATTTCAAAAATTCTTTCACCAATACAAATCTACACTATCCCTGATAGACGTAGGCTATTAATTTCACGCGAATGAAGTCGCGCGCGTCCGCTAGTATTCATTAAGTGCTAATTAGTGGGTATACTCGTAAGTTCGAAAAAAATACCAAAGAGGTTGTAGGTATTATTTACACGACGCAAAATACATTCGTGTATGTATTTTTGAAAATACAATCTATAATCATGTGACGTAAAAGATATTAAAATTTATAGGTAATTGAATGATATTGTATTTTACAACTGTTTTATCTACACACATATCATAAAGGCTAAATAACGCGTTCAAAAACCCTAGGAAATGACCAGCATTATTACAACCAATGTTATTATAAGAATTTTCTTGTCTGTGGTAGTAGGTAAATCTGTTCTTTATTGGTCATCACATTACCGATATCTCGTGATGCTCGTGACGTTATGAATTTAAATTTGGAACAGCTGTCAAAATTCAAGTTGGTCTCTATTCTAGTATCCACAGATATTAAAACAGTTATCGATACGAAACGTCAACTCAGTATGTTTTTTTAAATTTAAACGCACGACAGTTGATCTCGAGTGATATGACAATAGGGACTATATTCGTTCGTCTATGGTTTAAAAAAAACGTTCGTCTTGACGGATAGATCGAATCACAGAGTACCTTTTTAATATACATGGCGGCCATTAGTTGTCATTCGTTTTCGGTTTTTTGCTGTTACGGTTTTTTGCAGTTATGATATGTGTGTAGATAAAGTAATGTATGCAACTGTATATAATTAGACCTTAAAACACTCGTGTGATCCTATTATGAAACTCGCTGACGCTCGTTTCATAAAACCACACTCGTGTTTTAAGGCCTCTCATTATATAGCAGTTGCATAAAATACTATTATAAAAATTACATAAATCTTTCGAGAATTTTTCATCGGTAGGTAGAACGTGGTGCGTAAGTGCGTAACCGATCTATGGATTACTAAACGGACATTTTTCCTTAATAACCTTTTATAGAAAATAGACTAATAATAGCAGCTGGCGTTCAGATGTGTCATTTTGCCTTTGGCCAAATGTATTTTATTAGCACGTTTCCGTTCACAATAACCATGTGACTCAATCTTACTCCGATTACGCTGCCAAAGAGCTGTCGTGTTATACCCGTATCGATACTGATTCATATATGGAGGTGAAAAATAATGATTGACACTTCAGCTGACGTTTACGTTATTCGATGACGCACAACGGGAAATTCTTCTTAATGAATAACAAAATTACAACTAACCACAAATCGCACTAACTACACTCCCAGGTTGTTGAACTTTTGTTGATTTACTTTTTAATTGATATTTTGCCCTGCTTCGTAACACAAGGCTCTGTAATTTAAGTGCTCTTAATGGTTACATAATAACTTGGAGTTGGCTTAACGTACTTGCTAATAGTAGTTTTCATTATACAAATATATAGTGCCTACTTCCGATGCTCTGTCGCAAATCGCAATATTATTTATTTGTTATCTAATATACAAATTTTCATCCCAGAAGGTCGGTTAATAGATAGTAGAGGCTTAAACCAAAACTATTTGCGTAGCAAGTAGTTTTAACCCACGCCTGCCAATGACTACGATTAATATTTTTTCTCAATAAAATAACCATAAATACTAAAATGAAATAAAAAAGGTATTCAGCCGAATTAAGAACCTCCTCCTCTTTTTAGAAGTCCTTATACACATGACGGGCGTAACAATTGGTGTTAAAGTAAAATTGTGATATTTTTCTTAATCAGGATTAATGCATAGACCATTAAAGTATTGTTACAAAGAAGTAAATGAGTAGATACCCGGTACACAGTAAACCCAGTGGATGCTTGATATGCGACACTTAATGATAGTGTTTGTATTTAACTAAACAATAACTTAAATGACATCCGAGTCAATAGACACTTCGACAGTCAACCTACATTCTCACTCATAGACCGACTTTTCCAAATATCAAAGTCGTATCTGCAAAAATTTGCTACACGAAGTTTGTGTTTTGTTTAATATATTTTTAAGTCAGAAATTTAAGACATTGACATTCTGTAGATCCAACTCTGTTCAGTGGAACCGTCGATTATGTGTTTATTATGTCACCGAACAGCAACCGTACAACAATGTAGCTGGTGGTGGACCGTCTGCTGCGCACTAGAAATAATTGGTTATTAACCGATGCAACATTGACAATTTACATGGACTAGGAAGCAAAATGAGTGGCCATGTCAATGAAATCTATTTCAAGGTACAAATTGTTCGTACAATTACAGTGGCAGTGGGAGCGACTAGCAATTGTTTAATAGCTGACATCGAGGCCGCCAGAGTTCATGGTCACTTGATCACTGGAAACGTCTTGTGTTTATCCGTAAAATATTTACACAGATTGGACGGGCACGTGCGTCATACGATCGGGACTAGTAGCAACATTATGATAATTATGTTTGTATCGTTGTGATTCTGTTCACTGTTCATCAAATATGTAATGATGACGTAATGTAGAGTCACACTCCTATAGTATTTTATGCAACTGCTATATAATGAGAGGCCTTAAAACACGAGTGTGGTTTTATGAAACGAGCGTCAGCGAGTTTCATAATAGGATCACACGAGTGTTTTAAGGCCTAATTATATACAGTTGCATACATCACTTTATCTACACACATATCATAACTGCAAAAAATCGTAACAGCAAAAACCTAAAAAGAATGACAACTAATGGCGGCCATGTATATTAAAAAAGTACTCTGTGCTTCGATCTATCCGTCAGGACGAACATTTTTTTTAAACCATAGACGAACGAATGAAGTTGCTATTTTCATGTCACTCGAGATCAAATGTCGTGCGATTAAATTAAAAAATCATACTGAGTTGACGTTTCGTATCGATAGCTGTTTTAATATCTGTGGATACTAGAATAGAGACCAACTTGAATTTTGACAGCTGTTCCAAATTTAAATTCATAACGTCACGAGCAGTCACGAGATATCGGTATTGTGATGACCAATAAAGAACAGATTTACCTATTACCACAGACAAGAAAATTCTTATAATAACATTGGTTGTAATAATGCTGGTCATTTCCTAGGGTTTTAGAACGCGTTATTTAGCCTTTATGATATGTGTGTAGATAAAATATATTATTCTTGGAAATGGCTAGCCGGCGTTTTAGTCCTTTATTTACAACATTTATGCAAAACTACGCTTGTTATCTAACTATCCATTTTATGTTCTGCTTAAAAATTCCTAAAAGCAGTTTGAATTCCCTTTTTCCTACACCTCTACATTACTATTAAGACTATTAAGATATTTTACTAGAACCTCGATATTGTCTCCACTAGTCCCCATGATGCTGGCATGGCGCACATTAATGCACTGCCTGACGCTGTCTCAGTCCTATGTAAAAGCTCAGGGAGTTAGCGTAGACATAGGCAAGAGCGGGTGTTTCTGAAATACCCGACGAATCTGTTTTAATTTTTCGAAGTCGAGTCACAACACCCTGAAGATTTCCTAAATCATAGAGCTAAGTACAAAATACAACAATCACATCTGCTTAGAAAAGAAGTTAGCTAGTAATAAGTTAGTTTTTTTGTAAAATGGGAAGGCAATCAAGTAAGTGGGTCACCTGATGGTTCCTACAGTGATCACCACCGCCTATACACGCCCGCAACACCAAGGAGATTGCAGTTGCGTTACTTACGTACATTGCGTATCACGACGTAAGATACTAGACAATGACCAGGTACAGTCAGCCTCAGAAGTAGCTAAACACTTAAGAACCTTGTCGTAGTAACGTATGAAATGAGAGTTGCTCTAATTTGTCACATTACTCGCAGCGACAAGGTACTAAAATATTTAGCTACTTCCGAGGCTGACATTACACTCCTCCGCCATCTACCAATACGCTAATCTGTAGCAATTTTATACTGATTATTAAATATTTCCGCAGATAACGCAAAAAAACTAAAAAATAAACTCGCCTTCAAAGTTTAGGTACAAGATATTTAATCGGAGTCTTTATGGTTTGAGGAAACTAAAACAAGTTTGAGTTGGAATGTCTGAGAAACGCGACCAGACAGGATTCTATTAGCTACGATAACAGGGAACGTACCTATTACAGTCGGGAAAGCAAGTTCATTGAATAGTATGAGGTGAGTCATTTGTTTATCAGAAAGTTCAAGGGTAGATCTGTCGTACTCCACATAACATTGTTCGTTCCGTGACGCACAGCCTTATGCGAGTGTTTAGTATGTCAATGGCAGCACGGGTAAAAGTACAAACAGCCAGTTATTCTGTTTAATACACTTATAATTTGCAAGAATGTCAGAGCCGGTGCCTTGCTAAATATTAAGGAAAACTGTGTACCTCTAACACGCAATGAATTATTCCAACCAATTGCTACTTTTACTTAAAGTAATTTTAGTTACGAAAGAGAACTACATACCTAACTGAACACATTTTGTTCTATTGTAATGTTAAAGAGTAAAATGGGAATAAATCTTCTAACTAAGGAACGTAGCCGTAAAAAAACAAATTATAAGTATCTCGGGGCAATTTATAACAATAAAAGATTTATTTTGTTTACCATTAAATGAGATCATCACTTCTTAACACAAATAGGAACATAGGTTATCATAGTAATTATTCTATTAATATACCATCTGCTAATTTATAGTCTTTTTAGAAAAACAACCTTGATAAAATATAAAATATTCAAACGTGAATTAAAAAACCATTTAGGTAGTTCAAATCAAGTTTAGCTTTAAGTCTCCGTAGAAATAATGTAGAATTGCAGTTAAATTTGTCGTCTAGAGAATTCAAGGAAAGGAGCAAAAATAATATACTTTGTGAGACAAAATAAACACGCATCAAATATGTAAAAAAAAGAGCGACATTATTGATGTTCCTGCGAAGTTTTGTGGCCACTACGTTGTTGTTTTAGTTGGACTATCAAAATTCAGTCGAGCGTTCTTGCTTATTAAGAATTTAATATTATCTCTAAATAAGGGGAATTCATTCCACATGCTATAGAGAGGACTATACTCAAACTCTTCCTCAAGGACTAGAGTCGCAATGCGCAGAATCGGAAACGAAAAATAGGTCAAAGACAACCGAAAAGTCAACATGGTAAAGGGGAACCAGGTGGACACCAACTGTCGTAAAACTGATAGCCGGTGATTAATACCTACGTGGAGTGAAAATCGCGAAATACATGCCCTACTCGGTGGATGGACTACCGGTAAAAACAAGCTGGTATCACTAGCCACGGAAAGCAGAGGATCAGGTTCAATCAGACTTCCTTAAACATTTTATTCATGTTGCGTAGACCCCTTCGGCTTTCTTATAAAGTTTTTTTTTAATCTATTTTATTTTACATTCAAAAATGGACCAATTCTTCTCCGATCATTTTCATTTATTTAGGAAATTAGACTTTCTATTAAATGAGAAATATAGTAATAACCAAATATCTTTAATCATACTTTTAAGTTTGATGTGAGGATATCATACCTCCCTATGGACCCCCAATTTTTTTTTTATTGATGTTAACCCTTTGGACGTTGAAATCGACCCCTGGAGGTCACTTTGGGAATTATTTGGGGTAGATAATGGTCTTTAGGAAAGACATATGTTCAGCAGTGGACGTTCACGGGCTGAAATCCGTTATGATGAAAGAAAATGGTTTGCTACCGGATTCAACCGAGAAGAACCGGTCAAGTGCAAGTCGGACTCACGTGTCGAGAATTTCAAACCACCTCACATAATTTGCCATAAAACGAGTTATAATCTTACTATATCTCCTGTGAGGTAGATTTTATTTCAACTGTTGATACAAACCTAATTTTAAGTGGGTTTTTTTCGATGTTCTGTAGAACTGTTATAGGTAGACTTTATAGCATTTTTCTTGTGTCTAAAATTACACTAACTTAGTTACGCTCGCTGTGGTCTTAGGTAGAACTAGCCTGCTTAGCAAATGCCTTATTTTTTCTCGCCTTGAAAACCTGAAGGATTGTAGAAAGTTCAGAAAATACTGGCAGGCATGCGTCATAATTTTATAATTTTTTTTACTGATGGCTTTTGAGTGTCATTATAAAGTCATTAGCGTACCTTCAACTCTCAATGACAAGCATATCATCAAGTCAAAACAAATAAAAATCTAATACACATGTTTTTAAGTCGAAACGCTCAATGTCGGTGTTTGAACCCGGCAGTGATACAAGCAGGAGCAATGCGGAACAAATGTCATCTCGTTACGCAACCATACTGTGTGACCGTGACCAATATAGTATCTAAGTATGTATGGATGTATATAATACATATTACAATATTATCTCTTCCGCAGTCACATAGTCTAAATAATGAACCAGTGAAGTAAAAGCCCGACTATGAAATAATTATTATTTATTAGGTATTATTGTTATTTGTTACTGAAACAGTTAACTATTGCAATTTTCGTATAAATTGTTATTAAAATCTATACGCTGTGCCTTGCTTGAAACACGCTCTGAAATATCTTCATTTTGATTACGCAGTCGATAGGATAGACGCTGAAAACTATTGAGGACAAAATGTATTTTGCGCCATTTTGTTGATATTTAATGTTCGTTCATGTATCCAGTGTGGTCACCCTGTGCTACTAAAATGAATCCAATACGACATCTTATTTACCAAAATCGGAATATCCGCTTGTTTTTTACAAAGGAACAATAAGACATACTCGTAGATACATACGTACTAGGCAAACACTTAACCTACCTTTTTAGCTTCGCTACAGTCGGGTAAAACGAACCATTATTTATCTAGTCGGAACTCTTTATTCGTCTAAAATGTAATTGTCGCATATAGCGAATCTATAAAGGTTTCTAGATTGACTAATGGAATTCTAATAATCAATTTCAGATAAAATAGCTCCAGCATATTCTCATGGTTCTTATAATATGAGATCACCTTGGAGGTATTTTTCAAACAAAAACAAATCAAATGCGCAGTTATTTGTGCGAATCGGCGCCACGCCAATACCAGGGGGGTGATTCCCAAAGCGCGTCAAAGCACCCTATCTTGCTCGCTCACGGCATTTCGAGCGAGCGAGGCAGTGCTTCGACGACGAACGCTTAGAGAATAACAGGGCGAGAGATTTAGTATGGGTGGACCCATAAGTACGCAGGTGTACCTACTACTTATTGAAGTATTTAAAGATTTTCTTATTTACATTCAAAACATTGATAACTACTTGCCTTACTATATGTTTTATAAAAACATAATCACACGCAATAGCAACTGCGTATATTAGACGTTACAAAAAAAAGAGGTTTAACTACAAAACAGAAGAGTTATCGGTAGTAAAAAATTACTCACCTAAACGAGTATTACGTCGTTTGTGTTAAGGTACGAGGAAATGGTGATCTCCAATTCTTTCGATACGATGTATGTAATGTGTCAAACTTCAAACTTATTTGTACCGAGTATACATACATTGTTTTAAACTTTCGCGATTTCCACACATATTTATAACGTTATCGGGACTTTAATGCGATAAAAGTATATTGTTGATTTACCTCGATCTTTCAGCCATGTTTCAATGGCCGTGTTCACAAGTAGACTCAAATCAAGTCAAGCAGAGTCTACTCGTGACCACGGCCATTGAAACATGGCCGAAACGTCGAGGTAAATCTACAATATACTTTTATCGCGTTAAAGTCCAGAATAACACGTCAAAAGATGTTAAATTACATTGTAGTCTGACGTGCAGTGGGCCTAAGAGTGGCCCAGAAGGACACAATGAGGCATGCCTCTCCCTCTCCTATCGGCATTGCACAGTCCTGATTGAGGGCCAAACTAGTGGGCGTCTCAGTGGCGACTACTTCAGTAAACTCACTGCGTCTGAGTAACGTCCGGTTAACCGGGAAGGTTTTTAGTTTCCTTTAGTAGCGGGGCTATATGGAGAAAAATCCCCCATTGCCTTAGACTTGACGTAAATAAAAAAATCTAAAATAAGCTAACTAACCACTATCTAACAAAGTAATATACCAAGTTTTAAGGCTGAGCTGAACAAGCATAACCGTGCATCCTTCCCTTGAAACAGTGCAGGGCACTTTTGATTCCCTAACTAAATTTCCGACATCAAAGATTTTCAAAATTTTAATGACATTTTACAAAATTCCAGCCATTAAAGTTTCAGTATTCGTCACTCACTCACCCACAAAGCTCATCAATAATAGTAATACAAATAAATGATCCTTACTATCCGAATAATAGTGTGTAAAAAGGGATTATACCTTACTGATCGGTTCCTTAGATAATCAACAGATCAGTCAACTAATGGTAGTTTTTTGTTGCTTTCAATAATATAAAAATTGCAGTTGAAGTTCTGAAAAATGACGTGTAGTCGACCAAGAAATAGCTTGACCGCTTTTCGACCGTGTTACAAAGGGATAAGGTTCAAAAGTGGTCAAGCAATTACTAAGTCGACTGTACAACCAGAAGCCTTTAAGTTGTTTTCGTACTCCTTTACGAATTGAAACGGGTTACACATTTTTGGGTGACATTTGGCATGACCGTCACGTAGTGTCAACCTTGGCGAGTACAGCGCATCTTTCTGAGCATTCGGGATCGACTGCTTGCGCAACCTACCACCGGGTCAAGGGTAGAAATGTTCTGCCCTCAATTTGGTGGCTGCAGCTGCAGCATGACAAAAATTGGATGAAAATAACCCATTTTATTGAGGGTTTTAATTTCCATACGTCTACTGTTATAAATTCAACGCCTTAGGTCATTTGTAGGATAAAAATTAAAATGAACGTTAAGCACGTAACATACTGTAGCTATTCTTAGATTGTTATACCTACCAGCTTATTAATTTTAAGATTCCATTGGCATACGTAAGTAATTCTTATTATTATTACGTAACCAGTTTTTAAAACAACCATGGAAAAGTCACAAGGATATTTACGTAGCCGATTAATTAACATTCATATAAGTAAACACATCAATTATCTTATGGGAGTAAACAATGTTTACTAAACATCACAGCGACACCTACAGCGGTATGAAACTATATCCGGCAAATAACAACACTGTTTACTGCAGCAAACGAATAAACAACTTCATAAAGCTAGTGTCAACTGTCAAGTATTATGGCCTTCGGTATAGGGCTGAGATATTAGTTAGGTATCTTATTTACTTAATGGAAGTAACAAATGAAAATTTAGAATAAAACTCCGGCGTGCTAACCGCTACTATAAGCAACCGTTTAATTGAAGTTTTTTGAAGATGTGATAATATTTTATTATGATAGGTACTAAAATCTTAAGGATTAAGGGAATTGTAGTTTTTTTTTGTTTTATAGGTTTATAAGTCGATTTTTTCAGCATTCATGATTTTCCGGATTTTTATGGTTTTCTCTTAGTCTTGACGAAAAAAAAAGAAAACTAATAAAACGTGAAGAAGACAGCAGTTTGCTCAGGCTGTTTGCGCTTGCGTTAGTTTGTACGTGTAGCCTAACTTTTACAAATACTGTTTAACGTCTAAATTATATTGAAAACGTGTGAACCTTTTTCGTCAGGCATCATCATTTGCGAACTCATCTAGTTTTAATCAGAAGCATACAATTTTGAATATTGTACTAGATCGTGCAAGTTAGAAATTAATCTACGAGCATTATGGAAATCACGCCACAAGGAAAGATAAAAAAGCACAGCGCCTTTTGTAATCGGTTTCAAATGACATCGTCCCAAAAAAGTTTGCTTTACCACAGTAAAAAAAGCCTATGGGTTTTCGCATTTTTGAACCTTACTCGTATTTACTTCGACAGATCAAAAATAGTTGCACGCCCGAGAGTTCTTTGTTCGTCTAACTAAACATTAATTACCTATTCTCTTATTTTATTATCACAGGGATGATAACTAAAAGCGTAGAAAATCTGTAGTAATTAAGCTTTTCCCCGGCCAAAGACTGTTTAATATTTGCGAACAATTAGACAACCTTAGAGAAAAATCTTGCTGATGGGAAGAAATTACTGCCGCCCGTAGAAACTTGAATTGCAACACCAGAATTCCTGCTTTGCCAACCCTAGTAGGATGAGCTATTGTGTAAGCAGCAAAAGAGAGTCCTTTTACTGCTTACAACAACTCTATGATCTCTAAAGATTTACTAGCATGGAGCACAACATTGCAAAGAAATCATTTTGACTGCGTTTTTCTGTATGGAGGAAACACAGGTCCTTTCCCAACAGACCTGTCTAATACAGGGAAGCTATATCTTAATCGTCATTCCTCTAATCAATTGTGAAAAAAATAATTGACATTTATTTTGTCAATAATAAGCATTGATATTAAGTATAAGGGGGTGCGTGTCGGGTTTCCTCCTCGTGTGCCTAAGTGCTGCGGTTCCCTTATGGACTTTTCCGGGGGGAAGAGCAGTGCTTGGGCCGGTGCACCCTGGGCATCGGTCAATAATTTCCTTGCCTTTATGGTGGGATATCATTGGCCGATGGCTAATAACCCGACGGAGGGTGGGGGGGTCTTTTGACCCAAACCGTACAATTTAATTTTACACTGACATTGGCACAAGCCTCGTGGCCGCCATTAAAGAATAAAGAATAAAGAATAAGAATTAAGTATAAGCATAGCTATGGTAAAAAGTACTACCTTTTTATCGACACAAAATAGATATGAATCTAATTATCCGTTACACATAATGAACGGCGGCAGTTTCAAATATATCATTCTACCTAATATGATCCGAAGAAATATTTTAGAAGACTCAGGGAATTTACGGCGACCACATGTCATGAATGGCACGAGGATCATATATCCGCGCGTCTGGGCATTTCGGTAAACAAATCGGACACCTGTGCGCGCCGTGCTGAGCACACATAAACCCGCTCACACTCGTAAATTATACGTGTTTTTAGTAGGTATTGGAATAAATACCATATAAATGTGTATAGTTCCTTTATAATTATATGGGCACAGACAATTTATTGGTTCCGTCTGGCGTTTAAGAATGTGCTCCGAGCGCCAAACCGCTTTTTGCGACGCTCAATCGGCCCGGCCTTGACCCGCCCCATCGCGAGTGATCACCACCAAACCTGTTGTAACACAACTTCAATAACTTTCGCCAATAACGTAATACACATTTAATAAGCTGATGCATACAATTAATGGTACACGACAAGGTTTGTTCGAATGGTTCAGAGAGAGTACGCTTTTTACGGACTGTAAGGTTGCAATAGTTAGGAAGCTGCCATCGTAGCATTGGGTATTTCTATCATATCATTAAATTGTTAAATTGTAAAAATTTTAAATATTTGAGATGTAAAATAACATTGTAATTTTGATTTATTTAAAAAATTACACCTCGTTGAGTTTCTTGCCGGTATCTTCTCATCAGAGGTTTTTCCTAACCGGTGGTAAATTTTTTGACATTCATAAGTGCTACCTGTAAGCCTAATCTGAATAAAATATTTTGACTTTGACTTTGACTTTATCATTAAATTGTTTTAAACTTTCGCGTTTTTCAGACATATTTATATCGTTAACGGGATTTTAGCACGATAAAACAACGTTATCGCTATGAGATTATGGTGAAAAGGAAAACCCCAGTGGCCCTAACGTTTAGTTTATCTGAGTTTATCTCTACGTGAATCCCTTTCTTAATCGTATGACATTAGTTTGACAGAGACGCAGGAAGAATAAAATAAACCTGAGCCGGTCATGTTAGAGCCACTGATAAAAGAAAATGATACCGAGTGGAATCCTTGTCTATAAGCAAATCATATGAGTCTGTCTATCTATAACTTTAAATTGGAGCTATGTCATGGAATTTTTTTAACGTTTACATTTTTTACCTGGTTCTCAACCATATTGTTTTAATCGAAGGTACTTAATTAGTTAAAATAAGTGGTAACATTTTTTATTATGCACTCAAACTCAAATCTTTAATAGGTATACCTAAAACAGATTTGGGTTAATTATAACTTGATAAGTTGATATTATTGTGAATCTGACTTGGTGGGCTGCTATTTTTCCAACACTGGATAAGATTATCTACGGAAAAACAACGTCGTAACATAAATAACCAAAGTTTGTTGTTGACGTAGTTTTCTTTTTTCTCCGTAATAATAAAACGATAAAATGGTTTATTTGTCACAAAACAACCTGACCGACGACTTTTTATGCAATTTGATTAGAACTGACTTGACAAAACAAAAAAGACACTAATACGGTTATGATGTCAGCCTATAAGCCCGTGTTCACAATATTTTTACTATAATTATGAATAACACACTGATTCTTTCAAAGTATTTTATTTTATTTACCGGGAAAATCATTAACAGCATAAAATCAATTAAAAAGCAATTTTTTCTCTTTCAGTTGTTTCGAAATGATGCGTAAAAAGACTAAAAGTTAAGTTCATGAATACTATTTGGAATACTATTTATTTTTATTAAGGGATAAGTTCGCCTTTGTACATCACTTTATCTCTATTTGTCATTTATGTTTTTTTTTGTACAATAAAGAGTTTACATACATACATACATACTATTTGGCAATAGCTTAAACATAAACAGTGTTGTTGCTGGCTGTACATAAGCTAATTTTGTTAGTGATTTTATACTGTCTTTTCAAATGCTTGGACTACGACAAAAAAAAAATCTAAACAATAAATAAAATAGAATAGAAACAATAATCTAAATTTATAAAGGGTATTAACAATCGATTGTTATTAAAGTTATTTTTTATGATTGTCTCCCAAACTCAAAATAGTAAGAGACAATACAATACAATACAATACAATACAATACAATATGCTTTATTGAATACCACATTACAATTTGACAGAATTACAGATAAAACTACACATACACGGAGACATAGGGAGTGTAATAGATGGCTTGTTAGGTACGAGTATCTACCTATACTTACATTATAATCGATATAAGGGCAATTCACTGTACCTACTTAAGTAAGTAGGTAGGTACTTAGCTATATTTTTTTATGTTATGTATGTATATGTTAGGTTCATGTTCCAAATCACTAGTCACGATCATATCACCGGCGATTATTCTCAGATCGGCTTGCTATTATTCTACAGTTGCGAAGCTAATCTGTTTCCTGTGTGGGCAACACCTTATTCTCGGTCTGTCTGTTATGTAAGCGCACGCGCATTGCAGACAAGTGGCGGCGCCATGCTGACATTAGCCTAATGTCAAGGTAAGCACTATTATCCTTGTGACGTCACGAATTGTGCTCATCAGTGCAGGTTATACACTGTCGTCTATTTTAGTACTACCGCATTCGGTATATTTCTGTGCTGCCGTTTTGAAGGATTCAAATGAAATGCCAAGTTGCTTTGTATAGATTTGTTTTCCCGTGGTAAGTTTCATCAGGGGGGTGGGGGTAAGTACCCCCTTTAACCCTGTTGATAGTGGAATATCAAAAAACATTTCTTAGTGCACTTTACACCCATTAAGGAACATGGTGTTTCAAATTTTATGTTTCTGTCTTCAGCGGTAAGGGTACGCGTAGTCTATCAGTCGTAGTATAAAAGTAAATACCATTTGGGCCTGAGGATCCAAAATTTCGCACCTTAGGACTTAAAACTTCGCGCGCCTCGGAACCGACTTTTCTTTGGTGGGTCGGACACCGATGAACAGAGCCGGACGACCGAGGTTCGAATTTCATATCGGTCATAAGATAATGCAACGACGCTTTTTGTTTGTATGTAAAGGTTTTTCTTGAATTTTCCTTTGAGTTTGTACGGAACCCTCCGTGCGACTAGCATTTAGCCAGTATTTAAAAAAAAGTCAAATGTCAAAATGTTTTATTCAGATTAGGCTTACAGGTAGCACTTATGAATGTCAAATAATTTACCACCGGTTCGGAAAAACCTCTGATGAGAAGATACCGGCAAGAAACTCAAAGAGGTGTAATTTTTTAAATAAATCAAAATTACAATGTTATTTTACATCTCAAATATTAAAAAAAATTACAATTTAACACAGCAGGTGTACAATCTTTGGAGCCAGGGATCGCCAATACAAATCGGGATCATTTCCAAACATCCTTGATCAAGATATAGTCATTAATTTTATAATACGCCCGAGAAATTAATGTCTTCTTGACAATAGATTTAAATTTTGTATCATTTAGTTCAGTTATGATTTTTGGAATTTTGTTGTAAAATCTTACGCAATTTCCCATGAACGACTTATTGGTTTTAGCCAGTCTGTAAGTTGGAACTTTAAGCTTTCCTGTATTTCTAGTAGTCTTTGGCTTATATACGTTGGTAGGGAAATTGCATATATTTTTCCTAACGTACATGATTATTTCAAAAACAAAAAGCGACGGTAGGGTTAAAGTGTCTATTTCCTTGAAAAATTCCCTTAATGACTCACGAGTATCCATTTTATAAATTGCTCTAACTGCCCTTTTTTGCAAAATGAAAACTGACTCAATATCTGCAGCAGATCCCCATAAAATAAGGCCGTACGAAATAATGATATTAAAATATGCGAAATAGACCAACCGTGCCGTCGCTACATTGGTTAGCTGACGAATTTTTCTTACTGCAAAAGCAGCAGAACTCAACCTACTTGCTATCGCTGTGACGTGGGAACCCCACTGCAGTTTAGAATCGAGTGTTATTCCTAAAAACACTGTTGATTTTATGAATTCAATCGTTTGACCATCGAATTCGATATTTCAGACTGAAACTATATTAGTTGAATTTAACATTGAAAATTTAAAACAATGAAAGTTTTATTAGGATTTAATAAGTTATTGGCAGCAAACCATTCAGATACCTTGGACAGGCTGTCGTTGGGTTCAATGAATTCAGTATCTTTCCTATTAATCTTGAAGAGTAAAGAAGTGTCGTCAGCAAACATGACGATGCCTGATCTTCGGCTCACCATATATGTAAGGTCATTTACATAAATAAGGTACAGGAATGGAGCAAGAATTGATCCTTGAGGCACTCCCATCTCGACCACAGATCCAGATGATATTGCTCCATTTATCGCTACCTTCTGATTTCTTTGCACTAGGTAAGACTTGACTAGCTCTAAAGAGATGCCACGAATGCCATAGAAATTTAATTTACAAATTAAGGTGTCATGGTCTACACAATCAAATGCTTTGGAAAGGTCGCAAAAGACACCTATGGCGTCATGAGACTCTTCCCAAGCTTGCAAAATAAATTTAACCAAACTGTGACCTGCATCTGTAGTAGATCTACCCTTAGTGAATCCAAATTGTTGCGAATGTAAGATTTTATTTGCATTGAAATGAGAAATCATTTGCATTATTTTTTCGAATATTTTGCTAAACGCTGGTAGAATGGACACTGGGCGATAATCAGAAGGATTATCCTTATTACCTGATTTAAAGATAGGAACCACTTTACTACATTTCATTAGATTGGGGAATACGCCTACGTCTATAGAGTTATTAAAAATGGTAGCCAGAGTTGGCGCAATGACGTCCAAGATGGCATGTAAAACCTTGACTGATACGCCCCACAAGTCTTCAGTCTTTTTCATTTTTAATGATTTTAAGAATATCGAAAGGAGAGACTTTTGTAAATTTGAATTGACTAATGTTTTGGATACTAACATTTTGTTCTAATATGGCTTCAGCTAATTTTGAGGAGGACGCGAGACACTTTGTCGTTTTGGCTGGAATTTCTGATAAGTATGTATTAAATTCGTCAGCTACTTTATTGGCGTCCGTTATTTTAGTATTATTTATTTTTAGTGAAATAGATGAGTCTGTGTTTTTTCGTCGGCTTGTTTCGGTATTTATTATTTTCCAAACTGTTTTAACTTTATCATTCGATAATTTTATTTTATTATTAACGTGTGCTGCTTTTGCTTTATTACATACGATTTTAAATAATTTTGAATAATCCCTAACGTATTGGTGGAAGCGTTCGTCAGTAGTACAGAACTTTCTATCATACAGCTCGTATAAGATGTTCCTACTCTTTCTTATTCCAGTCGTAGCCCATTCATTAAATGTTAATTTACTTCCTACCATAATACGTTTTTAAGCACAAGTTTTATTGAATTCTTTACACACGGTATTTAGGAGTATTTTGAAATGTGTATTGGGTTCATTTGAGATTGTCGAAAATGAAATACTTAAGATATCCGCTTAGGTTTTCCTATGTGACCGCGTAGGCAACGCGGCCTGACTGCCTGATAATGCAGCATTGGATAGCGTTCCAAGCCCGGGTATCCGCATCAGTTTGAATGGCGTCTCTATAAATTGCCACGTGTCTGCAAACATTTTTAAATATTCATAATGTATCTTTTTCGTCTTTTCACTTAAACGATTAAATTGACGACAAAGAATCGACGACGAATTGACGATTGAATTAATGTGCCCTATAAAAAACCTTAGTCTTTGCCTAAAATCTGAGCTATCCTTCACATAAAACGAATGATGTTACCAGTTTTTGCAACCTTTACAACCTTTTCCATGAAGAGATAATAAATGCCAAATATATTATGGCTTATATTTTGTAATTTTACTGATGCTTTAGTGTTACATTTAATGAAACAGTGAAAATTAGGCCATTCACCATTTGTATTTTTCGTTATCGTGCTTTAAAAATAAAAAATAATTCCAATAGTGCGACTTCTTGTGCAGGTACAGGTATTGATGTCGCGAAGTTTTGACTTTGGATTCTTATATTTTGGGTTATAGCAGGCATACCTTAATGGGGACCTCCGGTGTATTCCGCTCGGAGATCACGGAAGCCCCAAGTGCAACTGAAGACGGCCATACAGGGGGTTTTAGTTGGTGAAAATCCGACATAACATCACCGTTTTCCCGGACGACGGAGTATCCACAGGATTTCCTCCTGCCCAAATAAAAGGCGTACCTTACTGTTAACAGCTGCAATGTACCTAATGCGTAAGTACATAACGTAGATGTGTCAGGCATTTTTTAGGTACAGGCTAATCTTTTAAGGAGATACATACCTATGAGCCTTATTATGTGAGGGTTGGAGTTATTCGAATTATATGTAAGTACCTGTATAGACCTACTGTATTGAGGGGAAAACCCTGAAACAGGCCGGACACAAGCATCTGTGATGATAATTATTCGCCATTGACCTGATTGTGAGTTGTATACGTAATCAATGGCTTTGATTTAAGAGCATAAGCCGAGTTAGATATGATTAAGGACAACCCGCAGCGGAAAACGTGTGTGCGGTCACGTGCTTGTATCATATCTGTAAGGCGCTTAGTTCGTACAAGGCTCATACACTGACCTGAAGTTCAGGATTAAAATTGAAAACAATTGAATTTATTGGTTAGAATTAGAGGTAAATGTTTCCTCGCTCTAATACAGACATGTTTGAAATTGTACCTGTAATTTGAGTTTGTACAAATGGGAGCTTCTGTGCGCCGTGCGGTCATAGGTGGTAAGTCATCTTTTGATCCTGACCCTCTTTGACCTGACTGAAGTCTTCCTTTTGCGGGAAAGTAAAAGCATTTTCAGTAGGCAATATTAAGATGTTAATAGGTTTAGCTTTTAAAAATAACCAATAATTATATTTTTATGGCCCTAATCAATTAAATAAATTTAAAATACAATGGGTAAGTCATTAGACTCATTAGCAGTCATCACTTATAGATGAGGTTTTTGATCCCACTTTAAGCAAAGTTACTGAACCCATCCACATTGTCTTTTGTGGTTTTTAAGTACTTCTCGCTATCAGGTTAACGTACTGGATATGTTACTCGTAAATTAGTTTATACCTACATCGTTTTAGTAAATTCATTAATGTGAACAAGCTGTAAAAGCGGTGTGTGGCCATTTAATCTGAATTAGTTGTTATCTTTAAAGTAAATGGAATGACAATTGAGTATACTATTATAGATTTAATAGTGCCACGTGCCTTCTTCAATTGGTTGAAGTATGATAAAAACATTTTTTGTTTTATTTTACAGAATTGATATCAATTTTTTTGAGTGACCGCCGCCGTTCTCATTGAACTTTTGGCAGTGATACGACTGTAATCTCACTTGACGTAATATCACCCGAAAGTACTTGATACATATAAGTGAACTCAATAACAAGTTGACCTTGCACATTGAACTAGATTGCCTACATATAGTAGGACAAGGCGGTTGTAATTTACGTAACGATTTCAGTTTTGTAAGCGCTGTAAGCATTACGATAGAACGCGGCAATTGCATTGGTCGTTAGGCTGAAACAGTGAAATCGGTGGATTTGTTGCTACTTTGGATTGGTCGTTAGGCTGAAAGGGTGAAATCGGCTGGCCACGTTCAACTTGGGGTCTGCGGGACGGAATGAAATAGAGCTCAATAATGTAAAATTTTGCGGCAGGCAAGTTTTACGTTTATTATATTAGCAAGTGCTTGCTTGGGTTTAAACGAGGTTCTTTAATTAAACAAGTCTGATGAAATTGCTATCTCTCAGTAAATTTTGGGTAGGCTTATAGAGCTCAGCTTTATTTTTTACGGTTTTTAGTGGTACATAATATACCCAAATTATAATCAAGCCTTGGATGGACCTTTGGATCCAAAAAAGCCAGACTTGAATCCATAGTTTCAAAGCAAGAAATTATCAGATTCGTGACCCTATAATATGGTAAAATCGATTGTCGGTGGGTAGTGTTATGTTACCTACTTATTATTGGCTGCACCAATCATCATCATCACATCAACCGAAAGATGTTCACTGCTGAACTCCCCCAAAGATCGCCACGACTATCCTGCGCTATTCGTACCCAGCGGGATCCTCCATCGATTACCAGGTCGTCAGTCTGCCTTGTGGCGGGTCTGGCTTTGTACCAATTCTTCACAGATTTTACGAACGGATAAAGGTCGCATGGATGTCGCATCAAAACCATGTCACGCTAACCAACGTCTGTACCTTAAGTTGCGTAAACAAGGCGGTGCGTAGTCTGTTACTGTTCCAACAGTAAGAGATATTAGAAAAACTGATCGGCGAATAACGAAAAGAACTGTTGCCAAGTTGTGTAATGGCACGTGGGGCAGCCCGCGTTACGCCACGGTGCGTAAGGTCACTACCATCATTTAATTTTGCACGCTTTCGCAACTCCACATTGACGTTTACAGTCGCCAATTCGGCGTCATTTGGCGCGACACAAGGCTCGCCAAGCGTGGGCGGCGAGCAGCGAGAGGGTTCAGTCATTAATCCCCATGTTTATTGGCTGCAACGTGTAGTTTCCTTAAGTAATGACGCATTCTTGAACGTGAAATGTGAGTGCACGTGCACTAATGGAAAATGACTAAACAAAAGTTTTAAATAAAACGTGAGTGAAAAACTTCTTGTGTTTTAGAATTGTAAGGCGTTCCTTTTTGGCTACCATTGAGCGTAATTTTTTTTCTGAAATAATCGCTTTCATTGGAAATCTCCATGCCCTTTGAAAAAAATTGGTACTACTATTGGTACTTTTTAGTTAAATGTAGGGCTTTACGAATTCTCGAGAGTAATTAAATAGTCACCCTTATTGCGGATCCCTAATGAGATTGCAAATTAAGTTCAAAACCCGATATCGATAAAGGTAAAACATTCAGGCCTCGACCCAATAGCCCGTCGGATGAGCATTTCATCATGAAATCTAGTATTTACTTAACATGGTTACATTGACATACACGACATTATAATTTTTATTCAGTCAGGTTTATTTATTACCAATTTGGTCACGCGGGCGTAACGGTCAATAGGGTTCTACGTTCATCAGAAAGACGCCGGTGAAACGAAATATTTTCATTGCAATTCATTTTTACTTATATGCAACGCAAATCCGTGAATCAATTCGTAAACTAGTCATCAAGTTTCAATTTTAATTTTCATTAATTTCAATCTGTCGAAACTTCTAGATTTAACTTTAATTTTGCATAAATTATCAATTCCATTCTCAGAAACGGTCCATTTTACTTGCATATTACCTAACGCTACAAAAGGGGTGTATTACGTAATGTCGTTTATCAAAAGTACTGGACCCTTAAGCCTGTTAAAGTATGCTGGCTGAATGGGCGTCAATCATGTGCGCGCGCGCCTCACGCAGCGGTCCCACGAATTCATTTATTTTATAACTATAATCTATACCCATACCATCCTTGCAAGTTGCCCTTCATGTTTTGGCTCGGATAACTTACACGTGTCAAACTAAAGGGGCTGTTCCACTAAAATATTGTAAGGTTTGAATGGCCTGCTGGAAACAGAGTTTGCAATGTTGTAGTTGAAAGTTCTGATAAGATTAATAGGTAGGTATCGTCAGCAGTAGATATATTTACAGTCAGAGAGGTCATTACACGACACTTTTTCAAGAGAGATTGACTTATTCGAGTGTTCAGCTACTTCTATTACTGAATGTAAGACTTGTGCGATTATTTTTCCAGTTTCGACGCAATCTGGGACAACATAAATACTTATAAGCGTCAATCTTTGATAATTGAGCGGCTAGGACAGAGCTTGTGAATGGATTTTTTCGACAATAATTTGAGTGTCTTTGATCCGATTTTCATAAAGTTTGGCAGAAGAATAGTTGAGGTTGATACAATTTTCAAGTTCAAACAAGAGTAGAATTGGTCGAGGAATTACGAAGCATGATGCATGTGGTGATGATGCATATTGTGAGGTCTGTTTTCGAATCGTACTATTTGCTAAAGTATTAGCTGTTGCAATGTCAAATAATCGCTCGCATCAGCTTAGATATTGTAACCTAGATTTATGGTGATTAGAAACATTACATTAGCTCTCAATTATTGTTGGTTTTAATAACCTACACTCGCGATGTGTTAAAATCAAACTTGATAGAAATATAAGCAACGCAGAATGACAGTCTGATACCTAGTGCAGTCTGCGCGAAACTAAAAGTCGTTCCCAGTGAAACCGACGGCTAAAACCTTGAACTTCCCATGTCAGGTCACGTTTACTAAAATAAAATGACATTGAATCGAGCCCTTTGTGCTTTAGAATTCTTTAAACTTTCAAGGTTCACGTCATAAAAGGGACGAATAGAATTAATCAATTCATGCATTGAAAAGCCCGCGGGTATGATATAATCGGCACAAAGCATTGAAAACTGGTATGTACCGGTACAGCTTGTTACAAAAAACGCTTGCCTTTCATCCCTCGCAGGGGTCGAAAGTCGGCACGTGTAAGATAACAAATTAACTTTAGCAAGAAGAGGACACACAAATCTGAATATTGTTTTTGTGTATTTAAGACTTGCGTTTTTAAAACTCTTGAACTTTTTTGCAACAAATACCTATCAACATGTTAACCTAGCCAGGCTTTGGAAGATAAACTAAACCTGTTAGGGCTACTGAAATAGAAAATGTGCACTTACTTTTTTGTAGACTAATTGAAATAGGTTAGGTTAGTTCTATAATATTCTTGGAAGCTCTATAGTATGCGAAAAGACCATTATGCGAACATTCGTTCATTGGATCATTCGATATTTATCTGCATTCCAAAGTTTCATATAGATCTTCGTGCAGGTCATGCAGTGCCTTTTTACGCGAAATAAGCATAACTATTACACATAGTAGAAAACAGTTTTGAGTATTGCCTAAACGTTTGGAAAATGCCATTTAAAATATACCCTTGTTTATTGAAGTTCTCTACAAAACGTCCACAACAGATTTGTATCTGTCATATGAATCATTGCATATATTCGTTCTTAATTGCTTCAAGGTTTGACATAACCTGGGTTTTTTCTAAGGAAAGTTTTAAAGCGATTATTTAATCATAGTTATTATTTATATGCTTCAACTTTCGTTTTCCTCATTTTACTTTTGATAGAAACACAGTGCGAAACTATTTATCTCATTTTAAAAGTTAAGTGATAGTAGATTTGTAGTGGCTTGACTCATATTATCTAGTATTTGTATGAAATTTAAAACAGTGTATTTAAAAGAAACTAAACTTAATTACTTCGACTTCGTATACTGATTTAGTTTTAGAGAAATACATAGTTAGTTGCGTTTGATCAGTGATGAGATCATATCCTAATGTTAGTTAGTACCTTACACACCGAAGTTTGTATTTCTTTGAAAACTTAATAGATTTTTAGAAGAAACATTGAAACAACAAACTTATAGATGAATTAATGTATTTTATTTTATAATCAGTTCATAAGAATCAAACAATTAATTGTGATGATAAATTTTAAAACCAAGAACTAGAACCTTTCTACAAAAAGATAAGTCGTAGAGAAAATTAAAAATAAATTGAAGTGGTTCTTTTACGCATTTTATTTTGTTCTGTCAGATTCCATGCAACTGATTAACTTAATTATACGAATTTATCAAATTATAAGGAACACAGTTTAAAACACACAAAATTGAGCATACATTAAAAATAACTAAATCTAAACACACACAAAACACACAATATGAAGCTCGCATTAAACAACTAAATCTAAGCAAAAGAATGTCAAAATTACACATTAAAAGTAAAAATGTCCTACCCTAAAAGTGGAAATGGAAATGTCCTATCCTATAGTACTAATCAAGTACATATTATCTTAAGTAGTGTCCATGATCTTCGGGCTAAAACACTCACGATTTATCCTCGTGATTTCATGGGCATAGGGGAAGCCGGGGCTTCTTTTAACAGGAATAATTGTAACTTAATTATTTTATGTCTTAGAGCCTGTTTCACCACCCTCTGATAAGTTCCTGGTATTATATCCAACAAAAATCTGTGATGCAGTCACTGTTTATTCTATGGATACAAACAGAGACAGTATTACAGATATCTTTTAGACCTGATGTCGGGAACTTATCAGAGACTAGTAAAACAAGGCTCTAATTTGTATTTCTTGATCCTGACACTTTTGTGAACCCGTATGAGTTGTAAATTTACGATTACAATCAGCACGCTGGTAAAAATGTGTTTATTTACAAGACTTTTTTTAAACTTTAATGATTTATTTTTTTATTTGTTACGAACTTAATAAACCTAGATTCCTTCAGTCTTTACACAATACCTGTATATTTAAAGTTTTAAAAGAAGCGTGTGAGTAAACAACATTTGAGCACAATTGCTGCACATAATAGTAGTTTTAAATAAATAAAAAAAAACTATACTCAAAAGTAGCCTCAGTCTCCCCACCACTAACAATTCGTAATTAAGATGTTGTAATTTTAAAACGAAGAACAATTACATTTTATTTGATAACCAAGGCTCATGTCATGTTAACAAGATTAAATTGGCGACACTTTATGAAAGGAAACTGGATCAAAAGTTATCAAATAGAATTATAGGTACCATGAGATGAAAAAAAAGAACATGGACACGTTTTACAATACACGATAAGGCGGAGCTGTTACATATTTAACTGTCAAAAAAGGAATGTAGAAAAGCCAGATTTAGCCTCTGGCTGAACGATCACCTACTTCCACTTTACGAAAGGAAAGGGTAAAAGGCAACGGGGCGTGGGTGGTTCCCACAGAACCTTCCAGTTCCGGCATTGGATGTCCCGCTGGCAAACTGAAGTCGAAGTTATTCATCATGTTCGCGAAGAACAGGAACAGTTCAATTCTAGCCAGCTGTTCGCCTAAGCAAACACGTCGGCCAACTCCGAAAGGTAAGAAAGTGTCAGGGAGATGTAGTTTGTCGCCATCGAGGAATCTTTCTGGAGTAAATTTGTCCGGTTCAGGGAACAGCTCCGGGTCCATATTGATCTTGTTTAGCAGCGGCACCAAGTGGCTACCAGCCGGTATGATGTAGTTGCCCACTTTCCATGTGCTGAAATAGGGAATCCATATTATTCCGTTGAATGTGAAATTGATGGAAAAGTGTCCATCTAGAGTACTTGATGGAAGTTTAAAGTTTATAGACTAAGTTTAGTAAACCGGCTAATCGCTTCACCACCTTAGGATTCAATGTCATTTTGTAAGTACGTATGTAGTAAAACTTAAAAGCTTATTTTATATCTTTTTTTTTACTCGCTTTTTTATTGTGTTTTTCTGTACTGCGATGTCGATCGTTTTTTAACAAAAGGCAATGCATTAAAATAATAATTTTATTGGTAAAAACTTAGTTTCCAATACTAACTATTTGTTTGCGGTATCTTATTATTGCATTGTCATTGTATCTAAATACATACACATACAAAATTTGGATACCATCTGACCGCTCAAAAGAGAGTCAAAATTGAGTTCCAAGCTTTGACCTAAAATAACCAAAAACTAAGTAAAAGCTTTGAAGTAGAAAATAAATTTCGTAAAGAAATTTCGGTTACAAAATTAAGCACAATTGATACTTAAGGTATATCTTCGTAAGTAAGAATCTAAATTTCACAATAAAAATAAAAGTAAACTTACTTTGTGTTCACGTGAGTAGTTCCCAATGGTACCACAGAGACGATCCGAAGAGTTTCAAAGATGACAGCTTCCAGGTACGGCAGCTTGGGCCGATGTGCCAGCTTGACCTGTGCCCCGGGCTCCAGGACTTGCTCCAGCTCGTGGCGGACCCTGCTCGCGACCGCCGGTTCCCGCAGCATCATGACCAGGGTCCAAACCAGAGTGGTTCGAGATGTCTCCATACCGGCGGAGAAGAGGTCGTTCATTACTTGAACAATCTGCTCCACTGTGGAGGAAGAAAATGAAATAAATGAAAATAGTCTTCGGGATAAGTTATTCTAATTTAAGCATGTAGTCTACATTACAATAAAATCGTTTGAGGTTATTTTAAGGTCATAAAATTGAATCAGTATAGCTGGCTTAATGAAACAATGTCGAAGTCTGTATTCAAGGTTTTAATAATAAAACTGTAAATCTACTAGACTAGGAGCTTAGTTTTATTTAAGAAGTGTTTATTATTAATGACGAATACGAATAAAGGCCTTTAAAGCACACTATAAGAAAGTTATATTGTAACAAGTGCTAATAAACGCTTTGTTACAATGTCTTTTGCACTTATCATTATCTCAATCGTAATTCCATAGAATAGCCTTGAAATGTTATTCAAATGATAAGTAATCGTAAAGCTCGTATTGATAAGAAATCTCAAGATTGGGGTCAACGTCCTTCCACGGTCACGACAAAAAAGATGTAAATTTACATTATTTTAAATAATATCTCTGGTATATTAGAAACAGAGTTAACAAATGATATAAAATTATTCCATCGCGTCATCACAAAAAATTCCACATCATTGTTACCCACTAATAAAGCTTTTCTAAGATGCTTATAAAACAATATAGGAATAAGAGTTCTAATAGGTAATAAATTAAATAACATTGTGGCAAAACGAACCTTAAACAATTCAATCATTGTGTCGCACGGGTTCAAAATATTTGAAACAATTTAAAATAAAACGACGTTTACATCACACAGCGCGTGTGATAAAGTTTTTAAACCAAAATGATCTTTGTATTTACCTGGATCAACGCCGTGGAAAAGTTTGGAGCCAGAATCGGTTTCTTTCTGGATTTCCAGTAAATAATGATCCAAAAGGTCAGCGGGCTCGCGGCGTTCGGCGGCGTTCGTAAGTTGTTCTCGGCGCCTAGACACGTGCCTCACGTGGAACTCGCTCACTAGACGCAGATTGCGACCTATTTCCTCTAAAACCGCCATTTTGCCCGGCAGGTACTGGAAGAAAAAATATCGATCACTTTTCATAGCAGTGCAATGGAATTTACATGTCCCAATCATAGACGTTCTTACATTAACACTAATAATGCACGCCAAGAGCGATTACTAAACTGATTTAGATTTTATTGAGCGGATACCTAGGTAATTTAACTGTCCGAATAACATGTGGGGTAGTTTTCTTATCATTCATTCTAGAAAATAACGGTTAGAAGAGATTTTTTTATTTACGCCTCGTAAATATCCTAACACCTTTGACAAAAAAAAAATGTAGAAGAATAAAAGCTATTTTAGTTTCTAACATGAATGAACCACGAAGCACTAAAATATTAGTTGGTTGCCGTTAGTTGTATATTTTAGTCCCGCGGCTTAGTACAGCTGTTCAAAATCCATTACGCGTGCACTTAAGTGCTACGAACTTCCACCACTAAAAGAGTGCTACGACGGTAGCGTAGAGTGCTACCGTGCTCGCTCGGTCCGGCTACGGTAGCTCAATTCCAAGTTAGAGTTCATGATAATGTTTTTCATCTTTAATACTATACAATTTAAATAGCATCCCATATTCCAGATCCTGTTCATAATGCGTAACATACACTGCTAGGGGTAAAGAGGTCCCAACTAGCAAAAAAAAATTTACATTCTCAATCATAACACGAGAGAATTTATTTCTTTATTGAATAGCAGTACATCTTGAGTTACTTCACTTTAGATCTGAATGTGTAATAATATACATCAGCCAGTTTCTGAAGCCTGTTGTGACGTCACAGGGACTGGGTATGCATGCCAATTAGGTGGTTTGATCATACGGCACTGCGGACGGGGTAGACAGGTCTCAGGCCGCATAGTGACGCAGAGACTGCGTCAGCGGGTAATTTACTCCAAAACGAAAGACGCGGTGAACACTTCCAAGTTTGACTTTGTAGTCAAATTAAGTAGTCATGCAAAGGTTTATACAGCGGGTGGGTTGTTTAATTGTATATCGATTTAGTATAACTATTAAACAACTGTACAAGCCCATGATTTACAAATAAATGATAAACATCGTGGGACACGTAACTACAATTGACCTAGTCCCAAACTAAGCAAAGTTTGTACTATGGTTACTAGTAACGTATAAACATACATAATAGAGTTACCCATTTTTTTGGTATATGTTTACATAATAATATGAAAGTCAACAGCCCATGGTGTAAGCGAGCTGACTTTAAAATTAGTTCTCGATAATACGCTAAGATTATTTATTGGCCCTACCCTTTAAAATTTTTGATCAACATCCACAATAATTCTACCGCCGTGGCCCTAACATGACGGGCTAAGGTTTAACTGACCCTTTCCAGTGTCATAAGAAAGTGACTAAACTAGGCCGCTCCTGTTTGGCCACTAGAGTGGATTGTAAATTCTTTGCCTTCGATCTGTATTACGATCAACTTACCAAATAAGACGGCACGTGCTCCCCGATGTAAATCGAACCGAATAGGTCCATGCCTTTGGAGACGCGTTCGTTGAAGGCCAAGAACTCTGGGTCATTCTGCTCAAAGCGGAAGCTCATCATCAACTGGCAGATGACGTTATGGACGTGCCTGCCCAGTTGCACGGCGGGGTTGATAGGCTCGCCTGCCGTAGCTTCTAGCGAACGCATAAATTCTTGGATCTCCACCTACGGAAAAGAACATTGTTAACGTACCATTAGTTTTAGATATTTCGATCAATTTTTTTTCATACTCAAAAACTTAGCAGCCCCACCAATAGTCCAACTAGCATAGTGGTAACATTTTTCGTTAATGAAGCTACTTGGTTAAGGATTTAAGAAGACAAAGGTGTTAGGATGGAAACGTTACATATTACCAGTAAGACTATATAGAATGTCAACAACATTATAATTTGAGTATAAAAATATTTTAAAATAATAATATCTATATTATTAATTTAGAATGTCGTATTTTAATGAAAAGACCATAACTAATAACATTAGGTAAATTATCTCTGTCACAACATAACACATAGCAGTCGTAGATACTTATACACGTGTTTGAAACTGTGTAAACGCGCTAAACTATGTTGAGAGAACGCTTATTTACTCACCATAATGTTTGCTTCAAATCGCTGATAGTTCCACAGTTTTACTCCCAGAACTCGGAACTTCTCGAACAGAAACTGTCGCTGCTTCTTCCAGAGCAAACCCTCGCTCAGAACTATTCCTGTAAGAAGAAGAGATGTAAAAATCTAAACTATTTTGATATTGTCATCATAAAATCGTTAACGTCTCGTTTGAGTCAAATTACTTTTAACAGAGTGCCATGAATAGATCAATAATCGAAATTTAATTGCTTGAATTGAATGCTTACCTCGCCCGCCCATTAAGTTGTTGAGTGGTGTATGCGGCCGGTCTGTGGAGTCCGGTCGATTGAAAAGATCTCTCAAGAGGCGAGCGGAGCCGATGCACACCACCAAGTTGGAGCCAAGTCTCACAGATGTGATGTCTCCGTAACGAGCAGCCAGCTTTAGATACCATGAGTGCGGCGAGCCGTTGCCCGTCCATGGCAGACTGCCCAGGAAAGGGATACCCCATGGACCTGACAACAAAACTGTACTGAAACACTGTCTTACTCGTAATGTCATGCGATGTATCTATTGTTATCTCAAACACTTTTGTAAAACCTTGCGTTTGACCTACTTACATAGATATTATACTACGTGGCGAACATTGCAGAAAATGAAGGTGGGAACAAAATGAAACATGAAATGAAATTGGGACCGTTCATGCATAAATAAACGCTGACATTATTTTTTTTTAATGTTTTGATGAGATTTGCCGAGGTGTTAACTCGTACTTACCTGGTGGGAGCATCCGCTGTCTGCTAATCGATTTGTAAATTATCGAAAAGAAAATACTAAAAGTCAGTACAGTTAGAGCTAGCCTCAAATAGTCAATGATATTTAATGGCGAGAGCATCGCTCGGAAATGTTGCTCAAGGTCGAACATTTTTAAGCGGTGTTAGAAGCGCGTTGCAATACGTATTGCGGCATAGGAGCACATAGATTTGTGAGGAGGCTATTGAATCACGTTTGACTTATATATCTGCGGGCGGAAGCAGCGCGTAATCATGTTATCGCATTATGCACTAAGTTTTGATATGAAATTTAACGTGGACGATTATTTTAATTTTATTTTAACACGGATCACTCCATCGCTGACGCTGCCAAACCAGAAAAGGAACGAGCGGCGGTTGCAAATCGTTAAGCTTGATTTTTAAACCTACCCTCTTTACTCGATTTACAAAGTTTCTAGGCTATAGATTAAATAATATGGGTTTGAATGCATTATTTTTTTAATTAATGCAGAGACATTTTTATTGTTTAAAAAACATAAAATTATTTTTTACCTAATGATTGAGGCGTATTTAATCATGCGTTGATTTATATTGAGGATTGTAAAATAAAGTGGTAAACTCTTATGGCCTCGCTTAACTGTGCTCTGTTAGTATGTCTGTCTTTTACGGGCACCTGTCTCAGGAATCGCTAGTGATATCGACTTGTGGTACAATTATAGATCGTACTGACCAAGTCTACCAACGCACAAATAGTTTTGAAAATATAAATCATATGCAATGGCAACACAAAGACAAAACTTGGGCATGGTAGGACTTTGCATTGTGTGTTCATTATTTTTTCATTGTTTATTATTTAAATTTAATTTCATAATTTGAATTTCCTACAAAATAAATAGAAAATCAAATGCGCTTACAAAAAAATCTTGAAAGTACTTTTGTTAAAAAGGATTATTCAATTTGAAAATCCACAAATATGGTCGTACATTGTTTTAAAAAAACCAAATTTTAGGGCTTTTCGTTCTTGGTTTACAACTAAAAAAGTCACAAAAAATTATCACCACTTCATAATTTACGAAATCCTAAATCTAAAATAATTCTGATTGAAGATTTTAGTTAAATATTACCAGAGAAATAAAATTATGCTTTTAACTGTTGTGACTAGGATTTTTTTAACAAGAAATTTAGCAAAAGCCAAAAGAAGGAAGGGTTATGTTTTGTGCATACTTCTCGTGTACCTTAAAACGTGAAATTTGGAGTTTTGGAAATTCCACCGTTGAAGGAGTTTAAAGGGGGAACGAAAGCTACCTTTTTTATATGTAATATAGGAAGGGAAACAAGCAAGTGGATCACCGGATGGTGATACTTTTACATATTTCTGCAAGGAGGTACACGTCCCAATTGCCCACTGTGTCCCGAAAATTACAAGTGCCAAAGAGTGACAAATAACACGAGCTCTTACCCGTGGCTTCGCCGACAGCGAATTATTTCTGCATTTTACGGGATTTTATGGGATTTTATCCTATGTTTTAATCCAGGACATATTCTATCTGTCTATTAAATTTCATCTAAATCTATACAGCCGTTATGGCGAACAAACATCCAAACATCCATAATAACCAAACCTTCAAATATCCAAACGTCATTATTTTCGCTTTCGTAGCACTTATAAGTTTTGTGGTAGATACTGGCCTCTGTTCACCAGCCCCGTCTTAGAGATAGGGACTGGTGTATGATTTGCCCCGGCACAGGCCAGTTTCTACATTAAGAAAGGTCCACTGAGCTTCATATACTCTTTTTTTACAACTTTTACGGTGTGTGCAGGTTTCGTAACGATATTTTTCTTTCAACAAAAAATCATGGTCACTTATTTATAAATAAATATTTTATCTATTTTAAAATGCACTTTAATATTGTTTGGCATTATAGCACACAATAACGGCATCGGTCAAGATTTTGTAAACTTTAGTTTTTTTTTTACTTCTCATTCGTACTCGTAACTGGAAGCATGTTTTTCTAGTCAAGCAAAACTGGGAGCGTTTTAACATGCTATAGAATTGCGTTGCATATTTTGAAAAAATTGCGTACAGTTCTTCCTGCCCCCTTTATTCTCTAAGGAAATCACCGTCGAGCTCGACTTCGAAGCAAAACTGTCTCGCTCACACATGCTCGTGCGCTCGAGCAAGACTGGGCGTTTCTCCGACGTCAACTTACCGTTATTGTGCTTAGAAAATCACCCCCTGGATCACCTCAATCACCCCCCAGTCGTGTGGTAGCCACGTGTCAGTCATCTTGTTTTGCTGTACTTTGAGATCTGTACCACGTACAAGCCTTACTTGGTCGTCTTATTTGGTCACTTCTACTCTAAAACTGATCATATTTCTACATAAATCTAATCGACCAAATAATTTGACATAATTCGGGTTTAACTTTGAGGATCAGAAGGACCATTTAATTAATCAAATTCTGACGTTAACTTTGGCCGTCACCCGTTTTCGTAATGGCCGATGTTCTTAAACATAAAAATTATTTCCAATGTAAGCTGACCGCACAGACTTTTCTTACCCAAGCAAAAACGCGAAAGCACCATTAATTAAAGACAAAAAATAAAAAATTGCTAGAATAATTCCTCTTAATCGCAAATAAAAAAATAATTATGATCTGTTCTTCGTTCATTCAAACTAAAACATGATCATAAATAGGGTTAACCACTTTTAATACCTAATACCTGATATGTCGAGGTTTCAAAAATTGCAAAATGTACAACGAGAGTTTTTTTTATTCTCAACAATTTCATTAATTTTCAAGAAAGGATACCCCTCCCTCCTCTTTGAGGTTACATTGAAACTTGTCCATTCCATCTTGTAATACTTCTAGCGGCCATTATGACTGACATAGTTAAAGTCATCCGTCAGTGCAGCCCCTTTCTATGACACCTAGTAAGACAGGAGGTGCACTTAGGGATAAATTATCATATGCCAGACTTGCTAGGATCCTAGTGGGGCTACTTTAGGGTTGCCAGCCCGCAGGGTTTAACCCGGATTCTAAGCCAATCTAAATATATCTTACAGAAAATCTGTTTTTAACAAGATAGCAACGTTTTAAAATATCCGAGTCTTACCATTTTTGAAAGAATGCAACTCTTAATTACGTAACATGACGAGGATGGATGTGAAGCAAGGAGCAAGGTAGTATAGATCTGATCAAGATCACCAACAATCATCAAGATCTGAAACAACCGGGCACCAATGGAGCAAGCAGTGCATGCCCGACTCGGGTCAATAGTCGACCTCAAAACAATAAATGAATCAAACAAAATTTTAGGTTAACGACGTAAATACAAACCAACTATTTACTCTAGTTTAATATTTGCATTAACAAAACTAAACTAGAATGATGTGTTCATTCATTTAATATTAAATGTCCATTTGCTCTCGGCTTTGAGGTTAACTCTTAACATGACCCGGCCAATCCGGCCAAGCCCACCCAAAGCCGATAAATAAGTATCCCACTCGCTTCAGAGCCATCTCGTTGGATATTGCGCCACAGCTCTAAGAACACTGGTGCTCGAGCGTAAATAATGTAATCAGAAAAAACCTAATTACAATATAGGGTATTTACCCCGAGTGTGTATCTAATAGCTAGAGTAGGTAAATAGGTCATTAACCTGTTGTCAGCAGCGGCGGGCATTGACCGCAAGGTCATTCTGCTATCGAGCATCATCAGCTTACATAAGCAGCAATTGCGGTTGGATTATAGCGCTGGGCCTTATCGGGGCACTATGTTATTCTCACGACCGCGTGTTCCGGGTTCAATGTTCTCGCAAGGACGTTCGTTCAATCGCAATGACTGACGTGTTTCACTTCGCTGATTTATTTATAAACTAACGTTCCAAAACAAACTCCATTCCTAACGTATACGACTCATTTTACTGCGCGCACAGCAGCGGCATCTAAGACGCCTTAATAAGTGCCTTTCCACTAATGTTGCCGCAATGTTTGAATGATATAAATTTTACTACCGTAGTAATTAAGCTATCGGTCATTGGCTTCTATTACATAATCATTACATCGCAATGTTTACTGGCATATTAGTAGGAAGAAAAATAAACATTCGTCAGAAATGTTTATTTCGATTGCGACAGTAATAAGCGTGTCGTTAACTATCGCAGCATTTAAATATCCCAACATTAAATTAGGCATAGCTCTCTACGAAGTTAAGTGCAAAGTTCTAAAAGTACATATACTTACTGTTAGGGTCCCTGCGCCTGCCCAGAACGCGCGACTGCGTGTCAAGTAGTCTCAACGTGGTCGCAACTCGCACCCATTCGCAACACTTGGCGATTGTTTGTTGGTACCGTATCGCAACTGCGTCGCAATTGCGTCGGTATCACTGCAAAAAAAGTCACCGCACGCAAAGAGTCTTGTCAAAGAAGAATTTTGTTTTTTAGTCATGTAAATTGGGTATCCCCAGTTATCTCCGACATGAGTTAACCTACAATGATAAAAAAAATCGTTTTAAGAACTTGCTTAATTGATCTTTGTAAAAATATATTAACCTGTTTCTTAATACTGGCTCGTTGATATTTTGTTAGGAATTTTCTATGAGCCAGTTGAAATTACACATCGTTTAAAATCGTGTCGCGTTTTAATCTTTTTTTTATGGTACAAACAGAAACAAACTCAGCCGACCATTAACACATTATGGGATCAGATCCTGCAATAAATGAATTTACATTTGAATTAACGAGGAAACTGAGAGAAAATTGTCTGTTCTTGAAAGGGATAGATAAGTATATCAACTTCATAGTGCATACGTGCCTACTATGTGCCTCCCTTTCGGAAAATGACACTTACTCGCATTTCCGTCTTTATTAGTGACTTATGTGTCTTCGACTGTACTATACATATGTCGTATAAATGAGGGGGATCTTAAATATCCCGGTAGTTTTTCGTAAGTAACAAAACCTAGAGTAACCAGACGTCTGTTAAGCATATTGTATATGAATGCTTATTGTACGCATCTAAACGTTTCGCATGTAATATAAACGGAGTAAAATTGCTAAAACAATGGTCGGCATTTTTTTTAAGTTTTTGTTTCTAAGTTGGTATATTGTTTAAAAATAGAGGTAGAAAATTTACAATTTGTTTTTTGTTAGTAGTAGATTTTGCTTAAATTGTAAAAGAATATTTATTTTATAGTTTATAGGTTTAAAGACAAACAAAGAACCCTTATAATTTGACTATAATGTCTATATCCATTTTTTTTAATGTCGAGTAAGTGTAATCTTAGACAGCTCTTTAATAATTTCTGTATATGACGTACCATTTAGGACTTATAGAGCTCTTAAATGTAAAATTTTCTACACCTTAAACTACGCGTAGTAGTTACTAGAAATTTGTAAAAAGCCTTAATTAATATAATATGAGTTTATCTATTCCTAAAATTTTATTTTTTTAGAAGTTGCGAACATTTCCTTTTTAATGTATTTTTTACTTTGTATATAGTTGTAACCAATATATATCAGTCAATTAAAGTCTAGCCAAAATATAAATACTTACCTATTATATCTAATATTTCAGTACCTAGAAGTCTGCGCGTTTGATATAGGTATACCAAAATGTCACACCAAGAAATAACGTCAAAATACCAACTGCATAAGAACCACTCTTTGTCTGCACGAGGGCGTTTTGAAAAGATGGCCTCAATCCACACTTTTTTCTGTGTCACGCGTAACCACTGAATATGAGCTGAAAAACTGAAGGCGCTATTCTCTCTGTGCACCTGTCAGATGTTTCAGCGAGCGCACTCAACTTTTAATGACGCAAGTAACGTTGCGAATTTGTTCAAAATCTTTCGCCCGAGGTTCAGAAGAATTCACAATGAAATTGGTATTTTTAACAGTTTATTAGGCCATCAATTAAATAATATTAGAAAGCACCGAACGAGGAACTTATGTAATTCGGTTTTAATAAATTAGTGTTAATACAAGTCATTTGTCGACAGTTCTTACAAAGTTCTGTTGACGATGGGATTGCCTAGTGGTTGGTAATCCTAACCACGAAGCCAGGGGGTTACGTGTTCGATCCCGGGACAAATGTTAGATGTAAAACTGTTACAAACTAGCAAGGTAGGTAATTTGATCCCATTTAGCACCAATGATGAATATGAATTTTTGTATCATGTCTATATTTCTGATCTCAAGTCTAGAACCCATATAATATTGTACGGCTTTGTTTAGTTTGGGTCTAGGTCAATTGGTGTAAAAGATATTTATTAATTTATTTTAGTCAGGTGATTTCGTTTTTTTTTTAGGCAAGAATCTTATCCAAAAATACGTGACAATCTCATCACAGATATGCATTATAAGAACGCGATAAACAAGTTATTTTGACCGATAAGTACTTACGTACCTGCTCGGAGTAAATACGTCAAGCCGTGTCGATCGCGGACGTTGGCGCGATAGCTCGGGTTCATCGACCCCGTGCTCACTGTACCATTGGGTCATGTCATGAGTATTTTGACAACGCAGCGCGAAAATTATCTAATCGGCACGCGGCCGCGAGGACGTGGGGCCAACGACACCGGACCGTTGCCGACGAAAGTGAAATGTAAAGGCTCACTTCCGCCCCCAGCGATACCGAGCTAGCACTTAACTCACTTATTTTTAACTGGACAGCCTTAATTAGTAGTAGATTAACTTAACCAGTTGCTGGTTGTAGTATATATGGGCCGGTTCAACCGGGGTAGTACAACACTCTTGAGAAGACCGGCGTGAAGTATTAGCTTGCTTTTAATACGGTAGGAGATCCAGAGGCCCATGGGGACCATTGGGTCCTAAGAACCGCTGATCAGCGATTCTTAGGGATGCTGGTCCTCATAGCCAGCGGTGATCGCTTTCTATCAGGTAAGGTTTCCATAGAAAAATAGCAAAGAAGTCGAGAGGTACTTGTGACTAGGTATACAATTATACATACATATAAAAAAAGAAGATGTTTGTAAAAGAAAGCCATCAAACTAAAATCCCATGGTCGTTCCTAATAGGCAAGCCAAGGATAGAAAATAGAGAGTTTGATATTATATCTCAATTAGAGTTTTTTTTGTGAATTTCGTGATATATAACCCCCCCACTAGAAAATGATTATAAGTACTGAATATTTACCTTAAGATATAGTATTTAACTCTAAACGTTACTAGAGTCTATTGCTTTACAAGTAACTGTGTAAGGAACCTAACAAGAACTTTAAGTAAGTACAAAGACAACATTCTTATTTTAAAAATAAAAAACTGGAATATTTTATCATGCATAACCCGAGCCAGAGGCACTTTCACAATGCTCTAACCATTTTGGATATAAATAGGAAGCTTTTACTCGCGGCTTCGCACGCATAATTTTATTTATTTTCTATACGTTTTACAGGATAAAAAGTAATATTTGTTTTAATACAGGACATGATCTGTCTGAAAATTTTCGTCTAAACCCATCTAGCCGTTGAATGGAAACAAACATCCAGATAACCAAACATCATTAAGATTTTAGTATTTATCATATTACTTGGGAAAGTAGTATATTGTAAGATTTAATGGAGCAGAATTTCTGAATATCTTACAACGGTAGATATCTTCGGCTGCACACGGAAGGCTAACTTTAAGCGGAGTGGGTGTGCCGCCAACTCGACTGACCCATATGACCGAATTGTACATTATGCTAGCTTAGTGGTTGTTACCAGCTGTTTTAACAGTTTCAAGAAGTTACACCTACTTGCATTGTTTGAAGCCTTAGTCACGACTTCCTGTTGACTTCATGGATCGCACTGATCGTAGGTCATCGTCACCTTTTTTTCGCTTATCTTCGGCTACGTACAGCTACACCTACGCCTATAGTACGGTCAGTCTCAGAATTAGCTGAACATTTTAGGACCTTGCCTCTGTCAGTGATGTGACATATTCTAGAACTCTCATTTCGATCATTAATACGACAAGGTTCTTAAATGTTAAGCTACTTCTGAGGCTGACTGTACCCGGCAGTAAATATTGCACATCGGCTAGTTTCGGATTTGTATTTAAAACCCGAGTGCGACAAAGACGCTATACGAAGCCAAACTAGCCGATGTGAAATATTTTACTGCCGGGTACTGTACTCGTAATGCTAAGTTCACACGTGGGCAGAACCGAGAGGCAGCTGTGGACAGCACAGTACTATAGAGTGACCAACCCTGTATGCTCATTTTACAGAATATGTAATCTTAAATTACAGGATTCATGGAAAAAATATACGACAACGCGTTTATCGTATGGTTTGGTGCCGTATTTGTCAAATTGTAAATTCAGGACTAGTAGCTGAAAAACGGGATAGTTGGCCACCCTACACTACTAATACAATTTAAACGCGCACGCTGAGGCAGAACACTGTCGGCGTGCGCGTTCAAATTGTGTTAGTACCTACTTTGCTGTCCTCCCTACCTAATGCTTCACTGTTCTGCCCCCGTGTGAAATCAGCTTAAGGTCAAAACAAAATAAACGTCAAGGCTTTGGTACAGTGCGATTATTTAAAGTTTGCCCCTCCGCATTAGTCGACAAAAATCGATTTTGGATTACATTGCCACTTTGGATCATTTTATGATACTTGACCTAATCAAAGGCAGCAATGTAGGTAAAGTCGACCAAGGAATTGCTTGACCACTTTTGAACCTTGTCCCTTTGTAATACAGTCGAAAAGTGGTCAAGCAATTTCTTGGTCGACTATACTTCGCCAAATCTTGAAATATTTGTACGGTAAGTAATTTTAATTTATTAGGCTGGTAGTTATAATTAATTTACGTTAAAGTTAAATTAACGTCAGAGAGACAGACACAACCTGTTAGGATTATATCCTAAGCATTGGGTCCGTGATAAATTCCCTAAAATACAAAAGCGATATACCGAATTATAATGTGAGTAGATCCGAGTACATACTCCGGGTATTCTGAACGGAGTCGAACCCACTCGAAGCAGTGACAGAGTAAGACCAATAGTCAACCGGTGTCGTTTTTCAAGAAAACTGAATACATTTTTTCAAAAGATTCAACAAGAATGTTACAATTATAACCCTTGTAAAAGTGAACCAATGATGTCCATTTATTTGCTTACCTGCAATTGTATAATAATAATAAATAACAATGATGAGAAATAAATGAATACAAAAGATCAAAGTCTGTGCTCTTAATAGTCACGGATTCGCATAGGTAAGCATGTTAAGTACGTAACGGTCATCGCCCTTTAGCATTTTGCGATGTCCGTCGCTCAGGCAAAAAACTTTTTAAATTATTATAACGACTGGACGATTCAAGTTCACAGGTTCATCAAACCCTTACCTTTGGAATGACGCCATTAGCGTTCAAAACTTCTGTTTATTCGAAAAACCAACTGAATGTCGGAATAATCCTGAACAATCGAACAGTCGACACTTCTAGGCACAGAATTCCGCGACGCAATAACATAATGTTAAAAGAACATAGAGAAACCGAATAAAGACTCGGGATACAATGAGCCACTTTCTACAGAAAACGTGTATAAGGAATAAGATATGAGGTCAGACTGAGTGTAGAGACAGTTTTGAACGTAACTTATCACTTAAACAAATGTCTATAATTAACTTGACTGTAACTTAACATGTGTAATATATCATGATGTAGGTACCTATTGGAGCCGTAATTAGACTATAGTAACCAACGTTAAGTCTTATTGATAATAAACACATTCATTTACCTACTACCTAAAGGTTGTAAACTAAAACTTAACTTACATGTTGTGTAACTGATGCAACCTCTTAAATAAACGTTACTAAATGTCACTAGTCGGGGGATTTCCCTAAAATTTGATACGAAATTTTAGTAATTCTTTTTTTACCTGTTGCGTAAAAACGTAAAGATGAATTTGGCGTATAAAACCCGATATTAAAGTTTTGTGACTTATATTCTATGAGTTAACCCCTAGCCTAGATACCCTAAATTGTTTTCGTTATTTTTTCCTCAAACGCAATTCAGGTCAAAGAGTTAACTGCATTCCAACAGCATTATCTCAAAATTTATCAAGTGTATTGCAGGATTTGCAGGTTATAAACAATCATGCCATGCAAGTAGGGACGCGAAGACTACCCGGCGGCACAAACAGAAGTGCCATCAGCAACATCTTTGTAACATTCATGACTGCAACTATAACAACACAACTTCGTATTCTGTTAGATCGGTTGAACATCGATGAAGCGAGCTTTATGCGATCATAGCATTTCTTTGATGATTGTGGCGCTAGGAATAGGGACGTTGGGCAAAGTTGTCCTGGTCGCTCCTTGCAACGTTCTAAAAGCCACCGGGGTATTGCCCTACGCTTTGAGACTGGCGTGTAGACAGACAGGCGGACATAACGGAAGTTAAGTGAAAAATAACAATTTATACCAATAGTATCACCGTGTAATTCGAAAAATACCAATTAATATCAGATATGTCCGCAGCTATCTTATATTATGAACCAATTTGTAACAAATTTTGTTATATTGCTTGTTTGCCTTCCTATATTGTATAAATAACACAGGTATACCTACACACACACAAACACATATACCTACACATTGCTAGGTACCAGGGTTATGTATTATACCTCAAGTACTAAGCAACAAATTATCATTTTCCTCATGAATCTAATACTAAATCGTAGTTAAATCGCGCGACGAATGGCGGAGTGAACCCGCGCAGTGACCGGCGCGAGGCCGAACGATCACCTCCCTTATGTAACCCAAACAGTGCCATAAATCGCAACAGCCACTTAAACATAATTAACACAGCCCAGGTCTTTGATCTTAGTGAATGCACTGTTGATGCTGATCGGAGATAAACATTTGTTTTGCATTCGTAGCTCGAGGAACTGCGACGTACGTAAGCGGTTTCATCTGTGAACTTACCTACTAGATTTAAGATTGATTTTAGAGATGCAACGGATAGTTGTTTGGCCGGATACCGGATACCGGATATTCGGCCTGATCACCGGCCGAATATCCGGTATCCGGCCGCCGAAAATTCGGCCGGCCAAACGATACCTACATTTTAGTTTGGCGGCGGGCGCGTCGTGCAGGTTTCAACCTGTTACGTATTGTAGGTTCGCGCGTACCGTTTTCTTGGCAAGAAACGAGTTTTATTAGGTCAGTGTACGGAACTATTTCGTTCGTATGCAATTGGATACTAACTAATGCTGATCATAGGATTTCTTAACTACTTTAAATGAGGCTTTTTGATATGTTTAATTAAATTGTACGCTAAATGTAATACTAATAAACGAATATTGATAGTTTGTTGTTGTTTTCTTGTATACTAACCATTTTTCAAAGTTAAATACCAAACAGAATCACTATTCGGTATCCGGCCGGATAGTGCGCAACTATCCGGTATTCGGCCGGATAGTAAAATAATGGCCGGATAGGCCGGATACCGGATAGCAACCGGATATCCGTTGCATCTCTAATTGATTTAGATCTTAGTACGTACATACTACCCTCTCTTGTGACACTGCTTCGGTTTACCAACCTGGGTTTCAGGGACCCCTAGATGCCAAAGGTATGGATGCTCTAAGATGCCAAGAGGTCCGCTGACAAAATAAAAATAAGCACCTAACAAAATAAATAATGTTATAAAGCATGATGGATGGTGAATTACATTTTTCGTGTTAGTAAACACTACTATCGTTAACACTACTATACCGTTTTGATAGTAAACATTACTATCAAAACGGTTTTTTTTTTAGGGGTCCACCTTTAAAATCGGTTGGAAAAACCTATACTAATTAACTAGACAGATCTGCACATTGGGATAAATGTAAATTGAGGAGTCTTGTTAGGGCCACAGTACAGTTCCGACCAAAGATAAGTCTGATTCGGATACAAGAAGATAGCCGAAGAACATTACTTTAGTCTGAATACTAGTATATCAGTAGTAGCGGAATCGATGCTTGAAGTACCAATTTAATTTCAATTCATTAATCTAAAGTTTTGAAACTTTTGCACCTTATTGCAATGTTCAATGTTATCGACAGTACTTCTTCAGTATCGACAGTCTTGGCAAAAGTTGGATTTTTCCCTTTTGGACTATGTTACCTATAGCTATGTTATGAGTTATAAGGTATAGTTATTTACTTCCCCTTAGGTTTCATGGAAGTATTAAACACAAAAGATACTCCATAATAGATTCACATAATATTTATTTATTGTAAAATGAAAACAAATACCTGGGTCGTTCTTCTTTTTAACCTACAAAAAGGCGTCTCCACCAGTCAGTGAAAGAAAAAACAAGGAAATTACCATTATTTTTTCTTAATTGTATTTTAACGTGCACTGTACTATACACATAATGGCTGTGCACGATTAAATAACATATGTATTGAATAATTTTATTGTAAAAAGTACGTTACAGAGTTGTAAACCCGCGTGACAGAAGTGTATAGCATACAAATCACAGTGTCTCCCGATACCTCGGCTTGCGTATAATCCATAATATTTCGAAAACAATATATGATGACACAAAATGTAAAAATATCTTATAACTCCTAAATATATTGCCTATCATGTAATAGCAACCATAGTTTTTTATCACTTTTAATAAAAAATTCAAAAAATTTCAAATACTTGTCTCCTACTACCTGATGTTTTATTTTGTACATTCTGTCACGTAGGTTGTCCTTCGAAATACGCATGTGTGCTGTTCGTCTTTGTGGCCTGCGATTGTAGGTTTAGTTCCCCTTCTCCCCTTGGTACTATTTCCCCTCTGACATCAAGAGACAGCGCGTCCGTCACCCGAAAGCTGTGATAGGAGGTGCGTGTGTTTATTCGGCTAACGCTTCGTCACGTAAGTAATTGATTTAAATTATAATTATTATTGTTATTTTTCGTTGTCTACTCTTACGTAATAAGAAATATTTTATTGTCAACGTGTAAATCATATATTCTATGTTAACTTTTAAATGTTATCGACTTTTCAACAAATTTTTACCTCTCCGTCACATGACAATTCTGTCGCATATTTATTGTGACGGAGTGGTAAAGTACGTGACGGAGGGGTAAAACAAATGATATTCATGTTCTATTTATGCTGAATCAGAGAAATAGTGAAATAGATACACTAGTTACTATGGTAGTTATTCCTACGGAAAGTGTAACAAATATTTTTCTATTTTCTCGTATGTTTAGGTACCTATTACTTATCTTCTATTTCCAGATACCGTCATGGCGAAAAAGAAGACAGAGAACAGCAGAAAGACAGAGGCGTTGTCGGGAGAAACGAAAAAATGACCCTGGGAAGGTAACTGAAATAAAGCGCAAGGATTTAGAAAGATAGCAATCGAAATCGAAAGAAGCTAGTAGCTGACATGAACATGCAAGAACATCGAATTAAAAAGCGGATATGGCAAGAAAGGAATAAAAAAGAAGTGTGAAGAAAAAGATGCTTGAAGAGGTACTTTTAACACTCTATCGCCAATACCAGAAATCCCATGACCCCATCTGCAACACCGACCACTCTAAAGTATCTACTCGTAGTTCAAGGGGAAGAAAGATAGTAAAAAGAGATAGAACAAAGTTATACAGAGATAATTTAAAGTTTCAAGAAAAATAGACCAGTTAGAGGAGAAAATTCGAAAATATAAGAAGAGATTGCACAGAAAAAAAACAGCAGTAGCATCAAAGATGAAAGCAATAGTCAGAAGACAAAGAAGTTATTGGCATTGGAAACGATACAAAACTGTCCAAAGTCGAGAAGAAAAACGCCTCATCCAATCGGTACTTCGAACCCGTAACGTAAAAGAGTCCACAATGCAGATTGAATTGGTGAGAGGGTGTAGTCCGACCTTTAGCATACGAGAGCGTTCTACCAAAACATACTGATGTTGTATGGAAGATTCGTCAGTTCTTCTTGCGGGGTGGTGTAACGAGAGCTACAGCTGGTAAGAAGGAGACTGTCACGCACAAAAAAAGTAAATACGGATAAGATTTTTATTGGACTCCATGAAAAACCTATACAAAGCCTTCTTGAAAGAAAATAGTGGTTTTCATTAATTATCCAAGTTCGATCTCATGTTATTTTTTGTGATAATGTTGAAGACTGATTAAGATTTATAACAAAATAAATGATACAAGAACAATAAACCTGTTTTGTTCCAAAACGCTGCCTGGTATCCCCTAGAATAACAACTCTGTTACATAAGTTACTACTCTGTCACGATGTCTCCTGGCAGGAAAATTGTTTTGGTCGTTTATATATTTAGCAATGACTTGTGCAACATTGGAAAATTACTATTTATAATAGTTGATGATATTCCCGTCTGTGATATTCGTATTTATTTGTAAATGATAGTAAAAATTGATTTATAGCGAAAACATACTTTATATTAGCGGAAAATGTGACAGAGTGGTATAAGATCATGAATAAAACATATTTTATAAATACAAATGTATTATTTTAATATGTTTTCTAAAAGTTCCTTTAGCTAATTAATGTATTACAAAAGTGCAAGTTATTTGACGGAGAGTATTCGATAGAATAAAATAAAAGATTTCGTGACAGAGGTGTAATTTTTTTTGTTGAATCTATCTTTCAGGTCTTGAAAATCGTAAAAAAAATCCGTAAACTTCTCGGCCAACAACTTTTTCCGATAGAATAGAAATTCTGCTATCAGAATATATATACATACAGACGAGGAAGCTTTATATATATTTTTTTGAAATTGAGCTAATGTTTTATCAAATTGTAGGTTAAAAAGAAGAACGACCCACCTAAGCATCACGGCATGACAATTTGGTCGATGTTTTTAAAATATTACTAAAAAGTTACGTAAACTTTGTCGTCTTCCTTTCTATTATGTAAGTATATGAACGTATACACTGATGGGTTTTTCCGTAATTGTAATGCATAATATGCAATATGCATAATAGAAAAACACAGAATATAATGCTTTCGTTTTATATTTGGACCGCACAAGTAACAGCTCATAGTAATAAATTATATTTGAATATAAATCATTTTGTTTTCGTGTTTTATGGCACTTTTTACTATCTTATCACAACAGAACTACTTATTAAATTTACACCTAAATAATAACAGTATAAAATGTTTTTTACTTACTATCAATTATATAAATTTAAGTCATATCACTCAAAAACAAGTGGAAAAATGGGATGTGCGCTATCTCTTGACAGCCACCACACATTGGACTATTACAAGCCTAATCTCTCCTTACAGGCAGACAGAAAAACATAAGTGTCATAATACTATTGTATAGAGTTCTGTACAAACAGCAACAAACTTATCTGACCATTATAGAGGGAACTGAGAGAAATTGTCTATGATCGAAAGGAATAGATATATCAACTTCATAGTGTATACTATATACCTCCAATTCGAAAAATGACACTTTCTCGCAGTGTGTCTTCGATTGTACTTGCTCTATTATTTAATCTATATTCGAGTGAGCCGTCCGCGAGGCAACCACTTCTTGCTCGGTTTGAACTTTGGCACAGAATAAATAATACAGAAGTTCAACTTCAAATAAAAACGGCGTTTAGATATAAGAAGCGCAGTCTCGCAATCTGTCGTATAACTTGGTATTCGTTCACACACGCGGCAACTCAATTGTACTGTACCCCAGTGTAGCAGTGCGCCAATATTCTTAGGGCCTCCGCTAAGTCGCTGGGGCGCACGGAACGGATGCGCGCCTATAGAAAAATAGTACGAGAGCGTCCGCTAACTCGCGCGGGTATGGGTTCATACTATTTTTCGATAGGAATGCACCCGCGCCGTGCGCCCGCGCGCCGTAGCGGACGCTCTTTTAGCTCCTCGAAGTAAGCAGCGCCCGATCAAGACCTTTCCGTCGACAACCACCGTTTTACTAAATTACTAAATGCATTAAATTGTATTTTTAGGGTAAAAAATAAGGAAACGCAGTATATCCACTGAGAACATTCTTATACATCGTGGAAATCTAACAATCGCATTATAATTCTTTAATAAAAATGATAAAAAGTATAAAAAATGCTACTATCTAAGAACCTACTGCAACTGGTCAGATCTCAATGGTTTTAAATACAATTCAGTCTTATATAAGTAATTTCGCGTTTTCAATCGTTTCGGTTCGAGACCTTAGTTCATTCACAGCAGGACTGATAATTATTTTCTATAATTCTCATCCCGCAAGTTAATTTGCTATAATTAGAATTACTACAAAAAATATTAGCTGAATATAACCAGTTATATCAAAAAGTGGCTAGTTGTAAGTTTAATTTAGGTAATATTAATGTTTATCATCTTTTAATCGTGCAATCTCGTGTCTTTTTTTACTGTGGCTAAACCTGTCGGGTGTTTTTTGACTTTTGAGCGCTTGACACACGCCAGCCGCGCGCAAATCAATGCCGGCTAAAATATACGCTCGCGTATTTGATCGACCCGCGGTTGATGAATGCCGAGCGCTCGAGAATCAAAACCAGCCCGCTGTTTCGGAATAAATTATATTTAATATTTGTATTCTATATTCACCAACCACGCATGGCTCCAGATGAGATTCCTTACAGAAACACCTTATCGTTAGAAAAAAACTAAGGAAAGTTAGCTATAAAATGGCATATTACTCAGCTCCTTCGTAGCCAGTCTAGCTGCCCTGTTCAAAGTGACGTTACAATGAGTATGTAATGCCTCTAAACATTCGCTCTCCGCTTTACTCCACCTGGATTCCATGGCCACAGAGAACGCCGTACAGGAAAACGTGCACAGCAAACTTATAAGAATGCATACTCTCATTTTAATGGCGTCGCTGGGTAGCTCGAGAAGACGCATGAAGTTGAAACTCTTGTCATCAAATAGGATCTTCTCGACCACTTCTGCGTGCTCCGGCAAGTCTTGTAGGATCGTTATCAGTAACCCAACTATGTTCAGTACAATGCGAGGCGTTTTTGAATCTGTGAACAATCAATAAACTGTATTTTAAACAGTGGCGATGGCGGTATCAGTGTTATAATGGCAAGTTCTAGTTTGACACTGATCCAGTATGAAATTGGAGCATGAGCTCGATTTGTAACTACCACCCTTAGTGCAGCAGTGAACGCCATTTATAAAGTTTTGGTACCAAAAAGAAACTAAAGGAAAGTTTTATTTTTAATTTAAATGTAATAAATATGTATGTATGTCTTTAAGGGTGGTTATCTATGGGCCTATGGAGCCTTATAATAACTATCTTTATTATTGTTATTATTTGTTTCCTAGGCCTAGTTGAATATCGTGAAGAATCTACCAACCGGAATATTGTGCCAGCATTTATTTTTCTAAGAAGTTATCTACATTGGTAGATTATTGTCATTTGTATGTTGTGTGACAAAAATCTTTGCATGTCACCCTAATGAACGACGGTGCTTACAGATTCTAGTCATGCTATCTTACATGAGTTAAACCTATTATACAGTAAAAAAATCTTCTTGAAAACACGATTTTGTTGTAAAGCCAGAGACAATTTCGTTAATGCCAGAGACTTGTAAAGTGTGGGTAAAATTTTTTAAACCCATTGGGAACATGCAAATGGGTGTTTATCCACGATTTCCCGAGTTTGGTAAATAATAATAATAATAAATATCTTTATTCAGACACCAAAGAGGTCCACAATGTCTCTCTCTGGCAGCTGTATTCTTTGTCGGTGGGCTTTCACAAATTTTTGTGTGCCAGAATTAAGATGCTTCGGTAGCCCTACTGTAACTGTAACCAGGGGGGTTCCACTCCGCACTGCAGGTGCGCTCGCCGCATTACCTATGGCATAGGTTAATAGCAGTAGGTTGCCGGCTTGCCGCGCGCTGGCCCGCTCATTCTGTGTCGCGCGTTATGATAGTATTACAGTAAGCAGCCCAACCCTAGCGGTGCGCCGGGGCATTGCGGGTGGAAGGCGGGCGCGGGCGGAGCCTTCATTTTGACGCATGCCGCCTGACGAATGTTTATGAAGTAATACGAACTTTTTATGCCTGATCATGAAGTTGGAATTCGTTTAATGGTGGTCGAAAAAGAGAAGTTTCTGTACGTTAGTACTATTATTAATTCTGTGCTGTAAACACAGCCCTTACATGATTTGAGCAGGTCGGTGAAGACAGGATATGCGTTGTGCGCGGAGAAGGCGTTGGCGAGCTGCCGCACGCCGCGGCACGAGCGCACGCACAGCCACGCGCACACCTCGAGCATGCGCCCCACGCCAAGCAGTCTGCGGACAACGCGATAGATGGCGTTATTATCAAATGTTAGCACTAATCAAAATTCATGACAATGATGGCTCTTCAGAATTCTAAACATTAATCAAAAGCCGGGAAATGAGCCCGCGTGAGGCACGGTTTTTATGAAAAAGGGTGACTTGCACCATTTGAGGTACGTTAAAATCGTGATTTAGCGCTTTATCTGCTTCTTTGTCATTTTCTTCCTCTCAGACAAGCAGTTTCTGCTCCGAACTTAGATTCTGTTTTAAGGACCACACAAGCGAGTTGCATTACATTACGGGCTACCAAGGCACGATGTGTTCGATCAAACAATCGACCCGCGCATTGTAATGCACTTCGCATACGAGAACTAGCTCCATGTAAATTGTCTTATCACCACATTGATGGTAGAATGTTCCTTATGCCAAAAATTGTGATAAAAAATTGAAACTTAAGACACTGTTGCTGTAAAGCTTTTCGATGACGACCGACTCTTGAAAGGACGCCACAGACAGGACATTGCAAAGGATCATTATTTCACTAGAGTAGTAATAAAAACTATAACTTGGATATTTTAATTACCTGTCTTCCGCGTCCTCGTCTTCCTTGCTGGCCTTCATTAAAGTGTTAATGGCAGCAATAAAATTGAAGACCACCTTCGCCTCAAGATAAACCTAGAAAGAGAAGTCAAAATACATTAAACAGCGTAATTGGAACGCCGAGGTTGCAGGTTTAAGTCCTGCCAGATACCTCCGAGTTTTCTTTGTGTTGTCATTTACATGTCACTTACATTTAATAATATAAATGTTCTACACTAACAATTAAAAACCGATAGCAATTTCGGTGAAGTTGTGAACGCAAATTTTTAATAAAAAAAAACTGTCATACACATGTCATCTTAATTTCTATGGTTAAGTTTGTAATGATTACATGTACTTGTGAACTGGATTAAGACTATCATTTATAAACAGTTACAAAAATTTATATTAAACAGTTACAATATCCGAGAAAATTGTGATGATTTACTGGGTTTTTTGTTTAATTTACAACAGGAACAAATATTTTTTTTAATTTTATATTCAGTAAGAAGTGCCAAAATGCTTTTATACAGGTTCCAATAGCACATTTTTAAATTTCACATTGCTAACCATTTCTTATTTTTCAATGGTTATAGTAAGAAGCTACTCTGGTATAAAGTTTCATAATTTAAAAGAGAGCCTCACATCTTGAATGTTAAGCAGAGTGTGGCGTGGCAGCGCGTGCGAGACAGCCGGCAGGGCCAGCAGCGCCGCCACGGCGCCGCACACGCGGCCGCCGCGCGCGCCGCGGCCCGCGCTGCCCACCACTCCCACCACCATGCTTACCTGCAACCAATGATATTATAATGCATGGATGTACAGTTTCATACTAAATGACAGCAGAAAAACGGTCCGACATGAGAATACACGTTGACGCCAATGTTACAAATGCAAATTATTCGTTTACCATTTATAGTCATTGGATTTACAACTTTACGTCTAACAGCATAAAATAATAATTTATTGAGTTTCGTTGCAAATAGGTTTTTTTACAAAATAATAGTATTGACAGCAGCGCCGTCGGTCCGACAGACTGACAGCGCTAGCGATTGTCGATTCAGTCTTCTTTTTAGCCTACTTTGATACGCCATTTTTTAAACACTGACTGGAAGTCCATATTACTTATAGGTCAGTGCCTGCAACCGATCGTATACTATTAAGACCAAAGAACTATGACGAAACACAAATCCAACACATTAATAGTACATTACACCCTGAGGGCAGTGAAATAAAGAATGTCTCCGATCGCAGGAACTTGTCGTACAAGCCACAGGGGAGGGCGATAAACGTGCGCCCTGAGGTTTGCTTTATCACCGCCCACGAAAAATTGAGTACACACCTCGGTGTGTACTCAATTTTTCGTCTTACCCTAGCCACAAAGTGGTAATTTCCGCTCGCGTAGCGGGCGGTAAGTTGCTACTTACGGCCCGGGGTGACGTAGAAATATTTACATCATAATACCTTTTTTAATATTAAACCCGCCAAGCGCAATTCTAGTATTTTTTATACAAATTACATAAATGTAACAACAAACCATATTTAACTGTGTGAGCGATTCCACATCACCATCCATTACTTCACTTATGTTGGAGTTGAGAAAAGCCTCCCACTCTTCCAATTCAATAGCTGACGGTTCCTTCACTGCAAATAATGAAAACGATTTAATATTAAGTATGCATAACAACAATAGAAAAACGTAAAAAAACAAAACAATAATCACTTTCGTGTTTCTCTTCTGTCTTTACAATTTCATCATTATTTGCTATATCTTTATCAGAAACTTCGTCAATCGACTCAATCTTTTCAATGTCTTCATCCTTTTCCTCCTTAGAGCACTTCTCTTGTTCCGGATCAACAATACTTGGTATTTCAATGGCCGGTTCACTGGTGCGCCTCTGGTTATCAGATTTATTTTTATCCCAACTTCTACTAAAGTGAAACGACCTCTTAATACTCCTTGTTAACCTGTTTCCCCCACTCCCGAATCTCAGTTTATCTCTTGAGAATTGCAGCAGCTTTTGCTTATATGACGGCGGTACACTCTTACTGAGACCCGAACTGACATCACTACTGCACTTGGTCGAGCTTTTCGGATTTTCTAAACTGTGCGACGCAGTATCGACACTCTTCGATTTTTGCTTTACATCAACATCACTTTTTTCAATACTAGTGGTTGATTTTTTTTCTGTGTTGACCGGCTTATCTATGTTCTGTTTCTCTTCCACAATTTTGTCCATCTTCTTGACAGTGCTGTCAATTTGTTTCCTGTTAGTGGCCATCAGTTGCGCCATATTATTCTCGAGGTTACAAACGACGAGGTTGGAGTTGTTCATGACATTGTATTCGTGGCGTAGGAGCTTCGCATTAGCAACGGTGATAGGCTGGGTTTGATCTTCGTCGTCAGTTTTGAGACTGTCTCGTACGCTGAAGGCGCTGGTGGCCCGGACACTGTCATCGTCAGACATGGGAACGCACTCCATGGCATTCACGACCCCTCGAATGTGACGTAAGTCATGCTCTCTTCTATTTGTTTTTATTGGTTCATTGTCTAGTTTCATAGCCCTATGGACAATTAAATGGGTTGCGATTCTTACTAAAGTAAAATGACAGATGCTTGGTATTGAAGAAAGTGGCCAAAGCCCTTGGGGGCCGTTCAAGTATTACGTAAGCAGATTTCCTACAATTATTGACCCCCCCTTCCCCCTTGTCAGCAAAAGTAATCAAAGCCATTACCCCTCCCCCTCATGCTTACGTAAACATTGTTATATGCATTTTTCTTTTATTAAAAAGTGCTCCTAAATGTTATGTCTGCTCACTTTTATCAGATTTTGGAATGCCTACGTCGTTCTCATCTCATCGAACCATTCAACATCTTGGTGGTCTAAGTTCTGAATAATGCACATCAGTTCCATATGTGTAAAAAAGTAAATAACTTCTGCTGACGTAATCACCATCTAGACCCCCCCACCCCCCATGTCATCATAAATAAGCACAGCAAAGACCCCCCCGCCCCCCTATACTGCTTACGTAATACTTGAACGGCCCCTTGGCATTTAAAAAAACGCGTCCAGTTGCGAATTGGAAAAGCGCACCGAGAATTCCATATCACAAACTTGGTAAGTCTTTGTTTGCAATAGTGTTATTTTAAAATAAATAAGATCGGCTAACAACGACATTGCAAATAAATCATCTTATTTCAGTAGAATATATTTGAAAAAAACTTTTAATACATTTTATTGTAACACTTTTGCAACAAAAAAAGATTTACCAAGAATGTTTACAACATTTCTCATCTTAAAACTCGTTGATGAAAAATGGTTCAAATTAAATTGTTCTAATAACAATAAGTTGGTAACACATAATAAAAGTTTATGTCGCTGGCAATTACCTAGCATTACTGCTTATCTTGTCCCTCTGTAACTGCTTCGCTTCCTGTTGGCTGTGTGAGAGAGGTTGCGTGAATGGCGATTCACTTTGTACATCTTCTGGAAGTATGTGAATGTGGCCAGCCACAAAGGGGTGTTCCAGAATATCTGGCCAAGTCATCCTCTTTATGGGATCTTTATGCAACAGTCCCTGCAATATCACAAAATTATCTTTAAGTATTGTGTTGTGTTGTTTCGCGTCACATAATATTAGTTGAGACGCAGCTGTTTTGCATAAAAGTGTTGAATATAACACTGTTTTTGTGGTAAAACAAGGTAATTTGTGCAAGTTTGTTAATATGATTCTTCACAAAAAAAAAATTCTCCAACACATGTAAACTTCACATACAGTGAAAGTGTTAATATGTGAAACAATAATAGCCATATCTCAGGCCTCAGTGCGAGTAATAAATAAGTAATTAAAAACTTTTCTTTACTAAAATGAAACATCCTTAATGCAATCCAAGAAACTAGTAACTCAAAAGTGCTATATCTTAGTCAAATAAAATAACTCCAATGCATTATGTAAGGTGTTTTAATCCATTACCTGCAGGAAAGAGCGAGCCTCTATGCTTATAAAGCTTGGCCACTGCACTGGCTTATGGCGGATCATTCTGACCAGCTGCAGAATTGACATGGTGCAGAAAGGAGGCTGGCCCGCCATCAACTCATATACAATACAGCCAAGAGACCACAAATCTGCCTGTAAATGAGATCAATTAAAATAGACTACCTCCTTCCCTGCTACTACATCGGTCTCACACTGGAAATATGGGGACCCCGGTGCTTGAAAGTAAAACTCTTTGCACGGATCCTGCGTTACTGTTTAGGGATAGGGTTGGTTGTAAAGTTTGAATTGGCCACTCAAATAATGTGGTACTTTGATTTGATTAAGCCTATAGAAGATCCATTTTTATTGTTGTTTTTAAAGGAGTCTGTAATTGCCTGTAACTATACTTTTAAATTGAACTTAATTTACTTAAAATAATGAGTGTGAATATAAAACTGTTTCCTATGCAAAATGCTGAAGAAAATACAGTTAACTAGAAAATAGATGTGCAGGACTGGATGCCCTTTTAATTTAAGGATCTATTTCAGAGAGATGGATTTTCTGAAATAATATTTGACAACTTCATTGATAATTTTTTATTATGCACATAGTTCTCAAACTAAAGATTTGTTTCTCAACATGAAATTATTAGGGTTGCATTTTCAAAAGGCAAAATAAAGCAATATTGCAGTCACTCCTATGTCGGTCTAATTTTGTATTGTGGATTACCTGATGATCATATGGCTTTTCGTCAATTAACTCTGGTGCCATGTACAAAGGTGTTCCTTTGATGGAAGTAAGAATGTGTGTGGAGTTGGTCATTATTCTTGCCAGTCCAAAGTCACAGAGCTTTGCGCATCCAGAACTGTCCAGTAACACATTCTGAGGCTTCAAGTCTCTGGAAAATGGAAAGTTAGGAATCTTTCAGTAATCACACAAACAAAATAATTACTAACTAAATACTACTGCTACTACTAAATACTAATAAAAAAATAAAATTAATAACTACTTTAATTTTGAATTTTGGGACCATTTTATAGCATCACAAATAGAGAGAAGTTTATATATATATTTTTTTATAGTATAGGGGGCAAACGAGCAGACGGGTCACGTGATGGTAAGCAATCACCGCCGCCCACAGACACCTGCAATATCAAGAGAATCGCAAGCGCGTTGCCAGCCTTTAAGAAAGGAATAGGCTCGTTTCTTAAAGGTCTATAAGTCGTATCCATTTGGAAACACCGAAGCCGAAAGTTGATAGTTGTTTATATTAGCAATAAAACCACTAATTGCTTACTGTATAAGTTATTTTGACTTGAATTTTGGTAAACTATTTTTGTATTCTATTACAAAATGTACAAAGTATGGAAGTAAGGAAACCTCTCTATTGTCTGGATTTAATGTCATTGCTTGCCTAAAACGACTTAAACTTTGTCAAACCTGTGTAAAACTCTGTGAGAGTGTAAATAATACAGTGCAGAAACCAAGTCCCAAGTTATTTTCTTCACTTGTTCTTCATTCAAACAACCTTCCTTGGCCAGTATGCTATGAAGCTCCCTCTCCGCATATTCCGTGACGACAACCAATTCCGATTCCGTATCAAAACTATCAATCATGCGTATAATATTCGGATGCTTGAGCTGTCTTTGTATGTCGCATTCTTGTCTCAAATTTTTCAAGTCTTTCGACGAACGTCCTTTCTGAAAAAAACCATGACTAAGATTAATATTAACTGTAAAAGGCGCTTGCATTTGAAGGATATTAGATATTTCAAACCTTTCGTATAACTTTTAAAGCCACAACTACATCAGTTTCCTTATGTTTTGCTTTAAAAACTCGACCGAACGAGCCTTCGCCTACAAACGATATAACATCATAGTTCTCCATGATAAATAAAACTACTCTTATTCAAATCCGAGGGTTTAAAAGAATAACAATTAAATTACTATTTATTTTATATGCACGAAAACTTTACAATGTTTATAGAAAAATTAAAAGGTAAATAAACTAAAACCACGAAAGCGCGACTGTGTGTAACAACATAACAGATTAGAGAGATTTATTCTGTCAGTGTCAGTGTCAAAATCAATGAACTGACAACTTGACAATTTAGCTGGTGTTCAAGTCTAGTATTAAAACACTTACAATGATTCTACTGTTTTCACAGTATCTTAAATAATATATGAATCTATTTCAGACACGTTTTATATCGTCGTATTCTACATGTATTGTACCTATGCTATTCATATACGAACGAGCAATATTTATTTAATTTTTTACTTATTTGAAATCGTTTGAGGAGTTTTCGAAAACGATTTTGTAATCGTTTTCAATGTTTACTGTTATATTGGGATGTACGTGGCGGGGTCGAAAAACGATCTAGCTAAACTAGCTCAGTAGCGCGCTAGCGTTTATAAACTGTTGCATACATAAAAGCATCCGTCCTTTTCGCACACGCTTACTGGTTAGAAAGGGATATACCCTATGGATATACTTATGTTAGGGATATGCTTATGCTTTATGTCATTAACAAAAGCTAGAGTGCTAGGGCCCTAGGTCTCATTTTAAGGAAAAATTGTTTTCTCCGTGTTTTTGACCTTACTGCCGCCAGAAGAGAGAGTTAGGTTTGTATGTATGTACTAGCATGTAGGTACGTATCGTACGTATAATGACGAATATTGGGCTTTTTAACTGCAGTCAATTTGTTGCATAAAGAAGGAGGGGAGGTACCTGGGTATAGGTATCAAATTAGAACTAGCGTCTCGTATTTACTAGTACAGCACAAAAAGAATGCACTAAGTAATAAATGAGTAACGGAATACCATGGCCAAGCAGAGAGTTCTCTTACTCCCAGAGCAATGACTTTTAATGTTCCATGGAGCTAAGCCTACTTTTGTGCACTTATTTCTTATAAGGCCTATAAAACGGGTACCTACTTTTGGATACACTTCGACCCAATAGCGGAGATTATTTCGTTTTTATTTATTATAGCTGCTTCACGAAACAAAAGAAGGACGTGACTCGGTGAATCAGCCAATCGGGTACCTAGGTATGTCTTTTGCGACTGTAGTGCCGCAAACGATTGACCTGATTGGTTCATTTACTCAGTCACGTGTTTTATTTGGTTTACTTCTTAGGTTTACTTACTTTCCAGCAAGTACCTACCTCCTCCGCTACTTTCCAAAGTAAAAAATATTTACCTAATATATATAGGTAGGTGGGTAGGTTTGTAGGAGGTAATTCAATTAATGCCTCGATTATAACTAGTATAGTAACTTATTATAAGAAAAATAATTAAGTATAAGAAAGTACCTACCTAGGTACCTATATTAAATTAGTTCATTCTTACATCAATCATCGCAATTTGGTTTAGTAAGTAGGTATTTCATATTATGTAGGTACTTAGTTAATGTTACCAAAGCAAACAGTACCGTAGAATTCAATTAAAAATGTAATGACCATGACTAATATTTTATCACCAATCCACTCGAAACTTTTCAATTAAAACTTTGCAATCAGCTGAAAAAGAGTCTTAAAACAAACTTTTTATTTCGTGTATAATTGACGAGGTAATTGCGCGTTGTCCAATAAAATCGCGGCGATCTCGGCAGAGTAATCTAAACAACGCATGATAGGAGCATAAAATAGAACAATGGTATAAAATGCTCGTAAAATAAGCAAGTCCGGCCGCAAGGCATCGACAGCGGCGTTCTCTATTTATACTCGATTATCCGGCAACCAGCTATACGCGATAAAGCTCGGAATCGCTTACACACAATAAAACACCAACTGGCCTATAGCTTCAGATGTAGGAGCATTATATTCACGTTAAAACATATTATTCCACAGCCGTGCACAATTCTATAAACAAACGAGACAGAGCGTGGGCGTGTGTGTACATTAGGGATTTAGTAACTCGGCGTATTAGTGTTACGCGGCCGTATGAGAAAACGGCTGGGATGAGATTTCACTCCTCAATTCGATCAGTAAAAACTACATTTCGTCGCGAAATTGCAAGCGCTCTTTCATCATTTTTAGGCACGCAGAACTAATAACGATATCTCGGCGCCCAAGTTCAAATTGGTTTCATTGATCATTTTATTGGTTTGGAAGATATTTATTTCATACGTTAGTTTCTTGGCAGTTTATTTCGTGATTTGAGCAGTTATTTGTTTTGGGTGCAGGACCATCTTTAAACTTCTGGAAACCCTGGGTACTTTAGAATAGCGGGGCCCCCTATGACTATGACATTACAGACGACTATTTTGTTAACGAGGAAAAGGAATAAAGCTAGGGGGCCTCATGGATCGCGGGGCCCTGAGCACTTGCCCAGAGTGCCCAATGAATAAATGGGGCCTGTTTGTGTGGCCTGTTCCTTCTGATATGATATTCCACGTTATTCGCATCGATACCATAATAATAGTATGATAATGGTATCGATATAGCCGCTACTGTAACATGAATGCCCAAGTTTTATTTATCTTACTACCTATCTAACTAATGTCAAAAGCATCAAATTACGGGATAACTTAAAGTGACCCTGACTTCATAATAGAGCTTCACAAAAAGAACAATATGGATTTGCTAGGAGTTGCTCTGCGTGATCGAATCAGACTACACACAATTGACTATCAAAACTTTAATATTTAACAGCTCTGTTTCCCTTTTTAAAAGTGAACCATGCACTTAATTCAAACTGTTTTTTTTTAAGAATGCTACGCACCTACCTATGACCTGAAAATACGGAACCCTAGCCAATGCCACCGAAGCAACCAATAAGTAGATATCAAATTAGTCAGTAGATTTATTCGGCATGAACAATAACAACTGGCCGTACACATTCTAGTAGAATGTCAGATTACCTTCGAGATGTTTGCAAAATTACCTAAGCAACTGAAACTTCCAAGTTGAGTGCTTTTAACATTTTTTGGTGCTGTACGTGACAATATTTTAAGGTTACTAACCTTCTTTGTTGGTTGAATATCCAAGAGTTCTTGATTCAAAATCGAGTCATTTTATAGCCGCCTGAATTTAAACGGTTTTACGAACTGCTGAGTTCATAACTGGAGCTGAAAATAGCCCGAGAGTTCCAGTGCCCACAAAAATACGATTGATTCATTTGATACGCTTCAGTAAACTTGGTACATTTCGTTAGTTGATGCTCTAAGTCTTTTCTAATGTCGGTACAGTCAGTGTAAAAATATGAGTAACTAAGTCATGTACAGTCAAGAAAATTTAAACACGTACCACCGTAGAACCTAGTCGAAGAGACATACGCATGACATTTGTATGACATAGCCTGGCGTTTAACGCGTCGCGTCTTTGCGATAGGGTTCTAATGTGGTACGTGAATATATTTTCCCTACTGTACATTAAACGTCTCTAATATATTTACCAAACGTTCCTATGCCTACACAATATGGTCACCGCTATACATTTTTGAGTAGTTTGAATCGACAGGTACGTATATTTTACTTCACCATGCCTACCAATATTAGTGAAACATGACGAAGTTTCAGAATACGCATATATTAGCAATACCCGATATAAGTAAGACATAATTAGAATCGTCCCGTCTTACAGAAATAACATTTGGATGGGGTAGATACTTACAGAGAGTTGGTTCTCAAAATGTACATTTTGAAAGTTTTAACAATTTCGTAGAGTTCTCGTTCTAGCTGCCAAATCAGTAAGTGTAGTGCCTGCTTACTTGACATTAATCTTATCTGCTACCGTTGAATTTCTTTTCTTCATGTAATATGAAACTCCGTACAATCCCTGCATTCGTAACATGACTGACCAAGTTTAGTTATCGTTCAGTGCATCCCTTTCTTATTCCACTTTAACTATAATCTAACGATCAAGCTGCACTGAGGGGTGAGTTACCTTTGTGTCAACCATGTTAGGGCCGTTGTGGCCATAAAAGTGACTTCCCAAGTTTAATGTATGAGGAAAATATGGGAAACATACACGACGGCTCTATCAAAAAAAATTGCCAAGTCTGCAAAAACGTTCCATTTCAAAAGACATTATACAAGCGCAGTAACTATAAAACTTATATTAAGTTGGTATGTATCAACATACAAACTTAACTGATCATTAAAAAGGGAAATGAGAGAAATTGTTTATGCTCGAAAGGGATTGCTTGATGTTTTTCATGGCATACAAATATGTTTTTTTTTTTCTAACTTAGCAATCATGCAGTGTGAATTGGAATCGGGGAATTCGTAGCGCATCAAACTCTTGGGTACTTACTTTTATAAAACTTTTACACTAAAACCGCAGTTATTATCTCGGATCGCATTCGTGGAACAAAAAACTGTTTACAAACAAAAGGGTTATTTCTATCCAGTAAACAAAAGAGTTATGAAGATGTCATCAACCTCGGAAGTAAGGTAAGGTAAGGTCGTTATTGGATATTGCCTCTAATTCCGTGCCAATTCTCCGTCGGAGGTGCGCTTGCGCGTATGACACGACGACAGATTGATGCGACCGCGAGTCACTCCTTAAATCAGTCTTTCGAGCCAATAATGACTCTGATGAAAAACTTGCAAACAAAGTGAATTATTAGGGTAATTATGTTTTTCTCGGGTGTTCTTATATTTTAGTCTGAACCAAATAAGTAAATTAATTCATACTGTTTACTATGTATTGTCACTTTTAAACGATCTTTTTCAAGTATGTATGTCTGTATTCGCAATTTGGCTTATATGACTGTGGTTATAAGCACTATGGAGTGGTGGGTTATACATATTTCACAATTCATTACTGTGTGTATTAAATATACTTTCCTAGGTAGGTACTCTTAAATTTTCTAGCCAGTATTGCTAAGCATTTTTCAAAAAACTTTGAACTATAACTAAGCTAATTTTGTTTAGAATACAATAAAAAAACAAAACGATAAAATGTAGTCATATGTACACAATAGGCACGCACGAACGGGCTTATTGCTTTAAGCTATCTTCTTAGTGTTATATAGGTAGGTACTACAATTTTCAATGTAGGTCTATGTACAATTTTTGTTGAAAACCAGCTGATTGTTATGCTATTCATAAACGGGATTACCCTGAATAAGTATAGGTCACTTCATATATTATAAATTGATTGAATAGTTTTTAGTTCGATCCCCTTAAATTTTGAATACCTAACTGAAATTTGTTTGAGATTTCATTGAAATTATTTTGGTTGGTTAACTGGGTAAACACACACAAAAATAAAAATTGAGCCCGGGCAAAGCTGAGTTGAAGAAGTGTAATTACAAATATATCATCAATTTTAAACACACAGAAATAAAAATTAAGCCCGGGAAAAGCTGGGTAGAGAATGATTAATTAAGAGTATAATAAACATTTTAAACATAAGTAGGTACACAATGCCGCATATTTTGATACTCGTAAATGCATGAACACCTATAGGAGATTTCCCGTTAACCTATAGAATCAGGGAATCTAGCAAAAAAGCAAGCATTTCTAATTTCAGAATAAGGAGTGTCCCATACAAACTTTTATTCTACACCCTGAACGTTTGATTTGTGCTACTTAAAGGTTTTCGAACATAAGTAGTTTCGGGGCTACGATGATGGATAATCAGGGGCGTAACTAAAGTGGGGCAGGCAGGGCATGTGCCCTGGGCGCCAAATAAGGGGGGGCGCAAAAAACGAAATTTACTAACTACCGATAAAAAAAATATACAATCCAAATTCGCATACGTGGCCATCTAAGTCTTTTGAGGATCATTTAATCCTTATTGTAGAAACATTTATTCCAGAACAAACTGCGGATATTATGTATATAGGTATATATTACATAACAAAATTAGTAAAATGATAAAAAACGTGTAGGTATCTGCTTTTGAAATAATTGACAAAGGGAAAGGGGCACAGTTTGGATGTGAGCCCTGGGCGCCATTTTACGTCGCTACGCTCCTGTGGATAATCAATCATCAGTCAGGCAGGAGTTGTCTCTTTATAACGTACAAAAGCATATACAGGTAGATGATATAGATTACAGTAGCTTCCAACTAAACATTACATCCTACGATCCCTCATTATGCCCGACACAAGAATGACTTCATGATTACAGTCAGTTGCGCTTAATGGGCCAGCACAACCGGGGTCGTGTCGCCGCGGAAAATTATACCTTTTCCCGCAACCAGCACGCTACGGTTGTTTACGTTTTCCTTCCACGTTTCTGACTAAAAATACGTCAGCATCCTGCCGTTTGGGACGAGCGCGATTGGTCGGCGCGGGCGCAGGAAGCCGGGGAGAACTTGACGCACAGGAGGGGCCGGAGCCCCCCGCCCCCCAGCGTCGTGAAAAACCAGATAAACTTGCGGAGCAGCAGAAATAACCCTGAACGCTGGAAGCTGCAAACTCGCGCCCAGTCGTGTTGTGCGTCTCACAGTGTTAACAAGTGACTGTAAACATGGAAGAAGACTGGGTAGGTGTATTCTGTGATTTTTGTTTCTTGCAACAACCAACTTTGAAGTTTTTTTAAACTAAAAAATTAAGTGCACCCAGATTCCACTGATATGCTTGCCTACATATAAATAAATTAACACACAATTATCTAGTTTACAGTAATTTTACTGATGGATGTTGGGCACTGGGGCATAAAGAACAAGGGCATAATGCAAATTGGAGACTTCCTTGAAAAATATCACTTCTTTACTATGTGTAGCAAAAACATAAGAGTTCTTTGCTAAGGTTTGAACTTCAACCCATGACACTCCTTAGGTCAAACCTTTGCTACTTTTTGGCTGTTAAGTTTATAAATGAATATTAAATTTCTAAAGTATAAGAAATGCCCATCAAATCTGATATAGATGCGCACGAGTGAACGCTAACAGGAGCTGTCACTCGCCCTGTAAGCGTAACGTATGTGGATGAAAGTTTCTGACTTGAAACACCTGCTGGAAGCAAAACATGTATGACGCTCAAAGATGTCTTTTAAAACTTTTTTATTTTAGGGAGCATGTGTTTGTCATTGAATCATTCTATTATTAGTATTCAATCCTACTTTTTGTTAACAATCTTTAAAAAATCCCATGATACAAGTAGTCCTTCACAAAACTTTTATTTTTATTCACTGGAACTTGTATCATCAGAACTGTACATTATGTACCTACCTAAATCTGAAATCCATCGGACTTTGAAAAATAAATTCGAACACGATATAGTGTCATATTGTAATAAAAAAAAGTTAGGAAATAAAGCATAGACTACACGCTGAACTTACAAATATTAAGCAAGCCCTATAAAGTCATCTTCTCATTGCCTATAGGAAAATTAACGTTGAGAATAATACTACTAAATTTAAAGACATTCTAACACTATAAAATTTATTAATTTTTTGTAAGTATTTTAACTAGTTCCTTGTTATATTAAGGTTTTTTTAGCTTTTATTGGGGATGGCGTCAACGCTTTCTTAATAACAAAACACTATTTAATGTTTATGTGACACTATTACATTAATTGAGTCTTGAATATAACACCAGAAGCCCTGTGCGCTAACTTTTATCACAGACATAAAGCATATATCCTTTTCTAACCAGCTAACGTGTGCGAGAGGGACGGTTACTTATGTCCGTGATATACGCTGGTATGCTATTATACCAGTATTGGTCATACACTAGCGGTTTATCGCGTACATAGGGCATTGATCCTTTTCACACTCGTTAACTGGGTAAAAAGTAGAGCACCAAAAGATGCTATAGGGGCTTAAACAACATGGCACTATAAATGAATAACTTGATACATTTTTGATTGATGTTGCGGGTGTAGGACATTGTGCAACGTCCATCCGGATCGCTACCACCATCTTCCTAGCTAATCCAGCCGCCGACTAACAGCAGTGCTTGCACTGTTGTGTTCAGGCGAGGTAAAGGACTAAGTAAGATGGAATACCTGTTAGCCCTCTGGGTTGGCAACGTATCTGCACTCTCCTTGGTGTTGCGAGTGTCTATGGGCAATGATGATCACTTACCATCTGGTGACCCATTTGCCCGTTTTCCTTCCTATTTTATGAAAAATGAGTTGCAAAATTAAATAAGTATGTGTATTTATTTAATTCATAAATGCACTTAAGTGTAATATGTGTTACTAAAAGTCAGTATCATCCCCACTGGCACATTTTCGTCGATAATATAAATGTGTTAGAGAAATCTTAGCGTGTTTCTTGTATCAAATCGCACTCTAATAAAAATAAACAGAATTCTAATTATGGAACCAATCCTCACGAAACGCGCTGCAATAACACATAAAATATTTTATTGCTCTTTTCATTCCGAAGCCGTAGCCGTACACTGCAAGTTTAAAAGAGCACTTGGATCTTCTAACTCCTAACGTATCTGTTTCACAGAAAAACTAACGTTACCTAACTTAAAACATTTCTAGAGACCTAGGTATTGCGTGTCTAGTGCAAAATAGTATCCGTAAGTGCATGCATCATATGAGTTGTTGTCTGGAACCACTCGCCAAACGGTGATAAACACACCGTTACAGCACGCCATACACAAACACCGGTTTGGCTGCAACTAGTCATTGGTATACTAGTAAAAACTATGAAAGAAGCTATACTTACATTGTACGACTTGCTGGCGTCACTTTAATGCGCTTGTATTTACTTGCTGCGCTTACGCGTATAATTAGCGGTGCCAACGTGACTGCTGAAGTTTAATTTATTCTTCTCTGCAGTTCTGTCTAACAAGCATCGTAATAAAATGATACACAGAGAGATAAAACAAACTTGGGCGGTCATGTTAGACCCTCGAGTTAAAACGGTCATTAACATCTAGTATCATCCTCTACAATATGTTAAATTAGGGAGTAGGCATTTAGAACTAAAACTTACATTACTCAATCATATGTACTAATAGATAATAATAGTTCTAGTACTAAAATTCCTTGCCTCGTATCTTAGGAAGTATCTATATATGGACTAACGTAATTTATGTTTTCTCTTTTACAGTCTGACGAGCTCCCTCCTGAGCAGATTGCCAGTAAGTAAACACAGACACCAATAATTAAATAAACAACAAACAAACAAATTACTTACCGCAGTCTCTAATTGACATAGGCTCAAGTCACTTTTCAGCCAAAACAATTGGCTATGGATGAACTCCAGCAAAGTGCTTGGATATTTTTTAATTACAAAGCAATAACCTTCCTTAGGAACCCCAAATAATATCAAATTTTTTGGTTGCCTCATTTAATTATAAAAAATAAAAACATTTTCTGAAAGATGGGATGGTGTAAATACTGAATACCCTTAGTCCAACATATATTAAAAAAAAACTATGACATTTGCCCTAGAAGTTTCAATGTCTGGAGATTGCACGCTGAACTCGTATTGAAGACGAATTCATTCGCCTTTGCTATGTTTTTAATCTCTTTCTCACTTCGTAGTTAGTTGCTATATTCAGAAAGCAATACCCCTGAAATTGAATTAAATATGTGAGACTATTCAGTGGTAATGATATTTTGTTGCGAATTCATTTATAGTAATTTTATAATTCCTTTGTGAATAAACTCGTCTTCAATATAAAGTTGAGTTCATCCATAGCCAATTAGAACGCCTACAACTATAGCTAGTTTTAACTCTTTTTCTATCCTACACCACAAAGATCAAATGTCAAAAAGGTTCGCTGAAATTTAGTTATACCTATTATATTGGGTTAATTAGAAACAAAAGCCGAATTATTACTTAAGTTTAACTTGCATCAAATAGGTAAAAATTTTTAACGTCCTAAATCACGTCAGTTTCATACATGAATTATCAATTTAGCATCTTAACCCTTAATTTCACAATATTGAAAATAACATACAATTCAACCTCGTTGTCTTTGTTGTGACAAAAAAAAGATATCCATGAGACATGTATACTATTCTATACATTAACAAATTAAGGTACGTATTTACCGTTTCTTGCGAGTAGCGCTGAAAGACATTCACATGTACTTTGCTAACTTTTAAGCAAGTAGCATGCGTATGACATATTTCATACGAATTTGACCCAAGCATCCAAACTACTTGAACGAAATAATGTAAGCTACAAGCGTTTATTCGCAGTATATTCGCGTCTTTAATTGTATTTTTAACTTGCATAACGACACAAACTGCAGGCCAAGGTGACAAGAAACATTATTACACTGAATTCCTTGATGACGGTATAAATTAGCAAAGCTGTAAACATCGTCTTAATTTTCACGCGCTAAGGAAAATTGCAAACACTGCATTACAGTTAGTTTTCTAAAGGCTTCTATATTAATACAGCGGGTTCCGTTTACAAATTGGTACGATAAAACTGCTCTGAAGCTTAATGAAGCGTCTCGAAATAACCACACATTCACCTTGTAGGGCGTGACCTGAAAAATACATTAAGATTATTTTTAGATAGATACGAAGTGAAACATTGGTAGGCAAAAGATTAGGCCCAGATGAGGGTTTCAAATAAATTATGGTTATGTTCTAAATATTACTATGTATTATAATGAGGATGAGTCAAACGTAAATGATACCTCTGGTTGCGTATGTACGAATTGATATCTACTTTAGTAACAGAATAGCTGTATTTATATTCAACTTCAGGATATCAAATTGATATCAATGTACGTTAGTAATCCTAAAGTTGAAAAAAGGCTTAAATTATAAATACATTAAACTAGGTACAGTAGGGGAAATATATTCACGTACCACCTTAGAACCGTTTCGCAATGACGCGACGCATTAAACGCAAGGCTATTTTATACAAATGTCATGCGTATGTCTCTTCGACTAGGTTCTACGGTGGTACGTGTTTGAATTTCCTTGACAGTACCTGCAATGTCTAACGTATTACATATAAGTAGAGTTTAGTCTATTTATTCATATCTTTGAGGGGTTCCCAAAGTACAGCACGGGGTTATTCAAATTAAATGTTGTTGTTGGTTCGGTAAAGCGCTCTGCCATAGGCGGGCAGTAATTTCCTAAAATTATAGGTACGACTGGGATGATAAAAAATATAAATAATAATCTAGAGTCAATTAACACCAATTGACCTGTTTATTCCAAACTAAGCAAAACTTTAAGTATAAGCTTTTTGTTTTTGGTTAAAACTTATTTAAAAAAAATATTTTTTAAATCTCTCCCTTTAATTTTGAAAAGTCATGTGGAAAACAATAACAACGTACCTACCTATATCTACCCACTTAACGTCAATATTATACGTGAAACTTGCTATATTAGGAGTATGAATACTTGTAACGCTTATAAAAGCTTAGTCACAATTAAATAACACTTTCGTATAAAAACATTTCAAAATAATGTTTATAAGATAAGGTAAACCATAATGTAGCTGTGTGTTTGGGCGGGCGGGCGGCGTGGCAACTCGTTTGGAGGCCGGCCAATTCAGCACGAGGCAGACAGACCGCACAGCACCACCTTTGTTTAACCTAACTTGTTTAGCTAGTTTCCAACTCATTTAAGACTTTTTTCATCTATATCTATCTATACTAATATAATCAAGAGGTTAACTTTGTTTGTTTGTATGTAGGGGGTAATCTCTGGAAATACTGAACCGATTTCAAAAAACATTTCACAGCTAGAAAGCTACAATATCCCTGACGGACATAGGCTACTAATTTCACGCGAACGAAGTCGCGCGCGTCCGCTAGTATGACATAAAGTTAAATAAACCTCAGTTTTGCATAACATAATGTCTACGATTTTATAACTTACTAGCGAACGCGCGCGACTTCGTTTGCGTGAAATTAGTAGCCTATGTCCGTCAGGGATACGTAGCCTTCTATCTGTGAAAGAATTTTTGAAATCGGTTCAGTAGTTCCAGAGATTACCCTCTACATACAAACAAAATAACAAACAAACAAACAAAGTGTAGATAAGTTAAGAGAGTCACACATAAGTAACCATCAAGAAAGGAAACTAATTGTTTTAATTACATTTCAAAATAAGCTTTTTTGTACAGTAAAAGTACCAACGGTGTAAAAGTACCAACTTTTACTCCGTCAGCGATTCTACAAACACATACTAAATTTCAAGTCAATCCGGCTACACACCACCATAAAGATATCCTGTAAAGTTTCAGTCCAGTTAATTCACACTGTAAACGTAAGCTTCGATGACATGAAAATTCTGCCAAACGATGCACTTTGACGAGTTTGACAGACATAATGGCCTAGTTAAGATCTGAATTAGTTTCCAAATGACATACTGTGTTGCAATAAACTGTTGCAAGTGACAAATTTATGAAGGTCGAGATTACCCCAAGCATGTAAGATTACCACTAAAATAGTTTACGCTACAGTCAGCTCAAAATATTGGTAAAGCTGAACATGCGCTCCTGTAACTGAAAATTAACTAAACTTTCAGCCTTAGTGAGTTCTGAAATGAGGTATAAAAATAAACTTAACTAAACTCAATAAGTAATTATAATAAGTAAATTTCGTAGGACAATTGATAACAATTACTCTAGTCCTAAATTAAGTAAAGCTACTAGACGAAAGATAAACATACATATATGTATAAACAAATTAATATATTTATAACAGTATATATAATATATATATATACATATAACATCGACAAATTTGATACAAACATTCATGTTCATCATAATATAAACATTTGCCTCTTGCAGGGATCACACCCACACCTCCAGCTTAGTAATCAAAGTACTATAAGCACTAAGGCTTCTTAACTCGCTTACATCTCTTATAAAAGTAAAATACTGAGTTGCTAGTTATATATACTTAAAAAAAATATTTCATAAAAATAATCTTTCAAATAGAACTAAAAATAATAACACTACTTACATCTAACGTTGTTTCACCTTTGCTATGGCGCTATTTCTGATACTAATCGCAAACGAGTATAAACGTCGCGAATTGAGATTGAGAACAGTCACAAATTGATCCAATTGAAGATTCTAGATCAATAGCAACAACAATTGTATGTTGCATAATGTTACAGTCTCACAGTCGTTGATAACACAGGATGTATTGATGAAAGTTCCTATTAAAATAAGTGTGTGGTATCTTTATGAACTAGTGGAAAGTTTAATGACCTCGATTAGCTACAAAAATAAAGAATGAAATATGTTGTTCGTATTTTTGTCACTTTAATCCATTAACAAAGTATCTCCTGTCAGTTAACGGATATTTGCCAAGTGGCACAAATCAAACGGGTCTGGAGATGAATATTAAATATGAATACAAGCCAAACACACAAATTATCGTTCAATTACAACCCGAGCTTTACATGAGTCACACCCAAATATATTAGTTCTTGTAAACAAACCCAGAAAGAGAACTCTTAAGCAAGATTACACTTACAATATTTTGGTTTACAGCTGCTTGGGGCACGACTTTGATTGCTTCAAGCGATATTTTAAGCGACTCAACGGTTACATACCTACAATGTTGGCACTAATTAAATTAAAATATTTTTTGTATTCTGTACTATAGTTTACAAAACATGATCAAACATCTCAGACAATAAAGTGCGAATGAAACCCAAGTGAAGACAACTAAATGAAATTACTGGGTGATAAGTCGATAATACATAATAAACACCTATGTATATGGAAATATATGATTTAATGGGCTTAAGATTGGGTTATCAATATACTAATTATTTTTATTTTATTTTAGGTTATGGAACACAATCAATTTGAAATCTTTTTATTCTTCAAAAGCTTATTTCAATCTGACTTCCCAATAGAAGAGAAGAGGAAGATTTATGAAGTAGGAAGCATCCTCTGAAGCTAATCAATTAGAGGCAGACACAATAGTGTAGAAGCTTGTGCTAATTTCGAAACTGAGCTTTCACGTTCCGTGCGTGTCCCGTGCGTGGGTAATTAATAAACAGCTAAAATCTAGGAAAAATAGCAATAAAACTGGTGGGTCTTTGAGACAACTGCCAAGACGTCTTGACGATTAAAATTAACATGCTGGCAGAAATAAAAGTTGTGTTTTCAAAACTTTTTTGTTGCCAAAATATTGTGGGACAGCTGCGCAGTGCCGAAGGGGCGACATTTGTTCCGCGCTCCGGTTTAACTGCTGAGAAATAAAAATTATTTCAAGATGCTTATCAGATGGTTCAGAGCGGTTTGCGGCCTTGACTCCGATTACGCCTGTCGACAAATTGAAGACGAGCTTGCGTCAGTAATTAGGTGCAGAGCAGAGGCGGAAACTGCTAAAAATGCCATTATGTTACCCCGGCGGGGTTTTGCGTTACATTAATGCATTTATGTTCATGACGCACATATACTCTCTTTCTTTAATGGATTATTTCGGAAATAATAATATTTTGGTATTGAAATTGAGCTTTAAAGCGTCACAAATATTGTTATTGAAAGCTTACCTACTAATTTGTCCATTATTATAAAAAAGTTAAAATTTTAAGATCATGTTTATCAACTTGTAAGCCCGACTTTGCGAGCCTTTGGCAGATGTCAGATAAAAGGAGAATTAAAATGACTACAAGTCACTTACACGAAGTTTACAAAAAAGTTACTTTCATGTGTCCCACTTTACGTCGTGTTTTTTGATCGGTGCTCGCGTATTTGCGTAAACGGAATTTACACAAACTTACGCTTTACACGTGAGCGATGGAGATGAAATGACTGAAATTTAAATACGAAGATATAAAGTTAATATGCCACCATACAAATCGTCAAATGAAATATCTATCACATTTAAGTACTTATTGCCTATTAAAAATGTTTAAATACATGTATTGCCAATATGTATCATTTATAAGTAGACATCCCGGAGACTAATGACTCCAGTCCGTTTATCTATCAAGCTCATCATTAAAGCTCAGAAAGTATATTTCTGTACTGGACTTGATATTTTTATAAAATAATGACGCACGCTTAAAAATATAACAAATTCCAGAAAACTATCAATAAAATTTTATTACTTCATAAAATCATCTACCGGACGTTTAATCGTCATCGTAATATCGCATGATTGGGACATTAAGAATTTAGACGTGTGATGTTTTGACGTTAGGAAGGACTAAATTTCTTGTATTTCTTATAGAAGAAGTTGTCCAATATGATGCAGTTTTGTTGGTCTGCTAGTCGGTGTGTAGTGAATTGTCGGCCTACATACGGGCTGCGCGGCGAGGCAAGCCCTCGCCTATGCACCACGTTGCTGTACCGAAATAGCAGCGTTGCACAACTTATTCGCACTACGTGCATCTCAGAGCATTGAACTGCTGTCCTAATCCAGCCGAACCCGGCCGAACGAACAGTTTGCCTGTTTTTATTGCCAGTGCAACATCGACAATTGCATCTCTCCAGATTGCATTTGTGTAGCGTAGTTGACTAGAAAGTAATTAAATTGGCTAAAGTTCTCTAGTTAGTCTCACAGTCATTTAATATGGCACACCATAATTTAAATATCGAAGGTATTATCCATGCTTGATAGTTTCATAGTATTATACAAAAATTGCGTAATGGGAGGTTTTCAAATTGGCGTTTTTCATTCCAGTCCTTCGCAAGGCCTTCGATGGCTTCGACCACAACCGCTCGGGCAGCATTCCCTGCGACTTCGTTGCCGACATCCTCCGGATGATGGGACAGCCCTTCAATAAGAAGATCCTTGAAGAGCTTATTGAGGAAGTCGACGCCGACAGTAAGTACTCTTAAGTAGCAATTACAATTTTACGCCTAATATGGTATTTTTTAGAAACTTTCATAACTTTTTTTAATCCGTTAATATACTAAGTAAATACTTACTCACTTAATAAGCAATTGTCAAGCGGTTATTTTAAGCTGCTTCTTGTTTTACTTCTCGCCATACCATTTAGTAAAAGTGTGACAAAAATAGACCAGGCATCTCGTCTCAACCCCCAGAAATCCAGTAGAGATACTGTGCCTTATTTATAAAAAGGATAACTATGTCGAATCTCCCCTTATTTCAGAGTCGGGTCGTCTTGAATTCGGTGAATTCGTAACCCTAGCCGCTAAGTTCATCGTTGAGGAAGATGCTGAGGCGATGCAGAAAGAACTAAGGGAAGCTTTCAGATTATACGACAAGGAAGGTGAGGATCTAATCATACTTATTAAAGCGTTGCCCTGCGAATATACGAGAACTAAAAGTACAGTAGATGCAAAATGATTGCATATGCAAATCTGACTATTAAGTGACTTCAGCACTCAGAATAAGTTAACACCTTAAAATTTTTGTCTTTACTCTCAAAGAACTCCACCGAGCTAAATCAACGGGTATACTAATTTCAGATTGAATATCCGCCTTAAAAATCCTTTGGATCAGTGAACATAAGCGATTGATTTAAAAGGAGGCTTTCCCTTCTTTATTAAGACAATAAATTAACAGTTCCAAGATTTGCCATGTTATTTTTACGGAACTGACAGGAAGTATCAACTGCACCTAGATATACCACCGTGTCAATAGGCTGTTGATACTATTGATGACAGAATTCGGATAAATATTAAAACGATAATATATGAAAAATGGGATTGAAATATTTTATTAAGTGTTGTCACACGAAGCTTTGATTTTTTCCTTTTTAAACTATGTTATTTTTTGGCTGTAAAAGGCATAGCTCAAAACAGCGTCCCCCGTGTTATGAAGTCACTGACATCCACATCTTTGACACATCCTCCGTCAACAGCCATGTCATATCATAATATGCTGCACCCGTTAGTGACATAGTGCAGCCTGTTTAGGCAGTATTTATGTTGTAAGCGACGTAAGGCGAAAACGCGTACATTTGTTCACACAAATGTTGGACCGTGCCGCATCGTCGCCTCACGCTTGTTATATATAAATGCTGCCTTAAAATCGTTTGGACATTCGTTGACGAATTTCATTTTTTATAAATTCTAAACCCTATTTAAGAGATCAAATGAAAAAAACATTAAAACTCCAGTGTATTGTCACTACTATCCAGGCATTTTGTGAAACTAAATGAGTAAAATACAGTTTTGTCTAGGTACACTTAGGAGCGCACAAACATCTATACAGCTAAACTCCTAAAACATGCATACACCTACCTTAAACCCCTTTATAAAGTAAAAAGTATTTGAAAAATAAAAATTATTTGCCGGAAAAGATTTGCCGTTAAATGTTTGCACTCTTGGCTGAACTCTATGTATGAAGAATTTGGCTTATTTTTCAAGTTTGTTTTCGTTTGCAGGCAACGGTTACATTCCCACATCGGCCTTGAAGGAGATTCTTCGTGAGCTGGACGAGGGTCTGTCGGAGGAGGAGCTTGATGGCCTCATCCAGGAAATTGATACCGACGGCAGCGGCACCGTAGATTTCGACGGTAAGTGTTACCGTTGAGGAATAATGCAAATATATCACGAAGTAGTTCACAAGAACACAAACTTGATATGCGCTCTTAAAATGTTTTCGAGATCTACATTCATTCGAAAAATCTTGTTTTAGAATTCATGGAAATGATGACCGGAGAATAAAAAGCTGCTCTCTTCTCTTGAAGCTTTTGGATTATTTTAAGGAATCTCTCTACATCTACATTTCGTCCTACAATCTTTCGAATCTTGGGAACATTGGACAAGAGGACTCTTAACAGGAACAAATGAAAGTAAACACCTATCTTCATTGGTTAACACGAAAGTATTATGTATGTATTGTACAAAATAAACTTGTAATATTTGATGTGTGTGACTGCGTAATGTTTATACCTACTTATTAATAAATATTTTATTCTATTATCTATTTTTCATTCGCCTCAGATTAGTTATTTGATTTGACTCATACAACTTGTCGCCGCTGATATGTAATACATGATGTGTTTCAAAATACGCTTAAAATAACATGGGAGTTGAGCAATATTTATTATATTCCGTGAAGATTTCTGCTCGAGATAAAAATAATGAATCCCGTGTTTTTAAAAGCGGACGCCAAATTGTCCTAGATAATTTTGATGACATCAAATTGAGGAAATTTGGCTCACGGCCAGTGAAAAGTAATGAATCTATTTGAGATGCTATGTAATTTTTACTTTCTTACTAAACTAAGACTGAGTTATTGAAATTAATAATTAAGTCCACTTAAATATTTTCAAAAAAATATCTGTCAGCAGTATTTTGTTCGAAATTTACGGAAGAAATAAATTATAGCGGATTCTTTATAAAAGCGGTCTACATTTTAAGATAATTTACGGCTCTAATATAAAACGCTGGTGTTAGGGCTTCAAGACACTAAATGCCGACGCATCACTGAATCCTATATTATTATACTAGCAATACTATATTTGCTTATTATGCACGGAGTTTCTCTGCGAGATCGAATCAGAAATGAAGAGATCCGCAGAAGAACCAGAGCCACCGACATAGCCTTAAGAATTGCTAGATGAAAGTGGCAATGGGCGGGGCACATTGCTCGCAGAACGGATGGCCGATGGAACCACAGAGTTCTCGAGTGGCGACCACGTACCGAAAGACGCAGCGTGGGCAGACCCGCCACAAGGTGAACCGATGACCTGGTGATCGTTGCGGGAACCCGCTGGATGCAAGCAGCACAGGACCGGTCGTTGTGGCGATCCTTAGGGGAGAAATGATGATGATGATGATGAAAACTTATCCTTATTATTCACGTTGACTAAAACGGCTCGAACAATATCGATGGAATTTACAATATATTTACATGGATGGGTTTACGGAGGCGACGATCAATTTATCTGGGTTCATCTATGGGAAAATTCATTTTCGCTATGTTATTTACATTTGTTTTGAGCAGAGTTCGATCACCCAGGTACTGTATGTAAAATGCATTCATAATTTTTTTTAAGCAAAATGCGAGTTTCGTATCGGCCCAAATACTACTAGATCCGGGTAGAGGCAAGTCAACATCGCCTGGTCCTGAATTCACTATTTAGCCGTTTCCCAGGACCATCATGTCATGGATCGATGGACGTCAAAGAGTCAAGAACATTTTTCTCAAAAAATAATATATTGAGATAATTTTGGCCCCAAGTTTAGGGAAATTACGGATAGATTTGCCATTTGCGGAAACATTTACTAAAAGCTAATTTTTACACATTTTCTACAAAAATCGATCAAAATTATGCTGTTGGCAGCCAAATCTATCCATGGCTTAAATATCGTGAACGATCATAAAACCTTTTTATGCTATGGGAAACTATCAGGCAACGAAAATAAATATAGTTCTCGAGTACAAACAGCAACAAACTTATATTAGCCGACCATTAAAGAGGAACTGAGAGAAATGGGTAAGATATATCAACTTCATAGTGCATATATATGCCTCCCTTTCGAAAAATTATACTTTTTAATGGTGACTCATAATGTCTTCAATTGTACATGAAAAACACATGAGAGCGGCGACACCGTCTATTTACAAAAGTTTCACACTTACATACCTACAGAGTCTCAAGTAAAGTAACACACAAATGAAAAACGAGATCCAAAGTTTGGGGTCACAGATGACAATATCTGAAGTCGTCGGACTTTGACCTGTTTTGTCCTAGAGATTCACCAAGTGAGGAATTCTTTACACTGCATGATATTGCTCCTGACCTGACGATAACATGCATTCACCAGCTCATGTCATCTGCAGATCTTTACTTTTGATCTCGGATTCCAATTCAGAGTTAAGTAATTTTTTTAATCATCATACTTTCATAGTCAGGAACAAACTTTCATTAATAATACAAGTCCCATCTGTGGGGTTCGAATCCGCAACCTAAAGCTTTGTTATGAAGGTCACTAACCACTAGATTACACGGTCGTCTGAACATCTGTTCCGTCTCATAGGACTTGCTGTTCTAGATTTACAGATTCAACATTGGAGAGAAACTCATGAACAAAATCCAAAAATACTTAAATCCTTTACGCAAGATTCCTCATTGTATAGACAAATAACTTGTTGTAACAAATTGTTGTTACGATGGATTACATCAATACACGTGTCTTTTGCAGAAATAAACAATGCAATTATACAATATTATTATGGTTTCATTTACGTTATTATTATTTTTTACCTACATAAACCGTTGCACCGTAGCAGTGACTGGTGTATAGCAACTTATTCAGAGTGTTTCCCTTCGTTTGCTGTCGCGCTACCCGAACCAGGACTCCACAGGAAACCAGCGCTGCTGCACTCGTCTGCGTAGCAACACATGCTGAGTGATCCTTTTTTTGGTATTAAATTGTGTCACCATCGATAGTTAAGTTATAAATATTCTTTACATTTGTTTTTGTAAATGGTGGTGGTACTTTATGAAACTTAATAAAAATATTCTCTTTTCTTTCTTTCTTCTACAGGGTGTCCCAAAACCCTTCAAAAAAACATATACAGGGGGGTAGTGTAAGTGATTGCGAACATCCCTATGTATTTTTTTTTTAATTTGGTTGTGTTTGAAAATTTTAATAAAAAATAAAACATTTTACTTGCGCCTAGTGCCTCTCCAACTCAATATAAAAGATGCATGTAAAATGTCATCATACAGTCATTCAGAACAAAATGTTTTAAACATAGAGCGAACGAATGATAACCAAGACCGAGTCTTGTCGTTTCTTGTCAAGCCTCTGTCAAGCGGATCAACATCAAAATGTTTTTCTATTATTGTTGCGTGAATATTACTGATTTACGAATTGCTGACTTTGGTGGAACTCGATGGGTTACCATTAAATGGCGAGAAAGCGAGCGCGGGTGTTAATAAGATGTCTCATCAGTAGGCTTTTATCCAAGGCCTTATTATAAGTATAATATTCGTGTTATGTTGAACGTGCGTGGCGATTCTGACTTTTGTTGCGGCCCTATGATAATCAGCGTTATTGTATCTATCTACAAGTGCGCACTAGAAAATACCCTCTTGATGTCTCAGACACGGGCTTTAGTATCATATTTATGCTGATAAGGAAACCATTTAGAAATGCGAACACCACAGATTTTACCTGTGCTGGCGAGAGACACCTGGCGATCTAGATGTGTCTTGTTCAGTACTATTTTAAAACGAAGATGAGAGGATAAGTCCATCCTTCTTTAATCAGTGGCAAGAAAAGGTCGCGTTTGCTTTCGATAGCGACTACACAGAAACCAAAACTAAAATCGCGTGATCATACCTGCAGACACAGTTGGAAGGGATAGAAATGAACATTCTAGGGAGTGAAGAAAGGATGCATGGGGGAAGCCTCGAGCAACTTGTTTCTGGGCAGGACTGATGCCACTATGGGAAGATGGGTAGAAAGAAGTCATTATCAGGAAATATCTTAACAGTTCTACTAGTTTCAGATGAAAGTTATATTCGCATTTAATTAAATGAATAAAGTCTACGTTTCAGTTTTATTCGCAAATAATTGGCAGACAATTGACGACGAGTGTCGTAAGAAAAAGACCCGTTTACTGTGTATTTGTTAGTCTGCCGTTGAGAGTAGCTTCGCAAGGCCCAAAGAAATTAGTAAATTTTAATGCTGTTATTTTATGTTAACGCTAGCTTATAACATAAAATATAACAAAGTTTAATAACTACAATATCTGAAGATCATAAGAGAATATTATGTGATCTATCTTTAAAAATTGCCTTAATTCTCCCAGCATTTTATCACTGGTGCAATGAGATTTAGGTACCTATGTTAGAGATGTTTATCAAATACTATGTTTGTTTATTGTGAGAATAATTTATATGATTTATTAATTACGACTCTCCAAAATACTAAATATCATATCTTTCTTAGAAAATACATTTACTGAGTAAAATCTGCGTATATTTTATAAAACATTAAAACACACGAACACTGATCCTTTCCTTGTATTTTTATTTCAGAAAGAATGATCAAAACTGTTTAAGTTTTAGAGGAGGCAAAACGAAACACTGAAACCTCGATCTGCACCATTTAATAAACATAATTTACCGCTTAAGATGTAACTGTTATTTTCATGCTCATTTTCAATGACTTCACCAATAAGGTGCAATGGCAATAATTTGCCACAGCTTTAGTGGTAAAAACAGGATTTTTGACTATAATTGTATAGTAGTTATCTTTTACTAACACAGCGGCGGTGGTGCAAGCCCCTGCGCCACCTTAGCCCCATCGATGCACGCGGGCCTTTTGCCACCGCACGACGCAAACCACATGACCCAGGGGGTCGCGTGTTCGTTGCTGAACGCAGGTTGGCCAAGCCTCGCAATCGTTTACACTTCTTTTGCGTGCCCCCATACCCATGCACTGGCCTTAATCGTCATCCACGTCCGAAACTGTGTGCTAATCAAAGTCGCTGCACCCGGTCTTCAACCACCTGCACTGCCTAGCAAGGTTATATTTATCACCACCATTAATCGACTTAAAATAAGAATGGTGGTTCTCAATTCGTCGGGATCTTTTTATTAACATATTTATTGTTTTAATGGGATGATGAATACTGTAAAAAGTTTCACAGGGGGTTTTTCATACTTTGGTCGGCCCATGGGTCGGCCTAATACCACTGTATGTGGTGAATGGATGGAAAAGTTGGAACATTTTAAATAAATCCTCCTTTATTTCACTATCTTCTTTGGTCGATCGACAAGGAACTTGTACCTGGCCATGACAGAATGACAGTTACACTTTATATTGCACGTCAATCAGAGTAAGCAAATGGGCTAATGCAAAACGAAGAAGATTGTTTATAATAGTATAATTTTTATTTTAGTTTAAACTTCCTTATGACGTCGAGCTCAACGCTGATGCGCTTAGGAATATCAGAACTGATGTGGTAAGTATTCTAGCAATACCTCTATGCAACTAACCACCATAACCCCTGTTGCAGCAAAACGTACCGACAGGATGATAGTTACATATTCATTATCATGAATGTGCATGTTTCCTTACGACACTTTCCCTCACCGTCAAAGCGTTCGTTACTACAGCAATAACAAAAGTTAGAAAAACTTATTAGTCATGGCGACTGGTTGAGGTTCGAATCCTTCCTTGCACATTCTAACCCCCGGGAAGGGATTAAAAAAGAGTTTTAGTAAATTCAAAGTTAGACCCAATCTTACTAGTCTACTAGCGACCCCCCCTGACTTTGCACGGATGTAATTTACCACCGAAAACTTAATTAAAATGTATCGTACATAAAAACTCTCTGTACAAAATTGCCTAAGTGACAGTCAAAACCGTATCCATACCGTTGCGTGGTTTAGAAGAAGTAAGAAGCCGGAGATATGAGCTCAAACAGGAACTAAGATGGAACTGGATGGAAAGATAAAGATATGCTCTTGTCCTTTTCCTGCGTCCTGCAGGATAAGATCAAGCATCTAAAAAAGGACATCCCTTTCATTCCCATAACTTATTTTACATATTATTCAAAGTCAGACATTGATATTCATGTTGTTTATGTTCAAAGTAATCGATACCTATTCATAAAGATTTTAGGCCATAATTGTAAAAAATTAAAAAGTTAATTAATTGTAAATAATATTTGGCACTATGGATAATCATCCATAGTGCCAAATATTATTATAATTTATAAGAGTCATAAATTAAACTCGTGTTTATGTTTATTATGGCATTTTTTATGCACATGCGAATGCATTAAAGAACATAATTAAAAAAGCGACCATGTTCATCCCTGTTTCGTCCGTCCGTCCGTCCGTCTGGTCGTCATTCCGTCCGTTCTTCCGTCCGTACGTCCGTCCGTCTGTCCGTCCGTCCGTCCGCAGACCGCCGCTCATCCGTTCGTTCGTCCGTCTGTCCGTCAGTCCGTCCGCCCATCCATTCGTCCGCCCGTCCGTCCGCCCATCCGGCTGCCATCCGTCCGTCCGTCCGTCCGATCGACCGACCGACTGAAGGGTCCACCGGCCGCCGGCCAGTCCGAGCCCGTCTGTCGATACACCCGCTGCCCATCCATCCCTCCGCCCGCTCGACAGACCGACCATCATAATGGCGTTTCCGCCCATCCGACCATCTGGCGTTAGTCCATCCGCCTACCCATTCGTTCGTCCGTCCGTCCGCACGTCTGCCCGACAGACCGACTGACCTTATGGCCGCCGTCCGATTGCACTTCTGTCAGTCTGTCCGTCTGTACGTCCGTCCGTCCTCAGGCCCCACTCATCCGTTTATCCGTCCGTCTGTCTGTCAGTCCGTCCGCCTATCCATTCGTCCGTCCGTCAGTCCGTCCACCCGTACATTCGTCCGCCCATCCGGCTGCCGTCCGTCCGTCCGTCCGATCGTCCGACCGACCGACTGGTAACCTGCCAGCCGGCCAGTCCGAGCCCGTCTGTCGTCACACCCGCTGCCCATTCATCCGTCCACCCGCTCGACAGACCGACCGTCATAATGGCCTGCCCGCGCGTTCGTTCATGTGTCCATCTGGCGTCAGTCCGTCCGCCTACCCATTCGTTCGTCCGTCCGATTGCACTTCTGTCCGTCCGTCCGTCCGTCCGTTTGTTTGTCTGTCTATCAATATGTCTAAAGTCCTGAACTAATTTTCGAAATTCCATTACCCTACGCCATTACCAAAGTTTTGCTATTGATAAGACATTGTGTTACATTAATAAAACGCACATACTAGACAATAAAGGGTTCTCTAAATTCTCCAACACAAATCCACTACATATTATGGTATGGTGGTGAAGTTAATGATTTTTTTTTAATACAGGAAGGCTAACATCGAAGATGGAATACCTCTTGTGCCAGTAATTTCACCGGCTTTCTTGCTCTCCACGCCAGAACTCAACACTGCAAGCACTGCTGCTTAGCAGCTGGATTAGCAAGCAAAATGATGGTGGTCATCCAGACGGACCTTGCACAAGATCCAACCACCTGCAAAACCTAAACCTAGCATCACAATGTTATCGTTTATTTAGTGCACATAGTACTTGTCTCCGTATGCAGCACACAACCATCGCCGCACCGCTACTAGTCACCACCTCTGCTTTAAGACTGCAGCGACCGGCGAACGACACGCTACTCGCAAATGCCGATGTGTAATGACTTTGTTTGGGATTCCTTTATTAACTAACTAAAAAAACTATTCACCGTCAGTTTTCATTGTTCAGTGTTAGTTAGTAGTAACTGACAGTGAAAGTAGGAGAATCTTATGTTGCACAGAATCAGTTTTGACTGTCAGTTAATAGTGATCGTGTATAGCTCGTATAAGGTTGTATAGTACCTCGTCAAGCGGCTATGCTCGCGCCATCTTGCGAGCGATGGCTAGGATAGCTGCGAGACACAATTGTAGCCCACGCTCGCTGTTAGGCCAACCTGTCTTAGTCGCTGTCTTACTACCGTTAGCATCATCTCCTACGCTGGCGACATGGATCACGCAACTCGACACCCGCATCCTAATGTACAGGTCAACAGTGTCGGTCGAGAAGGTGCGTATCACGTTAGCATTCCCGGACATAGTGCTAGGCGAACGAACGCGACGACGACTACCATCGCGTCGTCGTCGCGTTCGTCATCGACCCCGCGTGTTAAGAACTCGTGCAGCGGTGGTGCAGACTCTTGCGCCACCTTGTGGTCCTCACTTTCTGTCACGAAGTTACGCGATATACTTAAACCACAAACCAATAGGGCTGTCGGGCACCACTGTGCTCATATTCATCACGAAAGAGAGTTCTAGGCTACTTTGTTATAGTTTATCGTCGTCATATGTGGCGATGCCGTTTGAATCTCGTCTGTAACTGCCATCCGCCGAAGCCATCTTAGTGCATGTGCGCACGGTATTTGCAGGGGCGTAGCGAGGTACGGGCAGGATACACGCGCCCCCCCCTAGAAGATGCAGTTAATTAGCAGGAATGCTCACGAACCTTAAAGCAGGTATTTTAGGGAGGTACATTTTTCTTCGCCTGCCTTCCCATAACAGAATCCTGGCTACACCCTTGGTACGTTGTGGGTAGGTTTGTGCCGTCTGTAATAACTCGCATCTCTGCAACGAGCTGCAACGCTTACTACGCGGTCAACACCGCAAAAAACCGAGCATCCCAGTTCTGCGCCCACAGATGCAGCAACAGTACCGATGTCGTCGAAGCCCTGCTCATCCTATAGAGGGTTTTACATGCGCTGCAATGTACTTTTTCAACAAATTACCTTATGTAACCGCACAGTGCGAAAGTACGTCAAAACATGTATTGTCGTTTTGAAGTAAAAATTGATACGCTTGTTAAATAAACCAATTTCATACAACCACAATAATTATAAGACTAACTAGCGCACTATGGGACTACTTTTTGAGAATAGGAATAAACAGTTTCAAAAATGTTTTTGTTTGTTATTTCTGGTAAACGCATTCACGGCCTCAAACACATAAGTGCAATTGGTTATTGCTTTGGAGGCGTGCCCGTTTGTTGACTCAACTTTTTAATCACACCTCGGGCAGCGCCTAAAACGCACATTTGTGTTTGGGGTAGGCTAGCCACGTAATCACCTCTAGCATTTTCGCGGCTTGTAACCTGCTCGAATCCGAGCTGTTACAATACGCGGGAATATATCCGGTGACTACGTGGCTGTACGCGTTAAAAAGCACTTCGTGAGCGTTTATCTTTATATCCGCTTTTCTAACCAGTTTACGTTTGCGAAATGGATAGGTACTTTTTGTCCAATTACGTTTGTACTCAATATGTTTTAATGGCTCTTTTTTTAAGTTGCTTCGCTCATAAGACTCCTTTTACTGTTTATATTACCTAGCCGATGGAAAAGGACACATTAAAGTTAGAGAGGGATAACAAAATAGTTATCTGAATCAGAAAGCCAAGCATGCGCCTTAAAATTTCTCTGCCGTCATCGTTTATGCCCTCTTTCATATTGGTCTAATCAGAAAGAGATGCAAACTTATTGTATGTTAATTACGTGTGCTAGTCATGCAGTTTGAGACAAGAGTTTGGCAACAAGAAATTTTAGTTGATTATTGTTGTTTCTGGTTACTGTCGTTTGAATGAACGAATCTACGGAACGAATGATTTAGATTTAATGACATTCATTTTAGAATCCTATTGCAATTATGATTAGTGTTGAGAGTTGATGGCCTAAAATTGTGACCGATATCTAAGAACTGTAAAAATGACGTCAGAGGGAATCCATTGTAAAGCTGGGAGGTACCGGGAGCAAACGTGTTTTAATACTTTCGTTTTTTTGATCCTACGTCGTCAAAAATTAAAATAATCAAAAAAGAAAAACACAGGGTTGTTCGCAATCACTCACTCTATCACGCTGTATATGTTTTTTTGAAGGGTTTTGGGACACCCTGTATATTCCCAAAAGCCTGACTTTAGTATTCGACAGTCAAATTCTTGTTTATTCCCATATTCCTTTTCAAGAATCTGTTGAAACCAAAATGTGTCCAATGGTGAATCTGGCGGAAAATTACTAAATTCTGCTCTCAGCAGCCCTAGCATGACTGACTGAGACAAGATTAAATCACCCCTCGGTGCATTCCTTTTTATGACTATTATGACATTAGATGCGTGTCCCACTGAGAGATAAGTTATTTGTGACAACTATGTTAGGATCGTAGAGCTATACATAATAAAATATGTGACTCTGTAGGCCAATTCTCGCCTTTCTTATTGTCATCGAGAACTCTTTCGTCAGTTTGTGTGGAGTTGATGTCGGTGCAATCTTCAAAGTCACACAATGATGGATGAAATTTATGTATCAGATATAGGCTAACTATTAGCTAAAAATTATTTAATGTGTAGTGCCATTTTTATTAGTTCTTTAAGTTAAATATTGTTACTTTATGCTTGTATTTCAAACAGAATACCTGTATTATTTTACGAATAAATACTATGACTGACTATGAATCGAGATGGCTCCGTATGGCACCGAGAGTTTCGTCTCCTTGTGCCCAATAAGATGTGAATCTCTTTATTATTCAAGTTATTAATAGGTAAAAGCAAATTGTTTATAGACAAAGAAACGGAAATAAAAGTCTTGTTCAACAAAAGTGTATTGTTTATTACGAATTCTTTGTTCATTAAAACCATTTTCGGGTTCACAATTTTAATTCTACTCATAGGTCGTTGACAGATACTTACTCTTACTTGGGCCAAAAGTATGTGTATGGAAAATAGAAAAAGGTCTGCTTTGTGAACTTATTTCAGCTTAACATAATTTTATACATATTTTTAAATGACATGTAGAGACCCATTCTATAACAATAAATAATTACACATTATGGCATGTAGGTAAGGATCACCCAAAAATATACCTACACTAAACTTAATTAGAATTGTAGTTATGCACTGATGTCGTAAGAAAGAAATAAGTATGGAGTTGAAAATATTTATGCAATTAATGTCAAGGAATAAAATATTACTAAATTAAATCCTCAAATAACTTATCAGCCTACATAAAACGTAGACCTTCAAAACAAATTTTAATTTAAACTCGGAAATTATATTCACTATTTCAGCAGCTTCTGACAAAAAGCTGCCAAAACAGAGGTAAATAATTAAAGGTACTTCATTTTGGAAATCTTCTTTCGATCATTAAACATAATTTCGTGTAATAAATAAAAATATGGAAGTAACATTTTACACATAAAAGTACTGTAGAAATTAGTAAATTATATGACTGGCACCTAGACACTGGCTGTTTCTTCACTGGATTTCTTTTTAATCAATTGTAACTATTACATCCTTTGTTACAATTAAGGGGCTACCCTAATACGCTAGCTTTTGTCGCGGATAAATCATATACTTATTCCTTTTTCACCAGTTAGCCCGGGCGAAAAGGATGGATGTTTTGTCTGCGATAACGCTAGTGTTACTAGTGCTAATGACTTGCATCCTTCTATTTGTGCCACTCAAATTGTTCACAGCTAAACAAGAAGTACCTACCTATCTACAATGCCTAGCAAAATACATACCGCAATTAATTTACAAAATAGGTACAGTCATCAACTTATAACATTAAACGTACTTCACTAGGTAATGTAGGCATGTAGTTTTATAGACACACACACACCGGTATTCAAAAGTCAAGAATAAAATTCATTGGTAACGTATTTAACAACTAAGCTCTAAAACGAGTCTTCAATTAAAACAATAATTAACTAAACGATTCTGTTACTACTTTCAGGGTAGGTATTACATGTATTTCAATCTCATAGCTTCTTGGCTTCGGAAAAGTATGTTTAACTAAGCTTTTGTAAACAACTAGGTACTGATGAGATCTCAATTTGAACTTTATTAAATCCAACGCACTTCTTAATTTGAAGCCGTATTCAAACACAATTATCACATTTTTAGATACGCTAAGCATTAGCGTGTAATACAATTCTACTATTTAAAGCGACGACAGCATTTTAAATAACAACCAGCGTTCAGAGTAAATTTTTAAGGAATTCATAGAGTATAAAGTCTTAAACATTCATTCTCCCCATAGTTCAGTAATGAACAAACTCAAATAGACGCTGGTTGGCATTCGCGAGGCAATAGTGAGCTGTTTAGGTGGTCAAAAGTTTATTCTATGACGTTTAATATATTATGTACGTACAACTTACTATAAGTAGTTATAATGAATACTGTTTAAGTAGAAAGATCTTCATTCCATTGATGGCTGGCTGCGCCATTGAGATGCAACCCTGGTACCGCATCTTATTCAATGCGTCCCATAATACTGTAAACAAAAAACACTTATTTTAAATCTAACGTATCTTGATTTTTAATTATGAAACAACTGTGAACTATACTAAGTAGATATTAAAACAAAGTCGGCTATGTAACCTTAATGTGATACCACAATCATTTTTAAATACGAAACATTTAGTATAATGATCCAGTTGGATTTTTATACCGCTATAGATTTTACATTTTGTAACCGAAATTTCTTTCGATTTTTATTTTAAATGTTTTTAACATTCAAATTATTAAATTAAAATTGTAATGACAACACAAAGAAAAATTAGGGCAATGGCAGGACTTGAACCTGCAACATCAGCATTCCGTGCCTTGCGTTTTCCAGTTTCGCCACACTGCCTCTGCCCTACCCTGCGAATTTTTCAATGTGCTTCGTCTTACGGTCATTACATTATTGATTTTAAGGGTACAACTACCCTCGGTGTCATCTATATGAAACTTTTTAACAAGTTATCATATTCAACTGGGTACCTTTACAGCTACCGTCAGCTGACGAGAGATGGCGCCGTTTTGTTATTACATTTTGTAACCGAAATTTCTTTCGATTTTGATTTCGCTATAGATTTTTTTAAAGCGAACCTTGTGAATGCCCGTTCATTGTATCTAAAGTCAAAATATTACAGCAATTACGTATTGCAACAAGATTCCACGGTAGGTAGCCCATAATTACAATTGGCTGTCTGTACCTATTTCGAAATTTAGCTGCTCGTTTTGGACTTTACTATCAGAGAGCATCTAGACGATCTGCATTGAGGCTGGAGATAGGCTCTAAGTAAAACCAGATAACATGAATTTGGTACAACGACATCACCATATTAAAACCTTGATTAAACTTACAAACATTAAACCTATACATAGTTAGCTAATCATGATATCAAAAGTAGGTTGGTAATTTATAAAATAAAATCAAGCAGACAAATAAGCGCCTGACTCACCTCACTTCACTACACTGGCAGGTTTGACTAGTAGAGTAGCGCCGCTGATAGCGTTAGTGCAGTATCGGCGGCGGCGGGCGGGTGCGGCCGGGGTTGGGCTTGGGGATCAGGTCGGGGACCACGAGGCCCGAGCTCTTGTTCTTGGCCGCGCGCCCGGCGCCCTTGCGCGCGCGCGTCAGCCACGCGGGCGGCGGGCCCGAGCACCACGCCGCGCGCAGCCATTCGTGCGGCTCCGCGCCCAGCCGCGCGCATTCCCGCGCGTACGCCCGGTACGCCGCGCAGTGGCACCGCACCCCGGAGCAATTGCACGCGTCCAACACGCACGCTTCCTTATAGTTATGCGGATTCACTTTCGCCCCGCAAACGCTGAAGGCGTCGTACACGTCGAAACCGCGGCACAACCGACGAGCTTTCGCCAGTTTTGCCGGACGGCAACGCGACGAACTGGGGCGTTCTTGCCGCCGCGTGCACGCGCGACGACCGCCCACGCGCCACGACGTCCCGAACCGCCAAGGGTCGTTTAACATCCTTCCATCACGTGATCTCATATCGTCTTTAGCTATCGAGTTGAAATTACCACATAAACCACACAGTTTTCCCTTGTAAGCACTTGACACTGTAACTTCTAAGAATCCATCGCCATCCCACAACATCTGCACACCGATATCAGCCTTCAAAAGAACAGAACCATTACTGCGAATTATTTCCGCGACTCCCTCTACTCTGTGGGGCATACCGATTCTGTGTCCGTTCACTTTAATACGCATCTTTCTGCCCATATTTATTTTCGTCGTTCCTATTCTAAGTGTAGCGGTGCGGGTCCAAGAAGAGTGTGAGGTGTTTCGGGCATCATTCGAAATTCTAATAGAAAAAGTGCTGTTTGCGCAATCCGATACTAGTTGGTATTTGCATGATCCTTGGAAACTATAGAACTTTCCGTCGAAAGTTTTATAGTGCGGATCTCCAAATACGGTGCAGATCCCGTCGATGTCAACACACTTCGCACAACATTGGCCAGACATCCGTCGAAGTGTTTGATCGGGGGGACATGTTAGCGCCGGGCACCGTTCCATAGCACACCGTGGTTCGCCGCCATGGCATTCGCATGACTTGCATGCATCTAACTGCCATGTTTCGCCATCCTGAAATGAATTTAAAATTTCATGTAAATATCTAGGTTTTATTTTAATTTGCGTACTTAATTCTTCCATTTCCATTACGTAGGTCTAATTCGTTTTTACTACACCTGTGCGTTAATTGAAATTTCACTCTTGTTGCTAATAGAAATATTTATGGAGAGTTTTCAGACATAACTTCCTTTTTGAAATCGAGCTTGACGGTTTTGCAATAATGAACTTGAATGTCATTTAATTAAGGCTCTTTTTCTCCATTGTCCATAATATAAAACTGATACTCTTCCCCTTCAAAACTACTACAAACCTGATAAGTCTTTCCTCCGATGACGCAAGCCGCCTTGGCCTCGGCGACGTGCGGGCACTCGGGGCAGCACTTGCCGGGTCCGGGCGGCATCGCGCGCGCACCGCACGTCAGCACGGGGCAAGTGTGCCGCGTGCATACTGCCGTGCCGTTCATGCACGTGCAGTCAGTACACGGGTCCACTCGGAACGGACTCAGGTGCGCATGATACTCTGTTCCGATTATGCATGGCTTCGTAAAACTATGACCTGAAATAATAATTAATAAATTATGAGGTCTAATGGATTATTTTGGCAAGATGGAGTTCTTATTTGGAACACAGTAATGATCGCAAGCAGTCAAAACTTGTGTTCAACTTTGTTTTTACCCATTTTATATGTATAGTTGACCAAGTAATTGCTTGACCACTTTTGAACCTTAACTCTTTGTAATGCGGTCGAAAAGTGGTCAAGCAATTTCATGGTCGACTATACTTGCGATAGGTACAGTTTGCACGGACATTTTAAAAGTTTAATTGAATACTGATGTGTTCCGTTTTATGAAGTTACAAGTTTAATTAGAATTAAGTCGAAAGTAGCCCGTTAAGTATTTCATTCTAAGCCCAACACTCCGTAGTAGGAGTGAAAAAGGTTACCAGTTTAGAGATGTTACAATGTATTCAGGCAAGTTTTTGTTTAGGGAAAATCTGCTCGCGGCGACATAACCAACCAGTTTACGGTACTTATTGTGTAGTATTTTGCCCACTGCGGGGTTGACGCCGCGCGGGGAGCTAACGCCGACATGGGTATTGCTGAGTGCAAAGCAAACATAGGACAGTTATGGGGCTTAGGTACCTACTTTACGCATGACAGCGAGACGTGTTGCTGTATAACTTCTACTTGTTGCATTGTAATGTGTTGCATAGAAAATGGTATTGCAGATTGGTACTCACTGGGCAGTATTTTGTCAACGGTAGGGTTGGCGCAGCGCGGGCAGCATTCGCCGGCAGGCGTGTACTGACGCGCGCGCGCACATGGTAGTACGGGACATGCGTGTTTCGCGCACGACAGCGAGCCGTGTACGCAGCGGCACGACAAACACGGCTCCTCCGGTACCCGCACATCCCGTCCTTCTCCAACTCTTTGGCCGTTGATCACGCATTCTGGAATCATTTTAATGATGGATTAAAATATATTTGCGGTCATTTATTTTAATAACCTCTATAAAAAAACTGTCCGATCACAGTTACTTAATGGTTGTCAAGGCAAAGGTAACTTAAAATCTGTCTAGCAAAGCCCAGCGTGACGAAATGGTATGAAATATTTGGCTCCTAGCTGGACCCTGATGCAATCTTTATTTATTTTATTTAAACCTAACAATCCTAAAGTATTTATAAAAAAAAACAATGACTTGCTTCAATTTTTAATTAGTAAGTAAGTTCTTCTTATTAGATTTACTGTTAGTAAGTTCACAAAAAAAAGGAGACTGCTTAAGCGTATCATTGTCCGGCTTTTTATGGGAAGCAAAATAAAACTATGAAACAAAAGCGTGAGCCATTCTTTAGCAAATAAGAATGGAAAGGATCACCGCGGCGTGGTGGCTGCGACAAAACGTAAAGTCCATAAATTACTGCGGCTGGACGATGAATCAATCAGGGTCTAATGACGGAGCCGGCGGCCGCACACGGCGCGCCCACCGCTGCGCTGTGACCTGCCCCTGAACACTTCAGTGCCCTGGCAATACCTTTCTACACACGTTCATTTGTAACACTTCCCTTCTTTAAGATAATTACGAATGTGAATGCATAATAGATTGCCTTGTCCTCGCTTGGCATTCATTAGGCTCGCCCTCAGTCTACTGTCGTGAAGTGTTTGGATATGTCAGTAGATGAATGCGCTTCAATAGCGACGCACACTCAATTCTAAGAGCGTGCTCGAGCCGGCCCGCTGCGCCAACGCATGTGTGACAATCCAACAATGGATGAAGACACTCAAGTGTCTATCGTAAAACTAGAGATGGCTACACAAAGTAGGATGTCCTTTTGTAGACAAACAATTAAATAGACATGCGTCATTAGTCGGTGACGGTTACGTTCATTTAAGACGAGAACCCTGTAAACGTACTGAATAAGATTTAAATTGATGAAGTGTCACTAAATTTACTACTTAACGCAGCGAACAGTAACACTCGTAACAATAAGAAACGTTATCAACGAAACAGCAACGTAATAAACTAGGTGCGGTTAAACCTGCATCGGTAATTCACGACACGCAGGGCGCGTCCATCACACGCTAATTATTTTAATTTCTCAGATCGTCGTCACAAGCATACCTAATAATAAAGACGAGTCTCAAAACACTTAAAGAATTTAGATGAGTTTGTTACCGGGGTTAAGGCAATCGTTCAATGAAACTTAAGATGCCGTATGTTAAGACAAATGATGAAAGGCTAAAACGCCATATTGATAAGGCATCATGATTATCTTGACATTATGAAGAAATAATAAGTAAGTAGAAGAAGCAAAAAAGTTAATGCACCGTGGGGATCGTAAAACAAACAAACACGGGGTTCACCGGCGCGCCCGCGCAGCCGCGGCGACGTCGGCCGCTTTGACCCGCACACAAAAACCCTCCCATCTCTACCTTTTAAGTAGGTTGTTAACTTTTTGATTTATGGTCAATAATAGAGCCGCAACGCCGTGGGAGACTTTTCGACCACCACAAATATATAATTTTAATGAACCCCTGTGAACACATAATAAGGTCTTGTTGGATTGAAAGCTTCCATCCCTAAACTTTAGGTTGTTGGCGCTGTAACCTGCGGAGGCAGGGCTCCGGAGCGGTCCTCATCTGGGTGGTCCGCTTGCACAAAGCGATAATCTTGCAGCCTTCCATTACTAAACAAATAAGAAAATAATCTTTTCGATTTGCGAAAGGCTCTTTTCGCAGGGCAGTAAACTTGGTTAATCAAAGTTTACAATCATTAAGGCGCAGTAACAACATTTAATGGATTTTGCCTTTCATTACTATTTATTTACAGCATTAGGTATTTGATTTGTAATTTACTTTCATTGCAAAAGTATGATCTATTCATTGTATTCAAGACGTTTAAAAACGTTTTTACATTTAACTCATTTTTGTAAGCTATTTTTTGACGATGTGATATAACATATTGGACATAAAAATAAATCGCTGCATTGTCCAATAGCAGTCACCGCCAGCAATACTCGTGGTTACGGAGGTGTGTGAGCTATAATGGCAAGTGAGCTATTGTCTGGCCAGTGGACTACTGCGTAACACGTCTTCTGCTCATTGTCCACGGCGCGTGTGGGCGCCGGCGCACCACGCCGTACAATACAATACAACCTACCTCGAACATAAATACTTAATACAATACAACTTTTAATATAAAACCTCATAAGATCCACAGTGTGAATACTTATGAACTCACTCTTATTACCACTAAACTAACAAAAGATATTCTACGCTCCCTAACTCTCAACTAAGCATGTAACGCGTATACAATTAATAAAACATAAACACGGCCAATAAAACTAAAGTTTGGAATGCGTCGGCAATTTTCAAAAGCCATTTTGAGTCGTCATCTTGTAAATTACTATTATTTGTTATGAAATTAATAAACTTGTTAGGGTTTAGAAGCGGAGGTAAATTGTTAGTCCGTTTTGGTTTTATTAGATCTGTTGTCGGCTTGTGTTTGTTTTTGTTCGGGATTGCGCTTCTACATGGAGGTTGTTTTTTGCCGCGCATGCGTCTGGGTGGGCGCGAGACACGGCTGCGCCGGAGTGCACGCCGCTCAGCAATTATAAACATTCAATATAACTCTCTGCATGCCATGAGAAAAGGCGTCAGCGTGAAACGATCAGGAACTTCTTTTATCATTATTGCTTTATGATAGTTTTTAATGCTGGAAGTCTCAGTCAGTTTAATGCACTATGGTTTATAGCTGTTTGCACGATCATATATGATAGGTCCCTATAGGGACCTCTCCACGCGATTTAATACCATATTCATAATCTCTTTACGTGTATATCCATATACAACACATGGACAGCACGTCGAACCCAACCTTTTAAGACATGACTGCGTTTTTCACACTGTCCGACATGTACAGTCAAAGACACGCATAACTGCCCTTTAAACACGAAATTGAGAGAATTTATTAGTCGTTTTTTGAAAGAGAGGCAAATAAGAATATACACAATGAAACTGATATATCTCTATCTTTCGAACATTAACAATAACTCTCAGTTCCGTCTTGAATGGTGAGTTAAGATTGTCTTCGTCTGTATTTACCTTACAGCTATTAAACACATATATCATTATCGCCACACACTTACCATCGCAAACAGGGCAATTGTAGTGCGTGTGCCGCTGGTGTTTGGGCTTGTCGCAGGGCGCGTAGCACTCTGGTCGCGATATGGTGATGACGCCGGCCTCGCAGCGCAGCACGCGGCCGGCTTCGCCCCACTCGGAGTGCGAGGCGTGCTCGGTGCCATTGTACCAGCAGCCCTTACAGCGCGCGCAGCAACCCTCGCGCGGCATCACCACTGCACAGTCTTCCATGCCGCCGCACTCTTCCACGCCGTTGCGACACTCCACGAATCCGTTCTGCAAAACAAAAGAACAACGCTTGAAAATCAACCCAACCCAATTATCCACTCCGTTACGCATTCCATCCCAAGATCTACATGGAGAAATCAAATATTTCAGCCCAAGATTGACTACGATTTTTATTGTCTTAATCTACAACCTGTTTTATTGTTGGGTTTACCAAACAAAAAACAATGGTTAAAGTTCAAAAGAATGAACACGTTGAACACAATTAAGTTTATTTTTTGTACAAACAAACAATGTTTCATTACAGACAATAAACTTTAATGTGTCAATTACGCCTACTCGTCGTAGCAACCGCGATTGTGGTTGGAGTAGTGGCGATACGGAACTGTTTTTATACATTGGTTTCCTAGTGCCCTTTTGTTTTATTCATTTTTAGTATGCAACAGATGTGCGGGAGCGTGGCATTCGCATAATCCGTACGCACAATTAATACAGCGCCAGCCTCCTGGCACACCAGACGTCGACTATTAATTACTCCCATTTGTAAGGCAACATTGTGGCAGTCGTGACGCACCGGATTATTCCCATTTTATCCCACGCGTTCTGTCCCACGACTTAAGAACAAAAACTCCTATTCCTATCACACACAAAAGGACCTTTTTGACTACAGAACCCTAAAAATAAAGCTGCGTATTTTGACTTTCAATGATAATGCTGTGATTGGCAATGAACTGAAAAGTAGGGTAAACCTGAAACCAATTTTTTGCCTTTCATTCCGTTTTATGGGTTCGTGGGCCTCATAAGAAGGCTCAAGGTCACCCAAAGGGCAATAGAAAGAGCTTTGCTTGGAGTTTCTCTACGAGATCGAATCGGGAATGGGGGGATCCGCAGAAGAACCAAAGTCACCGACATAGCTCTACGAATTGCAAACCTTAAGTGGCAGTGGGCGGGGCACATTGCTAGTAGAACCGATGGCCGTTGGGCGGAAAGGTTCGCGAGTGGAGACCACCTACCGGAAGACGAGGTGTTGGTAGGCCCCCCCCACAAGGTGGACCGACGATCTGGTGATGCGAGCAGCACAAGACCGACCGTCGTGGAGATCCTTGGGGAAGGCCTATGCCCAGCAGTGGGCGTCTTCCGGCTGATATGATGATGATGATCATGAGTCCATTTTATGCCGTGTACTCTTGTTTTTACATTTAATCGGCTGTAGGTCTCTAATACTGAAGCTTCTGCGACCCGCTCTAGAGCTGGTTTGCGGCTGACCAGGGGGTGGCACTTTGATGTGATCCGCACTTTGAAAAACATGCAGCATTTAAAATCATCTTAACTACACATTGTTTAATCTTTAACGGAACTTTTTGACAGATGCTTTCCAGAATAAAGCAATTCTCGCGACAGTAGAGATGAAGTCACATTCGCCATATGTCAAAAGCCCCAAAAAAGTCCCTTCAAAAGCTGTAATTTTTTGGCATATCTCGAATGTGAGATGAGTCTCGATGTGCGCCAGAATTGGGGGCCTGAAATACACATGCAATATATTACCTTGAACACTTAAGAAAATAGTTGGCTGCGTTATAAAATAGTTTTATACAAATCTGTGCAAGCTATAGGCACGTGTTTTCAAGGCTTAAATAATTCGAAGTCAAAATAATTACGGTCTCAAAAGAACTAAGTAAATATATTTTAGTTTTCATACTGGTCTTGTGAACTATAGTTTATTATACCTCTAGATACCGCACGTGTGCATAAGCAGAGTAGAGATAAAAACCGCGACACTGACATTTTTGTGACCGCATTGTTCTATTGAGTAGGCACTAGGCAAGGTGCCTGTGAGCATTCACGACAGTAAAGAATTTAAAGATAAAATAACAAACTAAGTACGGTCAACTGTAAATATGTATATCGACTCAAACGACCCTAAAATATGTAATGCCGGCTTTATTTAACCGGTATAAGAGCGTTTAGTACATATTATTAAAACGTTGACTATACTAAAAAAAATTGAGGCGAATCGACCACCTCCTCCTTTTTGAAGTTCATTAATAAACGAATACGAAATTATAATGCAAGCCATCGACACATTCAAAACATAGTCAAAGAGTTAAATGCTATGCAATGACAACACAAAGAAAAATTAGGGTAACATTAAATAAAGGTCCTGCCATTACCCTAATTTTTCTTTGTGTTGTCATTGCATAGCATTTTAATTTAATTAATTTGTATGTTAAAAACATTTAAAAATAAAAATCGAAAAGAAATTTCGGTTACAAAAATTTATTAATCAAAGAGGTTATAGAAAACTATTGAAATGATCCAATAGTAAGTGCGAAATTATAATCTATCGATTAATAGCGGTGATAAAATGGCAAGCAGTACATGAACTGTTCCCATCCGCAATAAGATCAAGCCATTCATGCCCATACTTAATGTGTTTTTAACGGCTCTTTGTTCTGAAGCGCATTTGCATCAGCACGTGCAGGCGGGCGCGTATAAGTAACGTGGTTAACTCTAGATATGATAATTGCTTTTCTAAATAATTACTTACGCTCCCATGTACTTCAGTAACTGATACATAAAACAATTAGGATCGTTGACACCGCTTTTAAAAGCATTAAGCAAGTTACTCAAACCGCCTAAAACGGCAAATGCGAGGAACCCAAAAAGATAAATTTTAAAACGTTTTACTTGACATCCACAGTCAACACCAGTCTGCATCCTACGTGTAAGTATTAAATTAATCATGGACATGATGGTGCTACGCCCGAAACTGGTCAGTCATATTATTAATTTAAGTAATTATTGAATATAATAATATATCATTTTAGATGGTGTAATTATCAGAAAAAACTATTTTAACGGGCAATAATGTATTTAACATTTAACTGGCGAGGCTTGGAATCTTCGCAATAGCCAGACATAGTAAATATTAACTATCAATATTTGTACAAATCTGTAAGTACACTTGTCATACGTTTTAACACCCAACAGTATAGCGTCCTAATTTGTATGTGGCCATGGCCACCGCGAGGCGGCGCAGGCGCGGGCACGGCTGCGGCAACTGGCGTTACTTGATACCACGTAAGTACTATGTGCTCAGAGCCTATATACCTCTCCTCTTCTGTGCCTGTACCGTCACAGCTTTAACAAACAAATTACAGCACAGATAAAACCACATGTTCTTGTTTCATGACTTCATGGAAGCAACTGTGTTATATAAGAAATCGTTTCCACGAAACGTAACCGGACCAGAAACTTGCCCCCCATTCGGTTGCCTATAAACTAGAGATGTACCTTTCCTCTATTTAGTTTTAATATGCTTTACGCGAGGTCACCCATTCTCCGTTGTTTATTGTTTTTCGATACTTTGGCCGAATTTCATGAGCGGCTCTTTGAACTAGCCCTCACATAGCGAAATATTTACGTTACACGTCGGATAAAAATAACTGTAAGTCTGTCGACTGGCCATTACTTGCCATAATGTGTAACGCAAATAAAATAGAACAGAATATACATAGCTCCAATCTACGAATAACGTTAAAGCTTAAGGTGTGTAGTTAAAAGTTTGATGGCGTGTAACCGAGACATTCGTGCCACTGGTGTTACTCCGACGCGCCTCCGGCGGCAGACGCTCGGCCGTGACTCAGTGCGATTTTCTACAAAGTACTCAATACTAGAAACACTTAACTTGAATAAGCGAATTATCGTAAATGTCTGCAGTTCTTCTTTCTTTGGAAACTTTAATTCTCTATGATTAACGTATTTCATGTAGAGAGGAAAGTCGACGTAGGTACATATAAACCTCAATTAATTGAGGTAACTGTTCACGAGCACTTTGCAGACCTCCTTAAAATGCTTGAAACATCAATTCGTTAGGGTATTGGATGCGACTCTGTCTTTAGATATTCAGTCCAGGACTTCGCGATGCCTGACCGATTAACTTGATCATAAACACGGTGCGAAACATTGCACTTTTGTATTCACGCTGCATCGTCCTGGCCGGCGAATTAGCAATATAGGAGCCTTAATTATTTACATAAAGGACACACGTTTTTAAATTGATAATGGACATGACTTTAAATTGATTACGCCGTCGTTCATGGGAGACAAAATAACGGATCAATTTATGACTAATTAATATGACACGTTGACAGGCTGGAACGAGGCGGCGCGCCGTGGCCGACTTTATCGCGCCGTCGGTTATTAACTCTTAAACTATTTTCCTTCTTGACATGACCTCCAGATATATTAAACAAAGTTTTCCTTAGTATTCTAGCTTCCCTTTTGGATAGAATATGGACAAATTAGATAATATATTGAATGTTCTGGATGAAACCAAAGTTTGAATGAACCTCCTTCATGTTTTTTATCTACCTATACATCATCTTTTTTTTGTTGTAAGTATAATTAAAAACAGATGAATTTATTTTTCAATTAAGTGTATCATTTTTGTCATCTTTATTGATGACATCGTATAATTGTATAATTACATAATTATAATTAATTTTCACAATTCGTTTGAGGACAAAAACAAAGATTAAAAAAACATTAGGTACTTGCAAGCGTTCCTCAAATAGACCTTGTACCTGATTCGAGATTACTTTCGCATCTGAGTACATTATGGTGAATTTGTATTTCATTGGATAACCCAGCTTGACATATTAATGCGTATAAAACTACGCCAGTCTGCGCTGCGGTTGGTAGGTATCTCTACTTTTCGGTGACCGCCACGCCACTTCCCGGTATATTGATAGCTGTATCCTCAACGCTTCCTGATGGCTTGCGCAATAGCCACGTGCCACCTTTATTCTAGATTTAATTATTTCGCAGCTTAATTAATTAATTATCTACAGGAATTAACTCGCGATCGAACAGGCAACAAGCGCAAGCGCTTAATTTGTCGCTCAGTGAAATAAAGGCTCATCAGCAGACATTACTTTCGGATTTAAAAAGGCTCCCCAAGTGAATAATGAAACGCGTTATATCCAGTTCTATGTTCTTCAAGCATACTTCGCTATAGAGCAGATCAGAAAGCATTTCGGTAAGTTTTAGAAAAAAATCGCTGCCCTCTTAGAAAAACGACAAAATTGTTATTATTACGTCTTTTTAGGCTTTTGTACTCAAAAGATACCAATAGGACCACATTACTAAGGCCCCGCTGTCTGCCCATTCGTCCGTCCGTTCGTCTGTCTGTCCGTACATCAGTTGAATGAGGTTGAGTAATTGTTGGACCTTCATCACATGTATACATTATTTTTTATCTTTTACCCGCAGCTTCACGCGCATTATAAAAAAAATATATATTTCTGGATAATTTACACCAATTGACCTAGTCCCAAACTAAGCAAAGCTTGTACTATGGATACTAGACAGCGGATAAACATACATATATAGATAAATACATACTTAAATACAAATAACATCCATGACTCAGGTACAAACATTCGTATTCGTCACACAAATATTTGCCCATACCAGGATTTAAACCCGGGACCTCTTGCACAGTAAGCAGACACATGTGCCACTGTGCCATACAGGTCGTCAAATTAAAATAAGAGTATTATTGTTTTCTACGCATTTTACGGTATAAATATATCCTATGTTTTAATAAGATGGGTGGGATAGTGTATCAAACTATTGTAAGTACTTAATTGGTATACAGGTTGTAAAGGACGGCGTAACGAAAACTGAAACCATGGTTTCAGACCATAATCCTAAACTGGAATTAACTGGTTGTTTTTCCCAGAAACTCAAGAACCAAATTTGTTTTCGGTACGCTGTCCCTTACACCCTGTACAGTATTATTACCTACCCATAATATTTTTGTTATCCAGTAAGTAGCTTGTTGAGTAGTTTTTCTGTTTATAATATTCTTACTTAAGTTCTGGTTAACTGGTAGAAAATGTCTACTGGCATTAAGTCCACTAATTGTAATTGTTTTTGTACACTGTGCAATAAAGCTTGAATAAAAAGGCGATCGTCAGTAGTTTCATTTCAATGAACTTGGTCTATTGGGCATGGGCTCTCTATGCTGTTTATATGCGACGACTATAATTTTTTAAGTCCATATTTAAATAAAACACGTTAACGACTCCTTTAAATAAACGAGTCAAACCCAAATTCTAAAACGTCATGTATTCTTACTGTATCTGGGGTATAGCTATACGAGTCGTTTGAAATTGCGATGTTGTATTCAACATGCAGGTTAAGATTCATTTTAAATGTTTATCTCTCAATTTACATACATAATGTTTACGGGGTATCCTCAGACTGCTCGGGGACGGTTCGTAGGCACCAGCCCGCAAATGCGAGGGCTCACAATTTATGTACCTGCTCACTATCTTTGTGATACCACTTTTGTAACAAATATGTCCACATTTGTTATACATGGTGTGGTTAAAAGTGCTTTTTAGCGGCATGACATAAAATCCTTTTAATATTTAAATAGCATGACATTTGAATAATTAAGGCGTCTTGTTTAATATTCAACTTCAAATTGTTTTAAGCTTTGCTAGTGCTATTTACGTATGGAAACTTGCCCTTCAATCTATGTTAGTACAGCGTTTGACTTTAAATTTTAACGAACATTTGACAGCTGTCAATATTTCGGTATATACAATATTTGTAGTAATTTGTTAGATTCGATTCGATTTATTTATCTTTCAACAGCGCATTACAATACAGTTTACACTTAGCAAATTACATGAATGAATGATGCGATCATCAAAGTAATTAGAATACCTAATGTAAGATTTACAATATTAATAAAAAATAACACAGCATCCAGATTTGGAACTAAGATTCATCTTCATGACAATTGAATGCTAGGTATATCCACAGCGCCATATTAAACGCCTCGTTTTTTAATTCGCATCGTTTTAAATGGTGTGTTAATTGTATACGTTTAAAAGGTAAAATAAGTAGACGTAATTGTATCCAGGCTAGTAAATGATCCCAGGCGGCGACAGGCAAGGCCGAGTGGATGACTCGTGTCTGCCACGCCACGCCGGCGCCTCGGTTCTTTCTTACCACTCCCAGTGGCCTTAATATGACCGGCCAAGTTTAATTTATCTCTATCTGCGTCTTTTCTCATAATACTTGTTAGACAGGGAAGGATACAGTAAACCTAGGCCGTCATTTTAAGGCCACAGGGCCAGATTAAGCCATGTAGAGGCAGTCCTGAATTTGTCAATAGGCCGTGGCCTAGGGGCGGCAGATTTCAGAGGACGCTCACTCGATTTCAGAGGATAAATGGGACATGGGGTGGCGGAAATAAAGGTCTACACTCATAAAAATTATAAATCCGGCACTGTATAGAGGACCCTAGGCAATGCGAGTCTCGGGCTCCCTCTCCCTTAAGGCAGGAAATCATCAAATTAAAACTACTTTCTAGAATAGTACATTCGAATGAAGATTCGCGTGCCCATCAACGCGTGCATCGGGTGAACAACGTTGCGGCGCCTGCCACGAGTAAAAGATAGAGCTAGTCAGGTGAGGTTCCGGCACTGCAGTTTGTGGGTTGCACAAAGTGATGGTTTAGAACACTCAATCTAGTAAGTGCAGTCAGCCTCAGGAGTAGACGAACATTTTAGTACCCTGTCACCGTCAGTAATGTGACAGATTCGAACAACTGTCATTTCATATGTTACTACGACGAGGTTCTCAGGTCTTTAGCTACTTCTAAAGCTGACTGTACATATAAATGTCATTGACTTGGCTTATTTTTTTCTCGGGCGGCGACATTGCCTAAATAGATAATCCGGGCCAGGCCACTCCACTACACTTATGACCCGTAATAAATAGACCCGTGGTCTATTCATCACATCAAGGATTTATCATTGCATTAAAGCCATTGCAACTTCATTAATTGTACGTATTATTAGACACTTTTAAGGAGACAATTTTGTAGAGCTGGCGTCTATAAGGGGTCCCGTGGCGCCAAACTTATATTGTTGCAGAAAAAGTTAAATGACGTGCTCATGAAGTGTGAATGGTTTCCAATCACACGTACTAAGCACGATTAAAGAAACTTGTTGTAAGTGATGGTCACTGTGAGTTTTTTCGTACATTGGAAAGTACCTACTTGTTGAACCCGGACTCTAGAAAAATTTATAGCAGTGAAGTTCTAGTTTTATGTATGAAAATAAAAGTTCTGAGATGCTGACTCATATTATTGTAAACTACTCTATTTCAGGAACACAACATCATGGTGTTAGGAATAAGACACCCACCTTTTCCTACTAACCTGCATCTGAGAAGTAAACCGATCGCTGATCGATAACGATTGTTCTTAGTATAATCGTTAAATACCCATAAGTGAGCCATTATGTATTCAAAACCGTACTCTTACTTTAACAAATAATCATTTGTAGCTCGGGTCTGATAGTAGGTAGTTGCACAATGAATTGCCTTGCCCTAAGAGAATGAAATTGGATTAATTTACATTTTGTAAGTAAAAAAACAGATCAACTAAAGAAAAATATGATTAAAAGGTTATAAAGGCATATATTGGTTTCCCTTACCCAACTACGGCTTGAGTTGTAAAGCCCTATATTTAAAAATAACTACTAAGCAGACCTAATATACAGATGCAGACCGAATACAGACAGACTTGATGCGTGCAACTTGCTAGATAACCAAGCATAAGTCAAAGTGAGCATTATAATCTGTGAAGATTTTGCACTGAGTTTTTTTTTGCATCATAGCAAATCATAACAACAATGTCGATGATGTGTGGTGTGTAAAAAAATACGCTTTGCTAGAAGAACCGGTGCGACCGCATACCGAGCGCGCGCTTGCGGCAAGGCCCCGGCGCCGCCCGGCGGCCGCGGCAGCACCTGCGCGCGCGCACCCGCTCTCGACACTCACCCACTTTCACATTTGGACCCGACATCCACATACGATCCACACTTAAACCCTTATGCACCTTACGAGCCGACTTTAAGATCTATTTTACTGCCAAACCGCGCTGCAGTGCATGCAACGCGTGGCAACCATCAACAATTAGGTAGGTATTATGACCGAACTGTGCCAACGTTGATAAAGACATCGGTGCAGCCAAATAGGTACATACGGCTTGGAGTTTTCCATTCAATATGCACTTAATTGAAATCCTGTAAAAATAACCCAGAAAAACCCTAAACAACTCAAACGTACATACTTAACTTTGCTATAGCGTTTGAAACTTAATATTAAACTAAGTACCTACAAGACCTAAAAAGTGCAATTTGTCTGAGTCTGACAGCTTCAATTTGTTTGCATAAGCACAAAGTAGTCATCCGTAATTGAATACATTTGAATTGCGAGATAGAACCGTCTTAAAATATTATCTCGTTATTTATTACAATATTCTTAAGTTTCTCGGCAGCGGCGCGGACGCAGTCTGCGCGCGTAGCAAGAGTACGATCATTACAGGTGCTTGACTTAGCAATTTACTTGTAACTATAAAGTACAATTTATGAGATATTAATAGACTACAGCCTACGACAAAAATAGTTACACGCGGAACATTAGTTACTTAATTATTGTCTATTGCCGGCGACCACTTCAGACGTCAGATTGCTGGCTTACTGGATTCAATTAAATTGTCATGAAGGTTCCGCGAGATCTATTATTACGACGGAGGCATTTTACTGTTAGTTTATGAACTCGCTTTTAGTTGCATAAAATGAATTTGCACATAATAGCTGCCGTGGTCGTTTGAATTTATATTTGCAACAGCTTAGATTAAAATTATTCAGCAATACAATTTGCCAACCGCTTTTAAAATCAAATAACTCATTGCTATTCGTATTTATTTCTAACAGTAAAGTCTGGTTTTACAAACGTGCAGCAAGGTATTTGCTCCCTTGTTCTTAATTAAAATTGAAACTGCAAAATCAGTAGAACAAACACGAGGACCCGTTTGTGGTTTACAAGACTGAGAATGAGGCGTTAAGTTTTGTGAATTTAATACGGCGCAAAGTAAAACTGCGCCTCGATAAATAACACGGCTCATTAAAGTAAGCGGTGCGCGGGAGCCGCGAGATGCTATCAACCGGCTACTAGCTGTGCATAAAAAGGCTAATGGCACCCCCGGGTCAACTTGACCCGGCGACGGACGCCTCGCTAGCCGCACCGATCTTACGCAAATTGAGTAAAAATAATTGAGCTGCGGTTTCTAGACTTGCGAGTGCGCTAGCCCTCTCCCGTTGCATCGCTCGTCTTGTAACTAGATTGATAAATCATAAAAATTCCACCGCCAGCGGGACGGTGTCCCATCGTCGCTATGTGGCACGCGACAAAAAAGCCCATTAAGCAAATGTATATTTTAATACAGAATAAGCGATAAATCTCGCGATGGGCTTTCGAATTCCGCGCAAGTCATCCGACGAGGTGAGATCGACTGGGAAATACCACTCGCATGTAGGTACTTACGTACGCAGCCTTGCTCATACATACTTATGTCGTGTCGCTGACAACTATGCAGTGATAACGAATTAATATGTGACAATGTATTTTGCAAATAAAATAAATCACAAGGATTTATAGCACTATCGATTTTATCAAAGGGTATTCAACTCATGTGTAGAACTTTGAGAGATTATAAATCGGTTAATTATCTTGGAGCAAATTTCCGAATTTAAATCACATTCGGTGATTGCTCTAGAACGAAGCGTTGGCTATTTATATTTATTTAATTCTGCTGCTACTTCAAAGCAGAAAAAAGCGGGATATGAAAAGCATAGGCCCGGAGAATCCAGAATCCACATAGTAATGGAATGCTCGGCGCAGCTGCGTCAGATTGCTGGTGTATGCGGTTCATTGCGGTTCCGCATAGCGAGTTTTTGCGCGGGCGCAGCGGCGCGCCGGCGCGCGGCACGCGCCGTCCACCGGCGCGCCGGCCCGGCACCTTGCCGGTTGACTGACGCACGACTGCTAGGGTACATTTCATTAAACTTATTAAAGAAAAATATACTTTCGTTCTAAAGCAGAAAATCAATATTCATGAGACAGATAAATCCGTAATCTTTTAATGCCGCAAGCAAGGCACACTGCCCCGAGCGGATGAAATGCAGGGTTCTGATAAAAAAAAACAATATATATTTAATTATAGTACCGGTGCATTCAATTTATGCTCAATAAATATTTTTGAATGTACGAACATTTTTATGTTTTTGATTGAGTCTAGATATGGCGTGCCAATTTACCATTTAAACGTATGTATAAGATATAAAGTAAATTGTCACTCAATGAGAAGACCGGATCATGACGTGTCAACTATAATCTAATTTCCGTTAGAACCAGGCCTGCGTACAAATTGTCAACGTGTGTTGAGTTAGGTAACTCTACTAACTATTGGTTACAGAAACGCTTTTGAAAAGTTTTCAGTAATACCTATTGTTCATTAAAGACTAGGCTGAACAATGAGCCCTAAGTCCTTACTTACCGTTACCTTTAACGGTCCCAGTCTTTGACAGAGGCCTAATACTTGACGAGAAGATAAGGGAACATAACGAGTAAAACGAGAGACAATCATGTCAGGTTAAGCGCTGAGACCTTAACAATGACACGAAATTAATTTAAATCTTGAAAAAAACCCCAATTAAACCTTAGCTTTTAAGCTTTTTAGCTTAGGGTTTAGGGTTTTGCATTTAAGCATTTTTTCATGATCATTAAATGTCATAACAAACTAAAAGCAAAATGAAACTCTTCTGTCCTAGACGAGAACAGTTATTTCTCATTTCCAACTCGCCAATTGGGTTGCGCAAATTTTTCATAGAAATTTTCCAGAACAGACAGTCGCTGATCAAATTACGCGCTTGTTATTGTCTAGGTGCGAGCTTGTCGCAGGTATTGTTTAGATACATTGTTCTAAACACGGGGCGTGATAAGTTGATTAGGTGACATCGCCCCGTACCGAGAACCGCACTTGCCTCAATGTTGAAACGACAATTATATCACAACTACTCCGTAATTCTGACTATACCTATTGTGACTGTCGACAGGTTTGATGTTAAGCTTTCTGATTTATTGATATTGCTAGTGATATTGGTATTGATCGGGCGTGACGCGATTTATCTCACTTTGCTGCTAATTGGTGGCAGCGTGACAACGAGATGATTATGTCAATGCAAATTATGGAGATTGACACAAAAATATTTTAAATAATCACATCTATATGTGAAAAAAATGCTGAGGAGCTTTTAACGTCGACTTAAGTCTAATTCCGAATATTAAATGTAATGGTTTATGCGTGGCCAAAGATAATACTTTAGTTCTATGAAGAAAAAATATTGTTTTTATTTTGAAAGAGGGAAGCATACGAGCGATCTTGTAGGAATCAGCGAACCCAAGAAAATCGTTAGCCAGCCTTTAGGCAACCCCAAAGCCTCCGGATCTCCCATTCACCGGATGAATCGCAGTATAGCAAAGTTTCATGCCAACATTCTATAAAAGTGTGATACTACCTCAGTGGTGCCAGCCCATTTGTACTTCATCCAGCAACAGGCTACATTGTTGCTCTGCTAATACAAAATCATCAGCTTACCTTGCAATGGCAGCGAAAGCAGCTGCTCCAATTTTCGTCCTGAAGGCGCACTGGCTCGCCCTCGTTGGAGCACGGCGCGCGCCGACCCTCTGCAACAAACGTATACTTTAAAAAATATATTCAGTCGAATTGGCAACCTCCTCTTTAGTATTTTCTTCTGTTTTCGCGACTTGTAGACATTGCAGTAAAACAATTTCAATCAATCACTTTTAATTTTCTTCTATTCTTCTTTTATTTATAGGCTTCGTAATGTACTTTTTTTGTTTGTTTAAATTGTTTTATTTCAATACTTCCTCCATTTCTTGACTCAGAGATCTGTTTTTCAATTTGAGATTCATCTATGCTCAGTCAATCGGTAGATGTTAAAGTGTAAATAAATAAATTTATTTGCTGGACTACGTTCACGGAGTTCTTAGTAAGGTAAGGAAATATTAATTCGCAGAATATACTGTTGACGTGTAAATATATTTTTTTAACTCATAACAGCTCCAATCAGTCATGAGTTAGGTAACGAGTCAGTCAACATGAAAAACTTAACACAAACTAAGCACACAACATCCAAAAAATTCGTAATCGAATTAAAAATTCTTGGATAGTTCATCTATTTTTGGTGTCATACCAGATCGAAGGGAGATCTTTCAATAATACTTCCCTTTTGTCTACAGAGCAAATCTACAATAATCGTTTTTGTTACGTAATAAGTATACCAAAAAAGTTACTCAAAAAACGCACCATTTCTTGTAAAACTTCTAGGAATCTAGCAATCTACAAAAAACAGCTTCCAGAAGTGTTAATCAACTAACGGTCAGTTAATTTCACTAACGAGTTCATGTTCGCTCAGTTAGCTATTAATTCGTGCAAAACTAGACGTGAATATACAGTCATTTGTAGACCACTGCAGAACCATGTCACAATTAGCATCCTTTTAGCACTTTTACCCATTTATTCATTTTTTCGCTTTGGCCACAATCTTAAAGATTTGGTAGGTCACATTATTACACAAACAAAAAATATTAAAAATCAAATAATAAATATTTTAAAATATTAGGCACATATTTCGAAATGCAGTACAATACAAATGAAATACAGTAGTATGATTGTCTAAGAACAACGGGACAAGCTCGACGCTGGTGCAGCGCTATGTTTTGCTCTAGCGCACTAACACAGTGAGCGAGACAGAACCAGCCTCGACGTTGAACTCGACGCTGATGCGCTGACGCACCCGATGAAACTAAAACCTAAAATAATCTAAATAGAGCCCCCGTGGCATGGTGCCTTAAAGGCTGGCAGTTTTTCTTCGTTGTATATCAATTAGGTAGCTGTCAGCCCGTGGTCACCAGTGACGACGACCAGATGGTTTTGTAAGTCTTTAAGGAGCTTATGAGCGCCCGAACTATATGGAACTTAGAACTACCCTAGCAGATACAGAAATAACTCATTGCGACAAGGCTGTAAGGTTGAAAAACACACCCTAAGTTATCTACGTAGGTATACGTTTGTGCAGGCGTGTTGACAAGTATGATTAGGTCAAAGTGGGTAAATTGGTAACAGATCTGCCGAAGGAGCGAGAAGGCTGCGGTCGCGATACGTGTAGCAAAGCTAGTGAATCTCACTTTTGATTGCAAACGTTGCACCAACTACACTAAACTTGTCCACGTAAATACCATGTAACACGATCTTAGGAGGTAAGGAAATTTAAAAACGATAAACAAAGTCATTTTCGTCGGTCTGACTGGGTAAGGCAAAGATTTAGAGCTCACGCCTAAAATTAAGCTAGGGCCAATGCCAGGTCACTTAATAGATCTAACTTAATAAGAGCTAACCTGCTTAATTCCTTTGTTAATAATATTAATAAAAAATATCTAGAATTAATCTTTTAAACGTGGAATAACTGTCTTACATTAGAACGTTTAGAAAAATCTTTGTCAGCATTGCAAAAAAAAAAATTAATAACCGATCGGAGAGATTGCTATCAGATCATTATAGTCTCGATTTTACGTGTCATAAAATATAACGCAACAGCTTCTGGCAGGTTTTATGATGCTTATCGAACCAAAGGTGTTAAAGAACATCATCATCGAAACCGCTTTCCTTAGAATTGTGCTGTGTAAACCGGCGAAAACTTTAATTCACAACATTTTCCGCGTACTCATAAAGAAATCAAACGACGTGCATAATTATTGAGACGTCGTGATATCACGCGGCGCCGGTAGTAGGTGGAGTTGTAGTGGCTTGCCTTTAGTAGTAGTTTACGCGGGCCGCGGAGTAGATTCGTAAAGAATTAAAGATGACATCGGCGTTACGTCGGCGCGCGAGTGTCGTGCTGCGGCCGCGGAGCCGCGTATACATACATTCACCTTGATTTAGAGCCACGGATCCGCATTCTTATTACGTAGTCAACTCTGGCTCCACCGGCCTCACTGTCCTGCGTAAATATTTTGGTAATTAATGTGTGCTGCTCGCCACAACTTTGCGCCTAAAGTGCTCACACGTATCTCGAAGCGAAATAGCGGTGCGGGACGTTTTACAGAATTTTTAATGGAGGTGTACCTACTCGTAGTTATCGTGAATTTGGTGTAATGCACCATTTGCAATTCTTTTCAGAAACTAATTTATTGTACGAGATTTTTAACGCATTTCACGTATACATTGGCTCAGGTTTGGTTAGAGTAGAATACTTTATGGCGATCCTCTAAAACGAATACATAAATAGTACGCCTTAGAAATCGCATCTTTATGAAATATCTCAATTATATATCGCCTCATTCTGAACGTGATATAATGACAATAAATATACTTTATTTCATTTAGTTTACCAATTTTACTCGATTTTTAATTATTAATGTACAATGTTCGTGTCATTAAAATTAAATGGAAGACGCAAGTTTTAAGGTCACTGTAACGTTACCCAGTTGAATGAGGTAACTAGAATAAAGTTTCTCCTAGATAGCAGCTAGGCAGAGTACACTTAAATATCAGGAATCCAAAGACCGTAAAAACATAACACATTTATAAATTCGCAGAGTCAAGCATCACTTGTTTGTTGCTCAATAAGAGCTCAGTAAGAGCAAGGCACGATATCCCTTGTTCGAGACCATGCAGATGACAAAGCTTTTCCTTTATATTGTCATTGTGTGTATCGTCTAGATATAAACCAAATGAAATTATAACAAGGACCCGCGCAATATATATCATTATCAATACGCTGATTCTTAATAGGCATTTATCTCTTGGTCAATCTTAAAGATGCACGTCTTATTAAATATTTATGTATGTCCTTATTCAACTTCAGGTTAATAATAATAACGGATTTTTTAAATTGCTTAATAATTGGAATGTTTTAGATTTACTTGCTGTACCTTACAAGGTAACTAACAATACAGTTCTTGATGCTACGTTAAGAATGCGTTTACAACAAAAATTTAAATCTTCCTATATCTTACTTAATTATCATGGTGTTATAATATCGATTATAACAACCGTAATAATGTCCGCATACATTACGACCCGGCCGGCATCTTCTTCTGTTTGTGGTCTCGTTTGTATTAACATTTCATAATAAGCCTTTAATCCCATAGCAACGAGCGGTTTTCAAGGTAAGCGAATATAAAAATAAATCAACGAATTGTATATTAACGAATCAAGTAATTCGTATTGTTGAAGATTATACGGTCTATCACGAGAACGCAATATATTTGCTTTGTATCACGACGTTTAGACAAATGAATATGGAAATTATGCGATGTAGACACTTAGAAGTGGGAAGTGATAGGTGTTTCTTAAATACGGGGACGTAAAATATATCACTGGCTTGAATTAAATGCACGGCACGGCTCACCTTTACCGATTGCGTTAAAAAAGTGGCGTAGATAAGGTCTGACATTAATAGATAAACGAATTTTAATCGCGCATCAATGTCAACATACAATCGGCATTGAACTTGCTCGTTACTATGACATTGTGTAGGCAACAACTTGTTACGTACGTGCTTTGAAATCACAGATGCCTAATTTGAAGACTTGAAGGTCATATGGCTTAACACTTTGCTTCTATTATACACGAGTTAAGGTGACCCCGGGTTATTGTAACTATGGGGTTATTGTAACTATGCGTTAATCATCGGTCTCGCGGCTTTTTGTGGAAACAGATTTATGTGTGTTAACTTTAGTTTCTTTTTCCGCTAAATGACGTCATATCCACGAAAACAGGGCAAATTTGATTTGGTTTATTTCTCAATTTTAATTGCAATATAATTTTATTTATTTATTTCACAACAAACTTGCAACATTAGTATCATTACAGGTAATCTAAACCATTACATTAAAAATAAATTACAAATCATGTTAAGATAAATATGCATTTAAATTGAGATCGTCAGAAGGAATATAATAAATTAAGAATGAATATCAACACAAAATATCAAAAAGGCAGTATCCCGAGTTACCTTATAGTTATTTCTTTACAAGATTGTCAACTTCATTGTTACATGTATTGTATGCCAAAATGCAAGTGTATAGGTAAAAACTTAAGTAAGTCCCTTTTGCATGTAGCAGTGTACAAAACTGATACCTATGGAACTTATGTAATTTTTTAATATAAAGCGTCAACTCGTCTATACAGACACGTTACTACAACATGCAAGGAGGGCTTTACTTAAGTTTTTTACCTTTAATGCAGCTTTATTAAAAAAAAGTGATATGTATGAAGTCCACGTGCGAAATATTCCTTTATAAGAGCTCAATTTGCTGTACTGAAGTATAATATCCTCCTAACCGTTAGAATAATATTACACTACTAGAGTGACTACAAATTATGTAAATATTGAAAATATACGGGACTTTAAATAGTTAACACGCCATTTAATTGCGGTGTTTTAGTTTTAAAGGCGCGTGCAAAATATCCATAAAATAGTAATATGCTGAACGATTATTGGTAATTTTCGTTAATGATTTCTAGATGACGTAAATTTTTAGAAAGTTGCTCCTGTAAAACATGTCCGTTCTTTAGCTTAAAGGATCAAATAAAGTACCTACTCACTTAGCTGTAACTGTATGTAGTTGTGACTATTAACATTTTCAAAGGGAAATTAAAATTTATTTTTTGTATATAATTAAATGCCTAAATTTCCTAATGGAGAAGAGAGGCAAAGAATCATGCGGGTCATCTGAAGGAAAGTAACCTCCGCCGCCCATGGAAATCAATCAAGCCACCACGATAAAAGTCGCTGGTCCGTCGCTGACCTTGATCTTGTCACTGGTAACCGTACGAATTACAGTAGCAATTTAAGTTAATACTTAACGCCAGTACTTTGTGAGAGTGTAGTAAGTACCTAAGTACTTCACTGGTCAAATTGGCCCGTTTGTAATATAACCAGCTACCTATAAGCTATAGCTATAGTGTGGGTCTGTCATCAAATAGATAGTAATAATAAAAGTAAATGTATATTTATAATGAAAATTTAAAATAACTAAAGGCTTGTACCACGCTCGCGCATGCAACTCTCGAAGCGTATCGATTCTCGGCAACGAACCGTGTATACGAGTACAAATATGAAGAAAACGCGTGTTGCATCTAATGGAGTTAATGCATTCATGCGCCCGCGCCCGAGAGGCTGTGATCTATGTGGGACCGCTGCGGGCGCGCGGTTTCGCAACCGAAGAATTGTCGTCGAGCACAGCTTGTGCAACCGGTAACCGTCGAGAGCAACCCGTTTATTGTAAGATTGTACCTTGTGAAACTTCAACACAACCGCAATGAAAATATTATACTGCTTACCGTATAAAAGCGTTTATTGTTTATGATCGAGAGCGTCCGTAAACACAGTGAAGTCATAGAACGCTGCCCTTTTACAGTCAACGTTGTTGTTGGGGCCAGTTATTATATATTATCTTATCTGATGAAGCAGACCGGAGAGGAAATATCACGTTAGTTATATTTAATCTGAAAGTTCGCTTAAGTAAGCTCTACCTACATACATGCTCGTCTTCAATTGTTTTATACCGTACGTAACATAATAGTGAAGGTCTTCTTTCTAGATTCGCCGTGATTTACGATAGAAAGGTAAAGGAAGAAAAAGCCAATACTTTTAGACCATAATGCTAATCACGTGGCTTACAATTATCGATACCAACCACCACACACACCACAGGGTGTGCTACGCCGTGCGAAATTACAATAATATATAGTAAACTGGTCAATGACGGTAGTGGAAACGTGAACAGCGTCGGCTGTCGACAAATAGGAGCAGAAGAGTATCTTCTTAGTCATTCAGCTTCCCGATTTAGAAGTGTATAATATGAAACTACGATTAAAACAGCCAGGACTATCAGAAAAAAAAACTCGTAGGCATGTAGAGTCGAATTATGCGAAAATTTTAGATTCAATTTTAAAAAAAGTTCTTAAAACAAAAAGCATGAACGTTTTAATTAACGAGCATGTATAAAGAACGTCATGGAAGTGGACGAGGTGAGGGGCGTATGGTAGAATCAAATAAATCTAGGCCTCCTTCCTCTTGGAAAAAGTGTGATTATATTTAAGGATGTATGTATATAATATATAATCTACTTAGATTACTCTATAAATAAATTATGGACATAAAATTGCAATCACAATTTAGATATAATAAAACAATCAAACTACATAAAAACTAAACATTAATACTAAAATTATAACTAAAATATATCAAAAAAAGAAGGCCCCCGTGGCATAGTACCGAAGATACTGGCAGCATTACCTCTCTGTATGGTTAAGCTTATACGTTGTGCGAGGTAGCTGCCAGCTCTTCGGTCACCTGTGACGTCGACCAGCCTCTTCGAGATCTCTTTGAAGAGGCCTAATGCGCTAGAACCCCACGGACCAAGGGTCTCGACTCCGAATGGAATAAAGATTAGTTAGACTACTTAGATTACTTAATGATTATAGATGATACGAAGCAAGGATAAACTGTCTAGACAGTCAGAAGGGAATTCCAAACTAGTGGTTTGCAATTATAGAGTACAGTTAGTGTAAGATACTGACTGATTACGGCGGTGGAAGCGTGTACGGTCTCGGCGATCGCGGCAAGCACCAGCAGACAGACGGCGGCGTGAGCGCGCGGGCCTCGCATGATCGGAGCTACTCGCGGCGCCGGCGCCCGCCGCGCCGCCTCCCTCGCATCACACTCTCGCACCACGCCACTCGTGCGCACCACCTGAGAAAAAATAATAATTACAATGCTTTAAATGCAAGTAACTCCTATTGTAGAAAAAAAGGTGACGAAAGTTCTGCTTTATATAAATTATTATTATTCAAATTTACTGACTAGTCTTCGCTATAAATTAAATAATCATGTTTAAATGTACACTTCATACTGTAAAGTAAAATATAACATGTTCTTATATATCGACAAAAAATCATTGAACACTGGCGTGTTAAATGTGACGTGGGGCAGTCAATGAACTCCAAATTATCTCAAGTAGTGATAAGTAATTTATTTGTTAGGATTTTTTTGCAGCGGCGACCCAGATATGGTACAATAGTTGGTGATTGATAGAACAGGATGCGGGAGCCGAGGGTCCGTCTTCGCGGGATCACGCTTGGCCCCGATGACGCAATTTGCAACAACGGTACCAGCGCCATTTGCAGCGACCTCAACTCAACTCAAATGCAACCTTAAATGCACACTCCAAATCGGACTGAGACAATCAGTATTAGAGTCGTTAATAGCTCGCACATCATGGTAGATTCTTTGAACCCACTATTTAAATTTCAGCTTATCACATAGGTACACGTACTTATTACGTGAACACCGGAATTTACAACAGTGTGATATAACCAAGATTAATGTGACCAAGTCGAACACTACGTGAAACCAATGGCAATGAATATCTATGTACTTACGTATAATTTATTGCAAAATAAGTACCTCCTATAGTTATTTAGATACGACGAATTGTTGGTCCACATCCACAACTCTTATCCATAGTAATAATAATATTATCGCAAAATATATGCTTAAAGTTTTACGCCCAGGATAAAGAAACTATCATCAACAAATACTCAATAATCTAGGTGCGTTTACTGTAAAACGGGAATTTTTAATTGTTGACTTTAGCTTAGGTAAACAAGACATTGATGCGTGACACTTTTCCAACGGTTAAATACCTAGCATATAAAGAACCGAAACTGACGGTTCATTACCGCACGCTCAAGAGTAGGTACTTGTAAATTGAGGATTAATTAATTCAAAGTTAATCACAAAATTAATGACCCCGTGTACACCGCCGTTTCTACGGTTGATAGCAAACTGACGTCCTTAGCGCATTTTTTACAACATTCCACGCGATCGTTGACCTCGTGTACTCTCGGACATATACCATTTTATTCATTAATAATAACAGAGTGGAGCAAAAAGTGGTACACATTAAGTGCGTTTACACGGAGCCACGGCGCGCCCGGAGCCTTGTCTCCGATATTGTCAATTACACTAGTTCCGGTTTTATATCCTCTTTGGTAATGCATTTTAGACTTTACACTTAAAAACATAATGGGAACGCTTAATTTATTTTTTATACGCGAAATTGAATTTAATAGAGCGAAACGGCTTCATATTTTTATCGTGCATCTATACGAAACGATATCAATCAACCCCGAGGTAAATTGTAGAAGGCTTTTAATTAAATTGTAAAACATAAATTGAATAATTATGATGCCAAGTTATAAGACTCCATACCGAGAAGATCCATAATACCTCAAAGAAAAAGAATAATTGATTAAAAAAAGCAAACATGAATGTAACAACTGCACATTAACCACATATTTGTAGCTCGACAACTGCTGTTATAAAAATGTTTCTTAGAATAAGGTTTGAAATGCATGCCACAATATCTTTATGCTATGTGCATATGATGTTTAGAAAAACAAAACCACGTCCGAAAAACCTCTTAAAAGAAAAAAATAATTATTGGAATTCTATTTTAAGTAATGGCCGGTTCCCATATTCAAAAACGAATCGATTAACTTAGCAACAGTAAAATTTTGACACATTTTCGATAGAAAATCTGTCAAATAACGGCAGATAGGTAAAACGAGCAGTTGTTCACAGACACGATGAAATTGTACATATTAGTATACCGGAGTAAATTTCTCTTACTCGCTAGACAAAATAAAAGGTGTGGGGTAGTAATTACTTAATTCCTGAATTATTTAAGTACCTATTAAAAAAGGAAAAATATATATCGATACCTCCTACGTATACTGGTATAAGTGCAAAATTGTGATTTTACAGGAGAGCTGTGCAAAGGTTCCTTAACCGATAACTTTATTGTCTGTAAAGATAATTTTACAAAATTTTGGATTTGTAGTAAGATAAATACTCTACTTTAATTTACATTAATGGATTTTTGAAATTAATGGTAGTTTCTGAGAAAATTGCAGATACACTTGTTTACTCGTATGTGACATGGTGTAATTGTGTGGTATACTAAGCTAACTACCACTTGCCCCAGTATACGGCGTAACTAATTAATTGTTGAATTTGAATATATTGCTGTTTTGTATATAGATAATTACGCGTCCTGGTCATACGAATTGAAAAGAAAAAGGAAACACATACTCTTTTGCCCTTCATCATTACTTTATCAACGTATTTATCACTTGTACCAGTATACGCTTGAATTGATATCACCAGTATACACTTGATTATGTTTTAAGTTTAAAACGGTTTTTTTTTTAAATGTTTTAAACGTTGCTATTATTAGGCGAGTAAGTTTAACTGATTTTTATAATAATCACAGACTTTGATTTGTCTTATGCTTAAGTATTAAAGTCAAAAAAATTTGAACCATGACATTTTAAAACAAGTTTGTTACATTTGACGGACAGGCTAGGTCATCATGGCCTGTCTTGCAGCAGTAGCGTGGGTCGAATACCTCGCCATGCCAGCATTAACGATGTCATCCGTAGGGCCCTTGTCAGCGTCCAAGTGCCAGCCGTTCTATAACCTAACGGCCTGGCTAGAGACGATGGCAAAAGGCCCGATGGTTTGACATTGGTTCCTTGGAAGTTGGGTCGACCTTTGGTTTGGGCCGCCACTTGTGTGGATACCCTGGCACCGACCCATCTTCCAAGCACCAAAAATAATGCTGGCTCTGCCGCAGCCTCAGCGGAAGACCTCACACGTCGCAAATATACCTCCCTTGGTGACAGCTACATATTTGAGGCGTTTGGGGTCGAAACTCTGGGGCCCTAGGGGCCAAGTGCACGCCGTCTAGACAAAGACTTTTCGGCGCGCCTTATAGAGGCCTGCCGTGACCTGAAGGCTAGGCAATACTTTGCCCAAAGAATCAGCATTGCTACCCAACGTGGCAATGCTGCCAGCCTTCTGGGCACCCTCCCTATTGGCGGCGATTTGGGACAATTTTTTTACCTCCAAGTTTAGAATAAGATTTTATTGTTTTTTTTTTAATTTGTAAATAAAATAAAATTTGGTAAATAGACTTGCATAAAAAGCGAAATGTTTATTAAGTAACAAACAAACAAAGCCGTGATAAAAAAATCTTATCGATTACCTACCTAATTTTGGGTAATTACAAACTATTAAAAAATCTAGGAATGTGTTACCACCGTGTTATCTATAAAGACTCCATCTTTGATCACAATAGTTTACTTTTTAAAATTGGATCTTAATTTACTTCAATCAAATTATATTATTGATTCAGAAAACAAAACTGAGATCCCTTTGACCTAATTCTTAACAAAAAATACTTTAACACGATAACTATAGCTTACATTAAAGCTGCCCCTTATTTATTTCAATAAGTTTACATTATTGATACATAAAACACCACTGAGATCACCTTGACCTTTTTTTTAACAAAAAATAAACTGTAACAGGATAATTTATCATTCCATAAAGTAAACACAAGTAATGCTATGAAATTTTTGCCATTTTCCTTGGCTTGTCATTTTATGAGACTAATTTGTTGTAGAAGTCGTAGTGTTGAGCAGGAATTGTACCACTCTGACAAAGATCACTAAGATATTATATTTACTTTTTTGCTTGTCAATAGGTAATGGTGCGTTAATCCTCGAATCACAGCTTCTGATTTATTTAAAAACATTGAAACCATATTAAATATGGTTCTAATAATAGGTTAATAGGCTTCTTCTTCTGGTCTGCTTCATTTTGCAATGATTTTACTTACTTAACCATCCTTTAGTTCTCTGATACAATAAGAAAAGTAAAGTATACTTATAAGAAACATAAATAAACTGAATTGTGCACGTAGAAGTCGTATTAGACGTATGCGTCGTCAACTGTCGTTTGAGCATACTGAGACAACTCCCCGTACGCATCGATGGCGAGCATGCATACTGAGGCAACTGCCAGTTACACCACACTCGCACCGCTCCTCCACAATATCTGCGCCGCGTATAGTGGTACAAGCGACTTGGCTCAGTATACATCGTACCGATTGTCAAAAAGGTGTAAGATGCATTCATATACGTCACTTTATTTCCGAAACTAATGAGAATATTCGTACGAAATTTCTGTGGCACCTAAATGTAAGTATTTTAGTCTCAAATCTGCAAAAAAACGAAAATCTCAAAATTGTCACTTGTATCAGTATACGTAGGAGGTATCGATATATTGATTAATCTCATGGTCACCCTACATTTCTTAAGGTGCATAAGTCAGTTAAGTAAAAAAACATAGTAGACGTAGGACGACGATAATTTGGTTTAAAATTATAATTCTGAATTTTTAAAAACTACAATAATCATGTTTGTTTCATGTAACTCCAATTTAAATGTAATTGTCATCGAATATTGAGTTACAAAAAGTTGCTCCTGGATACCAATTACATGTCGCCATGTGTAAGAATGCGACATCAACACGCATGCTCATTTCCTCGCTTGTCGCACAGTGAGTCTCTCTTCTACTCTGCTAGGTAAAAAGAGACGCATTGAGCGACAAAACGAGTACCTATCCCGTAGGAGAAAATAAGAAACACCATACATGAACTAAGGCTTGGTGATGAATATCGAAGTTGATGTCCAGTCAACAACACCATTATAGTTTTGAATTTGAAGTGGTCAAATTACTATTTTGGAGGACGCCTAATTAAATGGCTACAGGCTACCGGCCGGCCCGGTACACCGGCTTTGTCATATTTTCGATATACAAGATTCTTCTGTCCCAAAAAATATGCAGTTTAGCATTTCCTATATAAACTTTCATCCCTCACTTCATCCGCATAGGGTAGAGGTGGGTAGTTTTTTGAAAAAAAGTAGCAAATATCCGTTTCTGGGCGTCAGACCAAATTGAACCGTTTTAGCTTCAAAGACTCGGCTATGATGCTAAAAACTAATAATTATCCGTTATAGACTGGTTGTCTATCCAGACAGTCAGACTATAACAGACAATATTAGTTTCGATTTAGTCAGTAAATTTTTAATAAAAACAAACGTCTTTATTAAAAATTTAGTTTATAAAAAAAATGGCTTAATGAGCCAGTCGTGTAGTTCGTACTGGCAGCTCACTTAATACTTGGACATCTTTTAGGATTTTTACTCTATGTCTAAAACGTTTTATAAAATGTATTCTAAAACGTAAATTAACGGACTTCGTAGAGAAAAACTTAATAACCTTTTTTTCGGAGACTGGTCCGCAGCGTCTATGCCACAACATTACAAATACATTTACATAATTAGTAGCTCAGTACAAAATGTCGCAGGTGTGTAATGTTTAGATAATTACACTGCAGTGTTTGCTTCAAGTAATTAAGTCCTTATTTTCAATTACTGGAATACCTATAAATCAATTGGTGTACCTACTGTAAAAGTTGTCCCTTGGCGCGTGGGTGAAACCAAGCGACGAACCATTTGCGAATGATTTACATAAATAAGATCATTTGCTAACGAACCGAAATGTTATAAATTGCTAATTTCTTACTCAATTAATTGTGTAAACAGTAATTTCAAGTAAGTAGCGCAAGTTCCCTAACACTAAACAAAACAGGAACGGAAACACGCAAGCAATTCAATTTTAATTTTAGAATTTACTTTAGTACTCTGTAGAATAATATAAAATTGACCAACAATTTTAATGTAACTTCGATAAATAATACAACGTGGGTACACTAGACCCACGTTTTCCACGAACTCGTAAAAAGCTTTCAAAGTTATGAGTATGAAAAGTGCTTCTGTATACTTTATATTGATACCTATACACATATATTAGAGACTCGTCGATTATTCTCTGCTACTTATAGTCATAGTAGCTCCCGCTCTTGACAACACATGCTATTGTTTTGTTTTTTATACTAACAAATGTGTCAGTCTATTATAGCTTATCGGAGACGTATCGACCAAAAGAAGTTGCAAAAACTCTGCGGACCTGCAGAAAAACCCTATTGTATTTGAGTACCAACCGAGTTGTTCGTACTTCTGTGATATCGTTAATGTAACAATATTTTTATAGCTAACCTAGCTAATTCAGGCGTTACTTTGCGGAGGTCCATATCCACGAATTAGAAAAACTCCGCGAACAAAAATATTTACTCTAAATTTTGAAAAAGAGGTTACGAAGTAAAAGTAATAATAACTCACTTGAAAGTAAGTAGAATTAGAATTCTCAATTAGATTATTCCGGCACATCGCGATGGTTGCAGCACTGAAATGACGACTGACTCAATAATTTCCAGTCATCACCATTGAATATGTTCCACGAAACTTTTGTGTGGCTCTGCGCAGTCCTGGAACACTCGCCTAAGCATTTACCATTGTGTAGTTTTACATTCGCTAAAGACGTCGAGTAAGCCATTGATAAGTATTTTAAAAGAATTCAATTTGATACCAATGCACTAACAATGTCGCAATACAAAACGCTACGACACGCGCAAACCGTTAGGGTTAAAATAGTAATTAATGGAAAAATACTTTTAAACTGTTAAGCACGCACGCACCATAGAGACAATGTAGTTTAAAAAGTTCTGTCCCAGACTCCGATTGTCTTTTATGGATTTAATAATGACACATTCTTAGACAGTATAATACTGAAACAAAAAGTTGATAAGTGCGTGCTAAGTATAAGTTTCAACGACTTTTTGTCGGCTTTGCATTTTCGCATTGATAATTAGCTACAGACACCTAATTAGACATGATACACGATAATTATAAATTCCTTTTTTCACTTTTTTAATCAAATATCAAGTTCTGTCCTGGCACACAAGAACTGATAATACATAAGTGTTTCATGAAAAAGTAGTGCCAAAGTGATCAATGAGAAGCATTGCGCAGAATTCAATTGTTTGTAAAGTTCCCATAATATTTGCTCGTTATAATTAAACGAGGGGCGCGATCAATCAGGACTCGATACTGACTTGACGGTTAATTACATGTGTAATTCATGACATCAACTTGTAAATGAATGCAAACCACTAATTAAAACCTTTTTTGCCAGTTTCATATTGAATTAGGGCTTCAGCCAAAGTGATATGGTACGCACCGCTGCTCACTGGTGAAAACAATAATGAGCGGGCCCATTCTACTAACGAAATTGATTAATTTTATGGAAATCAATTCTTTTGATAATCTGATCTGCACTTTTTTAGGTACGATAATTAGTTTGGCTTTAGTGGTCAGATAAAGCAATACAACGTGTCTTCCATTTTGAACGTCCACGCGGCAATTACATATGTAAGAGTGGGTATTCGATGCAAAATGTGCATGCGACGTAGAAAGCATGTTTTGGTCGAAGGGCCCGCAGGCGAACGAGATGGCGCGAAGACGGCTGTCGGTCCGGAGTGTCGCCCCGCCGGCCGCCGGTCGCCTAGATCGCGCCTACTTTCACGGAGGCAGCTACGGCGGAACGGCGCGCGGAGGCTGCGTAAGCGCAAGGTCGCCGTGAGGCAAACCACTCGTCGACCGAATTTCTTTGGAGCAGCGACACGCGCATACCAGTCCAGGAGCGGAACGCGGCCGCAATTAAAATCTTGGATATATATTTCACGCGTGCGCAACATTATCTCGTCGCTCTCGGCTCCGATTACTTAATGCGCGGCTAACTGTACACGCGGAGCGAAAGAAGATACTGGTTTTTTCTCGATAAGTACGTTTCTCGACTGGGGTGAGAACTCGGGAGCTCGAGGTACAGTCACAAGCGCCAACATCTATACAGTCAATCTTCCATAAATATGTATACCTTATGCCTCTAACAATAAGGTTGATGTTTACATAATTTTGACAGGTTGGGAAGGATTGGCTGTGTACATGTTGGTGCTCGTGACTGTACAGTTCCACGTAGGCCCACGTCTCTACGCCGACCCCGGATAGTTCTAGGGAAGCTCAGGAGCTCAAGCTAGACTCACTAAACAAATGGGGTTTATGAAAATGTATCTGATTTCCGAACCTATTGATCTGAAAACTATAAAATCTCTGAACATTTAACCTTTTTTCTATGGAAAGTACCTATACCTACCTACGGCCTAGCATAATTTCCATGTAATGAGAGAATGGAAATACCTTTTCATCCCGTTTTTTTTTAAATGATTAAGTACCTAACTATTAAACTTCTCTTGCGAGTTGGTTATCGGTTAGACATTAATACAAAAATAATAAGAGAAATAAATTAAGGCAAGCAATAATTATGTTAAATACTTAATTCAATAGGATTGAAAAGACGAGGAGTATGCATTTCAGTTGCACCAAATTCTATATGTGATTTAGTAATATTAATCAAATATTTATTTTATTTACGTACTGACCTAAGTAGATACCTACAAATGTTTATTTTAGATTTTTAAATTTGTTCGTATTGTAGGTATGTGATTCATTCAAACAAGATCATGAAATGCACAGAACCAACAAGTTTTAAAATGTGGTGTATCAAAAGAATGAGCGCTGACTTGAAATGTCATTCAGTTCAGTAAAATAGAAAATGAGTGACTAAAACTACCCCAAGCATTCGTTATACTAACTTCATTAGAAGGATAAAGATGAAGATACAATTTAGAAACGCACCTTAAATACACCTTAACCCATATTATACTCTTTCATCTTATCTGATTCATATTCATAAGTCGTGTATTGGAAAAAAACACGATAAAACACGTTTACATTAAGGTATGGTTTTCATTAGTAAGCTGAACAAAATCGGTTTTTCGTGCTTTTAAATATCTGAATTGCATTGTTTGGTTTGAATCTCAAGAGCCGATGACAATTAATAACAAAGTGATGTTCGGCATAAAAAGCTAGTAATTTTAATTATTAAAAGATAACGGTTAATCCGTTTTTATACCATCCTCATGCATAAGAACGGCACTACCAAAAGCCGGATCACACTAGATGCGTATGCAGCACGGTTCCAGAGGCACGTGCGTGCACACGCCGGTTGTTATACCGATACTAGAAATCTGAAATGTCGTAAGGGACATGTCCCTTAATGTCCCTTACGACATTTCAGATTTCTAGTATCGATATATGAAATTATATGTAAATGTAAATAAATGTAAATATTTATTAACCATAAGAAGTACAGTACATATTAAAGAAATACAGTGACTCCACATTAGGCTAAGCCTGTATCATGGATGCCAAAAACCAATGAGAAGATGTACAAAGATTACGGTCTGTAACTTAACAATGTAATACAGGAAAAGTATGTTGATATATTAATTAGTTAATTAATGAGCAGCTAAAAATAGCTACCCAAAGACTAAAAAGCTATAAAATATTCGTGCATGTTGTGTAAAAGTGTGAGTGTTAATGTAAGTGTGTGTGTGTGTGTGTGTGTGTGTGTGTGTGTGTGTGTGTGTGTGTGTGTGTGTGTGTGTGTGTATGTGTGTGTATGTGTGTGTGTGCGTGTATGTGTGTGTGTGTGATTGAGTAATTGGTGAATTAGCAGGTAGTGCAAACAATCGGAACGTAGCCCTACGAGTGATAACCTCTTGGGATCGGAGAACAGCCGTAGCTGTCGTCCGCTACATTCAGCTTATAACATTTAGTATTTTCTCCGTCTTGTCGTAGTCCCAGGAAAGCAGGAGACCCAGAACACGTTTCCTGGCTTCAAAAACTCGGCAATGCCTAATATCACACGCTCTGACAATTTAATTGTAAACATGAGGAAATAGAAATGCTTTAAGCCACTTAGCAAATTTAGTTTTATCTGGTGGTTTGGGGACTTTAAAGATTCTCCTCTTCAACAAATCTTAGTATGTCGCCGAATTCCTAACCTGCTTGTGCATGAATAAAGTTACACGTAACAAATACAGCCTCCGGACACTCAAGACCTTTGCCTTCTCAAAGAGGCTTACAGTAGAGAAACGTCGTGGCCTACGCAAAGACACTTTCAAAACCGCTCTTTGAGCTCTCTCTAGGACCATCAAGGAAGACTTAGCAACACTACCCCAAGCAAGGATGCAGTAATTCAAAATAGATTCACATAACGCCTGATACACTATCCTCAACAAGGGAATACGTTGAGATGCAACATCGCTTGCGTTGCGTGCTCGTAATGCTCTACGATGAGAGCTGGAGCCGTGCTGCATACGGATCCGGTCGGCCTTAAGTACAAACTTAACCTAACAAAATGATCGCCAGGAAGCAATTCCCGCTCCTCTGACACATGCCGATTATTGTCTGAAAAATCGGCTTGCAGATATGCATACATTTACTTTATGGTGCTTATATTACTCACAGAATGAATATAACACTGCTAAAATTAGTTTAGATTCGAACGAAAATATGGAACGGAAGATTTTATCTCATAATACGTAACGATTACCGTCTGCCACTGTTCCGCACTTATCTTGAGCAAACAGTGGATTTGAATACGTAATCATTCAATGTTTACCCAGATTATACATCTTAAGTAGACAATCATCTATTTGGATCGTAACTAAGCGCTGCTAGGGTTACCAAAAGTAAAAAATATATCTTATACGTCAGGATTTTCAGGTTCCCGGTAGAACAACAACAACAAATATTCTTTATTGTACACCACATAAATATACAAAGCAAACAAATTAACGAATATACTATATTAAGTAGAACATCAAAGAATTTGATAAGAACCCGTTTTTCATATGTTATATAAGTGATGCTTTACAACATATGGAAAAGATTGTAATATCAGATATTTCCAACTATTTTTCGTAAGGATTATACCTAAACTAACCTTAACTTTAGGTATATATTGTATGTAAGTTAAATATCTTTTGTTAATCAGGAACGTTACTAACTCTACAACAAAAAACTTTGTTTTAGTTTCTATTTTAGTAGTTCTTTCAACATTTTTGAAGTATACATAATGGCACAAAATGGCAACCCTAAGTCCGACTGGGCTTGTACTTGCTGTCTTCAGCAATGTTTAAATGTTTAAGCTGGTCATGTGCCGTTTATTAGCTTTCTCACGAAGTCGACTATGTTGAGTTGAAAACACATCACCTAAAATGGTTTATAGCCCACGAGTGAGTTTCTTGAGAGTTTCCATGTACCTTTCACTGTGTTATGGCCTGGGTCTAGCCCTTCCAGGGTCCCTGGGTAGCATAATGTAAGTGATATAAAACCGAGCTGAAACTGGCGATAGCCATATTATTAATTAACTGGTTTCTACTTAACTTTAATTTCACTTAGACAAATCGCTTGTCACCCAGTGGTTTTCTTTTTCCTGCTGCATAGGCTAGTCAAAAAAGGACGAACAAACCGACAAATGGACATTTTAATAAGTCAAAATATCTTTATTAAAATTAAGCTTACAGGAAGCACTTGTGAATGTCAGAAAATTTTGCACTGGTTCGGAAAAATCCTTTGATGATAAGATACCGGCAAGAAACTCAACAATACAATATAATACAAATTTTGGATTCCTTAGACAAAACAAGAAATTATTACATAAGATTAGCAATTAAAATGATATCTGAAAACACGAGCAGGAGAGGCGGTCTTAGATTACCTACTATTCATTTCGGAAAATGCCCAAAGCAATCCATTTCCTCCACAAAATCAATACCCAAGTAAAAACCAGTAAAGTATTCGTAAAGTCAATTCATGAACACATTAAAGATCTCATTGTGGCGCGAAGACAATGAGTGCAGTTCGACGCAGTTAATTGAATTAACAGCCCACCACAGCGAGTCCATTAAGCGGTCACTCTCTGCAAACAAGAGCTGCGCAAACGCATACGGTGTTCCGATATTTTTACAAGTGCCTGGTTGCATATTTAATATAGATACTGTGCGCCGCGAGCGCATACTAAAACTCTGCAGCCAACTCGCAACCACGATAGCTACAAATTTTTCAAGTCATAATAAATTCAAATAGGTAGGTAATCAATTTTTTTTCTTGGATTTGCGAGTATTTTTAACTATAATATATCAAAAACTTTTACCATGGTTTCACAGTCAATTTTAAAATCAAACATTTGCTATACACTCCTGATAAGGTATTCAAAAATATAATACCTAACTCAGATAAAATAATCCGACTGAAATTAAAATTTAAATAAAAAACACACTTAATCTTCCCGCAAAGCTCTGTCGTTCCATCTGTACGCATTGTTAGCTTAACGCTGGCTTTAATGTAAACTGACATCATGAATATTTTATTGTTGAAACAATCGGAGGCAGTGTCGTAGACAAACGCAGGACCACCGGCGCGCGCGCCGACGCAGCCTGCGCTTGCACACTGTATCCATACGTAACTACCTATAGTATGTCTGCTCGAGAGTAAGTACTTACTGACATTGTATGTATTGAAGCTATCATGCATTCAATTAGCTTTTTAACTTGACCAAAAATACTAATTTCAAAAGAAATGCAAACATATTATTGACCATAGGTGTGTTGTACAATTATTTAAGTATGCTAATGCAATTTTTTAAGACATTAGCAACATTTCCGTCTAAGACCAAATTGCAAAAAAAAAATAATTGAAAGAACTTTTAAAGCTTTTAAGTATCTCATGACTTGTAAATTACACATCCACAAAGCGTTTTTGATAATCAAAGTTAATTTCGATTACTAAGTAATTTATCGTACTAATCTCAGTGACAGAAATGCCGCGAATATGAGACCCATTGAAACAAACGTATTATGATGAGTGCATCTTATTCTGCGTCGCAGATTATATTTTAAATACATTAAGGTAAGTTCAAGACTAAATTAAGAATGCAAGATGGGAGTGGCGGATTGCGTGGCGGGGTGTACAGGGTGGGGTGGCACTACGCCCCACCTGGCCACTTAGCACGCCCACTTACCTGTCACCCTTTTTGTTAGCAAACTGCGAAAAGAACCCCAAGTTAGGGTAGAAATGCCTAAACAAGAATACTTGATATGTTAATTGAGTTTTAAACTCTCTTATTTCAATAAATACACATTATTGAAGTATTCCGAATAGATTTTCGATACCCTATGATTTTTTTTATTAATCAGGCTGTAGGTAGGTACTAGAATCGCGAACTATGTACAAGTAAGTCGTATAATCCCTTTTCAGCTATTTTGTTTTCAAACGGAAATGGGGCTCAGTTGCCAATTTCATAAAAAAAAATACCATTACCAAAAAAAAATATTTTACGTAAGTATATTGTATATTAGGTACACCCATGACCAATATAACAGTATTAGAGACTTAGCGTAAGAATTTTGCACTTTACTTTAAAATTAGTATTACTAGGATAGTCAAATTAAAAAGCTAAGTATAACGCGTGTAAGCTTCAATACATACAGCTTTTGAAACAGTCAGTAATAGATCCAAACTGAATTATGAAAAGAAGTACCGGATAATTTCAAAGTGGAGTAATGGGACTTGCAATTTGTGAGACCACGGACTAATGCCCTTTTACCATGAGTAGTTTGACCATCTTATAAAATTTTAAGTCTATCCTATAGAATAAACTAGGTTTTTACCGCGACTTTGTCCGCGTCGATTGCATAATAACTTCCACCCTAATTTTAACCCCTTTAATGGTGACATTTCTAGTTCTATCTTCGATCGTCATTCGTTCTTATTAGTCTAGGCAGGTACAGTTAGCCTCAGAAGCAGTCCCCAGTCACCTTGCCGGAGTAACGTATGAACTGAGAGTTGCTCGAATTTGTTACATTACTGACAACGACAAGGTACTAAAATGTTCAACTACTTCTGAGGCCGACTATACAGGATGTTTAGACTAGTTGACTTAATGTTAGCGTCAACGCTTTAAGGTACTAAAAACAACAATATGTATGGACTTGACGTAAGATGGCGTCAGCAAACATCATCAATTGTCGTCTGTGAATGTCAAACTCATTACACTCTTCCATTTCGACTAGCGTTGACGCTAACAGAATGTTATTTGGTAAAGACACCTAGAGTTATTTTAGGTTGTGCCTTGTCTGTCAGGGAAGCCTTGGATGTGTATAGATTGTAAAAAAACGTTAAAGATACAGGGTGTGTTAGTAGTATGGGCCTCGCGATAGCAGGGTGAACGGCGCGACCTCGCCGGCCGATATGCCCACGCAGTCTGATTGTCGCCGCTCCGCAACGAGCTAGCTATCGCACTGATTTAACACTACTTACCAACAATTTATAGATAATTTTTTACGATGATATATGACGTTTGTACTGGGATTTTCCGTTTAAACTAACTGCAGATTGTTCTGTTTCGTAATCGTTTTGAAGTTATCCCTGACGTCAAAAGTTATAGGTTGATGAAATACGTACATATACCTACTATATCGTTGAAGTTAGATTATCTTATAAAATAATTGCATTAAGTCATATATTTAGACCGTAGGCTGCCAAAGGCGAATAGACAAACAATAGCTCTAAACTTTTATGAAACTATCCGTCTTTTTCTCTCTGGTTAAAAATGAACCCTTATGATTTTAATTAATAGAGTATTGTGATAGGTACGCTACGCACACGACGAATAGTTTCTTTGCCCTTTTAGTACTATAAAAACCTGACAAGTGCGAGTCTGACTTGCGCCCCGAGGGTTCCCTACAAATTTGTATGCAGATAGTTTGTCGAATTCAAGGAGACACTTAACTTTGCAAGTGTTAAAATTTTCGCCCATACATCGATATAAATCACGATTAATTTTCCTACTGCAAATGTAAGTTTGTATCGCACAAACATCTGTTGTGATTTAACTACAAATTAACGATGTTCAGATTTTTTCCCTTACTTGTGCTGTGGGATCTTGCGTCGTACCAAATATAACGATCCCAAATATGTATAGTTTACCCTATAGTTTTATCTTATTAAGGTTTGACAGACAGACAAACGGATCACGAAGTGATCATATAAGGGTTCCTTTTGAAACCTAAAATGAGACTCAAAATTTTTTTTTCACTTAATAACTAAATTATTTTACCTTTTGTACAAAATGTTACAAAATTAAGAATGTCAAATTAAATAAAATGACAACACAAAGAGAAATGTTTCGTCATCTTGCAGGGTTTTGAACCTGTGTCCTTGGCGTTCTGTGTCAGAATATTCAATTACATAAAACCATAAGTAAGTACTTAAATTAATTTAAGTTAAAAGCGACAACGCACAGCATTTCATCAGATTCTTATTTCATTTTATTCTGTAAATTGTAGATCTTTGACTTCGAACTGAATTGAACGAGTTTAAACAACAAAAAATACAAAATGTTTTTTGGTAAATTCACTTAGTACAGTTTTACCAAAAATATATTGTGCATCGGCAGTATTCGTTTACGCAGAGAAGCGCAGACCGGTTTCCGACAGTAGCCGAACGTGTGAATAATCCATATTGTACTTTATTTGCAAGCGTAACTGGCAGAGTATTGCTTGCTATGCATTCTTAGCTTTGTCCCGCTTACACAATTCGTACACTGTGGCGCACGGGCTGCCGCCATGTTGCTGCGAAATCGATAGACCAATAAAAGCGCAAGAGTTTAGCGCGCGTAAAATTCTCCTTTATCATTGGTAGATCGAAATTTCTAGCGCTACTAAAATTGGTCTACTGCGCAGGTACATCGTAGCACAATATATTTTTGGTAATACTGTACGGGAACAACTTTGCTGTCATGTCGGTAATTAACTCAATGCGTCTCGTTTTAACTAGCCCAGTAGAAAAGAAACGCACTAAGTTACGTAGCAAGTTAACGCGTGTGGAGAAGGTTCGTGCTAGGCGCACTAACTGAACGCACATGGGCGTTTGCGGCACTTTGCTTAAGTTCAGAAAACCCTGGCAGTGAATGCGTGTACGCAATTCATTTTCCAATAATTAATTTTACGTTCAATGACTTCACTTCAAGTCACTTATCGAGCGCATATTTTTATGACCGATATTAAAGAACGCCGATTACGTGACCTAGTAACAAGAACCAAGCCTAGGTCAAGTAATTGGGGAAGTCGGATATAACCATTAATTACGCATTAATTACGCATTAATTTCAAAGCGTTGTTGACTTCCTATTACGATAGTTAACAAAACGTAACAACAAATTAAAGCGGAAATGGAAACAAACAAACTCGTAGTTGATTTAAAATCACGTAGACGTACGATTATAGAGGTTCTTATTCTAAGGTTAGCTTTTTCAGGCAGAGACGTTTTATCGACCACATACATTTATTTTCAATTTAGACCGATTTGTCCAAACGTTGTGATACAAATTGGAATGTACTTCTTTGAAATTTTACTTGCGTTATAATTACTTATTAGCGATAACATCACGAAACTGCATCTGTTTTCATTATATTTCTCACCTATCTACATTGATGGGGTCTGAAAAAGGGTCAACCATACCTGCTTGGTAAATTGTTAGAGATTTTTTTATGTTCTAAAGGTCATGAATTGAGGTCTCAATACCTAAAGCATGTCAAGGAATAAATAAGGTTAATATAAAGCCTCCGCCGTCCGTCCGTCCATTTGCCGTCTGTCTTTTAAAAAGCACTATATCTTATGAACCGTAATGTAGTTGTCATTTTTAGAGTATATGCACCACTGCGCTGGGGCCGGCGCAAATGAGTTGTCCCGTATGCGATTGAATACGAGTTATAACGATAAACAGAAAGGCATACAGTAGGACGCTTCTTATAAATAAACGCCGTTTTTGTTCGGAGTAAAACTCCTGTACGTGTACCTACTACTATTTATCATGTCCGGTCCGATATATTTGATGTTAAACCGTAATAATATTGAGTAGGTGAGTAATTCCGAAGAAATTTCACAAGATGACATCAGCGATTAACAAGCGGCGATCGATAAAAAGCATCGGCTTTCTACAATACAATGCAAAATACGGATATAATTATTAGTAATAATAATTGAATAATATAAAAAATTGGACAGTTATGACATAGCGGTGCAGAGTAGTACAGCAGCAGATAGAAAAGAAGAGACAGAGTTATCTACATATTCGATAGGGTCAAGAAGGTCTAAACACGACTCTGTTATCATGGGTATAAGAGCTTGGGCAAATGTTACGACCCCTTCGAATGTTGAGCTTAACGCTTCATTAGTAGAAGTTGCAAGTTCGACTGGTGACTGTATATAGAGCAGAGTTTGTTGACCTGGGGGCAAGGGCGGATCTAGCAAGGGTTTTTTTGCAGCTCCTGGGCCCTGGCCCCATGGATATAGTTCCCCCATTAACGACAATGAAAATTCACAAGAATTAAAAACACTAAAATTATAAAATTCCTATGAAGTAGGCCCCAAGATGTATAAGTCCAGAGCCCCACACGCTCACGGTCCGCACCTTCTTGGGGTCCATGGTCTCCTAAGGGGTTCATTTTACTAGTACACGATTCAATCTTAAAAGGTGTTATACTTCAGCAACTGCTGGAAACTCCACGATGTAACGTAGGTTATCCAACTTAAGGAAACTTTTCTAGCTGATTGTAAGTGTTACACAATTTATTGTTTTCCTTCATAATCCGCCTACGTAATAAAGAGTATTTGTCAATTCCCTTGTCTTCCTTTCCTATATTTCTGTCCTAAACGCGACCGTAGTATTTTGACATTTCGAAAGTAGTCCGCGAGTTTAAAAAACCTGACATATAAGTAGGCACTAGGTACTGAATCAAAACGTTCCAAAATAACAAAAAGTTTTATTAATAAAGATCCGTACTTACTTCAAACGACCGCAATTTAAAGCAACCTACGTTCAAACAAGTCTTAAATCATAACAAACAAAGTTTACCACACTTTTATTATTTCACACCTACAAATCGGGTTAATAGTTAGTTCACAATAACAAACTGATTAATTTAAACAGTTAAAACTGATTAAGTGCGCGATGTGACCGTCATTATAATTCATGCCATTATCATATTATTTATAATTACATATTTAATTAAATATAGTTCATGGAGTACTTACCTATTCGCTGCGCATATTTTTCCGTAAGTTTGAATTTCAATTTTATTTGTTTGGAAACATAATCGAGGTGATTATCGCACAATGCCTTCCTCAACACTAGACGAACCCGGGCTACGTCATCCTCTGGTAATCTTGGTATGCGTCGGTATCGGCAGGCAATTAAGATATCAAAAGCAATCGGTGAGACTTCGGCATTCTGAAATGCTTCAAATAGTTGCATAGATAATGTGATAATACGTCATTTTCAGGATAAATGACGCACCTACTGATAACGAACACGCTTTCACAATGATCCCTTTGTATGAATCCATTGGTTCGTATTCTTTTGTTTTCAATGAGTCATTTAGAAACTGTCTAGATAATAATTGGTTTCTGCTCGTGCTGAAAGGGTTGCATGTAGTTGCGTAAGAAGAAAGCAACATGAGTTAAATTGCCGATGATGATTCATTAAACCTACATTAAAACTACTAATGTTCATCGATTTGAAATAGTTTTAAATTTTGTTTACCCAACCAAAACAGTAAAAAACAATTTTCAGGAGTGCGATTTTTGAATCTCACCGGGTGACTAAAGCTCGCCAAAATGGCATAGAAATGCGGCCTTTTTGGTGAGCTTTAGACACCTGGTGAGATTCAAAAAATTGCACCCCTGTAGGTACGAAAGGGGTTGACGAGTCCGTCAAAATTGAAAAGTCCAAGTGGGTACGTATTTTTCGACTAATGATGACAAATGACTAAATTATACTTGCCCCCGCATATCTAATCTTTTTTTTCAAAAAAATTTCAAGCCTGAATCAGACTCACGAATCGAGGGTTCTGTGAACCACAAAACATATAATTTGTATTAACTAAGTTTGTGAAGGATTTTTGATGATTCCTAAAAGACTGTATTAGTTAAAAACAAGTTGTATTTCTGTCGACCGTAATTATTTTACATTTTTCGCTTTACTAACTTCGGAGGTAAGAGGGATCAGTACTTTTTGCATTAAAAAAAAATAAGTAAAACCTGTTTTGGACTTTAAACAATAAAGTTCTTTCATATAATACCCGTCTCGAACTAAAAGCCATTTTGACCTCTCCCACATTTCGACCACTTTGATAAAAAATAATAAGCCCATTTCTAATTCATTTTTATTAAACAAGGTTGGGTGAGCAATATTCAGAACTCTTCCAAAGGTTCCATGAACATATTGTGCATCAATGTCATGTTTTTATTACATAATATAATGATACAACACAAAGCCACACACAAGTCACGAAAACAATCTAAACGTTTAATCTTTCAGTTGTTTAACAACGATTTAGTTTGACTTCCGTTGGAAATCCTATTCTGTTTCGCACAATTGTCTTCCACGAAATAAAGCAGTCAATTTAGATTTCAAACTGGAATCAACATGTCATAAACGAGAAAATAATTCTTGGAAATACTGTAGTGATCATTGGTTTTTCCTATCCGCATTGTAAATTTTCAGCTTCATACGACGTATACATCATTCCATAATTAGTATTGTGAAAGTTGTAAAACATTCCTCAACGTTTGAGAATCTTCTCAAAAAATTACCTAGTACATTCTCCAAAACATTTGAGGGCATTAAGAATTAATAAACTGGAACAAATTACCTTGCTTGTTTCACAGTTATGAATGGCCCTATACTTAAAGGTGAAGATGTTTTTCCTGCGAAAATAATCAATTCTATTACTTTAATAACATTTAAAAAAAATTAGGAATTTATTTCATTGAGAAACACTAAAATTTCATAGGTAAAATTTAAAAAGCACGCTCCTTTCTTCTTCAAATGGAAAGAATTCACGAATTCAATTTTGGTATTTTGTGGCAAGCTCTAAGTTCTCAGGAAGGTTGTGTGTTACTCCTCGAAACAAAAGACTCGTAAATATAATCTTCCCTCGGATACTAATTGCGTTGTAGACGTACAGAACAGCCGGGCCGAACACTAGGTAGGAACCTAGGTGAATTTAATTAGCCTGACTAGCCGCGGGCCTTAAGTAGGGTCACCAGGCAGGCAGATACTACAAAAATGTCAAGTGCTGCAAATTGAAAAAAAAAAATAAGATTTTCATAGAAAAATATGACAAATATCACGTTAACTTGTAGAAGTTGTAAGTTTTGTGGTACAGGTCTCAGAAGTTAGGATTTATCTTGCTTTCCGCAACAACAAAAAGTACGAAAAGGTCCTGCCCTGTCACGCACGCTTGCGTTAGCGCCTTCATACCGTCTCAACACGCGTCAACTCGCTACGTTACTCAATGCGTCTCTGTCCTTCTGGACTAAGCAGAACGAGATGCACTCAGTTACGTAGCGCGGTAACGCGTGTCGAGGAAGTTCGTGCGAGATACATAGGATGTTGCGTCGAAGTCCAGCTTGTCCCTGTTGTTTGAAAAATCGCAGGGCTAATATCTGAAGATAACGCGTTTGTTGAGACCCCGAAAGAGTGTGAATTTTAACATTTCCTAATTCTTTAAGAAAAATAATAATGTAATTTGAAACAGTCATAATAAATAACATAATTGATTACCTACTGTGGTGTTTGTAGTAACAGACACCACAGTAGGTAATGTACGAAAAGTTTTCGTAATTTCATATATAAGTAATAGTAAGTAATATGGTATACTCGTATAACAATCTCGCAGTCGATACGCTTGTGAAAATATGGCCGGACATTTAAGAATTATATAAGAACCATAATTTTATGTCTGGTAACCCTAACCCCGTGAGAATTACCCCCGCTTTCTGCAAAGCTTAGCTCTCTCACTCGTTTATCTTCGGTCAGGCTTAAAGGTTATCAGTGTATTCGAAGAATTAATTAAAAATATCAACCTGAACAAACCCAGTTCGTAACAAATATCTACTTCCAAATCAAACATAGCAAGATGAATGTTGTAAGAAAGAATCAATGAAATTAAAAATAAAAACTGTTGAGTTTAAAAGTCATAATAACATAATTTTTTCAGAGCTTCTTTGATCTTCTATTAGTTCCTTAGTTCGAATAAGCGACACAACCGCCTGTTAAATATAACACTATTAAAGACGCGTTAGTTTATTTCCCACAAGTAGGGAACCTTCTTAATTTCCGTGGAAATCAAGTAATGAAATTGAATTACTGTGTATTAATTTTATTACTGTTTTTATTTATGAATTGAATGAAGATATCACTGTTTGAATATGGCTTTTGGTCAGCTGGAATGAAAACGCTTCGATATAAATAGAATCCGAGTGACGTCATTAGGATATTTTTGGAACTATTTGTTGTACTTACCCAGCAAATGGTTTTTGTTTTTTTTCTATTGCTATATAGTAAGAGGAACTAATTAAATTTTTTCTTTGGAGGTTTTACAGAGATTTCAGGTTTGAAAATAGCCATTGTTGAACTAGTAAGACTCATGAAAATTTTCAATTTAAAGCATAGAAGATAGCTTATATCCTAGATTAACACATAGGATACTTTTTATTCCGTAAAAGTGCAAAGTTCTCGCGGGATAGCGATAAACGAATTATACGCTGACGGAGTCGCGGGCAACAGCTAGTCCTAATATATCTAACATCCAATTATCTAGTACATACACACTACCTACTTATATTTAACGGTGGAAAAGGGCTGAATCATGGCCAGTTCGCTGAAAACGCGTGAAACACTCGCTGACGTCACGGGGACTAGTCAAGACAAGTTAAATCCATACATGCTTTATTTACACTGTCGTCAAGTCAACGGTACTACCACACCTACTACCGAAAAATTAACTGACTCAGTAAGTAGTACGTACCATTACGCACGTTACACATTGTATACTTTAGAACTAAACAATATTCGTCTAGCCGAATCCGGTTACGGCAAAATTCTTTATCTCCGTTGTTTTACTTGTTCGTACGCTGCCAATGTGGAGTGAAGCAGGGAGCATACAATATATTATTATGCTTGTAACTTGTACAATTCGTGCCGGTAGCTTGCACGCTAATGCATGTAGACGCCAGCTACTTGCACATAAGTATGCATGCAAGCTTAATTTAGAAAAATAATCCAAGTTGAAAAGGGGTTTTATAGACGAATCCAGACGTCAATCTGGTTATTGTTCATATTGGTGATTTGTATCATGCATCAGATTCTGATCTGTGGAGCAATTTTTTGAATCTCGCCGGTTGACTAAAGCTCACCAAAATTGCCGAATCGTTACGAAAAACGGCCATTTTGGTGAGCTTTAGTCACCCGGTGAGATTCAACCACCAACAGTAAACTAGGAGTATGAGGAGAGGACTGAGAACCGAAAAATATTGTGTGTTTAAGCTACTTAATAAGTCGTAAATGAAAATGCAACAACCAGAATGACTCGAACAATAAGTGTCTTTTTTATCTGATAACAATGAATACCAATTAACTTAGTCTCAGACCAAGCAAAGTTTATACTAGGGGAACTAGACAACGGATAAACGTCTATAAATAAATAATTTTAATATACTTTAGAGTGATTTGTTTTTCTTTACCTTTCTTTGTTGTAATGTTCTTTAAATAAAATTTAACTAAATGGACTACATATATAACAGCTACAACTGTGGTGCAGACATTCACATTTATCATACAATTTGCCCCTTGTGGGAATTGAACCAATAACCTGTAGCTTCGTAGTCAGGGTCACTAGCCACGAGACTATCCGGTCATCGATATAGACGGTAGGCACGCTACAGCTCTGCTACGACTTTGCTACGATTACGCTATTACCTTGCTACGACTACCTACCACGCAAATTCCTAGGTTAACAAGCTGGTAATTAACAATCTGGTATGAATTATGTTTTGTTTCAAATTATATGTTTGTGTCTGGCTAAAATTGTGAAATGTTGGTCTTACAAATATGTATGTTATTGATCAAAATATAGCGGTAAGAAATTTGAATAAAACTGCAAGTTCTCAAACTCGAGTATATAACTTATTTAATTCTTATGAATCTACCCCTGTGTAACTCGTGGTTTTTATTACACTATGTTTTATTATCTACCTATAATGTCCAGTGATAAGATGAAGCAACGGAAGTAGCTAAAGTCTCGAAGAAGACAATAAAATCAACGCAAGCTCTAACTCTGTTGACATTATAGTCATGCATGTGCATTGGAATATTAAGAGAACATTTTCAAAACTTATTTGAACATCCTAAACTACTCGTCCCTTATAACGAATTTTACGAAAATAATTTTGTAAATCTTTTATCAATTTTACGTGGTTCCAAATGCAAGGCATGAAGTAACGGTTCTTTACAATAGTATTAGTACAAACATGTCAAGTATAAGTTGTAACTGTAAAGAAATGAAATTAATACTTTGAATGATTGATTAGGTTACAGAATCGTCTAAGAAATGAAATACCTATCCAAATTTTAAAACTACACCATTAAAAAATGATGGTTTGGTAATATTAGTCACTTTTTAAAACTTTACAAACAAATGATAAGAAGTAGACTCTAGTGAAGTAAAGCTTGGGCCCTAAGTAGCAATTATTGTACAAGTATGTATGTATGTATGTATGTATGTAATTCTTTATTGTACGAAAAAAAACATAAATGACAAAAAGAGATACAGTACAAGTTTACTCGGCACTTACCAGAAAAAGTGACTAACGTTTTTATAAACTAAAACGTATTGTTTTTACTTGTAAATAGCGTTTGTGGCCAAGTGGCTCGAAAGGTGCATTCATGATCGCAGGTACCGAGTTCGAACCCCAGCGGTTGCTATGTACCAATGTGTTTTTTTAACTTATCTACATTACCTAAGATATCGGGTGTAACCATCGCTCTGATGGTGAGGGAAATAATTTATTTCGTTAGAAAAGGAAGGGAAGCGAGTATTCCTATCATCTGATGGGAAGTGATTACCGCCGCTACCAGCAACTCCAAAAGAGTCGTTGATCCTGCGCCTCCGGATAACATCTTCAGGAAGCCCACATTCATTCAAATGAATCCATGATTCTATCGGTCTGGTATCTTTGACAAAAGGGTTACATAGGTCAGATGGCAGTGCATTTCTTTTAATTTCTTTTAATTACTTACGTACCCCGAATGAAGAAACGGTAAAAAGCACTAAGAGGAAGATGATTATATATTAATGTGAAATATGAACACAACTTGGATACCTATCACATGGGAAATTGGTAATAGGCATCGCCAAGTGTGCGTTTGTAACAAACTTGATGGATTTCATAATACGTTAGGAATGATAAACAACTACACACAACATTGCGAGACAAACAAGCACGTGTGAGGTATAAAATAAGGTTAAATCCTAAGTTGGACAAATATTTTTTTATCTTGACCCAGCGCGCGGTTACATTAATACTCGAGAACCTTGCTTAGTTACCACTTACCTACGAGCACGAGAAAATTCAACTTGTTCTGTAGTTACTCAACTGACTTTCTAAACACCTTACATACGTACCCTTCAGCTAATTAAAACAAATGTTTAAACGTTAAACTTTTTGTCAGTTCAATAATAGAACTCGCTAAGTCCATATTTAAAAACTTGCATAAAAACAAATATGTTTAACTGGAAATGGTAACAAAAATGAAAAAAAGATAATTTACCTTTAAATTCAGGTCGTGGTTTTCCAGTACCGTTCAGATTATTAACTTCACTCGCGAAACACTATTGAAGAAGCAGTTAAGTAATAACAAAAAAATAGCACAGAAATGTAAACAGTCAACAAGACAGGGGCTCACGTGTCGGATAGTGGCACGCGAGTTGCGAATTTTGTATCGCTAACTGTCGAAGTTTTGTTTACGGCGGTCGCGGTGTACCGCGTAGGGATACGTGGGGTCAGCGGGTGTAGCGTGGGCTGCACAGAGGGCCACGCACACGCAGGCTTACGGCGGCGAGGCGGCCCGTGCACTGAGTGCCAGACCATGGCCGCTGGCGCGAGTGCCGGCCGCCGCGCGACTCTGCCCCGCGCGTGCGCCGGACCTGTTCCGACCAGCCTCCCGCGCCACCCTGCCACCGGCCTGACGCAGCGGCCACTATCTCCGCACCAGCGACCCGGGGGTATCACTGGTCAGAGTTGAATGACAGGAACCGACCCCACAGACCTGTCGTCTCCTTATAAAGCTTTGACTGCCAGACTTTCGGCAAACTGAAGATTTTGAAAGTTTTCCTTGTAAAATCACTTATCCATTTTTGCCTCATCATTCCGCGTCTTGGTTTGAAATAACCAAATGTGGTATAAAAGCATTGTTCTTGATGACGCCGTACAGTATTTATTGCGTAGAATTTATCGTTAGTTTTGCCCTAATTTCTTTAATAACAAGGACAATTCCGCTGAAAAAGTCGTCTTTTCTTTCAGAATCGCAGGTATAAAGTCCATGCCATCAGACACAAGAACTACTTAAACTGATAAATTACAATACTCAAATGACGATATCATGAAGATCTAATGAAGTGCGAAGTTAGTGGTGCTATTTGTGTTAATGACTACGTCGTGAATTTTAAATGACTGGAGCAAAAAGTATGCATGATTAAGTCTTGTTTACATGGATCAAAATGACAGCTTAGTATAATATTGCCTTTTTCCTGATGAAGTTTTAACTGGTTTGCATGACTCGACTACCTGATTCAGTTCCAATCTATGTATGTCCATAGAGGGTGAGGCGTGGTGCACACCGATGGATTAGTCAACGTCGGCGGCACACTGAGAAATAACAGCAATTATGAATAACATCGGTATATGCCATGTAAAACACACAACTAGGCACCTAGTTAGTGCCATGATAAATAGCAATAAGTTTATCAATAACTAGCTAAAGGGCAAAGTACCGATGAACGACTGATATTGCACACTTAATTGGATATCAAAAGCAAAATTTATTGGGTCAACTTCGGTAAAACTTGCTAATCTTCTGGACAGATACTATTTAATGATTTATGTAAGTCCGCATAAGTTAGACTTTAGTCAAGATACTAATTAGATTGGTACAAAGCACGTACAAAATACATGAACGGTACGGTGTTTTATGGAAGCTCTAAATTCATTCATATTCTTAGTGCTTTCTCCAGTTTCTTCATTCAGCCGAGTAAGTACTTACCTATACTTTTGATCATGATTTCATGATCCACAATTTGGTGGATTTGTTCCCTGAAAAGGTCGACCTTGACTTGGTTTAATTGCATGTACCCAATTCACTTATCGCTTATCGACAATAACTAATATCACTTTGGTCTTTACCGTTCACACAGACCACAAAATGATTATATTTTCAGTTTCACTGTTAAAACTCTTCTAGGTCTCGATTATCCCCTCAGTCAAATGATATTTGTCTTATGAATATTACTCAAACGTTAAATAGTTTTCTATAAATTGGCTCAATCTAGAGAAAACTCTTCCTGTAAAAATAATGCAGTACCTACCAGTTTCATTAAAAGCGTTAAATATATGCACCAGAATTTTGTTGAATCACCATTTCCGTAATAAAAAGTACCTAATTTTACTCAGTCAAAGTCAAAGTCAAAATATTTTTATTCTGATTAGGCTTACAGTGACCCGCTTTACTAAGCTACAAGTTACAATTTTACAAGTCTAAACCGCCAACATTGTTCAATATTGACCAATGGCAATGGGCATAATGACCAATGTTGCCGGTTTAGACTTGTAAAATTGTAACTTGTAGCTTCGTGAAACGGGCCACAGGAAGCACTTATAAATGTCATAAAATTTACCACCGACTCGGAACACCTCTGATGAAAAGATACCGGTAAGAAACTCAACTCACGAAATTATCGTGATCTTGATAGCTAGTTATTGTGCCCGTTTCTGCGACCAATTTAAATATTAAAATATACAATTTAAACACTTTAAGCCACTGTCACAAAATTACAGTCAAATGGGGTGACTACTTCGAATTGAGAATATCGATGGGTGACTTTGAACTGCCTGGGAGACTTTAATAAAAGCCAATTTAATCATTTTGAATAGTTTTTTTTAGGTGTTCGTGGATAGCCTAACTTTCTCTATGACAAAAACTCGCTTATTTAATAAGGGTTGTATTATTTTTATGTTAATTTTAAAACTATCAGAGTAGCTTCATTTTTTTTCGTAATTACCCCGCTTTACGTATGTAAGATCAAATCCATGCTGTTATTTATTTATGATTCTCAAGTCGCAGTCAGGCAATCACTTGTCTTGATACCTTGTAAGACGCAGATCATTATCTGACATTATCGACCGGTGTGATTAACTATACTAAAGTGATAATGGCACTGTAATAACTGGCCACCGCGAGATAGACACAAGATAGATCATTCGCGGCGCAATATTAAGTATATTATCTTTGTTTACGCGGCGCCCGGTGCGCTGGCGCGTGTGGCGTTTACCTTAATTCAGCTTAGACAATAAGCAACTACCGACTGATAATCACCGGATTGTTTGTAATGAATTGGCAAGCCGCCCAATTAGGGCTTAAAACCAAATTAAAATCACGGTAAACTAAAATCAAATCAATAATTGTACGATTAAAAACTCCCCCCGTCACTGTAAAATACTTACCATAACATTCACTATAGTAACTTGTTCACACACTTCCATCTGAATTAAATTGATGTACATAAATCACTAGTATGATAAAACTACAGCTGACATATCCTATATGAATATGACGGCATCGAGTGGCCTTCCCGGCTGTGGCCTGAAAACGTTTACGCCCGAACAATGACAGGCCTATAATAAATACCACCATAAACTATATACGTATATCTACAGTAAATACATACACGTAACATGTTCTAACATGTAATCTGTATCGTTATCGCATTTATTTACCTAGTCATCTAAGCTAGATTAAAGCGAAAGAGATCAACCTTCAAGCACTTAAGTATTCCCGTCTCTTCACTCGGGGTACGCTTTGACGATATCCTAGATTTGGTTTTAGTAGGTCAGGTTACATTGGAGCGACTGCGATCTGACCTCCGTAACCCATCTGTCAGGAAAACTAGACCGGTAGGACAATGGTACCTAACACATTAATTCACATGAATACGGTGGTTTCCTCGCTATTTTTCCCTCGCCGTCGATTACTGCACTTAGATACCTAATTAAAAGAAAAGAAAAGAAAATAGATTTATTTAAAACTATTTAACACAATACACACACATACACATAACACAATACCTTACGAAGTTACGATTAGAATTTCACCCTCTCAACATCTAATTAAAGCAGATATAACAATTTTGTCCTTAACCGAAATTTGTTTCCATTTTTATTTTAAATAGAATTAGAACATTCAAAATATTAAATTTAATTGACAGGAGCAGTGACAACATAGCGAAAAATTCTTGGTCATCTGGCAGAACCCAAACCCGGAACCACTGCATTCCGTGGCACGCTCTTTCCAATTAAGCAACAGAAGACACTGTAATTTTTGTCAATATCGGTAAGTACTTAGTTTTGCATTACTAAATTTTTAAGAGATAACAATAGGTAGCCTCCGATCTATCTTTGAGATAACTTGAAGTTTCTCATCCTCGTAGCAAGCACAAGGGTAGTTTATTTTATCCCGAAAATTATCAAGGCTTTTTTTATTTGTGTTGTCATTAGTATTGCTTCTATCGTTTAAACATAAGAGATCACTTCAATTACTTATGTCGCTGGGATAAAGGAAAATAATCCTATAAATCAATTAACAATTACTGATTTAAAATCAAACCACATACATATTTAATCGCGCAAATAAATTTATTGCATAACGTTAATCAGGTTTTGACTTGTATGTTGTAATGGATCGAACACATCGCGATATGACTAAGCCCATACACTCGTACATAGCTTATTCGTGAAAATAGGTCGTGGGATAATGACGCGACGCCCTCGACGAAACTGTGGTGAAATATAACGCTGGAGTGACGAATTGCGTCAGACTAACCAGCACAGATTTTTCCCTAGCAGCTATATAATTATCTGGTAAAGAGTATAATAATATTCCTAGTTATCTCAACAAGCCGTGTAATTTCCCGTGTTCTAATACGATCGGCGCGACGCGGCGCCAGCCCCGGCGGCTCTGTTAAAGGACGTAAATAAATGCTAATACATCAGTAACTAACAACCGACTACTGAGCACATTTTTTGCATACATAACAGCTCATAAATTATGGAATAAATTCTAATTGCAGTTATCAGACCAATCAATCAGCTAGGGTCTAGGAGACCATTTTTGCGGGTAGCGTCCATAACTTTAGATCGTGGCGATAGCGACATTGTATGACGACATGCTTCTTTTTATGTACCTTAGACAACTTCGATAGAAAACAAGCATGCGGCTTGCCTAATGGTAAGCAGTATGGCAGGCTTATCCCATTGGTTTCGTGATGCATATATGTATTACCTGGGCATATATGCATCACGACCGATGCTGGGATAAGTCTGCCAAATTGTTGTTAAATTGTTGTAGATCATCTTTAAAAATACTTTTTTTTCATTCAAAGTCAAAGTCAAAATGTTTTATTCAGATTAGGCTTACAGGTAGCACTTATGAATGTCAAAAAAAATATTTACCACCGGTTTGGAAAAACCTCTGATGAGAAGATACCGGCAAGAAACTCAACGAGGTGTAATTTTTTAAATAAATCTAAATTACAATGTTATTTTACATCTCAAATCTCATTCATGCAATTCTTTTAAAGGCTGGCAACGGAGCAGCGACTCTATAGGGGTTCCAAGGGCCCTAGCACGCTAGCTTTAATCGCTGACATAAAGCATTTATCCCTTTCTAACCAGTATGCGTGTGCGAGAGGGACCGATGCGTTTATGTGCGCGATAAACGCTAGCGTGCTACTAGAGCTGGTGGCCATCAGCGGCAGTGATTACTACACATTAGGGGACCGACCTGCAGCAGTCCTACCCCAGGATGTCAGCTTATTCAAGCAGAATAATCCACAATAACCGTGTAATCTTTCCCAGGATTTACTTTCTCTGTGACAGATTTTATCACTTGCTTATTTTTCTACTCTGTAAAGACAACTCGAAACGCGATTGACTCTATGGTGTAAGTAGCAAGGAACTGTCAAAAAGAGAATAAGCTTTTGGACAAACTATACCTGTCTCGATTTTTCAACACTTTTCTAAAATAAAGGCCTCAGCACGCTAGCGTTTGTCGTGACATAAGTAAGTATTACATCCTTTTCTAACCAATAAGCGTGTGTGCGAAAGGGACCAATGCAATGTCCGAATATCTGCGAAAAACGTTTTAGTGATACTTATGCAGGACACCGCTGTACTCTGAATATACCGAAAATCGGGCTTAGTAAAATTCCTACAACGTGAAAAGAAACTGTAGACCATTTGGGAAAGCTTGTCCGTATAACTGCAACCAAGTAAGATATAAGTATATATAGAATGCCAGGTTTTTAGTATACCTGTAGATAGGTACTAAAGATGCAAATCTGAATGGAATGTTTGCGAAATTTTGGGTGTAGCAATTTAGTGCGTGTCCGACATACATATCACCTAATCAAACAACATCGAGTAAGATTAATGGCGTATTAGGATATATATTGTGTACAGTCGACTACACAAAGATGTATTTATATTTGGTCCTTATTGCGTTCATATCATCATCATCATCATTTTGCATAAAAAATATAAGTTGCACAGACGCAACTGTTTTCCACGTACACAGCACTGTTTTCATGTAGTAGCGAAGTAATTTATTCCAGTTTGATCATCACCCCTCAACAGAGACTCTTTGTACACTTTTCTATTTGGAGTGATCCTATGCAGCAGATTCCAGATCACTCCAGTCTAATCCGGTTGCTGCGGCTTCCAGCTCCTTTGAGCCACGCTATGTTGTTTTCAGGCGGGCTCTTTGCGTCTCCCAATTCAATAATAAATAATAAATACCTACATCTTTTTATATTCGACTGTACCCACATACGAGCAGCCAGTGTAAGTTATGTGCTTCTTTGAGTAGAATTATAATAAAACCCACACAAAAAAAGCTTTCAGCAAACTGTTTTGTCGATTGTTGAAAGATTGTCTGGAAGAGAATGCTCTCAAGCAATAAGATCGCCATTTAGACAGCTAGTTTTTAAGTTTGCTTTCTATTGTATCGTTTTCTTCTATTTATTTAAAAAAAAAGGAAGCCAAACAAGCAAGTGGGTCACCTGATGGTAAGTGATCACCACCGCCTATTGTGTATTATCTCCAAGGTTTTTGGGAAAACAATTTGAGTTGTACCTATTGATATCATAGTAATTTAATATTTAATTACATAATTTTTAATCAAAAACTAACTTAATTATACTCGAAAATAAGTAACTTAAGTTCAGCTTTCTACGTTTTAACAGCCTGCGGATAAAATTCCCGTGCCATGTAGCTGGAGGGCCGGATGAAAAAAAGGATGGACATACTCGTATCATGGTAAAACTAAGCTGTAACTTTATTCGTCTTCTTTTGATTCTTTGGCGTCGCGACTTTGCAAATGTCAAATTTGTCTAGGACACTCTACGTCAAGCTGAGTCCGATGTCCGATGCAAAGATTTAGAAAAGTTGAGTTAAAGTTGAGGATAACCACGTCGAACCGCTACTGAGTTAAAAAAAATCGTAGAGTTTAAGTTTAATTTCGTTAAACAATAAGTTTCTTTCTTTTTCTACTAATCAATAAAAGTTTTTTACCTAATTGCTGCCAGATTTAAGAATTATGTTTATCGAGTGTATGAATGTATGTATGTTTCTACTATTAAAGACACTTTCTTTAGTGTATGTATATATTAGGCAATTGAAGTATAAACTCATCATTTCTGCGCATGATTGAGACTACAACAATGTCTAACCGACACAGACTGCTCCACCGCGCATGCCTTTACCCTGGACCATTCGCCATTCATTCAAAACAGCACGCACGGCCATGCATCCCAGCTTTTCTGACAAATCGATTAACTGACTAATAAAATTTGTTTTTACTTAATTCCCAATAATATATTCCTTTCGCGTGTGGAAGACATGCGTGAGCGTACCGGATGAGGGCGACGTGTCAGTTCGCGACACTGCGCGGATTGCAAGCCAGCTTCGTTGCAATCCTCTAATTGCACATTACCAATCGCCGGCATCAATTTACTGATATTAGTCTGTACTGCTCCAGAATAATTTATCACATCCACCAACTTAGCCGCCGTCATGCCGTGCCGCGACGATTAAATATATCATCAATTATACCTGACAAGACTTTTTATAGAACGACGTTTGGACATAAGAAACAGATTACACCATAAGCCTTCCTTTGGCTTTGCCGTTGTCGGGTGAAAATCTCCCTTGTTCCCCGACTGCCACCAGAAGGGAAGGTAAAAGGGTAAAACATGGAATCAATTATTTTATTACATATTAGTAGCCTATGTCCGTCAGGGATAGTGTTTAGCTTTCTATTAGTAAAGGAATTCTTGGAATCGGTTCAGTAGTTCCAGAGATTACTCCCTACATACAAACAAACCAAAAAAACAAACAAATAAAGTTTACCTCTTTATTACATTAGTATAGACTACTTAATATTTATAACGCTAACGGGACTAATACGCGACAAAATTCGTTTCGTTTCGGCTATGTTTCAACGGCCGCGGTCACGAGTAGACCACGTACTTACTATGGCCGAAACGTCGAACTTAAATTAACAATTATTTTGTCGCGTTTAAGTCCCGTTAACGTTATAAATATGTGTGAAAATCGCGAAAGTTTAAAACTATACTAGGTAATATCATTTAACCGTTAGCAAATAAATTCCATAACTGGCTTTAAAATATAACTAGATATCATAATTAAACCAAAAATTGGTTTCTCTTGATGCCAATTCTCACTACGGTCGGTATAACACATATTCGATCCTCAATGCCTTATCAGGAAATTGTTGTCGTAATCGTAATGTAGCCACTTCCTAGTATAAATACCAGCCTTAATCGCCGTAGTGCTTTATATTTTATTCAATTTATTTTTTCCAGCTCCCAGCTTAGACGTGTCGCCATTAGCAAAGTACTGCAGTGTGCTGGCACCATATTAAGACCTTTTGTCTTATTGTAAGAGGAACGTCGCGTGGGCGCCCCTCTGATTCATTCATTCTTTGTGTGAACGCTTTTGAATGACTGAGGCTTCGAGGCGGCGGCGCGTTTTTGCCCAAAAGCCTTTTACGGGCGGAGGCGGGCGGCGGCGCCGCAATAGGCGGCAAGCGCCTTCAGAATCAACTTTTTCAGAATCATTTTCATTCAATCCACGCGTACACCTATTTAGAATGTTAATGCCTTCACTGATAAATAATGCTCTCTATCAATAATAAGTGCCGCTGTCGCCACGACAATTATGGGAGTCGACATAATCACTCAGTAAAAACATTTCACAATAGAAGTACACATTTCTTTCTTTAGTTCTTGTAATATTTGTAGTGTACTAAGTTAATTTATTACCAACAGCAAGCGAATTCAAAAAGTGGGGAACTGGCTCGATGCCCAAATTGCCTTGGAAACGTAAGCCTCCATGCGTCATTGCTTTATGGTGCATGAAATATGATACCATATATTTGCATATAAAAGTGACCAAAGAGTAATATTCATAGCATATTTTGCCAGCACGCGCATCTTTTCGGACCATTTCTTATTTAGTAACTGCTGCTGTAAACAGTAAAATTAACTGACAATACAACACCAGTTACATTTTGGGCAAATTGAATTTCAAAAATTAGAAGGGAGTCTCAGATCTGTTAGTGAGATGAGTAGAGATAGCCACTCATCATTCGTTAAAGATCACACTCACAATATTCTCTAAAAAGTTGTCGATAGTCTAAGGGTAAATCGCTCTGTATGATCTTCTGGGTGGAGGTCTACATAGACCCTATATTTAGGTTTATATGCCTATATTTATATGTCTATAAAGATATGCCTTATATTTGGGTTTGTCTTTTGATTATTGGTAAATCACATATTTTAGTGTTTAAATCAATAGTTTTTTGTTCAGCGACTGTAGCCGCCCGTACCCTTCGCAGAGACTATGATCAGCAAAAAATACAGAACTAAAAATAATAGTAGGGTACTGAAAAGTCTTATCGACAGCCTCATAACCGCAACTGATAGCAATTCAATTAATTGAAATATGTCAACCAACCACACACTTCATCAACGCTGTAACAAAAGGGCTGATTGGACCATACAGCTTATTAACCTTAAGATCTATGTCACTCCGGCCGTAATGGACCAGAAGCCTTGATAAGTTTAAATTGACCGAGATCATTTTACTTGTCTCGTCAAACGTCATAAGGTCATTGAGCGACAGCAATGCAGTCGCTAATTTAAGTCTAAAGGCCCATTTACACGGCACGAGTTCTCGCACACGAGTTTCTTTACATTGTGGGGCTGGGTCGATCGATCAACCACGTCATACCTCATCAGCCCGCAATGTAATGCAACTCGCATGCGTGAATTCGTACCATGTAAATGGCCTTTGACTCTACATGTGACAGTATTGTATCATTTAATGGATATGCTTCGTCGGGCTCGATGAGCCGTAACTACAAAGGATGCGCGTGCGGTGTGTCTAATATAATCGTCTGCTGGCCCAGACTGCCGTCTAGACGACATACTCATATTTTATTGTTCACTTGAGTTATCGATCACCAAACACCATAACGTTAAGTTATGAAAGATTACTCAAAATCGATAAGTATTAAAACACAGCCAAAAATACGCAATTTTTAGGGTTCATTCTAATTTTGAAAATCTGACTCATATTCACTTTCTTGACTGTCTGTGTGTCGGTGTGTTTATCTGTCTGTATCTAGGTCTGTGTTGCTAACGCTGTTTTGCTGGGACGGCCTTGCATACCGAGCAGTTTTTTTATCACTAATATTATTCTAGAGGTCACTGTGCCTGAGTTAAAGGGTGGGGGGAAGAGCAGAGTTAAAGCATGTATCGTTTTACAAATATCTATTACGAAACGATTTCATATTATAAATAGCAAAAAATAAATAGCTCATTACAAAAAGGGCACGCTCGGTACATTTTTCCAAAAATATTTTTTACTTTAACATGCCTTTCAGATTAGATTCTACATTTACTGTGATTATGTCATGCATGACACATTTCGGTTTTATAGTACCATGTGTAAAAATATTGTTAAATGCTTTTAATTTCACAGTGAACTATTTGTAAACTGTTTTACTGTTTGACCAATGAGTTAAATTAAAATTTATTAATTTCTTACTTAATTGTAATTTAATTACTTATATTGAATAATAGATAAAATATATGTAGGTATAAATATCAAAACAAATAAATGTTAGAAAGATTGCAAACCAGGCACGTGATTATGAGTTTGTGGCCTTTTCATAATGAATTATAATATTTTACTAACTATTGATAGGTTCATCGTGACACTGTACTTTTTCTTTTTTCTAAAACAATAAAGATTAAGTGGGGGCACTTAAGACTGGCGATTTTGATGAGTTTCTTGCAAGAAGTTGTTGTATACAACGAAGAAAATGAATAAAATGCAGAGTGTGCGTAGGCGGCCGGCGTAGGGCAAGGTCGACTCAGCGAATTTTATTTCCCTTCTGAGGACACCGGAGTGATTTATGGCTCCATCAGCCGATTACGTAGGCGGTTGATTGTTCAATGGACCGCGTATGAGAAAAACACAAATAGGTCTGTAATCGACGTCATACATGTGTAATAATGCTATTAGCATTTAAATACCGAGTAGACAGGTACAAAAAAATTAAAAGCTTTGTGTGTAAATTTCATTTCATTGAATTTTAGTTCAATCAAGGGCAAATCCATGACCTCCCTCGCCCCTGGGCTGGGTCTAGGTTGACTACTGGTAAATAAAAACTTCGTTAACCCCTTCCCTCCCGACTCGAAAGCAGGATCCGGTCTTGAGTTCAATCGCAGTCTAGTCTAAATATCCAGTCTAAAAATGAACCGTATCGCAGATTAGAGTGACATACATATAATGGATAACGCTTAGGCAAGACAACATAACGGATAAGGGCAAAGCGTCACGAATGACGTATCAAGCTTGTATGAAGTACGCAAACGGACATTTTATTTACAGTACAACTCATAGCGATTACCTGGCTAATGAAGTAAAGATAAACAGACGGGTGAAACAACGTTGCAATTATGTGTCTTTATAAAAGCTTGTGACGACAATAGTAAAGCAAATTGACGCACGATCGAGTAAATAGAGCCAGCGACAATCCCCGCCCACGCCCTCTTCACAGTAACATCTCTCTAATCGCACGTAACGTCACGCAGGTTTTATTTTTAGATAAAGTTCGCAGATAATGCAGTAGTTAAGCCTTTGAGCCTTTGCCACCATATTAAACGCGTCTAGCACTCCTATTCGAAGAATGATTAACTTTTTTAATTTCCTTCAGCATTCTTAGTAAGCACATGTTTTAGTGATGATACTAAAGGTCAAAGATTGAACGCGTATCTCGTGACTTTTTCTCAACTCTCAATGACTTAATAAGAAACGATTCAATGTCCGCTTAACATCTCATTTCCTTTAGATCCGTTCTGTAATCGTCTTGGCAGGTCGTCAACCTGAGCGATTGATACATGATCCATTTTTATAGTAATTCAATATTTGAAAACGTTAGCAACTTGGCACTGATAATGTGAATTAGATCGATTTATAATATACAGGCGCACGTTATTACATCCGGCGAATCGTCCCAGACTATCAAACCTACCTACCAACATAATTATGCCTTATCGAGACCTTTGCCACCACTTCGATCTATACTTCAAAACAACTACACTAAAATAGGGCTAATGTTATTATGTTATTTGTTACTCGTAGAAATAATGTCAATTCGAATAATAAGAGGAGTAGATTGGTTGTTACATTCAATTTATTTTTCCTCGATCAATTGACCGCAATTTAGTTTGCTTATTTTGTTTTACAAATTAATTACCTCAAACGACTAATTTGAGTAAATGTTGAAATATTTTAAGCACTACAACTCACAGTCCGAAGTGCCTGATAACTCGCCATTTACTCATTCATCTCTTTATCCGATGATCACAACTTCACTTGAATTTGTCGATAGCCTAGGTCCGTTTCTTCCGGTCTTCCACTTAATTAATTATTTCCAGGTGTTCGGAAATCTGGTCTGACCATCTTTTTGGGCCCTGGCCCCTGTGCCTTTAACTTTTCCCGTCAGCATCAGTCGTTCGAGGTTGTCGGCATCTTTACTGTACCACAAAACTTAAAAGTCATACAATTGGACATAATTGTAACTAAAACTTTATAAAAATATGACAAATATGTTCAATTGTAGAACTCGTAAGTTTCATGATACAGGCCCCAGCATCACCAATAATAACAACAAATAAATTCATAAATATTTAAGTAAGTACGAATATTCACACTTCACATATTTCCAGCAGTTGATACAAGGAAACAAAAGTTAATGATTTGTTTATTACGGTTTTTTCAGATCTAATTTAAAAGAGACTTGCTGTCTTTAATTCAGGCGGAACATGAAAAGCATTTCGTCTGGGGAATTCTCAGTCCCACGGTGGGATGCAATTGTGAGGCTTCTAGGAACCACCACAATGGTGCATCGCATGATATTTGATAATTACTCCACATGATTAATAATTAATGATAATTGTATTGGCATCGATCATACATCGTATTCTTGGTGAAGATTTTTTATATTCCATTATTCGATTAATCCAATACGGCGCCGGCGGTGCACGCGGTCATTAAAAAAAGTAGTTGTGATGATGTTATGAATGAACAAGAGGGTATTATAATAAAATAATCACCAGAAGGTTGTGTTAACATAACACTCGATAGCTGTTTTTTAACAAACAAAGCGAGTTAAGTGAAAACGTTAATCGATTTACTGTCATATAGTGCAATGCCCCCGATGCATGCAAGCCGTCGCCCGTCGTTTATAAAGTCATATCGATAAAATTATTTTATTGCATTTACATTGTAGCAGTTCGCATTTCAGGCTTTGAAAAAAGTGACCCAAGATTTGTTGAATTAGGTTACGTATGTATTACGTAAGAGGACTAATAATTCTATCCTATTGTTTCATATGTTGTTATTTAACTTTAAGTTTTAAGCTTTTATTTGATTTATAATGTTAGTGTGTTAGCCAAATCTTGCCAGTACCTTTTGGCAATTGATGTTATCGATTTTAACTAAAGTTTGGTATACCTACTTACTTGTTAATTCCAATGGTAACGCATTTATTTGATAAATATGACCTGATGCGGCAGCCAGGATCGCCTCCTCGCGAAGACTCTTCGACAATGAAATGTATCGAATATTTAAATTTTCTACACACTTTGTAAAACCAATTATAATGCAATAAAAAGTACCTATTTAAAATGAGTTTTTTAGAAAAACTCATTTTTTTAGAAAAGTTTATTTTTTATAATAGATTTATTTTGATTAAAGTATAAGTAGGCAGAAAGGCACTTAATTTTTGGCGCGGCAACATGATAAACGCGTTTTTTTTGGGCATTGTAACTGTAAGTTTGTATTCAAGATTTTTGCGAATTAAAAAAAAAACCTGTGTTTGGGTCTGAAAATACTTTGAATCCTAAACTTGCACCCTTGGTTGCTTTACAATAATATCGTAAAAAAAACGTGCGCAAAACTGAAGGAAGTGAATAACTAAAGGGACACAGTTTATCTTTAAAAACTTACTAACATTTCGAAACTCAGGTAGGTACAATAATTATACTGGACATCAATCATTATGGCATGAATGCGACCTGGCGAATTTCAAATTAGTATTGCGACGGTGCAAAAACAATTGCATCTATTTTCCGCACCAGCGCAGCGGGGCGAAAAACAATGGCGCCAGCAAATATTATTCTATGTTTACTATATAGGTAGTTCAAAAAATAGTGTTTGTGATTCAGCTTATACATTCACCTCTCATTCCATAATACTATTTTAATTTGTGGAACAACTCCGGGCGCCATCGAAAGATTTACGACTCAAAGCTTGCGGCAAAAGTAATTTGACGTGCGGTACCCGTTATGTCCTCCAAGTGAGAGAGATAACTGCTATTGATTTTGTATAACAAAAGTTCCTTTGCCCTTTGTAAGTTAGCGCTAAGTGGCAACCCACTGCGCGCAGCAAGGGATGGCACATTCCCCAGATAAGATAAGATAAGCGCTGCCTTCGGCGCATTGCGATCCGCACACTCACCTAATACCCCCAACGACCGCCTCCCAGCATCCTGTCAACCGCAAATTATTATTTTGACACAATTGTCGCCTTCATGCAATTATACTTCTTATCAAAGACTAAGACTTTGTCTTTGTGTCTGTTTAGTATGAGTGTAGGCATTCTAAAAGGTCATTATATCGTTTAGAGCACCGATGCTGGCTGGTAGGTATCTCCGAGTGACTTTCCTGAAACCCCAGGGTCACATGCAAGTCTAATAAAGATAGCCAAGTTATGCAGCTGGTTGAACTCGTTAAACAAACACAACCAAAGCTCTTGTGCGCTCAGTTTTATTACTCCATAATAATGAATGAGTTTATTCAATTATCGGTACCGAGAAGTCAATGTCGCAGATGTGAACTTGGTTGATTGATTTACGTGGTGTTAAAAAAGACCAAGTGGACTAAATGTTCTTTACATATGTACCTCTACTGTAGTCGAAAATCTGCCACGGCACGATAAAGCAACGTTGTGATATGTATCCGTTGTATTCAAATTATTAAAAAAAAACAAGTGTCAAATGTCACATTGACAGTTAGTTCGTTTTCAGCCTAAAATAGGTGGTTAGATTCTAGTAATTATTACATACTACTGAATAATACGATAAATGGTGTTTTAATCTGAATATATGAAACGTTGCTATAAGTTTTCTCCCAACTCAGAGCCAGTAATAATGCAGAACAGATGTGCGAAGAAGCGACTCGCAACTTAGTATCAAATTAACTAATTGGCTAGGTTTCGTCGCCAGCCAATTGCCCCTGTCGCGCTCATTCTTATTTATCGTCGGCGACACACGAGCCAATATTTCGGCTGACAATTTGCTTGACTCCACGAAACTATATAAAGCATAGAAATAACTACCTACCTACACAATTTTTTTTTAATTCCAATGCTATATTCTTAGCATAGGTATTAGGTATACATACTAGGCTAAATTCTAAGATTTATAGTCAGTTCATATTTTCTCATCTGAATTGGTTAAACCTTGCTGGCTTTTTTTTGTCTTAACTGGAGTACCAATATTACTCATGATTTTTCCCTTAAGCCTTAAGATAAATTTAAAATGTTGTCATCCTGTATATCCAATTTTGTTCCTAGCTACAGTCGGAATGTGTTACCTAACGTAAAGACATTTATCAATTATCTTTCAATAATTAATAGATTCAGGCGTTGCTTTGCGGAGGTCTATATCAACAAACTGGAACAAATTACCTTGCTACTCCGCGAAACCCTCTGCTTGGTTTCGCGGAGTAGCAAGGTAATTTGTTCCAGTTTGTTAATTATCTTTCAAACTGTATGGCCGTGTGTACATACCTAGTGTAGAGCGGTCGCGAAATGACCGTGTGAAATCGTCTCTGAAACCCAAACTAACAATGTTAATAGAAACTACTTTATATCGTACATACTCGTAAGAAGATGGCAACATCTTAAACGACATATGCACTTGAGCAGCTCTAGGGCATCTTAAGTTAAAACGTTAGCTCAATCCGGGCAGCAGCAGCGACAGCAACCACTTGAGGCAGTTACAAACTCTTGCTATTTAACCTGATCAGTTGCATCGGCTACCAGATCACAAGTGCAATTTTTGAATCTCACCAGGTGACGAGAGCTCGCCAAAATGGCTGAATCTCTAAGAAAAACGGCTATTTTGGTGTGCTTTAATTACCCGGTGAGATTAAAATGCAATTTTTAAATGTCACCAGGTGACTAAGCTCACCAAAATAGCCACATTTCTATGAAAAACGGCCATTTTGGCGAGCTTTATTCACCCGGTGAGATTCAAAAAACGCACTCAGGACAGTTGCAGTTGACTTTCATAAAATGGTGCAAATAGACGTTTTATAATTAGCTCGCCGTACCCTGTCGCTTCCACCGAAAGTAATAAACTTTCATAACATATTCAGAATTAGAAAGTTAAAAACATTTTTAAAATAACAAAAAACATTATTAATATAATTTTAATAAGTATACGCTAATATACGCCAAATTTAACACCAACGTTTTCTTTTTTCAGGTAAGGGTCCGAAGGTCCAAAGGGTCCGGAATATTGTCGTATACCCCAAGAATAGTTTTTAAAACCCTTAACACTAAAGAACCTTGTCGTAGTAACGAATTAGAGTTGCTCGACTTTGTCACATCACTGACAGCGACAAGGTATTAATATTCTGAAGCAGACCGTACCACAGAGGGCATAAAAAGTCACTGATCGGGCTATAAGTTAAAATATATAAGTTAAACTTAGTGACGAATTTACCAGCAAGACAAGTTAGTTGACTTGAGCTTAAAGTTTTAGGGGGGGCAAATTTGTTTTTGTTTCGTTTTTATGTTTAATTGTTGAGGTAAGGGCGGCAAAAATTCCAGTCTATATAGGCACCTACTTGGCAAATGTATAAAACCACTTCTGGTTAAATGATATTTACTTGTGGTGAATGTAGTTTTGATTTTTCTTTTTTAACTTGTTCGATGCCAGCTTTTTATTTTTCCATTTTACCTGTTTACACAATAACAATTCGTTACCAGACAAGTTAACCGTTCAATATAAGTAAGACATGGAAATAACAGGCGAAATCCAATACTTACCGGATTTTACAGCCTTTTTATTGCGAGTCATAAAATTGGTTTTATCGAAGGTTTTATGCAAGTGCCTATTAGATCTAGCAGTAAAAATGCTAGTGTCTATCTCGAGACGATTCCATCGGGGATAAATAGGTTGGAAAACTAAACTTTCTAACTAAAACCGAGGTGAAAAGCAATTTGTAGGCAGTTTTTCACTTCCAAAAACGAGAATTGCATACAGCTTAGTCATCCGCTATAGGTAATGCGACAGAGAGTTGAGGTTACTCACTCTGCTCTATTTCATGTGTGTACCGGAGAGCTTCGTTCAAATTTTATGATTAAGATTAAAACAAAGGATAGGTACCTACTTCTTATCCCGTAAAATAGAAACAAAATATCACGCAGGGAAAGCCGCGGGTCATGGGCGTACGTATGAATAAGTAAGTAAGTAAAGTATGTATGAATCTCGCAGGACATGTATGAATTCGCCTAATCTAAGTGTAAACGGGGCTTATGCTCTAAATTTTAAATAAACCGCGCAGTAGACACTGGCAAAATGCACGGTGTAATTGCCAAAAAACCGTGCGCGACGATGGCGGACGAATAAAGATTACCGAATCTAGCATCTGACTTCCCCCCCTAGGCCAGAAGCTGGGTACGCCCATGTCGCGGGTAAAAGCTCAATACAGTATTATTATTAATAAACGATAGCAAAAACAACCACTTAAGTTGTAGGTAGATACTCATATTGCACATTTTCCGTACCCCATTCTTACCTATTTATAAATGCATTACTAACTTTAATTCAGCTTATGAATGAATTAGTATGGCGAACGGGTGCATTCGTCACGTCGAGTATTAATAGATGACGGATTCATCGTCGTAATGGAAACTCATTGAGGCGGCTATCTCGTTCCCGGAAAACGATTGACGCACAGTTTCTGGAGTTTCGATCGGAAGTCGCTACGGAACCCCTGCATTGGTAGCACATAACGTTTATCGCCGACATAGAGCAATCGTCCCTTTCGCACTCGTTAATTGGTTAGAAAGGCATATATGCTTTCGTTCCGCACTAAAAGCTAGCGTGCTAGGAATACGGAGGTCCCTTTCAGTAGCCAGCAATCGCGTCAACAAAGAAATTTATCACAACTACTCCGTAGTTAATTAGATACATTTGAATATCACTTGACTCTGATTTCATCGTATTATCATTATTTATGAGTTTAAAGTAATGGAATACTGCCGATCGTCTTTAGGTTGCTACTCTTGAGTCCTTAAATTGTTATCCAGCTAGAAAAAATGCTAAATAAATGACTAAATAAAAATTAAGTCGATAACACACCTTGAAAATCCTATGAAAGCCTTATGTAGGAAATCATAAACGGTCATTTAATTAAATTAAACGTATCTATCTACCTATAGTTTTAAATAGATGTGTAAATGTGCAGTACCTACTTAATTAGATATAATGTCAACGCGAACGCCAAGTAAACACTAAATAAATTTAAAATAAATGTCTATGATAGGAAATTCGAATAAACTACCTTCTCCGCGAAACAAGTACTCGTGTGCAAAACAGCTTCGTCTGTGTGACATACAAGAAAATACTTACTATTATAATTTTCATACGAAAACCCCACCCTCCTCTGCTTCCACACGAAACATAGCATACATCACACAGACTCAAGTATTAACCACCATCATTAAACAGTTAATCTGCGCCATCTGCGTTTCGCTCCTATACGAGGCATCATCAGGACCTTAGAAGGCACAGACGCAGCTGTTTTGCACGTGAACACGTCACTGGTTTCGCGGAGTACAGAGGTAATTTATTCCAATTTGTTAATATGGACCTCCGTAAAATAAAAATTTGCATATCCATTAATTATTTACGACAGACGATAACCCCAACCACACATACATACAGGTGAACATTAGTAGAGACACATATGCATAGAGGGTAAACATATAACCCTCCTCTTTAGCTTCGGCAGTCAGTTAAAAACAAACAATGACACATCAAAGCACCAAAGCGTTCTTTGACCCAACTGTCGTGATCGCGTGGAACGCAAACCGTTTCCGATCCCGGCTCCATTTAGCATAGATACTGTTTTATTTTAAACTGGACAGCTCAATTAGGAATAAAGTCGGTTAGTTCGGGAGCCGGTGAATCACCGTCAGCCGGGACGGCGCCCAGCCGGCGACCACACTCAGTCATCGCACTTGTCATACGCAATAAAAATAAGCTTAAGAAACAAATCTTTTATTATTCTGCCTACCCGAAGAAACAAAAGCCGTAGACTTAACAAGGCCATAAATTGTTTGCGAGTGTACTTTACTTTGGGATATTATTAGTGGGCGTTGACCCTTTACTATTTTTAGGGTTCCGTACCTCAAATGAAATGGAAACCTTTATAGCAGCGTTTCTTAACCTTTTTTTGTCCACGGCCCCCTTAGGAAATCAAGTACAATTTTATGGACCCCCTTAATAAAAAAAAGCAGCAATACATTTCGGACCATTTATTTTAGTACTACAAATTACAAAAAAATATGCGTGCGTAGCGATTACAAGGCTTATGGTGGCATTTATTTATGATTGTTAAATGGTCCATAGATAAGACTGCGGACCCCCATGCATATACTCACGGACCCCCAGGGTTCCGCGGACCACAGGTTAAGACACACTGCTTTATAGGTTCACTTCCTTGTGCGTTTGTCTGCCTGTTAAGACCCTTTTTCTCAGGAACGCGTGGAGGTATGGAGTTGAAATTAATATCAAATCAATTCTGCAGTTCCTTGAAAAAACAAACTTCAAAATCAACGCAACAACGCAATTGAAAGTTATGGCCGTTTATGCCGCATATCGCAAGGGAATCAAAAACCTATGGGGTACTTCCAGTTGACCATAAAATTAGGCAAGAAGCATATTCATATATTGGTCTCCCTCTCACAGCACAAATTAAAGAAAAAATCCGAAAACCGTAAATTTGTAGATACATCTCCAAAAAAAATATTACAAACTTACATTAGCACTTGGTATATGTACTTATGTACCTATAGGGAAGGACGGACAACAGTATTCCAATGGCAAAGTTAATTTTGTTGCTCAATTCAGTTTATCTTTTCTTTAGAACGATGTTCGGTAGTTATTAAGTTTATTGGTGGTTATTCGTAACCCTCGGTGCGCGAGTCCGACTCGCACTTGGCCGGTTTTTTTCATACGTACTAAAATAGTAAGAATCTTCTTTGTGTAAAAATTGCTATGCTAAATATTTTAGGAACTTTCTCTCCAGATAGTCTAGACAAGGTGACATTCTGTTAGCGAAAACAAACGTTAGTAGAAAAGACAACGTATATGGTCTTGGCGTAAGGGAGCGAATGCAAACCTCAAGATGTGTCGATCGTCGTTGTCAACTGCGGTCAAACAAGGGTCAAACTCGTACCTAATATTATCTAGTTTAAATTAACGTTGACCAGTGGTGGATTTACCAGTAGGCTCAGTCGACTGGAGCCTAGGGCGGCAGATTTTGGTGGGCGGCAAATTTGGTCCATTTTTTTTCTTACATGAACAAAAAAAAACTTATTTACACGGAGAAAGCGACTCTAGGAATAATAATGGAATGTTAGCCTCCAAGTGTGTCTAATTGCTGAGCACAGACCTCTCGCTCCGATTTTCAGTTCCCTTTGTCTTTGGCAATCTCTGGCCAGTCACTTGAAAATGCATCCAGATCATGCCGCCTTCTCCGCCTTTGCCTGCCCCGTCGCCGGCCGGTGGCGAAAATTGAATAGCCTATTGGCGGCAAATGTGTAAATCCGCCACTGACGTTGACACTGAGTGTTACAAAACACACAGAATAAATAACAATAGTACAAGTACAGAACTCTTACTTCGAACAAAAACGACGCGGCGTTTAGGTATAAGAAGCGACTAAGTATGCCTCTTTATTTATTGTATAACTCGTGTTATTCGCACACACGCCAACTCAATTGCGGAGGCCCCAGTGCAGAGATGCGCTCAACTGTCAAGGGGCCCTTGGTTTGCTTTAGGTTCTCAAGTTCTTTTATTACGGTCAGACGGGCGTTGGAGCGCGGGGCCCTAAATTCGCGGGGCCCGTAGCATTTGCTACTCTTGCTACGTGACTAATCCGGCACTGGCGCCAATCAATCCCGGCTAAAATATACACTCGCTTATTTGATTGGCCCTTGGCCACAACCCTGGCTGACGAATGTCGGGCGCTCGAAAGTCACAAATTTATCTGCTGGCCGAACTCAACTGTCTATGTCGATCTGAAAAACTAGGCCTACATGGATAGGAGAAACATGTGATGCCATTTTTTAACTGGTAAACGGAGGCAAGGCGTGTTATGCGGGCTACGTGATAGCAGTCCTAAAAGTCGTTGGTTAGTTGTTGGCCATTATTAATATTTAAATTTTAAAAAAAAAACAAAGAAATTAAAACCGATTCGACGGTCTTTTTACCCGACTGCCGCCAGCGGCCACAAAAAGGAGGGTCATATTTTTAATAGGCATGCCCTATTTTTTTTTTCAAAATTTCGTTTTTCAGGATTTCGTACCTCAACAAGAATAAAAACATAACCCTTCCTTTTGGCTTTGCCGTAGTCGAGTAAAAAAGGAACGCTTATGGGATCACGTCGTAGTCAGTTTGTCTATTTTTACGTTGGGCTATTTCCCTGAGTAATTTTATAACTTAGACAACTACAAATGTTGTATAGTTAGTTGAAAACATACCAAATGGTAAAGTCAAATAAAACAATGCAAGAAAACCTGCATAGAAACGGAAACTATAGGTGGGTACTCAGGAAATCTGGATGGCTAGCACGACACAGCTGGACTCGCCTTGTCACTCATTGCGTCTCTTTATGACCAGCCGAGTAGGAGAGGCATATTGAACGACGAGCGTTCAGCCCAACTCCTACATTCAAATCCTTAGATTTCCGTTACCTATTGAAATGTTACTATGTAGGCGCATGGGGCCTAGCACGCTAGCTTGTATTGATGACATAAAGCATTTATCCCGTTCTAACCAATAAGTGTGTGCGAAAGGAGCGGAAGCGTTTATGTGCGAGATAAACGCTAGCGTGTTACTGTAGCTGGTCTTCCTAATGTAGCTCAAGTAAAACCATGAATTAAAATCCGATTGAAATTCATTTGCTTTTATAGTTGTTGTATGGCCGACACTGACAAGAGAGAATAAAGATAAAATAGAAGCTCTACTTACTTTCTTTATAACTTTTGCGTTTTGACGTAAAATGCTAGTGCAATTTTTACTATAAAAAAATTGATGCATTTTTTTTATTTCTACTTGTTTTTGTCGGTCGAGCAACGAATAAAAAACTTAAAATATTATATCTACTAATATACCCAGTTATTATCTTAGCTTTTTATCAAGTGCCTTGGACAGTTTATTAATGTTGCCAACTTTTCGTAGTGTAATTTCCTGGAAAAACGGTAAAATTAAAATGACTGTAAGACGTTTGTGTAATACCAAGAAATTTAAAACGTTAGAAAGTCTTTCATGGGCCCTAGCACGCTAGCTTTTATCGATGACATAAAGCAAATATCCCTTTCGAACTAGTGAGCGTGCGCGAGGAGGACGTATGCTTTTATGTGTACGATAAACACTAGCGTGCTACTAGAGCATGTCATCATTTTTTGCATCTTATTGGACCGTTTTTGCTAATCTGTGTTTGATGAACATGTAATTTTTACCCTTTTTTGATATATGGCTATAGAAAACTTAAACTCGAGTTGAGATTATTTTGCTATCCAAAATTCTAAAGAATGTTACGTGTCACATTTATTTAATTGAGAATTTTCTTTTTCTAGGTTTTAAGGGATAAAATTATTAATCGGGTGGTAACTCTAATTCAGCGAATGTCAAATTTCGGCTAAAGGGCTTTGCACCCATGGCCAAGAATAAATTAAAAAAAAAAAAAAAAAGAATGTCAAATTCAAATCTGACATTGACACGCGGGCGTGTTCCGAATCAGTCTACATCGCTCACGTTTTTGGACCTAATCACAGTCACAAGACTACTGTAACGTCATTGACGACGTTAAGGATTTGGTTTACATTGCTAACACTCCCAGGCGAAAACAATTTGAAAGCTACGCAGCGCAAACGTAAGCGATGTGAGCGATGTAAACTGATTCGGAACGCACCTATGACAGCCGTACGTGCGTGACACTGACATGTTACTTCCATTCAGTGTGACCATATGTGGCAGGATCCTGCCTTTTTGGCAGGATTAGACCGTCATTTTGACTTCTGGCAGGATCGGTTGAAGTTTTGGAAATCTGGCAGTATTTGGCAGGATAGCAATATAAGCTGGCACATTTGGCATTATAGCCTTAGATTGGGTTGGGATTGGGCCATTGATCAACCAGAGACAGCCATTGCCGCGTTTTTGCGTTTTTATCGCTCATAAACTCTAATTGTGAACCCAGTCTTAAAGGAGTAGGTTGCAGTATCGACATTAGAAAAAAAGAAACTTAAAGAACTCTGTTTTGGCTTAGAGTTTATAAATATTCTTAGTTTTCGTCGTCTATGGTTTTGGGGATTTCCCTAAGCATTTCTTATTGTATTTGTAGCTCATTCAATTTTCAACTGTCATTTGTTTTCTTAATTAGTCGGAAACACGGAAACACTACACATTTATTTTCATTTAAGATTTCGTGTTTTGCTGATTTATCATGAAACGCAAATATGAAGGATTATATCGCCCAGAGTGGAGCAGAATCCGGAACTTTCGTCCTGGATAGCTAAAGTGAAAGATGAAGATTTTGTATTTTGTAAATCATGTAACTCGAAATTGGTGTCTAGGTTGTGTGTAATAATTTAATTTCTTCCCTTTTTTCTCCTTGAATTTAATTGTTTTAAGTAATAGTATAAAAAAATATGTGTGTATCAATTTTAAATCCTAAAAATATTTTGGCAGGTTTTCGACATTTTGAGCATAGGAGTTTGGCAGGATTTGTCAGTTTTCTTGCCTAAGTAGGGCAGGATCTCTAATTTGAAGTTGGTCACACTGCTTCCATTAACAGAACTGTCGATAGATAGGTGTTAGTTTTCCCGCTCGAATTGATGGTAAATACAATTTTAAGTTCAAGATATCAATGTATGTTCACTAAATAATCTGAATATAGAACGATAATCATACCTGGTATTTTGTTATTCTTTACGGCTAAATTAGCACCGGATAAACGGGTACTTGATGACTAACAGTGATCATCTTGTTTCAGAATTTTAAGATTACGTAGTAACTTGCAGACAATTTGCAACACGACAAAATGGATAAAAAGAAGCAGTTTAATAAGCCCCCAATGAAAAGATTTAAATCTAATGACGACGATGACGAGAACGAACCTCCTTGCAGCTTTGAAGAGCAACTGGCAGGTATGGATACTCATGACTTTGAGTCACAAGTTGTCATAGGCGAAGGGCCAGATAACCAAACGACCAATATTAAATGGTCCCGACCGCCTCCGCCAGTTATGAATCCCGAAAAGGACAAGTTAGTGTTTCAGCAGCTGGATATTGACCATTACATAGGACAGCCAATTCCGGGCATGCCAGGATCACAATTAGGTCCAGTTCCCATCATGAGAATGTATGGCATTACAATGGAAGGCAACTCGGTCTGTTGCCATCTGCATGGGTTCACACCATACTTTTATGTAACTGTACCATTAAACTTTACTGAATCATCATGTCACAATATGAAAACAAATCTAAACAAAGCTCTCTTAGAAGATTTACGCTCAAACAAAGACAATATAAAAGAAGCTGTATTAGAGATTTGTCTAATTAAAGCTCGATCAATCATGCATTACAAAGGAGATAATGATATAACATTTGCTAGAGTTTCTGTAGCTCTGCCGAAGCTCGTTGCTGCAGCAAAGCGCTTAATAGACAGACAACCACCTTCATTTGGCTTAATGGACCCTGCATTTTATGAAACTAACATTGATTTTGATATTCGCTTTATGGTGGACACATCTGTAGTAGGCTGCAGTTGGATTGAGTTACCTGCTGCAAAGTGGAATCTAAGATCTCAAAATGCTACACTCAAACCTGAATCCAGATGTCAGATTGAAGTTGATGTGGCTTGGAATACCTTTATTGCTCACCAACCTGAAGGAGAATGGTCTAAAGTAGCCCCTTTCAGAATATTAAGTTTCGATATTGAGTGTGCTGGCAGAAAGGGAGTGTTTCCAGAACCCAATCATGATCCTGTAATACAGATTGCATCTATGGTTATACGGCAAGGTGAAATGGAACCATATCTTAGAAATGTTTTCACACTAAATACATGTGCCCCTATCGTTGGATCCCAAGTCCTCAGTTTTCAGTCTGAGGCTGAAATGCTTTCAAAATGGTCTGACTTCTTTAGGGAATTAGACCCAGACATCATTACCGGTTATAATATTAGCAACTTTGACTGGCCATACCTTATAAATCGAGCCAAGCATTTAAGAGTGGAGAATTTTGACTTTTTAGGCAGGATCAAAAATGTCAGATCAGTAATCAAAGATTCAATTCTACAATCTAAGCAAATGGGGCGTAGGGAAAATAAAAGTATAAATTTTGAAGGCAGAGTCCCATTTGATTTGTTGCTTGTGCTCGTAAGAGATTACAAATTAAGATCATACACTTTAAATGCTGTAAGTTACCATTTCTTGCAAGAACAAAAAGAAGATGTACATCACAGCATTATCAGTGATTTGCAAAATGAGAATGAACAAACGAGAAGGCGATTAGCAATGTACTGTCTAAAAGATGCATATTTGCCTTTGAAACTTCTTAACAAATTGATGTGCATTATAAATCATATGGAGATGGCTAGAGTGACAGGCGTTCCTCTATTGTGTTTGCTCACACGGGGCCAGCAAATCAAAGTAGTCAGTCAGTTATTACGCAAAGCCAAAGATGCTGGTTACCTTATGCCTGCATACCATAGTCAGGGCTCTGATGATCAATTTGAAGGAGCAACTGTCATTGAACCTAAAAAGGGATATTATGCAGATCCCATTTCAACTTTGGATTTTGCATCTCTATACCCTAGTATAATGATGGCCCACAACTTGTGTTACACCACATTATTACCAGCAAGTGCACAAAGAGAATTGAACTTGAATTCTGATGACATAACAATAACACCCTCCAAGAACATGTTTGTTAAAGCGAATGTCAGAAAGGGTCTGTTGCCCGAAATATTAGAATCTTTGCTAGCAGCTAGAAAAAAGGCGAAAGCAGAATTGAAAAATGAAAAAGATCCTTTTAAGAGGTCTGTATTGGACGGGAGGCAGCTGGCTCTTAAGATAAGTGCAAATTCTGTTTATGGCTTTACAGGAGCACAAGTTGGTAAGTTGCCTTGCCTTGAGATTTCAGGAAGTGTAACTGCATATGGGCGGACTATGATTGAATTCACCAAGACAGAAGTAGAGAAAAAGTATACAAAAGCCAATGGGTACCAAGAAGATGCTGTAGTTATTTATGGAGACACTGATTCAGTCATGGTGAAGTTTGGAGTTAAAACACTTGAAGAAAGTATGCAGTTAGGCCGTGAAGCAGCTGAATTTGTCACAGCTCAGTTTGTCAAGCCAATCAAGCTTGAGTTTGAAAAAGTTTACTATCCATACTTGCTTATAAACAAAAAACGATATGCTGGTCTTTATTTCACAAGACCAGACAAATATGATAAAATGGACTGTAAAGGTATTGAAACAGTTAGAAGAGATAATTGCCCACTTGTATCAAATATGATGAGTACATGCCTTCAAAAGTTGCTTATTGACAGAGATCCAGATGGGGCAGTTAACTATGCCAAACAAATTATTGCAGATCTACTATGTAATCGCATAGATATCTCCCAACTTGTAATAACGAAAGAGTTAACAAAACATGATTATGCAGCTAAACAAGCTCATGTTGAATTGGCCAATAAAATGAAAAAACGAGACCCTGGTACTGCTCCAAAGCTTGGTGACAGAGTGCCTTATGTGCTTTGTTGTGCTGCTAAAAACACTCCTGCTTACATGAAAGCTGAAGATCCTATATTTGTTTTAGAGAACAGTGTTCCAATTGATGCTAATTACTATATGGAAAATCAGCTATCTAAGCCATTACTGAGGATTTTTGAGCCTATACTAGGAGAAAAAGCAGAATCTTTGCTTCTTAAAGGAGAACACACCAGAACTAAAGCTATGGTGACATCCAAAGTTGGTGCCTTAGCTGCATTTACCAAAAAGAGGGAGAAATGCATAGGATGCAAAGCTGTTATGCCCAATGACTCCAAGTCAGCATTGTGCAACCATTGTACCGACAAAGAAGGTCAAATTTATATATCTGAAATATTTAAACTAAGGCAACTACAAGATAAGTTTTCAAAACTTTGGACTGAATGTCAAAGATGTCAAGGAAGTCTTCATGAAGAGGTGCTTTGTACTAACAGAGATTGCACTATTTTCTACATGAGAAAGAAAGTAGGAATGGAGTTGGATGCTCAAGAAAAAAACGTTTTAAGATTTGGTGTGCCTAGTTGGTAATTTAATTTCTGAGTAATAGGATTTGAAAACTATGTACTGTCAGAGCTTGTTCTTAAGATTAAAAATTTTTTTTTCATATTAATGTTTTCATTTACTGCAAGTTAAAAACAGTAAAAAAAATACATTCCTCATTTCCTATTTTTATAATAACATTGTGTAATCTGTATGTTTATAAAATAAAATAGAATGTTCACGATCAAAACTCCTCATAGGTATATTCGTAAGTCGCTAGCCAGCAGACCAAGGAGTGGAGTGGCTGGCAGTTTTATAGAAGGAAGAGGGGGGCAGCTGCCGCTACCTACCTACTCTTTTGGGTGACGCCCATGTATTATGTATGGTTAATGGACAAAACGTAGAGGTGAATGAAACATTTTCAAGCGATTAAATCGTTTTATTATGCTAAACAGTGGAAATCGTGAAAGTTTCAAATAACCTGTTCAGATATTTTCGCATTTAAGCGCGTCACACGCTTTGCTGTTGATTAGTGATAAGAATTTTAAAAAGTACCTATTATTATAGTACTTATGCCGTTAATAATTGTGATAATAAAATCACTTCTTGTTTAGTCAAAAAACTTTCAGCTGCACTATCACAGGAATATCCTTATTATGTACACGCCATAGAAATCTATAAACATTGAGGTCTCAAATTTGAGTGAACCAATAGATACAAAAATAAGTTGCTTGTTTTTGAGTTACTTCTAATTATGACTAATATGCTTAACCACATCTTAAACAACAATTATTCCTAATTGGTAAAGTTTGAAGAAACAAATGGTTTTAAATAAAATTTGGACTAGTTTCTTATAGGAAAGATTACCTACCTTACTTTTATTTGGCCACTATAATATAATAACTGCCACATATTACATAAAACGTAAAAAACGAAAGCCATTATTTAATTGCTAAATCTCTAAGTATTAAATTTTAGTGAGAGCTATAAGCCTAATTTAGTTAATAGTTAGTTAAATGATGATATTTTTTACATACAAGGAATGCTTGAAAATAAACATCTAATTTTAAAGCAAAATCACAATTTACAAAAATATTTTTTTATATATTAATGTGCTCAATATACTCACACACTTACAAATTTCAGACCTATCTCAGTTTTGATAATAGGAAGTTAAATAAACATGTTAACATCAATTCTTACCTAACTTTCGTAATTTTAGAAATTTAGTGATTTGTTAACCCCATTTCATCTGTTTTCCTGAGATACCGATCTACTTAAACTTTGTCTAGGGGTCTTCACAGACTGCTGTGATTTGTTGGAACCATTTTTCGGAAGTGTTATGTTAGGAATGGGCATTTCATAAGGTGCTGCCATGGGAGAAGCTGCACCGCTGGTCAATTTCATAATATCTTCAAGTGTTCTAATGAAGGTGTCACAAGTAGCTGATAAAAGACTTGAAGCATCATCCAGTGTCTGAAAAAGCAAATAAAGATAGTAAATAATGTTAGGCTGACCAAATTAAATTTCATTAGAAAGAAAGTAGAGAAAATACACAAAATTCTTCTTGGCTTTGCCATAGTCGGGTAATAAAACAGGACCACTACTACAACATTAATACAGAATCTCAAAGAATTATATACCTATACACTTGTCATACAGCCTGAAAAAGTTGCATAGATACTTTTGTAAAGGGTGAATGCAGCTGTGATACTGTATAATCAAATTATCAGTATGAAATAATTTATCTATCAGTCTATCAGATAGATATTTCATAAAAATGTGATGGATAGCATTAACCAATAGTGATAAGCATTTGTTACCTGTACTTCTGGGCCCCCTTCAGTTATAGTAGCACTCTTCACTGCATGTACTTGCTGCATCAACAGGTCACAGTACAACCTTAATTCAGATTTTTTGTGGCTCAGGGAGTTGGGATCTTCAAGTCCTAAAAACAAAATAATAAATATTTTTTTTTTTGTTAAATACCTACTTAATCTGCAAATCATTTATAATTTTAATTCTTCATCACATTCTTATTCTTTGTTTTATTTATTAGATCACATTCCATCAATTCTTATTTCTTTATAGTAATTTTCCTTTTGCACTTGTTAATATTGTAATTTTTCAAGTTGCAGTTTATGCAGGTGCAGTTCCCATTTATTAATTATCCTACTTGGATTTTGCCTATTATTAATTTTACCAAAAGCCCTTAATGTCACTGTGTTGACTTAATTCCACATATTGACCTATTTGTTTACATCATCTCATCAGTCTTTCAAAAATGTATGTTATCTATTATAATAAAATAACTTAGAAATAGAAAACAAGTGCCACTGGTATACAAGAATTATTTTGATCAAAAATTATTGGGGAAAATTGTGAGTAGAAAAAATACCTCAAGGGATTAACGATTTTATATAATGAGTCTAACAAGTCTGCTGGAGCCTTTAATAAGACTAAAGAGAATCAATAAGCTACCCTGCTAGGGCTATGATCTTAACACGCCATAACATTCTGCCTCATTCAACAATCTAATATGTCAAAGAATCAAAAGAAAAAAAAATATATATATATACTACTTTGGGCTGTCAGCCTGCCATGCCAAGCCAAATCAGTAAATAAATGGTTGGTTTTTTTATTAGGCTGTTGCCAGCCAGGAAGTAGCAGGTTGAGAAAGGAGTCAGCCACAAACTTGTTACATTGTCGTCAAAGAAAACATTTAACAGACTTTTGTAGGGAATCAATATTGTAATTTTTCCAATTTAACAAAATGAGAGAGTTCTTTGATCAAATTACCAAAAGAGTGCAAAACAACTTATTTTAATCTGCACCAGTCCAAATGGGCATATAGAACAGTTGTTAACAGACAATGATTCAGAATTACTTTTAGAATCACCCTTGGAGTCGACACAAGCTTTGGCACTGCCTAAAGCCACAAGCCATTTCTGTCGGTCTTGCGGTGATGGGGCTCTGAGGTACATGTGCTGCTGTCCAGGTATTACCAGGTCCATCCGTGTAGAGTCAATGTGGTTCACTGAAAATGTAATATTTCAGTACAGTCACATAATTTAGTTTCTAAAAAATATGAATTAACTGCTTTAACGAGTTTCTGCAGCAAACCAACAACCATAATAGATTGTAATCATGCAGTACTATTTCCAACTCACCATTTATTTGGCACACAGATACTTTCACTGAGCCTTTGCACCCTTGGCTCACTTCCTCTTGCGATTTATAGTACGATAATATTCCATTATCCAAGACAAACCATCTGGTTTGCCAGCCTGCACAAAACAAGATTAAATTTAATAACAATTTCCAACCCATATGTTTGCAAAAAAACTCGGTAAAAAAGAAATATAACGATCAACTAATACCATTCCAATAATTTGTCCACTTCCATAAAATCCCTTCCATGAGATAATGGTAAAATACAACTAGATTTAGAAGTTTATTTTATATCTTGGATATTATTAAAACTGATATTAAATTGAAAAACACTGGAAAATCTGGCTGGTGAAGTTACAGCAAACGTCAAAATATTTTCCTGATACCCCGACTTCCCCGTTCCCCGCAACTCGTAATTTTTCCCACTGTCAGACGTGACGTGTTGTGTGACCCAATGTCTTTCTAATCTGTGCTGTCTGTGGCCAATGTGGCCATTAGTTGGCTAGACCGTTGTCCATCAAAGAGTATTGTAATATAGAATGAGTGGTCCATCTTGTTGTACAGCAAGATGGACTGTGAATAAGAGGCCTAACTAAAGACGAGACTCATCGAACCGAAGTGTTCCATAGAATTATGGACCCCCAACCCAAAATGGGCATTGCGATTGTGTGAAAGTAGCCTAAAAAAATATTTCATACTTCTTCTGTCAATGTCAGTCAAACAAATAGCAACGGTAGACTAGACGCTTGTGCTGTGTGGTTGTTGTTATATTTTCATCTCGGGTGTGGCTGAAAGTTTTGAAATAAAACATTGTTATCTACATGTGGCAACGATAACATTTACAATATGCTTAAAAGTAATATCTTTGCGGTCATTGCAGTTCTTGTTATTTCAGTAGTTATAGGTAAGAATTTATAAATTATATTCTTTCATTGGTTTGTTGTAAATTTGGTAAATATATTTTGTTGATTTATATTTTTACAGTATTTGGATTGGAATGTTACGTGTGTGACAACCAAGAGGATAACAACGAGAAATGTGTTAAAACTATAATGACTTGTAAGGATTACCAAGACGTATGTTTGACTAAAATAAAATGGGGGAGTCCTCCTTATTGGTCCCAAGGTGCGAAGAAGCAATATTACATATCGAAAGCTTGCTCGAGCAAGACAGAATGTGCAGCTACCAGACAGCGTTACATGCCAACTTGTACCCATATATGGTACCAGGATTGGGAGTGCTCTGATTGCTGTCAAGGAGACCGATGCAATTACTACATAATAGTAAGTGTTTTTATTCTTAAATACGTATCGAGTTAACATACATCTAGTACATGTTAATAAATAATGTCTTGTCTTGTCTAGTTTTGCATATTTTATCTAATATTTAGTCATAGACATAATTTGACTGACCCCTTCAAGCAGACTATGATTGTAGCCATTCAGCAAAAAAATTGACACATCTAATGGACCTACTTGGAACCTGGATTTTAAGTGTAAATTAGTAAATTACCACATATGAAAGACCATTTGGTTGGTTCAGTTACAAATTATACTATCTTCAATGTAGGTTTGAATCATGTTGTCGGAGCGAGTTATTAGTTCCTTACTATGAAAGTATTCCAACATAGCCAATTCTGAAAAGAAATTCAAGTTTGGCTCATTTGACACTAGTATTAATTAGTTATGTCTAGCTGAGGTACTAGCATGCTACCTTTTGTCATAGACATAAAGCTGTTTAACTGTGTGCGTAAAGGAGAGATGCTTTAAGTTTATAATAGATAGACATCCTAAATTTTATACAAAACCTTTGAAATTATATATTATGACAGCAACCTAGATTAGGAGGGCAATATTATGATTATTGTTTACCATATTTTACCTAACTATGTTGTTGAAATTTATACACTAAATTTTTCTTATTTTTCTTTTAAGGAAACTAAAGGTACACAATAATAATAATTTCCAACAATATTTACAAAGAACTGCTACTTAAAATTCTTCAAAATTTTGAGGATTTGAATTTTGATTGCTGTAGGTATTTGTCAATGCAAAAAAAGTGAGAAAAGCATTATAGCAATTTCCAATCGTAAAGATAAAACACGGCCTCAACCTCAGATAAGGATTGACTACAATTTCATACAGTTATTAACAAATAATAACCAACTGTATTCCTAGTCCTAAATGGCCGTATTTTAATTTGTTGCATTTCACATTACTTTTTTGTTCAAACAATTTGAAAGTTAGAACTAAAGCCACTTTAATGATAATGAAATAAAAAATTATAAGGTTTCGTGATAAAATCTACTTTTTGCTGCAGATATAAAGCTTTAATCCGTTTCTAACCAGTTATCAAGTGTGTAAGAGCCCCATCCCTTGCTGTGATAAACGGCAGTGAGCTACTAGTGTTGGGGCTTACAAGTGTCACATTATATGTCATGTTATTGTAACTATTTTAATAAAATAAAATAAATATAAGCATGCCTTAAACAAAGCGTGGTTTTGAAAATTATTAAATCAAGTTAATAACTGTAATTTTTTTTTATTACAGAGTGGAAGTGAAAATATCAAGCCAGTTTACCCCCTGCTTTTAGGAGCCATTATGATGTTGAAGCTGTTAGTTGTAAGCTAAAAACAGTGTTTTTTTACCAGTAATTGTTTACCAGACAAATCCGTCCTCCTTCATTCCAATACTATATGCAACTTTTGAATATTAAGAATTTTTTAAGGATATTTACATTAATTTGATAAGTTGAAAAAGGTTTGATTTTTCGATCTCTAGAGATAAGCTGTAATTCAACAGATATAACAGATTATTATGTATGAGGATATAGGACTGATAAATCTTATACAATTACTATTTAAAAAGTAGCTTTATGTTAAATAATTAAATGACAAAACAGAATTTCTATGACAACCATTTTTAAAGGAATGAGCATACAATTAATAAATATTAAAGCTGTAAGTTAGTATCCGTCACCAAACTTACGATTAATTTCAATGGTTTCGAGACAAAGCTGACAGAGTAGACACAATTTAATTAGAACCGTAAGTTTAAGTTAACCTAACAACTATTTTAACATGTATCAAATGATAAATTGATTAATCTCCGTCCAAGAAGTGACCTTATTTAGTGATATTATTGAATGTGTATGTACATTTGCATTTGTTTATTTTTTTACTGATTTGTATAAACTTAAGAGGAGTACTTTATGATCTTTATTGTAAAACACATTACAAATCTAAAAATCATCTATTTATGTATTTCTGTTCACATAATTCTATTAACACAGCAGATGTAGAAAATGTAACAGTACTTATCTGGAATGGAATGTACGGCATTCAAACTATTGAAACAAAATGACCAGAAAATAGAAGTAAAAATATATTACACCAACAATCTCGTGAAATGGTTTTCTCTCAAACACAAATATTACAAACTACTATGGAAAGAGACTTTAATTTGCAACACAACGTGATTATAGATCTGTTTAATGTAAAGCTAGAGAGTTGTGAATCTGGGGCCCTAGAATGCTAGTTTTTATCGCTGACATAAAGCAATTTAATCAGTAAGCGTGTGTGTGAGGGTCAGATGCGATTATGTGCGCGATAAACGCTAGCGTTCTACTAGAGCTGTGTTTTACGTTTTTCATGTACAGAATAGTCAGCATAGAATCAAAAATTTTACAATAAAATACCTATTTGAACTTTTTACAATTATGAGTACTTTAATTTGTAAGATGTTTGTAGTAATTATTATATTAAAATGCGTTTCATAATGGACCTACCTACGCTTAATAGTATTTTATGCAACTGTTGCATAATGAGGAGTCTTAAAACACGAGTGTGGTTTTATGAAACGAGCGTCAGCGAGTTTCATAATAGGATCACACGAGTGTTTTAAGACCTAATTATGTACAGTTGCATACATTACTTTATCTACACACATATCATAAGTACTCTATGATGGGTTCAGAAGCCATAGGGCAATGACCTGCATTGCTACTAGCTACTAGTGCTAGTTACCTATTAAATATCTACAGACTGTGCACATTAAAATAATGTAATAAAAAATGAATTTGAACAAAATATTGAAACAAATTAGAAAAATTCTCATAATTATATTGGTTGTTATAATGCTGGTCATTGTCTACGGTTTCTGAACGCATTATAGAGCATTTATGATATATATGTGTAGATAAAGATATTTTCTACTCTACGCTCACGGAATTTTATTAAGGCAGTCAACTGACCCGGATCTCGCATTGAAATTATCTAAAATGATTGATTTATCTCATGAACAAAAAATAGTCCTGAGCCAAAGAATAAATAATAGTACTAACGTACAGAAACTTCTCTTTTCGACCACCATTAAACGAATTCCAACTTTATAATCAGGCCTAAAAAGTTCGTATTACTTCATAAACATTCGCCAGGCGGCATGTGTCAAAAGGAAGACGCCGCCCGCGCCCGCCTTCCACCCGCATTGCCCTGGGGCACCGCTAGGGTTGGGCAGCTTACTATAATACTATCAACGCGCGACACAGAGTAAGCGGGCGCACGCGCGCGCGCGGCAAGCCGCAACCTACTGCGATTAACCTATGCCATAGGTTATGCGGCGAGCGCACCTACATTGCGGAGTGGAACCCCCCAGCGCGAAAGCAATTTATAACTAGCCTATTAGGACGGACTGAGTTACGTAGCGAATTAACGCGTAGGTATCGGAGAAGATTCGTGTTAGGTGCACCGCACCGCTCCCTCGACGGTCGCAACGTCAAATGTGTCCAGCATGCCCTGCGTGCATACGGAACATCTACGCGCACCAAAAATAATAAAGCTTGAGATTGCTGACCAAAACTGAACCAAAACCCATTTACAATCACTTAAGTATTTTACTATCTACTTTCGTTTTTATCTAACGCCCTTTCCCCCAAACCCCCATTGCTGCTAAAAGAATATCCCGGATTGAACCTTATAATAGTTAGCCGCCTTAAGTTTTGTAGGTACAGTCAGCCTCAGAAGTAGCCGAACACTTAAGAAAATTCTCGTAGTAACGTATAGTGAGAGTTGGGTCCCTATTCTGGGTTCATGCGAGATTCATCTCGCACGAGAATAACTGTTAAATCCCAAGGAAATCTGTCATTTTTGACGTATGTGGCATGCGAGATAGCGTCTCGCATGACCCGAGAATTGGGGTCCAGGTCGAATGTCACATCACTGACGGCGACAAGATATTAAAATGTTCAGCAACTTCTGAGGTTGACCGTACATAACAAAGTGTCAATGTTAAAAAACTGGCCAAGTGCGAGACGGACTCGCGCACATTTCACACAGCACAGATAATCAAAATTAGAATTCTTTACCACGTTTTGATATATCCTATGCCGACCGAAGAACGTACTATGTCTATGCGAAGAAGAGCCTTTGCTTAATGTTAGAGCGAGAAGTAAATAGCATTCGTTCTTCCTTTCTATTCAATACCAATCCAATCAAATCGTGACGTTTGGCAAGATTGTACACACGTTATACACACATGGGTACACACTCGTACAAACCCACTTACAAACCGCGTCAAATCCATGACGAAGACTTTGTAAAGAAGGTCTCAAACGTTCAGCTGTGTTTGACAATTTTTAAGTGTTATTTGATGTTTGTCAAAAGAACTACATTTTGACAAATCATTTGATAGTCTGAGGTTGGTCCTAAGGTCATGTCTGACAAAGAATTTGTCAAATTGTTTGGCGGTTTTCGTCTTATTGCACGAAAACTTACAAACAAAACGTAAAATTTTGACCCATCTGATCTGGGCCCCTATTCTGGGTTCATGCGAGATTCATCTCGCACGAGAATAACTGTCAAATCCCAAGGAAATCTGTCATTTTTGACGTATGTGGCATGCGAGATAGCGTCTCGCATGACCCGAGAATTGGGGTCCTGAGGCCTCCTTAAATGGAATACGTCAAGCAACGTCAAACCATAGAGAATAGTAAAATTGTGATGTGACATTTTGTACAGTCTGCCAACCAACCGGAGGGCGGAGGGGTTTTGACACCGCCAACGCTAGACCTGAGCTGACTGACTGAAAGGAATTTTTAGTACAGAATTATTTCAGAAATTAAACACATATTTTAAGAAGTAGCTTCAAAATGATTAGTCGTAATGTGAATTTATTTAATTACAGATTTTTAGGGTCTTTACTAGTATTGGTAAGTGATAATTTTATCGAAGAAAAGTTAAGTAAATTTTTCAGTTCTGCCATTTCGATCGGCTGGCTACGGTTTGATTGTTAATTTTATGGTTTAATTGAGTAAGTTATTGGTATATCATTAAACTGAGTGTTATGTTACAGATTTGCCACTGTTTTTACAACCCGACCGATAGCGGAGCGGTTCAAATTACTCAGAGTAACTTGGATATGGTTTTGGGTAAGTTGTTTCGTACTTTTAATCTACCGTGGCAGCCTAAATGTCAATTAGTTTGTTTATATGGAATTGCAAGGGAGTTACTTGACTAGGTACTACAATTTACGTGAGCTAAGAATTGTTTGATAAAACAGTATGACATGTGTTTGGTTACTAAAGTTTGTTTATTAATCTCGAATTTTTTTTAGCTTCCAATGAAGTGGTATTCATTAACTTCTATGCTGAATGGTGCAGATTCAGTAACATGTTGATGCCCATATTTGATGATGCGGCAGACGAGGTTACCAAAGCTGGCTATGACACTGGCAAGGTTGTAATGGGAAAAGTGGACTGTGACAAGGAAGGAGCGGTGGCCACTAGATTCCATATCACGAAGTATCCAACATTAAAACTGTTCCGGAATGGACTGCCAGCCAAAAAGGAATACAGAGGTATGTGACATTTCAAAATGTATGTACAACCCGACCCGGCCTTGCATAGGTAGGGTACAATTACGATTTTAGGATTATTGGTCATATAAGTCTTCCTTGAAAAAAATTCTATATGACAGTGAAAAGTGCATGAGAATCTGTTGCGTGGTTCAGAAGGCGTAACTGGCAGAAGATATGCAGACAAACAGGAATGTATAGCGACTCTTAAACTATGTAAAGAAAAGATGTAAAGATAATGAAGATGGTTTTATTAGAAACAAACCTACTGACCTAATATAATGTATTTTTAAACAAAGCATGTTATATTAATAACAACAAAACCAGATATAGAAAACCCACATGTTTTAATAAGTTTTCAGCAAAAAAAAAAACAATATACACCTATTCAAAAAGATTTTACCTATTGAATTCAATTTTCACACTAAAATTATTATATTACAGGCCAGCGCTCAGTGGAAGCGTTTTCTGATTTCATCAAGAAGCAGTTAACTGACCCAGTGCTGACCTTTGGTTCTCTGAAAGAGTTACACGAGTTGAGTGAGGATAAAAGACACATCATCGGCTACATGGATCGGAGGGATCAGCCGGAGTACGAGGTGCTGCGAAGAGTGGCCGCCAGCCTTAAAGACGAGTGCCTGTTTCATGTTGGTTTTGGAGATGCCTCTCAGCAAATGCATCCACCAGGTTTGTAATCTTCTTAATTAACATAGTTTACATATACTTTTTACAGAACCACAAATGGTTAAAACAAAATAGTTATAGGTGCAGAGAAAAATAGATAAGACAAAATATTTATAAAGATTTACTGCTATTTTCTTTATGTTGAGTATAAGCTTTCTTGTTTGTCCATTCTTTTAACATATTTTTCTACCTTTTGTAAAACTAGAAATCTTTATTGTTTTATTTCAATGTCTACAAGTCGCGAAAACAAAAAAAAAATACTATAGAAATCCTTAGTTATTAAAAATCTAAAACTACTGAATCTTATCTTATTTTTCCTGTACTTACCTAATTACATCTCTACTTGGAATTGCTAGGAGCAATTGCTTGCTTATTAAGTGAGACTAAATTAAATAATTGTATCACCAAACTTGTTTCTAGTACATTAACAGTCTTAGGTGTGATTCTCTTATGTAACATCGTTGTGCTCAATGCTGCGCTGGCGCTAAGTCTAGCTTGTTTGCGCTCAAATCTTTATATACGGGGTAAGAATTTATTGCTGAGGAATTGGCGACTGCAAAGATGTTAATTTAGAAAATCACACTTAATAACCCTAATGTGGAACCTCTTGACCATGTGGCCAGTTTAAGTGTTAATTTAGGGTTTGCTGTTATCCAGGTAAGGGAAACTTATATGGTAGTCAGAGCATGTTTGGTCAAAATTATCATCAAATTAAAAATAACCTGGAGACTAAAATTTAAAAATATAAACTAATATAATTATCATTATTAAATCATTTATTTTAGGTAACTTTTACTCATATAATTATTGTTAGTAGTAACAGGTATTCTTAGGTATGTCTAGCTAGACTTAATAAAAATAATAAAATAATTTATTAATTACATACATAACAAAACATATGATTTTTATCTTTTTGAACGCCAATGATGCATAATAAGAAGTCAAACTTGAACCTCTAAACAAGGTGATATATTCTCTTTGTTTTAAAACAAAAACTTGAGAGTACAATTAAAGGCGTGGCTCCGCCGCGTCGCGCGGGGTGCACCCCCGGAGAGTTCATCACTATCGCTATTACTTTCGACGCGGTGCATAGGCATAGAAATAATGCACGCGAACCAGACGGAAAAGTTTTACATGCAAAAAAAACCAACATTACACAAGGTAGTTTATGAACGTGAATCGCCCTTGCACTGTGTGTCTGTGTAGTTTTGACTATTATTCATAGGTGCGTAGGTATTGATCGATAGGTTTGGCATTCGATGCACGGCAACTCGTGACCACCATAGTGATTTTTGGAGTTCAGAAGGTTAAATGTGTCATACTGCTATTTATTACTAATTAATCAATTAATGAAGTAAATTATTTAGCGTTGCGTATATTGAAGGAGGCAGCATATGGTCAAACAATGTTAGATTTTGCATACTCTTTGCTATGTTCTATGTTCTTTTGCATATAATTATTAGAAAACAAATAAATTTATCTTATCTTATCTAATGTAACTGAAGCACAAATCATTCGTTCTACTACACTTAAATTGATTTATTTACTGCTAGAACATGAATCAACAAAGAACATTTGTACCCTATTTTCATTTTGTTCTTGATAGGTGCAGCGCAGCCTAACATCCTAAAAAGATGGCCTTGTGGCTAGGGGCGTGGACTCGTAATCGTTCGATACCGACTTCGATCCCCAGCGGTCACCATGTACTAAATGAGTCTTTCTAACTTATTTACATTACCTCAATATGTAAACAAGTAAACATATACGAAACCATGATCCTATCGGCGGTTTTCCTATAACAGAGTTTAGGCAGGTTACCTGCCAAATCTAAAATGGTCAAAGCGGCCCCGAATTAAAAAACGGGAAAAAGCGCTAGGAGAATTATTGGGGCAACCTAACTTTGTATGAAGAATTAGAAGGAAAGCAGCATGGATAGTTAAAACCTGTTTAAATACCTTCTGAAAACAGTTTCATAAATTGTCCTGTCGCAGAAAGTTAATTGTTTTTGTATATTTCATTTCAGGCCAACCAATTGTAGTATTTAGAACTGACAAACGGACGTCTACTGATCAAGACGAGACGTACAAAGGATCTCTGACAAACTTCGACGAGCTTTACAAGTGGGTGCAAGAGAAATGTATCCCCCTGGTCCGAGAGATCACATTCGAGAATGCAGAGGAGCTTACTGAAGAAGGATTGCCGTTCCTCATCCTGTTCCATGACCCTAAGGATACTGAGAGTGTGAAAAAATATAAAGAAATAATTAAGAGAGACTTGGAATCAGAGAAACGTAAGTTTTTCATTGTAATGCATAAGAAGTCAAAATATTTCTCGTAATAATTATAAGAGGTTGCACTGAAGAACAATCAGTTTATTACTCACGAAGTTATGTATGACATCTGCTTTCAGTTCAGGAGCTAGGCAATTATGTCGTTTAAAGTGGATTTTAGGTGCACTACATACATGTACATAACCTTCCCTTGTAGCACTCTGACTAAAACGAGTTTATTTTTTACTAGAACTCTTCTTCTCTTTCTTCTTTTGCAACTTCAGACGTCGCTCTTCATTACACTGAAAACAAATGGGAATTTGAGATTCATAGCATGGAATGACTAGGTTTTCATTAATTGGAAAAACTTCAAATACTTTACTGATGCAACAAACAATTATCGGTTTTGTTAAATGCTCGTAAAACACTTTAGGCTTACTTAAAAAATACGCACAAGTTTATGTACTAAAAATTTATGAAATTGGAAATGAAGTGAAATAACGAAAAAGTAAAAAATTAAAGATAACACTCCATACAATTAATGAAAAAATAATTCATAAAATAAATAGATCATATTTTTTTATTGTGTGTGGAATTTTTGAGTACACATATCGTTCGGGCGTTCGGGGGGTTTCTAAATAACTTATTGATTTAAGTTTGTTAGCTGTTGTATGCGAGATATATCATTGCCATGCCAGTCGTTAAAGTGTATCACCACCTCTTTCAAGTTTGAGTCATAGGGTGGGAAAAAAATCAAGTTAGTAGAATATAAAAAAAATGCCCAACAAACATTGATTGTATAAGTACAAAACAAACAACCACGTTTTTTAGATAGTTGAAATTTCCTTTTACTAATAAACATATATTTGCGCTTACTAAAATGACTTTTATCTCAACTTATCTTCGACAGAAAACATAAACTTCCTGACTGCCGACGGAGTGCGTTTCGAGCACCCACTGCATCACCTGGGCAAGTCCATTACCGACCTGCCTCTCATCGCCATTGACTCGTTCCGCCACATGTACCTATTCTCCGACTATCGAGATATGGAGAAGCCCGGGAAACTGCATCAGTTCCTCCAGGACCTGTACTCTGGGAAACTACACAGGTACTACTGATGCTTGCTGATGGGGGTTTGGTGGTAGATAATGTTCTAAACAAAACGAGTCCTTGTTCAAATCCACGGATTATTGCTTTGAAGCTTGTAAAAGGAAATATTTATAAGCAAGTTTTGCATTTATAGAGAAATTTTTTCTGCTGTCTATCATTTAGACTATGATCAGTGACCCGTTTCACGAAGCTACAAGTTACAATTTTACAAGTCTAAACCGGCAACATTGGTCAATAATGCCCATTGCCATTGGTCATGAATGACCAATGTTGCCGGTTTAGACTTGTAGCTTATAGCTTAGTAAAACGGGCCACAGATGGTTGTGAAATGCAGGATGGTATGGCGAATGAAATGAAATATTTCATGTTTCTATTAGTTCAAACAAATTATGTTATTTTCAGGGAATTCCATTATGGCCCAGAACCGAACCAAATAGCCGGCGAAGGTGACGTGAAGGTCACCACTCCTCCGGAGTCCACATTTAAGAAGCTAGCACCCTCTAAGAATAGATACACCCTCCTTCGGGATGAGTTATAAGGTTACTGTGACTAGCCTTTACTATTTAATTTGGAAGCCATCCAGTTCTTATTTTCTTCAGTGAACTTTTTTTTTACTTCTAAGCTTTTTTCGGCCCTCGTATTTATCAGACGATATTTATTCTGTTTAGATGAAGCGTTACTGTGAACAAACTGACTCAGTATGATATTTTCTAATTCATAATTTGTTATAATTTAAAAAGTTTTAATTTACTTTCTAAAGTAAAATGTCTTAAATAGTGTAAAACAGGAATATCAGCAGCCTTGTGGATGTATTAATTCTAAGATGGAATAAATAACACCAACATTATAATATTCGATTTTTGTTGGTCTCGGCTTATTTACCATGCTATTATGATGTGGAACCACTCCAGTATCTGATTGTAGTTTAAAATCGTGGTATCATCTTGGTTTGTAAAATTCTTAATTAATCACAATCTATATTCGCCATTTCTTCTTTGTTCGTCACATTCGTTAGTTACCTCTCAGACGGAAAACGAACATTACTTACGAAAAGCAAATGTGACCAAAAACGAAAGAGATCAATAGCGGATGTGACCAACAGAGAACGTGGAAAGAGAATTACGAATAGCGAATAAGATTAAAAGAAAGACAAGCAACGAATGTGTCCAAACAAGAATGTTTGTACCAACAAATGTAACAAATGCAAAAAAAACGGTGATAAAGACGAATTTGACGAAAATTTATGAAACGAGCCAAGATGTTACCAAACTCGTCATAGTCCATGTACATTTAATATTATGCAAAAATCTCGCAAGTTGCACTAATGAATTTATTTGTATATCTTGTATACTTACTATATGTATTTAATAAGAATTCTGGTTATCACTATACTATGATTACATTAGATTTGGTTTTAGATTTTCTTTTCGTTTTTGTTGTTTTCGATGACTGTTAAAAGCACGTTTTCTTGGTGATAGTTTAATTAAATGCTACTTGATGGAAGCAACCGCAGCTCTGTTCAAAACAAAACATTCGACGTTTAATCACGTCACCAGTAACTACTAGATGTCGTCAAAACCCCAAGCCCTTAACCAGGCTTTTCGAACTTAAAATTTCCCCAGAAGTCGAATAGAGACTTATGTTTGTTACTAATGAGAGAATAGTTGCAAGGCATTATTCGTGTAAATACGTTCGATTTTGTATCATCCATGTAGCTTTTAAATATAAAATAAAATTGTAAATACATGTGACGTGCGAAGTTTGCTTGCCTGGTTAAGATTCAAGTGAAGAGTTTGAAAGTTCCTTTAAATAACTCCTCATTTTAATTTACATGCCAATTAACTAGAAGGAAATACATCCTTCAGTGTCTTCTTTATCGGTCTTCAGATCTATTAACTTGTATAATGTTCGCAGTTTCAGATGAAGTTTCATCTGAAACTGCGAACTAAAACTTTGGTAAAAGGCACCGCCATCTACACTTTCTGGAACCCAAGGGTATTGTTTAGAGCTATCAGACTATTAAATGGAAGCATTAGTAGCGACATCTAGTTAATTATTTCAGTTGCATCAACTTGACTGCAACATAAATTGATATTTTATTATGAATATCAAGGTCAGTAAAATATCGGATATAAAGTGAAAGCCCTATTCGACCATTTGGTTACACCAGTTTTAATATAATATTGGATTAACGGACTTACCTAATAATAAGTCTGGTAGAATATTTTGGTAGGTATCTGGGTTGAACGGTGACCTCTAGCCTCTTGACTTACCCTCGTGTTCATGAACGCTCACTAAACCTTTTGTTGTTAAAATAAGTTTTTTTTGGATTTGTTTACCTTTTTCTAAGTAGGTACTATGGATTAGCCGGCAGATAGGTAAATAGAGGAACTAAATTTAAATTGCCTACCTCTAAAATCTACAATATTCAATCCAAAGAAAGATATTTTGAGAAATGTTTGCAAAGAAGCCCTCATACGCCACGGCATTTTTAATTGTTAATAAATTGTAATAAATTACTAATAAATTATAAATCAGTGTTTAATCTAACACTCGTGTAACAGACAGCTGCGTTAAAAAATGTTCTGCGTAAAAAAGTGGTGAACAGCCGTACTGTGTGTAACATGTTATTCTCACGATGCTTCGTAAAGAAGCAAAACACGTACGAGTATTAAATATTGCTTAGTGGTGAAACTGGTGGAAGACCAAATGTTTAATAATAGAGTCTGTACGATGTATGTTACTTCATGTAGAAGCCAAAGAGAGCAGAAGGGAGTGTTGGATTTAATAGATTTCGCGAGGTTGCTAAAGTCTGTTTATCCTCATTTGCCTTAAGTAGTAAAACGACATTCTAATCTAAAATTTCAGTTTTTACCATCATGATACTGTTTATTGGTTGAATAAAACAATACAAAGCAACAAACTATAAATCATTTCTTCTATTTAAAGCTTGGATTTGCTTTATTAAGACGATACACAATGTTTAGGTGACAAAAAGTGAAATTTTAGGTTAGAATTTTGTTTACATAATGAGACAAGTGAGGATGAAGAGACTTGGTAATAAGTTCCAATTTGGTTTGGTTTGGTTCGCAAGCCTCACATAGAATGTGGGCAGTGACAGTCCTCGCACGTAATTTTTCGATCAACTCAAAAGTCCCGCATACAACTGCTATACTCAGAAGATATAATGTAGTGAATATATTATTTCGAATAAAATGTCATACGCGTGGCACTATACGACTGGACTTTGAACGGGTTAATTATGTTTAAGGTCTGTCTTATTATTCTTTTATTTTTACGTGATTAACCGTTGAGTATTTTTATGTATAATCAAGCCTTTTGTGTTGATATTGTCATGTCGTGGCATGTGAGTGACAACTTTTGTACCTACGCATTGTTGGCATTCAAAAGGTACCTAAATCCAACACAAACATATTTGCTTTGCAAGTAACGTGTTCGCTAACGCCTACCTTCCAAAAATAGTTACAGTATGCGAGACGGTGAAAAATGCGTGGTTGAAAATGGAACTTAACTTGTTTGCGTAAAAGCGTGTTTTTCAAGCATAGTCGGTGGTGCCGCTGCCTTGTGGTTTTCATTTTCTCGTGTCCTGTACGATATAATTTTGAAAAAATATTTATCATGGTATCACTGACTTCGGACACAGATATTAACCGCGAGCGGCTGCGCCAACGCCGTTGCTGTGTCAAGCGCAAAGATGTTACAGCACGATTTACTACTAGTTTGCCTCCAGGCATTAGTCCACAAATATCGTTTTTGATTTACATTGCTTCTTTGGACAATTACATGATGCTTGATCTTCTATCTAATATACTTTGCTTAGTTTTATTAACTATGGCATTTTCGATGACAGCCGAAGTCACTTCTTGAAATAGGTAATTTTAACTACTGTATGTTGGAGATTGCACCGCTGTTCTATGTAACGGATATGTTCGAATAGGTTTTAATAAAATACCGATGTACAGTTTGCAGCAGATACACGTACACGACCTGAGTGCTCAAAAAGAGATCTTTTTGACCTCTTTTTGTCGTGTAGATATATCTGCCATCGCTCCTATATTTTTATTTTGTTTTGAATGTTGCTATCGTCAATCATTTGCTGTTTACTAACGAGATGCTACAATCCTCGACTCTTAAAAGAATTTAGTAATTAATATGTGAAATGGTTGTACAGATTGTATGTCATGTGTCGCGTGTTAAAATATAATAAAATTTCTAAAACGTAACAAAAATTTTATTGTTCAATCTTCTAAAAGGACCCAAAATGAGCAAGCTTGCCTTTTAAAGTAAAAACTCATGTAGAATCGAGAGTGCAAGATTATTTTACTATGTAACTAACTGTAAAAAATTGTACCGAATCAAACGACTCAAAATATGTAGCGGCATTGCAGTGGCAGTGGCGGCCTTATTACGCCGATATAAGAACTATTGGTACATATTTTTAAGACGTTCAATGTACGCATATTTTTATATTTGAATTTAGATATGCATTTCTACAGTTCGGTTACTTTTAAAAATCCTTTGGATAAATTTTGCCACGAAAGACATATTCAGCCAGTTACATTACTTTTACTACTATTATATTCACTTGCTTTGTGGATAATTACTCGACTACCGGCAGAAAGGAGAGTTTTGTTTTTAATGTCAAATGTCCAACGTTTTATACTTCTTTGGCAAGTAGCATTACCTAGTCAGTTCTATTTTTCAGCGTTCAAGCGAATTTATAGACTTAGGTATAAATTCTTCGTAGGTATAAAGCAAAAATACAGTCAGTATGTGAGACAGCAGAAAGCAAGGATGCATTATCTCGTTTTATGCTCTACCGATTTATCATTTTAAAGAATTATTTTAAATTCCAACATTTACTCTAAGTAGTTTTTGTTCTTCGCCCTCCATCTCTAGTTCTTTGCAATTTCTGGGTAAATCTTGAAAATGTTGACTTCTCTGATGCATTTTTTAGCATACTTACCTACTTAATATTTACTAAACATAATGTATAAATGTGTGACAAAAACGCGCCCGGGGATTTGATATTTTAAAGCAGAATGTTTGGTAAATATTACGCAGGCAAATATGCTGAATCATGCGCCTGGAAAATCAATATCTTCAAGATTTACACTTCTCTATCTTTCTCTTACGCAGCAGGAAGTGGGAAAGCTTTACGCTGAAACTTGAATTAAACTGTTATAATCGTTTTTTTTAATGTACAAACATAAATTAAACATAAATTAAAATCTTGGGTGTCTGGCAGGACTTTAACACGTGGCACAGAATGCTGCCCAAGATTTTCCTTTGCGTTGTCATTACATTTCATTTAAACTTTTTCAACTTCTTTACCACTTGCTTTACATTAAATAATTGGTATCAATCAAATATCTAACTAGCCTTACTTGAGCTAATCTAAAAATGCGTCAAAAATAATTACGTCAATGTGTAACTAATAGGTCCCACATTTTTAAAGTTCGCAAAATATTCACAACTGACTTGCAAGTCGATGGGCAATTATTTCAAAACTGACCATAGTAGCAAAAAATCGGCAAGTGCTTAATGAGCGCGATACCGGCGTCAAATGTGTCGTTAACCGTCGTCAGATCTGTCCGGAACAGCTTATAACGTAAAACAAACTGCCTTCGGGACGCAGTTTTTATTTTACTAGTTTTTACTTATGTAGGGCAATTTCGGCTGTCACTGCGCAAAGCGCCGTTTGAAGGCGCCGCGGCGCTGCGGGGCGCCCGGTCCGCGGAATCTTACCTACGTGCCGTTTTTATGACGGCGGGTGACGCTTGATCTTGGACTTAGCTTACTATGTTTGGATCGCGTTTTTTATAGAAATTTGAATATTTAGTTGTAGGATGTATTAAAATTGTAATGACAACACAAAGAAAAATTAGGGCAATGGCAGGACTTGAACCTGCAACATCAGCATTCCGTGCCTTGCGTTTTCCAGTTTCGCCACACTGCCGCTGCCCTACCCTGCGAATTTTTCAATGTGCTTCGTCTTACGGTCATTACATTATTGATTTTAAGGGTACAACTACCCTCGGTGTCATCTATATGAAACTTTTTAACATGTTATCATATTCAACTGGGTACCTTTACATTGTAGGATGAATGTAGATGTAGGATGTATTTTACATCAGCGCGTTATTAGCTAGTTTATTGTAAGTAAAATAGAAGATTGGATCCGGTTCGAACGACCAAATCTTTGGTGTTTAATTAAATGAAGTATTTTAACAGCTAATCTATCCGCGTTCATGTTTTTACAAAATAGTTAATATGATAATGATAATTAAGAAATGCCTACTTAAATGGTTATTCATTTTATAACAGGAAAAAAATTAGGTATCTGCTTAAGTTATCAATCAACACTAGTTAACATTTCGGAAATTAAAATAGTATTTTATGATAATAATTAATGCACCTTAATGTTCACTAGTTTGCCAAATTTCACTCTAACTAAATATCTTATAGAAAACAAAGCACCTAATAGATTTTATGAAAACAATTCTGATCAGACGCAAAGATGCGCTTGCAAACGAACCTTTGACTAGCCCAAAAGGAGACACTTCAAAAAAGTTACACTTTTTCTCCAAAATGACAAGGGATTCGTGCGAACCTGCGGCTCTTTGTGCAGCGACAGGTACCGTGATCAGTGTGACCAACTTCAAATTAGAGATCCTGCCCTACTTAGGCAAGAAAACTGACAAATCCTGCCAAACTCCTATGCTCAAAATGTCGAAAACCTGCCAAAATATTTTTAAGATTTAAAATTGATACACACATATTTTTTTATACTATTACTTAAAACAATTAAATTCAAGGAGAAAAATGGGAAGAAATTAAATTATTACACACAACCTAGACACCAATTTCGAGTTACATGTTTTACAAAATACAAAATCTTCATCTTTCACTTTAGCTATCCAGGACGAAAGTGCCGAATTCTGCTCCCACTCTGGGCGATATAATCCTTCATATTTGCGTTTCATGATAAATCAGCAAAACACGAAATCTTAAATGAAAATAAATGTGTAGTATTTCCGACTAATTAAGAAACCAAGTGACTGTTGAAAATTGAATGAGCTACAAATACAATAAGAAATGCTAAGGGAAATCCCCAAAAACCATAGACGACGAAAACTAAGAATATTTATAAACTCTAAGCCAAAACAGAGTTCTTTAAGTTCCTTTTTTTCTTATGTCGATACTGCCACCTACTCCTTAAAGACTGGGTTCACAATTAAAGTTTATGAGCGATAAAAACGCAAAAACGCGGCAATGGCTGTCTCTGGTTGATCAATGGCCCAATCCCAACCCAATCTAAGGCTATAATGCCAAATGTGCCAGCTTATATTGCTATCCTGCCAAATACTGCCAGATTTCGAAAACTTCAACCGATCCTGCCAGAAGTCAAAATGACGGTCTAATCCTGCCAAAAAGGCAGGATCCTGCCACATATGGTCACACTGACCGTGATCTTGTTACACGCGAGCTTCGACAATAACGCCTCGCTGTTCACTCCTTTCTGGCTCCCTGCAAAACCGACCGGAGTTCCGATCAGATAACATTGGATCCGCCTCGATACAATGCCGATATTAAATTTATTCACGATTAAACATCAATTTCGGGTTTTTGTGCGCTCTTTGTGATAGATTTTAGATCGAGTTACGTGAAATTCAACGAGCTTATGGGGACGTTTAAAACTTGTAAGACTTTTGCAACAAAAGATGGACGATGATGTTTTGGAGGTCGTTTAAAAAGCTTAGAGCAAGTGCGTATTTGAAGCATCTCTGGTACTTTTTTAGCAACCGAAGCTAAAAGATGAGAATCTAATTCAGGTATGTTTACATTGGTTCATTTTCATTACCTACCTACTGGCAAAGGCCTAAACAGCAAAACGAAAAATCTTTCGTGCATCTCAATCTCCGGGTCTGAGTTCCAGGTTTTGTAACTTAGCAGACCGATTGAGATATACTATCTACCTTCCTATCCCAATGAACTAAGTAAAATTTGTTGAATAGTGGCGTGGGTGCCAACTCGGCTGCTGCGGCACAATGGCTGCAACCCGACACTACCACGTCGGTACTTTGTGCAACTCTTAATAAAGACCCATTCACGGGCCCCGCCAAAAGACAGGAAGTGAAGGACAACGTGCAATACGACTAATTACACGCCCACGATATAGGAAACCTGTAATTAACGTAAAATATCCGAGGCTTAACGGAAATGACCCGCACGGGTCGATCAATACTTCAATACAGATATGCATTTGATTTCTCTTCAATAGAAGAGGCGCTGTATAAGAACTCATTTTAATTCGTAATAAATAAATGTCTACTAGTCACTTGTTCGTTTGATCGACTAGTCAATATGAAAATGACGAGCATAATGAAATTATAGCTTAGTAAGCTACTTAATTTGAAGGAAGTCGCCGATTTGTTTCATTACATGCATATCGCAACATGCTTGAATCCTTGTAAATGATTAAAGATGTCGTAAGTCTCTAAGAGCCGACGTTTTTTTTAGGTTCGGACACCACTCACAAAAACACAGTAGCGTTAAAGATTTATGGCGTGAGGAGAGAGATCATAGCGCATTAGTAGCCAGCATTGTCCACTGCATGTGGGCTTTGTAGGGGTTCGAATGCCGACTAGGGCACAGTAGCGAAATGGGGTATTGTCTAGTCCCTTGCACCGATGGCGATTGTTCTACCCTGTCGTAAACATGTCGACAGGTTACTGAAGCGATTGTGAGAACGTTCTAAATAGTACAGAACAGTAGCGCTTTCGTGGAAACATATTTTACGAGTCGCTAATAAAAGGGTGAGACTTTGCCGCGAGGCGTATTTGCGGTGTTAAGTTTTAAAAATTCAGAATATAAATAAAGCTGATGGTTTTGTTGGTTCGGAATTTCAGCTCATTCGTAGAAATGTTCTGGGTAGTTTTCTAAAATAAAAAATAGTTAATAGATCTATAAGCAAGTTCTTAGAGATATTATAGTGGTAGAAAATAATGTGTTTAAGTTACACACACTATCATAAGCATGCTTAAGCTGGCGCTTTTTTTACGCGTTTCTTCCTATTCTTATAAAATAGTTCCAAGATTAATTATCATTCATTCATTACATATTAATTATAAATGATGTACCTACGTACTTAAGACCCTACGCCCATTATGTACCTATGGGTACGTAATAGAAGTTCATTACCTTAAAACTAAAAATTCGTTAGTAAATACTGGTTAGCAGTTAAGTTTTTTTTAAGTGACTATAAGGCAAGTTTTTGAAGAATATTAAAAAAAGAAACAATCGACCATAATTTAAGTACACTGGCTGAATCTAAGTGTGTGAAGAGTAGGCAAACTTAATAAGATCAGCGATGGACTTGAAGGAGTAGTTCTCTCTAAGAGAGCGGTGTTTAGTAAAACAAAAGCACCTCGAACGATTTAACAAACTGCCATATTTTAACAACGTGTAATTAAAGGTTTGGCCCGGCTCGGATATGCATAAATCATGCGTCTGCCGCGAACTGCTGACCGAAATAGAGAAAAAATTAAAAACATTAAGCGCTGCGTGAGAGTCAAAACAGAATAATAATGTTATGTAGGTAGGTAGATGGTATCTGAACAAGCTTGACCAGATCGGCCGGGATGGGAGAATTTAATAAGTAAATAAAATAAAAGCCTTCGTAACACTTTAACCACCGAAGTGGGGAGTCGTGGAGAGATGAATCATTTTTATGCTTATCTGAAATCTTGTGAAAATAACTCAGTGTCGTTTTAAGCTAGCGCGTCGCAAACGCAGAGGCCACGACTGACTGAGACTATTTTCTTCTGAGACTACCTACACTGTTTTAGTTAAGTACCTACTTACATATTAAAATATATAGTGTTAGGTGCTACGGAATTCTAAAAACTTGCTTACCAGTGTACGAAATATGTAGGTATAGGTCGATTCATAAGAGCTGGCACCGAATTCTACGAAATTAATGACAATTTCATACATTTTCCGCGCCAGCTTTAGTATTTTTTAAAGTACCTAGTATTTAAGAGAGACAGAAAAAAGCGGAGTCCATCACAAGCTTAATATTAATTATTTATCAATTTATGTTGCGTTATGAACAATTATTAACGCGATCATAACTTTGCGTTTAAATAAAATTGAACATTTCAAGTTAGATCCCAACCCGTCTGTAAATTCAAATAAGTTACCGAAAGCATATCTCGCTTGTCTAAGTCATTTTGTTGCTCTCATAAGAGCCGAAGTGGTAGGCCCATAAGTCACGGGTCGGGGTGGGGTGTGCGTGGAGGCTGCGCCCGCGCCGCGGGCCGCGGGGTGCGCGCTTCGGCCGCGCTCGGGCACCCTCGGGCGCGGGTCGGGGGAAGGCGACAACCGCTCGTTACCTCTATTCGAAGCCAGTTATTAAAAACGTCTCGACGCGAACGGTGCGCCGCCCTGTAATTATCCAGTTGAAGGCTTTCGTCGCGCTACGTTGTCACCACCGGATATGCAATACGTGGATCCGCCCGCGCAGCAGGTCCGCCCTAACTCTATTGCCCGTGCGGTGTTTACGCGAATAGCCTTTGGCAGCAAACAATTATGTTTGACGTTTGAGGCTGGATCGGAAATTTAATAGACCAATTAGATGCACATTTAATTTTAATTTAACTGATCCAACGCTGTGAATTATGAGTACCTATTTCATTTCATTAATCTTTGAAAAATATTCAGAACGGAAACGCTCACTTGATTTGTGCACTTAAATAGTTTACTTAACTTTTCATATTTTAAAAACCAAAGTGTATGTATTGACCTATGATTCCACTTGATAGTTTACTAAATAAACTTTTTCAGAAGTGTTTAGCGTCGCAGAAAATTATCACTTTTTGTTTGTTGCAGATGATGAACATGGTGCCAGGGTACGGATACGCGTGTGGGCGCGGCGACGCACTGTCACCAGCGTCGGACCTCTCCTCCTGCAGCAGTGCTTCCTCGGGCTGGTGCCTGCCCTACCCGCAATACGCGCCCTACTGGCCGCCCGCTGAGGACGCGCGCGAGTTGCAGCGCCGCTGTGCCAAGTGCCGCTGCCCCAACTGCCTCACCGAAGCCGCCGGCCTCGGACCTAACTACGGCAAGGACGGCGCCAAACGCGAACATGTTTGCCACGTCCCCGGCTGCGGCAAGGTTTATGGCAAAACCTCTCATCTCAAAGCCCACCTCCGCTGGCACACCGGAGAACGGCCCTTTGTGTGCAACTGGCTGTTCTGCGGCAAACGGTTCACGCGCTCCGACGAACTCCAGCGGCATCTGCGCACGCACACTGGCGAGAAAAGATTCGCCTGCCAACTTTGCACGAAGCGCTTTATGCGCTCCGACCATCTCGCTAAGCACGTAAAGACTCATGCAAACGGCACAAGGAAAACTAAGAAAGCTAGTCAGGAAGACAAGGAAGAAACTGTGAATAGTAATGAGAAAAGCGAGCGACGAGCTGCGGAGCAGGTGACGCCAGTTGCTTTAGGCAGTGCGAATTATGGGACTGTGCCAGCGAGTGTGGCGCCGAAGCAGATGTCTTTAAATTACGCGGCGGTAGCTCCGAATGTACCGAGTGCTAGTTACAACAGTGGAGTCATGTTCGGTGGCGGCGCAGGCGCGGGCTGGGTGTCGGAGCCGAGGCAGGAGGCGCTGTACGCGCGGTACCAGTACCCCTCGCTTCCCGATGCCACCCGTCAGTACACACACTACTCTTCATACCAATGCGCTACGAAGGACAATTACACCATGTTTCAAGGACACTACAACCTACAGCCGCCTGTAGCTTTAGGACAATAAGTGAGAACCCGATTTAATCATTAAAACTTCGTTAAATAGTTACAAGTGAACATTATAATGTTACCTATAAAAACGGGATTGGTTGATGATTCTAGTATTTTTTTTAAATGTTTCTTCTTATGGTGTTTAAAGCATGAAAAAGTATCGGTTGATTATAATTTTACGAGTTACCAGACAATAAGTATATTGTGATGTACGTTATTTTAATGTGAATAGGGATTAGTTAAGTTCTAAATGGGACGTGCCTTGCTGATTGATAAATTGTTATATTTTACAATAAAAACTGGGAAATAAAATGATTGTATTTAATTTACTTCTTAAACATTTTTTCCTATATTTCCGAACGTTAGCTCTTTTGATGTTTTTGCCACAAAAACATGGCTTCGAAAAGCCAGTGCCTACGATTGCCGTAGTACTGTTTTCTAACCCGACTATTAAGGTAGGTGCACTCTTGCAGTAAGTTATAATAATCTCAAGTTTAAATAGCGCGAACAGAAAGTCTCAACTATCACGTTAAGTTAATACGTCAGGTTTGCAAGGAAAAAGTAATCCTGTGTTTAACTCGTTAATGTCAACCGTAACGATACGACATGGACAAATTATTATTATAATAATGCAATTATTACTGCTGTAATATTTTCTTCAATCACAAATTTTACACACGTAGGTAGATATACAATTTATACGAATGCAACCTGCTGCAAACCAACCACTAATTTAATGAAGTATTGTGCTACGCGGCTGCTACGAAGTGCTACGGAATTCGTAGGCGCTGTTTTACCGAGCTTTGTATTTTTATAGTACCTACCTAGGTTTTCTTTATCAAGTGCATTACCTAATGCACTTGGTAAAGAAAACCTAGGTACTCTATATTAAGAAAAGATTCCATAGACGTAGTATCGTGCGATCGATTTCAAAACTAGGTAGTAGTTTTATGTGTTTGTGTAGTCTACTAAATGCAATCGAGGCGCTATTGTTTTAAAATGTAGCTTTACTATTTGCTATGTAGTGTTTGAAAATAGCCACAGGATTAAAATCGGTGCATTTTTTGTAATTAAAAGGCAGACATTTATTTATTTTTTTATTTTTTTAAGGTAGAGTTTATTTTCAATGCTTTTAAGTAAAAATTTCTCCGCCAAATAGTTTTTGCCTTTCATGTCAGTACTTATTTTGTTTGTTTAATAGGTGTAGTTTGGTTTGCAAGACACAGTTCCGCTTCTCACCACGAGATGGCGCTAGCAGTCGCATTCGCGCCGACTGCGCGGTAATTGCGCGCGGCTATTCGGGCTATTATCTGGGCGGCGCTCGCCGCGCATGGCGGCCGGGCGGCGGTGCGAGCGGGATGCACTCGATAATACGTAAAACAAAACGAGGGAGTAATAATGGTAAAAAACGAGCACGCAAATTATAGTGAGAAATGAGGCAGCCGGTAGCGGTGGGGGCTCGCGCCGTGCGGCGGGGCAGCGAGCGGCAGTCGCGGTCGCTCGCCGCTCGCCGACCGCCCGCGCCGCCTGCGCCTCGCGAGTGAGTGAGTGTGTGACATGCGCCTGCCGCTGCAGCGATGAGCGGCAAGGGCTCCTCCTCACCGGACCTGCTCATGAATGTGAGTCCACGCTCACTATACTCACACGCACCTTACTTACGCGCATTGACATGCACCAAACCACAAACGGCAAACGATGTTGTCATTTGAACAGAAAAACTGTAATGTACTCTTAATCTCGCACGCTTAATTTCTAAGACGAGAGAAAAAATAACAACCTTGATAAAACATAAAGACTTCACGGTTCAAAGTTGTTTAAAGTTTGGTATTGTGCCCGAAAGAGGCGACTTCATAAAACGGTTTGTTAGTCCCGGGCCACCCCCGGGTATTGTCGATTTAGCACACACCATAAGCGGCACATTACTTGCCGGGATTCGGTCTCGTCCCTAGAGCCTTAACCTCTATTACTATTCATACTCCACTGAAGGGTGACTGGACCCGCACTATAAAGTTTCTCCGTCCACACCAAATCCGAAAAGTACCTATTTATTCTATAGATTTATACTGAGTGTGTTTTGAATAACCAATGAGAATGTTGGTTCAAGGTTCTGAATAATATATGTGCGGTATTCGATAAACTACTTCAATCTTACTTAATTGAAGTAAGTACGAACCAGTTTATACATTTATGTATAAAGCCACCTATGCCGTTTATAATATTCAATAGATCGTTTTACTTATTACTGTAAAACCTTTCAAAAGTCATTTTCCTTTACATTTATGCATATATTATTACCTAACCAGGAAATCATAAACATTTTTACGATTGACAACCTTTTGTGTACCTTCCCAAATGGACACAAAAAAAAAGCAATTATATCCAATATGCTTTGCTCACCTATATTCACATAAAGAACGAAAAGCAATCTATTTAGTCAGGTCCGTCACATAAACGTTATTGTTATTAACCGAAAATAGCCCATTAAATTTTGTTCCGACCATTACTAGCAGTCCATAAAAACTACCGAAATGTTAATTCAATTAAGTGAACTCGAATAAGTTAGGTCGCGGCGGCGCCTTCGCGGCGTAACCAATCCTTAATGACACATAGAGCCTTCGTCCATTTTCTACTCAATTTCCTTTTCGTATTAGTTTAATCTAGAGGCAGGACTACTGGCGCCAAAAATTATGCCGCGACGGCCGTGTCGGCCGGGGCTAATCTGTTTAGCGTTGTTGTGGGGCGCCCGGCTCCTTTGTGCGGTGAAAAAGGAAGAAATTTATGCGTTTCGGCGTCGTGTGTGAGTTTTTTGTGGGAATGTAATTAATAATTCAGCGGCAAAACTAACAGTGTTTTCGTTGTTGTGTCGGCGCGCGTGATTGATGCGCCGGACGGGTTCGATTAGCGCCGCGTGCTCTATGTACTCCTCTAATTAAACTTGTTACTTATCTATAGTTAGCTGATTAGTTCAGTATAGAGCTTCAGCAATTAAAACATCGAAGGTATCACAATATGGAACAGGAAATTCCTTAAATATGCAACTTGTATTACATTCTTCTTTGATAATACGAAGGTTCGATTATTCTGTTAAATACTAATTAAAACAGTGACATAAATTCAGTCTTTGAACACTTTTATATCTTACGAATTTTTAAGGTAGCCTAAACCAAACTCAAAATCAGACTTACTTAACTTATGAATGTCATAAAGTTACCATTGATTTGGAGAAAATACTCGTAGTCCCCTGAGAACAACTGAGAAAAAACTAAAAACCCAACCTTTTACCAAGTCGAAGTCCCGATTTTTCAGTTCTATCGTTAGTTAGATATAACGCAGTAGATATACAATTTATAACTTGATTACCGACCCTATATTGTCACAAAATGTCACGAACATATGAACATTGACACGGTACCCAACTGATCTACCACCTACCACGTGGATTAAATGAAATGTTAAAGTTTAATTTGTCCATCTGTTAGCTATTGTACCTTGGGGTACCAATAGATGCATAAGTAAATCCTGTAAAAACCTGATCTAGTTCATTCGGAAGTTAAGGAGGTGCAGTGGCGCTGCGTGGGCGCCGGCTACCAAACGATCTACAAGTCACGCTGCGCCTGCCTGCGATCAGGTGTCGAGAGAACGATTATTTGTTTTCTAATGGCCCTTGAGCACCGACGCGAATTGAATTTCGAGGTAGCGGTGATAAAAATGATTAAGTATGTCGTTTAACGTTGATTTCGTTAAACATACAAGTTTAATATATCTTAAATTTAGTTACCGTATAGATCTATTACTTTCTAAGTACCTACCTACCCATGTATTTGAAAAACTTTTGTACATATGGATGCATATAGATCGTCACAAAAATTTTAGCTGTACTTAATATTAGTCGCAATAGAAGATAGTAAAGCTCATATGATGGAATTATCTGGGCATATAAAAGAGTCCGGTTACTGTCTGACTGTTTGACACATATCGCACAGTCTGAACACCTGAAGATAGAATCATGAAATTTGAGTTCCTTAAGGGCTAACTGTACAGAAGAAAGATTTTTTGGTAATTCCACCTTTGTTAAAAAAGGAGTAGAAATTACAATGTAATCCAAAAACTACGGGAACGAAATTGCGGACAAAAGCTAGTTAAATCATAGAGTAACAATGAATATACTTTCGTGTGATAAAATTATCATTATGTATGTTTTGTAGAATAAACGAATGATGTAACGATCATTTCATAATATATATTATAATGTATTAATGGCAAGTATATGTAATAATATATACGATATCTAATATAATAAAGGCAGCATTATATTTTCAACGTTATTTTAAACTACAAATACAAAATCTGGGCGGGTGATGGGTTTTTCATAAAAGCCTAATGCAAAATACTATTGGTAATCGGTAGGACATAACAGACAGGACCAGAGGGGGGGGGGGGGGGGGGGGGGGTTGGGCGCAACCTCCCATCCAAAACAGACAGAATGACCAATAAATAGGTAGGTCATTGTTGCGCTAAGGCTGAAAAGTCAAATTACCCAGGAATAGGAGTTCTGCTAAGACGAGCTCCTGGAGCTCCATCGACCTTGTAACATTCTTTTGTAATTAAACTCTTATTTTTTGTGATTAAAAAGCTTTTTGTAAAAGCTTCGGCAATTCTTTACGCTGTAAATCAAATTAGATTTCACGTTACATGTCAAAATAGAAAATATTATTTCTTTATTACTTAAAATAACTTTAATAACAAATGAAAATCTATTATCATACAATAATTGTAAAACTTTAATAAATACTTTAAAATTATACTGCGAAATTAATCGGATGGTTTTTTAATGTTTTGTATAGCGAATAAAATTATATCACTTTTACACCATTTATTAATTATACCCTTACTTTATATGTGCTAGAATATTTTTTGACATTTACATATAGAGCTATCCATACTTATCTATACATATAAAATTCAAAGTCCTGACTGACTGACTGACTGACTGACTGACTGACTGACTGACTGACTGACTGACTGATATATCAGCGCACAGCCCAAACCGCTGGACCTAGAGACTTGAAATTTTGTACATAGATACTTTATATAGTGTAGGCATCCACTAAGAAAGGATTTTTGGAAATTCCACCCCTAAGGGGGTAAATTAGGGGATGAAAGTTTGTATGAAAGTCAGTCAGTTTTGAAGTTAGGATCTTGAAATTTTGTTGTTAGGCTAACGTAAAAAAATTAATTTATACGGGTCTCAGTGTTTTTGATAATTCCACCCCTGAAGGGGTGAAAAGGGGGATAAAGCTGTGTATGGAAAGGCCTACATTTTGACAGCAAAAATCACTACATTTTATTATTTAGGCTTATAACGCAACGAGTATATCGGGTGTTATTGTAATTACAACCCTTAAGGGGGAAAAGGGGGATGAAATTTTGTATTTAAGTTGTTCATTCACGATTTTTTTGTATTGAAGTAAAAATAACGTACGTGGTAACGTGTTATTACTAAACCTCTATTGCCACCCGTCTATCCGTCTGTCTGTCTGTCTGCCACGCGCAAACATGTCCTGACTGATTTGCGATCATCGTCCAACCGAAACTATGGAAAATAGGTTTATTTTATAACGTAAGCATCCGCTAAGAAACCATTTTTGGTATTTTTTATCTTTAGGGGGAAATGGGGGGGTGGGGGTTGAACTTTGTATGAAAGTCTTTGTTGATTGAAGTTATAAACATGAAAATTTGAATTAGAACTACTGATCATAAATAGCTATAAGTATTATAACGTATTTCAGGATTTTTGCATTTTTACATTTAAAGGGGGAGAAGCGGTGAAAGTTTGTAAGGACGTATTGATTTTTTTTAATAGGAGCTTGTAATTTTGAAATACAGCTACTTATCATAAATGAATAATGACGCGTCACAGGGTTTTTGGATTTTCAAATTTGTAGGGGGAAACGGGGAGCAAAAGTTTGTATGGATGGAGATATCGGGTTTTTAGTAGGAACTTGAAATTTTGAATTTTTGATACTCATCATAAATAAATACTTATGTGTTTCAGGGTTTTATGACTATCGAATTTTAAAGGTGGGAAACGGGGGTGAAACTTTGTATGGAGGGGAGGTATCGGTTTTTTACATTGGAAGGGGGCAAAACGGGCGGTGAACATATGAGAGGGAGTGAGAGCACTTATAAGTTTTTTGATTAAAAAAAAAGACATTTGTTTTCTGTAGGCCACGCGGGCGAAGCCGCGGGCAGGAGATAGTTATAAATAAATAATGAGATATTTCAGAGATTTTAGATTTTTAATTTGAAGGGGTAATACGGGGAGGAGGCAGTTTGTATGGAGGTATCGGCGTTATTTAAAGGTAGAAACTTGAAAATTAGAACTATTGAGCATAAATGAATACCGCCGTGTTTATTTGGATTTTCACAATTAAAACGGAGAAACGGGGTTAAAACTTTGTATGGAGGTATGGAGGCTTTTTCGAAGATATAAACTTGGAAGACTTTAAGGGATGACAGTTAATGTTACAAAAACGAAAGTAATGGTGTAAGAGAAGAATGAAGAGGTTTCTGAATGTGTAATAAAGATTGGTAATGAAAGAGTTGAACAAGTTAAAGAATTTGTGTACTAGGTAGTATGTTTACTAGGGATGGAAAGCACGATGAAGACATTAAAAGGAGAGTGAAAGCGGAAAATTGGGAGCTCTGCGTGCTTTTGTGAGCAGCCAGAATGTCGCATCCAGCAACGTGAACAGCCAAACGTGCCTTTTACAATGTTCGGCCGTTCACGATGCTTTGTTAGTTTCCACGTTGATGTATGGAAATGAAAGCTGGGTTTGCGAGAAGAAGCATAGGAGTAGAATAAATGCCGTAGAGATGCGTTCTCTGCGTAGTATGAGTGGGATCAAGCTGACTGAGAGAGTAAGAAATGGTGTTATAAGAGAGAGGTGAGGTCTGAAAGAAGATGTAGTGACTAGAATAGAGAAACAAATGTAACGTTGGTTTGGGCATGTTGAACGAATGGATGAAAGGCAATTATGTTACCAAATTTATGAAGGTGATGTGACTGAGCGAGTTTATCGAGGGCGGCCTCGACGTACTTTTGTCAACCAAATTTGTGATGTCCTGAAGACAGGTCAAACCAGAAGTACATGGAACCGCCGAGCATGCACGAAGAGAGGAATGTGTGTGGAGGGAGCGAGGGAATATGCCAAGACCAGGGCAAGTGACGTTCTGTGGTCTCTGCCTACCCCAAAGGGAAACAGGCGTGAGCTTATAATAATAATAATAAAAATAAACTTGAAAATTAGAATTGCAGCTGCTCATCATAAATAAATAACGATGTTTCGGGGTTCTCGAATTTAGGTGTCATTTGTTTTCTGTAGGCCACGCGGGCGAAGCCGCGGGCAGAAGCTAGTTAGTAATAAGTAAGGCTCGCCAACCTACGAGATATCCTAATGAATCCTATTCAAATAACTATCGCCTATTGTTGACTTTATAAATGTTCTCTGCAAATGTAATCATACTTCCTGTACTGCCCTCAGGTCCTCACTCAATTGATGAATGTATCTATAAACGTTTTAACATCTCCAAATTTTACTCCAATTCTTTTATTAAGAGTTGCAAGGCATACCGGTATTACAACGGCAACTTCTTCACCTTGCCATGCAAATCTTGTTACTTCAGTTCTTGCTTAAATAGTAGAGGATACGAGCAATTCTATGGAACTGGACGGAGTTAATTTGCTCTGTACGCGAAAATACCGTTGGGCGCGGGCTGCAGCCGTGCCGCAACATTTTAATTGACCACGCGATGTTGTACGGCGTTTCGTTCGACTTTTTCTCCTCTCCTCAAATTGCTCTAAAGTGCTTAATGAGCGATGCGTGCAATCGCCGTTTCCCCGTACGAGAGGTTGCTCTTATTTTACATAAATAGTTCAGCCGACGAACTAATGCCGATTCTCGGTACTGTAATTGCGCCTGTGACAGGCTTCCGTCGCCTTTCCAGCGGCTGACGTTAGTGACGCGAAACCACCGCACCAAATTATAGTGATTCGGCATTAATAACGCACACATCTAGTGCTCGCATGCGCCGGCGCCTGTGACATTCGTTGTTCTGCATCCCACCATCTTAATCTTAAGCTTGTCAAGTTCATATTAAACCAGCTAAAGAAATTGCTTATCCCACCCAAGTATATACGTAATTATTATGTATGAAACATTCAGTCACATTATTTTCTACTTTCCTCTTGTCTACGTCTTAATTTTCGTTTTCGATGTTGTAATTTTGTCAACTTTTATGCTCTTATTCTCAATTAAAGGTTGCATTGGTCATAGAGTTCTAAGTCCAGTGGATCAGCTAAATCGGTAATTGTTATTTTTATGAAGAAAAGAAATGTAAATAGGCAGAAAGTCTTCGTCATTAATTTTTTTATATCATGGGCATCACGACATTATCAGTCGAGTCTTACAAGGTTACCTACCTAGTTGCCTGCCTAGTTCTTTGCTCAGCAGCAAGCATGTAAACTAATAAAAAATGGCGGGAAACGTGTCAGCTAAATGGATAATCATGTTATTGTTCACGTTCTTATTTTCACTGCCTGAACTTAACACTTTTCGAAATAAGTTTTGTAACACGCAACGAATAGGTTGCCATAATTTCCAAGATAATTAACTTGGTAATAATTAATTGCGAATGTGTTTATTGCTTAAAAGTTTGATTACTAGCTTAAGTAAACTTTTAAAATAGCTTTAAATAGTTATATCAATGTTGACAAGTCAATAGTTTCGGAAAAGTTGTTTGTTCTTGTGTAGTTTAAAATCTACAAATATACCTACTGATGCCGAATGGCTACATTCAAGAAAACGGCAGACTAATACTTCATTCAACATGCTTATGTTGAATCCCAAATATTTCTCTCTACAAACATACCGCAACTACGATCTTGCGCAACAAAAATACCCTAACGTTACTTCCAAACTAACCAATAAACGCTGTACCCTTTTTACATGAATGAATATAATGTATGCAGCTTCTTTTCCGGGACAAGTCGCTTTGTCGTCAAGCATATTTTATGAGAGAAATGGAGTTATTTCCATAAAACAGCCGTTTGCTTTTTGCTAGGAGGCTGCGGCGAGCGCGCAGCACGTGCGCGCTCTTCTGACATTTCCGCACTCAACGTCTGCGATACCATTTATCATTCACTTTAATGGCTAGCAATTTAACGTAAGTTTTAACAATATTGGTTCACTGATACGTTATAACGAGACAAGAGTGAAGTGTAGCTCTTGATTGTGCTGGAGACGAATCTGTGAGTATGTAAAGTGAACGGAGAGGACGGCACTCGGTCGCACATAGTTTTAATCAATACAAACACTAATAAAAGTGCGATCCTGAAACGCAACAACCATGGAATTTATTCAAAACATAAAGCGATTATTAAGTGTTTAGCAGACTAAAAAAATAAATCGTACCAGCATGCGTTCACATCGGAAACAAGTGGATCACAGTGCAAAAACAATGGTGGTTTTGGTTTTTAATAAAATTGTCTGTATTATGGGAATATTGAACAATGCGGGCAGACGGAGATGGTAAAGTGATGCGTGTTGGATGGCATTAACTTGTAAGTACATTTCTCGCCTCTCAGCCCCGACCCGATGTTTCTACGTCATTAAACACCGCGTGTCGTTTCCGCACTTGTGCCTTCTCTGTGACATTTATGCACTTTTTATCATTATAGTTTTTTATTCTTTATTTTGCCTGTTTATTTGTAACAAGCGGACGCTCGCGACTTCGTTCGCGTAAAATTAGTAGCCTATGTCTGTGAGGGATAGTGTAGCTTTCTTTCTATTAGCGAAATAATTTTCGGAATCAGTTCAGTAATTTCAAAGATACTCTACATACAAATAATCCAACAAAAACTATTCTCACTCTTCCCATACAGAAGTTAGATATTTTTTCCTGATAATAAACTGAATAACTTTACTAGCAGCTTGGTCGCATGATATTATATAAATCCATAAACATAGGACGATCGGATAACTTAATGGTTAGTGCCCCTAACTACGAAACTAGATGTTACGGGTTCGATTCCCGTGAGGGGCAATTATTCGTATGAATGTTTGTACCTGAGTCGTGGATGTATATCCGTTGTCTAGTACTCATAGTAAAATTTTTGCTTAGTTTGGGACTCTTTTATTTATAGTATCAAATTTAAAAAGATTTCTAAATTATAAAGTAGGAAGGCAAACGAGTGGTTCACCTGGTGATAAGTGATCACCACCGCCCATCGACGCCCGCAACTCTAAGGAGACTGCAAATGCATTGCTTTGGCAGAGGGCTAAGATGGAATACCACTTGTGTCGGCAATTTCACCAACTGTCTTGCTCTCCATGCTGGAACTCAACAGTGCAAGCACTGCTGCTTAGCGGCTGGATTAGCTAGCAAGTAGTATTTGTTCACGTTGCCGACTCTGTAAGAACAACGACATCAGGGGTGTCGTCGGCCAGCCAGCTTGGCCAATACCAGGGTGGCAAGTAGGTACTTGTTGGCAGAACTGGTGAAAGTGGACTTTTAAAGTAATAGCAAAACTCTAGGGGCGGGGGGCAGCTGTCCATCTCTTGTTTGTCCATTGTGACATCCAATGTGTTTTAAACATACACACATAAGCTCTCGGGTTCCTTTGAGGTAGGTAAAGACTTAGGAACGCCTGTTGTTTCTATACCAAAATACTTTCTTAGCTTTCTCATAATGTATTCATCCTTTTGCATGTTTGTCGATTTAAAAACCCAACACTTAAACCGATCTTTGATTTGAACGTTTTTGGAAGACATACCTCGTTACTGCCATTTCCCGCGTAAGAAAACCGATAGAGATTTCAAGTATTGATGTGTCGGAATACTAGGAAACAATAACAGGGTATGTGGTTAGTTCTCTCTATCTACTTAGTTCACTGTAGGGTATCTTGGACAGGGATGTTTGGGAATTATCTCAATTTGCATTGGCAATCCCTCCCTCCAAATAGTGTACATCTACTGTGAGAAATATTGAAAATGTAAAAATAACATTATCATTTCGACTTATTTCAAAAATTACCCTCGTTGAGTTTCTTCCTGGTGACTTCTCATCAGAGGTTTTTCCGAACCGGTGGTAAATTTTCTGACATTCATAAGAGCTTCCTGCAAGTGTAACTGAATAAAGCTATTTTGACTTTGAATTTGTCTTTACGGGTGGTTCTGAATGATAACCTCCAGTCCCAGTAAAGGTAAGGCAGGACTCTTAGGGCAATCTGGCCGCGCGGCCGGCTGCGCGCCTCGAGCTCGACGATTATTATTTCGAACGCCGATCAACATGAAAATGAAGGGCCATAAATTTATTAGACATAGTGTCGGTCGATTCGCCTAGGGCTTGCATTATATAAAATATGTCAAGAATTAACCATTATCATAATAAGAATATTATACCGGTTAACATTAATATCTACCCGTGAACTATGTCAAGATTGGAGATGAATTTGTGTAAATCGTGACTGTATAGCACTAAATTTTGTATTACGGATTTTTTACTCGCTGCAATTCAAAAATGGGTCCTGGAAATTAGATATACTATTATTTATAATGCATTTAAGTTAAGTAAATACCGTGAGAGCTATCTGACTGTAATGTAGATTTGTAATACTTTTTTTTAGTAGAAAAACCGAGGTATAGTTACTATATACATACATACTACATAAAGCGGTTTTGTTTACGGCCAGGAATAATCGACCCGATATGTCACCCACAGATTGATCCTCGTAGTTTGCAGATACGAGGCTTGATTCTAAACAGAGATATCGCGCCCACGTTGACCGTGAGGGCCACATATTAAAATGTAAATTTATTGCGCGATATTTTACATAAATTCAAATTGCCCGCTATATTTTGCTGGCCTTACATTACATCACGTAATTATGGTGCGCACAATTATTATAATTTTCTTATAAATACACCCATAAAGAAGTGCGAAAAAACAATTTCATTTCAATTTCAAGGTACGCACCTTGGCATTATTTATGGCTTTTGCCGAAGATAAATGGTAGATTTTGTCGTAATGGGGTTACGATTGATTTGCGAAGATAGTCTGAGATTTCGTTTGCCTTTTGTGATGTCGTAGGCATTCTGCTATAAGGTAAATAGTTTTTATTATTACTTTGAACCACATTTTGTACCATACTTGACAGCCGCGCTTTCCGCGCATTCCATCACAGAGCTATCACAATAACGTCCAACTCCACAGCTATTAATGTCTGCTTATAAAATCTAAAATATCTGTGATTTAAGAAGATAAATTATTTTAATTAATTAAGTGGCATTATTTACTAGTATTATAGTTACACAAGTAAGACATGTCCAATGACGACTTCTTAGTTATTATACAATTATTTTTTACCTACCTGACTATGAGCACGGCGCCACAGTCCGAGCATTTCTACCTACAATGTATTAATGATTTCAGATGTTGACCGCCGTCTAAGATCATTAAGTGCAACGGCAATTATAACGTAAACATCTGCGTTCATACAGGCGGTCACGAAATCCTTGCCGCTCTCATCTCTAATCATCGGTGATTCATCTACGAAACAAAAATTAATTATACACTTTGTGCTCCAAAATCTTACCTGTATTATTTTAATTACAACCGGCGTTTAGTGATTTATTGTGGACACAGGTGTTCTGATGATTTATGAAATCTGAAAGTTTTCAAAACCTGTAACTATTTGAAATACTGTAAATAGAATTCGAAGGGACAGCGTTTTTAATATTCATCACAACTAACACAAGATTGTAAATACTTTACCATCACACGCGTGTTTCAAAGTTCCTAAGCTACGAGTATGTTGAACCTTTTGTCAATAAATGGCATTGTGACTTTTTACAACAAGTACCGTAATGCCGCAGCGATGACACTCTGCGACAGGGTTCTAAGTGGCCTAGAACTCAAATTGGTTGACCGTACCTACATTCAAGTAATTACAAAGCACGGAAGTAACATTAAAATTCCAAGATTTTCAACGTTCGCATGCTACGCGTGAAAGTGGACACCTTTGTGATCTAGTTTTAATTAAATTCAATAAGTCTGTAATTATGTCCTTTGCCCCATTTATTAGTTTGAAATGATTCCATGATTATAGACCGCAATCTAAAATCGGTTTGTACCTATAGAGAATAAGTTAATACCAAAATTGACTATCTGTATTTCAGGAACTGTATTCCAACGTTAATTGTTAGGGGGCATTTTAAATTTTTAATCAAATAACACCTGAAATAAGCTTCAGTTCCAGTTCGTGTCTAATAGGTTGGTAATTAAAGGCGGTCATTATTTAAATGGCTTACCCGAGGTGTGTTGGATTAGAACTCGGTATTTAACTTACTTTTTTATTTTTGTGTATTTTGTAAACGTAAATTCTTGTCTTAGTTTAGAAAAGGCAATGTCTTTGAAATTTTAAAAAATACACATGAAGTTACGCTTAAAACACCCATGGGGGTAGAAAGCTATTTAGACCTTTTATTGGATAACTATTCATTTTTAATCGATTTCAAAAAACCAAAGGAGAAAGTGCTCAAGTCGACTTCCATTCAGTTTTTTGGTTTAATTTGTTTATATGTTCACTACTTAGCCGGACATGGCTTGACCATATGAGACTAATCTTTTTTTAATCGATATGGTGTATATCATATCGATTATCCATCCAAGTTAGGAACTATCCTTTTCATTCAAAATCATATTTTTTTAATTAACCGAGGTTTTTGCACTATGCAGCCTCATTAGTCTAAGTATATATGATAGATAAGATTTAAATCTGATACACGTAGATATTCAATATATGTGTTATTTCTATTATATTGATAAAAAACGAATCTAAGCTAAATTTTCAAGCGCCTCCCATTGTTTTAATTCTAGTGTAAGTCTAACAATAAGCCGGTCATTTCTCTCTCTCAATTTCCAAGATTGGTAGGTAGAGTCAAAACTCAGGAGGTAGGTATAGTTTATAGCCCAGCGGATTAGCAAGTTGAAGTGGCAGTGGGCAGGGCACATAGCACGGAGAACTGATGGGGTCGAAAAGTTCTCGAATGGCGGCCGCGTATTGGCAAGCGCAGCGTAGGACGACCAGCCACAAGATGGTCTGATGACCTCATACAGGTGGCAGGAAGGCGCTGGTTGCATGCTGCTTCCAACCGGTCACTTTGGAAATCCATGGAGGAGGCCTATGTCCAACAGTGGACTTCTTGTAGCTGAGATGATGATGATGAGGTATAGTTTAGTATTGTATCTTTTTTTATATACTTATAAATAGTATAAAACAAAGTCACAGTATCCGTTCTTGTCTGTCCTCATGTCTTGAGCCGCTTACTCAAAATCCACGCAACAGATTTTGATACGGCTGTCACTGTCATTTAGAGATGTTTTTGCGCAAAGTTTTTATGTACATTACATCCTAATTGTACCTACACGAAGCCGGGTCGAATCGCTAGTAAAGAACAAATCATAGGTATAGTCGACCAAAAAATTGCTTGACCACTTTTCGACCGTATTACACAGGGATAAAGTCCAAAAGTGGTCAAGCAATTACTTGGTCAACTATACATCCCACTAATATTAAACGCGAAAGTTTGTAAGTATGGATAATTGTTTGTTACTCTTGCACGTAAAAACTACTAAATGAATTTGGACACACATAGTTTATAACCTGGATTAACACATAGGATACTTTTTATCCCGTAAAAATGCATAGTTCCCACGGGGTAGCGATAAGTGAGTTATACGCCACCGTGACGTCATGAGCAGCAAAGCAACTAATTCTCATGAATTTGTCCAGGAAATTTTGCAGATTGCATGTTGGGTGCACGTTTGCTTGATTCAATTAAACAAGTCTACGCGGACGAAGTCGCGGGCAAAAGCTAGTATGACATATATATACGGAGAAAAATTAGCCCCCTTTTGCTTATCTGCAGGTAAGTAAAAAAGCCATGTCCTTTGCCTGTCGCAGACAAATTCAATCCAATCTGGAAGCTGCGTCACAGCGTCTTCGCTCTCGACTTAATGTGACTTTTATTGCTTTCCACTTCCAATTCATTGTGCCTGCGCTGTTCCCCTCTGTATACAGTATAAACGGAATGTTTCAGCTCCTTTAGACGTCTTTTCAATGTGACGCTATATCGCTACCGACTTTGCGGTTGATTCGTTTATAAATAGTAGAAATGGGATTTGTTTGCTGTCTGTAAGGAGCGTAAAGAGCATTTTTTTACAGTTACAGTTGTTATCCAAGGCTAACGCTCAATCAGATTATGATACCTAATACAAACGTACTCTGGCTGTTTTATATATTTTTTGTCTGTATTCCCGCAGAAATTGTGCAGGTTTCTGAATTAAAAAGTAGGTACAAATAAGATAACGGTCCCAATCTTTGACAGTGTCCCAATAATTGAGGAGAAGATACGGAAACATACAAGGAAAAACGGGAGACAATGATGTCAACTACTGGTAAAAACAATGTCTTAAACATGTCAAGCACTGGTACCGCTTACCTTATGATTGGGTTTTGAACTCTTTACTTTTCTAATTTATCTGATTCAGTTTCTATCATTGATGTGAACGAACATCAGTTAAACTTTCTAGTACTAGTGCGTCGTAAACCGGCTTAAGAGGGGTTCTGAAATATTTAGCGTGAGAGATATTCTTATTATCATAAAACAAAATATTTCTGTAACTTGAAAACTTCTTCTATTGGATCAACTTTAAGAAAAAATGCTTAAATTATTGAACAAAATATTTAAAAAATATTCTAATTCATTACGCCTAAGACATTTCAATCGCTTGGGGATACGGCCCAAATAAGTTAAAATATTAGGGCAGAAGTCACTTCTGTCGTTAAACGTGAGCTGCATGTTACCTGACAAGAACCGCTGACACTCGCTACTGAACTCGCCGCAAAACAAACAATGGCGCTTAACCCCCATGTCCAATATGTCCGTACAGAGGCAAATCAGCCATATGCTGTGACAACCATAATGGGGGCCAGCGGGCGGGAAATGACCGCCGCCATTTATCATACCGCCGCAAACACCATTTTCATCTTAACGGAAAAAATAACACCCCAACCACCTATGAAATAAAGATGTTTATAGCTAGTCCCTTTTGGCACAATTCAACACACATGTGAAATGCAATATTTTACACAAAGGGGAGCTTGCGGTCGTAATGATGAGCGAGTAATACTTGTCTTCCGGCCTGCATTAGGTAATGAAGCGTAATAGGTTTATTAAGGCTGCTCTCTGAATATAGTTGGGTGTGAAAGAAGTTTCACGCTCTGTCGGCAAGTCACTTCCGGCTGGAAAGAAAGCAAACACTCAAGAAAGTACCACACCGAATACGCGCCCTTTAAACGAACAAGGACAAAATTCTTTTCTTTAGCTTGGCCTAAAGTTTTTAGTAAACTGAACTTTTAGTTAGAACTTAGCTAATAGGTTGACTACGACGATTACGAGATCATCACGAATCGACTTACATACTCGTATAACTGAATACCCTTGCAGATAGAATAATACAAGCTTGAAACTGAGGCAACGGCAAGGCAGGTTATTGTTTTGTTGTGCAAAAGGTACCGGTTCTATAACCAAGGTGCCAGGGCGAACTGTTCTCGGAAGATCCAACCCACTCTCCTTTCAAACATGTTTACCTTTATTGATTTGCAACATCGTGTTATAACGAATAAATTACTTATTTATGAACTAGGTAGTTTCACATTTATTTTTTGCAAAAATTAACGCGTTTAGGGGTAGCTCGTAGCGCCGAATGTTGCTTAATGAAGCAAGGATTACCAAACAAACTTAAAAGTAAACATGAAATAGTTTAGTGTTTTTAAGCACCAAGGAATCGAAACGCCTAACAGTTACATGTGAAATAGTCTTCCATTTTCACAGTTTATTAAGATCTTAGTATTTTTAATTTGAATAATGAGGGTTATCCGTACAAGTTTATGCGTTGTCTCGTTTTCCAAAGTAATTGTCAGCAGTGTGTCCTCGATTGCTCTACAGCGGCCATTCCCGGCCATTCCCGCTCCCCTGTGAGCCCTGCGAGCTGCGCTGAGCTGAGAGCGAATTAATTTTCGCCACAATTACCCGCTCGCGTTACTAATTGAGACATCAAAGACTCCGGCGACAGACAGACGACTCACAATTCTGTGCAACATGAGTTTATTGCTCCGTTTTTATCAAAGAGATGTTTTGTTTGCGACTTAGAATAATTTGTCACAGTGAAAGTAAAGAAAACTTCAGGTTTTTTTAATCGTTTGCGTTTTTCAAAGCAAGCAAGTAAAGTGGAATTTTATCGTGCGAAAATATAAGTAACTTCCTTACTGGTAAAAATACTGGTCTACTCATGATCATGGTCGTTGTAATGCGTTGTAAATTTCGAGGTAAACGAAACAATTTTTAGATTATTTTCGTGGCAAAGTCTAGTTTTGAATCGAGGAAAAAAATACGGAGAATGTCAACCCGTAAATTTGGTATTTTTAAGTTATGAAACCTATTACATTACCCTGAGCCCCAATGTTGATTTTAAAATGATTTCAACAAATATTCTTTTAATAAGAGCGTAAACATAAACGTGTCAAGTTTCACTGAATATAAAATTTCTTATTTATTGGTCACGTTGTATGTTCCGTTTCGCACAAGGCGTGCGCCTGCGGCGGCGGGTACCGGTCACCCAACCGCAATATGGGGTCACCTGATAATGCCTGCGTAATTACGCCACCATTACCCGCCGAGTGGTCGTTGCCAGCACAAACACCGCACTCCTAGTTACACGATCAAATGTCTCGGACGTGACTCGGAATGCCGATGCCGCCACTACAACACGCATTATCTAGATTCGAAATAAATTATCCGCAAGCGCGACCACTGGGTGCTTTTATAGCTTACCTCAAGGGCAAATGCAAAGCTGGATCGAGGAACAGCTGCGTAATTATACGTCCACAGAAACCAATAGCAGTAGATTGAGACATGTCAAACTGCCTTTAAGGTTGCTCAACTCGTCATTGATATCAGATCAAACGGTCTCAAAATAAATAATGATCTGAAATAATTAGTGACATAACCAGCACTTCATTGATAATAAGTGCCTTAGTGAATTTTTCGTTCAACGGCGGACGTATTTCTGTGTAAATTGGGTTTAGATCAGGAAGTTTGCCAATTATCTGGTAAACAGGGGTTGGGCGCGACCGAGAGAGCGGACCGGTAGCGGAGCAGGAAAGCAAGGCGAGCGCTGATGCTGGCTGGATCTTTGTTGCGGCGGTCGGGAACAATCGATCGCACTCTCCCGCGGCCTACAATTTTCGCAGTGGCAGCTCCTCTGGCAATTTGTGTCCGTCGCCTTCGCCTGCCGTTACTCGATAAACGCTACTGGAATATGTAGCCTGTGGTCGGGATCCCAGTTTTAAACGCACAGTCCTCCGGACGAGTGAGATACATGCTAATTATGGGTAATTTTTAAAATCGATCGTCGAGCTTTTGCACTGGCTGCGGCTTCCTGCGTTCGCTCATTCTCGAGACAACGTAAGTAAACATGCACCGTGAAACTTTTCTGCTATACGCATACCTACAAGTGCGTGCCCAATGTGAAATAGGTGCTTAGCGTAACTAGCACGTAAATATTAGTTGTAATAGCCGCCTTGCTTCTGTAACTTCTTGTCGAAGCAAACGTAAGTGGGATTCGATATTTTCTTTTTTAACATTAATGATTTTATGTCATTATGTATATCGGTTAAAAGTTTATTATACCAGGAGGATAAAACGACATTGCAGCCAGACAGAAGTGAAAATTAACTAACTTTTAAATAGATCATTGGTTTCCACGAAGGAAGCGCAGGAGTTTTGACCGGCTACCATTTAATGAAGGTATCATCGATGTATCGAAGGATTGATCTGATGAGTGGTTGCGCAATGGCGCGCGCGCAGTTATAGCGCATTATCGGGCGATCGATGGCTTCTAGATTGCATCTCAATAAACCTCGTTGAAGATATCGCTCGAGATTGCGCAGTAGGCGCGCTCCTAGCTGCCTCCTATATACGCCTTCCGGGATTCGGTGTGTCTAACTGAACATCTCAATACATGGATGGATGTAATGGGTTCTTAGGATATGTTAGCAGCATATTGATATGACAAAACCACGTTTATGTTAACTGGAAGTTTCATCGTCATTCGAAACGGTACCTAGACGACGATGTAAGAGTCATTTGCATCGTATGGTACGGATTATCTGATCTGTGTTTGCCATCGAACCCATCAAATTGTGCATTAACCTTGGTACGTTGAGGTTAAGCGGGCGCAATAAACTCGGCTCTAATAATGGCATGATCGAATTTAGAAGATATTATGCACTCTGTGCGGTACTGTCGTGCGTCGAGCGGCGGTGACCGTCGGGACGCGGTAATTGATGACGTCGCGGGCAAGCGGTGTCCGCCCATTTTCCGTCAATTTTCGTCACTTGAGTGATGGCACCGTGTCCCGCCCATTGCACCTCACCCCCGCTCCCCCCGAGACGCCCAGAGACGGCACGCGCCGCGCTAAATTTAAATGGGATGAACTTGTAGCGGGCGGCCGCCGCCGTGGAATGTGAACGGCACGAAACGTTAATCATACATTTGTGACAGATATACACTTTGGAACACGTCGTCTGCTCGTCTGAAAGAATTGGCCATTGAACTTTCCTTTTTCAAACAGATTTGTCATTTCCTTTGCCCCTAACATCCTAATTCCTGAACTGCAAGTAGAACTCTCCGCTAATTATCCCCAAAAGGGAGAGGAAAATGCAAAGTCGACAATGTAGAGGTATCTATAGACAAAGAGCCGTCTAAATTCCTGTCTGTAGAGACAATTGCCTACGGGGTATAAATAGGCTGGGGGCACTTAATGAGCACATAAACCGAAAGTGGCAAAGGTAGAACCCCGAGAGACAGCTCCGTCGCCATGGTTACTGTAAGTATATCGATACTTTTAAGGGACTCTGAGTATCTTAGGTAATTTTCAGCAGCGTTATACATATATTGTTGCTTTTAAAAAACTAAGCAAGTGAGAGTCAGACTCACGCAGTGAGGGTTCCGTATCGCCACATAATTACGATAATATATTTAGCAAAACAGGCAAAACAACCCGTGAAAGAAAAAAACCGAACCGCAAAATTAAGTGTGTTTGTAAAAGATTTTTGATGATATATCTAAAAACTGTACTACAATATATCTGTTTGTTTTTTGTTTAATATTTACTAAAACCTTTATCAACTGTCATTATTTCAAGGTGACATGTTTTTTTTCTTATGCGAAATCTAATAAAACTTAAACCCAATTTTGAATCCTACTAATATTATAAAAGTGATAGCAACGGTGTTTAGATATTTGGATGTTAGTTTCTCAATCAAGCATTAAACGCCTGGAAGGGTTTAGATGAATTTTGGCAGACAGATAGATCATTTCCTGTATTGTAACATAGGATACTCTTGTCCTGTAACATGCATAGAAAATATTTGAATAAGATATCAAAACCAATATTAAAAATTTAAAAACTATAGCGTTAGTAGTTGCTGAAATATTCCGCTGTAACAGACACACCAGAATCGCACCATAAGGGTGATTTTTTAGCTTTTTGGTACGGAACCAAATATTATCAAACCGCGATTATAATATAATTGGCGAGTAACGTCAGCACTCTGTCGTTTCATAGAATAGGAAAGAAGCTTGACGCAAGTCTATGAAATGACAGTGTGCTGACGTTACTCTCCAATCCTATTCAAATCGGGGTTTAATAATAAGTGTTGCGTTCTTGAAACGAAATCGTTGTTAGGCAACGCTATTAATATGAGTAGTTAGCTGTGGAAGCAGCGTCGTGCGTGTGTTTTTTCCGAGCGGCGCGCAGTCAATAAGTCGGTCGCTGATGAGAGGCGTCATGCGATAGGACGCGCACGTGTTGCTTTTTGTTGTCTATTATGCTGTCAGACTCGAAACTAAACTATTGTCTGGACAGTGATTGCCAAGACTGCTTACGTTAACATGCCTATATTCATTTGGAAACAGCTATACTTCTTGCGAAGCAAAACGCATAGGATCATTGGGTTTCATGATAAACATTGTATTTTAGTAGGTATATTTCATCATTTATGAATGTCAATGCCATAGTTGAATGGGAATGATGGCGTTATCGAAATATGTTTAAAACAATTGCTTGTTTTCAAATAGGGTGTCTGAAATTTTCTCAAAAAGTTAAATTTTTATGTGTGCGCTGACGTTTCACACAATGGCCGCTAGTTTTGAGTGTTTTTCGTCAATTAACTTACTGAATTTTATTTTAAAAATAAAATATTTACTTCCCGTTTTAATGCAAAAAATAAAAGGATTGTTCACTTATGAGACAAATAAAAATCTCTTTCACTTTTTGTACATGAATACCAGACGACCAGTCAAGCACTCAAATAATTCTTAATTTTTCGGAAGTGGAGTGCTATTAAAATTATACTATAACCTAAGTAGGTACTCGATTTTGGTAAACAATTAGTAGGTTTGGCACAGCCGGGCATGATAAGCGGTGCGACTGCGAGCAAGTTAAGAATTGCACGTTGCCAATGAATAATTGAAGGTATCATAACATCTTTACATAAGTTCATTAGAGCGGGCGGTAATCGGATACAAAGTGGACGCTTAGTGTCGCGTGCAACGTTGTGATTTATGAATGCGTCGGAGCCACGTCGGAGCGATCTGCGTGAGACCGCCGCCTCCGCTAGAAACAGCGTTTTGTTCATAAGGTATTCAAAATGATATAAATTTTCTATCTTGTCTTGATTTTTCGAACATGGAGCTAAAGTTGTAACATACCATATTATGTAATTTTTCTCAGGTATATAACATATGCGTTGACTCAATCCGGGACTTGCTACTCTATCTATTACTTATGTGACCCATTCATCATAGCATAAAACCAACTACCAAATAGATGAAAGTAAATGTTGAAATTGCGGCTTACATACTTCTGTATAGTCCACACTTTATCATTATGGATACTTATCTTCCTTTTTATTCACCCTACTCTCATGTACATATAAGTTACTTAGCAATACGTTGTAAGGTAGGTAAACGTCGTGTTGAATATTCATTGCGTTTTATTGAATATGCCAGCGTGGTGTGGCACGTAGTGGCGTGGCGTGGCGTGACGTGCCGTGGCGAAGGAGAGACAAAGCGTGATATCACCGCGGGCCGGTTGACGCAAGCCGCTGTAAATCGCGCGGGGGCGGGGCCAATCGATACAGCGCGCGATAGCCGCGCTCCGTGATTTACCTTCCAAATAATAAAGTAACGCATCCAAGAATCGAATGCTGTTATCGATTATTAATTTTATAATTAACTCCGTGAGATTATAGGCAGGAGTTAATAGATGTTTTACATTCGAGTCATCGACCGTATGAGAATGATCCGTCATTGCGGTACCTATTCGAAAAAATGCCGAAGAAGCGTCGAGGGTCGCAGCCGGCCGGCGGCGTCATGCTGCCTACACACGACGGAAACTCTTCGCTCATGCATTATTCAAAGGCGAAGGCAAATACAAATAAATAGGCACGAAATAAATACAAACAGGCTGAATGGAGCCGCGGCGGTGGGCGGGGCCGCGCGACATAAATATCGGCTGCGCTGTCATAAGAGCGGAGGATATCTGGCCAGCTATTTTGGACTTGCGAGTTCGACCGGCATCGAAGCGACTTGTCACACCTTGTGAACTTTCTTTAGTGTTTAGTTAGTAAAACGAGTCATAAAGTACCATTGTAGGTATCTGGTCAGAATATTTTGTACAGACCTACTAGTAAAATTGTGATTAAAATTTAAATATTCTACTAAGAGGTACTAAACGACGTTAGGAGTGTAGTGAGTTTCATTTGTTTTTTGCTTTTTGCCTCAACATCATGATAATTCATAATCGTCATTTAATTTAAATACGTCTTACCCTGCTGGACAAAGGCTTTCCTCAAAGATCATGATAGTTTTAATATTCTTTAATCCCAACTTTCACACAAGCTAAGGCAAGAGCAAGAAAAAATGTAAGTAAAATACCTATTAGGAAAAAAAAGGTAAGTTTTACATTTTCATGAATATGAACCTACTTTGAGCAAGTTTTTTGGGCTTTGACTGCTTGATACAATATTCAAGCGTGACATCGCGTGACTACGACTAGTCCTGTTAATAATTCACTATTGAAATTGGAAAATTATAAATATATTATTTCAAACGTTAAGCATTTTTTCTTTTTCCAAGTAGATAGGTAACAATACTTGTAGTGACAAATGAGAAGGCTTTTAACGTTTCTCACTTCAGTACATAGAAAAAACTGGTTGGTAAATTATATGCGTAACGTAGGCACCTACGTAGCATAAACGTATTCTTCAACAAGTATGACAAATAAATATCAAGCGTAGGATTTTTTGATTGGGATTCAGTCTAACTGTTTTTTAAAAAATCTTCGTATTTAAATGGTGAAGGACATAACTACACCAATTTGTTATAATATTTTCGACATAACTTTGTAAACAGGCTAAGCTTTTGAAAACATTTAGAATTAAAACATACGCTAAAACACATTGTAGTCTTTCTAATACCGATAGATATATTTTAAAGTTCTATAATGCAAGTAAAAGTTGCCACGTCTCAAAAAGTGAAGAATTATGTATTTGGAACTGGCAGCTGCCAGTTTTTGCTAAAGGAAGATTGAGTATAAGATAAATTAAGATTGGCCTAAGTATCTTGTAGCCTGGACATTGGACATGCACCATTCAAACCGTAGACTACGGGCTAAACTGGTTGCAGTTGGTTGCAACTGTCTAGTCCAGGTGCTCCTTAAGGCTGTGAGACGGAATCCATATTTTCCTTTCAGCTAAGAAGCCAAAAGTAAAAAAATAATTATTTACTTATGTAGTTGCGTCGAGTGATAAATACCTATCGAGGTTGCATTATGTATGCAATATTTATCTTGCCTGCGCATGCGCCCGCTGCGCCCGCGCAGCCCTGCGACGCATCTCCTCTCCCGCCTTAAATTACGTGCAATTTATTGCCGAAGGGCCACATTAACTCAACATATAATAATTTACAAACAATTATTTCATTAAAATGGACAAGCTGTGTCACAAAATTCCATTCAACATTTATAAGCACCCGCCGATCGGATGTCATGAATACTAAGCAATGACGGGCGAGTAGCAAGTAGACGGGAAGTGACGGTATTTATCTGAATGAGGTCCATGCCAAACAGGGGCTTTAGCTATCGATCTTCAGAACTGCACATATTGAATATAAACCGACTCCTACTGCAACGGCCGCCATTAAAATAACTGCAGCTCCTGCAGTTTATAAACGCGAAACATTCAAACGCGACTGTCGTTATTATTGTCAGGTAATTTGTGGAACATAAAATTTTAATTGAAACCTCGGTCCAATTTTGCTGCAGTCAAGGGGAAAAGCGGACCGTCGCCACTTGTCCGCTGCTCGTAAATTGCGTGAATCGCCATAAATTGCACAAAATCACCAATTACAAGGATAATGTTGGGCTGGGCTCTGCGCAGGCGCACGTCTTTGCTCCACCCGCTGCGCCGTGTCGCACCGTGCTGCAGCGTGCGAAAACAAAATCAACTTTATCTAATTTAACCTGCTTAACCCGTGTTTTAACTATGTAATAGCACTGGGCTCATGGGCACCATTAAGTGATAACGACGTGAGCGGGAACGCATCCTGAAACAATTTTGTACATAATGTAGATAATTAAGGGATTATACTGTGCGTGTAGTACCCACGCTCCGTAAAATACAGCTTTTTACTTTAATTCTTAAAATAATACGTACTATTACGTACGTACAAAAAATAATAATTCATAAATCACGAACAATTATACATCACATTACCTTGTAACTTTTAGGGCAGCCGTAGTAGGTTATAACTGAACCAAAACATAACTTTTAATCGACATCGATAGACGTAGTATAGGAAATAAAACGTTAAAAAGCAATGGAAATTTTCAACACTAAGAGATCTAGTTATTTCAGTCGTTATTTTCACGACCACTCGTAATTATCTATCTTTACAGAATCCCAATTTCTTAACGTCATTAAATCATTTGACGTCATTTCAAATCTCTGCGCTTCTCATTACTTGTAAACAGGTTGTTGTTAGAAGTTACATTTGGAGCGTGATCCTCGGTGCTGCAGACCGGGTGCGCACGCGGCGACGATTTAATGGACAGCTCACGAGCGCGCCATTACTGACCATCCAGACTGCGAACCTCAATGTCATGGTAATGTAATTTACCCATGCATAACTTTACCAATTTAAAAAATAATATTTTGGCCTTGGAACCAGAACCAAAACGAATTAATTACGGTTATTTTTTTTATTTTTTTCGTCACTTTAAAACATTTCTACTATTTCTAAAATTTCCACTGGTCAAAAATACACCTTACCATGCGCACAAGTTAAAACCAGAGACCCGTTGTTTGATCAAATAATCTTAAAACGAAATTATTAATATTATACTAACTATATGTGTAATATTGAACAATTACTAGTCATTAGGTTCGATGAAATGCATTTCTGTTTTCAAAATCCATTGGCTATTAGGCACGCAGGCAAGTCGACTGCTAGACACTGCCTGCAGGTAACATAAAATATTCAGTTGCAGATACATAAGGTTAACGGCCGATTTGACCGCAGTCTTAATCCACGACTTTAAATACATAATGACACCAATTTGGTCTTAAAATTTTAGCACGAAAATCTCATCAGGCCACGAAGGATTGTCCTTTAAAACGCGAGGTCCTGCAAGGATTGCCCGAATAAAAGGCGGTGTTATTATGTTGGTAAAACAAAATTCCACGTAATAGCCTCATTATGTGGCGAAAATTGTTCGAGAGATTTTTTGTGTGGTAGTATAAATGTATTTGTAATAGCTTTTAGAAATATTGCGAAGCGGGTCAGGAATGGGCCGGCGTCTGATTACCGAAACCTGATTTATTTTCCACCTCTAATAATGTTGTAAGGGCGGCGCACACCGAGATGTTTCTAGTATAGGTACTAGGCTTAAAGTAAGTAGGCTTCGTTGCCCAACCTGCCAGGTGGATCGACGACATTATTAAGGTTGGAGAAACGAATTGAAGAAGGGCAGCTCAAAGTAGAAGTGATTGGGTGCGGGCATAAAGAGGTTCTACAGTGGAAACGGCGGGCTGATGATGATGATGATGACCCTATAAATATAAAGTGACAATCCCCATCTGCCAGCCTGCCGTCATAACATCCCTTTACATTGAGAACGTCACATTAGGTGTGATTCAGGAAAAGACAAATTTAAAACCGTTTTAAACAACACAAAATTAGTTTAATGCGCATAGGTATCGCCATAATAAGGTTTATAATTAAACAGAGTATATTAAAGTTATTTGTTTAAATGGTTTTAGGAAAATTAATTAAGATAAAACATCACCGAACATTGGCTTAAGCATCGGCCAGTGTGCGGCGTGGGAAACGACCCGTAGCCAGCGGCCTCCATTACGTCATTATTTTCTATATTAGATTCTACACTAAATTGAAGATTAATAGTAAATCGATATGGTTAATGATGCTATCAAATTATGAGATAGTTTATCGAAATAAATCTTGTTCTAGTAGTTAGATTTTCAACAGGCTCGATCGTTGTTTAATTCTATGACTTTGTTGCTGTGGAGGTGCCAATGTTGTTCTTAAAAGCACTGTGGGTTATTAGGCACAGTACATTAAATACTTCTACTGCTATTAATTAACAGTACGTATAACAAGCTACACAAGTAAAATAATTGAGTACAAACGCGAACTAAAATGATTACAAGTAGACAAGTTCATTGTGTTTCAATAAATTTTGTAGAAAGGCACTCTCTCAAAATCCTCCTTGCAAATTACCTAACCAAATCGTTTTTAGAGATTTTTAGTATTTTCCATATAAAACACGGTGGTCACAGTGAAATGATTAGCCCTTATTAACTTACCTAAAATATCCAATCAATATTATGACGCGCATAAATCGGTTAGCGTCAATTGGTCGTAATAAACTGAATGTTAATGAATCGTTGTGAGATGTGTCATAAAACGAGCCACTGGTTCGTCGCGGCGCCGCGGGAGGCCGAGGGGAGGCCTAATTGATTTGTGCCCCAGGCCACAATCAAAACAGATCGTATTTTATAAGACGTATCCTCACTGAGGGCGAGGGTGCGCGGAAGTCGACAAGCGCGGCGTATAAGCGCAGTGGGTGAAGAGAGAATGGTCTAGGTCGCGGTTTGATTCTGGTTAAAATTTTACCAAGTACCTACTGTCAACCAATTTGATTCATAAGCCACTGTAGAAGGTTGTCGCAATGTATCATCGCTGAGATATTATGACATTTATTAAGAAGTCATCATGACGTTTATTGCGAAAAAGTTCTAAAGTGGCCTATGTATAAAATTGGTTGACTGTACTTATATCACTACTGATGAAGACATAAGTATTTATTTTAACTTTGTTGAACATTAAATAATGCAGTGTAAAACGGGTTTATTGACATACCTAGTAGGTCAAGATTGAAGTCAAACCTCTACTAACTTCTGCAAAGTCAGTTCAGAAGTAGTTAGTTACTTATGTAGTATAGACCTCTTTTACCAATTTCTATAGGCCCTTATTAAAAATACTGAAAAGGGCTCGAAACATCGGAAATTAGATTAGCGTTGCATTATACGCCATATAATGTTTTATTTCAATGCCCACACGGCGCTTAAATAAAAAAATATTTTTTCTTAATGCACAAAAATAATATTCAACAAATATTCAATCACAAAGTGAAGCTACCAAATTTGCACCCGTGCTCTGTTGCAACTTCTAATGTGCTCAGTGATCAAACACAAGAAAATCAAATGATCATTTGATAAATGGGCCTCGGGGGAGCCCCGCTTTGTCGCGCTCGTAATGCGGTCAATTCGCGAACCTACCCATGAGAGCGCCATGGGAAGTTATTTATTTACCCCCAGTACTTTAATCTGCGTTTTGTTAGGAGTTCGGCCTTTTATTTAGATTAACGCTTGGTTAAAGTTAATCTTGTTTTTTGTGTTTAAGTATATTAATAAAAAAAACTAAATTTCATAATTATTTCAGTCGGTCTCACAGTAAGTACAGTCAACCAATTTAATTCATAGGGTACTGTAGGTACTTAGAACTTTTTCACAATGAATATCAAAATGAGTTCTGAATAAATGTCATAATATCTCGGCGATGACACATTGCGACGACGTTCTACGGTTGCCTATGAATCAAATCGGTTGATTATTCCTTATGATGGTCGAGTTTTTTTTCTTCAGGCACCCACTGGTCAATCTCCCTTCATCCTTGAGCTTTCAAGGAAATATGTTATGTTATAAAAACACTCTCTTTGGCTGCCTACAGAGCAATATATTTCAGATATTGTAATCATGATTAGGCTGCCTTAATTACTTCACATCACGCTAGTTTGCTTGTTTATCACCGACGTGTTGTAAAAAAACGCATAGTAAGACTAAGTTCCTACAATGGCAGACAGTGTATACATCTAGACAGTAAATAGATCAGGCGACTGCAGCATTAATCACAACGTGCCTGATCCGATCCAACGTCGAGGGAGAGCTCTTACGTAATAAATCTTTCTGGCAACTGCAATGCAGTTTAGCGCTGCTGGCTGCGAATGACCGAATCAAATTAATACGATGATGTCGTCAACGTACACAACCTATACCAAACTTTATTTAAGGTTAGGATTGTTTAATGCAAATGTGAACACCAACAACTTTTTTTGCTTCATTCGCAAGTTATTTTTTTTGTTCTGTAATCATACAAGTCGATTTTCACCCTTTTCCAGTTACTCGGATTAACTTGAAATTTGATATGGGTAGGTATGTAAGTCTGATGACTATGCGAATATAAAGAACCATCGTCACAGAATCTGGATGGCTCTAACATAACCGACAAATTTTTATTTATCTCTGTGCCTGCCTTTTTTGTGACACTAGTTAGACAGAGACGCATGCATAAATTAAACTTGGACCATCATGTTAGAGCCGCTGTTAGAGATAAAAGTTTCCAGTGTTGTGTATGGACTAAAAAACTTATTCCACGTAGCGTACTATTTTCCATTGACGTTGTTTAAAGTAAAGTTGTGTTGGATAATTTTAAAGTGGCCACTGACTGATGGCTTTACTCTGAATGCCCTTTGTATGACGTTTAACGTAGGCATGTAGCATTTGTGGCAGTGCAGCGCTCGAGCGGCACGCGCGCGGTATGCGTCTTGCGCCCACGCAGCATTGTATGCAAATAGCAGGTCGCAGGTCGCCATTGGCGCAGGCCGGCCCTTTCCACTCTTTCTTTTTGGAAAGTCCATTGCTCTGCCACGATTTATTTTATTACCAAAACAAAATATGATCTTTATTTACAATCGATTGTTTGTATTACTTGCATTAAAAGTATGATTTGAATTTGAGTTTATTAAAATTTTAAAGTGAAATTCTTTTTAGTGGAAATACAGTCCGCATCACTAGGTAGGTAAATTAAAGCGACGAGAAACTCAAATATATATTTAAAGAAGTTATAACCATCTTCCCTATGGTCAAATGGAACTCTATCGAGTTCAGATCGCATTTTTTGTATGTATGTACGAGTAACAATCGTATAATCTGTAACACATACATATTATTATGCGTGATTCCTCAACCTAACTTATACCTATGAAAATGCGCATCTATCAAAAAAAGAAGGAAGATCAAGCCAACGATGGTACCTTTGCAGTGCTTTGCATAAAGTGTCACGGCAAGGCGATCACGTTGCCTATAATGACAAAATAAGAACACCTGTGTCACGTACATTTAAGCACCTATTTAGAGCCCGCCACGTGTGCAGGTACGTATGAATGGTTTGGAATTCCGCCGAATCATGGCGGGAAGGCCATTGTGACCAAATCTCGACAGCGACAAGCCGTGTGTCACGACATGAGCCTAATTGTGAATGAATGGGGGGTCAGAGATCGACATGCTTCAGCATCGATAGTAATAACATATCTACCCATTTCCTGTTATGAATATCAACGTGAAACTTTTCTGACTAGGTATTTATAGCGTATCGATAACGCCCCCTATAATTTCGGCGTAGTATCTCGTTTATTTTTCTAGTAAGTAAAGTTAAACCTTTTCTTTCATCAAACTTTTTCTTAGTGAACCGTTTACCGAGTAACTGATTAATATTAAATTGAAAAAAAAACCTGATGAAATTGAATATTCAGAAATTAAGTTGCAGTGTTCATGTAAATTTTGGTAGAGCTGTACATTCTGATCAAATACAAGAAAACGTTATGCATACATTAATTTTAAATAGTTATTATTCTCTAAATTATTGAAATAGGAGGGACAATTAGGAGGCGTCGATGCGACCGCAGATAAGGCCCTCATGTAATTAACCTTAGTTTTTTCCAACTCCTTGTCCGCTCAAGTTTTCGACATTTTAACGGTTACTTCACAATAGGGGAACCTAGTTCAATTACCGTCTACGACTGATAGCTGTAAAATTAATGCTAACGTGAAAATTCACGTCCGTAGACGTGTTAGAAAGTAGGTGAACATTAACAAACAAAAGAACTGGATTGAAGAGAATTACTTATTCTTTGTTTGCGAAGTGAATGTTTTTAAAATAATTTTAACCGAAAAATGTCCACTCATGAACATACGCCGTCCGTATCCGTAGAAGTCGCCACAACGACCGGTCCTGACTGCTTACATCCAGCGGATCCATGTTGTGGCGAGCCTGCCCACGCTGCTTCTTCTGGTAACGCGGTCGTTACACAACATACTTGTACATTTGTTTATCTGTTATATCGTTCCCGTCCTAGCTAACTGTCGTATCTAACAAGTGTTTAAGTGTGTAATTTAAATATACTGCAGTGCCCTCAACAACAGGGTTTCATGTTGGAAAAATTCATAGGATAAGATCCGAAAATGTAATACTTACCCATGAAAGCGATAAATAAATGATATGATATGACAATCTGGCGTAACTACACAGTCACTATCTCTATACTACAAATACCTAGACTGCAATGTACACCGATTTATAAAAAAGGCAAAAAGATTTCAAAAACTTTATTAATTTCTCAATTTAAGTCAACAACTAAGAAACTACAGTAAAAAGTACCTACCACCAAATGCTAATCGCGACAGTTAACGGGAAGGGCGTCGATAATGTCGATATATCTCCATAAATTCGTTATTTGTTACACAACATTATTTGCTTTCATTCTATCCTTATCTTTTCTTTCGTACAGGCTAAAGGATAAAAGTGTTCTTATAAGTCGATGAGCTAAGCCAGAGTGTGCCGCAGATAGAGACCGTAGGTACCTACGCGAGGATGCGTCCTGCCCGCGTCCAGAAATTTACTGTCCATAATTACAGGGTTGCCTCACTTAATTGCAGTGGCCGCTCGTCCCGCCGTCGCTGCCCGCTTTTTTGACTAAATAAAAATTGACTAATATTCCTAATAAATAATGAACTCTCCATTCTCAGAGCTTCAAAGGGATCACGGTGTAGATTTTGGCCGATTAAAGTTTGAAGGCTAATCGAAAGCCGGTGCACTTTAAGTCAGGGTAAAAAATATTAAAAAACTATTCGGTAAAATTAAGTTACAGATAAGATTGCCCTTTAAGCAGTACTTTTCCATACTTTAGCTGTATTAAGTAATTCATCAAATTCCTTTTAAACTGCGCGATTGCCACCTAATCATTTTAAATTGCAAAAGAATAACTTTAATACGAATAAATTTCTCTTATCGTATTAGCGGTCGAAGATTTATCCAGCGAATGCACCGCGAGCATCGGGAACGAATTTTAGTAAATATATCATAATTTAGGGAACGAGGCAAAAACGCGCGCACCTCGTTGCATGTTGCTTGAGGCTCTTCTTATAATTGCAGGGTTTCACTCAAAAGCCCTCAATTATAAAATAATAGCAGATGTGGATCATAGTAATAACAATTATTATCACGCTCGCTCGCTATCATTACCGTTGAAATATGGCCGATACGCGGTGTATGCAAACTTCGGAATTCCGCGGCGGCCCGCGGACCGCTGCCTGCTCTCCACTAAACGTGTTCCTTCCTTGCACTTTCCTTGAGATTTCTTTAAGTTGAACAAATAAAAAAAACAAATGTTCATCTTAGTATTCCATATATAATATTCCATAGATTTGATATAATATTTCATACATTTCCATAGAACAAAGAACTGTGTTGTGATTTTTCGATAAAATTTAATTTGGTAATGTCATTTGCACTTTTAAAAGTTCAATTTAAATGCCACACAGTTCGCTAAGTATCAGTGCTTTGAAATAAACTTACTTATATAAAAAGAGTCTCATAGTAAATTCCAACATTAGCTACAATACGAAGTTACTAATAGAAGCAGTTAAAGATTAATTCAAAAACATAGTATAGCTATACGAACGAATGTATTATTCTGGTCTAACTTAATAACGTTAACTTGTAATACGCCAATTATTCAAATTCTCAAACAAGTGGACTGCCCCGCCTCTTTGCAGTCGCAATCTTAATAAAGACTTCCTAGATGCACTACAAAGGTATTTTATTTACTTTTATGAAATATGGTCCGGCGCGTGTAATTTTAATTAAAGATAGCGTTTAATTAAAGTTAATCGTTGAACAGTTACAGCGGATGAGATCATGTCGACTGCGCTGAACGAGCTCGCTTTAAAATAATTGCATTCTTCTGACGATATTGACTCGCTCTTGTACGTGTCGCTCGCTTTTGAAACTTTCCCATGGTTTTATTTATTCAAATTGCGAGAGATCACTTTTATTTTGATCATATTATTGAATTTGGCAATAAATATACGTACGAAAGAGTTCCATTATAGGCTGACAGACAACACACAGCTTAATTCGCTGAAGATAGAAACAATTTGGTAAATGTGCTTATGGTAAATACCAGATCTAGGAGCAGTGGCCCACGTTGATTTTGGAACAAAGGCTTGCCTTAGATTTTTCATTGTATCTACTTCTAAAGGATGCCATAACTATACATCTTACTGAGTGTATTTCATTCAAATTTCAAAATACTGGCGTTTATCTACTTCAACAGTAGGTGCTTAGTTATATGTATATATATGGAGCGGTGATCGAAGCGGCATCAGCCGGGCGGGTCACAAGTAAGTAAGTAGAGCGGTCTATTGGCGAGTCCGCGGGCGCGCTATCGCCCATTACCTCGGCAGCCCGCCGATTAATCATTGCTCCTCTACCGGATAATTCGGCGGTTGATTTACTGAAAAACAACATGTTATTACGGGATAAATCTCTATCTAGAAAAGCTAAGAAGGCCTAAGCGCGCCCCTGATTTATGGAGCCACCGGCCATCGGCAACTTGCATTTGATTTGTGTTTCACGTTAAACTCTTCGTCTTTAGTTGAATTTTAATGAATGGCTACAAAATTATAAACTGCAGCCTCTAATTATAGTTTGTAGCATCATTGACTATTTCTTTTAGATCTGTAAATTGGAATATATGGTTTTGAATATCGTAAGTATACGTTTGAGTGCAACGCTATGATTAATTTAGACACTTTCATAACAAATGCATTTGGTGTTTTGTATAAACTTAGTTCGCTTTTTTTGTTTTAGTTCTTTCTGGTCTTTCAGTTTCTTATCTTCTTTTAATTTGGCGAACTTTTAATGTACAAATTGTTGTGCAGTATAAATAAGAATAAGTGGTTGTCTAATTCAGACGCAAATCTCACGCGAGCGCGGCATAAAGTTGCGTCCATATATCCGCCAGGCCCGGCGACTTACCCTTTGGTATTGGCGTGGTCGTAACGTAATGCTCGCGCGCAGATAATATCTTGATTTATTGCGGCTATCAACCCCCCCCCCCCCCCTCCCGCCTTACTCCTCGCCGTCGTGTTCGTCCTCTTTAAACGTCCTAAACTCACCTTTCCGTGCCCGACAAGTATCTTTCTCATGCCTGGAAAGCAAAATGTCTTTCGAAGACATAATGACATATATAGTTAGGTGAAATGTTTAATAACTGTACCATACTTTAAAAAGACGGAAGAATAAACGTACTGGTTTTATAATAAAATTAATTGAAAATAAGGAGGAATTCATATCTAAGTCGATTAAAGCCGTGAACACAGCCCAGTAATGGTTGCAATCTCGAACTCCGATGTTGAACGTATTTTATAATTAATACACGGGTCGGTTACGTTATGGGACTATAATGTTTAATAATTAATAAATCTATCGCTGGGCCATCTCAGGCATTTGGAGGCGTAGTCCGTTGCGGTAAATTAATAAAGTCTTCCGAGTGTTGCATGGTTTAATAGCCGCTAATTTTATCTCGACGACGCGGCATCTCCGGCGTCTCCGCCACGACGCGCTGTCTATCTTCCACTCATCTACCTATTCAATTGGCACTTAAGTCGGCGTGATGTTGCGTGGACAGTATAAGATTTATTTCGTAGTAACCTTTTACAATCTTGATCGCCTTAATTAATTAATAATAAATTAATTACCAGATTTTAAATTGTACGAACATCAAATATTTATCGGCTTGCCTTTAGTTTCATGTTTGGTAATTTGGAGCGCTTAATAATACTTTTTTTATGGTCGTCAACTGCTATTACATGTTTAATGGTTCAGTTTATCTTACCCTTAAATATCGGCGGAATTAATCAAGAGCGCAGATACCGACTCGCCGGCATATCGAACGCGTTTATGAAGTGGATCTTATAAGGCTTTGGCGGTTTGTCACTGTCTCGGACCACTATGGGACATCAAGTTGATACACCTACAACATTGAATTAAAACTAAGCTATTAGTATAAAGTTCATTTACGACGCTTAAACTTCACTTATTTGCTGCGCGAAAAACCTGACATCTCTTAAGAGTATAAGCAGCCTCGTGATGAAGGTACCAACAATAATCAGTTTTAACACCCATTCAACTCAATGTCCTCCTTAAGCAAGGAATATGTACCTAAGTATTCAATAAATATAAGACTTTCGGTCATAAAATGTAGCGCAAAGCATCGCGCGGCATCCATCACAAAAAATGCAGAGTGGAAGCTTCGACAAGCTCACAAAAGCTCGTAAAAGCTCTCGACTATTATGTAGTTATTGTTACAGGGTGGAAACACCATTATTACACGGGTTGGCTGGTTTATTTTGTTGTTTGGCACGTCGCGGCGCGCTCGCCGCTGTCAGGCTGCACACTCGCGGCTCGAGTGCAGCGTAGCACCGACATGCGAACGTTGCCTACATGCACTTTACGAGCATGCTTGTTTTTACTGCAAGTGCCTGTCTTATCTACCCAGCTCACTTTCAAACTTTACTCAAACTGATACTTGGATTTTATATCTACTTACGATTAGATTTTTTTTAAAGATTGTGTGAATACTCAAATGTAGTTAAAAGATCCGAAAAAAGAATAAGCAAATTCCTGCTCCAATAATCTCATGTTTCTATGTGAGAAATCCAACAAAACCTTGCAATGTTTCACAACACAATTGCTCTTAACTCTTAATCCTATTATGCTTGTAAACACTCGGGTTGACATTTCAATATCCGTCAAGTGAACATCTCTTATACGACACCTCATTGTCTGCGGCTCTGTTCGGTTCCGTTCGGCGTTAGATGGATATCTTTATTCCGGGATCACAAGAGATTTTGCATAGGAAACGGTCGTCAAAATCGTCAAATATCTAACCATTGACAAAGACTTGAATGGAGCTCAGCGAAATCCATGCCAACAATACGCCCGTGTGATCACACGTGTTTTGATCGAAATTTGGACGTTTTAGGTAGCCAAGCTTATGTATATCAGTAGCGATCTTTGGTTCGATGAAATCGTATTCATGAATTGCAGTCTTTGGCATTGATAAATAAGTATTTATCGTTCATTTCTGATGCTTATGGATGGGTATTAAATGACAATAAAACGCTCTACTTAATGTATTTTTTGGTATGAAGTAGTAGTGGTTGAAATTGAAAATTACTTTAATTCTATCCTCCGATAGCTTAGCACAGTTATACGCTACCTTGCACCTTTTGCAGACGGCTTGGTAACTTGAAACCGTTTCGAAGTTGCAAGTCTTTAAATGCATTGGAAGTTGGTGTAGAATTGCAACCGGATCCGCACCCTTTTCTAACCTTTTTGGTGTATAAGCACAGGGTAACACACGGTATTCTGACCGAATTTATATATATACACTCGAGAGTAATTAACAACCAGTCACGAGCTTTTTTACTCGACTGCGCGACGCAAAGGAGGGTAATGTGTTTAGCAACCTATATATGTATGTATGTTTGTTCCTTTGTGGCGATCTAAAGACCAAACGCGTGGGCCGACTTTGATGATTCTTACGTCAATCGATTCGTCTTAATCTTGCGAGTGTCACTAAAGACATGACACTAATCAAAATTCAGTATGGCGACCACCAGACGCCATATTGTGAAAAAAAAATAAGTCGACGAACTATATTAAGTGGGGTATCATTGGATAGGCATTTGAAAATAATTTTTAGATTTCTCAAATCATTTTTCATTTTGAATGGCCGTTTAGGATCTAAAACGATTTAAAGTTGGTTAGCAACCATTCTCACTTAATCCGAACTAAAAAGTGTAAAATAAATAAAGTAAATTTATTTAACAAAACTTCAGAACTGGTCTTGTTTGTCTTTTCAGTTTTGATTTACTTTCTTAGCAGTTGGATTTTTGATTTTTAAAATTTAATATTTGATACGCAGTAACTGCTACGTAACTCAGTGCGTCGCATTATAAATAGCCCAGTAAGAGAGAGAAGCACTGAGTTACGTAGCGAGTAACGGGGCGTTGAAAAGTTACGTGCTAGGTGCATTGGACAGGATAACCGGACATTGGTTGCATACTGAAATTCGAATATATTCGGATACCAAAGATTGTAGCGCATTAAATGTCTTCATACAACATATAATCAATTTATTTGAAAATGTTAGTAGTGGCTTTGATCAAGTATCTCTTTACTAATGTAGATCAGCACAAATGTTTGAAAAGGCTAATATATTTATTGGACTGTTATTACACCTAAGGTAAGAACACTAGATAGATTCATTTTATATATTGTATCTATGTGCACGATAATCAGTCAGCAAAATGTGATTGATTCTACTGAACAGCTGATCGACTAAGGCGTCAGTTTTCCTCCGAAAAAATATTTATTCTTTCAAATAAATGCGATTCAATATATCACGCCCACCTAGATATCTCATCTATAGCGCAATAATTAAAATAACATGATAAAATAGTTTTTTGCATGGCAGTTGGACCGCGGAGGCGGACTGAGGGCGGCGCGCCAGCTGCGCGCGCGTCGCATTGTGCACGCGCTTGCGCACTGAAATACGTGTAATTAATAAAATAAAGCCAAGTTCGATGAGATTTTAAAATAGTTATCGAATAAACTTTCCTAAGTACAAATGAATCTTATGGAATACATTTTATAGAAAATTCTGTAATTTGTCCAGACCACAAAAACAAATATCCGTTTCATACTTTCCAACTATTATATTTGTCTGTATTACGCATATCTAACCTGTGGATTTGAAACTGAAACATTGTCATTAATACCCATTTGTTTGATTGTAAAACTCAAAGTACAAAAAGCGAGTTCTGAAAAATACCCAGCAGTGTTGTCCATTCAGCGTTATTTTCCCAAACAACTGTATCCAGGCTACCCACCGAGCCTTGTTACTCGGAGTTGAAAGCTTTGTGAATAAGTGTTAACAGGAACAATAGAGTAACAGTAGTATGAAGGGCCGCGCCGGCGCAGCGTGCGCGAGATTACAATAATTACGAAGCACGCGCGCCGCACCCACGGCACTGTAATCACTATCATTTGCGCATGTTATTCTATAATCCATACAAAATACCCTCCCTATCGCTGGCGACATCTACGCTTTGTTCACGGCATTACCCAGGTTCTGTGATTTCTTATTTCGGATGACCCATTGACCTGGACCACGACCGGCTGTAGTGATCCAGTGGGCAGGGAAGTTCACGAGTGGTTACTGCGTACAAACATAAGATGAGCTAATGAATTGATGAAGTGCGAGGAACACCGTTCAAGGCGGGCAGATCATACGATGAGTCATTGTACAGAGCCTTTAGAAAGCTTTGTGTCTAGCGGGTAGACGAACTTTGACTGATAAAATGCTGCGTGATTACATTAGTACGTATAAAAGGTTCGATATATAAGTATTTGAATTGTCTTGAGTCTAAAATCGTATAATGTACAGGGTTAGGCGGATCACCAGATAAGGTACAAGGCTACGAATGTAAACTTCTAACAGTGAAATCTTAGTTTTGTACCCCATTTATATTAGTGTCACAATATCGCCCGCTCCGTTTTAGGTCCACTGTTATATCCGACATCATTTAAATACGATAACCTATTATAAGCATTTGGTACGCAGCAAATACAAATGAAAGGCACATCTGTTACAGAACGTGAGTAGATTTCGCGTGATATCAATAGTGAGGAAAGTGTATCCTGTCATACGAGCCGTATCCGCCCCCGCACAGATTGGGGCGAGGTAAAAAATGGACCAATTTTTATAATAGTCGCGGGGGAAACGGTCCAATATTCTTTATTATGAACCGGAAACATTTATTACCTCTGAAAAAAGTACATTTATTATTCCGTAAGAGCTCTAGTCATTAAATACGGCTTGACAGTTAGGCAGTACGCGCTTACGAAACACCACCACGCCATCCAGTCTAAAGCCATAGAATAAATAAAAGTACGAAGTCTTTCTTCGAGCAAAAAAGGTTTTTAAGTATAAGATTAGTCCTACTATATGCCTTTCTGTTTATCGTATAACTTGTATTCATTTGCGCGCGCACTAAGTTTATTGCGGCGGCACCAGTGCAGAGGTGCGCTAAACAACTTGTAGCTTCGGGAAGTGCGCCGCGTCTGCTGTGGCACAAATTACCGCATCTACCTTTGTGGTATGCGCTTCTCATTCTTACCAAGCCAGTAAGACACGCAAAGCCGTTTCTTTATCACTAAGAAAGCGACATCAACTCAGCGACATGGCACTCACATCAACTCGGGCTAGCTTTACAGGTACATTTATACATGAAGTAAAGATTACTCAGTCTCTTTAGGCTAACGTAGTTTAACTATGAAGTCCTTACTCTTTCCCTATGCCAGTCTGTTTGTATGCTACTATCACTTTTGCTCGAAAAGTTGAATGTAAGAACGCTGAAATTTTGTACACATATAGATATCCCCGCGCACAACATAGATACTATAGATACATGTAATATAGTAGAACAACCACTTGACTTATTTACTCAACAAAAACAATAACATTTCCCCGAGTGTGAAACCATAAATCATTCGTTCCACGTGGTTTTCATGATTTATGACATCGAAGTATTATTCATTTTAATTGCTAGTTTTCCGCCCCGATTCGTGCTCTCCGGGACTTTCGTTTCTTTTTCAGGTTAAACCCTTTTGGGTCTTAAGTTATTTAGTCACTTATCATCTTGTATACATAGCATGAATCTTCTTGATACGTGTTAACTCGCTGCGTCAGTACGTCTCTATCTTACTAGCACAGTAGGCGAGAGACGCACTGAGTTACGTCCCGAGTTAACGCGTATCGAGACGATTTGTGCTAGGTGCACGGTAAATATGCAATATTGTCTTTTATTTTAAAAAGAAAGTAATCTACATAAAAATGAATCAATAGTAACATACAACTAGCAGTCTTAGGAATCACAAACCCTTTTCTCAATGTCTAAATAACATTAAAAACCGGGTAAGAGCATTTCGGGCCATGCTCAGTTTATGCTTCAGTTTTAAATTTACCATCAACAAATAAAATTTTAACTTTAGATTACTTCCGCTTTTTAGCTGTGACAATCTTTGAGCATTGTGACATACAGATAGACGGACAGACGGACAGACGTAAAGAAACTGTAAGGGCTTCTATTTTAACTGTAGAGCCCTAAAAAAACAGAGAACTTAGGTACTATTAAGTTAATGTTAAAAGCGCTTCTCCTTTTGTAGAAAAATTACCTAGTTGTTTCAGTTTCTAGGATAATTGTACAAATAGGTTTGGTTATCAAATGAATTATGCAAAAACAAATTAGTGCAAGCATATTTGCAGAAACAATTTTTTTAGTAAATCTACCAACATCCATAGATGTATGTACTATAGGGTAAGAACGCTCGTTTGGATTATTTAAAAAAACCTTAATAAAAGCTTCTGTTGGATATTTTTTCTAAATACTCAAGGTAGGTAATGGCATTTGCTATAATTAAAAGCCCAGTTACCAGCCGCCATTATAAATTAACTATTAAAGTTCTACTAATATTTTACTTGGGTACCGCCTCAAAACTTTTGATTCTAAAAATACAGCAACACACATAAGTTTAGAATGGCCATGGGATCGGGGGTAGTGGGCCAGCAGTTATGAGCAAATGATCATATTATCCCACCCACACTACCAACAACTCCTTATCGATTGAGATCTGTGACAGGTTTCAGTACAAATAATGACCGAAAGCCCCGTAGCTATGTGTTCTGTAAAAAAACCCTCAAAATTCTCAAAATCAGCCAGCGGAGTAGCTAAATAATTAGTTCCTATTTCTCTATGGTCTTACGCTACGAGTATGTAACGAATGAATCGGGAAACACCACTTAAACCGTAGAAGCCCGGGTCAAAAGTTTGATTCGGAAAAATTGCATTACCATAGCCCCCGCCCAAGCCGCCCTGCCACGGCGCCGCCCCGCGCGGACAAACAGGGGCACGCGACCGAGACGCAAGATGTCTGAGCGAGACGCAGCCCGCGCCGCACCAAAATTCGAACCCTACAATTAGTAGGCGAGATTCGTTCGCCGCATCAATTCGTTAAGATAATTGCTCCGGGAATTTTCAATGAATTTTCGCGTGTGATGTGACCCGGCGATGCTGATGGGCTGATATGCATTGCGCGTACTACCAGCAGCACGGGGATCACCCCGTGCCCCATAATGGACCTAATCACTATTTTAATGAGGTAAAAATTACGTTTAATATTTTTATGTAGCTTGTTGCGCCGTTTAAAAGATTTTTAGCATGCGATTCTATACTATTTAGCATAGTTTTTTTTATATCGCAATTGAGTTGGTTTCATATTAGAATCTAGAGGTTTTTGGGGTCAAAGATTGAAAAATAGGATGAAATGAAATCAAATACATATTCAGAATCAATTCAATATTACTCAAAATATGCTTATGAATATGTAGTCATTTTAATGTTTGTATTAAATGATGATCATTTTTAATTTTTAAATCGTAAAAGTAAAAATCAAATACTGAACACAATACATGCCTACTTAAGTACCAGACGACCGTGAATTTTTTGTCGCTTTCATACGCAATCAAGCGAAAGCAAATTTATACGTAATAAGAGCCAGTCGAAGTATTTAGTAAGTGTTACTTCATCTTTAATTTATTTACACTCATACAATATAGTTAAATAAAGTGATAGAAAATTTACCTTCATTATGGGAATTATTACTCTACGGAAAGTAATCTGCGGATCGATTATTAAATGCAATTCTAACGTCCCCCTAATTTTATTACTAGATATACATTCAGTTTCATCTCCTCCTAACAACGAGACGCGACAAAATTGCAATCGAATGTTTTAAAAACAAAATACGACCGCACAACTCAGGCAAAATAGCCGCGTCATTTCTCTGGCTATCAAACAAAAGACGCTCATGGAAATGCCATGGGGAATGCCTGCACAGGCACAATGCTGCCAACAGACCGCGAACGGAATAAAAATATTTAATTGGTATGATTACTTCGTACAAACACCTCCCGCGGCTCACAAAGAGAACATGCCGTTTCTTCTATTGTCGATCAACGCGCTGCTAATCTGATATTTTATTGAAATTTAATCTCACCTATTTTGTGAGCTTGAATGGTGATATTGATTAGAATTAATTCGGTGTGTTATTAGCTAGTGTCGTTGCTTAAACACATTGAATGTTTTTTGTTGTATTTGTAAAAAGAATTACTAATACACCTAATTATTATAGCTAATAATTAGGTATATTCGTAATTCTTTTTACAAAAACAGGGATTCAATTCTGGCATCGGTAAGTAACAGTTCTTTAAAAATCCTCATCAGAATGGGGTTTACATCAGTACATAAACCAAATGGAGGTTTTCAAAGCGTAGTGTAGATATACTAATACAATAGCATTAGTAGCTACGCTAGCGCTAGCGTTTATCGCGGACATAAAGCGTCTCTTTCGCACACGTCTATTGGTTAGAAAAGGACATAATGCTGTATAGCGACAAAAGCTAGCGTGCTATAGCCACAATTATAGTAGCTAGCGTTTATCGTGAACATAAAGCATTCGTCTCTCTCGCATACGCTTACTGGTTCGAAAAGGAAATACGCTTTATATCAGCGATAAAAGCTAGCGTGCTAAGACCTCAGTTTTAGTAGCATGCTAGCGTTTATCGGACACATAAAAGCATCCGTCTCTCTCGCATACGCTTACTGGTTAGAAAAGGATATACGCTTTATGTCAGCAATAAAAGCTAGCGTGCTAAGACCTCAGCTATAGTAGCACGCTAGCGTTTATAGGACACATAAAAGCACCCATCTCTCTCGCATACGCTTACTGGTTAGAAAAGGATATACGTTTTATGTCAGCAATAAAAGCTAGCGTGCTAAGACCTCAGCTATAGTAGCACGCTAGCGTTTATAGGACACATAAAAGCACCCATCTCTCTCGCATACGCTTACTGGTTCGAATAGGAAATACGCTTTATGTCAGCGATAAAAACTAGCGTGCTAAGGCCTCAGTTTTAGTAGCATGCTAGCGTTTATAGGACACATAAAAGCATCCGTCTCTCTCGCACATGCTTATTGGTTGGAAAGGGATATATGTATGCTTTATGTTAGTGATAAAAGCTAGCGTGTTATGACCTCAGGAGATGCAATGATACCGACATTAGGCTATGCAGCACGCTGCAACAGTGCTCGTGTAAACGGCCCTATCTTTATGGCCATCTGTACATTTCCGCTTCGCACTTCGCTACAAATGTCAACTTAGTTGTAAAATAAATTTGCAACAATGTTGTGGATCGACAGTTGAGGAGATTTATTTTATTATTTAAAAAACATACCTCCATTTCGAGTTAGGACTAGTCCACATGCGCGTTTACCTATTTTAGTGCTAATTTTGTATCGAATACATACTAAAGAACGTAAATACGCTAGTTATTATGTTAACGCCGAGTTTTACACTCAAAATATCATAGCATCAACGAGTTTAGATATGTCAAAAATTGTAAAAATATTATTTATACTACATTAAAAACCAAATTTTATCACATTTCTAATATTATGGTAATAAAATGAAATAGCCAACAAAAACGAAGAAAATAAACAGCTGTATTGTTTTACTGATAAAACATCCGAAAATTGTAAGAACGGATCTTTTTAAATCCCGTCACAATCTAGACACTACTTTTTGAAAAACTCTAAAATCACTGTAAAGTCTGGCCGGCTAAACACAAGCACAGTGCATCTAGCACGAAAATATACGACACGCCGTAACTCGCTACGTAACTCAGTGAGTCTCTCTCCTGTAGGGCAAGTTAGAAAGAGACGCATTAAGCTACGTTGCGAGTTACGGCGTGAAGCATTCCTGCTAGGTGCTGTACTTATTAGCCTAGTACGAGTAGGTTCATATAATTAAAAACCTGGCCATATTTGGTCCCTTCCTCGCTTAGCGCCCTAAAAATTAATCAAACACGAGCATAAAAAATAAGTCTTTGTTTTTTGCGGGTGGTAGGACCTTGTGCAAGGTCCGTCCGGATCGCTACCATCATCTTGCTAGCTAATCCTGCCGCTAAGCAGCAGTGCTTGCACTGTTGTGTTCCGGTGTGGAGAGCAAGACAGCCGGTGTAATTACTGGCACAAGAGGTATTCCATCTTAGCCCTCTGGGTTGGCAACGCATCTCTTTGGTGTTGCGGAATGTCTATTACCATCAGGTGACCCACTTGCTTGTTTGCCTTCCTATTTCATAAAAAAAATATAAGTCCTTTTAACGCAAGTCAAGTAAGAAAGAGACCAAAGATATTTGTCGCCTTTATAAGTGACAAACATAAGTGCTCTAGGACCCGGGAAGTAACACGTTAGCTGAGCTGCAGGTGAAAATAAAGTTATACAAAAAATAGGGGCTTATTCAAACAGTAGATATATGCGTCAGTAATTCATATTAGCCTGGCCTAATCTATAATTATTATAATGTAGCCTTAAAATATTTTTAGAGTCCACAATCAGCCAGTCATCATAATTAAACACAATCCTTTTAAACCGTATTAGAAAGAAGTGGCCCGAGAGTGCATAGCATTACCTAAAGGGCAATTACACTACATTAGAAGTGCTATTACACTAAACTTATTGCGTTAGGTTGTATCATACCTTGTATCTACGTATATTACCGTTGTATGCGTTTGCCAATACCCAGTTATTCGATTTCCAACCCTATTTTATCCATTGCAGAAATTTTATTAAGTCTACATGGAGTGTATAATAAAAATAAAATATTTCTTTATCTACCAAGTATCATCATTTTTTCGGGCTCCCTACGCGTCAACAATACCCAGGGCCTGATTTACTTACAAGCTAATTAGGCTAGACCCTAAGTTGTAAGGACAGAGAGGGAGCTAGGCCTTTTTAGACACAATACTGGGCTTTGCAGAATACCTTAAAAGTAAGTCAATCTGATTGATCGGCTGACAATAACGGGGATGGTTTCGAATATACGTCGTGTCCACTAGCAATTTGTTACACGACGTTATATTATTTGTAATCTTTTAAAGTATAATATACTAACAGATACTCATGTCATTTGTAACCTATGTCCGTCAGAGATAGTGTAGCTTTCTATTAGTGAACTAATTTTTTAAATCCAAGTTCCAGAGATCACCCCCTACAGACAAACAAACAAAGTTTACCTCTTTATTTTATTATTATTAGTGTAGTTGTAGATTAGTGTAGAAGTGTAGATTTAGGACAAAGCAATGCCAAAGCAGGCAAGTACGTCAAACAGAAAATACATTAAGTTCTTATTCCAATTCGGCATTAGGTACAAACTTCGCAAAGTCAAACAAAACATACAGCAAAAAACCAAAACACATCTTTTAACAAATAAAAAATTGCCCAACGATTCCTAGCTCTAAAATTACGCCAGTGCCAAAGCCAACTAGTTTCAGTGGCACTCGGCTAGGATACGCTGGATGCCGGCCGGGTCTCGCAATTACTGCCCCATAATTACAGGGCTGGCCGCCGCGGCGCCGAAACCGGCCGGCCGACGAATCTCCCGCCATAATTAAAAACGCTCCAAATTAAATTCGCTCGTGTGTACGCCGACTTATGATAGGTCTTTTTTAGGGACTTTCTAATTAGTTTTTTGTTTTTGGGCGTCCTGAGAAAATGGATGCTGTGTTGATCGTTACTAGGGATGACCTCGAATGACTTAGTGTTACCTATTACGAGTATGAAGCAACATTTTAAAGTCAAAATCAAACTTTCAAGAGTTACATGATTTCATAATTCTATTAAGAACAACTTATGTTTAACTTTATTGTTTGAATTGATTTTAAAACAGCTTACTTGCAACGAGTGTTTATTTATTACCAAATATTATTACACTCCCTAATACACCCTTACCCTTCTGTATACTCTCAATTGAAAGGCAGGCATGAAAACACAATCCACTCCCTGCTGGCGGCAGTCGGTTAAAAACTAAAGAAGAGAGAGGTCTGTCCTTTATTGCTAAGAAGCAATCTCTTGCAGGCAACTTTTGACTAATTCAAGCCCCTTATCTGAAAATTGTACTGGTTAAATATGATTAAGTCCGTCAAGAAGTATTTAAGAATTAATTTTAATAGTTTTTGTTTTACTTTTGCAGGTTAGTATCGACTCCGTGTCCGCGGAACACAAGGACATGAAGATCTTAGTAAGTACCGTAAGCCATTATTATGTCTGTTTATATATTTGAAACGATTTTAGTTGATATTCTATCGTTATGTTTATTTTTTATAATAAGGATGATAAAGTCGCTTATTATGTATGTAAATTCTTTACTGTACAAAAAAAACATAAATGACAAAAAGAGATAAAGTGATGTACAAAGACGAACTTATCCCTTTAAGGGATCTCTTCCAGTTAACCTAAGATTAATAAGTTAATTAGGTCCCGGGTGAAAAAGGGGTTAAATGGAGCTTAGTTTATAAGTGTATCTTAGGTGTATCTGCTTTGGGAATTTTTCCAAGTTCATAAGGACAAATTCAACAGTAGGGTATACATACTGGACAGACATAGTAACATAACATAGCATAACTGTTTTTCAAGCTTAGCTTGTCTTCGGTGTACCTAGGTTAGATTTCTTCAATTGATTTATTTCTTACAAATGTTGAATTTATTACAAGGTTAGTTACAAATGTTAAAATGAGTGTCAACAAGGCTCGATTGGCAACAATGTTTTGAGTAAAAACACGTTGCCAAACTAAAATGACACGACGCGCGCATAAGTAACTGTAAATGCAAAAAATACACGGTACAATGACTGGCAACTAACGGGGTCCAAACGTTACTATTAAGAAATAGCGACGTTTTCTTCAAAACAACTGCAATCGAGGGTTTCCTCAATTGCGATTTTCCAGCCAGGCACGAGGAAATTATATCGGAACGAATATCGAATGACGAAATCGATAATGTCGATTTCTCGTCATCGATTCGTCGGGCGGGCATTGTGATGGATGAGAGGCGTGAAATTCATTCGATGCAGCGCGCGCGCCGGTGCTGTCCGAGACATTGTAATGTCCGAGCTTTGTGCATAATGATGCAGAAAAGAAAGTAGAAAATTTAGCTTAAATAGTAAAATGTTTCTTGTGAAATAGTTTTTGATACCCTTAACCAATGGCATTGTGGTGTAATTTTTGTAGTGGTACTGAGTTAAAGAAGTCAAGTTATAATAAATAGCAGACGCCCGCGACTTCGTTCGCGTGGAATAGTCCGTCAGGGATAGTGTAGCTTTCTATCTGTGAAAGAATTTTTGAAATCGGTTCAGTAGTTTCAAAGATTACCCCCTACATACAAACAAACAAACAAAGTTTTCCTCTTTATTATATTAGTGTAGATGTAGATAATAGAGGTTTTAGCTCTGCTTCTTTTTCACTTCGACCAGCGTCTCATAAAGGTCACTGTGAGAAATCGTACCTATTCGCTCTGAGCTCATATCTTTAGTGCCAGATTACTTAAGAAAAGACACATTTAGGGCCGGACTTTAGTAATTTAACTTACGAGAAGATTCATTGGGGATTTTGTGAAATGCAAAGTTTAAGATAGTTTACTGCAAAACACAATGTACACTTTACTCAAGTCAGTAGGTAAATCAATGCGGGTCTATAGCGATACAGCGAGTCGCGGCCACTTGTGCTATAACCGAGAAGTTGGCGGTGCCGCGATGACTCGTCAAACTGCGCGCCCCGCGGCGCGGGCGCCGGTCCCGTGTCATCTTGACACCTATTTGTCACCGCTTGTAGAGTCCTTATTTAATTTCTTTTAATTAACTACGCCCCAAAGTAATGGTCAAACGCATTTGCTATGCCGTGTTATTTACGTTTTTTATCCAGCATATAGTCGCAAAAGAAAATTGTTAAATTTCAAATAGTTTTTTTGTTAAATATGCCGCTGTCTTTTAGTTAACAACAGAAGTGGCGAACACTCAAAAATATCTAAAATACTTATACAAGTTCATTACTTTTTTAACAAAAGAGTTGTGAGTAGATCTTTAAGACCTGTAGGTACCTATAGATCGTTCTCCAGTACCAGTCTGATGCTGATCCAGTATGAAACTGGAACTTGATTTCGGACTACAATACAGAATCGTATTTGTATCAGTATTTACAGCATCGTAGAGTTGACTCTACATATATACGTACATACACATAAATTTCGACACATTTCCATGAAAGTGTTTTTATAATATCGTTCTAGCACAGTAGAATTACTTACCCATTTATTTATAAAAGATTACCAACCTCTTTTAACTAAAATACTTATATTGTGTTTCTTTCATTCGAAGTCAAATCAGAAGGCACACCAGATAAACACAGAACACGGTAAACAATGTTGTATTTAATGTGAATTTTATGATGAGTATATTCTGCAACTGAAATTCGATGTACGCCCACCGAAACTAAAGTTACTCCTCTTTCTACTTTTCAAATACATATACAATTACTTATATAACTATATATGTACTGGAATGTACTTACTTGTACTTTACCATAGCTCTTACAATGCTGAAAGGTTTTTGTTTGAATACAATCTTCGATTGGAATGAGCATTAAATGCTCAATTGAAAGGGCTATCCATGAATAATGGCGCACAATGTGCATTGAGCGGGATTGAACCCGCAACCCGCCGCGGGCCTGGCCGCCGCGTGTGGCCGAATGTAAGCATTAGATATACAGTCAGCAACAGGTATATACAACAGTGTTTCAAAAAATGTCTGTATGCAACTCTATTGCTAAGAGAATAAGAGATCTTCTGCAATGAGGCCTTCGTTTGTGTAAGTATTCGTTGCTAACTGTACCTACGATTTGCAATGTTAGTAGTTTCCATTCAAATGCTGCAAGTAGAATTATAAAACGTTCTCTAGCGCTTATCTTGATTTTAGTTGTTAACATCATTTAATAACTGAATGTATGAGGATTCACGAATGTTTTAGATGGTATAGATATTTATAATTAATATAGTTAATACTTCTACCTATCTTGTTTGACAAACCTCCTCACAAGGAGTGCCTTAGAACCTAACCTTGCTTGCTTTAAAGTGTCTACGGATTTCTTGAATGAAATGTGGGTACGTTTCCATTATATGTATTTTTAGTGTCTTAGCTACTTACACCATACTTTGTCTTTAGTATTAATAGTAAGCAACATTCTAACCTAAAATTTCAGTTTCAACCATCGAAAGGTTGTTTATCTTCTTTTTTTTTTATTTATTTTTACTATATAAAAATAAGTCGGGTTTTCCTTCCTGACGCTATAACTCCAGAACGCACGAACCGATTTCCACGGTTTTGCATTCGTTGGAAAGGTCTCGGGCTCCGTGAGGTTTATAGCAAAGAAAGTTCTGGAAAAACATACAGCGCCATCTCTGCCATCTGGTGGCGAAACGGAGTTCGCCGGGTTTGCTAGTTATTTAAATAAAACATTCTAAAGTAACAAATAATAAATAATTTATTCTATCATCAGTCAGTTATTATTATCTGCACTGAGTCTTTTATTTAAAAAAAATTTTTAGAAATTAATTTGACTAATGACTAAATCAAAAGTTACCTTTGACTCTTAAAAAAGTAAATAAATACAAACTTTTGACTTAATGCGATGTGCAAGATATAGATCGCTGGCAGCAAAGCTCTTTAAGGTCTTAAAGACACGTTTTAGTTGACTTAAGCTATTTACCACATGCCTAAATATCTACCAAACTGCTATGTTTGGATGTCAAATAAGGTGATTTGTATGACTAGCGTTTAATCTTGTTAGGTCCTAACGGTATGTACTTAAATTACTACATCAGATGTAAATTAAGTTTCAGCCGTCAAGATAAATTACAGGTTGTCAAATTGTAGCCGTAGCTAAATAGCTTTGTTATGATTAGCACTGTAGTTATTAGATTTAATCTGTGTTGAGATAGCTACATAAGTTCTGCACTTAAATAAGTAGGTATATTTAACCCCCTAATTATCAGAATTAAAACTATAGAACAAAGTGCAATTTCATAAAAAAAAATGAAAGGGGATTTACTCGTGGCAAATCGACGTCTGGAAATAGGTCAAAATCAACCTTTGAGTATTTAACATTGAGATGCCAAGCCGTATTATCACCTAACAATTTTTTCTGCCAATTTTAGCGGGGGAGACGGGTCTAGTGTTGCCAGATGGCTGGGAAATTCGGGATTTTCCTGGAATTACGTGTCTTGTCCCGTGCCCAGGAATTACACTTTATAGTCCCGGACTTCGAGTGTTACTATATTTTCAGAGGTCCTTACCTCAAAAGGAAAAATCCGAAAACTGTAAACAGTATCGGAAGTCTCCAGATGAGATATCCGAATAAAATCACAACATGCTGTCGGCAACACTGTCACGAATGCCATGATGTCAAATTTTGAAATGTTTACGTTATGTCTGTCAAAAAGCTTATTAATTTAAAATGTTTTTGGTGTTGTAAATAATAAATTAATTGTGAAGAAATTTATTTACGTGTGATAAAAAAATCCGTCTTTAGTGAAATTTGACGTTTTTGATAGCCGTTTAAAGGTAAATACAGCACGATTAACCATTTTTGCAGAGATCGCTTTCGCGATACGGACTAAAGCAAAATGACACACGATATCGCGGCGAACTGGTTTTTATAAACCGTTATGATTTAACTCATCGGTTTTAGGTCATATGCATTGGCAGAGGGGAATGCGTGCCTTGCGAGGTCCAGTGGCTAAATTGTCTAAGAAATCAACTAACAAGATTTAAACTAACAAACGTACACAATAACAGGTTAATGACTTACAGATGATAAGTTATTAGGAAATACTTTTTGTAGAGCAGAAATAGCCAGTCTCACGCTTTAAAACCTCTCAATCTTCCTAAAATAGTAAGAGGAATATGTCTATATTCAAACCCTAATAACGTTCCAGAGTTTTTTTTTTGTTACTTATACTACACTTTTTTCCATTTCATCGACAATTTCCTGATACTCTATTGAACTCTTTAAATTAACCGTAACTTAAACGTTACTACAAAACACACTCCCAGATAGATAATCTTTACCAATAGTAGTTCGAATAACAGTTGATAGCCTCTCGGCCCGGCGTCGCTTACTTCCGTCGATTTCCGCCGCTCCAGACGGTCAAACTGCCAAAACACCCAATCATCCATATAACTATGTATGTACAAGAGGATACTGTCCCAAATGTATTAAGAAATATTATATACTACCTGATCCTATCAAAATCAAGCGTGGTTTATAAGGAGGAAGCGGCAGAAGATACGACGAGGACAGATAGAGCCGGATAGCTACTTAATTTTATAATAATTATGTAACGATAAACTTGATCGACACAGAAAATACATTAACAAATGTATGTTAAATTAAAATATAAGTAACTTACAGGAAGACAATTATTGGTAGTCTTTTCGCTAGTTTAAAATGTGTGATAGTTTCAATATATTTATATACAATTTGTTCCAATTTGTTCATATAAATATTTTCGGCTAGCAACACGAAATCATTATGGCGGAGGTGCAAGTTCATAAGTAAATAAATAGTAAATAAGTAATAAATATTTAGCCAAAAATATGAGCAATCTACGCTGCATAGGAATGCAGCGTAGATTGCTCAAATTTTTGGCTAAATATTTATTTATAATTTTTCCAAAATTAGACCCTACTTTTTGTTATTTTTAGAAAGACTACAATTTCTGTCCAGCGGGGCAATCTCGCGTCAGTAGAGATTAAGTGACACTCGAGATAATGCAGAAAAGAACTGTCAAATCCCTTCAAAATCTGTCATATTTTGACACATCTCGAACGTCAGATGAATCTCGATGAGCGCCAGAATTGGGGGCCGGTATTAAGTACATGAATGCGCAGATATTTTTACTACAGCATTGGTTACTACGGTACTGAGTACGGTACATAAGATAGAAAAACTCATTGATACAATCGACCAATGGGGATCAAAATCCGTCAGCGGTCTGGAGTCTAACTCACTCCCTGTCATTATTTAAAGAGAGTAACTTAATTTAAAGTATTAAACACTTTTATGCCTTAGGAACTAAGATTAATTACCATAGCAACAATTGTCAGGCTACTCCAAATTGCTTCTTCATATTTGTACTTATGATGTAGCTATACCTAACACATAATACAGAAGTACATTTTACCGTCTCTGCACGTAGTCTTTTCTTCGGCTACGCCGTAAAAGCCAGCAGCCCAACGTTGATGGTTTCACTGAGACTAAAATAGCAGATAGCTTCCTTACTTACACCAGCTGCGGCATCCACCTAACTGTTCACTAGAACATTATTGCTTAATGTGAGCTTTGAGAAAGTCTGCTAACATATTCAAATACTTACATATATAAGTATATGGAACGAGGACTGGATAGCCTAGTGGTTAGTGACCCTGACTACAAAGCTTGAGGTTCCAGGTTCGATTCCCGGGAGGAGCAAATGTTTGTATGATGAATACGAATGTTTGTATCCGATTCTTGGATGTTATATGTATTTAAGTATATATCTATCTGTATAAGTATTTATATCTGTTGTCTAGTACCGATAACACAAGCAGCTTTAGTTGCTTACTTTGGGACTAGGTCAATTGGTGTGAATTGTCCCAAAAAAAATTATTTTTATAGAAGTTCTCCAGTAAGTAAATATACTAGATAATCTTTGTGACCTGGGTTGGATAAGTCAATACATAAATAAATGAGTGCTCTGAAATGTACTTGGTAGGTATGTTTTGTAGAAGTTTCACAGTTAACGAGAATTGGGCTTTTAATAAGTTTTACGATGCCTTGTTCACAATAGTTGTATGTCCTCTTTTTTGTAAATAACTCTAGCAACATTTCTTGCAAAACAAGATACATATTCGTTAATTGGCCTAAAGCAGAAATGGTCCCGAATAGTAAAACTACTGATTACCTGCCTTTTAAAGCTACGATTCTTTGTGCGGTAGGTATTGTCAGCAAGGTAATTTGTTCAGTTTGGAAACATTTCACTTTGAGGTGATCGTTCTTTGTGACAATAACTGAGAAGTACCAATTCCCATGCAAGTGCTTACCTTAGTGATATTTCCAACGTTGGTTTAATGAACTTGCGCATAAAGTCTTATTCGAATTACGTTTAAAAAGGCTCTCTTTAACTATCGTAAAGCTTAGTTATTAGAAGCTCTTACAACGGTCTTGCTGACACTCGCTGTCTGAAGTGCAGTAAGATGCATAAATTAACAGTTCCTCATAATATTATACAGTACAGTAAGTTGTCGCTTCTCGTAAAATTGTTATATTGATACCTCAAAGTAAGAGTCTCGTAAATATAGAAAAGACCTTTGTCCGAAGTAATCTGTTCACATAATGTCAAAACGTCCCGCGGGAACGCATAGGCAAGTCCATTACATTATTTATAGCCGGCGATAGGTACCTACGACCTATTCGCCGGAAAGGCCTCGGAATTACAGCCTCATGAAATTTCCTCGTAATTTGATTTCTTTTGCACACGCCGCCCTCTCGCGTTGTAATTTTACATCTCAGCGTGAGTTTCGTGTTCGAATTAAAATGTTTATTGCGTTAAGCGGAGTTCGCACGGTCGCCTGTGAGCAGCCGAGCATTTTTATTTCGTTATCCCGAACACGCCCAGCCCCCCTCACCTCGATTTCACTATTTTATGAACCCGATGGCACCCCTGTCTAATGTCGTATAATGCTCGCGACTGTCATTTCCGTCGCCGCAGCGTCGCGATGTTGCACCTTAAGGCACCGCTGTACGGCTAATTCTCGTTTGCGGTTGTCAGGAGGTATTTTCCCCGTGTTATGCGTGTCATAAAACTATTAGCCGCATAAGCTGTTCTTAAAGCGACGCAGAGCCGCTCGAGGGGTGCGGAAAGGCGCCATAATTTTTTTCCCCATGTATTTCTACCTTTATGGTGTTTTTAAGTTCCATTACGAATTATTTGGTCGTGTTTAGAACCTTTTTTTGTGGTGAGCATTATATTTCATTATCTTTAACACCTTGTTGGATCACGAATGGAGGTAGTTACGATAACGGCGAAAGGTAGAATCGTTTGCTAACGGATAGATATTAGCGTTATCACATTCCCTTATAGTTAGTTATACGGATAAAATTGGTCCTAAGTAAGTATAAGTATTCTTTATTCATGCTCGTTCTAAGCCGAGAACGATATGATTTCGCTCTATAAAGATTTAACATGAATTCATATCACTCATATAGGCGTATCACTACTATTTTACAATTAAAATTAGTAATTTTAGATGGAAAACTGTCGCGAAATTCAGACATATTGAAATAAAGGGATGATTCCGGTATTTAATATCTTTCTATATCTTTCGTTTGTTTTCTTGTGTGGTGTAAGAGGAAGAGTATTTTGTTGTTGTTGTTGTTCTTGTTAATGTTTCAGTCATCGATGGGCCACGGTCTTGAAGTTTCATAAGAACCTCGGACTGGTCCGAAATATGTAGAGTTATTGCTCTATAGGCTATTGCTCTTTACAATCTGCTCTAAATACATGAGTGAATTTGAATATTAAAAAAATGATTTGCTAGTTAAGAGTTCCTACTAAGTTAAGTATTTTCCGTTATATTTGCAATACTAAAGTACCTAAGCTATTAAAAACTACGCCGAATTAAATATAATATATAGCATTAGTTGTTTCTGAAATATAGCGCTGTGACAAAAGGGTTCCTTGAATAAGCACCTTAAGAATATTTATTATTAAATTAGCCTGTGAAGTGAACATAAAAAACGTATCAATTTCGAACAAATTTCCGTCAATTATGCCCACAAATAAATACTACAGAAAATACACACATAAACACACACAAACACACAATACACGTTTAACAACGTAGACCGAAACTAGTATGAGACCGTTTTTTGGTCTCTACAAATATCTGTGTGTTTTTAGGTGCAAACCGAAACCAGTTTTCGCTTTAAAAAAGTAGGATGTTGAAAACAAAATCCTTGCAACTCCATTGCTTAGACAAATTACTTTCCAAGTGCGAGGGCTCCGTAACATGTGGGATATATTTTTGTATTTGTAACCAATTAGGTACCGCCACACAATATTTACTTATACATACGTATTTTTGTTTACTAGTGAAATAAAAAATATATATTTGGTCTACGAATTTGACGATTAAATACCTCTACGAACATCGGGTATATCAAAAACCTTGTTCGTTACTTAAATGAAAATCAGAAACCGTCACGTGATAACATTTACAAGAAATGATTGATCCCTACCTATGAAATTTACGTATGCCGTCGAAGGAAATGCATATGTAGAGCGTTTTTAATAATTATTCAAATATTAAGAGCTAGAGACCATACGGGCAGACACACAGCAGAGTGGCTGAAATAGAGCTCAGTTTTACCCTTTGGACACGGAACCCTAAAGATTTAGATAGGATCACCTTTTATCTTATTATCTATGTCAAACCTTGCATTCATTTTTATATGAATTGTAGGCCACTGCATAACCTGACATTACACACTTATGCATTGTATAATACAATCAGTGACAAAAGTGTATGAATAATTATACTTAATACAATATTTTGCATTCCTAATTCAGATGTTATCAAAAACCTTGCGATATTTTATTAGAGATAATGATTTTAGGTATACTGTTACCCGTTGAATATTTTTTGCTAGAAAAATAAATTAAGACGATTTTTTAATTATTTACGTAGTTTATTGGTTATTTTATTTTTGTTATTGCATTTTATTTTATATTTTTCTTTTAAAATGCTTGTTGTATTTTTGACTCCATAATGGCAGAATGTTTTTTGTTTATTTAAACGGACATTAACTTAGTTTTAATTTTTGGCTATTTTTAATTTACTATGCCATTGTAATTAAAAATTTTGCTACTTTGAAATTTGCTTTATTATTGTTATCTTTTTCTTATTATTAATCTGACATTGTTTTATTTATTTCGACAATATCAACATCAACATTAATTATTTTTTTATGTGTGTCAAAAGTTCTGTAATGCTTTCTTGAGAGATAAATAAATCTTATCTAATCATAAATATGACAAGCACTGTCAACAAGATTTTTTTGATATACTTCACGAAAAAAAGTAATTCGAATTTCTTTTTTAAATGTATGTTACTAAAATATCCCCTCATCCCTAACCCGGAAACACGATGATGTCCACTAGAGAGATAAATCATCCTCCCACATGCCGAAGCCAAATAACGGCGCTAAAGAGGCTCCGCAAACTTCGCCGACTAAGCAACAATTTGAAACAAAAAAGTTTATGCAAATCGAGGGAGCCGAAATAAAATGGAGTCTCAGTGTACGATCGATACCGCCCTCGCGACCTTGCGGGCGGGGCGCCGCGTGGGCGGGGCGTGGTAAGAGGTTGGGATTGGTTAGCCCCGCCCACCGTGCCCTCCCCACCCCCGCGCCCGCGCCGGTCCGAGCGCGGATCTTGCGAGCCGCGGCTGTCAGAACAAAACGTCATGTGGACGCCCCGCCGCGGCTAGTGACAGTACGCGCTTTATAGATTTTTGTTAAGTTTTTGTTGCGATGTGCGAGTGTTGAGTGTTAGTGGACAATGATTACTGATATGTACGCGCCGCTGCCGGCGCCGCCGTCAAATAAAACTATTGTAAGTGTGATTTTAGTATTTTTAGACAAAGCTAGATTGCCACGAACTTGTTTACAAGTTTTCATTTATTAATTAGCTAGGCACTTTTAGTAGACTTTACAGAGGTATTTTCAGTTAATACGTCTTTTAAATTGTTTTTTGTATTTCCTAATTGACCAGTTTCTAGCAAGATTGCCAGATGCGTAATAAAAATAAATGTTATTGACAAGTTTTTTACAAAATATAAACAAACCAGTTTATATTTATCTCTCTATAACTGTATTATGAATATATGCTTAATTTATTAAAAAAGTAGGTGGGTATTCGGCCAACCGATTTTATTTTGAGCCACTCAGAGCCCTGTCATAATGTGACAGCAAGGCATTTGTTGTGAAAAGTCATAGTTCATAATTATGAAAAGATTCTCAGTACTTTAGAATTCAATTTGGCTGAATTATAACTATCCTACAATTATGAAAATCAATAATGGTAAAGCTATAATCACTTAAATCACATATTTTCTGCTATAGAAATAGTTTTTCGTGGATATGCAGTTAAAAACAGATTGGACACAGAATAACTCGAATTAAGAAGTCATTGTCATACAATTTTGCAAACAGAAAGGTCTCCTGACGGTGATGGTTCAGGATTCAAAAACATTTAATTAATTTTAAAATCTCAACCCTGCAGCACAGTTAAGTAGAATGAGTAGGTACATTCAACGTTTCAAATGTACCAAACGCCCTTATGCCACCGTAATAAGGACGTCAATTCCTACTTCTGCACTTGACTGTACCTACGCACCTGTCAAGTAAAGCCGTACCTACTTACGTATGTAAACTAAGTAGATAAGTATATTTATAAGTAGGTATAGTTACTTGTAGGTAGCTAAGAGTAACTGTTGAGTTTATTGAAGATTTTTGTAGGGTTCCGTATCAAAAACTGAAAAACGAACCTTATTCGTCTGTTTATCTGTCACAATGGCATTTTTCAGCAATAACTGAAATATTATTTTGCAATTGGAATAATTAAAAATTGCTTACCTACCCTAGCTTAATGTATAAGTCGAAAGTAATAAGTGAGAATCTTCATTTCAAAGTGAGTTTAAATTGTTTTAAACTTTCGCGATTTTCACACATTAATATTTATAACGTTATCGGGACTTTAACGCGATAGAAGTATATTCTTAATTTACCTCGTCTACTCGTGACCACGGCCGTTCAAACATGGCCGAAACGTTGAGGTAAATTAACAAGTATACTTTTATCGCGTTAAAGTCCCGATAACGGTATAAATAAAGTGAGTCTACTAATTGAAGTGGGGTATCAAGTCCCCACTTGATACCCCCACTTCTTATGGTATCTACAATATGGACCATCAATCTACACTGAAAAAATACAGGACAACGCTTTTATCGTATATTATGGTCCTGCATTTGTCTTATTAAAATACAGCACACGGCAAAAATAATCGCTGAAAAACGGGACGTCCTGTAAAATATAGGACAGTTTGTCACCCTAACTAGTGTAGACAAGTGTAGATAAGTGTGGATAGCGCTAAGTGAATACTAGTCTACATATACAATATCTCTAACCGATATAACATAGGCTATTAATTTCACGCGAACGAAGTCACGGGCGTCGGCTAGTGTTAATATACGCGAAAGACTCTTACTATAAAGGAAAATCAAACTTATTTTGTAGCAGATAGCGACTTTGATAAGGGCCTTCCCACGAAGAACAGCAATGGCCTGGCCTTTCACTGTGATTTATTTTATACCGAAGCTGTCAGCGATTTATATCGCTTTTAAGCGACTAAACACCGCTGACCATGAGAGCAGGACCATTATGATCATATGAGCATTTGCTCATATGCAACGGTTACACAAATCATAGGCAGCGACTGGCCACTCTCTAGGCTCCGTGTGCCTTCTGCTCGCTTAGATACTGTTAATGTATAAAATACAAAGTAAGATATAGCGGAGGATTTTTAAAGAAGCTCTATAAACGGTGCTTTAAATAAAAAAAGGTTAAAGAACCCACATCCTCTTAGATCTTGTCATGTCAAATAAATACCATGTAGGTACTTAGATAATTACAAATACGTTCTTAGGACCCTACATGTAAATATTAGGTGAGGTACCTACAGCGTCAATTCTCTGTCCCCGTCGGCTACAGGTTGCGTGCGGAGGAAGTATTCAAGATCACGGTTTGTACTTAATGAACCAGTAATTCATGTAGTGGTGATAGTTAATCTTATAGAGTTTTAAACAAAAAGGGTAGTAGATGTTTTAATATACAGATAACCGTGATTCAAGTAAGCGGATTAGCAAGTTGAAGTGGCAGTGGGCAGGGCACATAGCACGGAGAACTGATGACCGATGGGGTTGAAAAGTTCTCGAATGGCTGCCGCGTATTGGCAAGCGCAGCGTAGGACGACCAGCCACAAGATGGTCCGATGACCTCATACAGGTGGCAGGAAGGCGCTGGTTGCATGCTGCTTTCAACCGGTCACTTTGGAAATCCATGGAGGAGGCCTATGTTCAACAGTGGACTTCTTGTGGCTGAGATGATGATGATGATGATGATGATGATGATGATGATGAAACGTGATTCAACGGGTAGGTAACAGCGAGTTTTGAATGAGTTATACCTCGTTCCTATATTCACATCAAACAACAGATCGGTTTATTTACCAGCTTTGACACCTGTCAAAGTTTAACGGCTGGAAGGTAATACGTGACGTTGTTAAAATATAAAAATGCAGCCTTATTCGGCGGTTAAATCTTATCCAACGATTGACTAATTGTTCCTAACTGTTGACTGTTTTACGGGTAGTCGGACCTTGTGCAAGGTCCGTCCGGATCGCTACCACCACCTTGCTTGCTAATCCTGCCGCTAAACAGCAGTGCTTGTACTGTTGTGTTCCGACGTGGAGAGCATGAAAGCCGGTGCAATTACTGACACAAGGGGTATTCTATCTTAGCCCTCTGAATTGGCAACGTTTCGGTGGTCTCTATAGTGTATCGGGTGTCTATAGGCGGTGGTGATCACTTATCATCAGGTGACCCACTTGCTTGTTTGTCTTCCTATTTCATTAAAAAAGTCATAAAATTTGCAGTAGGGACTCAGGCCTTAACATACTCGTTGCGTGACAAAAACTTGTTTGCCTTCTTATGTTGTATTAAAAAAATCTCTTACTTAAAGTCCCTGCCCGTGCGTTATAAGGCTCATAAACCTAGTAAGGTATAGATGGATGTAAATGGTCATACCTACATGAAAACGCCTATATATTTGTCTTTTTCGTGAACAAAGAAATACTCAAATAAGGAAGTACCTACAGCGTATTTTCAATACCCACCGATCGAGAGCACGGTGTTTTAGACCTTATTTAGCAACGAACGTGTTAATCCCTTATTAAACTAATTTTGGTTCTAAGTATTGTAGAGATAATATTACGGTTTCTAAGTGGACTAGATATGCGCAGGAAATATGATAAATATTCTATCCAATCTATTAACATATTACCGGACATATTAACACACGATCAGCAGGTACGAGTATGTAAGTACTATCAATGTTTTCTATCACGCGTTATCAGGTGTCTAATGCGGAGTATTTTTTACCTTTTTAATAAGCCAGCTGGTAGATACAATTATTAATCATCAACTTTTATAGTACCATAGGTATTTCGTAGAAAAACTCAACAACTACTAAGGTATACCTAAGCAAATGTTTATTATAATAAAATGTAGCAACCCTTTTTGCATGTAGAATAATGGCTTTCTAGGTGTTAGGTAGTGTTACTGTGTGAACGTATGACGTCATAATTTGAGCGAAATGGCAACGATGCGACTATTGCGCAGCAAATCATCTAGTTGGCCGAGGTAACAGTCGGCTGGACGACCAGATAGCTACAGAGGGTAGTGACACTGACTAGATAAACAAAGGTTGCGGGTTCGATTTTCGCGAAGGGTACGTAAAGTTGGTAAACAAGCGGAATCCGTTGCCAAAAGTCATAATTTGGTGCACTATACGTTTGTTTTTGTTTTGACGCAGGCGTTTTTCGCTCACTCTACTACTACACTAGGATTGCTAGCACCACACACCGAAGTACGAAGTACTTACTCCAGTCATGGGTATATATCCGTTGTCCATGGTAGTTACCTACCTATAATACAACCAGCTTTAGTTGCTTAATTTGGCACTAGGGCAATTGGTATAAATTGTCCTAAGATTAAGCTTTATTAATTTTATTCAAACCGTATACGGCGGCACCTAGTTTAGAAATACTAATAATTTTGCAAGTTTTCAATCAAACAGAATTGTTGTCAAAAATAATCCTAAAAGGATTTAACAGTAGGGGGTATTAAATCAAAGCGTCAATATTTGATTGAACGCCGAACAGCTACCGTACGGAACGACACTTCCGTATTGAATGGTTATCCGAATCGTTTCCGATCCCGAATCACCATTGTTTCGTTCACCATTCGTCTCCCTCGCCAAAACAAAATATTTGTCATCGGGATTGTATCGTATACAAAGGGTGACGAGACGAACAGCTTTGCCCCTAGAAATGACAAACGCTATTCGGTTTATGTAGTGTTGAAATGCCTTGTTCTCGATAGATATTGAAGTTTTGGGAGACTTCGTTTTTAAACATTCTACTGATTTAGCAAGCTCCTCTGAAATTTGTAGCAGTTAGTAATGGTAAAAAAAATAGAAACTTAGTATGAGAGGACCACCCCTCCTCTCTTGAGTTTCACTGTTTTAAATCTGTCTCCAAAATTAATATCCGCGTTGAACGAAAAATAATCAGAACACGTTATCAGTTTATTCATTGATCCATCTACAATGTTACAAACTAAACTTTTAAGCATTATAAACACTAAAATCATCGTTTATAAATTGAATTTACACCAGGTTGCTAATTAATTTTATCTTCTTATTGATTCAGGTATGAGCTCGAAAAATTCTACCTTTTTATGAAATGTTATTTTTTCAATGTGTAAGCTGTTTGGTTTTAACCATTGCAGTAAACCTATACTTACATGTTTCCTTGTAGATACTATTATCGATCGGAAACTCGCATCTCATCTCTTGAATCTATACGTTGAATCCATTATGCGTGTCTAATAGATTTTTTTGGCGCTCGGCCATTCATGGGCGCAGCGTGAAGTCGTGGCAGCGGGCATTGTGGCACTGAGTCGGACGACCGGCGACCGACAAACTTTTATTTGTAGCGGTCCTAAATGGCTGTTGTCAGGATTAAGGTGCCGGCATTGTCATCGTCCGACTATCGGCAAATGCCGTTCGATTCAGCGCAACATTGATGGAACGAGAAATGGCATTAGCCTAATACGATGAGCTCACAACAATGCACTCTTGAGATCTGTCACTTCTGATAGCTTTTTGTTACGGTTTACACGGAGGATTATGCCCTTCAATGTAGGGATTTCGTGACCACTTACAGGCTTTTCAATGCTTACATACTTTGGAATTGTTTAGGACTAAATAAATTTGTAAAACGGCTTCTCAGGCTTGCCTGAAATAATTTCATTAAAATATTTGTCACAGCAGTCAATTAAGACTGAAAAATATAAGCGTGTTAACGGTACGGCACCCTTCATAACTCTTTTTCATGGCAGCAAAGCGTCGTGTTTAACCCTTCCATTGACAAAAGGTATTTAAATTAAGCTGTCGGGGAAATATACTGCGTGAGCGCAACGGGATTTCTGACCGTTTACACTTCTGTCTGTATTTAGAACAACATCGCGACGACATTTAGATAACGAGTTGAAAGTCGCTTAATTGAATTTCATGTCGGAAGTCTTTAAATGTAAATACCTAATGAATGGTACGAAGATAACTGAGATACAGCTTGTGGTGTTTATCGAGGATAAGAAATCGCACTGTAGTTGTTGCAATTTCTAAAGCTAGTTTGACTCTGCTAATACAAATCTCTAGTCGCCAGCTAGTTTTCCTGCTAATTGAATGTTATTGCATACCAGTAACTAATTTACAGATATAACGAGCCAGGTACTGTGAGTACACGTTTGTTCATTAAACTGTCTCGGTAAGTTATTTATGCGAGCATCCGTCAGCGCTACGCCGGAGCGGCGACAAATTTAACAATGCGCCGGTATCTGGTGCCACTCGTCCACTCGTCGCTTTGTGTCTCACGCTTCTTAAAAGATCGTTAATGACGTGCAAATCTGTCGCTGCGCGTGTCGCCTTCGATTTATTGTCCCGATTCTACCTAATTGTTTTATGTTGGGATAATTTTGTGCTTTATTTCGGCTGTGCACGGTTCATTGACGCTTCAATTCGAGTCAGACTCGTAAGGAATCTAAAATTTAAATATACTCCGCTGGAGGTGTTTGCGTCGACGTGGCGGGGCTTGCCAGCTATTTGTATTACTCAACACAATCAACTAGTAGTTGCAATTATACACTCAGCATGTTCCCTACTGCGGTTTATTAAACAGGCTCCACATTCGCCACACATAGTGGTCGTGTAAAAACGCCAAGACCACAAGCCAACTGCACCGTTTCCTGCCCCAACCACAAATAACCATTTAATAATTTTAACATTGCTTGTTAGTAATGTTAATTTTGTGCAATTATTGGAGGCCGATAATTTTTATTGGATCTAATTTTGCTAATAGTTAGTCAGAGAAAGGGCGTGTAACTTATTAATAAATGCTATAAACCCAATAATAATGTCAGCTGTAACATTTCTAATGGAAAGCTGTATTCGATGATGCCGGAATTATATACGTTATCAGTTAGGTACCTACTCTAGATACTGAAAAATATTACAATATTAGAAAAATCACTAACTGACTTCGATAAATAAATATTAAAAGCAGGCTTAATGGTACATGTCCACAAATCTACTTTTTTCGGAGTAGTCACTATCAATCACACTGTTGCACGACATCAAAACTAGTTTGCGTACGATACATCAATGAAGGACAGTACGTAAGTAATTTAGCTACTTTTTGCAACATCTTCCATTTGTAATAATATTATTAGTTAGTGGCGTGTTGCGTCAAGCGAGCTGCGCCTCCGCCGCGCCGGCCAATTTCACATCAGCTCGACGTAGCCCGTCATTACGCTGCAAATATTACAATTACGACCTACTGAGATGTTCCACTAGTGACGTGCCTTTTCATTCAATAGTTTTTACTCAACAACACGTTTCCTGCCATGAATTATTTATTTCTCTCTATATATTGAATATTTACACTAGGGCGGCTCCATTCAAAGTATTGAAACCGAAGTTGAATTGGTTTTTTAATTGTTCTAAGCTATAAACTTAAATAATGTATGGTGTCGATTTGAATGTTTCTCGTTTTCAAGTTTTCGCATTAGGATTAATAAAAAGGTTGAAAAGTAATCAGTCATCCCATCATCCCCGAACAAACAGTGGTAGCACTGATTCGTCGCGCTGCCTACCGGCCCGCCGGCACAATCACCGTCAATGATTGCTGTCGAAGGGACCTTTGTACGTCTTTGTTGTTACCGCCCTCGACTAATGGAAGGATCCGCTCACGATACGCTTGCGGGGGACTACGAGACCCTTGAGATTGAAAACTATCGTCCTTGGGAATCATTAAGCGTTGGCTTCTGAAGTAGCGATAATGGTCGTAGTCGTACCTAATAGCTGAGGTACAGGAGAGAGGTTTTTGCAAGGTCACTGCATTAGCCTGGCTTGTTAGTGCGGTGCCCGGCGCGGGCGCGGGGGAGCGAGCGCGGCGAGTAATGAACGCGCAAGCTGCAAGTCACGGGGCAAGCAGAGGCGCCGCGCCGTCATCACCGTCATCGCGCGCCCTGTCAATAAATGATGCCCCGACAACGGAGAAGGTTATTTTCGAAGATGGAGCACCACTAATTAATGCCTTCCACCTAAAAAAAGGTTACTTACCTACAAGAAGCGGCGTCTTCTTTGTTCTATTGTCAACGCCGTTAGTGTTTTAAGATTTTGAATACATACTTGTACGTTTTGACTCTGGTTCCCTAGTTACGTCACCCACAGGGTAAACGATTAATTTAGTAGTTTAGCTGCGGCATGAAGAGATAGTCGCACTCGCGGAGACCCCCCGTAGGGGCCCGGCGGCGCCCCGCCGCGCCCCGCAGAGCACTAATTGAAACTGACACCGATAGCGCCATTCATGCTGTCCTTTCGCAGATCATTTTCTTATAAAAACAACAAATAGAGGGTTATTGAACTGCCTACTCAACATTTACTATATTTTATTTAACATTCTTTGTAGGTACTTATTTCCGTTACAAGCCTATCCATCCTGGTGATCGTTGCGGGAACCCGCTGGATGCAAGCAGTACAAGACCGGTCGTTGTGGCGATTGGGGGAGGCCTATGTCCAGCAGAAATGATGATGATTATAGTAGGTACTTATGAAAGCTATCATCTATGATACATAAGTACTTAAAAATGATAGCTTTTAATACATTTTTGAAATAAATCATACGTTATTGAAATACCATATACTTATACGTATAATAAAATAAACAGAAAAAACATATGGCAAACAATCAGGCTTGTTCCTTTTGACGACCGTTGAATAAATATAGAATTAAATAGGCGGTGCACATAAAAAAGGCAGAACACAAAAAATATACAATGAGTGTTAGTTCATGGTAGATAAAGCTAAACATATTGGTAACACTAAAAAAAATACCAATATTATTAACACAAAATATTAATATAGATTGCACAAAAATATTGTGAAAGACGTCAAAATGGCCATAGGAAAGAAAAGACTGAAATAAATAGGTAACAAAAGAATTAAAAAGGAAAAATGCACAAATAGTGACTCTATAGTATATTTCAAAATTGGAATAGATTTTGCTCGTCTTAAACTTCCGCAGTCAAATGGACAGGCACGTCAAAAAAAATTTAAGACTAAGTAGAAACAGCAAGCAAGAAGTTTTGGAAGGTCTTAGCGGGATCTTGTATTTATATATACCTAGATAGTTTAGTACCTAGTTTCTAACCAACCGTTGCCAGTTGTCACACTAATCTATTACAACAATCCATGTTCTAACAATAAAACTGCAAACGTTCCATTACGCTCTAATAGGAGACCCAGTCCTCTCGGAAAGGAACTATTACTCTAAGCATCCGGCTTTTAAGTGTAAATTTTCCGTTTGCAATTTGCCATGCGGAGGGCTTTGAACAAACAGTCTCCCTGTATTGTGAGAGTGGCCATTAAACGCAGTCTGCGGTCGCAGCTGAAGCAGTTGTTATGAATTCGGATATTACTCTCGGTTTATCCTTGACGCTTCCCTCTGCAACTTCAAGGGGATAACTAACTATATCCAGACATATCGTTGTGTCTAACTTGTTTGCGACGTTATGTTATCGTTAGTTACGCTTTCACCGAGCTGTTCCATGTCCGTTTTTACCAAGATGCACCACCCCTTTCTTGTCCGTTATGTTGGTCACATAGGTAGTAATTTTCCAAATACGCTTAATGCAACAAGCGCGTTTGCTTCTTTCACGGTTATTAACGAAGCTTAACCCACATAGCGTTTACTTATTTAGTCTCATTTGCAGGATGCACTAAGTTTATAATTAAGTAATTACCTGCTGAACGTGAGAGGCGTATGGTTTCAATAAATTTTAAAAAACCGTTATCGATAATCAATTTAACCATTATGATGATCGATTGCCGGAAAATTAAATCAATTTAATTGGAATAAATTACTGTCAGTCACGATCATTTTATGTCTAGTTAGCTCTTATGGAAATAGTTGATACAGACAGTGTTGTGAGCAGTGCCATCATCGGTTGTAAAACGGGTGAAGAGTTTGCAGTTGTCTTTTGTTAACAGTCTTTTATTCCCGACTACTTACCATTAGAGGGTCGTGCGGCAGGGGCCATTAGGCCCCTCCGCGAGGGCCATATTTCACGTCCTCTTACCAAGGACCAAGCTCCATGAATACTCCGTCCGCACTTGAGCTTTAAACCGCGCCTGTCATTGATGGGTACGCTAATGTGGTCACATCAATGTTTATGTTTTAGTTAGGGGGTGCATTCTTTCCAATTGTTAGTTTTACTTTGGTTGTAAGTAACCATTTATCACCAAAATTGGTTTAGGAAGTCGTTACGATTTTCAATTATTTACTGTTACAAAAATAGTTACAATATGTCTTTATTAAGTGTATTGTTGCTATTATAGCTGTGGCCCATTTCACGAAGCTATAAGTTACAATTTTACAAGTCTAAACCGGCAACATTGGTCATTATGCCCATTGCCATTGGTCATTATTGACCAATGTTGCCGGTTTAGACTTGTAAAATTGTAACTTGTAGCGTAGTGAAACTGGCCACTGGTCAAATGTCGATATTTGATGGAATTTAAAAGCTCTTTGGAACATACTGGGAAATACAAAGTTTACACACAGTGGATATTCACACCAGGCCACGTAGTTGGGCTCGGAGCCTGTACTAGTATAATTACTGAACGATGTCGACGGACGCAGCTGACAAGCGCGTTGCGGTCACCGCGGTCAGTCCATTCAACACGGAATTCATTCATAACCGGCCAATGGAAGACCGCAACGCGAGGGCGGACGTGTGGAACGTTTAGGACAATTTACTTAGTTGCATACAGTTTAGGTGTGCCGTGAGTGTAACGGTCAATTCTAAGCTTTAGTTGATCGATAAAGCTATATAGTCCCATCTGAATATTATGGGTATATAAACATAATATATATAAGACAGTAAACTTGTTAAAGTTCCAAAACATCTTTTAACCAGTTGAAGCCGTAAACCGTTTAGTTAAACCACGTCATCGCCTCGTACGTTTAAGAGATGTAAATCGATTTCAATCGAAGATTCGTCTATTAACTTGTGATAAGGTTTTCCAAATGGAATAGGAGATGAAGTACTTTGGTGGTCGCGTGGCCCGGACCGCCCGTCGCGGCCGACATCGCGCTATGCTAATTCAATTGTGTTGCGGAGCGGATAGCGCGCGATACCATCGGCTCCGCCTGCATTATCATAATAATGCGCGAGTCACCTCGGACCATGATACCAGTGACTGTCGACATGCGTTCGATACATAATTTGTAAATCGATAGCTGACAACAACAGCTTTTGGAACTTGACCTGTCCTTACAACCATTTGTCTCATGTAGAGCACCCTGACACAGCTTTCTTACCGACCAGAAACATAAACGAACTATCAATACAGGCTCGATATAGTCAATAACAAACGAGAATATCATAGGACAAAACAAGTACGTCAACACATTAATACGATAAAATTACATGTTAGAACGTGGAAAGAAACCTGGCATCTAGGTAATCGATTCACAGAAGTGTTGAAAAGTGGCGAAAGCCGTTCTCAGGCACCTCCGCCCGCGGGTCTAACCGTACCCACAGTTCTTGCCGACGATTACATTCATCTAGCGGGATGCAAATTGAATTATGGGACTTTTTGTGGCTGTTCAATTGTTTAATACGTCGCTTTGTTCTTGTGCCGCGGCTACGTGACGATTGAGCACTCAGCGCCTCGTAATCGCCGACTCTTCCATCCGCCGCGATTGTTCCACACCATTTTAGCCAAAGCCCTCCTACCAAATTACAGTGTTTCGCCTTATTATCTAATTGTTGCTATTGTTACAAATGACTAACTGCTTTCGAAAATCTTACAATCTATCTTGTAATACAATTCATACTCATCATTTACTACCTTAATCTAAGTTCTATGAACTCAATTAGTCAATTGTTGCTGTGCAAGTAATGAACAATTTTGATTGTATTTTATACATCCTTTACAAGTTACCTACTAGTGATATCCGCTATAAAAACCTGGTTTTGTTTTACCTAGGTGTAATTGGAAAAATATAACGTCTTGAATGCATAATTGTTCGTTTTTATGAGGACTGCAGTCGTTGCTGCACCGTGTCTTTGTGGTTTAGGCCCCGAGGGCAAAGCCGCGGTAATTTTCTCAGCAATTAATACCCTGCGTTGTTCAATTTGTTAAATGTAAAAAAATGTGAAACAGAAGTTGAAGAAAATTACGAAGCCACATCCACTTGAAACAGTTCCACGCTATTATCGGTGCTAGCGCGGAGGAGCGAATGAAATGTCAACTAATTGCAGCGCTCCATTGTATTGGCATGTGTCACTGCGGTTTTTATTGACACCGCCATTGCCAGCGTTGAGGATGCCGTTATTTCATTTCAAACTACACGTGGACTTTGTTATTTCGAAGAGACATACGTTTATTTAGATGAAGTTTCTAAGGTAATAAAATAAAACCTAAAGGACATGTTTAAAATGTTTGTAGTAAAACAGATAGACAATAGGGGCAATAAATTCGGCCCGCGTGCCCCGCGGCACAGTGTGGTCCAACCATTTTATTTGTTTGTTACTATGGTATAAATGGAGCTAATTATAATGATTTCTGTGGAAATTACTGGCATTAAGTTGCTACCAAAAATACGTGAGTTTAACGACGTTTTCCAAGAAACATCGGAGAGCGGAGCCGTCGGCGACCGCGGCCTGCGCACGCGATGCTGCTATCACATTATTGTATTCGTATGCAATACGGCCTTGAACTTATCTGCGGCATACCATCGAAATGCCTGTAGTACATAGTTATCTTATGTTAAAAGTTCAAACCCATTTCGTGATTAAAACGAATTGTCAAACAAAAGTGAGTATGAGTTCATATGATGCATAAGACGGAACTTCTGTAGTAAAAAAATTATGCACATCTTTTTTTTGACGATAAATATGTTTGAAATCCATGCTTACTGACTACACTTTCAAACAAAGTATCTGTATTTCATAGCTTTATACGTTTACACTAATAATATAGTAAAAAAACTGCCTTTTTGTGCCTACAAAGCAATTAAACGATTTGTTTGAAATACCTCCTCCTCCTTCTTCTTTGTAGATTTCAAAATATTGTCACTTTTTTGTTTTGTATGAAACTTATAAAACATAATGTTAATAAATCTATGCAAAATATTTGACAAATCGGTACCTACGAATCTGGTTCTAAGGCATACCGTACAAAAAAATAATGATGACTATAAGTCAAAGGTTAAAGGATGGAAAACTTTACCGCCGTTTGTACGGAGAGCCGTTTTTGTGGCTTGGTAAGTAGGCACCTAGTCCTCTTATATTTTTTTCCAGTGATTATTACCTTCTGAACAAATAATGTTCATTGTCATATCAAAGGCATTTATTGCTATGTATGTATGTCGTGTAGGTTACGTTAGAGTTAAGGTTCAGACCTGATTTCCCAAAGGGACCCTGAAACACAAAACGCTTTGCCATGCCATGCTACGGCGCAATTAATTTCACGATTATAATTACCATTGTTCAGTTATAATTATTGAATAACTTAATGTCCGTATTAACAGTAATAATTATAGCAATTGAGGTGTAATTATTGAGTGTTCTGTTGGTCGCATCGATAGGTTTTAAATCAAAACGTTTAATGCGACAACAATGGATGTTACATTGACTCTGTTTTGTGGTGTGTAACTTAATCGCTTTTAATTGAGTATTGATATACCTACCTACCTATTTCATTAGCGAGCAAATTCAAAATACTTTGGACTTATGCAAAGATCTAATATACATTGAATAACGGAGCAGTAAATACGTATGTAATAGAGAACGCTTCCAGCCTAATTCAAAAACCATTCTCCATCAGGCCACTTATAAACTTGATTCAACACTCGAGTAATTAAGAGTAAAAAAAAGCTGCCAGCTATATATTGTGTCTACATGTTGGCTCTGTTACAAAGCGAGAGAACAAAAGCCGAAGTAGAAGGGAGTCCCTTGTTTCCATTCGGCCGTCGCTTGTTTTTTGTACAAGTGGAACTGGTTTCTTAAATTGGTGCTCCTATTATCTGGTCCCAGCCGGTGAAGGTCGGTCTCACTTCGAAAACTTGTGTAGCAAATTCCGTCACGCAAAATATTGGTGGGCAATTTGGATCAAAATTTTGACGGTTTAAATGTCCTTTTAAATTGGACGGTGTTCCCAGGTTTTTTCGACGAAACGTCTAGTTTGTAAATAATTCTATACCTTATCAGATTTCTGTGGGCTGTGGCTTTCTGCCCCTTATGCCACAAAAATTAAAAGTGCTTTTCATACAAAAATGTGGCAAGTACGTTAAATTCTAACACTTGTAACTTTTGTTGTACCTATATCTATAGTCTTTGGCTTCCTAGTTTCGAGTCCAATAAACCACGATTTTTGTTTGCGTAGCTGAAAATATTTATGATATTAATTTGTTTTTTTTTAAATATTACACGAACATATTAAGTTTTTACTTTTAATAGTTATTGGTAGGAGCTTTGCTTTATATCCAACGAGATAACCTAAATCAGATATAACAACCAATAAGTTGTTTAAAATACGAGGCTGGTTTATTGCTGACGTCAATACGTATTATCAATAAACTACACTTGCTTATTAAATTTGAAGCCAATCTATCAGGTGGAAGCGGGTCAAAATCGACTTGCAAGACTTGAAGCAAATATACGAATGAATTAGGTTATTAATATTAGTTTAAGTTATTCATAATAAAGTATATTCGTATTGTTAAAAAAAAGGAAATTAAATTTAAGTCAAAAAAGGAATTAGAAAAGTGAAGTTAATTAAATTTTAATCCTGTAAAACATTCCTTACAACGTTCTAGAGTAACCTTATGTACTTACCTATCGCTTGAGCCTTATGTACCAGAGCGCTTGTACAAAGTTACATACTTAGATACATTTTAGAATTCAAAACAACATTAGTTTCGTTTCGACAGAGCACTAGCCTGCGCCGGCGCTGCCCCGGGCGAGCCGACACGAGTGGGCGCGCATGTCCGACACATTACCACACAATTTCATCGACTTATCAAATTTAAACGCCCGCATTACAGCCTAGGCGGCGAAGTTTTATTGAAACGTTCCGATAATCGCAGAGAAACAATGCAGCATAATCTGCCCAAATTATTGATGGTGTTAGATGGGACGTGTTTTCATGGCGCTGGGTCCAGGTACTTTGATTACATTGATACGACAATGTCGCAACACTGTTTTAGACATTCCATCACGCAAGTCTAAAAGTTTAATTTCTATAGGGCATCCAGGGGGCCTAACACGGTAACTTTTATCGATGACATAAAGCATGTATCTCTTTCTAACCAGTATGCGTGTGCGAGACTGATGGAAGCGTTTATGTGCGCGATAAACGCTAGAGTGCTACTAGAGCTGCTTTGTATATGACCCTTTATAGTAGGTTCTTTTTCTAGGACTTTTGAGCTTTGATTTTATTAGAAAGGATCTTTTTAACCAGCCAGAAACTTCAGTGATATTCCATTCCATCATAACAATTTGAAATCTGGATAAAAACTGGCTCCCCCACATGTCGGAATCAACCGCACATGCGTCAAAGGTGCCGGACGGCGTCACAAGTCGGTAATTTCCCTTTAAATAAATAATTTGTTTCGGCTCAATTTGACGGCGATCGGGCCATGTGGTGTCGGTCTAATGGCCGCCGATAACTAGCGCGGTTTCACGCTTTTACTCACTTAAAAGAATCACCGTGGACTGTGAAAAGCCGTTTGATTGTAATGGGGCCTAGAGACTAGTCAAATTGTTTATGATTTAGACAATTGCTCTATCCGAATTGCGCAATATTTTTTTTGTTTTTGGCAGAAACTTTAAACCGGTATGTGCATAACTGATCATAATTTTCCATCAACGTCTCTTTTACATGGAAAATGTTTTCCTTAGTGCGGCTCTGTCTAACTTGTGTTATAAGAAAAGGATGAGTAATAATTAGCTGAGGGATAAGTAAAGCTTGCATCAGTTATGTTAGGGGCCACAGTTACAATTAAATGAACCCTACCAAAATCGCAGAGAGATGATGAACAAACAAAGCTAAATTGGCCAATAACCAAACAAGTGTTGATTATCATTTTAAAATTTCTTAGATCGACTAGATAATAAAAACTCCTTTCCGTTTCAATATTTTTATCTTTCACAGGTCCGTGACCGTGACAATAACAACGTTTTTTTGGTAAACGGAGCTGCGGGGAAACTTATGGGAAGTGAGCAGCGCCGCTTATAAATGTGAAAGAGCGACCTTTAGAGAGCAGCTGATCCGTTTCCGGCCTTTATTCCCCCTTGCCACTTTGGGCCTTCGGAAAATGGGAACGTCGTTACGACGAAAACATATGATTTTGAGTAACACAAAATAGACCCTTAATCATATTAGAGGTTTAGAGCTGACAACTCATAACTCATCTCTTTCGATAAACGTCCGCTTAAAGTTCTTTCTTAAGAGAATTATAATAGAGTGCACAATACCGTAAAGCAGCTTAAAGTTGTTAAAGGCATATTTCAGAAACGGGAAGAGTTAATCGATATCTCCCCCAGTTAGTTTCAAATAACAGGCGCTACCCTAGTTAGCTAATGAACGGATTGAACGCTACTTGAGAGTCTTCTGTAAGACAATTACGGCTAGTAAATATGCCACACAGAACATTGACGTGAAACAGCAGTATCCCTATTGCGTATCATTTGCTTAATGCCTGAGGTCCAAACTGTACTTTTTCATACTTTTTTATTTTCCCTACAATTTTCTGTAAGTCAGCAGCCTACGATTTCTTGGATATTGGGGGTATCCAGAGGCGGCGTTGCTTACTGCCAAGTGACCTGCTTGCCTGTTCCCACTTAGTAAAAAGCTTTACAAAACTTTTTCAAGGTACTCATTGGTATAAAAGCAAACCTTTTGGATTGAAGTAACTATGTAATACATATGTCTACCCTCCAAAGGTATGTATGTAGATAAACAACCAAGCCATGACGGTCATGCTAATTGAATAAAATATAATACAAACACTATTTCTTTACTTCCACTTGTCATTAAAATAACATTCGTATAGCCTAGATGTTGGTGACCCTGACAAAGCTAGATGTTGCGGCCAAGACTGGGTCCAGGTTGACTGAGCTTCGACTACGTGACCCCTTCCCCCCCTCTGACTCGAAGACTGGATCCGATCTTGGTTGCGAGTTCAAATATAGTTGCCGTTAAACGCATGTCTATTGCCTACGTGAAAATCTACCAAACTAAAATCACCAAGTCAACGGCCGCGTTATAAATCATTTTGTGATAATTTAACGCGTTTATTTGCATTACAATAGATAGGGCGACGGCGACGCCGGCGTACGGTTTCACCCCGGACTCGTTCGATAATTCCCTAATTGTGCAATTAGCCATCCGCAATTTAGCCCAGCCTTATCTGTGAAGAATTAGAAGGAGATTTTACTTTAAATTCAGTGCTCGTTATAAATTCGCAAATGACTTGACTTCAAAAGGCTAGAATATAAATAGGTACATTAGAAACTAGGAGTACCCAACTTAGTATCTTATGCTGCATCAAATATTTAGTGGTGAACTATAAAACTATAATAATAATTTTTGTCCTCAAAGATCACGTTTTTGAAACACCAAAGGTGTTCTAGTTAGTCTAGTAGGTTAGGCTAGGTAGGCACTTGGTGTCTTTTGGCAATTGTGGTTTGTTTGCAATCTATTTTTAGGGTTCCGTACCCATAGGGTCAAACGGGACTCCGCTGTCCGTTCGTCTGTCCGTCTGTCACCAGGCTTTTTCTCAAGAACCGTGATAGATAAAAAGTTGAAATTTTGACAGATGATGTATTTCTGTTGCCGCTATAATAACAAATACTAAAAAATAGAATAAAATAAATATTTAAGGGGGCTCCCATACAACAAACGTGATTTTTTTTGTCGTTTCTATAGATAATGATACGGAACCCTTCGTGCTGGAGTCCGACTTGCACTTGGCCAGTTTTTTGGAACTTGTCGTCTCGGAAGAGTTGTCGATGAATAGGTATAGGTTATAGAAATAGGGTATCGAAATATTATGAACACTATGTGAATAAGGTGAACTCTCATTGCCAGGAAGGTGTGTGTGTGTGTGTGTGTATTATCTAAATCTTGACTCTGTTTTTATCTGTAATGGTAAGCTTTTCAGATCTTTTTGTCCCTTGTTTTTAAAGCTAAGTAAGTGCTAGCTACCCTAGTGTTGAACCTAGTCACAAGATAAATAAAATTAATACTGTTGGTCAGTTTATTATACGTTAGTATTTACATCAGCCGTCCAATCATTTTGTGGATATTACCATAATCGTACTTAATTTAGCCTGAACAAGGATCTTTACTCATTATATTTTTATGACGTGTTGTCTAAAAATATTAGCTAATAAGTATAGTTATGAGTTTATGAAATACAATTTGGTCGGTAACGACTTCACGATCATCTTAATAACACGTATAAGCGTTTCGCTTGAATATTCATTTTAGCTCATCATAATTTTGGTGGTTAATTTAAAAATTTTAAATTATCCAATCTGAATAGTGGCCAACCTGCGCCGACAAGGCTTTAGCTCGCGATTTATAGGTTCTCACATTTTGATAACGTGTTTTAAAGTTAAAGTTATTTGTGAGAATTTTCGATACTACCGTTGACTAGCTGTAGAGTTTTATAGTCTAACTAGCTTTTCAGCATCGCCTCACTTTAGTTTTAACAAAGCAATTAATAGACTCCGGCGTTAGGTACTTTGCGGAGGTTCATATCAACAAACTACTACCAATTAGCTTGCTACTCCGAGAAACCATCGCAATCTTGGTTTCGCGGGGTCAAATAATAAATAGTAAAATAGATGTCACCGCCTTGCTTTCTTTGAGGTGCGGCTATGCCCAGGCGTCAACTGCGCTACAACTGTTTTTGCCCAGTGCTCATTATTTATTTATTTATCTTAATGAGTAGTATAGATAACCTAACGGACACTACTGAAGTTAAATTAAATAGGTAAATAGATATAAATTAATTTAGAATCCTTCTACGTCACCAAACCCTTAGGCACTTCGGATATTTTGACGTAAACTTAGTACGTACTCTTATGTAGTTGAATTCCTATTTTTTTCCATAAAAGGTAGTCTCTTAAAGCTGGCCTACTGAATCGAAGGGTGCAATTAAGTAATCCGATCCACTCGGTCGTTGATACATCCGGCCACCATTGAATTCTACGAGTGCGCCTAATTATGATTACGTTCTCATAATTAAGCTCTCCCATAGGTCTAGTTTCAGATAATCTTTCTCCTGTTTTGACGACGAAAAAGAGAAAAAACTCTTGTCTTTTTATTTTATTATGCTATGGGATGAGCATTATCTACCTGCTAAAGATAAACTTTAACCACAACTCGACGTCAATTTCTGTAAATTGCCTAATGAATAAACCTATCCCATCTCCGCGCTAACTGCATCGCAAGCTACCTGACCCGACTTCATTCACTCTCACATAGTCGGTAAATCTCTTTGTGTTTTATTATTTTTTATGACAAAAGATCTTCGTCATTTTTGACAAGGAAAAAGCCATCAACATTGTAATGTGGTGCGTGGCGCCGTTGGGTCGGCGGATGGCGAGAGGCGCCTGAGTTTTGATTCAATCTCGCGGCGAGCGGGGCAGTTGACGACCAATTACCGATATCACTCTGTTTCGGTGCGCCGGCGCTGCCCGCGCCCAAATGGAGCATAATGCCTAGGGTAATTATGACTTCAGCCGCCGAACGGTCGCGCCCGAGCACATTCTACCACTCATCTTCTAATATTATCTCCAAATTGCTTTGGAATATACTCGAATGTGTGTAAATGTAAAATTGAACACCTTTCTCTCCCATAAAGAAAGAAAAGCTTACACAGCAGTGAAAACAAAAAACTTTAAGGAAGATCTGTACAAAACACACGCATTATTTACGCAAAGCCATACGGTGGCGAATGAACAGGATAATACTAGATTTGTTAAATATTAAGTTAAACAACAGTAACCTTTAGTAAAGTACACACCTAAAATTTAAAAAGGCTTGATGTGAAACGTGATCCTTATATGACTACATTAACACTGATTCTAAGAACTCAGCACGCCTACAGAAAGTGCAAAGACCTGCTAATAAGCTAAGCTAGGCATACATATGTGTATAGGTACCCTAGTCTCACGAGTTCGCCGCGGCAATTTGATATGGTTTTATTATTTTTTTATGGTAATCGTAATTGTCATGGACTATGGAGCAGTCGTATTTATGCTGTTTCTGCCCTACATCTACCCATATCTAGAGAAGATATCGCAAGATAAACTGTCTGTACGTAGGTACTTATTTACCATTGTTTCAAAAACTTTATTAAAACATCAATTTTTATACTTGTGGGAAATTGTTTTATGTAGATTATTCACCTAGCACAACTTCCTATCTCAAAAAGCAACTTTTTTATGAACATTGTTTTTATCGTTACTATATCCAAGCTGCGTAACATAAACGTAAGTAAGTGTATTTATATGTAATGTACCTACAAGCTGTTACTCGCGATTATTTCTACGTTTATCGCTATCCCAGGGAAACTATGCATTTTTTCGGGGTACTTACAAATAGCCATCCTCTATATTTACTCGTACAAATTAGCGCTTCGTTAAAGTTCTTCAAGCTCGGTTCAGCTGTTTTGTCGTGATAAGGTAACAAAAAGAGACATAAGGAGAAGATATGTATTTGTAATATTAGTATATATAATATATCGCTACATAAACGATTAACAAACGTATTGTTATTATTCTGGATCAGTTTTTCCGTTTCCTAGAGTTCTAAGGCCAGTTCTACAGGCGACAGCTGCGCCAATCACAATGTACAGGGCGTGGCCGCACCCCGTTCCCCGTGGGCCCGTGTCCCCGGCACGGTCGTGATCCCCGGATTATATTATTATTGCTCACAATGGAACTTTTTTATCGGCCCTTTGTGTCTCATGCTAGGGTGAAATATCCGGTCGGATGTTCTTGTGTGCTCACTTTTATTTTAACTCGCCAAAATGAGCAACGGTGAATGGATTATGCTTTACACCCTTATTCTCGTGTTTTATTTGTAAAGGTAGGTGCTCACGCGAATAATGAGTAAGTTTTATTTCTGTTAATGTGGTAAATTATTCTTATGCTTGTACGTTTCCAAACTATTTCGTTGTGGCCGCCGTTAATTTTGAAATAATTTGGACCGTGTGTAAATAATCATTAGATGCGTTTTTACGATGGACCCAGTTAGGCCGGCTCTGGCAGCTTTTATTAATTACGACGTCCTGCGGCCGCGCAGTAGCGACCGGGAGCTGTCACCGCGCCGCCTAATTGTAAATACACTACAACCAACTCATAATTTATTTATATTATTTCTGAGCGCCCCGGGCACGAGCCGAACACCGCCACCTTAGTTCCCATATAAATTAGGCTATAAATCTTAGTCGACACTCGGACCTTTCTCACGGTCTAAGCTCAGCGCCGATAATAATTAAACCAGTGTTTTTTTTCTTTAATGTTAATTAACGATTCGTTGTCTGTCTTTCCAGGAACACCCGAGCTTACGCGGCACGCCGCTGGCGATGCTGGCGGCGCAGTGCAACAAGCTGTCCAGCAAGTCGCCGCCGCCGCTCGCCGACGCGGCCGTGGGCAAGGGCTTCCACCCTTGGAAGAAGAGCCCCGGCGCGCACTCGCCGCCCGGCGCCGGCGCGCCGCGCTCGCAGCCGCCCGCCTGCTCGCCGTACGGCCGCGGACCCACCTCCTGCGCCGCACCACCCTCCTACGGAAACGACCTCTACTTTCCATCGTCCGGCGACCAACTCCTAGGCAAAAGCGAATCCAGCGCGAGTCTCGGCTCGATGTATTCACGACACCCCTACGAATCGTGGCCTTTCAACGTCGGGGGAGGGGGCAGCAGTGGTGCCTTAAAAGCGGCGGAAATGAGTGGCGTGGGCGCTGTCGGCGGTACCTGGTGGGATGTCCACGGTGGTTGGCTAGACGTTGGCGGACAAATGGCAAATTACGCAGGCCAGGACTATTCGCAACTAACACATTCGTTGTCCGGAGGTGCTCACTTACTACCACCCGCCCCGCACCTCCTCCAGGACGCCTATAAGTCTGTGCTGCCAACGCAGGGATCATTCGGTCTGCACGGGCCGGGCTCCCCAGCGCCGCCCGCGCAAGCCCCCTCTCCCCGCTCGCAGCGTCGGTACGCCGGTCGCGCGACTTGTGATTGCCCCAACTGCCAAGAAGCAGAGAGGTTAGGCCCCGCGGGAGCACATCTACGAAAAAAGAACATACATAGTTGTCACATACCCGGCTGTGGAAAAGTTTATGGAAAAACCTCCCACCTAAAAGCCCACCTCCGCTGGCACACTGGAGAGCGGCCCTTTGTGTGCAACTGGCTGTTCTGTGGCAAACGGTTCACGCGCTCCGACGAGCTGCAGCGGCATCTTCGCACGCATACTGGGGAGAAAAGGTTCGCGTGTCCAGTATGCAACAAGAGGTTTATGCGGTCGGACCACCTAGCAAAGCACGTTAAAACGCACAATGGCGGGAAGAAAGGGAGCTCTGATTCATGTTCAGACTCTGAGGAGAACAGCCAGGGCGAGGGCGGCATGGGGTCGCGGTCGCCGGAGCACGGGCTGGACGTGAAGCCGGGCACGCTGGTGTGACGGGGGCGCGCGGCCGCGCCGCCCGCGCCGCAGCCGCACCACGCCTCGCTCCTGTGATACTGCCTCCGCTGCTCGCGCGCCGCGCCGCCCGGCCCGCGTGATGTACATAGCACATATCAGAACACTGTACATAGTAACGTGCTCCTGTAAAATAGACAATGCGGAACGTTTGCAGCCGTTGTGTATTTGTTGTGACTTTTAAGTGTTGTACAGTATAGAACTTTAACAATATAAATAGTAAGAAATTGTATGGTTAATTAGAATAAGTAGAATCACTCTTTTAGTCCAAAATTGCAGTTCATTATTTATTATTATATTACCTCAACTGATATCAATTAAAACGAATTTATTTATTAGACCCGACTAACGGTTACACAGCCCTTTAAAACACAAAAATATTAAACTTATAGCGTTTTCTGGAAAGCATGGCTTTTACCTGACGTTAATTAATAAACGGACAGATGGGTATAACTTTACGATTTTGCAATATTGAATAGATAGATGGCTTTACTATTATAACAAGTGAAAGAAATAAAAGATCTGGATTCAGTGTACCGCATTCAATCAAGAATGCAGACTATTTTTTTGGAATACACAACATTCGATTTTGAGTTTGTCTATAGGGAGATGGTCACATCTCGACTACACGTTGCTGCGGGGTGATTTTCGTAGCACTCTGCTCTACGTTCCAGCAATAAAAGAATGCAGTTTAAACACTATACACTGGCTCCAAAATTTGCTCAAAACACGAAAAACAAACGTTTTCGCGAAAATAAGTCATGTAAATATTACAAAATTTTAACTACGTTGAACGAATGTTTTAACTACCATTGATCTTTTCATGCAAAGTTTACTAAGTTAACATAACAATGTAAATATTATGACAGAGGCAGGTCTCTTGCCTGCCTCTAGTTGTTAGTCCTGAACGACCATTGAAATGTTTTGTCCATGTACTTATACAGTATGTGTCCATTATTGTACTATTTTGTTAGCTTGGAAAGATGTAATTTAATACTATCTAAACATTATTGTATATTGTACAAAATTGTGCGAATTAAAAATGCCTGATATTGATTTTATAAAAATTAAATATATTTTTCCGAGTGGGTATTTGTACTTTTATTATTACCTTTTGATGAACGAACTTGGAATTAGTACCAAGAGCAGAAAAACTGAATGTTTAGGCAAGAAAAGAATAGCTCTGAGGTGCGATAAAGATAAATTACTTAGACTGTCCTACTTTAAAAACGTTAACATTTGGGACAATCAACAATTTTACCCACATTTTAGATGTCTTTGGCGTTACCGCAAAATCTTGTATCCGAAAATATATTTTACTGTATATTAGGTTAATTCATGTAGGATAGCACGAACGTAAGTGTCCCACAAATTAAATTTCCAAAAAATCATATATAAACTAACAAAAATTTGCAAATGTTAGAAGATGTTACGGATAGATTAGTGTGGACAAAAAAGTTGATTGGAATATTTACAACTATACAAGTAACGTTTCACGTCGTGAAGTTTCTAGCCGGTATCTTCTCAACACAGGTTTTTCCGAACCAGTGGTAAATTTTATGACATTCGTAAGTGCTTCATGTAAGCCTAATCTGAATAAAAATATTTTGACTTTGACTTTGGCGTATACCAAATATCTTAAAGTATTCATTTACTAAAATAAAAGCATCCAAAGTTCAATATTATATACGGAATAAAATAAATTATTCGAGAGCACACCGAAAGAAAATGGATAGCTCTTTCTGAGGGTCAAAATAATAATTCACCGATACAATGACGAATGCCTTTTAAGTATAATGAAGATGAAAAATCACATATTTGTCCTACTAAGCTTAACATCAGCTAAATGGGCATTTTCATCTTTAGACATCTAATGAAGCTAAATTTATGTGACATTTGATTGATACTGTTTAACGTTCCACTTTGCTACCAAAAGTCAAATCTCATTTGACATTAATTTTTCATTGAAAACCGCTCAATTACTGGATTTCTATACAAACCAAAATCTCCAAACTGGAGCGACTAAGTTTCCAACAAACATCTAGTTATTCTTTGACGTCAGTCAGGGTACAGTAGTACGTGAGTTCATCAATTATTTAAGACACTTAATCAAAATAATTAAGTGGTAGCTACTTACTAAAATATGCAAAATAGGTACTCGACTAAAATATCACAAAAATAGAAAATTGAATCAACCTTTCATAATATATTAATCTATTATTACTTATAACTAATATACAACATACTTACTAAAAAAAATACAACTAGCCACTGTCGCTCTGCATCAAAGATCTCGAAAACGCTGGTTGCGTTACTCCGCTGGATTATGAAGTCTTCGGTAAGTAAGAGCCACCGCTGAGATCTACAGAGGAAAGTAAGTACCAGTCTCGTGGCCAGAGCGTCTAGTGTAAGTTTTTGTTACAATAAACGCAACGAACGCGTTAGAATTAACTTTTCAATTACTATGGAAGCAAAGACAGCGCCTATTGCGGCGCGTATTTGCAAAAAAGTGTTTCCATACAATTTGGAACTTAACGCTAACGCGTTCGAGACTAATCGAGACGTTTGTTTGTCAGAAAACTTAAACTAACGGCTTAGGACGTCCCAGCATTTTTGTGTGTGACGACCATGGACCCAAAGTTTCCACAGGTAGCTCAACAAATTTATGTATGTATGTATGTAAATTCTTAATTGTACAAAAAACATAAATGACACTACGAGATGCAGGGATATATAAAGGCGAACTTATCCCTTGAAGGGATCTCTTCCAGTTAGACTTTGAGTGGAAATTTATGCCCGGCTCTGGGGCCTAGCACGCTAGCTTTCATCAGTAAGTTATTAAATTGATTACTAACTACAGTAACATTATTATTACTAAGTCGTTGATCTGACATCGGCGTTCAATAAATTTTACCTAGGGTAAAATCATCCTTTCAATGGCACGCAAAGTAACACTTATGGTCACCTAGTTTTTGCAGAATTATCACTATTATCGGCTTGAAATAAGATTGAACGTGCTCATCATTGAAGGGCTGCTGACTATGGGAGTGTTTACCCTACTTCGTTTTTTAAGTTAACAATTTATACCTCTATCTGCCATAAATTTAGTTGTTTGTGACATTCGTTACTGAAAAACATATAGTTTGCAGCGCACATAAGCAAAGCATCTGCAATCTGTAATGCCTCGATATTTTAGTTTCGTTACCACTTAATAAAATTTTGCAACATAATAAGTTGTTGATAAATAACTAAGAATAGACCGCGAGACAGTGCAGTAAAAATAAAACATAATTACCTACAAACTGCTACAAACTTAGTTTTGTGAAATCACGCTTATTTCGCTTTTAACATTAATAAATAACTGCATACTTACGCAAACCAATTTGCCAAACAGAATCACGACACCCACACCATGTACTTAAATTTGTTTATACTTTTTAACCTCTATAAACACGACGTATAAATGCTGCATAACATAGAATTCTTATTGAATCTTACGTCGCTGCAAAAAGCAAACAAATCGCTTACTGTTTGCGTCATTCTAGACTGCAGTAATTTAGGAGAGCCGCAAAGAGGGCGAGCTCCGTAAAAAGTGAATTGAAACCACAAATAATGAGGAGGGGAGCGGGGTGTCGCCTCTGCGGGTGGCCGAAGCTCGTGCCGTAAAAACCAAGCTCATCTGCAAGCTGCCGACTCCATTACCGAGCTCGTGGCCTAGGCTAATAGTCACTTTATTAATGACGACGCGCCGGTGGTCCCTGATGATCACAATCACACTACAATCATTGTTTTACATTCATTGAACATTTAGTTACCGCCATTAATTTTACGATATTTCGCAAAAATACTACACGCGGCTTTTGCCGTCACGGCGTTGTGAACCTTTCGAAGCATAATGCTAAAAGCGCCAAATTATATCTTAACTGAAATATAAATTCAGTCGATTTAATTAACGTTTGATCCGATAAGTCCCACCATTAACTCAATAATCGATTCCTTTTTGACTGTACTGATTCCATTCCGTAATCAAATTCCACTGCAGTAGGTATCTGATGAACTATGAATTCACTTACGTCGGTCAACGCATTCGCATTGCAATCCAACGTGGAAATGCAGCCAGCCTTGTTGCCACTTTACCGTAGGGGGGCAGTTTTGAAAGATATTTGTACATATAATTGAGTTTTATTTTATTTCATTTTGTATTTTTTGTTAGATTAATTTCTTGATAGCTTGCAACACATATAGTTTGCTGTCTAATAAAAATTAAAACTTAAATTTTACCAAATCTAATATAAACATAAACAGTCATACTCCGTAAGAGATGATTAGATTACCATGTTGACCTCTATAATTGTATCAAAAACTCGATTATATGTACTTGCCTTCCATAATTTGATATAATAGTGGTTTCCCTTAAGCAACACAGATTTATCACCCCTAACTGAATTATCGTAAACTGATTGAACCCTATGAGGGAGACCTTTGCTACTGTTTCAAATTCTAGTCATGCGCTCACCCTTGTCTAGCAAATGGCTACATTTATACTGTTATACCAATTGTATCTAAGTCGCTAAGTATGTATATTTATCACTGAAAAAGAGTTCAACATGTGACCGAATTTCGTTTACCTTTTACTTATAAAAAACCACCAAACTAGGGTAACACTAAATATAACAAATTCGGCATTTCAATAGTCAATTAACTCATCAAATGTTACTCACGAGTAAGATTTTTGCTAGTTTACATGAACTTTGATTACCATTAAAGAAAACCACAAGAAACAATTTGTTTCAGTTCAGGTCACAAGGTTCACAAGTCAGATATACTTACTTATCAGATATTACTTATTAGATCAATACGTATGTACTTCAATCCATTTAACATCCGCGATTCTATAGTATATAGAATTTATACTGACCATAAGTACCTGGTGCTAGCCCCTCATGGGAATTGGGTGCGTATAGTCAGGGTGATTATCATTAACCATCTTCCGACCGTCAAAAAGATATAGGATTCTCAGACGTGAAACAGAACAGTTTGACAGAAAGTCAGGAAATCATTGTGCTTAGAGTCTTAATTAGATTTTCTAAAGCTTTTTCTACATAAACGCAAAATCCCACCATTTTCAAAGTAGGTACCTACCTACGCGGACGCAATCCTAAAAAGTGTCTCATGTTCATGTGAAAACAAATTCAGTTTAGAAAATGGGATAAGCGTGCTGAGATTATTGTTTTGCTGTTTGTGCATTAAAATATTCAAGGTCAGCTGATAAGTGATAAATCAGCCAGTGTGACGGCGCGTAACGAGGCTGATGGGGTCTTTAATTCGGCCGGATCAGATTACGTGAACGGCTCATTTAGTTCTTGTTGCCAGATGATGAACTGCTCTTGCCGCGGTCGGGGATTTAATTGAAATATGCTCTTCACTGCATGCAGCAAATTTGGTTTCCTGACCTTTTTCAGCTTGATAAAGTGGACAATAATCTAAGTTGCTTTTGCTAAACGAAGGTCTAAAACTTTGAATTGATAACTATATAAGAATTGTTTAGGGGAGGGGGGTGTACGATTGTAGTGAAATAATGACCTCATTCCCAGAATGCCAGATTTTGAAAATACCAGACTTGGCAAAAAAATCTAGCTGCGTGCCACAGCACCTTTATGATCAGTAATTGTTGGTAATCTGGTGTTTTGAGAATCTGGTGCTTGGGAACGAGGGGAGAATTTGCACTTTTAATAATATCGAATTTACGCAGTCTTATTAAGGTCTGCCTGCCATATAATATTCAATTAGATTTTATGTACCTACGTAACCGGAGCCCGGCCGGTGACAAAATAAGTAAGTGTTTAATGAATTGAAAGTTTAAATTCCACAAAATAAATTATAACTGATTCTAGAGACGAGCCGCAGTGCCCATAATTTGCCCTCGTTTATACATTGTTGTCTTTAAACAGATTTACCCAGAAGGTAGTAACTATATCTACTTAGTTCTGCTGAATGTTCCAAGTGCTTAACTTCGACTTACAAGTCCTTTGAGCTAAAGTTAATGTTGCAAGCTCTTATTCTTCACAGACCACCGGCACTTGACTTCAAACAAGGCTTTAACTATTTATACAATTAGCTTACAACTATTTATTCTGTACACTTAAAATGTCATAGATACAAACTTATAAAACATTTATCAGTATACCATAAGTAATAAATAAATATTTATAAGTATCTATGACGTGTTAAGCATTCCAAAATATTGAATATACCATTCAACGAGCAAGGTTAATGCGTCATTCAATCGTTTTACTTATTATATTATTGAACTTCAGTGTCTGAATTTTTTATAAATTTTACAATATACTATTTTTGCCGCTATTTACGAGTATGTGGAATCTTTTGCGATACGACTTTGAAACTGATCATTTAAAACAACGTCATATTTCAATTCTAATGATGTCTATAGAAGGACCGGTAAGATCAGTTCATTCAGAAATCATAAATCTAAAGCGGGTCAAAAGACTTGCCGGCGCGTACGCATCACGTGTGTCGCCTTCCAGGAAAGACGCTCGCAATTTGCGAAGTGTGACGAAATAAAAAAGTGTCGAAATCGAGGCAACACGATGTAAGCTGTTAAATATTTATTTTAATCCATTATTAACAGAAAAGTAATTTCTTAAAAATACTTTTGTTTGTCACAAAGTGTCAAAAATGTAATCAATGGTACATAGGCGACCGAGCTCTGCTCAGAAGCGTGTAAAAAACAGGGAGAAAAAGAATCCCTTGTCAGATCGATTTTTGTCCCATAAACCCCTATATTGCAAATTGTCAAAAAAGATGAACATGTCACAAATTGAAATTAAACATACAAAGTCAGCTTCGAGCTAATTTTGCAAGTCAAAGAGACCACACAGCTACAACGTTTTGTCCCATCATTTAACAAAATTGATCTAAATGAAGGATCAGACCGCTCATATCCCAAACAGCAGTTGAGTTAGTACATATTAAATAACCCGGGGAATAGAAGTCAGAATAAACGTCATATAAACAATGTTGCAGCGGCGGAAACACAGGCAGTTTACAACTTTTTAACCGCTTCGCCCGGTCGCAGTAAATCACGAGTTTTAGACCCCCTTCACAAATAATGTTGACTTCTTCGAACTCGCATTAATCTGCCATACTTCAAAATGCGAAAGGAAATGTGCTACAAAGCAAGCAACACCGCTATAAGTAACTTCACCCTAACTTAGACCTACAAAGAAACGTAAAAGGTTAACTTACAGAGAGTAATTGTTCGATAATTTTTCAATTGTGGTTCCATTAAGAGCAACTCTACTTAACTAAAACAAAATGAAAGATACTCGACTAGTTGTTATTTGTTTTTGTTAGCAGGCGACACGACTATTGGAACTGTCAGCGCTTTTCATAAAACAGTAGCTGTTATTACGATCGCCCGGCTCCGTGACATATTGCCGGGCGGAACAGGAGATGTAAGGAGACACTTTTAAACAATTATTGGAAAAAGAGGTTTAACTAAAACAAACTTGATGTAAGCACGTAGTATGCAATTTCCATAAGATCAAAAAATTATTTATCTCATATAGAAAATAGGATTTTGTTTAAAAATATAATCAAAATAAAATGGTATAGAATTGATAACCGTACTAGTTAGAGCACAATTCCTTATTTATTAAATTAAAAAAAAAATATCGCTCTCTAGTTAAAACCCTGATAAAAAGGAAATAAAAGTGTATAAAATAATAACGCATACATTCATTTATACTTTCGGGTCTCTATTGAATCAAATTCTAGAGTTCATGAGCCAATTTAGCTTATGGAACTATTTTATCAGATCCAAGCGTCTCCTGTTCTCCTGCATCTCATAACCGCTGCACAGAAGCCAGTTAAAACGCATTCACGACAACCGTGACACGAACTGTCAACTTAAAATGTTTTAATTTACCGCAGCAGTTCGTCACACGTTGCCATATCCGCCATCGCCGCCATCTGACACTCACCGCGTTCCGGGAGGCGATAAATCTCAACCAAACTCGGCGTTGGCAACACTAATCACAGAAATGAGAACCCTTTGGCTTGTCCATATTTTAATGTTACGGTTTAATGAGGAAAGTTAACGGTGCGTTTGAGGAGACATTTGTATGCTCTAATAGCGAGAAGCTGCTTTATATCTTACTTATGTTCTGAACACAGTTGAAAGGATGGTTCTTAATCGTCTCCTCACTATGCCGCAATTTGCTAACTGATCGTAGTGGATTGTGTATAAAATCGCTACTTAGCTTAATACAGCTCTATAGAGCTATAGCTCTACATCTTTTGTTATGTTGTTCTGAGTGATGTTCAACAAAGTATTTACTAAATTTATTTATTAGGTGGAAACTCTGTAACTAAATCTTAAAGCTATTATCTTGCCAGTGAAGCAATTACCAAGTTGTTTTATGTATTTTCACAAACCAGCACTAGTAAGTAGCGTCTATCCCGGACATAAAGCATTCGTCCCACTTGCACACGCCTATTGGTTAGAAAAAGAGAAATGCTTTAGGTAGGTCCGCAACAAAAGCTTGCTAGGCCTTAAAAGTCCAAAAGACAGTGACTAGAGGTACATATTAGGCAATAATCAAACAAAAGCGGCTTATTTGTTCGAGATTTAAACCTCTCGCGCCCCCCAGACACGGGTGACGAGTCTTGCCTGGATTGATATCGTAGGAAAATAAACAATTTGTCTATTTCCGCGCGTCACACGAACATCAAACACTGGTTAATAAAGGAACGCCGACGCCAATAAAGACAGGGGGCGTCGGGTTTGCACACGTCGGGCGAATTTAAAATTTGTAAATACTCTGCCAAGACTCGTCTTTTTGTGACGTGATAAAATAATGACTGCCAATTGCCGCTCGCTGGGGTTGTGACTGCCCTTATTCAGGTACTTACCATGTCACGCTCCTGTGTAGGTAAAGCAATCAGGAAACGCACGAAAGATTTCGCAAACAGATATATTTTTATTTTTGTAACTGAAATACATATAATTCAAAACATCTATGCCTCAAAGATCGTCTGTGCAGGTATATGGGATCGCATTGGTACAAACATCGAAAGCGCATTTTCCACTTGTACCTATAACGGATTAAGTCATAATCATCATTACACATGATTAACAAAATTCATAATAAAAATAACACTTTTTTAGCTATAACGTCTGAAACTTTTTTTATAAAAATTTTTAACGTAAAATGTTGTGAATAATTGAAACAAGTATACTAAGTGCCCCTTTGTTCTTGGGAAACAAATAAATATTTGAACGACAGTGATTCAAAGTTTATGAAGCTCTTAATTATAATTAATAAACATAATTACTAGTTTCATTAATATGACTTAAATTTTATGTGATTTATAATTAATTTCATTAAAATTATGACAAGTGATAGTTTTAACAATCAAAGTATTATGAGCCTAAACATTTTTATGACAATGACAAAATACTTATTATGCACAAAAACTTTATGTCAAATGAGTTATGACAGTCAAAAGAGGAGTATAGTTGTTATGTGAAGAGAGAGGCACCCCATTTTTGGTGCATGGTTTTTGATATCTGAGACTCTGTGATCATTGTAAAAATAAGAGTACCTATTAATGAAAAAGAAAATTCGCCAACATCTGCACCGACTTTCATTCCGCACAGTTTTTATTCGCCAGCTATAACTATATACAGAGTAAAACGTATTTCAACGGTTTATTTATGCACAAAGATGATGCAAATTAACGCATCTATTGAATAAAATTGGAACTGCTCTCTCATTTGCCGTTAGGGGAGCATTCAATCAGCCCTCGTTTGTGGACTTTAAAGATTAAAGCAATCTCCTATTGCGACACTTTATTACTTTCGGCTTCGTTGTGGCCTTTTGATGTTTGTTTGTTATCGGGCTAATATTTTTGGACTCGACTCTATTTACATGTGTGTTTACATTGTATTTGTTAATACAACGTCAGCTTCAAAGTTTTGTTAGGATTGTTGTTGGATTTAGATGGGATACTAACTTTCCTACTGAAATTTACGTTTCTGGCCAACAAAGTTGGGATGTATGTGCCTGTTATTTCTAATTCTACAATGAAGTAATAGATAAATCTGCTAACGTAATCCAAACAGATAGGTATGGGCGTTGCAAAAAAGGAGTTAGACTAACTTAATTCGTCAGCCAAAATATTTCGCACCCTTAGAATTAAAGCGACTCAATTCTGAATATGATATTTGCCAAAATTAAACCCTATGTCTTTTCATTAAGGTGATATTTTGGGACGTGTATTATTCAGAAATGGGTCACTTTAATTCTAAGCGTGCGATTTATTCAAGTAAATTCCACGAAGCGGAAAACTATAGTGTTTTATTGCCAAAGTTACGTTTTAATGCCGTATACAAATTTTTATAAAAGAAAGTCGGAAATGTCTGAATCTCATTACCATAGCTCCACATTCGGATAAACGTGGAATAGGAATGAAGCTGAGAGCCGACATGAATGGCAAAGTGGATGCAAATGGCTGCTTTGTCGGCGACGGGCGCACCGGGAACCCCCGCCAATCATACAACAGACTTATGGATGTAGGACACATTCGGTTCGGGACGATCATAACTGCTTCCTACCGCAAACGTGTGTACCAAGAAATACCATTGTGGAGAACCTAGTTCAAAACACTAGTGCCAGGGACAGGACAAAAAATTGTTTTAGATAAAAGAGGTGGTTACGGTTACGCCCATTAAGACAAAAAGAAATCTTACGTAAAGCGTCTGAATTTTTTAAGAAAAACAAAACAAATTGTCAATTTGACTGATAGTTAGTTGCAACAATACTATAGTAGGTACGAAAGATTTACATAAAATGAAGTGGGCGGTGCAGATATCTCCTCCCATTTTATGAAAAACATTACGCATTTTTTTACTTTCTTACGTCGATGTAGACTTTTAAGACAAATTGTCACTATAAAAATAAACAACTTTTGAAAATAGTCTCTTTTACATACAAAGACATTTACTTGTGTACCGGCACGTGTTGTACACGCGACACTTTTTGCCAGCCTGCCTTAGGTCAGGGCAAAAACTGACATTCCGTGGCAAAATAAATCTCTCAGTTGCACCATGTCACTGTCTGGTGAGACTTCATAATTAATAATGGGCATTCCTCCCACCGAACCCTGGAAAGTTACATTTCGAAAATTATTCATACATTGATAAGTCAATAAGTATAGGTATGCTTAAATTTCTTGCAGCCTTTATTGCCCCATTGTTTCTACCAACTCTGATTACTACGACTTATACGAAATCATGTAAAGCGTACCTACACTGCATATTTATGAAAAATGGATCTAGGAAAATCTGGATACGAAGATCTAATGGTGGAACACACTTCGCTCTTCGTGTTCAGGTATTCGCGATAACGGAAAAAAATACGAGATATCATTTGCGTGAAAAATTGCATAAATAGGTCAGTTATTTCGCTCTCGCAGATACTCGGGACACAAAAAACGAAATCTGAAACCGACGTAATATAAAAATGATTTGGAAATCACTACAATTTTTAACTATAATATTGCCTACAATAATTAAACATGATTGCTTATTTAAAACATGGAGGTTTCCAGCTGCAGCAATATTTTAACATTATACTTAATAAGTAACTTTCCCTTTTCAAAAATTGTAGCAACTTAGTGAATGAAATAGTGTTAAATTTCATGAAAGCTGCAGTGGGCGTGCGCGGCGTCGTTTGCGCACGCGCTGCCGGAAGCGGAAGTTTGTAATTACGCAACTATTTCGCAAAAATGTCTCAATCCGCTGTCGACAGATGGCGCGTGACTCGGATTGTTCGAACATTCTTTGAATAGCTCGACTGTTTGTGCGGTTTCACGCCTCTTTCTGCTTTCAAAGCGAATTTTGAACGTTTGGTTGCGATAGATTATAAATTAGGATATTTTTTTGTGAATTTTATCGTTACGGCTGTATTGAACACTTTTGTTTTAGCCGTTAGCTCGGTGCGAATAAAATAAATTATTGAATGTCTTTTTAATAAAGCTGGCTATTGTTTTACGGGTATAATGGCGGTCCATTGTCGGCGCCGCCCCGGCTCATTCTCATGCCGGCGACACAATGAACAAATAATAAATAGTCGTATTTTGGTCGCGTTTTCTACGCTCGGTCGCTTCTCCGTTGTTTTGTTAATTGGTGGCTGAAATAAATTAATCGAATTAGATCGCTCGAAGAGACCCAACACGCCGGTTGCTTAAAATGTTTGGACGTTTTATAACTAAAGCACTGAAGGAGTGAAGTCACTCGGCACTCATTGAATTATGGCATTGTTTTCAGCTATGAATTACCCATGTTGTGTAGAATCGTTAACAGCAGACTTCGATTAGTGCTTTACTCAACTAAACTTTAAGCTCAATTGGGCATATTACTGGCTAAAAAGGAAAATAATTATTAATTGCGCTTCCAAAGACTAAATGTTTGTAAAAGAAGGTACACAGGTCTCCTTGAGTTTTGACTTATACTTTATGTTATGAAGGTTAATAAAAAACTTGTTATCGAGACTTTAACGTGACTAATCTTCCGCGAAATTGTGTTTGATTCGACAGCTTTGATCAAAGCCATTAAAATGAGTCATATTTATTATTACAGACTAACTTTGAATACCTATCCGTACCCGGGTTATTATTATAGAGACTGGTATCAAAGTTAAAACTTAAAATGGCGTCAATCCCCAACTCTACCTATGTAGTTTCTTCTTCTTCGCTGCCTGAGTATTATGTGTTTTAGAGCTAGCCTAATCTTTTATGGTGTTTTAATTTTAATTACAGTAGTTCAAGTAAAGGAGAAGGTTAATGCCATGTCGTGTCATGAAGTCAGGTCCTTAGCAAAGGAAAGAGAGAAATAGGGGTTACTTCACCGCCAAGAGCTTAACTCTTTTGAATCACATGAGTTACCCATTAAATGAATACCACTGATGTTAACCGGCATATCCCTAGCATCGCGACCTCGTGTCTTTATTTTAAAAACCATCTGATAGACTATAAGTCCCTTTTTCTTGTACAGCAACTGGTCCCTCGGCATGGTGTTCTGCATACTTTATGTCCTTATACTTTGCTAGTAAATAAAATAAAATAAAATAAAATAGTACTCACTAGTACTTACTACTTAGAAAGAATGTCCACCTCGCTCCGTTTCTCATTACTTTATTTATTTCTCTGAAACAATGGAAATCAATTAATTCCATCCCCGTATACGACTCCGCCCATCACCTATACGTATCCTCAATAATTCTACGTGTACCTTGGAACCCATTGCAGAACACAATGCCTACCTATCTTTAGGTAATTTTGTAGTTAGGAAGTATTCACACACACCTAATAAAATATTGCTTTACTGTTAGGTTTTTGATTGTGCAACATAAATTTTGTTAATTGTGAAATTTATTGAATATTAATTTAGTTAGATAGTCAATTTCAATCAAATTAGTAATTTTTGTTAATTGTATTGTTTTGTATCGTGCATTATATTCCGACAAGATAGATACCATCGTAAATACACTACAAGAGGACTGATAGAGAAAGAGTGTGATTAATTGTTTTTTTTGTATCTTGTTCACAAAATTGTGCTTGTTTCAGAAAATTAGAAACCTGAAACACGCAATCATTTTCTATCTACAGCTATTTCAAATAGGTTGCTTTGATTTCATAGTGTTTTTTTATAGCTGACGGTCAAAATAATCTATATGTATAGACTCTTACTCTCTTGACAGCAGAGTCGTATGGAGGGCTTTTTGACCTCTCCGACTGTGTAGGTATATTGACTACTGCTGTTAATTAAACATTTGTCGTATTATTTTCAGCGGGCAAATGTCCGCGCCAGTGATCTCGTAAATATACCTTTGCGTTGCCATCTATCGGCCAGTAGCGGAACTTCACTGCGGTTCAGTTTAAAACTGAAATTACTATATATAAAGCTCGATTACCACTCACTCACTCACTCACTGACTGGGTCATTGACATGCTTTTTTGGAGAGATGTGAAGGGGTGGGGAGCAACTGGAAACACTTTTGTATAGAGGGTGCTCCAACGAGTAGACAAAAAATACGAAACCGACCTGAACGTGGAAAGGGACTTGATGTGAGGTGCGGATCTCGGAAACCGTGATAAGTACGGCCAAGTTCCAAAACAAAAGTCATAGGGAACTGCCGGCCGATGGGTGAGCCGGTCGATTTTTTTTCAAAATGGCCGAAACAAGATGGCCGCCATACAAACTTTAAACGGGAATATCTCGAAAACCGTACGACTTAGTGGGAGGGTGCTCGACCAAATGTCACTCAGGGAGAGGGGGGAAACTCAGACGACTCGAAAAAAATCCAAGATGGCGGATCCAAAATGGCGGCCAAATTTTTTTTTTGTCCGATCGGGATGAAATTTTGCACCCGGGGGCTCTGGGGGCCGCTGGTTCCGATTCCGTGAAAAGTTTTTCGATTCCGCCATTTTCCAAGATGGCCGCCATACAAGGGAGTTTTGAAAGCATTGACATGCTGTTTTGGAGAAATGTGAAGGGGTGGGGTGAAACTAGAACTAAATCCAGGTAGAGGGCATTCCAATGAGCAGAAAAAAATACGAAACCGACCTGGACGTGGAAATAGACCTGGGGTGGGGAGCGGATCTCGGCAAGTATGAGTCCTAGAGAAAAGTTCCAAAACCAAAGTCGCAGAGAACTGCCGGCCAATGGGTGAGCCGGTCGTAGTTTTTCAAAATGGCCGAAACAAGATGGCCGCCATACAAACTTTAAACGGGAATATCTCGAAAACTGTACGACTTGGTGGGGGGATGCTCGACCAAATGTCACTCAAGGGGAGGGGGGAAATTTGTTGGAGTTGAAAAAAATTCAAGATGGCGGATCCAAAATGGCTGCCGAAATTTTTTTTTGTCCGATCGGGATGAAACTTTGCACCCGGGGGCTCTGGGGGCCGCTGGTTCCGATTCCGGGTAAAGTTTTTCGATTCCGCCATTTTCCAAGATGGCCGCCATACAAGGGAGTTTTGAAAGCGAGCCCGCAGGGCGAGCTCCGCGTAGGCGCTTGCGCCGGAGCGTCCCATTCGTCTTCCCGAGTCGCTAGCGAGCCCGAAGGGCGAGCTGGGGTGTGAAGTTGGGACGTTTTACCCTCCCCCCCCCCTCCGTCTTTCCCCCCTGAGTCCGTAAGCCGATTGAGCCGAAGCGTCCTTTTGACGCGACATACTCTCGAGTCAGATGCGAGTCCGAAGGGCGAGCCTCAGTGTAAAGTTGGAACTCATACCCCCTTCTCTACCCCCTCCCCCTCCCCATAAAGTGCCCAAGTTTCTTTAGGCTCTATCTCGGAAACCAAAGACGCGAGACCCTTTGTGTTGGTACTCTTTCGATTCGTCTCGATGCCATCCGTGGATCTCAGTGCGAAGTACGAGTGACGGACCTAAGGCTACGGAACCCTTCACGGACCGGGTGGGTCAAGATCCGCGAGCCCGTAGGGCGAGCGTGGTTAATGTAGATCTGAACTCAATCGAAACGGGACGCAACTTCAGAGTCAGAAAAGCGAGTGATGGTGTGAAGTTGGAAAGCATCCCCCCCCTCCCCCCCCCCCCTCTCTATTGCGAACCTACTTTTCTTTACACTTTATCACGGAAACCAAAAAAGCTAGAACCCTCATGTTGGTACTCTTTCGATTTGTCTCGATGCCATCCGTGGATCTCAGTGTGAAGTACGAGTGACGGACCTAAGGCTACGGAACCCTTCACGGACCGGGTGGGTCAAGATCCGCGAGCCCGTAGGGCGAGCGTGGTTAATCTAGATCTCAACTCAATCGAAACGGGACGTAATTTTAGAGTCAGAAAAGCGTGCGTTGGTGTAAGTTGGAACGCTTCCCCCCTCCCTCTCCCCCTCGCTCTATTGCGAACGTACTTTTGTCTTTTCTTTAGGCTCTATCTCGGAAACCAAAAACGCTCTAGACCCCTCGTGTTGGTACTCTTTCGATTCGTCTCGATGCCATCCGTGGATCTCAGTGTGAAGTACGAGTGACGGACCTAAAGCTACGGAACTCTTTATGAACCCTTTATTAAATTTTTCAACTCAATAGCGAGTCAATTGGGTCAGATTGTTTTGCTATGAAATAGAACTTCTTTAAGTCTGTTTCATTGTTATTTTCCTTTTTGGTCGTATTTCTACAACCAGACATGCTAGACCCATCAAATATGTCAAATTGCAGCAGCTGTAATTTTTGTGGTGAGTACGGGGGGTTGATCTTTGACTGACGCTCAGAACTCAAGGTTTGCCAGAGAGCCATGGAGCACAGTATTTTAGGCGTTAAATTGAAAAACCGTGCCAGGATTTTAGCTTTGCAGAACCCAAAATAGCTGACGTTGCTCAGTCAGTTGCTAGGTTGAAGTGGGACTGGGCTGGATATGGACACGTCTAAAAACAAGTCGAGGAATCTAAAATTCTGTTAAATAATATGGAATAACTACACCAATACCACTGCAATAGTTTCATGAACTTCAACAGCGGGGACCCATTTTTGTTATTATTATTACTGTTTATATACACTTTCCTAAATTCAAAGCGCAGTGGTCAAAGTTAGCATGACAAGACCCAAAGTTTGTGTCTGATAAATTTGTAATTTTCCTTTGTGAAAACTATTTTGAAATAAGTATACTTAGAATAACTTAAACTTTGATCTCTTAAAAATAAAATAAACATAATTAATCTACACAAATCCTAACATTTCTAATACTTCTTTTTTTTATGTATAAGCAAATCATTGACATACAATTAATTAATATTCTGTATCACTGTACACCTATCCACTGGTACGACAAATTACATTCAATACAGTGGAATGGGTTTCGTTGGTATTTGGTAAAATAAGAATGAAACCAGACAGAATAAGTCGTACCACTCCTCCACAGCCTCGATCGCATCGGCCGTTAGGAAACGGCGATGTAGGTATTGATGTAATAAAAGAAATAGTTTTTAAAACTAAAATGCCAGCAACATCAGGCATGACAAGTAAAAGCAGTGAGTAAAACAAGTCACACCCATTTTTCAGTAATAAATGTTTAAAAAATAGGAATAGTTGTAGGTACTTAAGTGGCATAGGGTACCTTTTGTCATATACTCTGTTAATAAATATGTATAATAATAGAATTCTGATTGTTTCACTTAGTTACATTTCAAGATCAAGGGATAGAAGTACGGCCTGAAGCACCTATTAAATCAGTTCAAGTATATCTGCGGGTGGTAGGACATTGTGCTTGGTCCGTCTGGATCGCTACCACCCTTTCGCTCGCTAATCCTGCTGCTAAGTAGCAGTGCTTGCACTGTTTTGTTCCAGCGTGGAGAGCAATACAGCCGGAGCAATTTCTTATTACTGGCACAAGAGGTATTCCATCTTAGCCCTCTGGCTTGGCAATGCATTTAAGGATTCATACATATTGAGAGGAGTTTGCGAGAATTCTCATTCTGTATGTAGTTAATAAGAAACTGTTAAAATATTTCAAGTACTTACTGTATTGTTATTCTATATGCACTAGAGGATGGTTTAATTAAAAATACATGATTAGCCAAGGTTAAATTCTTTTATTTGATAATGTTATTTGGTGTCATTTTGTCCATAAAACTTAACAGTGTTTTAGTAAATGTAAACTAATGGACAAACAAGTTTTTCCAAAAGTTATTAATTCACACAGTTATAAGTCTGTAAATAACACTTTCATCAAACACTTTATAATTTTATGTGCAGTTGCAACTGCACTTGAGCAAACTTGCCAGTGATTCAGTATCTATCAGTTTTTCATACATTGGATACTTTATTTCCATAACAGTACAGTATCAGCACTTAAAATTTCATTGGGTGATGCTGCTATCACGATACATACTTTCATTTGACATAATAATATGCACAAGCCATGTTGCGAAATCGAACCAAGTTTTTTTTATTGTTTTTGTTCAAAATCTTCTAATTTTCAGCCCTTTTTTTAGGACAGCTGTGTCAAGCAAACTTGCACCCATTAAGGTTGCGATCTGAGGTTTACAAAGAGTCACATCATAGGTTTTTGATACTGTTATTCTCGCATATTGAAGTTCATACCATGCCATGCTGAACTTTTATACTTTCTTATGTTAGCCTTTCCACATTAGCAACATTATTTTCTGTAACACTAGACACATTATTTTATTTATAAATTTATCACACCCATATTCAGATTTAAATCTGTAGCTCAATCTGAGTATCTGAGTGTACTATCATAATTTGATTGACGTTTTGCTTCTTCTATGAGTCCACATTAAAAAAGCCACTACATGTTTGCAGCTACCTTTTGTACTACTTCCTTTTCAATAATAACCATCCATAAACACAGCTGTTGCCTTCTTTTTTAATTGGACACTTTTTCTTGAAATCTGAAATAAAAAACATAACCAGGTTAAGTACTAATTTAAAAACTTATACTTATAAATTATGTTGTATTATTTAGGTACTTACAAAGAAGTTTTGCATTCCGAAACTCGACCGAACAAAAGTCAGAATCATGCGATCAACTTTGGGCAGACTTGCACTATCTGTTTGTATGTATGTAGACTCCATTTCGTGAAACATACTGACAAGCACAAATCGAAAAATGTTACTCTTAGGTAGCGCTAATTTAACCAAATTATTATCACACCCGCAGCAAACGGCAAGACAGATGTTTTACATTTGTGATGTGACATTACGAGCAGTGTGACCAACTTCAAATTAGAGATCCTGCGCTACTTAGGCTAGAAAACTGACAAATCCTGTCAAAGCCAAACTCTTATGGCTAAGCTCCTTTAAGACTGGGTTTACAATCAGAGTTTATGAGCGATAAAAATGGAAAAACGCGGCAATGGCTGTCTCTGGTTGGGCAATGGCCACGTTTTTGCGTTTTTATCGCTCGCAAATGCTTACTGTGAACCCAGTCTAAGGCTATACTGCCAAACGTGCCAGCTTATATTGCAATCCTGCCACAAACTGGGAGATTTTAAAAACTTCAACCGATCCTGCCAGAAGTCAAAATGAAGGGCTAAACCTGCCAAAAAGGCAGGATCCTGCCACATATGGTCACACTGATTACGAGATGCCAAAGAATTTTGTATGTAGAATGCGTGATGCTCAAACATGGCCGCCTGCGTTTCGGTTCTTTTGACCAACATATAAAGATCGTATATTTAATTTGCAAAAATAAATTATTTACTATTGATCTTAATGCAAAAGTAAAAATGTGTGTAATTATTATTATTATTTATTTTACGTATAAGCTACCCTATCCAATATATTTTGTTACAACTGTCAAGTAGCCAATTATCGACTACTGATTTCATTTACATTTTGATAAAATGTCAATAAATTATGTAAACATACAAATTTTAGGTATATTCAATAATTATCACATATTTATCAAAGTAGGTTGTGCCATACGAAACGAATTAGATTACTAATAAATATTGCCATTAACAAAACGCAGCTACTCTACTGTTAGACTGGAATCACAATTAGCATTTACGAGCGATCAAAACGCAAAAGCGAGGCATCTTGCGACCATTGACCAATCAGAGATTACAATTGCCACGTTTTTGCGTTATCGCTCGTATTTTTTTTATTGTGAATCTACCTTTATAAACTCTGGTTGGACGCACGCGTTCTCATTTTAAAATCACATTTAAAAGCGGTGTATTTGGCAAAACTGATTGGCACAGCCCAATACAAGACCCCAATTCCCGGGTTATGCGAGATGCATCTCACGTGCGAGATACGTTAAAAAATGACAGAAATCCAAGAAAATTGACAGTTGTTTTCGTGCGAGATGAATCTCGCATAAACCGACAATAGCCCCTCAAGGGGCCTAGCACGCTAGCTTTTATCGGTGACATAAACCATATATTCCTTTCTAACCAATACGCTTGTGTGAGAGGGACCAAAGCGTTCATGTCCGCGATAAACGCTAGCGTGCCTCCACCTCCATAGCAGGCCTCCAATTCTGGCGCTCATCGAAATTCATGTGACGTTCGAGATGTGTCTAAATATGACAGATTTTGAAGAGATTTGGCAGCTCTCTTTGACTTATCTCGAGTGTGACTTTATCTCTACTGACGCGAGAATTGCCCCGCAGGCCCCCAATTCTGACGCTCGAGATTCATCTGACGTTCGAGATGTGTCAAAATTTAACAGATTTTGAAGGGATTTGACAGCTCTCTTTGGCTTATCTCGAGTCTGACTTCATCTCTTCTGACGCGAGAATGGCCCAGCTGTTTACACGAGCTTACTTGCACATTTGGCTGCTGTACAGTATTCCGTCTTCATCTTTTGTACAGTTATGACAGCGCAGTTTGCACACTTTGGACTGCGCAGGTAAGTACGTGTAGACGCTGCATAACTCTTTTTTTTTTGTAAGCTTTATTCCTCGCTTTCGAACACATATAATCCCATTACACAGTTATTTACAATATTTTTAAGCTAACAAATGTTTTGTCCCTTTCATTTGAGGGCAAACGTCACAATGACATATACAGACATAAAACATGTTAAGTAACGAACGTCTACGCAACGTTTATGAATAAAGGGATTTTTTTCAGTGGAAAAGCCTCCCAAAGACATTAAAATATATAAAATAAGTATTTTAGTTTATCATTTGTCATAAATCAATATTGTTAATGCCCAATAAGTTTTCCTTTTGGCGGCATTTTCATAAATACACAGGACATGGCTGCGGCCCTATATTTAACATGGTTGTAAGTACACAGATTACTTTGTCTTTTGTGTGGTAATAAAAAAAAACCGCTACGTTCCCGCGCTTTTGCAATTTTGCGTCCATTCTTTTTCTTCTGTTACAGAGGTGAGTATGTAAAATTTTATTAATTAGTTATTTATCCAATTAAAACGAATTCAACTGATTTTTCTATAGCAGCAGAGTAGACAAATCAATTGTATTCTGTTTTTACATCGATTTATTATCCGTGTAGATGTAGAAAGTACTAGCAAATTTAGCCACCATTTTGTGAAAAAGTTACTTTACAAAGTTTTAGTTAGCTTAAGTATATATAAAAGTGTATCGTGTGTGTTATTGTGTTTGTTAAGGTTTGTACATGTATGATTATTGTAGTGTTCATAATGAAAACGTACGGTACGGTTGTACGTGATATTTTTGTCGATTCGATTAGGTTATGTAGCCGGCGTAAGACCCATGTGCATTGCGTTTGCCCACCGACGCCGATGCCGATCCATTATCGAGAACAAGGTTACGTTGCCGAAGTAACAATTTAAAATTTATATGGTCAGTTGTCCTCCACGCGGCCGTCAATCGACGTTGCAAGTAGTTTCACGCTAGGTACCTCAGACCAAGAACGCGCCACCGCTACAAATCGGTTCGTAGCCCGCCAGTTTGAGATCTTGTTAGGTCAACTTGATTGAAGTACCGACAATATAAAACGATTTGCTTCTTAACTTGTCCACACGCCGTCGGCATGCCGCCTGTTTTCTCGCATTTCTTACAAGGAGAGGGTAATTGTACATGTTGGAAACCCTTTGGAGTAGTAACCTAAGGTCGACAACTCATCAGTGATCCTTTCCCATTTGCATGGTTATTTTTATAATAAGTTTATCATCTAAAAAACATTATTATTATTTGTTATCAAATTTGATCAACATTAATATTTAAAGGGCTTTTTTTTCCAAAATTTTGTTTTTGAGACTTCCTTTTTGGGTTTGTTGTTATCCACTGTTTAAATGCATAACAATTACATGCCAATTTGATAATTAATATTATTATTATTATTATTATTTAAACTTAATTTCAGGGAACAAGACCCATATAATAAACATTTGACAGACTAAAATATACATACTAATAATACATAATACATTTGTCAAAATTGATTTCCTAAATTTGTTTACACAATTAAATATATAAAAATTAAACTAAGTAGACTTGTAATATTTTGTGTTGTACTGTCATTTAAGAGACAAGCCTGTTTTTATTGCATGTCTTGCTTAACAATTTTCATATGTATGTCATAGATAGCAGGAAATGGGTCATGCATGTTATGTAATTCATATTTCTAGCTGCCTGGTTACTCTTACATACAAGTGAAACTAAATAAAAGCTTGTAATACAAACAATTTACATTTAGCTGTTTATTTGTATGCGTTGTGAAATATTATAGTTGAATAAAAAAATACTTTAAACGGTTTAGCTATGTAAGTACATTGATGCATGGAGTGTTATAGTTTTAACAGTCAATGTAATTGTGTAGATACAGACATAATAACATATTTTCCTTCATATATCACATAATAATTATAATTTGGTAAATGAAGTTTTAGTTCATGTATCAACACACTTTGTGTGCCAGCAGATAAGTATGTGTCAGCTCCCTAAATTCAACAGGTCAAAGTTTATTCAACACATTAAAATAACAATGGAAACTAAGAACTGGCAACAGCTATAATTAATTATTGAGGATGATACAGTATATTTCAAACCTTTGCATCAATAAGAGCAGCTTTAAAGTAAATTTATTTACATTAATGTAGTTGTTGTTGCAGACTAAATTCGAACTACAAGAAAGTTGTCTGATTATAACTGTTTTATAATCAGAAGCTTTAAATATTCCCTGTTCTGTTTTCATTATCACTGGGTATGTTTTTTTTTCCTTTAGTTTATTAGAAATATAATACACTAGCGGACGCGCGCGACTTCGTTCACGTAATATTAGTAGCCTATGTCCGTCAGGAATAGTGTAGCTTTCTATCTTTGAAAGAATTTTTGAAATCGATTCAGTAGTTCCAGAGATTACCCCCTACATACAAACAAACTAACAAAAAAACAAACAAACAAACAAAGTTTACCTCTTTATTATATTAGTGTAGATTATGATAATAATGCTCCCTTTGTAACCCTTTTACTTTCACCATGTCTGTCTGTGTGTCACTGACTTTTTACTCGAAAACCATCAAAGCATAATTTATTATAACAAAAATTGCTACTGTGTGTCGTACGGTGAGTAAGAGTACCGAAAATCCACGGGACGGGATGGAGCTAAAGACCAGCAACGCGTCAGCGGTTCTATTAGGGTTGCTGGTTCCCAAAGAGAGCAGTAATGTTCTCATCACATGATCCACATGTTCGTTTACCATTCCTGGTAGTAACAATGTTTACCTACTTACTCAAATCAAATTGAAGTCATGCTTTTTCCCGTATTAATTTCTTTACCGTATCCAAGCTATTGCGTGGGATTGGCATTGTATAGTTAAAGTATACGTATACATATGTATTATTATCCCATAGATGAAGCGCTTCCAGAACTCACCCACCAAACGACGCGTACGCGCACGCGAGCAAGCACGCAAGACGGCAGCTTGCAACAGCGGCGGCGGCGGCGGCGTAGAATCTACCGGACGCAGCGTCGTAGAAGGTGAGTCTTTTACGAACCTTCCTTATTATATACTTAATTTTAGCGGACGTCCACGACTTTGTTCGCGTGGAATTAGTAGCTTTTGTCCGTCAGGGCGAGTATGGCTTTCTATTGGTGAAAGATCGGTTGTACATTTGTATGTACAAACAGCTGGCTCTATGCGGCGAAGCGTTGTTGCCGGTGTGAAAGTCGTCGTAACGCACAGTGCCGTGCGGCGACACTGCCTGAAGGCCTGCTACGACGTGAACCGAGGGTATATTATTTTTTACCCGATTGCCGTCAGAGGGAGGAAGGGAGGATTACGTTTTTTACGACCTCTTTCTGCAATATGTATTGTTTAGGTTTTTAAGACTTCCGTTGGCCAATTTGGCTCTAAATAGTTTCGCCATGTCCGTCTGTATGTTATAAGCACTTTATTGAGCTCTAAATGATAAAATCCTTTTAGGTACTACTTTTCGATATAAGGATATTTTCAATTAGGTAGTATTTTTTGCGCGGCAAGCCGGCTACCTACTGCGATTAACCTATGCCGTAGGTAATGCGGCAAGCGCACCTACAGTGTGGAGTGAAACCCCCCTGGTAATATTCCCGATTATTCAAAGACGGCTGGACTGATTTGGAAAATTCTTTTTTGTTTGAAAAGGTATATTTCCAATGTGGTGGTCCCATTGTCATCCGGTCACGATCTGATGATGGGATCCTGGAGAAATCGAGGCAACTCTTCAAAAATTATATGCACATCTATATCGATTTGAGTATTTTTTATAGTACCTCGTACTTTTGCTCTTGTGCATTTGGTGTAGTGGAGCAGATCACGAAGACAACAGACGACCATCGGAACTACTCTATAATAAATATTTCACGGGTGGCGATACGGTTAATTTAATATAGTTGTTAAGCAATTTATGCTCGTCACAGTGTATACGGTGAAGAGGAAGTGATGGTAAAATACCAGGAGAACTGTTCAATAATTATTGTTCTGACATTAGGAAGGAAAATATTTTGTAAAAGGTGGTGAGCGATTAGTGTTAGGCTATTGTCTGTTAAATAAACAAACAGACTCACAAAAAAGCAACTCCTCGCTTTCTATTCAAACCGAGGTAGCAATCTACTAGGCTACACGGATATTTTGTGTTATTTTTTATTACTGTTTCTTGGACAGAAAAAAACATTGGAAACTATTATGAATTAGAAGTTGTCCCTTTCCGTCTTCTCCTTTCTTTTAACAAGGCCCTTTTTTTATACATCTCGGAAACCATCGCGTCATATTGGTAATCTTTCGATTCGTCTCAATGACACTCATTAATCTAAATGTGATGTTTGACTGACGCAACCGAGGGCACGGCACCCTCTGCGACCCACACCAGGCGCGGCTTATTTCGCGGAGGATATCGACGCACCACTGCACTGGGGCCGGCGCAATTGTGCTATCGTGCGTGCGAATGAATACAAGTGAAACGTCTCGACCCAATAATATCAAGCTGTCATGTCAGTTTTAAAAAGTAAAATATTTTATGAGAGTTAATGAACTGGATGTTTTATTTTTACACAGAATGCACCGGCAGCGGCATAGAACCAGCCGCGCGTTGCGTCGTAGCAGGTCAGTGTTCTAAAAACTACTTAAATATATTAACTTATTTTTTACACTAGGTTTTTCAGTTTTTTGTACCTATGAGCAACACAACGCTTACAAATGACCGAGGAGTTATTCTACAAAAAGTACATACTTTTAAAATTCGAAGTGATTTATCAAACGAATTAAAAACGGATAAAGATTGTTAGTGTTTCAGATAGATATCATATTATGTTTCATATTGTTGCTGTCATCACTATTACTCTTAGAGCTTTAAGAACGGGAGTAACCTTGTGTGATTATTTGCTTACACAAAATTCTGCCGTTTCTCGCGGGGAACGGGGGGGGGGGGGGGGGGGTGACATGTCAAACCTATCACACTAAATTTATTTTGCTTGCGTCATTATGCAGTCACACTTTTAGAAAATACAACACATACTTATTTTCACGCACACTGAGTGCATATGCAAAAGGTTATGTTGCGACACGATTTATTTTTGACTCGATTTGTCACGTCATTTCAAACATTTCATAGAAATTATGTATTAGTTAGATATGAGTAGAAAAATAACTTACAAATAAAATTTTCTACCGTCCTTTTCTAAAATTATACATGAAGGCATTTTTTGTGAGCTGTTATCTCTTCGGTGGCAATTTAGCGACTGACAAATTAATCGATGGGGTAAGTCATTGAACGGCTTCTCCAGTACTTAATGCTCTAAGCTATTACTACATATTCACTATACTCATCGAGACTTTAACGCAATAATGCTGTATTGTAGATAGATCAAGCTATCTATGTCATGGAATCCAGTAACCAGCAAGTGCAAGCATGTATCAAGGATGTATCTTCGGACAAATCTTTAGATATTGTGAGCATTGTCTATCGATATAGTGATCAATCAATCATTTATTTGCGTGAAGTATATATATGAAACATGCAAATATATTATAATAAAAAAATAACAATTGAAGGCAAAATTAATTAAATTACATTACATTACGCTGGTTAAAAATAAACAAGTCCAAGTTCGGGTACTTCAGTCTGCTCGTGACCATGGCCGTTGCAATGCGGCCGAAACGTCGTGATAATAAATAAACAGTATTATCGCGTTGATAGTCCCCATGAGCGTAGTGAATATGTGTGAAAATCGTAGAAGTTTAAAACAATTTACCACTATTCCTTCCTTATCTCTATAGGCACCGCGCACCAAGGTGCGCGATCATTCCGAGGTAATAACTCGCAATGCGTAGCCATGTCAGCGTGCGCATGTGTGTACTCGGTTTTTACGAATAGGCAATGTAGCGATTTTAATGTTGATGAGATCCTTAGAAGCGGCGACGAATTGTACATGCAGCTATTTCCTGGCTTACAACTTCAGAACGAACGATATTTACTGCCCGAACAATTGCCATCCCGTATTCGCTCCGGGAACTTTTTGGCAGAAATTCACTCAATGCAAGACGACAACAGTTGGATCGCTAATGGATTATTTCCAACAAACGTAAACGACGTCCACGACAAAAAAACAGAGCTGGAAAATATTCTGCAAAGTAATGTTTTTACATCGGATCACATCGATGCAACTGATAGTGTTCTTTTTACCGGTCAAAGTTACACTGTGTCATTCTGGAGACATCGAAATGCCTTCTATCTTTTTAACAGTCACGGAGTAGATAGTAATAACCGTACAGCTGACGAATGTGCGCGGTTGTTTAAATGTAATTCGATGAAAAAATTGGCCGATTATCTTTTTGCGAACGCGCATTTTCCAAGAAACGTACTAGACACGGAATATGTCATGAGTAGAATTCGTGTCATAAATTTCAATGTGCCATCTCCCACATTTACAGCTACGCTGTCCCAGTTGCATCCAGCTCTGGCCAGTTCAATACCGCGTTCTGCCACTTATGTGCCGTCTCCCACATTTACCGCTTCGCTTTCACAGCCGGAGCAATCGCGTACACCCACATATGCCGAGGTAGTTGCAAAGAGTTGCCATGCATCTCGAACGTCCGCAACCACTGCTAATATCAATGCCGCGCAACCCCAAAATAACATTCAATCGAGTTTTAATCCAGTGGTTGTGCTCGACAAGATAGACGACTTTAAATTATACGTGCTAAACCCAGTTGTTGTCGTCCAAAACATGTTTTCGGAATTACCGCTAGATGAAAATGATGCTAATGTCGACACGACACCAGTAGGCAGAGGTAGAGGCCGACCCAAAAAACAAAAACGATCAGTTAAAACTAATGCCCATTTAGACGCGGTCAAAAAGTACGCGCAAAAAAATCCTCAGATTAATCGTGCGGCGGTTAAGAAATACAAAGTAAAACATCCCGAAATAAATCGCGCTGTAGTCCAAAAATATACGCAAGACCACCCCGAGGTGAACCGTATTGCTGTCGAAAGATACTCTCAAAACCACCCCGAGGTGAACCGCGCAGCTGTCGAAAGGTATTCGCAAAACCACCCCGAGGTGAACCGCGCCGCTGTCGAAAGGTATTCGCAAAACCACCCCGAGGTGAACCGCGCCGCTGTCGAAAGGTATTCGCAAAACCACCCCGAGGTGAACCGCGCCGCTGTCGAAAGGTATTCGCAAAACCACCCCGAGGTGAACCGCGACGCCGTTCAACGATACAATACAGATAGTCGTAACATTGAACCAGAATTACGTAGATCAACTAATTTAATTGCGGAATATAGGGACGCGGAACTTGACAACATTACACTGTTTTCTTTAAAAAAACCATCCATATTAGCTACGGATATATTCTCGTGTCCTCATTGTCATGCGCGTCTTTTCGACGAAGAGCGAAGTCGTAAGCAGTGGTGTTGCGGGTCTGGGGCGTACAACGTTCAACATTTTTCGCCTTTGTCAGAAAACTTTTATACAGATCCCTCGTTTTTAAATAGACCGCGAGCGTATAACAACTTGTTCGCCTTCAGTGCCTTAGGCGTCTCGCATGGTTACCAGCAGCCCGACGGTATATCGTTTTTAAAAATTCAAGGACGTACGTATCACCGCGTGTTCGATCTTTCGTATAATGCCACCACTAACAACATTGGACTCTACATTAATGATAACGACGAACGCGATAGCCTAGCCCAAAGTCAACAGCTAAATAGAGACGTTGTAGTTTCAATTACAAATTATTTGCACAATGTCAATCCGTACATAGAGTGTTTCAAACGCTTGAGTCGAGAAACATCCGATCAAGCGTACATAAGGTTCGAAAGAACTACACGGGCAACACATGGTAACATTCTAGGCGACACACCTTTAGGCAGTGAAGTTGCCGCTATAATAAGTACGGAGAGGGAGACTTTCCAACCACATTGCATAGCCATTTGGAAAGTAGGCCATAAGACACCGCACACTGTAGATATAATGAATCCATTGTATGAAGCTTTCCAATACCCATTGCTTTACCCCGAAGGCAATCCAGGATGGTTTCCTAACAAATTGGACAACAATCAACACAAATTGACCCAAGTTAAATATGTCCGATGCTTACTGTTGTCAGAGCCGCGATTTTCATTATTAGGCAGACTTTCTGAAGAGTGGTTAGTAGATCTCTATTGTAGGATTTGCGAAGAACGTTTACGCTATATTACAAACGTGCAAAAACAAAACTCAAATCATGCACTCAGAACAGCACCACTCGAAGAGATAGAACACAGTGTCCAACAGATTCGTAACGATGAAACCATACAAGGGGAGGGTGTCGTGCCAGGTCGTATATATTTGCCCAATACCTATACAGGATCTCCGAGGTATATGAAAGCTAAATACATGGATGCCATTGCAATAGTCAACACGTTAGGTACCCCAACATACTTTTTGACTTTTACGTGTAATCCAAATTGGCCTGAAATTAAACAATCCCGTGGAACAAGTAAACTAGCGTATCCACTTTTGTGTGCTCGAGTCTTTAATTTAAAATTAGCACAACTATTACGTGATATCAGGTCCGGTAGATACTTTGGTAAATGTTTGTATATATTTCACGTAATAGAATTCCAGAAACGCGGATTACCCCATGCGCATATATGTTTCAAAGTAGAGAACGGCCCCACGCAGAATATTGACATTGACAGAGTGGTAAGAGCGGATATTCCCAGTGCCTCGGAAGCTGGCGGTAGATTGAGAGAGATAGTTTTAAAACACATGATCCACGGTCCGTGTGGTCCACCAGATCGATCTAATTTACCGTGCTGGGATAGGGAAAAGCAAAAATGCACGAAATTTTTCCCGAAACGCGAAACCCAAGTCACATTCGTTGACGATAAAGGGTTTGTAAACTTGCGCCGCGACAGTAAAAACGAGGCAACGATAAGTTACAATAGGCGCGAAGTCACTGTCAGCGATTTATGGGTCGTGCCCTATAATGCAGCCCTCTTACTGAAATATGACGCCCATATGAACTTGGAGGTTTCGTCACAAAGCGCGGTGATCAAATACCTATTCAAATATATGACCAAAGGTCCGGATGAGTCCCGAGTAACCGTCGTACCCGAGGAACATTTGAATGACGAAGTAGAGCAGTACGTCACGAAAAGGTATATAGGCTCGGGCGAAGCTGCGTGGAGGGTGTTGGAGTTTGACGTTACGGGCCGCGAACCTAACGTCAAACAATTGACCGTGCATCTCGAAGACCGTCACAATGTTTTCTTTAGGCCAGGCACTGAGGCAGAGTCCGCGCAACGATCCACGTCTGACCTCATAACTTATTTCAATCGTCCCACCGGTGAGGAGTTCGACCGTTTAACATATTGCCAGTTCTACGAACAATATATTGTACACGCGTCACGGCCAAACACTAAAAACACCCAAATCTATGAGACGACAAATAATAAGTTTGTAACAAGACGACAACGCGGTGAACTCGTAGCGCGTCTGTTTTGGGTCGCGCCTAATAGAGGTGAACAATTCTACCTAAGAATTCTATTAAAATCTTATCCGGCTCGAAGTTTCGCGGAACTTGTTAGTCTTGGTGGCCCTCATTGTGAAACTTACCAGGAATCTGCAAGGGCTGTTGGCCTTGTCAACGACGAAGTCGAGTACGAAAATGCTATGCTAGAAGCTTCTAGATTTTATACAGGGCGTGCTCTTAGAAGTTTTTTCGTGCTCTTGGCTTGTAACGGTGCCCCGGTAGCGCTACTGTGGGACACATTTAAAAACCAACTCAGCGAAGATTTCCTCCACAGACAACCAGACAATGTCGACGCGGCACACAACTTGTCACTGATAGATATCAATAGGATGCTTCGTAAGCACGGAAGTTCTCTCGCACAACACGGTTTGCCGCAAGTCCTTGATCAAACAACCGAGTTGGGTCGCGAACGAGTCGAATACAGTGCGAACCGTCTCCAAGCGTACGTCGACGAGTGGCTACCGCAGTTATCGCCCGACCAACGCGTCGTTTTCGATTACGTCAATAGGCTCTGCGTCGTCGATGAGTCTTTGCGCGATGTAGAGAATTCCGCAATATTCATTGATGGTCCCGCGGGCACAGGAAAAACCCAACTGCTAAACATTATCGCAGCACACGTACGAGGTGTCTTGAAGGGTGTAGTATTATGTACCGCGAGTTCTGCTATCGCCGCTCAGAACTACGAAGGGGGGACTACTGCGCATAGTATGTTTAGATTCCCGATAGACATTGTTGACGACCTCGGCTACTGGAACATCACGAATGGCACTCAAAGAGCTGAACTGATTGCCAACGCGCAAGTGATCATTTACGACGAAGCCCCTATGGCTCATAAATTTTTGATTCATCTGTTAGACCGATCGTTGCGCGATCTGATGAGAAACGATAGAGATTTTGGTGGAAAAATTATCATATTTGCCGGTGACTTTCGCCAAATTCCGCCTGTCGTTGTTAACGCCAGATCCAACTCCGACATACTAAATTGTTCTGTCAAAACGTCTCCCGTGTGGCAAAGGCTAAAAGTATTCTCTCTGGTCACTTCACAAAGGTGCAGAGTAGATTCAGAATTTGCAGATTTTTTGTCCAAATTAGGCTCTAACCAACTAACTTCATACTCTGACACTGTAACTAATGTAAAAAATTTAATAGATTTAGGATTAATCGAACACGTCACCGAACTGACGCATTTAATTAACTTTGTGTTCCCATCAGAGATCATTGATAGGCCCGACGAATGCGCGCCTAGAGCGATTCTCTGCACTCGCAATGACTCGGTGCAAGAGATCAACGACGCCATCTTGGAGCAGGTCACGGGGGACGTTCTGCATTTCTATTCCTGCGACAAATTAGATAGCGATAACGTGGACCCGGTATTTTTTGGCATTGATGCTTTAAATCGGATTAGGATCAATGGTGTTCCAGATCACGTGCTAAAACTAAAGGTAGGGTGCGTGTGCATGATTATGCGAAACCTCAGTTTTGAAGATGGGTTAGTGAACGGGACCAAAGTAATAGTCGTTAGGAGCTCGACTCGGTTGATAACGGTACGTAAGCCCGGAGGCACAGACGAATTTTTAATTCCGCGTATTCTTTTTAAAAATCAAATAGATCCGCGAAGTCCGTACGAATTGTGTCGCCGTCAATTCCCGTTACGCTTGTGTTACGCGATGACCGTTCACAAAAGTCAGGGCCAGACCATCAGTCGCGTAGGAGTAGACTTGAGATCGGACATTTTCAGTCACGGACAGTTGTACGTCGCGCTGGGTAGGGTACGTGAACGGAGTAACATAAAAATTTTAGTCCACCGCGATCGCATAATTCACGAAAAACCTTGTGCTATAAATATTGTAATTCCGGAATTGTTGTAACTTTACATTACACACTGTATATAAAATCAAATAAAATCAAATTTAAATCAAATCTCCTTGCGCTTCCTGTTAAGTTGAATTGTTCGTCTCTATTATATGGAATGGCAATTATAAATCAATCAATTAACTTATTCCAAAAAATCATGTTGACATGGCTATTCATGCGAGTTTTTATTTACCTTTTTGTAGTTTAGAATACACTAGGACACTTGTGTCATACTAGACACGGACAAGGTGGAATTTCAATTCTCAGTTTATTGACACGATACAATTGCATTTTTCAAAGGCATGTCATGATTTAGGTGATTAAATATTATGTCACAGATCGGTGATGAAGCAGATATCGCGTAGGCGTGTATTTAGTGTATATTTTTCATTGACATGAACGTATCTTTATCGTTAACGAAGAGAGGACTGTTGCGACAGTTGGATATGTCATATAAGATCGTATAATTCATCCGTCATATGAACTCTTCAAATTGGACGGTTGAGGGGCTAGAGGGAGGTTGCGGGGGCTGTAGCGTCAGGGTGCTTGCGGTATGGCAAGCGATATAACGGTTGGGTTTTTGCAGGCTGACGTATGTCAGGTAGCACTGGTGATGATCTGGCTGCCGGGATGACAGATGAACCGGCGGTCTGGTTGGCTCGGTTGAGGTTAGTTGGCACTTGAAGTCGCCACTACCAACTTCACCCGCTTGGGAAGCAAAGGTTGATTCGGTTTTAGGGATGGTTGCGAACGTTGACTTCCGCACTCCACTCTGCGCTCGCTAAACGTGTGTGGCATTGAAAACAATGGGTAAAATTGGGCGAATGTGTATGTGACAAGTTTTTTTTTCCCCTTTTTTTTCTTCTTTTTATTTTTTCATTAACTGACTTCAAAAAAATGAAGAGGTTCTCAATTCGTCGGAATATGTATTTTTATGTATGTTCCCCGATTACTCGAAGCCAAATGGACCGATTTGAAAAATCCTTTTTTTTTCTAAAGGTTATACTTTCAAGTTAGTCACATTGTCATCAGGTTAGGATTTGATGGTGGAATCCTGGAGAAATCGAGGAAACTTTTCAGATACTATTATTCACACCTATAGCGATTCGGGTATTTTTAGTAACTCGTGCTTTTGCTGTCGGAAAGCACCATTTGGTGAAGTGGAACTGATGTTGAAGACCACAGACGGTCTTCGGAACTATTTGTTAATTAATAAGTATTTCACGGGTTGCGATACGATTACTTTTAAACAGTTGCTAAGCAATTTATGCTCGTCATAATGTATATGGTGAAGTGAAGCTGAGGATGAAGTACCAAGAAAACTCAACATTTCGTGTGCCTATATTTAAAAGGAAAAGCAATATTTTGCAAAGGGTAGCCTGCAATTGACATTTTTGTAAATCCACTTATTGAGGGGCTGAGAAGCACCATATCGTCCGCGTAACTCAGATTGTTAACACACACGTTACCAATATGACAACCGGTCCGGGAACTTCTCAGTTCCTCAATAAGATCGTTCATTCTCCTTGGCGCACACCGCAATCTAATCTAAAATCATTAGACATCGAGTCGTCCTATCTTACATTGTTAGTTTAATTTCCGTACCAATACTTCAACAGATTCATCACATCTTTGTTCGTACCAACCTTTATTATTCTGCTGATTTTTTTATAAAGTAGGCAAGTTTAGGATTTTTACAAAACTAAAAATAGAGCTAAAATTAAACGAAAAACAAAATAATCACAGACTTTTCAACATTCAAATTTGAATTAAACCTTTTAGTATCCCGCCTTCCTTATTATGTGACCACCACGGTATATATAAAAACCGCCTTTTAATAAACAACCAAATAACTAAAGCGCAAAAAATATCCGTCAAGTACCATCCTCCTATTTTTCAAATCCAATCATAAAATAATTTTTTCCATACATTTTTATAGATTTTAGCCACTTTTTGGAGTTAACCGATTATATACTACTACTAGGTATTTATCTCTGGGCCTATGCAGCCTGAAATAAACGAATTCTATTCTATTCTATATGTCTTCTGATTCTATAGAGAATCTGATAGAATTTACTGCCTAAGCGAAGTGAACGCAGTAATTGAAACTAATAATGTAGAATCTGTATGCATGCTCGGTTATTTTAATGCCCACCCAGACGAAGGTAACTACAGGCCTATTTCGCTGGCATCTGTTATAGCAAAGGTGTTGGACGGTCTGCTTGATAAACACATGGAAAATCGTATAAAGCTGCACGACGCACAATTCGGATTTAGACCTGGACTATCCACGGAAAGTGCAATTCTATTACTCAAACATACTGTCCAATACTACACGGATAAGAATACGTCCGTGATTGCCATTCGACTTGGTGAATTATGACCTGCTGTGGAACAAGTTGAGAAAGGACACAGGTGTCTGACGAGGTTATTCAGTTGCTCAGGTGTTGGGACAATAAACAGTCAAATTGCGTAAGGTGGGCAGGTTCCTTTTAGGAGAAGTATAAGTTGGACTGCGGGGTACAGTCCAGTTGGTGAACACTAGCTGAGCTTACATTAGGGTTTTGGGTGCACATGTATGCGTGTGCGTGCGTGTATGTTTGGAAGCGTGTGTGTATTCTGTATGGACTCAGTTGTAGGAATTTATCTGTATCCTTTGGTGCCGCATGTATAGGTGGATGTGTGTGCGTGTATGAAAATGTGTGACTGCTTTTTTTATGGTATGGAGGTTAATCCACAATAGTAACTATTTCCGGCGTCACCAAACTTGTCTTTAACGTTACCGCAAAATCAAGTTTCAAAAAAAATATTTGACTAAATGAATAAACTCAGGATAACATGAATTGTAGGCACTTTTTGGAATTGTAGTCGGTACTAATTTTTTCTCTTCCCCCTTTCCCAGTTTTTGTTATGTAAACTTCTGTTTAATTTAGTAAAGTTCAATAAACGTGCAAAAACTAGACTTTTTTCCCAACAAACACTTGGCTGTTTTTTATTCTCGTTTTTATAATTATATTGTTAGACACTCATGCAAATTTATAATGTAATGTTATATCAACTTAATAAAGAAACTAAAATAATTGTTAAACTTAAACTCGTAATTCTAATGGCCGATGAAGTTCAAGAAGGTACGAAGCAGCGATTCAGCACTGTTCAAACTCTTATCCACGAGCCTTCTTTCTTTGCCTTACTTCTGAAGACCCAATGGAAGCTCGTCCCGTTAACAATAATTGTCAACGTCAGTCAGAAACAGTCTCCTAGATACAATCTCGCACATGCACACCCGTTTTACCTCTAAGGTTTTACCGGTCAACTCACTTGATCGACGACATTTAAAGACCAGAGGAAATTGTCGAATTTTGTTTGCATGTATCTATGCTGCGGAGTCGTTTATCATTATCATCTTATACAGATAAAAAAGAAAAACGAACACTACAAGAGGCTCATATTATAGAAAATGGACATACAAGAACACACTTAATAAAAGTTTTGCTGTATTAACCATTGCTGCTCAAACGTTTCCCACGAAGAACAATATAACACTTACGTATAATGGAAGAAGACTTCAAAGTAAAGAAGCAAAAATATTATTGTTAATGCATTGATGAAAGAAAAAAAAGTGAATAACATAAAGTAAAGTTAATAAAAAAATATCGCAATAAAAAACATAAACAATGAGTGCAAAAAAAGCATTGCACAAAAGGAACATCAATTGCATATTGATCACATTAAATTTGTTTTATATAAAAATTTACAACTGATATACTCTAAGAAATCTCATTATTCAATATCCTTACCGTTAAGTTTTAGGTGTTTGTATTGTTTTGGTTTATATTTACATTTTGCTAAATAAATATAAATGTTTACGGACATAAATTACACAATCTGTATGGCGTAGAAGCAAAATTGTTATTGTCAATGCGTTGATGAAAAATCAGTGCAAAAAAGCTTTGCACAAAAGTAAATATCAATTGAATTTAACATTTACAATCCCATTGCAAATGTTTATCAGTGTAACTAATTGTTATCATATTGTATTAATGTCCTACAGTCAACCAAACTGAACTCTATAGACTGCTGTACAACCTTAGAAAATAAATTGCATTATGACTTTCATTTCATACTTAATGTTTTAATATAACAGAGGCGTAGAATTAAATTTGGTTGTCTGTACGTTAATTCACGCCATTCTATATGAGTTTATTTATTCAATCAAATGTATTTTTAGAAACTAAATTTTGCAGTAACGTTAAAGACAAGTTTGGTAACACCAGAAACAGTCAAAGTGTGAATACAATTGTTGATTAGCCCGCATACTATAAAAAACAGACACACACAAATTTTCATACATGTGCACATAGTCACCTACACGCTCGCATGCATGCGGCACTGAAGGCTTCAGATAAGTTCATACAACTGTTTCCGTACAGAATACACACACACTCCTACATTTACACGCACATACACGCACACAAGACCTGGAAAAGCCCTAAAATAATGTCCATACCAATAAATACATTTTCACACGGGCACACGCACACACACACATACATGTCGATCTTTAACTAAAATTTAAATAAATTTAATTATTTTTACTTTGAAAAAAATAACTGTTTAATTCAGATCCAAAAATAATCCATAGTGTGTTAGCAAAACAATAATATTGATATGGTGTTAGTAAACAACTAAAATGTAACTAATGTAAGCTCAACCATTGTTCCACTACTGGACTGTACCCCGCAGTCCAACCTAGACTCCTCCGAAAAAAAACCTGCCCAACTTACGCGGCTCGCAGTTTAACTGTTTATTGGTACAACAACTTTAACATGTTTATTCCAGCCGGTAACAGTCTTTTTCCTCACTGTCCTCTGCTTACAACTATCTTGCGCAGCCACTGACAGTGTACTTATAATAGTCTCATACAAGTTCTCGAGTAGTATTTTGTGACTGCTATCAGAACATAATCTGTGACTGCATTTACGGAACTTAGGTGGTAAATCTATATCTTTGAAGTTAAAATTACAGATTTCATTATATTCACAAATTTGACTCGCATCCCTCTTTCCCCACAATACTTTGTTAAAGCAGAATTTGCTAGGTAATGTTATCTTTGGCTTTCATAATTGCATATTGCATTCGGTAAGTAATAAGTCTCTTGTAAAGCGATAATTACGGCTGATACGTGTGTTCTGCTGACTATATAAAACGACTGCGTAGTCGTCTTATACAGTCAGACCTATTTACATTTTTGCAGTTGAAACTGATTAATTTGGCAAACGTCACTGGTGCTGGTATCGATACAACTGCCCTTTTTTTTCTTCTTATCATCTTTAACACACACACACACATTTTCACGCGCGCACACACACATTCACCTACACGCTTGTATACATGCAGCACCAAAGGACCCGGATAACGTCCTTAAACGGTCCATACAGAATACACACACACTCCCAAACAGACACTCACGCACACGCACACATGTGCACCCAATGACCCGGATAGGTCCTAAAACTGTCCATACAAATTAACTCACATTTTCAAACGCACGCACACACCCATACACACATGTACATGTTTACACGATATTTATTTTCTATATATATATTTTTTTTATTGTGATGTCGGTGTCGTTTGGCACCGGCCGCACTCATGTATATCCAATGACCCGGACAAGTCCCAAAACTGTGTCCAAACACGCACACATTTTCACGCACGCACACGCACGCATGTGCATTCAAGATCCTTAGAGGTCCTGTGTTGATACAAAAACACAATTCATTTTTACACAAGGCACGCACGCACACACCCATACACACATGTACATGTTTACACGTTTCTCTGTCCTGCCTCTTCCTTTAGCCTGCTTTACTTTACTTTTTTACTCTTTTACCATTTATAGTAGGTGCCGTTGGTGTCGATGTCATTTAACACAGACTGCAAAAAGTGATTAAAATCTATGAAACAGATGTAATAGAATAGAATAGAATAGTTATTTATTGTCCCCATCCCAATTCTCAGTTCGGCTTAACAAATTGGCGAATTTAATGTAATAAAAAAACTTAACACCATTTAGTTCACTTTGTCTCCTGAAACAACGTAAACAAAATTAAAAAAATATTCCTAGCAAAGTACCAGAATTTCATTAGAAAAAAAGTACATCAATACTTGCACTTGACGGATTATTTTTGCTTTTTAGTTTTTTGGTGGTTTTTTAAAGGGAGGTTATTTTTTACTACTCTCTTTTTAATGGGTCGGTTTGTTTATGCACGTTACAGTACCCTAATGTCAATTGCTGGCCACCTTTTACAAAATTTTGCTTTTCTTCAGGCAGGTACATAATATGTTGAGTTTTCTTGGTACGTCATTCTCGGCTCTATTTCACCAAATCCACTGTGACGAGCATAAATTACTTAGCAACTACATTAAAGTAACCGTATCGCAACCCGTGAAATACTTAGTAACGAATAGTTCCGAAGACCATCTGTGGTCTTCAACATCAGTTCTACTTCACCAAATGGTGCTTTCCGACAGCAAATGCACGAGTTACTAAAAAATACCCGAATCGCTATAGGTGTGAATAATGATTTCTGAAGAGTTTCCTCGATTTCTCCAGAGTTCTTTCATCAGATCCTAACCTGAAGACAATGGGATCAACTTGAAAGTATAGCCTTTCAAAAAGGATTTTTCAAATCGGTCCAGCCACCTTCGAGTAACCGGGGAACATACATAAAAATTTAAAAATATCCCAACGAATTGAGAACCTCCTCCTTTTCTTGAAGTCAGTTGATAGTATATATTTTTTTCTTTTTCCTTTTTCTTTTTTTACCCTTTTCTTTTTCTTTTTTTTTGTTTTGTTTTGTTTTCATTCCGGTTTTCGTCTTGTTCTTTATCAAATAGTTTTTTTTATACCTTTTTTTTCTTTTTACATACACATTCGCCTAATTTATCCATTTTTTTCAACGCCACACACGCAACGACCGTAGATTGCAGTGTGGAATTTCAACGATCGTAATCATCCCTTTAACCGACTCGACCCTTGTTTCTCCAGCCGATGATTTGGTAGTGGCAACTTTGACTGCTCAACTGATCTCACACTGAGCTCGCCAGTCTGTCGGCTCGTCCGTCAACCTGGTGGCTGGATCCTCTCCAGTGTGGCCTGACATTCGTTGGCCTCTTAAACCCTTCCGTTTTCGCTTGCATACTGTTATCACTCTGAACGCGCAGCCACCTTTGCTCTCCGATTTAGAGAGTTCGCGACTCGTGGTTATATTTCTTTATGCTATACCCGATTCTTTCAATCGTTCTCATCTTCAACGACGATCAAGAAACGTTTCATCAGTGAAGATGTTACACTGGTACGCGGCAGTACCCGTTATTTGATTCATTTGGTATCTGTTACATTTTATTTTTTGATCTAATATCAGGCATTCTGGCGAGAATACAATTGACTCGTGAACGGTAAATTTTGAGTTTTAATTCTGCTCACACCACCCTAAGACACTTTTCCTACCTAAATACCTACTTACTCTTGCATGCAAAACACGTCATTCTCACGAGTAGTTTTGTAGTGATGGTCCTTCTCAGACAGGCGTTATCCTCACATTCGCTTGCACATACACATACATTACACGTAGTAGAAGGACCGTAGTGGGAGGCAGTACCGCTCGCGTCCGTAGGACTTACCATACATATTAGATACCCTACACGTGCCTCCTGGGTGGTGCTAAATGAGCGGCATCTATTGCTTATCGCAATCTAATAATGTGCTTTTAATTTCTCGGCGGAGCCGACTTGAAGGAGCGAAACCAGCAGAATTGCCTAAGAAGGAAAGGCGCGTTACCACGACTTCATAGAATCCCTTGGCGCCATCAAAGTGAACACCACCGACTTGACAAAAAATTTCAAAATGAGATCATCATCGCAATACGGTATGTATTCATGAAAATGTTATATTGAACTTTTACTCAAACTGGTAGACTAAAATAAATAAGTAAGACCCCCATTTAGTTCTTCGAATTAAGTGCAATGACGAGCGTAACGAAGACGAGTGTGTTAGTTTCTTTCCATCCACAACGCGCGAGTAAAGCGAGCGTGCCACGGCAGCGGCCAGCGAAGCGCCAGATCGAAATTTAAACAAAACGTCAATGTTATAAACTTTGAAATCAAATTTTGTTCCGATAGGCGTCCTTTATAAACAACAATTGTATAATTAAATGTGAATGTAAAATAAATTGATAAAACTGTTTCACTTTTTATTATAGATACAACCATCGACGCAAAGGTACAACAGAAGACGATTGGTCGACGGCTGTGTCGTGAACTACAGCTTCCAATAATCCCTCAGGTTAGTATGCATACATTTAAAACGTCTTGGCACAAGGTCACAGCAGAATACAACATTAACTAACATGTTTAGATTGCGCCTCTCTCGATTCGTATTGTAATTCAATATACTGCATTAAAAACCAACTTTAACCAGCGCATATTTAAATGCTATATTTTGCGACGATGCAGTGCTGGTATCGCTAGGATATTACAGTGAGCGGTGAGTGTTGCCTTGGTTTTTAATTTAAATGGCCACTTGCTTTCCCCTGCCACTTGACAAGCCCACTTGACAAATTTAGACGCATACGATCAACCTTAGAAGTAGCTGAACTTTTTAGTACCTTGTCGCTGTCAGTGATGTGACAAATATGAGCAACTCATTACCTACGTTACTATGACAAGGTTCTTAAACGGTAAGCTACTTCTGAGGCTGACTATACGACTTAAATACACGAGTAGCTGTCGTATCATAACTCAAACGCCTGACAATTTCAGTTTGATTGCCCGTTTCTGAGCGATTTTACGAAATAAGAATAACAAAAGATGTGCGGTGCGAGCTTATGATATATGGCCACTCCATCTCGTACCTTACTTAGCATCGTATGATCCACCAATACGGGTTGAGCTTCCAATAAGCAAATTGTGAGTGCATTAAATAGTAGTCCGTCCGGATCGCTACCACCATCTTGCTCGCTAATCCCACCGCTAAGCAGCAGTGCTTGCACTCTTGTGTTCCGGCGTAAAGAGCAAGACAGCCGGTGTAATTACTGGCACAAGAGGTGTTCCACCTTAGCCCTCTGGGTTGGCAACGCATCTGCAATCTTCTTGGTGTTGCGGGTGTCTATAGGCGGTGGTAATCACTTACCATCAGGTGACCCACTAGCTTGTTTACCTTCCTATTTCAATAAAAGAAAAAAAAGTAGTCTGCTATCAAAATAACGACTCGCACAATACTGTCTTTATAGATTTCATTCCTCTTCTCATTCTGCGACACCATTGAAATATGATAATGAAATAATACATAATTTACAAATTACGATAATTTTCTTTCCAGATCATCATAAGAGCTGCAGTCTGATGAAGTCACTCCGTGTCCAACGTTACGCAAGACTCGGCCGGCGGCCACGCGACACACAATATTGCGCTTTTGAATGCGCAACTATGTGCTCGCGTCCTACTAAAAATAGTCAGATGTCCGTCTGTCTATCTGAATTCGCTTCAAGACGGTGCATGACCACCCTGTAATGCAAATACAATTATGTATTCCCTTTAAGATGCATTGTTACGTGTACCGCCGTGTATTGCTGAAAGGAAGGATAAACCCTTCTTACACATTCTGCAATGTCCAATTATTGAAACCGAAAATATTTCAGTTAACCTTTTACATTACATTATCTTAAAATTTGTCGCGAAATGTATTAAAATGCATTATGCAAAACATTGGCACGCAACGCACCCCAGCTATAGTAGCACGCTAGCGTTTATCGCGCACATAAACACTTTGATCCCTCTCGCACACGAATACTGGTTAGAACGGGATAAAAGCTTTATTTCCTCGACAAAGGCTAGCGTGCTTGACCCACAGATCCAGATACGACTGACAGACAATGGACTAATTTTGGTATGACGCGTATACAAGCATCAATTTACTCTTTAACTTTTTAGTTGGTAAGGCAATGGCACCAGCGCATTATACGCGTGTTGTATTGTCATTATTGATAATTTGATTTGAAAATGAAGTGGCGTCATCTATTTGAGAATAGTTGAAACGCATTTAGCATAATTATCGACGAATGTTAATACAGCAAAAAGCATATTTGGTAGCGAACGTGCAAAGCGAGCAAGCAAGATGGATCGGGGCAGAAGCGACTCGGATAGGTTAGGTTCAGAAGGCTAAGGCGGGAGCGAAGCGAAAGCGAAGCTCCCGCCTTAGCCTTCGATGTTAGGTTTTTTTTTTATCAATCCAGAAAATCTTGCTTGCTTGCTAGCTCACACTCTACCCGCCTATAGTTCCGGTACATAGTACCATACCATTAAAACAAACAGAATATTTGAATAATGCTATGGCTATGTTATGGGTATATTTGTTAGGGGAATACTCCTTGCAACGATTTGAATTATCAGTATGTATGTAAAGTTTGACTATGCTGTAACATACATGTAGTCATTTATGTTTTAAACTTAATTAATGGATGTAATGGAGATTTGACTGTAACGATAAGATACTAAATTGTTAAAATATTTATGACGGTGACTTTTTTAAATTCAGTTAGAAGTCTAAAATAATTGTATAATGATGTTTTTGTTACATGATTGTCAGTAACATACTATATCAATATCTTATCTCTGAATAATAAATGCTATATAACTAATTTGTTTTTTATTATTTCACGTGATGAATTGAAAACTTATATTGCTGTACTAAGCGATTGACCTTATAATGAGACCCCCTTATGTAGAAAACAAATGCATTCACCGTATGACAAAGTAACAAGCCAGTTTTCTACATTATTAGTGTCATCATACGGTCAGCAGTAAAAGTAGCTTATTTAGAAGATCAAAAGAATCTACACTATTAGTTCTGGCTACTACTACAACTCTAAATCTTAAGAGTGCCAGTCCCCAACCGTTGGTACTTTTTCGAGTCGTCTCAATAGCATACGTACGACTTCATGAATACCACATTAACAATTTCACAGTTACAAATAAATCTGAATTATAGGAATCCAAAAGGCGGGCTTATCGCTTGACAGTGATCTCTTCCAAACAAGCTTTGGATAGAGATAAAAATTAAAACTAAGATGACAATGATGGTGGACTTTATGTGAAGCGCGAACGTCGGAACCTGTAGCACAACACAGGACGAGCTGCAGTATGAAGTTGGAACTCATCCCCCCCTTCCTCCCTCTCCTAAGGCAGCCCTACTTTCTCTGGGCTCTATTCCGGAAACCGAAAATGCTAGACCCCTCGTGTTGGTACTCTTTCGATTCGTCTCGATGCCATCCTTACGACTGAATGTGAAGTTGGGCCCCCAGACCTGTAGCACGACACCCTCCGCGGGCCCCGTGGGCCCGCGGCCCCCACGCGACATCTAGTTACTATATATAAAGCTCGATTACCACTCACTCACTCACTCACTGACTGGGTCATTGACATGCTTTTTTGGAGAGATGTGAAGGGGTGGGGAGCAACTGGAAACACTTTTGTATAGAGGGTGCTCCAACGAGTAGACAAAAAATACGAAACCGACCTGAACGTGGAAAGGGACTCGATGTGAGGTGCGGATCTCGAAAACCGTGATAGGTACGGCCGAGTTCCAAAACAAAAGTCATAGGGAACCGCCGGCCGATGGGTGAGCCGGTCGAATTTTTTTCAAAATGGCCGAAACAAGATGGCCGCCATACAAACTTTAAACGGGAATATCTCGAAAACCGTACGACTTAGTGGGGGGGTGCTCGACCAAATGTCACTCAGGGGGAGGGGGGAAGTTTGATGGAGTTGAAAAAAATTCAAGATGGCGGATCCAAAATGGCGGCCGAAATTTTTTTTTGTCCGATCGGGATGAAACTTTGCACCCGGGGGCTCTGGGGGCCGCTGGTTCCGATTCCGGGAAAAGTTTTTCGATTCCGCCATTTTCCAAGATGGCCGCCATACAAGGGAGTTTTGAAAGCGAGCCCGCAGGGCGAGCTCCGCGTAGGCGCTTGCGCCGGAGCGTCCCATCGGTGCTCTCGAGTCGCTTGCGAGCCCGAAGGGCGAGCTGGGGTGTGAAGTTGGAATTATTACCCCCCCCCCCCCCCCTCCCAGCGAGCCCGAAGGGCGAGCTCCGCGTAGGCGCGTGCGCCGAAGCGTCCACTGGACACGAAATACTCTCGAGTCACTTGCGAGCCCGGAGGGCGAGCTGCAGTGTGAAGTTGGAACTCTTCCCCCCCCTTCCTCCCCCCTCCTAAGGCAGCCCGACTCTCTCTTGGCTCTATCTCGGGAACCAAAAATGCTAGACCCCTCGTGTTGGTACTCTTTCGATTCGTCTCGACGCCATCTTTACGACTGAATGTGAAGTTTGAGCCCCAGACCTGAGGGCACGACAGCAAGTAGGAAGCTCCCCCCCTCCCCAGCGAGCCCGAAGGGCGAGCTCCGCGTAGGCGCTTGCGCCGTAGCGTCTCTTCTGAAGCAGTTCTCCCGAGTAACTTGCGAGCCCGGAGGGCGAGCTGCAGTGTGAAGTTGGAACTTATCCCCCCCCTTCCTCCCCCCTCCTAAGGCAGCCGTACTTTCTCTGGGCTCTATCTCGGAAACCGAAAGTGCTAGACCCCTCGTGTTGGTACTCTTTCGATTCGTCTCGATGCCATCCTTACGACTTAATGTGAAGCTTGATAGACAGACCAATAGCACGACACCCTCCGCGGGCCCCGTGGGGCCCGCGGCCCCCACGCGACATCTAGTTACTATATATAAAGCTTAATTACCACTCACTCACTCACTCACTGACTGGGTCATTGACATGCTTTTTTGGAGAGATGTGAAGGGGTGGGGAGCAACTGGAAACACTTTTGTATAGAGGGTGCTCCAACGAGTAGACAAAAAATACGAAACCGACCTGAACGTGGAAAGGGACTCGATGTGAGGTGCGGATCTCGGAAACCGTGATAGGTACGGCCAAGTTCCAAAACAAAAGTCATAGGGGACCGCCGGCCGATGGGTGAGCCGGTAGAATTTTTTTCAAAATGGCCGAAACAAGATGGCCGCCATACAAACTTTAAACGGGAAAATCTCGAAAACCATCAGAGATAGAGGGGGGGTGCTCGACCAAATGTCACTCAGGGGGAGGGGGGAAATTTGGTGGAGTTGAAAAAAAAACAAGATGGCGGATCCAAAATGGCGGCCGAAATTTTTTTTTGTCCGATTGGGATGAAATTTTGCACCCGGGGGCTCTGGGGGCCGCTGGTTCCGATTCCGGGAAAAGTTTTCTGATTCCGCCATTTTCCAAGATGGCCGCCATACAAGGGAATTTTGAAAGCGAGCCCGCAGGGCGAGCTCCGCGTAGGCGCTTGCGCCGGAGCGTCCCATCGGTGCTCTCGAGTCGCTTGCGAGCCCGAAGGGCGAGCTGGGGTGTGAAGTTGGAATTCTTATCCCCCCCCCCCCTCCCAGCGAGCCCGAAGGGCGAGCTCCGCGTAGGCGCGTGCGCCGAAGCGTCCACTGGACGCGAAATACTCTCGAGTCACTTGCGAGCCCGGAGGGCGAGCTGCAGTGTGAAGTTGGAACTCATCCCCCCCTTCCTCCCCCCTCCTAAGGCAGCCCTACTTTCTCTGGGCTCTATCTCGGAAACCAAAAATGCTAGACCCCTCTTGCTGGTACTCTTTCGATTCGTCTCGATGCCATCTTTACGACTGAATGTGAACTTGGGCCCCCAGACCTGAGGGCACGACAGCAAGTTGGAATACCGCCCCCCCCCCCACCCCTGCGAGCCCGAAGGGCGAGCTCCGCGTAGGCGCGTGCGCCGTAGCGTCCCTTCTGAGGCAGTTCTACCGAGTAACTTGCGAGCCCGCAGGGCGAGCTGCAGTGAGAAGTGGGAACTTATCCCCCCCTTCCTCCCCCCTCCTAAGGCAGCCCGACTTTCTCTTGGCTCTATCTCGGAAACCAAAAATGCTAGACCCCTCGTGTTGGTACTCTTTCGATTCGTCTCGATGCCATCCTTACGACTGAATGTGAAGTTGGGCCCCAGATCTGAGGGCACGACAGCAAGTCGGAATCACCCCCCCCCCCCCCCTCCCCAGCGAGCCCGGAGGGCGAGCTCCGCGTAGGCGCGTGCGCCGTAGCGTCCCTTCTGAGGCAGTTCTCCCGAGTAACTTGCGAGCCCGCAGGGCGAGCTGCATTGTGAAGTTGGAACTCATCCCCCTCCTTCCTCCCCCCTCCTAAGGCAGCTCGACCTTCGCTTGGCTCTATCACGGAAACCAAAAATGCTAGACCCCTCGTGTTGGTACTCTTTCGATTCGTCTCGATGCCATCCTTACGACTGAATGTGAAGTTGGGCCCCCAGACCTGAGGGCACGACACCCTCCGCGGGCCCCGTGGGGCCCGCGGCCCCCACGCGACATCTAGTTACTATATATAAAGCTCGATTACCACTCACTCACTCACTCACTGACTGGGTCATTGACATGCTTTTTTGGAGAGATGTGAAGGGGTGGGGAGCAACTGGAAACACTTTTGTATAGAGGGTGCTCCAACGAGTAGACAAAAAATACGAAACCGACCTGAACGTGGAAAGGGACTTGATGTGAGGTGCGGATCTCGGAAACCGTGATAAGTACGGCCAAGTTCCAAAACAAAAGTCATAGGGAACTGCCGGCCGATGGGTGAGCCGGTCGATTTTTTTTCAAAATGGCCGAAACAAGATGGCCGCCATACAAACTTTAAACGGGAATATCTCGAAAACCGTACGACTTAGTGGGGGGGTGCTCGACCAAATGTCACTCAGGGGGAGAGGGGAAATTTGGTGGAGTTGAAAAAAATTCAAGATGGCGGATCCAAAATGGCGGCCGAAAATTTTTTTTGTCCGATCGGGATGAAATTTTGCACGGGGGGGCTCTGGGGGCCGCTGGTTCCGATTCCGGGAAAAGTTTTTCGATTCCGCCATTTTCCAAGATGGCCGCCATACAAGGGAGTTTTGAAAGCGAGCCCGCAGGGCGAGCTCCGCGTAGGCGCTTGCGCCGGAGCGTCCCATCGGTTCTCTCGAGTCGCCTGCGAGCCCGAAGGGCGAGCTGGGGTGTGAAGTTGGAATTTTTACCCCCCCCCCCCACTCCCAGCGAGCCCGAAGGGCGAGCTCCGCGTAGGCGCGTGCGCCGAAGCGTCCACTGGACGCGAAATACTCTCGAGTCACTTGCGAGCCCGGAGGGCGAGCTGCAGTGTGAAGTTTGAACCCATCCCCCCCCTCCCTCCCCCCTCCTAAGGCAGCCCTACTTTCACTGGGCTCTATCTCGGAAACCGAAAATGCTAGAACCCTCGTGTTGGTACTCTTTCGATTCGTCTCGATGCCATCTTTACGACTGTATGTGAAGTTGGGCCCCCAGACCTGAGGGCACGACAGCAAGCTGGAATACTCCCCCCCCCCCTCCCAGCGAGCCCGAAGGGCGAGCTCCGCGTAGGCGCGTGCGCCGTAGCGTCCCTTCGGAGGCAGTTCTCCCGAGTCACTTGCGAGCCCGCAGGGCGAGCTGCAGTGTGAAGTTGGAACTCATCCCCCCCTTCCTCCCCCCTCCTAAGGCAGCCCGATTTTCTCTTGGCTCTATCTCGGAAACCAAAAATGCTAGACCCCTCTTGCTGGTACTCTTTCGATTCGTCTCGATGCCATCTTTACGACTGAATGTGAAGTTGGGCCCCCAGACCTGAGGGCACGACACCCTCCGCGGGCCCCGTGGGGCCCGCGGCCCCCACGCGACATCTAGTTACTATATATATAGCTCGATTACCACTGACTCACTCACTCACTCACTCACTGGGTCATTGACATGCTGTTTTGGAGAGATGTGAAGGGGTGGGGATAAACTGGAGCTACTTTCGTATAGAGGGTGCTCCAACGAGTAGACAAAAAATACGAAACCGACCTGAACGTGGAAAGGGACTCGATGTGTGGTGCGGATCTCGGAAACCGTGAAAGGTACGGCCGAGTTCCAAAACAAAAGTCGTAGGGAACTGCCGGCCAATGGGTGAGCCGGTCGAAATTTTTTCAAAATGGCCGAAACAAGATGGCCGCCATACAAACTTAATACGGGAATATCTCGAAAACCGTACGACTTAGTGGGGGGGTGCTCGACCAAATATCACTCAGAGGGAGGGGGGAAATTTTGTGGAGTTGAAAAAAATTCAAGATGGCGGATCCAAAATGGCGGCCGAATTTTTTTTTTGTCCGATCGGGATGAAATTTTGCACCCGGGGGCTCTGGGGGCCGCTGGTTCCGATTCCGGGAAAAGTTTTCCGATTCCGCCATTTTCCAAGATGGCCGCCATACAAGGGAGTTTTGAAAGCGAGCCCGCAGGGCGAGCTCCGCGTAGGCGCTTGCGCCGGAGCGTCCCATCGGTGCTCTCGAGTCGCCTGCGAGCCCGAAGGGCGAGCTGGGGTGTGAAGTTGGAATTTTTACCCCCCCCCCCCCTCCCAGCGAGCCCGAAGGGCGAGCTCCGCGTAGGCGCGTGCGCCGAAGCGTCCACTGGACGCGAAATACTCTCGAGTCACTTGCGAGCCCGGAGGGCGAGCTGCAGTGTGAAGTTGGAACTCATCCTCCCCCTTCCTCCCCCCTCCTAAGGCAGCCCTACTTTCTCTGGGCTGTATCTCGGAAATCGAAAATGCTAGACCCCTCGTGTTGGTACTCTTTCGATTCGTCTCGATGCCATCCTTACGACTGGATGTGAAGTTGGGCCTCCAGACCTGAGGGCAGGACAGCAAGTTGGAATACCCCCCCCCCCCCCCAGCGAGCCCGAAGGGCGAGCTCCGCGTAGGCGCGTGCGCCGTAGCGTCCCTTCTGAGGCAGTTCTCCCGAGTAACTTGCGAGCCCGCAGGGCGAGCTGCAGTGTGAAGTTGGAACTAAGCCCCCCCCCCCCTTCCTCCCCCCTCCTAAGGCAGCCCGACTTTCTCTTGACTCTATCTCGGAAACCAAAAATGCTAGACCCCTCGTGTTGGTACTCTTTCGATTCGTCTCGATGCCATCTTTACGACTTAATGTGAAGCTTGATAGACAGACCAATAGCACGACACCCTCCGCGGGCCCCGTGGGGCCCGCGGCCCCCACGCGACATCTAGTTGATTATATATGCGTGTATTTTGGCACACTCGACTTGGCCTCAAAATGATATTAAACGTCCAAATACTTGAATTTGGTGGATAATTCAAAGCGAAGATGATGTTAGAGAACCAATGACTACAAATAAGTTTATTGCGGTAAAACATTTAGCAAACCTATGTAGAATGGTACCCGAGTATTCAAACTTACCCGCATACTTTAATCGTAAAATTACCGTATAAAAGAATCATTGCAATAAATCAATTTAAAGGTCGCGATTGCAACAAATCTAATTTTTGAAGTCATTACAAAATTAAGAGTTTTGAAAAATTGCTTCAAATATAATCTCTAACAACATGTATTACAAAAATAAACTTATTTATGTACATAACATGCATTACATGAACTTAAACTGTTTTAAACTGTTCTTACATGGTATATAATTAATTTTTACAATTTATAATTAATTTTAATGATAAATTTTAATGTTTAATTATAACATAACAACGAAATGACAACAAAGAAAAAATTTGATTATCTGTCAGAACTCATCATTAAGATTAAAAAACAAAAATAAAATAAAAATCGGTTACAAAATCGCCCACGTAATACATTTTGTAGAGCCGTGTAACATTTTCATTTTTCTCATAAAGTATGCATGTAAAAAATTGGTAATAAGAATTGGATTTATTTATTTTTAGTATTTACCACTATTGGACAAAATCTCTAATTCCTTTCATTCCACCATTAGGGGGTTAAAAGGTGGGTGAAAGTTAGTATTTAATCCGAAATCTACGCAAGCGAAGAGGCCAGCAAAAGTTAGTAAGTTATAAGTACGTCTTTGGTTTGCAGTTTGCACCAAGGATTTCATATAAGCCTACCTAAGTACATTAGTATCAACCTTCTGGCACTTTTTCCGTTTCTATATTTCGGGAAGGTCTCGAACGACGAATAATAATAATAAGTACTTAAATGATTGCCTCACATCCAATGTCACAATCCGACATCCAATTGTATTGTTAAGGTCCAAAACGTCGGTCACCAGTTAATGTATATATTAAGTCTTCTGCTATTTTTAATGCATGTACTTGCAGAAGCGTTGGAATGGTCCTTCTTTTACTTGGTGGTAAATAATGACATATAAATAACTTTAGATTAGGTATGTCAGTGGATGAAATCAGGCGCTCACAGGAAAAATTACTAAAGGTTATCTGAATATTTTATTAGAAGTAAGAAAAAATGCTTCCAAAGAAAGGAACATTGCCTTGTCGCAACACAACCTCACAACTGCCAATTATCTTCAAAAATATATTGCGGTTAGAAAATAAACTGACAATTTCACGGCAAGTCAAATATGTCGGATCCGGTACTTTCTCGTTCTTACAATTTCAGTTCATTGTGTGGCGTACTTTCTTACTGCGTAATTGGCTTTTAAAAAAATTAACAAAAGGTTGAAAGCGTAGGAAGTAATTAGGCCGGCAGATGGCCCTCAAGTTGTTCGCGACCGCAAGCTACTTTGGACTACGTAACCGCACCCATGCCTCGTCGTTGGATTGGTTGATGCGAGAAGTATCTAACAAGGAAATAATCATTAAGATTACAATTTTAAAAAATAACTTCTTATTTCGTATGTTTTCGACTTGTAAACATTGATTGTTAAAATTATTATATTATTACCTTAAAGTTATTGCCATCTGCTTAAGGTGTAAATAAACATAATAGTCTAGTTTTGGTTTGAAAACTTGATACCTCACGCCTCGCCAAGTTTTCAGCTTTTTCTCAATGGTATTTTTTACGACCCGTGGTAGATTTCTTGACATTCATGAATAAATAAAATAATTCATAAATACTTTTCGTAGGCCCAATACAAATAAAGGTATTTTTACTAAGAGTTTAATTTTAACTGAAAATATACCGAATACTAAGTAGATTTCCTACAAAAAAGTCCTAAAAAAAAAGCTTAATTTTTCCAATAGTAACTTTTTCTATGTTTTGGTTCCCTGATACTTGGATTTTAAGTAGGAACAAAATGTATCTTTGTGTATCTTGCATAAAGCCATTCAAGTAGCAACAATCGTTACAAATACTACTAAAACATTCAAACACGAATATGTAATGAAGACATGTTTCAAATTTGACGATTCAAACGTTTGTTACCGCAAAATTACACGTCTGTACAGTTAATAAAGTAACATTTACATAATTTGCCATTTGTTTACCAAAGTAACTTACAATATCAAACTGATCACTTGACTTTATAAATGACAATCTATTGACGTAACATGTTTTTGGTGGTTCTTATAAAAGAACTCAGCACAATAAGCTACGATGATCGAACCATCGGTAAGAGAAAAAGTAAACAAAATATTTGAGACACAAAATAGACAAGCTATTGTGACGCAAGTGCCCTCAAACGGGTGTAGTATCATTAAAATATCAAGCAGGTATAAAATCAATAACGATATCCGACGATACTCACAGCAAAGTACTCGTAGTCAGAATTTAAGTGACTTAATCCCACCTTGTACATTTTGTCCAATCTTGAGTTACGTTACCATAAATGTGTGACTCCACATCACATCGAAAAAAAAACTATGGTGATGGTCAGCTAAATAGTTCGCAGCTATTCGTAGTTAGTAGGTACTACTCACGTCCTAAACTATCTTTGACGACCGGATAGCCTAGTGGTTAGTGAACCTGACTATGAAGCTAGAGGTTCCAGGATATGGTATATGGACAAGGTTTTAGTTTCCGTGGCTTCCACAACAGGGTATTAAACAGTTAGGCGTGAAACCTTAAAGCAGGATTGGGCAAGTAAAGAGTCCGAACCACTGAGATTATTTAACTAGACGGTGGTTTTCTACGGAAAAATGGAAGAAAACTAGTATGTAGGCCACTCGGACCAGTGCACCTAGCACGAATCTTCTCCATACGCGTTAACTTAATGCGTCTCTCTCCTACTGGGCTAGTTAGAAAGAGACGCACTAAGTTACGTAACCAGTTAAAGAGTATCGAGAAAATTCGTGCTAAGAGTCGTTGACGTCGATGCCGGCCTTAAGGTCCCACCTGAAAATAGAAATAAGTAGCTATTTCATGTTAATTACCTTTTTAGAATTCAAAACGATTGTCATCTTGCTTGGTACTTACGTACCTTGACAGACATACACATACACACACACAGCGACGACGTCATCAGTCATAAAATTAATGTGTCACAATAACATGGCATTATTACCTTTTTTTTGTAAAATTGTCTATATGATAATACTTACATAGGAAAATTTAAAAATAAATTCGTAAAACAACCGTTGTTAATTATGATCGTGATCCTATCTGTTAATAAATGCTCTACATTTTATTAATTCACTTACAAGTCTCAGAATTCCAGTCAGAAAATAAGTAAGAATAGTTGAATGCATGTCGCTAATGTGACAGAATGCCGAAAAATTACCCTCATTATTGATGGGAATAAAATATAAAGCTTCGAAGCGCTTTCGAGCCCCGAAACTCAACAACAGCTGGTGACAATCTACCCGCGGCCTGCGATGCCCATTCTCCATGCCTTTTTGACTTTGATTTATATGTTTTTTATGCTCTATTCACCCGTCACGGTTACTTTACATTATATTTCACTACAGCGAAACACCCAAGTTTCCCTCTACAACTCTAAACCCTATTTTAAAACTCCCAAAGTTCACGCTCCTTGAACGGTCACGGATTTAGACTATTTGAAATGGCACGGTGGACGAAATGTTTCGCAGTTGCGCAGTCGCAAGCATCGCTACATCATCTCCTAATAGTAGGGGATGAGAAGTTTTATTTCATTTTCACAGTAATTTGCTTTTGTTGGGGTTCAACTCAATGTGATGTTTGATTTCAACCAAATATGTTCGGGTTGAGAGGGAGTATTGGAGACACATCAAACACGAGTATTGGAAGTAGCTCTTCTGATATTTATGAGCTCGAGTGTTAAGACATCTTACCTACCTGACTATGTTTTTTTCTTCTTCTTTACATAGTATAAAAAGTTGCTATACGCCTCTCTATGTCCTTAAATCTTAGGCCGTTTACTTTTTCCAAACCACGCAACGCAACGGATTTCGATAGGTTTTCAATGTCATTAAAAAATTTTATTGCGGAAGGTTTTCATATACATTACCTAAATCTCAATTGTATCAGTGCGGAGCTGGACCTTTAGTGCTAAAAAAATCATTTAAAAAATGCCCGTAAAAACCGAAAAGTTTTGCTTAAACTTATGGCACAAGCCAATTTTATTTTACGAATCCAAATTACGAAGGCTGTTATTTTTACTCTTAATTCCTAAAGATTTTGTTACACTCATATGGTGTCAAGACCCTGGTTGAAGCAACATTTTGTTATTCGTGGTGTGCCTACTATTTCATACGTACCCAGATATGTCCGTTTGGCGTTTACTGCCCTTCTATTGTTTACTTTTTAGAAAAATATCGGTAGGTAGGCATTAGGTGGTAAAATAATGTATGATGGGGTTTGGCGGCCTCGAGAAAAAACATAATAACAAAACGGGCGTCGGGACTATCAGGGCAATGGTTTTTATTTGCTTTGATCTTGAATTCACTCGCCCCGCGACAAAGGCAATCCACAAACCAAACACTTTTGTAGTAAAATTATCGACTATACAAGTTATTGGCAAATACACAAAGCGTAAGGAATCCCATTTATCATTCGTAATTTGAAAACCGAAGAATCTTCGCGATCCACGAAACATAATAAAAGCGATTTGCAACATTCTCTCAAAAGGTCGGAGTGAACATGATAGTCGGCAAAAGTCATTCTGTATTGTGCACCCCGATTTTGAAAGGGTCGACAAAAGTCGATCGACAATGCGGCAGGCAAGCGCGGCAATTTGTCAATATCGACAATACCGCTCGACATATTGACCATATTTATGGAGCGGTGTAAAATACGCTCGGTTTCATAGCGGGAGCGGGCGAACAACGTGTATTACATGATAACTTCTCGTCCACTTTATTTATGACGCATTCTTCTCCCGTGATCCAAAATAGTGAGCGAAATCTTCGTAAAAATGTTAAAGGCAATATTGATTCAATAAAATGTGTGCCTATTTGTCTATAAGGTTAAGCGGTTAAAGGTGTCTAAAAATTACCAAAGATTCCTTTCAATACGAAAAAGAGTAAATAAAAATAATAATTATCCAATGGTCTACGCAAAAACTAAACACTAGTAAAAATTGTTTGTTCTCATTTTAATAAGCGATAATTCTTCTTAAAATAGCGATCATTCTGATTCTCGCAAACCTAATTGCTACTTGCGTCGTAATAGCAATCAAAACCCTGTACCCTGAGCAAGTGGCTCAATTTTTCTTTCAAGTTATGTTATGACAGACGAGTTGACAATTTGTAATGATGTCAAAGATATTACATTATTGATTGACAAGAAATAAACAACCTAAAACTTAAGACTTGCATAATAATGAACATAAAACTTAATGTCAACTAGTAAATATTCATTACATGTTGTCATTATACGCTAATCAATTACTGATTAGATATAAATAGGTAGTTTAAATTAAATGGTTCTGGTTCAGAGACAGATCTTAAGATAATTTTCATCCGCGCAGGACGAAAATGTGAACGTCAACAAAAGATTTTCGTAAAACCGTAAAATTAATGGCACTAACAGTTTCTAACTCAAAAACCTTCTAGCTTAATCATTATTTACACGTTGATCGTAAATAAGGAGCATAACGAACCGAATTTCCACAGGGCTGGGCAGTCTTTATAAAGCGGTACAATCGACGAGGCGGGCCCGCGCCGCCCCGACCGCCCTCAGCCGCTCTCAACACCAGCGGACCTCAGAAGCATTCTTGTACACGTGCGGGGACCACAAAAGGAAAGCTAAAAAAATAAATGACAATAAAACTAATAAAAGCGTGTTTAAAAAAACACCTTTAAAATTCCTTAACTTCAAATCATGGCGTTATATTCTAGAGATGAGTGGATAAGAAACAACAAATATTTCGTTAAGTTAGTACGAACTAAAATATCATATTCGATGGCCAGTCAATAATCAATCGGATACTGAGTAAGACACCCAACGAGATGTTATTTTTAAATGAATCATAACAGCATAACTACCTACCTTGATGATCCCCAAAAACAAGGATTGGAGGAATTTTTCAGTACCGCACTCTTCGGGATTTTTTATAATGCTGAAATTACAAAGATTTTAGATACTGTGAAAGTACTCATATAGCAAGGGATAGGCAAATGACAGGCAGACATGAATAAAAAGATGTTAACATCGTAAAAAAATTTGCATACAAGAAGTGCGGCTAAGTTATTCACATTACCTACTTCATTGAACTTAATTCTGTATTACATAAGTGCAGTGGATACTTATTCTGTAGATCCCTAATTTCTATCATAGAGGCTGTAAGGATCAGATAATATCTCAGAGGCGTAGAGGCGCACCGCCCTGCCGCCCTCACAGCTGATGAAGCCATGCGCAGGCGACCGCTTTGGTTTCTTTAACATTTTTAAATGATGTTGTTTTGAAAATATGGTAAACGATTTTTTTCATTTTGCAACAAAAACTGATTGATTAAAACAGTTAATTTTGTGTCCAAAAATTATTGTCAACTACAAACGGTTTTTTTTTTAGTTTTACCTATATCTGAAAGGTTAAAGTGAAAATGGAGTTGGACGACATCTTTGGAACCTTTTTAAGTAGGTAATATTGATCGATTCATAGGAGCTCTTTTAAATCGACCTACATACTATATCTACTTAAGCGTCAATACTTACTAACAAAAACTATTTCTGCTTTGGCCAAAGGTTGACTGGTAAAGAAAGTCTTAAGGCATAAAATCCGTCTTTGATACATCTTGCTGTTTATTTTGTGTAATAAAGACTAAATGAATTAATAAACAAGTGAACATCTCCCGAAAAATGTTATAAAGTAATCCACTCTTGTCTAGGTATGCCCTTATACTTTACCTAATCAAAATTCTAAAGCAATACATATTTCCTCGCAGCCCTCAGGGGTTGTTGCATGTCGCGCCACCGTTAGGTTCCGCTTCACCACAGCGAAGGTACCCGACGAATACAAATGTATGGCGATTCGGGGCGGAGCCCGAACGAACGGTTTTTTCGCCATTTGTGCAACAACTAATGACATATTTTAGACACGCCTTCGAACAAAAACTGCATAATTAAACATTATAATAGATAGGTAGCAAACAGTAATTGCTTATATGTATCTAATGGCCAATTAGTTAGGGTGAATTACGTGCACCTGATGTATGGCTGTATGTATGTACGAAGCCTGATATTTTCCCCGCTTACACGTGGGAAAAGTGCGTATTTGGTTTTAATATTTTTTAGTAACTTCTGTTTTCTATTTGACATGGCTTTGCAGCTTTGTTGTTATAACATTACTGGTAATGATATTTTCATCATCCTAATACGAGCCGATAACATGCCTTGGTTGTACACGCCATCTACCGACAAGTAGCAGAATTAAATTTTAAATTGCCAAAGAATTAGTGCCGTATTATTTATTAGCGTAGCGAAGACGTCTGAAAATATTAAAAATACATTTAATATCAGACAATTATAAATGGTATTAAATATTTAATACAAATATTATAAGTTACATTTAAGGTTAAGGAGTAGATTCATCGTATTCACATTTTATATAAAAGACAAAAAGCTGTGCAAATATAAACATATTAGGACTGCCTATAGGCAAATAATAACCAATAATTTATTAAAACAATTTTTTTCTGCTTTCGGTGTCTTAGGTAAGTAGTTCTGCTCCTTTGCGTTTGTTTTCTGTTTTGTTAACGTGTTGTCTAGTGCCGTTATTATAGTCTCTAATCTCAAAATTAATCCCTATACATAATTACTAGTAAATTTTCTTTAGTTAAGGCGAGGGTTCGCGAGCGTAATAGGGGGAACCCCCGTTGGCCACTCCACACCGCAGCGTGAGCATCGATTTAGATAAAAACTAGACTTGAGGATATACAAACTTTTTGCGGGTGGTAGGACCTTGTGCAATTTCCGTCCGGATCGCTACCACCATCTTGCTCGCTAATCCTGCCGCTAAGCAGCAGTGCTTGCACTGTTGTGTTCCGGCGTGGAGAGCAAGACAGCCGGTGTAATTACTGGCACAAGAGGTATTCCATCTTAGCCCTCTGGGTTGACAACGCATCTGCACTCTCTTTGTTGTTGCGCAGGTGTCTATAGGCGGTGTTGATCACTTACCATCAGGTGACCCACCTGCTTATTTGCCTTCCTATGTTGTATAAAAAAAAATATATAAAAAAATAAACAGATATTTTTTTAATATGACTACCGAAATATTAAAGGTAATATTAAACTTAGGTAATAGTAAACTTAGACGAATATTTTTTTCGAGTGAAGTGGACAAAGATATGGTTGAAATCCTCCGCGTTTTTAGGCTTAGCAGGAATATTAAAAGATAACATTAATTTTTTAGATTTTAATTCCTATAATTTTTTGGTTTAACATTATTAAAAACACCCTATCAGGGGCAACCTCGCCTTAAATAATATAAGCTGGTCATTAAAGTGATACGAAAGCAATTAGACTGGAAGAGAGTAGTTACGGCCCTAGAACCGAAAATCCCTTTGTCTCATAATAACAGGTTCCGCGAGACCGCATCAAAGTAAATGCGACATAAAACTTTATTTTATTGCCCCTAATTGACTCAAATTTGACAAAGATTGTATCATAACATAATTAACATAGTTACTTAGTTTTGGAAATGGAATGGCATTTGTTAAAGTCCGCGATGTGAAATAAGGCGGGTTGATGTTACGATTTACTATGAGCACCTGTTAACGCAATAACAAAAACCAAAACTGATGACCAAAATTATTTTTCTAACTTTGACTGTGTACTAAAATTTAACCGTATGTTAACTGGCATATGGTTTCATTTGCTTAAATATCTTGTGCATTTGTTAAATTGAATTATGTTTTGCTGTCCCCGGACGATATTATTAATACTCGTATTTTTTTGTTTGACGGCGTGCTGTCTAACGTATTATAAGTTATTATATAACATTCTGTATGTATTTACGAGTTTTATAGCATACATATTTACTTACAAAATAATAAGGTCCATTTCATATTAAAAAAAGATTGCCAATTTTTGAACAATAACTCTCAAAATCAAATGTTTACTTTACATTTGTATCTGGGTTCTTCATCGTGCTCGTAACTTTGTGTCGCAATAACTTCTAAAATAACTTTTTTATATTTACTGCTTTGGATATAAATATTATGATTACCTACAACAATGTTACACTTACTTTTACTTACTTACCAAGGAGTTTTAAAATGGAAAGCGAAATCAGATTTCTTTACTTTAAATCGCAATACAATGTGACGAAAAAATACGTCTACATACTCTAAACCTCCTCTTCAATGGACATCCTGTACACACATGAAGTGTCAAAATAGTCAACTTTGAGTAATATAATCTATGTTTTCCATAATAATTTAAAAGTTTAACTACCTTGACGCACATCAAAGGTAGCCATTCTGACAGTGTCAGGTGTCTACGCTTGACATATTGAGGCTACATCCACGCTTTAGTTATGCATCAAAGGGATTACTCCATTAGATATTATCTATAGGGACAAAAGTAGGTACCTTCAGAGTTCAGATTGGTTGGAGATTAGGTCATAAATCGATATCAAAGCAATTCGCTTAAGACGCCTACTTCTGTGCTTAAGACCTATCTTATATATGAAAACAGTCCATAGATTATTGTACTGTATATGCAAACCGATACGACGCGGAAATTGTTATGTAAGAGCTACTCTTCCCTAATGGACTCCTCCGGGGGGGAAAGCAGAGCTGGGACCGCTGGCTAACAACCTGATTTCTTACGGCGCAAACCGAAAAATATTGTTCTACTGAGACTGGCACAAGCCTCGTGGCCGCCATTAAAAGAAAGACATTAATTATTATATTAAAAACCGATACGGTCGGAAATTGTTATGGCCTTAGATTATGCAATAGCTCCTTTGTCATTATTCATTTTCCGCTAGAAAGTAGTAGGCAAGCACAATCAAATCGCGTCTTTTGTTAATGTTCCCGTTACCACTGGCAGTCCCACGGAAACACAGCTATCACTGTGCCAACTCTATAATCTTGGACGAGACCATTATGCAGAAAACACCAGTTGGGACAGTAAAAAACTCCCGCCATTGCAATGTGGAAAATTCAAAGCTATTATAGCCTATTACAAGAATACACGTACAGTCGTCAGAAGTTAGTAGAATCATACTTTTTTGTTTTCCAGTTGTACTGGCATGACCGCCTAAGTTTAATTTATATCCCTGTGCATCCTTTTCTTATGACAGTAGCTAGACAGGAGTGCGATTTTTGAATCTCACCGGGTGACTTAAGCTCGCCAAAATGGCCGTTTTTCATAGAAATGCGACCATTTTGGAGAGCTTTAGTCACCTGGTGAGATTCAAAAATTGCATTTGAATCTCACCGGGTAACTAAAGTTCACCATAATAGCCGTTTTTCATAGAGATTCGGCCATTTTGGTGAGCTCTAGTCACCTGGTGAGATTCAAAAATTGCACCCCAGGTCCGCCGCGAGGCTTAGTCTGTGTGTTGGTGCGTTTGGGAGTGATGCTTATGCACAAGGGATACGAAATGCAGTGTTTATTCCACCATAACACAATAAAGACACATACAAGAAAACAAAAAAGCTACTGCCGAACAAAATCAAAAATAGAAAACTATGTTACAAAATCTCTCAACCAAACGGGCGGATGCCGAGGGCGCTGCGATCGCCGAGTATGCTGGAAGTTAGGAACATGTGTGTCTTGGCCGCCACTGTCAGTAGTATCAGCAGCAAGGCATGTAGGTACATGGAGGTCAGGCGCACCCAGCTGAGTACCTACTGTAATAGCACAACCGGCAGATGTAGATGGCGCGTTGCTACAGGGATAAATTAAACTTAAACGGTCATGTTGGGGTCATTGGAAAAAACTAAACTAAGATCAAAAACCCGGGAAAGAGCATACCGGGCCATACTCAGTTTAGGGATCCGCAGCCATTACTATAAATGGTAAAAATGCCCAATGTATTTTTGGGGTTCAGGCACTTTTCTTGTCAAAGTTATTAATTGGTGCTACCTTTTCAGTACAGCATTTTCAGCACATAAGGTAACTGTAGTAGCCTATAACTTATGGTAATGAAATTAAAATTAAAATTTTATTTTTGCAAGTAGTCCATCCATAAAGGCTCTTTTACATATCTTTTATATTTAGATTTGATATATTATTTTATAAAATTTGATATTTGATTAAAATTTTGACGATTTCAGTGTAAATTCATGTAGTTTGACATTTATGCAATGTGTAATGTAACATTACATTTATTTACTAAATAAATAAACTAAACTATGCTAAACTACACGTATAATAAATAAAATGTAACTGACCGATGTCTAAATAAACAAACAAAACAACAGAACAAAATTAACATAATAATAATACACTGTTAGCCGTATACTGTACCTAAGTGACCTTTTCAACATTGTATAAATTAAAATGGCATCGATTAAAATGGCTACTGTAGCGCAATGAAAACAACCTTCATTTTGTATTATCCATCCTTCATTCCACTTACCTACTGACTAAATTATTGTGTAGTAGAGTGATGGTAAGTAATAATTTGTTATTTAAAAATAATTTAGACAAATAAAAAAAAAATAGTCGACACCTCTGGTGACCCAAGGGCTGGCTCGTTCCTCGCCCAACGTATTGGCATTGCCATTCAGAGAGGTAACGCCGGCAGTCTTTTGGGCACTCTACCCAGAAACAGCGGCTTAGGTGACATTTTTCATTTTAACTTTAATTAGATTTTTAACAGAAACAGCGGCTTAGGTGACATTTTTCATTTTAACTTTAATTAGATTTTTAACTTTTCTATTTTCTTCTATGTGATAACTTTGTTTCTTTTTCTAAATAAAAAAAATTAGACAGTATAAATATAAACAGCAGAGAGCGGATAATAATTTATCTTTGTCTGCTATACTTTGATAAATTCTATTGATTTATAATTACTTTAAGTCTTTATAGTTACGAGTATCTATTAACTCAACACCTCAAATTCTTTAAAAAGTTTTGACATTTTCTCACCCCAGTAGCTAAACCTTGTTTATTATAAAACAAACTACACATTTTTACTATAAAGTGGAAAAAACAAATGACCGAGTCGTACTATTTTCTTTAGGCGCCACTTTACATAGTAACAATAAATAGAAACTTTATTTAGTTCTTTGAGTTGGTACGGAAAACAGTTTTATATTAAAGTACCTACTTACCTCAATGTAATGGTAATTATGCTTATTTGTGACATATCGACAGTCGAGCGGTATTTATATTACGAATCGACAATGTTAATATTACTAGAATTGGCTATTGCAATTTTTTTTACGCCACATCTACAAAAATGCGTTGCTGACTTTATGTAATGCTTTATTACATGTTCTATAGTCAGATACCCATAGGTACGCGTAAGCAGCGGTAACGCAATGGGTAGGATTTCTACTGTCCGTAGCGACACTAAATACGTGGATAAACAACATAATTGTTTGCAAAAACGTAACGTAGATAGATACGTATAAATAACACTTTATTGACAATATTAAATGATTCTACATAACACATGCTAATTCACATTACAAGACAAAACCAATGTAGGTACGAAAGTTAACCTTAGTTGATAGACAGTACCTACCCAAAATTTTGAGTGTCATAGACGTGGTATAAAAGCAAAAAAGTCCAAAAGACTTGGCAGTTGAAAGACTTGATCTGATAAATAAAGCACTCTTATTTTAAAATTAATTATTTATTTAATGCGGACGACATTAAGCTGTAATATATGTATCCTTGAGAGAGAGAGTTGCCAGAGGCAAAAAATATAATGTTTCTAACAGATTAGTTTCATGAAATCGTTAATAATACCTTTAAGCATTTTTGGTATGTAGTCATACTTTTCCCAAAATGATTTTTACTCAAAATTATTTTTCTTCGGTAAAATTATCTCTTGCTACATACAAAATGGCCGCTAACCCTGCACTTGCAATGTAAAATAGCACTCAGGTGCATTGCATTCCGCGGTGCCGCTGGCGACAAATCAATTTGTCTATTCTCGCTGTACCCCTTTCCGTTACCCGCTCTGTTACCCGCTCCGCTACTCGCTCCCTTGGCCGCTAAGCCTGATCATTATGATCGCGGTTCTGAAAAATAAAGCTTTAATTGAAAGGAAAATAATTACCTACAGCAGGTCTGCAATATGCATTATATCATACGAGGCCGTCCTAGTGCTTCTAAGGGTCAAGTCATGGTCAAGTCATGGTCAAGTCATATATGATCCCACATATAAAACCGCTTAATTTTGTATCTAAAACAAGTAATATCAAAGTCAAAGTCAAAATATCTTTATTCAGATTAGGCTTACAAGAAGCATTTATGAATATCATAAAATTTACCACTATGTTTCGTTTTTGTAATCGATTTTTTTTAATTTTCGATTTTTTTTCGAGCGGTAATGTGGCGAAACTGGCAAAACGCAAGGAACGGCTGATGTTGCAGGTTCGAGTCCTGCCATTACCCTGTTTTTTCTTTGTGTTGTCATTCATTGTATAGCATTTTAAATATACTATGTTACGTACCTACAGGAACCAAGAATTAAAATGGCGCACAGTTCAGTACATATATCGTGTTGTTTCTTATCCGACTACCGTCAGAAGGTTAGTTGTTATTATTGCTTAAGCATTTAAACCGGTCGTTTTCGAAATGCCAAATTGGAGATGGTTATTGCTGGAGTAGGTTTATTCGTTTTTCACAGGAAATCATTTGTGAACTATAAGATTTCACCGATTTTCATTTCACCAAAGGTATATTCTACGAAAACTTTAAAATTATTATAATAGATAACCTAATACATTTATCACGTGTAGTTCAGGTTAGTACATAAGTTTTACGTATGAAAAAAAAACGTTAATGGCTTCAGAAGATTGCCTTTCGGTGAAAAGAAAATCGGCGAAGTGAGATATTTGATCAGAAGTTCCTCTATATTACAGGGGTAGGTAACCATTTTTGCAATAAATTTTGTAGTGATCCATCTTAATCTATGTTAAGTAAGTATGTCCGATCCGAGGGACCAAGCTACGCCACGGGGCACGATTATGGCATTAAGTCCGGAATGTCCCGGATGTCGAGTCGCGTTGAAAAGCTCAATCGGACCATGGCCCACAGCGATGGGCCCAATTGTCCCCAATCATATGTTCGATGATGGCGCTGGACTGGACCTAAGTTCCATAACATCGAATAATCAATCACGATTAACCTACATAAGTTTTATATCGTAGGTAAATCGTGAATTATTATTAGATGTTATATTAATATAGGTAGGTGAGTTTGGAACATAAATGACGAACAAGTTAGGTTTTCCAGCTAGTGTCAGCTTGGCTAGTTTCCTAAAACTACTAGTTTACTAATTCAGGCTTGAAATCCATGCTTAATATTTTTGTCTTTAAACTAAGTATCTATAGCATATCTCATATAGGAAGTAGGAGAGTACCTAAGTTGGATTTTTTGGGTAGGTACCTACTACCTTTGGCCTGGTCGTGACTTTTCATCAGGCGAGACTGTGGTCGCGCAAAAACCTATAGCCAACAAAAAGTATTCGCATGGCAATTCGATATAGGTCATACCTATGTATTACCTAACTCACTTCAGCATTATTGTGTCGTAGAAAACTTTTTTTTTATAGCAAAGGGGGAAAACGAGCAGACGGCAAGCAATAACCGCCGCTCATAGACACCTGCAATACGTATTATCTGTTTAGCCGCGCGAGTTTTACAAACTACCCGCACTTTGAAGTCATACCCTCCACTTCAGTCTACTCGTGACCACGGCCATTGAAACATGGCCGAAACCTCGAGGTAAATCAACAATATACTTTTATCGCGTTAAAGTCCCGATAACGTTATAAATATGAGTGAATATCGCGAAAGTTTAAAGTTTTACCTGCAATACGGTAACTATGGTAATTATATATGTATGTGGGTATCTAACTTCTATAATAAATATAATAGGATAATAATAAATGCTTGCATAGTAGTTTGCATAGGTAGGTAAATACCTGATTGCAATGACTTAATTATTCCAAATACTCCAATAGCCAATCATAATGAAAAAAACCTGTCCTGTGCTCTCGATAGGTAGAGAGCATTTTTCCGAATGTCACGCTAGTCGTGATGAAGTATAATAGAGATATCTATCTCAGAATTTTTGGACAAAATATCCATTGAACAAGCTATTGCTTTGAAAGCTATAGGAAATTAACATAATTATGATATACCTAATCCGATTACGAGTAAATTACCAGTATGCAAATTAGGTAGACGTAATGTAGTGTTAAGAAACGGCTTTAAAGTAAATATAATAGTAGCCTTCTATATGCAGTAAGATAGATATTCTATTCCCACATACCTAAGGGCAACTTGATTCATCTTCGTTAAGCCTTGAGGTTCTCATCGCATAGTTTGACGTCGCGTGGGCGTGGCCAGCGCCGATTGGGCCGAGCGGCTCCAATGCGCGCGCGCTGCACGGTAGCTACGCGTTTATACCAGAACTGCCAATATATACGGTTCTACGAACCAAAAACATAATTCCCAGCTAGGAGAACAAAGTACCTAATAAAATTGTATCGAAGAATTCTGTGCTAGGAATGGTTTCCTTAAATGGCTAAACTTTCTCGCAGTCGTGTGAGAACTGTAATTAGTAATTACGTTTTTGCATAAATAAGCCATTGCCTAATGATAGGTACTTATTCATTTATAACCACAAACCAAGTGTCCTTAGATTAAATACAGGGCTATCAACCCAGCTGACTCGTCAGTCAGCTTCCTACGAACTTTAAAGAGTCTGATATTACCAATGATTGAAGACGCGGCTATTAGCCTGCCGGGGCAGGTTCTATGTCGATTACCTACTCGTAGTTATCATGAATTTGAGCATCGACCAGCCTATTATGGCGGTTCGAGGACTACGGGCGCTTCTTCGTAATAACCATGATAAAGCCTGAAATTATACGATTTGTGAGGAATTTTGTTGAAAATGGCGAAAACATTACAGAAAAGTACCGGGGTCGTTACGGCGTCGGTCGGCCTGGGGGCGAACGCTGCGCCGGCCGTATGCAAATTAAACGTAATCAAAATAATCATTTAGTAAGTATGAGGCACAGCAACACCGCGGAGGCCTCCCTCCGTCCTCTCTGTCTGCCCTCAACGCTGCGCCTGCGATGAAAAGGAAAAGCACCTGCAAGCCTGTAACCCTGACGGAAATGCAAATGGCTTACGCCCGATTCACTTTTATTATTTCGTATTGTTCCAACTGTGTGTACGTAATTACACCCCGATAGTGGCTTAATGCGCTAAATTGCTGTATGTAAGTGGACTGAAACATTACGGTAGCCTTTATGTTTGCAGGTAGGTGGTGGACGGCTTTAAAGTAGAAATGCAACCGGCAACCACAACCTAAAAATTTTAGAACGGGTTGGCTTTTGTTTTACTCTAAAATGAAACACAATAAATACTAGACGGAATTATTAGCAAGAAATTATTTTTAAATAGCATTAAATATTTTAGTAGCATTGCTATCCAATGGGTGCCACAAAATGGTAGTCGACTACGCGACAGGACGAGGCAAAGTTGGCGGTATAATCTAGCTAGATGCATTCTCAAATGACTGGCCAGAAATTGCTAAAGAAAGTGGGAGCTGGAAGTCCGATGGAGAGCAGTGGGACACGATTACATGCAAACGTAGAACATAGACTGAGCATCGTTGTCTTATCATATCACCGTCTGAATTATCTTCGCTCACGAAAGATGCGATCGAAACTGAAACTTCACCTCTCGGTGCTCATTTGTTGACAATACTGGCTTCACCGTTAAGTAAGGTCAGGCAATTAGGTTTAACAAAGCAACTGGATGTGCTAGGTATGTAAATACAGCTAGATGAGCGTCCACGGTCTGGCACAGTGGTTGTCAGAGCTACCATTTAATTAAGGTAACGCTTGGGCAGCGCCGGCCCAGTGGTTAGCCGGTTACAGTCGTCCAGCATGCCAATTGGACACGATTAAAAATAATTTTCATATTTGATGTCATTTCGCTTGTTAATCTGTGCCGTGATGCGGGTAATTTATCTGTTAAGGCTCGCAGTTATACTCAAGTTGGCAAATAGAAAATATTTAACAGTTGGTGCAATTTTGCGCAATTCTCCTCAACTGTTCCAAAAAGGATTTATCAGTTGTTTTAGAATCTGGATCAAACGTACAATTTGCTATGGGTCAAATTATGAATAAACAAAAATAACTTCATTGCATTTGAGTATTTTGGTGTATGTTTTTCATCCATATCAACCATTGGAACCAATTAGTTTGTGACTCCGCGAAACTAGTAACTTGTTTCAATTACTATTCATTATTAAAATTAACCCTTTAATTGTGTTATTAATTAAAGCTCTACCAATTACGCAGTTGATAAAACCTATGAAATAAGTAAGTAATTTGATAGTCGGGTCTCATTGCCACAAGGGACCTGCAAAGTGTGCAGGGTTGTGGTTATTACGCAAATTACTGCAAATTATAGACTCGCGACAATTCTAATGACGTCGCGTTCTTTTGAATGCAAGTTGATGCGAGTCTTCCTTCACCTACTTGCATACCATACAAATATGCAGTAGATGTAGGTATAGGTTCCAGGCTCGGACCTGCCGGGGGGGGGGGGGGGGGGACTGAAGAGAGGGGGCAAGTCTCTGCCCCGGTTCGGAAAATCTTTGATCCGGGGCTGTAATTATATTCTATATCTACCTTGTAACTATCTATAGTCTATTTAATATTACATCCGACAGTCGACAGTTAACAAAACCATTTGTGCTAGTATTATTTTAAACTAGCTAGCGTTCACCCGAGAATTCATTCATAGTGTTTAGGCAGCCTTGACCTATATAATTATTTTTTATGAAGATCATCAGAGACAATACGTATTTACCTACCTATTATCCTACAGTAGGTACGTATACGTATAATACATGTTTACGTAGGTACTAGTTGGTATGTTTGGTCAGATTGGTATTATACATACCTATGTTATTATATGCCTGAAGGAAACTTCCCGAATTGTGAAACAATCCATTCTCGGTAGATAACTAAACTTCTATGAATATTCTTATTTTTTGTTGAGAAACAGAACTTTCTTAATGCTTCTCAATTGTTTTCTTAAATAAATATACTCGGTGATTGTAAATATTGGGGAATGTTCTGCAACATGCACAATGGTAGTCAGATCCTGTTCACAGCGTCGCCTTAGGTCGGCACTCTTTCATCTGCCACTTGCGTTAGAAAGTGAATTATGCCAGCCATTGCCATTCTCCCGCGTCCTCGTATTAGCATATACTTTGTTGCTGAAACGATTCGAGTTCACGCTTTTACCGGCAGCGGGCACGGCGGGCGGCGGCACGGCGGCAGTGCGTTAGATGTGGGCAATTTGCCTCCATTTGCAGTAATGACAGGCCGGGCGTCTGTGGATGTGGATGCTGCATAATGAGCCGATCCTCGCCGATTGATCCGCGCAATCTAGGTTATACTACAGTACCTAAAGTCATACATGGATAACTACTAGGAAGCCGCGATGTCAGAATTACCAGTGGTTCTGATTAGGCTTAATTAGTGTATGCTTCAGTTTATGGGTGAAGTAGAGGCTTTTGCCTCGTTTTGATTAGTAGGCAGAACCAGACACACATAGATACATGACAATTTGCTGCAACCAAAATTTGGAATGATCTACCACCACCACTCCGGAATCCCATGCCTTTGGTTGAATTGAAAAAAACAATTGAAAATTCACCTACTACAGATACAAAAGCAAATTTAAAACGCCCAAACACACACACACACACACGCGCACACACACGCACGCACACATACGCGCGCGCACACACACACACACACACACACACACACACACACACACACACACACACACACACACACACACAGATCTTGAGCTAGAGCCATCTATTCTATCTTAGCATTGCGCACTTGGACTGACTGACTGACTGAAGAGTACAAGATTGGCATTTTGTTTGTTTAATTGTTTAATAATTTTTAAGGTTGTATTTTTTTTTAATTATCTCTTTTGTTCTCTTTACCTACTGTGTGTGTCAGGAGTTACGACTAACCACTGTAAAAGGGGCCAATCTGAAAATCAGCGCGGGGTACTTCCACCTCGCACATGCTGAGATTGGGACCCATTGCCAAACAGCTGTATTGTTTCTTTCTCACTTTCTTTTATTGTAATTATTACCATTATTTGTCTACTACCTGCTGATATCTATGTTGTGGCAATAAACGTCTTTTTATTAATTTTATTTTATTTATTTAAATGCTAAATATACGTACCATCGACAAAATTGAACCCAGACCCATCATAAAATCATATCAAATTCAAATAATACATACGTACTAACATACTTAACTTACAACATGGTCTATAGTGTCACTTTGTCATAGTCCTATCGTGGGTCAGGAGTGCGATTTTTAAATCTCACCGTGTGACTAAAGCTCACCAAAATGGCTATTTTTCATAAAGATCCCGCCATTTTGGTGAGCTTTTGTCATCTGGAAGGGGATTTTGGAATCTTACAGGGTGACTAATGGTCACCAAAGTGGCCGAATCTCTAAGAAAACCGCCATTTCCGTGAGCTTTACTCACCCGGTGAGATTCAAAAATCGCACTCCAGGGCTCCATTATGCAATTTCTTTCCGTAAGTTTTTGATTTAAAAAAAACAAAGCGTAGTTTCGTGAATCCTTCCATTTGAATAGTGTGACGACACGGAAATATCAAAATAAACAAAATGTAAAACCCCGTTTTCCCGTTTTCGTTATTTATGAACGTCTGCTCATTTACATGGAAGTGATAAAAACTTGCTGCCAGTTGGTACATTCATTATGATGGTCGTAAGTATTTATAAGTTGCATTTCGGATGTTGCATCCATCGTTCACGTGAAAACAGATATATTAAATATCGCTGTACCTACTAAGAGATATTTAAGTGATATCTAAGTAGTTCCATTAAAAAAAATGCAATGTCGTTACTGGCTAAGTTAACGACAAGCGACACATTAAATAAAATGTTAAAGGCAGCAGTTAGTGTCCTTTTTACCCGACTACGGCAAAGCCAAAAGGAAGGGTTAGGTTTTTCACACGAATATTTGTACAATCTTTAAGCGACGGCACGTTTTGATTAATGTGTGGGAATCATAGACATAGGACGAAAGCATACCCTTCTATGCTCGTAAAACTGAAATTTAACGAGCATAGAATTTACCTACTCAACGTTAACCTTCACTAGTATAATATCATTATATAATTTTTGCCTTTACTAAATAAGGACATTTTTACATATACTAGCACAAATTGTCAAAATGGTATTTTTGGTGTCAATTTTGCTTTACACTAAGATTCTAAGATAAAAATGTATTATAATCTTTAAATTTAATTAGTAGTTTAACGCATTCAAAGAACACAATTCGCATAATTTTATTGGATACATATTATGCACGCGTCAAATGTTATTGGTCTCGTCTGTACTTACTAGTATAGTCTTTCATTCGTGATAAGAATGTTTTAATTTAATGTACGCAAGTGGCTGTCTACCCTTACGGGCACCTCTGTATATTTAATTACATGGTATCATAATAAGTCAAAATTTATTTATTTATGCAAGCAGAAAATTTACCACCCACACCACAATACTTAGTTTACGAACCTATAGTTTTTCATGTGTACAAAACTAATCATTCCTATTTCTCTCTTGTGCATTAAACGAACTCACATGAATTTTATTTAGGTATATATCGCCACCACTCCGTTACGAACTCCTCAACCTTCCAGTAGTTTACAATTCTAACGTAGCTAGAACCCAGTTCACGGTGCAATCCGTTTGAAACTAAACCAATTTAAGGGTTGTTTAAGCCAAACAGGTCGTCTCCAAGGGTGACCTACTGGAACGAATGAGTTACAAAAGCATATGTTTTGAGCTCTAGAGCACACCTTATCATTTACCGCATTACGTGCACAATGATTATAGTAATCTGCTCATGAGGGAACAATAGAGCTGCACTCACCGCCACCACATGCGCTCTTCTAGCTACAGGGTGCTCCCACTTACGACTTACCACGTTCGAAACTGATATTTGAATAAGTATACATGTTTGGAACGTGTTGTTAATATTCATATTGTGTTTCGTGCGCATTCTGCTGTGTTGAAAGGTTTTAGGTTTTCCAAAGATATATCTACTAAAGTAAAAACACGTCACAAATACCAATAGGTATGCAAACTAGTTTGATCAGTAGTTTAATAAATTTAAATCAGTATTTTAATGTTGATATATTTTCATGCCACACTCTCAAACGTCTACATAAGAGAATTAATTTATCGAGTTTTACACAGAAACCTTTTAAAGCGTACGTTCATTTGCAAACCAATGTATTTGTATAGACAGTCTCTAAATGTAAGCCTAAAACTGAGTTTGCTCTCTCTTACGAAAAAAAGTTCACTTTTTTCGACATGACTTAAGTTCCAAATCTCGGAGTAGGAATACTACTACTTCATTCGTTTGTCTATGATTAAAAAAAAACGTTCGTCTTGACGGATGGATCGATTTGCCGCCATTACTTGTTGTGAGTCGTTTGTTGGTTTTTTGCTGTTACGGTTATTTGCAGTTATGATATGTGTGTAGATAAAGTAATGTATGCAACTTTATATAATTAGGCCTTAAAACACTCGTGTTTTCCTATTATGAAATTCTCAGCGAATTTCATAATAGGAAAACACGTTTCATAAAACCACACTCGTGTTTTAAGGCCTCTCATTATATAGCAGTTGCATAATAGTATTTTATGCAACTGCTATATAATGAGAGGCCTTAAAGCACGACTATATATAATTAGGCCTTAAAACACTCGTGTGATCCTATTATGAAATTTGCTAACGCTCGTTTAATAAAACCACACTCGTGTTTTAAGGCCTCTCATTATATAGCAGTTGCATAATAGTATTTCCTACCACAAAAACGTTACTTGATTTATATTAGTTACCTACTTGCAGGTATTTTAATGATTAATTACGCATTATTTTAATTTTAAAATTATTACAACCTATCTTATTTTTAGAATGCACTTCGCCATTTGCCAAGCATGGTCGTTGTTCACTATTGCACACAATTTTGTCACTTTTTAGTATAATGACTTTCCGGCCAAAAAGAGTCACGCCGTATATGTCCTCTGTAAATTAAATAGAAAATATGACCCTTTCATTGTTCCACATAATTAAGGAGTGCGCAACGGCACAAAAGAGTTGATCGGCTACAACGTTGTTAACAATGTTTTGTCATTGGAATCGGTTTACAATGGCGGCCTACGGTACCCTTTCTTCGGCAATTTGTTGAGCAGCGGGCTCCGGAAGTAGGGCCCTCACCCTGGAATTAGGAATCCTTAGACGCTGCAGGACTCTTTGTCGCCAAAATGACTCCGCCCCGTCAGATCTCGACGACAAGCCAGCACGTGACACATTTTTCTCAAATTCGCAATTCAAAAGACGTTATGAAGCACTCGTATGTGCCTACCCTCGTTGTAACGGGTGAGTTTCTTGAATAAATTTCATTTATTCTTGAAGGAACGTTATTTTACCGTCGCTTGTAGATACAGTTCTAAGTTTCTAACAAGTAAAGAGTTTATTTCGAAATATTACGGGCACATCTCTCTCAATATCTCAAAGGCTATTGTTACTGTCGTTTATAAATTACATTTACTTGCTTGTAAGGTTAAGGCAGTCATGCTAAGTAAATGTTCATTTTACAAGATGCACGACAATTCACCGCCGACCTACTCTGTTATATCCTTAACTGTATGGCATTTACGTTCGGAATTGGGTCAATATCACGATGAACCATCGAGTTATGGACCGCCATCGAGGCGCCGGCGATGCTTAGGGTAAATTATCTCGTTGAGCAGACTCAACGGTGACCTTGTCCCATCGTGAACTTGCAACCACTGATTACCGAATTACCAACCGCTCTCGTCTATACTTAACGGTCGTACCCGCTCTCATACCACGCCGATTTAAATAATAAATATCTTATAACACCCGAGCATTGTTTTACCCACCCGACGTAATGACGAGCATTAACTCAAATCGCTAATAAAATTAGACCCACCACGTAATTTGACTTAATTTCGCAACAATCATGTCTGATTCAGATCCAACGAAATATCTACAGATTAAAAAATACAAATTGCAGCGAAATAAATACATAATCAGTTTTGTGGAATCGAGCTGCCTAATCAGAAAAATGGGCTTGAGCGAGGACTCAATGCGGTGCAGGTGTATTGCAAAGTAGGTTTCAATGCCATGAAATTAAGCGGGACAAGGTTTTGGCGCATTGCATATTCCATCCCTACTTATAATCAAATCAATGTGGTAACAGTATTGCAAGGCTGATAAAATCAGCATAAGATCCCGATTGCATAGCGCAGGAAGTGGTCACAATTTCTAAAGCACCTTGCGTCTGTGGCAATAGCAAGTATCTACAGCAAGTGATGTGTGGAGAATGGCGCAGTTTCAACAGCAGAGAGCTTCGCCGCAGCTGCGCATGATTCCATCAGCTAGTGGATAATAAAGACCGTACCGCAGCCCGCTAATTAATCCGCCATATTAGTTAATTGTCTCCTGTTACCCGCCCGCGTTACGCTTGGCTCGCGCGCGGGTAATTGCATATCTTCGCGTATGTTTCCGTTGAATTATTTCCTTTTTATTGCGCTATGATTATTTTCTTGTGGATGGATCAGAATAACTGCTGAATTTAATCTGCCGTAATCCAGAAACGTTCTTGTGTGGTAAACTTACACTTACATATACCATGTAACAAAAACTCGACTTTATTATATTTGCATATTTATTTATTTAAAATTTGCAACTTACAGCTAAGCCAACACGCTACAAACATATTATATAAAGTATCGAAATAAATGGAACCTCATATCTTTCTACTCAGTAAAGTCTTCTGTTTTTCACATATCAGATCATAAGACGGCCTTCTGTACCAATAAGTTCGTTTTAAGTATTAAACCCCGTGTGTACATGAATCCATTACAATGAATACTAAAGTCGATTTAAACATTTCTACAATAAATATATCATTTTCCGTTTTCTCAATGAAGCCTATTTGCTACTTGACAAAGCATATTATTTATAAAATCTATATGGAATGCTGATCTATTGCTAATATCTGTGTCAATCAGTCTAGGGTTGCCTACATCCCGAGACTACAGCCATTTATTTCTGCACCACCTACCATCTTGTCCTCTTAGTTTTAATTTCTATCTCTATCCAAATGTTGTCTGGAAGAGATCGCTCTCAAACGATAAGACCGCCTTTTGGATACCTATATTAAGATTTATCTATAATTCTGTCACATTGTAATGTGGTATTCAATAAAGCATATTGTATTATAATATTGTCTTTTATCAGAGGGTCTGACATGACCGCTTAAGTTTAGGTTATATGTATGTCCCTCTCATACGACACTATTTAGACAGCCGCAATAATCGGACGGACGTAATGACGGCGCATTAAGCTTAGTAATGCAATCCCATTTACACTTTGCGTATGAAACCCCAAAAAGTTCATATGATTTATGTAATAGGTACACGATGTAAGAGCGTTTTCATATTATTCAATACCATACCAGGAGCAAGTATAATATATGAAATATGTAGGTCTGTTCCGATATCGAATATCGGATCCGATATAATTTCATACATTTGACTTGCTCCGATATCATATCGAACAATCTGAAAACGTTATAAGGTATTTATTTAGAGATTCAAGACCATTTGTTACCCCTCAGCAAGTAGGTCGGCCTTGAACCCCTGAATGCATAAATAAAAACTTATCCCATATTCACAAAAGCTTACAAACACCTTAAAATCATCTAACGGGTAGTAAACACCATATCGTCCATGGGAACGGGGGGTTCCAAGAATTACTGAGAAGTTGTCGGTAATTATGTTTCCCACCATGGACCTCCCGATTTGTCACTCACCGTACGAAACGCGTCGCCAGCAACTACGTCACGTCGGTTTACTATAAGAGTATGGTACTACCCTGGCCGTGCCGGCCTATTCGTACTCGAACCAGCACTGACTACAGTGTGACTCTACGATTTTAAAAATATGCCTACATATATGTGAGTGTATCTCTTTATGTCACCATCCCTATTTAAAGTTACGCTAATGTTCCAATCAGGACTTAAGAGGAGTGTGAACCCAGAGCTCTCCATACAAACGGCGATAACGTTTTCCACCCCCTAAACCTTACCCTATTGCCATGATTTTTTGGTATGTTGTCATTATGCCCTAGAACTAGGTTTGTATGTTTTAATTTTTTAAATATAAACTCCTAAAATGCAAATATTGTCAAATCTACGAAGAATACACATACGAACCTAGTTCCTAGACATACCGACAACATACCAAAAAGTCATTGCCATAGGTTAAGGTTTAGAGGGTGGAAAATGTTATCGCCGTTTGTATCGGCAGCACTTTTCGGGCTGGGTTCACACTCCTCTTAAGTCTCGACGGTGACCGTAGCTAATCCATTAAAATCCACTGTCATGCTATAGTATAGGCATTCGAGGCTTGGCGCAGGCTATAACGTCAAGAATGATGTCATTTCATTAGGTACATTATCCTTAGAATCCTTTTTGTATGACGCAAGCTAAATGACGAATTAATTCAACGATGTAAAAAAGATTTGTAGAAGTAGAGTTTTATATTAGGTAACTATAAAAAACTAGGTCATCCTGACCGTAATATCCAGGGGAACTCATTCGTTTTGCCAACGTTTTAGAAAGGAAAGAAAAATAAATTAAAAGATAAAGCCAAAATCGGCTTTTGGTACTAAGTACTTATCAATGACGATACTGAACGTAACACAACATTAGAACTGCTACAGTACCTCGGTCAAGACGAACCCTCATCTAATTGAGCATTCTATTAAATTAGGTATATTTCGAGGAAGTTTCACTCATGAAAATTGAAGCCAATAATATTTTTTTTACTTTGGCCTACTGGCCACTACTCTACTGAATGTGATTTTTTTCAAGCAAATGTAGGGAAATTCTAGCTCAACACAATGCTCTTTAACTATAGGAAATTGTTAATGTAGTATTCAATAAAGCATATAAAAGAGGTTGGCTTAAGTAGTGTCTTAAGAGAGGCATACACGAAGAGAAGAATTCAATTTGGGAAGTACTGTTAGGCCCATAGTTATGGAGTAGAAAATGATCCAGTATTCTATCCGCTAAAATAGGTCGACAATCCGCCCTTGGCTGCAAAAATACGTTAGTTACCTAAGTGGTTTATTATTTTAGATTTCACATGTAAATAGCAGGGCGAGGCGAGCGTGCCGCGGGCGGTGGGCGTGCGCAGGCTGACCAATGGCGGCCACAGCTCCGAGAACGCCAAGGAATTTTACCTTTTTACAGCAGTTACACTAATTGAGAGCATTTGCATATTTTTACCATTATTAAATTTGTAGTGAGCTGTTTTTGTTTGGGGTATGTGTTGGCATATAGGGCATATGTACTGGCTTAGGTACAATATTGTAGAAAGCTCTTCCTTGTCGAAGTCCCGATTTATTCAATCAAATTTAATCAGAGAATTATATACCTAATGGTTTGTTCATACAGAATGGCCAGGATGGTAATTGTTAAAAACTTTTGCAATTTTTACACATATTCGTATACTAAAACGCCATAACTCTTCATGTCACATAAGCATTCCAGAAGTGCGATTTTTGAATCTCACCGGGTGACTAAAGCTTACCAAAATGGCCATTTTTCATAGAGATTCGGCCATTTTGGCGAGCTTTAGTCACCTGGTGAGATTCAAAAATTGCACCTCAGTCGGCAGTCGTCTCGACAGATCCAGTCCGTTGAAAGTTCATCAAATAATCTGAGTGACGGTGGAAATTGAATTGAAACATATTCAGAAGGTACTAAAGTCCAATGCAACCCAGACAGAAACACCAAAGAGAACATCCTGAAGGTCCGACCACCCACAATACTACTACTGCTGATGTGGTCAGACAGCCTGCATGTGACCTTTCACATGCAGGCTGTCTGACCACATGAGCATATCAGCATATCAGCATGTATCAGTATGTATGTACCTAGGGGGTAATTTCTGGAACTACTGGACCGATTTCAAAAATTCTTTCATAGATAGAAAGCTGGCCCAGACGGGCATAGGCTACTAATTCCACGCGAAATTATTATAAATAGGTAGGTAAAGTCTCAATGGAGTAGGTACATGGACACCCGAAACGTCGAGGTGAAAATACAACATGTTTTTTGCGCGATAAAAGCCCGCTTCACTCACGCTGTGTAGATAAGAAGAAGAAAAGCTACCAGATAGACAGATAAATACTATAAAAAGTCATTATGATATTTATGTATTTTGAAAAGATTATAGCCAGAATTCAGACTAATCGCAAAATTACCATAATACTAATCGAAACTTTACTTTTAGTGTTTATAACGTGTTGGTTATTTAACAAACACTTGATAAACCAAACTTAAACCTTAATCAATTAATAAATAACTATAGTCTCGCATAATTGTAATTACAGAGACTAACTCACATCGCAATTAGAAATAAGTGTAATACATTTAATTTTTCGTTTATTTTTAAGTTCCAAAAGTATTTTACGAGCTATGTACTGTAACATTTGTTAACTCTACTACTCTACAAACAGGCCAGTCGTTACTGAAACTACTCGATACTAGATGGCGCTAGAGTCTCCACAATATCTCTGGTCGTCGAGGTATATGTGATGTTAAAAATTTTCAACGGAAATTTAAATTCCTTGCCGGCTGTAGTTATTGCATTTCTTCAGATTGGTCAAACCACGAAGACGAATATTGTAAGCGAGAAAAAACACTATAGCTTGACAGATTTTTGGGTGTTGCAAAGTGTAGTGAACTTCTGACTTAAGAAAAAATGTTAAATGTGACCGGCTAGAGGAGAAAACTTTTGTGTTATTTGCAGGACCCCTCGACTCATCAGTCAAAAAATGGCAGAATTCATAATCTTGGGAATCGCTCTGGCAATTTTTTTATCATTTGTTTGTTAATGTAATTTTTTATTCTAAGTGTAATTTGCTGTGACAAGGTAGAAAGAGACACAGAATTATACTTTGTACCTCTCGCTCTGACTGGTTTTTCTGTTACCAGCCAACACGCAGTTCAATTTGGAAAGTAGATTATAGTTAGCAAAATAAGTAATAATATATGTATTATGTACAATTCGGACTGAACCCGTACGTGACGTGTGCAGTGACATACGCCCGTGACTTCTGTCTGACGTTTGGAGTTTTGACGTTTTTGTGCCTGGCCTCAATAGAATATAGACAAGTTTTCCTGATTTCGCTCACTGCATTAATATACAAATTAAGCAGGTTATTAATCAAGCTCTTTGTACTTTAGGCATAATTCGGATCCGCATAAATTTCAATTATTTGTGGGCCAATTCTCAAATTCCAAAAGGTAAAATAGTTTATAATTTAAATCTTGTACAATTTCAAGTGTTGCAACCAGTTTATAACCAGACATTGATCTTTATATTGTAATATTGTAGATGCAATTGACATCTGACCCACGAAGAGCGGACCGCGAGCGTCGCTTCAAACCGCCGCCGCCGACATCGGCCCCAGCTGAAGACCTTACTACTGACTATATGAACATTCTGGGTATGTCCGTCATACTTTTAGAATCACAACCTTTTAAACGCTTTGTCCTAGCACTATACCCAATTTTTTTAAGATGGGAAAAATTGCAGAGTCCGTCCGAAAGTTCGGTTTTGGTTTCGGCCGAGTTTCGGCCAAAAATCAAGTTTCGGCGGTAGTTTCGGTTTCGGCCAAAATTGGCCGAAACTTTTGCCGAAACCGAAACTGATTTCGGAAGTTGTCGTGCAGGCTCGCCTAACTTCGTTTCTCGCGGCACCGCTTTGGCGGACGCTGGCGGCCCTGTTCGGGAATTGTCGTGCGGATCGCTCTGTAGCAACACAATTTAATAGAATAATGGGTAAAATGCACCGAATTTCGGTATTTTAAGGAATTTTATACTTGACCACGTGAGTTTTGGTTTCGGCCGAAACTGAAGCCAGGGCCGAAAATTCGGTTTCGGTTTCGGCCGGAAAACCAGTTTCGGTTGGACTCTAAAAAATTGTAAACAATCTTGGTGACCTAGCCACTGAGTTGCTTCTGGCAACTACGGTTGCCAATTCATAAAGGTAAAAAAGCATACAAGTGACTAGTCTTTTTTGCAAATGTGCTATTGCAAAATAAATAAGAACTGCTAACAAATATATTACAAATAAATCATGTTATTTCAATATAAAAAAAGCTATTTATATATTTTATTGTGACACTTGCAAGAAAAGACTTGCCTAGATTGTTTACAACTTATCTCATCTTAAAAAATAAAGAGGTCAAACTTGCACACATTGCGTGAAATCATGCATACAGATGGATGGATAGGATATGGTAAAAATATAAGCATTACTTGTTTAACTACAAGGTCTTGACATGATATTGATTTGAAAAGTATCTAAGCACCTTGCATTTAAATCTTGAGCATAATTCGAGTGTAGGCGGTGTGTTTGTGCATTCACATTTGTACTAGAAACGGCTACTGTGAAATCAAGGTCCTCAAGAAGTTTGCCGAGAACTGTATCCAATTTTAAATTTCTTTCAGGCATGGTGTTCTCCATGTGTGGCCTAATGATGCGTTTAAAGTGGTGTGCGTGGACGGCAGTGTTCTGCTCCAGCATCAGCTTCGCCAACTCCAGAGTCTCTGATGATACCAAACAGGTGCAGTCTCAGAAATATGTCAATGTCTATCATAGAACCTTGCCCCAATTAAGTGTTATTTTTAACAAATTATTTATTTTGCGAAATCTTTATGATGTATAAAGATGGTCCACAAATAAATGACAATCCCTAATACATTCTGCCACATGAATTAAAAAACAATACAATGTATACTATAATTTTTTAAAATATCTTGTAAGTACTACCCTGGTTGAGACAGCCTATCTGTACTGCAACCAGCAACTAGCTACAGTGTGGCTCTAGCACTACTAAATTCAATCATTAATTTCGCATGAATAATATTAATAGCAAGTAGAATATTCTAAATTTTATGCTTTGTTTTCAGATTGTTAGCTCCTTCATGCTGTCCATCTCTGCAGTGGTCATGTCCTATCTTCAGAATCCGCAGCCAATGTCACCACCATGGGCAGCGCTCGCAACATAGTATTAAAAATAAATTATTGTATTTACTTCTCTTGTTATAAATATAAATTATGAAAATTTATTGATTTTTATGTTTCTCCTATACCAATTGTTGTAAAGTCGGGTTCAATAGAAATGGCCATTGTTGTAAACAAACCACTTACCATTGTCATTCCATAATCAAGCACCTTCGAACGAGTATACAGGGTGTCCCAAAACCCTTCAAAAAAACATATACAGCGTGATAGAGTGAGTGATTGCGAACAACCCTGTGTTTTTCTTTTTTGATTATTTTAATTTTTGACGACGTAGGATCAAAAAAACGAAAGTATTAAAACACGTTTGCTCCCGGTACCTCCCAGCTTTACAATGGATTCCCTCTGACGTCATTTTTACATTTCTTAGATATCGGTCACAATTTTAAGCCATCAACTTTCAACACTAATCATAATTGCAATAGGATTCTAAAATGAATGTCATTAAATCTAAATCATTCGTTCCGTAGATTCGTTCATTCAAACGACAGTAACCAGAAACAACAACAATCAACTAAAACTTCTTGTTGCCAAACTCTTGTCTCACACTGCATGACTAGCACACGTAATTAATATACAATAAGTTTGCATCTCTTTCTGATTAGACCAATATGAAAGAGGGCATAAACGATGACGGCAGAGAAATTTTAAGGCGCATGCTTGCCTTTCTGATTCTGATAACTATTTTGTTATCCCTCTCTAACTTTAATGTGTCCTTTTCCATCGGCTAGGTAATATAAACAGTAAAAGGAGTCTTATGAGCGAAGCAACTTAAAAAAGGAGCCATTAAAACATATTGAGTACATACGTAATTGGACAAAAAGTACCTATCCATTTCGCAAACGTAAACTGGTTAGAAAAGCGGATATAAAGATAAACGCTCACGAAGTGCTTTTTAACGCGTACAGCCACGTAGTCACCGGATATATTCCCGCGTATTGTAACAGCTCGCATTCGAGCAGTGCACCTAGCACGACTCTTCTCGATACGCGTTAACTCCCTGCGTAACTCAGTGCGTCTCTCTCCTACTAGACTGGTTAGAATGAGACGCACTGAGTTACGTAGCGAGTTAACGCGTGTCGAGAAGATTCGTGCTAGGTGCACAGGTTACAAGCCGCGCAAATGCTAGAGGTGATTACGTGGCTTGCCTACCCCAAACACAAATGTGCGTTTTAGGCGCTGCCCGAGGTGTGATTAAAAAGTTGAGTCAACAAACGGGCACGCCTCCAAAGCAATAACCAATTGCACTTATGTGTTTGAGGCCGTGAATGCGTTTACCAGAAATAACAAACAAAAACATTTTTGAAACTGTTTATTCCTATTCTGAAAAAGTAGTCCCATAGTGCGCTAGTTAGTCTTATAATGATTGTGGTTGTATGAAATTGGTTTATTTAACAAGCGTATCAATTTTTACTTCAAAACGACAATACATGTTTTGACGTACTTTCGCACTGTGCGGTTACATAAGGTAATTTGTTGAAAAAGTACATTGCAGCGCATGTAAAACCCTCTATAGGATGAGCAGGGCTTCGACGACATCGGTACTGTTGCTGCATCTGTGGGCGCAGAACTGGGATGCTCGGTTTTTTGCGGTGTTGACCGCGTAGTAAGCGTTGCAGCTCGTTGCAGAGATGCGAGTTATTACAGACGGCACAAACCTACCCACAACGTACCTTCACAGGCAAATGGCCAAGGGTGTAGCCAGGATTCTGTTATGGGAAGGCAGGCGAAGAAAAATGTACCTCCCTAAAATACCTGCTTTAAGGTTCGTGAGCATTCCTGCTAATTAACTGCATCTTCTAGGGGGGGCGCGTGTATCCTGCCCGTACCTCGCTACGCCCCTGCAAATACCGTGCGCACATGCACTAAGATGGCTTCTGCGGATGGCAGTTACAGACGAGATTCAAACAGCATCGCCACATATGACGACGATAAACTATAACAAAGTAGCCTAGAACTCTCTTCCGTGATGAATGTGAGCACAGTGGTGCCCGACAGCCCTATTGGTTTGTGGTTTAAGTATGTCGCGTGACTGCGTGACAGAAAGTGAGGACCACAGGACCGCAAGCGTCTGCACCACCGCTGCACGAGTTCTTAACACAGCGGGGTCGGTGACGAACGCGACGACGACGCGATGGTAGTCGTCGTCGCGTTCGTTCGCCTAGCACTATGTCCAGGAATGCTAACGTGATACGCACCTTCTCGACCGACACTGTTGACCTGTACATTAGGATGCGGGTGTCGAGTTGCGTGATCCATGTCGCCAGCGTAGGAGATGATGCTAACGGTAGTAAGGCAGCGACTAAGACAGGTTGGCCTAACAGCGAGCGTGGGCTACAATTGTGTCTCGCAGCTATCCTAGCCATCGCTCGCAAGATGGCGCGAGCATAGCCGCTTGACGAGGTACTATACAACCTTATGCGAGCTATACACGATCACTATTAACTGACAGTCAAAACTGATTCTGTGCAACATAAGATTCTCCCACTTTCACTGTCAGTTAAAACTGAACTAACACTGAACAGTGAAAACTGACGGTTAAAAGTTTTTTTAGTTAGTTAATAAAGGAATCCCAAACAAAGTCATTACACATCGGCATTTGCGAGTAGCGTGACGTTCGCCGGTCGCTGCAGTCTTAAAGCAGAAGTGGTGACTAGTAGCGGTGCGGCGATGGTTGTGTGGTGCATACGGAGACAAGTACTATGTGCACTAAATAAACGATAACATTGTGATGCTAGGTTTAGGTTTTGCAGGTGGTTGGATCTTGTGCAAGGTCCGTCTGGATGACCACCATCATTTTGCTTGCTAATCCAGCTGCTAAGCAGCAGTGCTTGCAGTGTTAAGTTCTGGCATGGAGAGCAAGAAAGCCGGTGAAAATACTGGCACAAGAGGTATTCCATCTTCGATGTTAGCCTTCCTGTATTAAAAAAAAAATCATTAACTTCACCACCATACCATAATATGTAGTGGATTTGTGTCGGAGAATTAAGAGAACCCTTTATTGTCTAGTATGTGCGTTTTATTAATGTAACACAATGTCTTATCAATAGCAAAACTTTGGTAATGGCGTAGGGTAATGGAATTTCGAAAATTAGTTCAGGACTTTAGACAGATTGATAGACCGACAAACAAACGGACGGACGGACGGACAGAAGTGCAATCGAACGGCGGCCATTAGGTCAGTCAAACAGACGGACGGACGAACGAATTGGTAGGCGGACGGACTGACGCCAGATGGACGCATGAACGGACGCGCGGACAGGCCATTATGACGGTCGGTCTGTCGAGCAGGCGGACGGATGAATGGGCAGCGGGTGTGACGACAGACGGGCTCGGACTGGCCGGCTGGCAGGTTACCAGTCGGTCGGTCGGACGATCGGACGGACGGACGGACGGACGACAGCCGGATGGGCGGACGAATGGACGGGTGGACGGACTGACGGACGGACGAATGGATAGGCGGACGGACTGACAGACAGACGGACGGATGAACGGATGAGTGGGGCCTGAGGACGGACGGCCGTACAGACGGACAGACTGACAGAAGTGCAATCGGACGGCGGCAATTAGGTCAGTCGGTCTGTCGGACAGACGTGCGGACGGACGGACGAACGAATGGGTGGGCGGATGGGCTAACGCCAGATGGTCGGATGGGCGGACACGCCATTATGACGGTCGGTCTGTCGAGCGAGCGGAGGGATGGATGGGCAGCGGGTGTATCGACAGACGGGCTCGGTTGGCCGGCAGCCGGTGGACTCGTCAGTCGGCCGGTCGATCGGACGGACGGACGGACGGATGGCAGCCGAATGGGCGGACGGACGGACGGACGAATGGATAGGCGGACGGACTGACGGACAGACGGACGGACGAACGGATGAGCGGCGGTCTGCGGACGGACGGACGGACAGACGGACAGACGGACGGACGTACGGACGGAAGAACGGACGGAATGACGACCAGACGGACGGACGGACGGAGAAAATAGGGATGAACATGGTCGCTTTTTTAATTATGTTCTTTAATGCATTCACATATGCATAAAAAATGCCATAATAAACACGAGTTTAATTTATGACTCTTATAAATTATAATAATATTTGGCACTATGGATGATTATCCATAGTGCCAAATATTATTTACAATTTATTAACTTTTTAATTATTTACAATGATGGCCTAAAATCTTTATGAATAGGTATCGATTACTTTGAACATAAACAACATGAATATCAATGTCTGACTTTGAATAATATGTAAAATAAGTTATGGGAATGAAAGGGATGTCCTGTTTTAGATGCTTGATCTTATCCTGCAGGATGCAGCAAAAGGACAAGAGCAAATCTTTATCTTTCCATCCAGTTCCATCTTAGTTCCTGTTTGAGCTCATATCTCCGGCTTCTTACTTCTTCTAAACCACGCAACGGTATGGATACGGTTTTGACTGTCACTTAGGCAATTTTGTGCAGAGAGTTTTTATGTACGATACATTTTAATTAAGTTTTCGGTGGTAAATTACATCCGTGCAAAGTCAGGGGGGGTCGCTAGTAGACTAGTAAGATTGGGTCTAACTTTGAATTTACTAAAACTCTTTTTTAATCCCTTCCCGGGGGTTAGAATGTGCAAGGAAGGATTCGAACCTCAACCAGCCGCCATGACTAATAAGTTTTTCTAACTTTTGTTATTGCTGTAGTAACGAACGCTTTTACGGTGAGGGAAAGTGTCGTAAGGAAACATGCACATTCATGATAATGAATATGTAACTATCATCCTGTCGGTACGTTTTGCTGCAACAGGGGTTATGGTAGTTAGTTGCATAGAGGTATTGCTAGAATACTTACCACATCAGTTCTGATATTCCTAAGCGCATCAGCGTTGAGCTCGACGTCATAAGGAATTAACGTTAACAATGTCGGTCCAGTACTCCAATTTTGTAAAAGAAAAGAACAGTCATGAAATGATATTTTGACCAATCAATTATAAAGTAAAGTTATCTGAAGATGTCATTAAAGTATTGATCGGTTTTACACTATTTCTTTTTTCAATAGAGTTTAAACTAAAATAAAAATTATACTATTATAAACAATCTTCTTCGTTTTGCATTAGCCCATTTGCTTACTCTGATTGACGTACAATATGAAGTGTAACTGTCATCAGCTGTCATCCTGTCATGGCCAGGTACAAGTTCCTTGTCGATCGACCAAAGAAGATAGTGACATAAAAGAGGATTTATTTAAAATAATCCAACTTTTCCACCCATTCACCACATACAGTGGTATTAGGCCGACCCATGAGCCGACCAAAGTATTGAAACCCCCCTGTGAAACTTTTTACAGTATTCATCATCCCAATAAAATAATAAATATGTTTAAAAAAAGATCCCGACGAATTGAGAACGACCTCTCTTATTTTAAGTCGGTTAATGGTAGTGATGAATATTACCTTGCTCAGCAGTGCAGGTGGTTAAAGACCGGGTGCAGCGACATTGATTAGCACACAGTTTCGGACGTGGATGACAATTAAGGCCAGTGCATGGGTATGGGGGCACGCAAAAGAAGTGTAAACGATTGCGAGGCTTGGCCAACCTGCGTTCAGCAACGGACACGCGACCCCCTGGGTCATGTGGCTTGCGTCGTGCGGTTAAGTGCGGTGGCAAAAGGCCCGCGTGCATCGATGGGGCTAAGGTGGCGAAGGGGCTTGCACCACCGCCGCTATGTTAGTAAAAGATAACTACTATACAATTCTAGTCAAAAATCCTGTTTTTACCACTAAAGCTGTGGCAAATTATTGCCATTGCAACTTATTGGTGAAGTCATTGAAAATGAGCATGAAAAGAACAGTTACACCTTAAGCGGTAAATTATGTTTATTAAATGGTGCAGATCGAAGTTTCAGTGTTTCGTTTTGCCTCCTCTAAAACTTAAACAGTTTTGATCATTCTTTCTGAAATAAAAATATAAGGAAAGGATCAGTGTTCGTGTGTTTTAATTTTTATAAAATATACGCAGATTTTACTCAGTAAATGTATTTTCCGGAGAAAGAAAGATATGATATTTAGTATTTTGGAGAATCGTAATTAATAAATCATATAAATTATTCTCACAGTAAACAAACATAGCATTTGATAAACATCTCTAACATAGGTAACTACCTAAATCTCATTGCACCAGTGACAAAATGCTGGGAGAAATAAGGCAATTTTTAAAGATAGATCACATAATATTCTCTTATGTATCCTCAGATATTGTAGTTATTAAACTTTGTTAGTATGTTATAAGCTAGCGTTAACATAAAATAACAGCATTAAAATTTACTAATTTCATTGGGCCTTGCGAAGCTACTCTCAACGGCAGACGAACAAATACACAGTAAACGGGTCTTTTTCTTACGACACTCGTCGTCAATTGTCTGCTAATTATTTGCGAATAAAACTGAAACGTAGACTTTATTCATTTAATTAAATGCGAAAATAACTTTCATCTGAAACTAGTAGAACTGTTAAGATATTTCCTGATAATGACTTCTTTCTACCCATATTCCCATAGTGGCATCAGTCCTGCCCAGGAACAAGTTGCTCGAGGCTTCACCCATGCACATTTTCTTCACTCCCTAGAATGTTCATTTCTATCCCTTCCAACTGTGTCTGCAGGTATGATCACGCGATTTTAGTTTTGGTTTCTGTGTAGTCGCTATCGAAAGCAAACGCGACCTTTTCTTGCCACTGACTAAAGAAGGATGGACTTATCCTCTCATCTTCGTTTTAAAATAGTCCTGAACAAGACACATCTAGATCGCCAGGTGTCTCTCGCCAGCACAGGTAAAATCTGTGGTGTTGGCATTTCTAAACGGTTTCCTTATCAGCATAAATATGATACTAAAGCCCATGTCTGAGACATCAAGAGGGTATTTTCTAGTGCGCACTTGTAGATAGATACAATAACGCTGATTATCATAGGGCCGCAACAAAGGTCAGAATCGCCACGCACGTTCAACATAACACGAATATTATACTTATAATAAGGCCTTGGATAAAAGCCTACTGATGAGACATCTTATTAACACCCGCGCTCGCTTTCTCGCCATTTAATGGTAACCCATCGAGTTCCACCGAAGTCAGCAATTCGTAAATCAGTAATTATTCACGCAATATGCAACTCAACAATAATAGAAAAACATTTTGATGTTGATCCGCTTGACAGAGGCTTGACAAGAAACGACAAGACTCGGTCTTGGTTATCATTCGTTCGCTCTATGTTTAAAACATTTTGTTCTGAATGACTGTACGATGACATTTTACATGCTTCTTTTATATTGAGTTGGAGAGGCACTAGGCGCAAGTAAAATGTTTTATTTTTTATTAAAATTTTCAAACACAACCAAATTTAAAAAAAAATACATAGGGTGGTTCGCAATCACTTACACTACCCCCCTGTATATGTTTTTTTGAAGGGTTTTGGGACACCCTGTATACAGGGTGTCCCAAAACCCTTCAAAAAAACATATACAGCGTGATAGAGTGAGTGATTGCGAACAACCCTGTGTTTTTCTTTTTTGATTATTTTAATTTTTGACGACGTAGGATCAAAAAAACGAAAGTATTAAAACACGTTTGCTCCCGGTACCTCCCAGCTTTACAATGGATTCCCTCTGACGTCATTTTTACAGTTCTTTGATATCGGTCACAATTTTAGGCCATCAACTTTCAACACTAATCATAATTGCAATAGGATTCTAAAATGAATGTCATTAAATCTAAATCATTCGTTCCGTAGATTCGTTCATTCAAACGACAGTAACCAGAAACAACAACAATCAACTAAAACTGCTTGTTGCCAAACTCTTGTCTGCATGACTAGCACACGTAATTAATATACAATAAGTTTGCATCTCTTTCTGATTAGACCAATATGAAAGAGGGCATAAACGATGACGGCGGAGAAATTTTAAGGCGCATGCTTGCCTTTCTGATTCAGATAACTATTTTGTTATCCCTCTCTAACTTTAATGGGTCCTTTTCCATCGGCTAGGTAATATAAACATTAAAAGGAGTCTTATGAGCGAAGCAACTTAAAAAAGGAGCCATTAAAACATATTGAGTACAAACGTAATTGGACAAAAAGTACCTATCCATTTCGCAAACGTAAACTGGTTAGAAAAGCGGAAATAAAGATATACGCTTTCTGTTCACGAAGTGCTTTTTAACGCGTACAGCCACGTAGTCACCGGATATATTCCCGCGTATTGTAACAGCTCGGATTCGAGCAGTGCACCTGGCACGACTCTTCTCGATACGCGTTAACTCCCTACGTAACTCAGTGCTTCTCTCTCCTACTAGACTGGTTAGAATGAGACGCACTGAGTTACGTAGCGAGTTAACGCCTGTCGAGAAGATTCGTGCTAGGTGCACAGGTTACAAGCCGCGCAAATGCTAGAGGTGATTACGTGGCTTGCCTAGCCCAAACACAAATGTGCGTTTTAGGCGCTGCCCGAGGTTTGATTAAAAAGTTGAGTCAACAAACGGGCACGCCTCCAAAGCAATAACCAATTGCACTTATGTGTTTGAGGCCGTGAATGCGTTTACCAGAAATAACAAACAATGCGTTTACCAGAAATAACAAACAAAAACATTTTTGAAACTGTTTATTCCTATTCTCAAAAAGTAGTCCCATAGTGCGCTAGTTAGTCTTATAATGATTGTGGTTGTATGAAATTGGTTTATTTAACAAGCGTATCAATTTTTACTTCAAAACGACAATACATGTTTTGACGTACTTTCGCACTGTGCGGTTACATAAGGTAATTTGTTGAAATAGTACATTGCAGCGCATGTAAAACCCTCTATAGGATGAGCAGGGCTTCGACGACATCGGTACTGTTGCTGCATCTGTGGGCGCAGAACTGGGATGCTCGGTTTTTTGCGGTGTTGACCGCGTAGTAAGCGTTGCAGCTCGTTGCAGAGATGCAAGTTATTACAGACGGCACAAACCTACCCACAACGTACCTTCACAGGCAAATGGCCAAGGGTGTAGCCAGGATTCTGTTATGGGAAGGCAGGCGAAGAAAAATGTACCTCCCTAATATACCTGCTTTAAGGTTCATGAGCATTCCTGCTAATTAACTGCATCTTCTAGGGGGGGCGCGTGTATCCTGCCCGTACCTCGCTACGCCCCTGCAAATACCGTGCGCACATGCACTAAGATGGCTTCGGCGGATGGCAGTTACAGACGAGATTCAAACGGCATCGCCACATATGACGACGATAAACTATAACAAAGTAGCCTAGAACTCTCTTCCGTGATGAATGTGAGCACAGTGGTGCCCGACAGCCCTATTGGTTTGTGGTTTAAGTATGTCGCGTGACTGCGTGACAGAAAGTGAGGACCACAGGACCGCAAGCGTCTGCATCACCGCTGCACGAGTTCTTAACACAGCGGGGTCGGTGACGAACGCGACGATGACGCGATGGTAGTCGTCGTCGCGTTCGTTCGCCTAGCACTATGTCCAGGAATGCTAACGTGATACGCACCTTCTCGACCGACACTGTTGACCTGTACATTAGGATGCGGGTGTCGAGTTGCGTGATCCATGTCGCCAGCGTAGGAGATGATGCTAACGGTAGTAAGGCAGCGACTAAGACAGGTTGGCCTAACAGCGAGCGTGGGCTACAATTGTGTCTCGCAGCTATCCTAGCCATCGCTCGCAAGATGGCGCGAGCATAGCCGTTTGACGAGGTACTATACAACCTTATGCGAGCTATACACGATCACTATTAACTGACAGTCAAAACTAATTCTGTGCAACATAAGATTCTCCTACTTTCACTGTCAGTTAAAACTGAACTAACACTGAACAGTGAAAACTGACGGTTAAAAGTTTTTTTAGTTAGTTAATACAGGAATCCCAAACAAAGTCATTACACATCGGCATTTGCGAGTAGCGTGACGTTCGCCGGTCGCTGCAGTCTTAAAGCAGAAGTGGTGACTAGTAGCGGTGCGGCGATGGTTGTGTGCTGCATACGGAAACAAGTACTATGTGCACTAAATAAACGATAACATTGTGATGCTAGGTTTAGGTTTTGCAGGTGGTTGGATCTTGTGCAAGGTCCGTCTGGATGACCACCATCATTTTGCTTGCTAATCCAGCTGCTAAGCAGCAGTGCTTGCAGTGTTGAGTTCTGGCGTGGAGAGCAAAAAAGCCGGTGAAAATACTGGCACAAGAGGTATTCCATCTTCGATGTTAGCCTTCCTGTATTAAAAAAAAATCATTAACTTCACCACCATACCATAATATGTAGTGGATTTGTGTCGGAGAATTAAGAGAACCCTTTATTGTCTAGTATGTGCGTTTTATTAATGTAACACAATGTCTTATCAATAGCAAAACTTTGGTAATGGCGTAGGGTAATGGAATTTCGAAAATTAGTTCAGGACTTTAGACAGATTGATAGACAGACAAACAAACGGACGGACGGACGGACGGACAGAAGTGCAATCGAACGGCGGCCATTAGGTCAGTCAAACAGACGGACGGACGAACGAATTGGTAGGCGGACGGACTGACGCCAGATGGACGCATGAACGGACGCGCGGACAGGCCATTATGACGGTCGGTCTGTCGAGCGGGCGGACGGATGAATGGGCAGCGGGTGTGACGACAGACGGGCTCGGACTGGCCGGCTGGCACGGTCGGTCGGACGATCGGACGGACGGACGGACGGACGGCAGCCGGATGGGCGGACGAATGGACGGGTGGACGGACTGATGGATGGACGAATGGATAGGCGGACGGACTGACAGACAGACGGACGGATGAACGGATGAGTGGGGCCTGAGGACAGACGGCCGTACAGACGGACAGACTGACAGAAGTGCAATCGGACGGCGGCCATTAGGTCAGTCGGTCTGTCGGACAGACGTGCGGACGGACGGACGAACGAATGGGTGGGCGGATGGGCTAACGCCAGATGGTCGGATGGGCGGACACGCCATTATGACGGTCGGTCTGTCGAGCGATCGGAGGGATGGATGGGCAGCGGGTGTATCGACAGACGGGATCGGTTGGCCGGCGGCCGGTGGACTCGTCAGTCGGCCGGTCGATCGGACGGACGAACGGACGAATGGATAGGCGGACGGACTGACGGACAGACGGACGGACGAACGGATGAGCGGCGGTCTGCGGACGGACGGACGGACAGACGGACAGACGGACGGACGTACGGACGGAAGAACGGACGGAATGACGACCAGACGGACGGACGGACGGACAAAATGGGGATGAACATGGTCGCTTTTTTAATTATGTTCTTTAATGCATTCGCATATGCATAAAAAATGCCATAATAAACATAAACACGAGTTTAATTTATGACTCTTATAAATTATAATAATATTTGGCACTATGGATGATTATCCATAGTGCCAAATATTATTTATAATTTATTAACGTTTTAATTATTTACAATTATGGCCTAAAATCTTTATGAATAGGTATCGATTACTTTGAACATAAACAACATGAATATCAATGTCTGACTTTGAATAATATGTAAAATAAGTTATGCGAATGAAAGGGATGTCCTTTTTTAGATGCTTGATCTTATCCTGCAGGATGCAGCAAAAGGACAAGAGCATATCTTTATCTTTCCATCCAGTTCCATCTTAGTTCCTGTTTGAGCTCATATCTCCGGCTTCTTACTTCTTCTAAACCACGCAACGGTATGGATACGGTTTTGACTGTCACTTAGGCAATTTTGTACAGAGAGTTTTTATGTACGATACATTTTAATTAAGTTTTCGGTGGTAAATTACATCCGTGCAAAGTCAGGGGGGGTCGCTAGTAGACTAGTAAGATTGGGTCTAACTTTGAATTTACTAAAACTCTTTTTTAATCCCTTCCCGGGGGTTAGAATGTGCAAGGAAGGATTCGAACCTCAACCAGCCGCCATGACTAATAAGTTTTTCTAACTTTTGTTATTGCTGTAGTAACGAACGCTTTTACGGTGAGGGAAAGTGTCGTAAGGAAACATGCACATTCATGATAATGAATATGTAACTATCATCCTGTCGGTACGTTTTGCTGCAACAGGGGTTATGTTGGTTAGTTGCATAGAGGTATTGCTAGAATACTTACCACATCAGTTCTGATATTGCTAAGCGCATCAGCGTTGAGCTCGACGTCATAAGGAATTAACGTTAACAATGTGGGTCTAGTACTCCAATTATGTAAAAAAAAGAACAGTCATGAAATGATATTTTGACCAATCAATTATAAAGTAAAGTTATCTGAAGATGTCATTAAAGTATTGATCGGTTTTACACTAATTTTTTTTCAATAGAATTTAACTAAAATAAAAATTATACTATTATAAACAATCTTCTTCGTTTTGCATTAGCCCATTTGCTTACTCTGATTGACGTACAATTTAAAGTGTAACTGTCATTCTGTCATGGCCAGGTACAAGTTCCTTGTCGATCGACCAAAGAAGATAGTGACATAAAAGAGGATTTATTTAAAATGTTGAACCTTTTCTATCCATTCACCACATACAGTGGTATTAGGCCGACCCATGGGCCGACCAAAGTATGAAAAATCGCCTGTGAAACTTTTTACAGTATTCATCATCCCATTAAAACAATAAATATGTTAATAAAAAGATCCCGACGAATTGAGAACCACCATTCTAATTTTAAGTCGATTAATGGTGGTGATAAATATAACCTTGCTAAGCAGTGCAGGTGGTTGAAGACCGGGTGCAGCGACTTTGATTAGCACACAGTTTTGGACGTGGATGACAATTAAGGCCAGTGCATGGGTATGGGGGCACGCAAAAGAAGTGTAAACGATTGCGAGGCTTGGCCAACCTGCGTTCAGCAACGGACACGCGACCCCCTGGGTCATGTGGCTTGCGTCGTGCGGTTGTTAAGTGCGGTGGCAAAAGGCCCGCGTGCATCGATGGGGCTAAGGGGGCGAAGGGGCTTGCACCACCGCCGCTATGTTAGTAAAAGATAACTACTATACAATTCTAGTCAAAAATCCTGTTTTTACCACTAAAGCTGTGGCAAATTATTGCCATTGCACCTTATTGGTGAAGTCATTGAAAATGAGCATGAAAAGAACAGTTACACCTTAAGCGGTAAATTATGTTTATTAAATGGTGCAGATCGAAGTTTCAGTGTTTCGTTTTGCCTCCTCTAAAACTTAAAACAGTTTTGATCATTCTTTCTGAAATAAAAATACAAGGAAAGGATCAGTGTTCGTGTGTTTTAATTTTTATAAAATATACGCAGATTTTACTCAGTAAATGTATTTTCCGGAGAAAGAAAGATATGATATTTAGTATTTTGGAGAGTCGTAATTAATAAATCATATAAATTATTCTCACAATAAACAAACATAGCATTTGATAAACATCTCTAACATAGGTAACTACCTAAATCTCATTGCACCAGTGACAAAATGCTGGGAGAATTAAGGCAATTTTTAAAGATAGATCACATAATATTCTCTTATGTATCCTCAGATATGGTAGTTATTAAACTTTGTTAGTATGTTATAAGCTAGCGTTAACATAAAATAACAGCATTAAAATTTACTAATTTCATTGGGCCTTGCGAAGCTACTCTCAACGGCAGGCGAACAAATACACAGTAAACGGGTCTTTTTCTTACGACACTCGTCGTCAATTGTCTGCTAATTATTTGCGAATAAAACTGAAACGTAGACTTTATTCATTTAATTAAATGCGAAAATAACTTTCATCTGAAACTAGTAGAACTGTTAAGATATTTCCTGATAATGACTTCTTTCTACCCATCTTCCCATAGTGGCATCAGTCCTGCCCAGGAACAAGTTGCTCGAGGCTTCCCCCATGCACCTTTTCTTCACTCCCTAGAATGTTCATTTCTATCCCTTCCAACTGTGTCTGCAGGTATGATCACGCGATTTTAGTTTTGGTTTCTGTGTAGTCGCTATCGAAAGCAAACGCGACCTTTTCTTGCCACTGACTAAAGAAGGATGGACTTATCCTCTCATCTTCGTTTTAAAATAGTCCTGAACAAGACACATCTAGATCGCCAGGTGTCTCTCGCCAGCACAGGTAAAATCTGTGGTGTTGGCATTTCTAAACGGTTTCCTTATCAGCATAAATATGATACTAAAGCCCATGTCTGAGACATCAAGAGGGTATTTTCTAGTGCGCACTTGTAGATAGACACAATTAACGCTGATTATCATAGGGCCACAACAAAGGTCAGAATCGCCACGCACGTTCAACATAACACGAATATTATACTTATAATAAGGCCTTGGATAAAAGCCTACTGATGAGACATCTTATTAACACCCGCGCTCGCTCACTCGCCATTTAATGGTAACCCATCGAGTTCCACCGAAGTCAGCAATTCGTAAATCAGTAATTATTCACGCAATATGCAACTCAACAATAATAGAAAAACATTTTGATGTTGATCCGCTTGACAGAGGCTTGACAAGAAACGACAAGACTCGGTCTTGGTTATCATTCGTTCGCTCTATGTTTAAAACATTTTGTTCTGAATGACTGTATGATGACATTTTACATGCATCTTTTATATTGCGTTGGAGAGGCACTAGGCGCAAGTAAAATGTTTTATTTTTTAAAGGCGTGTCGTAAATTGTCGTGACTACCAACCGGCGCCTGAACTAAGGTGTTCTTCGATTAGTATGAATAAAGTATATTTTACAGATTTTTTTTTCTTATTTTATTGGCTTTTGTATCGTTCTTGTCAAGTATCAAATGAAAAAAACTCATTCACCACACATGTACAAAACGAAAAAGGCTTATAGGACCCCCTATTCTTGTGTAATCGTTCTAGTTTTTCTCCAGTTTATTTAGGAAAAATCTTGAAAATATACCATAATTTTTCCTAAGGCTGTATGTATAGACTTTTCAAAACAATTCACAAAATTAAAAAAAACTGATTTGACATTTCGCTTTCTCCTTCCCTCCCGCTGCCCATGCTCCGTCCCGCGCGGCCCGTTCGTTCGTTCTCGTTCCGTTCTCTTTCTGTCTCGTCTCTGTGCCATACGGGAATTTGCCATCAAATTTGTATGGATTTTGCTAAAATAAACAGAATTTCGGTAGAAAAACGAGTGTAATCTTCGTTATTGAGTGATCTATTTTGGTGTCCGGTGTGAATGAGCTAGTTCGCTAGGTAAGACGTGTAGTTATTATTGTTTAGAGGTTAGCCGACTGAAGTAGAATTATTATCATAAAAACATCTGTTTTCATGAAATCAATGTAATAAAATTAATTAAAATGTATTATTTATGTTAGACTTTACTAATTGAAATTAAAAGAGCGGTAGATATTAGACTTATCTTTTAGTGATACAGAGTGCCCAGTATGATCGCAACGCATGCACTTGTATCTAATGATACTGTCAGAACTTTCAGATACTGTCAATAAAATCCTCAAAGAAGATAGACTCGTCTTATTTAAATACTATATTCTAAAAAACTAAATTTAATAACACTTATACTTACTTATTTCACAATAGAAGGCAAGGCTAGCAGAACTAAGCTTTCAATGATACTTAATATATTTTTTGTGTTTGTTGTAGGATGCCTCCTAAAAAGGTAGAGGAACCTGAAAAAAAGCCACTAATTGGCCGCGTGGGAACTAATTTGAGAGTGGGTATTGTTGGAGTTCCCAATGTCGGGAAGTCTACATTTTTTAATGTGCTGACCAAAAGCCAAGCCGCTGCTGAAAACTTCCCGTTCTGTACCATTGATCCCAATGAGAATAAGTATCACAATTTTATTTTTTCATTATATTTGTCAAAGACTGAAAAGTGCAAAAGTATTATTTGATTGAGAGGCATTTATCAAAGGGTCGTCAAATAGTTCCATTGCAATGACCTTAAATTTGAACTCGGAAAAGTTTAATTTTTAAGTGGGTCCCTAACCAATACTGATTTCAAAGACTATACAGCATTCATATAAGAATTGAATTAATCTCAGAGTTCTTCAGCATTTATAATAATTGTGATGAAATAAATTATTAATTAAAATTTTTTGCAACTGAACCATTTGAATGTATTAGCAGATATTGTACACTTAGTATTGATTTCATGAATTGAAATGTTAGTAGAATTAACAACTTTAATCAATACCTAAACAAGTACATTCATATGAACTATTTAAAACATTGAAAAAAAAAACATGTTATTACTCTTCCCGCCAAACCTATGGAATTGTTATTTATCATTTCAATTAAATTGATATAAACTTTACAATTTATATCAATTTATGCCCATTGCCATTGGTCATTATTGACCAATGTTGCCGGTTTAGACTTGTAAAATTGTAACTTGTAGCTTAGTGAAACGGGCCACTGGTAGTTTGTTACAAAATAAAACTAAAATGCATAGTCTATTGTCCACATATTTTATATAAAAACTTTCTTCAATAGTAGGATACTGGCTGTTCTAAAGATAAATAAAATGTGTAATATCAATGAAACTAATGACAGTTGTCAAATCAAATTTATGTATCTTGTTTTCACATAATAATATAAAACAATGATGGAATTTGAAACATTTAAAAGTAATTTAGATATTGAAGACAAGCTAGGTGTGAAAGATTTCAGTGCTGATAAAAGTGTCAATTACAGGGGTCCTATTGGTATAATTAATAAAGTAGGTACTGATGATAATTTTGAGGTCCCACCACTAGCGGCGGCAATAGTGGGCCTGAATAACACCAATGCCCCATTGCCTACTGAACCTAAATCCTGTACATCCTGGACTGACATTGATGCACAAGAAGTATTTCTAAGTTCAAAACCAACTTGCTATCTAATATTGAGCAAACCGGGAACAGGAGCCTACTCTCTTGGTGAAGCCATTTCTAAAAAACTAAACTGTGTTCATATGTGCCCTAGAAATGCTATAATGGATGAAATTGAACAAAATAGTACCACTGGAAGATGTATAGACTTCAATCTCAGACACAATAAAGCTTGCAAGTTTGATTTTATTTTCCCAATTATAAAAGAAAAGTTAGAATCACCTGCCATCAAGCATAGAGGTTATGTTATGTCTGGTTTACCACTTGTGACTTCAAGTTGGAATCAACAATATTTCATTGAGAGTTTAAATGGTGAAGAACCAATATTGGTTGTTGATGGTTTGCTGTTTGATGTTATAGTTAATATGAAAAAAAAGAAATCAAACAAAAAGAAAGAAGAGAAAGGGTCACCTACCACGTCTTTAAGTAGCGTAGCTGCAGGAGAAGAGGATGAAGCTGAAGAAGAACATGAACCTGAAGAAGAGAATGTGGAGGAAGAAGAGCCTCCTGTCGAATTACCTAAATTTCTATTAGAGTCATGTTCTGATATTATCACTTTCAAAAAGGCCTCCATGGAGTCCAAAAAAGTTGTATTAATGAAGCAATTCAATGAGATTATGAATCTGTCTATGAAACCTGATATAATTATTTACATCACATGTCCTGATAAAGATGCAGTTTTCAAGAAAGAACATACATTTTTGAATTATGTGAATGCTTCAAATAGTTACGAATCTATTCCTAGTAAAATTTCATCTGAATTAAGATGGCCCAGTAAATATACTATGAAAAATCCTGCAGAACGCCATGACAGTCACATGTTCAACCCTAAGTATAACTGTAGACAACCAATGAACTACAATGAAAATTCCGTGGAACAAATGTGTAACTATAGAAATCACCTGTTAAAGCTTATTGACAAGAAACTAGAAGAGTTTGAACCAAAAAATATTATTAAGTTGGATGGTTGTAATACAGTTCACCAAATGATGAGCCAAATTTCAGAAAGGTTGCTTATGTTACCTGTAAAACCAGTTCTTATTCCTGAACCCATGTATCTTGAAGAAGCTCCAGAGGATATGGATGAATTCTGGCAGACAGTTGAACAGTTAAATGTAATTCGTAGTGATGGTGTGAGTTTCAATAGACATGCATCACCGTGGTTCAATAGATGTCCTATTGAGCTCAAAAAAAGGCAATCAACCAGAGGCAGCGCCAAATTCGCTGTAACACTTTTCAAACATGTATATGTAATGGCCACACTATCCTCAATGATACAGTTTTGTAGGAATCCAAGACCTTTTTTGAAGTTGGCGTATCTAGAGCCAACTTGTAGGGCCATAATTATTGGTACAAAGAGTTCGGGAAAAACAATGATTTCAAAATGTCTTGAATGGATTTTTGATGCAAATTATATTTGTTATAAAACCTTTTTGGATATTGAAAAACGCAAAAAATTCGATTCTTATTCGAGAAGAATTTTATCGGAAATAATTGCCACAATAGAAGATGCAAGGTTTTTAGTGTGGCAAAAGATTGAATCGGAACGATTAAATGATTTGGAATTATGGTATGGTGCAACTTTAGGACCTCTTGAAGAGTATGTTATTTTATTAATACAGTACTTAGAGAGCGCGGAAGAAGAAGAAAAGTTAGACGAGCAAGAAGCTGAAGAAAAAGAAAAGATAGAGAAACCTCCACCAGACCCAGAGTTTGTGAAGAGATTCGAAGAGCTACGGGACCAACTGTCTTTCCTTCCTTTTGTTGACGACATAGAGCAAATAAAACTAGCGATTTCAAATAAAACGGTTTTGCTTTTACATGCTCCGCCACATCTCATTACTCCAACGGCTAAACCTCTCACTCCTGCTGTTGGTGATGAAGATGTATTACAAGCCATTAATAATTATATTGTGGCAAATGAACTACAAAAAGAAATTGAACCTACTGCTGAAGAATTAATGACTGAAATGGCTAGAATTTTGGATGAAATAGATAAAAAAGCTGGCGATGAAACTAAAAACGAGATACAATATGGTAAATGGATCATTGATGGATTTCCACCAGACCAAGAGTTTTGGGGTTTTATATCTGATTTCAATCTTATGCCAGATTATACGATAGCGTTGATTGAAAACAGGGAAATCGAACCAGAATTGCTTGAACAATATGCAATTGTAGAAAACTGTATAAAACATCACGAAGAACGATTTCTTTTAGCTAATGATCCATTAATCAAGACTAAACTTCGAACAAAAAAACCTTCCGATTCAAAATCATTAGATGTTCAAATAATTCTTCATGACTATCACAAACGCATCTTGAATACTATTTTTGACGCTTCAGAACCAGAAAAAGGTCCTGAAGCTCTTGATCCAAAGACTGAGATAACGACTGAATCCATTGATCAATTCCGAGAAAATTGGGATGGAATAAAATCGAAACTAGAAGATGTAAACAAGTGTTACATTGAAGTTGAACTTGACAATAAATCCGATGTAGAGATAACAGAAGAGGTACTATTGAAATTACGTCAGTGCTATTATTTGCCCTGTGTACCTGGTGAATCGGAAGAAAATGAACAGTTAGACGAAGGAGACGATACTCCAAAGGATTTACTAACGTTTAACATTCCCTACTTTTTGTGTGATACAAACGTCTACTGCCCCATTGCCTATTATGACCACGGCGTTCTGTGGGAAGGGAAGCCTGAATTCTCCATGAAATATAACAACAAACTCCATTTATTCTCTAAAGAAGAATGCTTAAACGAGATCTTTCCAAAGGATGTCACTAAATATCAATCTTATAACAAACCATATAAAGATATACCTTGCCTAAAGATTTGTGTCATAGGGTCTATTGGCAGTGGGAAGACAACAATTGCTAAATTCATTGCAAAGGAACTTGGCTTGATTCATATTGATTTTGCTGAATTTGTCAACGATTATTTACTACCTCGTCATTTCAAGAAAGTTGGTCGCAAATACGAAAACAGTTTTACCGATTTACCTATTGATGAAGAAGGTGCCGTAGAACTTCAGATGGACGAAGAAAACCAAAACCTCGAAGCTGATCTTCTGTCGAATGAAAATGAGTTCAGACGAATGGTTGAAAATTATTTTGAAAGAGGATCACCACTTCTGTCAATATTGATGCAAAAGTTAATAAAAAAGATATGGTTTCAAAAACCTTTTTCAAGCTCAGGATTTGTCTTAGATGGGTTTCCACGAATGCCTTCAGACGTTGAAGATATGTTGGCATGCTTCTGTATCCCAGATTTAATCGTCGAAACAGAAGGCAGTTCCGAAGTAGCAATTGAAAGAATAGCTTTTAATATGTATCAAACATGGAAAGCTCAAATGAACGAAGCCAAACGCTTATCTAGAAAGAAGTTTAATGTAGCAAAAAGTGAATGGTTCGACTTGATTTCAAAAAAAGTAATTTCTAAATTACTGTGTCAAGAGATTATAGACGCCGTTGTACCACCAGAGGAACCTGTTAAACCCCCGTCGAACGAAAGTATTAAAATAGATGCCGATCCGTTAGAATCTGCAGAATTTGACGCAAATCTAGTCGCTGCTTATAGTGACATATTACAAGAATTTCCTGAGCCTGTTGATTTAAGCGAATGGGAAAAACCAGATGAAGCCCGAGAAAGAATCGAAAGCAGAATAGAGGGCATATATGAGGTTGATGAAGAAAACATCCAAAGTTTAAAAGATATTGTATCAGAACAAAAAATTAAGACAATCGCGATTAACAACACTAGACCATTATACAAAGTTTTGAGAGTTGTTTTATCGAAACTTGCAAACATTAGAAATAGGTGTGAGTCACTATTAGAACAAACATTTATTATTATACCTGATGTGGCCGAAACTTTACTTTCCGAAGGATTTTACCTTTTAAGTAAATTTTATCGAATGTGTCCAGTGCACATTTTTGAAAACCCAAACATCATATGGAACCCTTATCAAGTCATGAAGTCTAAAGACATGGTCTATGCAGTTGGTCACCGGTCTTATATTTACTTTATTAGTGGAGAAGAATGTGTGAAAAAGTTTCGATCTGATCCACTTAAATATATTAATAATAATAATATAAAGAACTTTGTTCAATATCCTCTACGGATCGGTGTAATCGGACCGCCCAAGTCTGGAAAAAGTTATTTATCAATGAAACTGTCCAAAAAATACGGACTATTGTGCATTTCAAGGGGTTTGGTTTTACGACATGTGTTAGAAAATATGCACTGGACGGAATTGGCGTCCAAAATGACGTCAACTTTGAATCAAGGCGAATGTATTGCCACTGATCTTATAATTAAAGCTGTCCAAACAGTTGTTATGGATCATCGAGCATTCACCAATGGTTTCGTGCTCGATGGATTTCCTGAAAATCCTCCAGAAGCAATGGAGCTATTAAATAACGGGCTTTATCCCTTTTTTATATTTGATATCTCGAGCGACAAGGAGACTGTTCTTAGAAGTTCCCAGAATGAAGTGTTTTGGGATATTTTAAAGGATAAACCACCTTATTCACGTCCATTCATTGAATACAGGTTTACAAAATGGTCAGAAAGATGTAATAACGTTAGGGATTGGGTAAAGGATGACTTACAAAACATTTATGCGATAAACGGAAACGTGTCCAGGTGGCGTTGTTTGAAAGACGCCATTGACATAATTAATTCAACAACACCAAGAATTCATCACTTCTTGACTAAGTCAGCTACGGAGATCGTCTCTGCGGACGTCATGTGTATTTCTAACAAAGTATTTCAGCATAAAATGTCTTGTTATAAAGATATGTGTCCAGTTTGCCTGCGCAAAAATGTTTACAAGCATAGCTTTCCCGTCGACAAAAAAGGCGTGGTTCAATTTAACAATCGATATTACTGGATTTGTAGTGAACACAGGAGTTTGGTTTTTAATAATCCAAACTATTATTTAGTTACGCCAAAAGTCCATATTCCTGAAATTCCTGCGGTTGTTAAAACGGTAAACGTTTCACTCGTTTACGAAAATGGCATTTGTATTGTAACTTATGCAGAAAACTTACCTGCCCAAAAAATTGAAAGAGGCAGTAGTAAGTTTGCCGCTAGCTACAAGGAGAAAACTTATTTATTTTGCTCTGAAAATTGCCAGAAAAAGTTTTTAGCCAAACCACAATTATACCATGATATTGAGGTTTTTAAAGATGCTAAACTGTTTTCGCAGCTATCTCTAAAAAACCTGCCGCACATTGGTTACCTTGAGCAAACACTAGGAAATCTTATAACAGATGCATGTTGTTCTGTAAACGTGTTAAGACCGAAGTATCCTGGTTTGAATATTCAGTTGTCGGGTTTGCTTTACATAGCTTTGTACCTCAAAACTCATAATGTCAAACTTGATAAATCTTTTATACCTAGATATGTTAAATGTTTCACTACGTACGAAGCCAGGTGTAAGCTCATGATAGATGTAGGCTTACGTTTACGGACCATGGAAAATCCCTTTGCCCAGTATCCCATATGTTGCCATGCAAATAAAAATTGTTCGAGAACCGTATACACGCCTAGTGATACTAAAACTGGAAAAACAAGTCTTTCGGTTCTTCATACTAACTTTTTCTCGTAAAGCTTTTGTAATTCTCAATAAGTACTATATTATTTATATGTAATTAGATAGTAAAGTACTTAATTTTTGTCATAAATCTATCATGTCAATTTGTGTTAGAGGAAGACTGTTTTTTTTAGTTTCTAATGTGTTATGCCCACATTAGGTTTATAACTCATAACTTAAAAAGTACACAATAATGTTGTCTTTTATTTATAATAATCATTGCATTTGAAACGATCTTTCGATAAGGTTGGTATTTCTTTTTAAAAATTGCCTTATTTTTGATCGTAAATTTTTTACAAGATGTCTTACCTGGATTTTTTGTTTTAGCAAGTAGGGTACCGGTACCAGATGAGCGATACGATTTTCTCTGCGAGTACCACAAGCCCGCTAGGTGAGTGAATATTACATTAATAGTTTGTCGTAGAAGTAATCTTATTTCAATTGTTATATAAGTTAAATAACTGGTGTTGTTCCTATTGATTAAATCTGTTTGATACTTCTCTTAATTCTTTCTTGATCTTTTTGGAAATTACTACTCTGGAATAATATTCTGAAGTTTGTTTATAGATGTACACTATTTTCAGCAAAGTACCAGCGTTTCTAAATGTGGTCGATATCGCAGGCCTCGTGAAGGGTGCGGCTGAAGGCCAAGGGCTGGGCAACGCTTTCTTGTCCCACATCAAAGCTTGCGACGCCATCTTTAATCTTTGTCGTAAGTACAAGTAAACTTGCCGCGTCAGTTTGTTTGTTTGTCACTTTGTTTCTACTTTTGGGTGAAACATTGCAAGCCAATTTTGACTCACTTTAAGTACTTAGTCGAATTGACTTGGATTTTGTTGTGTATGTAGATTTAATGATAACTGCTACTGATACTGCGGCGTTGTATGAACCCACATATAACCAGCACATAGTGTAAGATCCCATACAATTACACATTTATGACAAATTGATAAACATTGGCTATGCATTCTTCTTGGCACTTGTGTGACTGTATAGTGGCCATATTTTGCAATAAAATAAAATAACGTTCCAGGTGCGTTTGACGATGAGGATGTCATCCACGTGGACGGTGAAGTCAATCCGGTGAGAGATCTGGAGACCATCGCGGAGGAACTGCGACTGAAGGACGAGGAACAACTGCTGGCAGGGCTGGACAAACTGGAGCGCGTCGTCAACCGCGGCGCGGACAAGAAACTCAAGCCTGAATATGTAACTTCATGAAATCCTAACATTCACTGGGAACAGTACATACGACAGGCCCGAACAGTGCAAAAAAACCTGACGAAAACATCGACGCAAGGTTTTATTTCTGACTAGCGACCTGGCCTGGCTTAGCAAGGGTACTTAGGGTTGTAATGTTCATAAAAACTTTCCGTAAAAACATCTCTAAATGACAGTGAAACCCATATTAAAATCCGTTGCGTGGTTTAGGAGTAGGTGGCCAAAGATACCAGGACAGAAAGGAATGGATAGCAAGCAACTTTGTTTTATACTGTGTAAAGAAGATAAACTACAAGATTAGTTAAATCTAAAATAAAACTTTCTTTATACAGGACACTTTGTTGAAGGTAAAAGCTCACTTAGTTGATGAAAAGAAACATATACGCTTCGGAGATTGGAGTGCTGCTGACGTAAGTATCTCTTCTATGAATGACTATAACCACTTACCCGCCTTCATATTATTATGATCTAGTTATATTATGCTTCCAGATTGAGGTACTGAACAGGTACTTATTTATTACATCTAAACCAGCTCTATACCTGGTCAATTTATCTGAAAAGGACTACATCAGGAAGAAGAACAAATGGTGAGTTTTAGTTCATAATCGTAAAACACCGACTCAGGCACTGCCTGAAAGGGTGAACATGATCATGTAATACAAAAATAACAAAAGGGTTGAGACGTTTAGTTCAGACCGTCATCACGCATCAGATAGTGCTTCGAGATCTTGTCTCTAAAATTTTCAAGTAATTGAATACAAAATAGAAACTTCTTGTTTAGGTTACCAAAACTGAAGGAATGGATTGATAAGAACGACGCCGGGGCGCCGCTCGTGCCGTTCTCTGGTGTGCTAGAAACTAAACTAATGGACATGGACCCTGAAGAAAAACGGGCATTTTTGAAGGAACACGGCATTACCAGGTACAAAACTACCCATAAATTAACCCTTCTAAGGTCAGAAGCGGTTTATCGAGCATGTTATTATACTAAAGAATTTAAAAGACAGTAACTACGAGTAGATGTACTACGATTATGATACAGTTTTGATTGTCTTCACGTTACAATTACTTGCTTGCACCCAGCCTGCTGTTTTATCTTGTTGGGTTTGTTGTAAGAAACAAGCACCTTATAGTGATGACGTTTTATTTTTCAGTGCGTTGGATAAAATTATCGTGCAAGGTTATAAAGCTCTAAACCTGGAGTACTTCTTCACCGCTGGCCCTGATGAAGTAAAAGCCTGGATCATTCAGGTAATTTTACAGGGAACTTCCGGAATTTTCTTATAGTACTTAAGTTGATTTTGGTGGTATTTTAATATTATTATTATTATAAGAGTCTATTGCGTACCATATTTTGTGAGTTAATGGAATTACAGTTAATGGAATGTAATTCACTAAGTATGCTGCATGTCTAATATAAGCTATTTGTATGCCTCAGGGCGAGACAGTCAATCACAAAATATACGTGAGAACGAGATAAACCGTTTAAATTATTTATTATAATGTCGCGAAAACATTTTTTTTTTCTTCGATCAGAAAATAATCTATTAACCATATTACTCGTTATTTTGCAGAAAGGGACGAAAGCGCCGCAGGCCGCAGGCAGAATCCACACTGATTTCGAGAAAGGTTTCATCATGGCTGAAGTGATGCACTATAAAGACTTCAAAGAGGAGGGGTCCGAAGCTGCCTGCAAGTCGGCTGGCAAATACCGGCAACAAGGTACGTACAATCCGGTTGCAACACTAACTTACTCGTACTTTGCAGGGAGCAGTTTCGGCAGTCGTTCATCAGCAAATAAATAAAATAAATGAATGAATATCTTGTTACGCTACACCAATCGATCTAGTCCTAAACTAGTCAAAGCTTGTACTATGGATACTAGACAACGGATTTGCATGCTTATAGTTTAGATAAATACATAAAACACACATGAACATCATCATAAAAACGAATACGCGCACTTTCGACGCTTTACACTCAACTTCGAGAACGGTTATATATTATTTAAAGAATTTATGCTCTAAATGTACGCAACTGAAATGTCACTTAAAATATGGAAAACAAGATTTATACCAAAACTGTTTTTCGCGCCCTGACCTTCGTCTCTTGAGACGCAGAACATAACTTCTATAAATGGAACATCAGTCTACCACCATAAATTCATAGCACAAGCTTTTTTATCAGGTCGTAATTACGTTGTCGAGGATGGCGATATCATTTTCTTCAAGTTCAACGCCGGCGCAGGTCTCAAGGATCCCAAGAAGAAATGACGTGACAAGGTGCTGCTAATCGTGGTGCACTTCCTGTACTTCAATCTTGTACTCTACAGTCTACTGCACGTCGCCTAAACACAAGGTTTTAATAAGATGTTTTTATTTACGATAAGTAATGTCATTACATATTTATAACGATTGTCTCTAATAAATGTAATAAAGCTTGTTGACGTTTGTAATTTGTAGTTTATTAATAAGTTTGTAGTACAGCAGACAAACAATATATTATACAGAATGTTTCGTTCAATTGGAGCAATATGGGGAAACCCTCTTAAACCAAAGGTGTACGGAAATTGTAGGTAGCATTAGGATAGGCAACTCAGGCTTGCCAAAAAATTTTCTTTGTAACAAGAATACCATAAAAAAATTTAATGGTAAATATAGTAGGAGGCAGATCTATACTCATGTGTAGATAAAGTCAAAGACTAAGAGCTTTTACGGATGTTTTTATCCTCTTCGAGTGTCCTGCGACTTTCTGGTGCTAAACTTGCTAAAGTGGTAACTTGTACCTAACAAATGTTCCCTATTTCTTATGGTTCAGGGTTCAGGACTTCCCCGTACTGTTCCAATTTAAAAAAACGCACTGGTCTCAGAAATCTCTTAACGCCACTGCCTTTAGAGCATGATGAGATTTTTGAGGACCTTGTTCGACTAACATAACACATTAATATTGAAACATGAAAATATCAATTTAAAATGTGTGTTAAAAATCCAATTTTTGGTTGTGTGAACATTTTATAACACTTCGACGAATTCTTCTATCCTTAGTATTTTTTCTTTTCCCTTTTCAACCTCTAGTGCGTCATTTCGGGCCTCGGTGAACATTCGTTCGAGTATCATTTTGATTTGCTTGAGGAATCTCTTCAGGTTGATATGCGATAGTATTCCTTGCTCAGTGACAGGAGCTAGCTTCTCTCTATCTTTTTCTGATTTCTTCAACACCTCATTGACAATGTATGACAAGGCTTGGGTAACTGATTCCTCTAACTCCTAAACAATATTTTTAAAATGATTATTCTGTAATATACGTAAAAATAGTGTAATGCTCTGTAAAGACTGTTACTTGCCTGGAACTCTTCGTATAAAGAATTAAGCGCCAACATTTCTTCTATCAATTTGATCTTCAAAGTATCCTGCGTTGATTTTTTTAAAATATAGATGATAAGGTTGCCAACAGCCGCTACAGTGTTTCCAGCACTAAAAAATTAATAAACGTGTAAGCTTCATGTAAGTGACAGTTATTTTAAAAATTAAATACGCGTCAAATATTTATCATTGCCTTAATAATAACATTAAAATACCTGTCGACTCGACTATACCTCGACAATATTCGTTTTACGAAAACTAAAACATGCGACCGTCCTCAGTCTAATGCTAAATACGGGTCGATTCATAATTCAATAATCCCAGTTTGTCGGGGCGCACAACCTGCCTCGTCCAATTGTAAACCTTACCTGCATACAGCTTCCTTTCCCTGTATTATTTCAGTCACGCATGCGATTAATCTGTCGTGAGTATCCTTCATGAGATATTCTAACGGATCGCAGTCTCCTGGCGGAAGGGAGCCGTATTGCACTAAAAGCCTTTTCTGGATCAGCGTGAACTGCCTTTGAAGTATACTAAGTTCATCCTGCACGTTTCAAAGTAAACTGCTTATAAATGTTAACAGTGCTATTATTAGGCTAAGCTAGCAACGTCTTTTTTTCTCGATTATTTAAAACCATGGCAGCCAACGTGTTCAGTGAAACTTAGTGATATTTAAAAATGTATTGTAATATAATGTAATGTAATTCTGCTGGTATATCTACATGTAGGTAGTGTGGTTTTGTCTTGTTATGATGCGGCTTCTAATTATGTGTCTAAGCGGAAATGATAAGGGATTGGTTGGTATGTAGTATAGCGGTACACTTACAGTTTGAACACTTTTGTACCATGCTAATTTTATTTCCCTGTATTTTAAGAAAGAGCTGCATTTGTTTAAAGTTTTGTAAGTTCTCTGACTTCATGACTTACCTCAGCATTTTTTAATTTGACTCTTTCCTTAGCGTGAATTTCGATGCTTTTTAGCAACTTAAGAACCATTTGCTTGCTCATTTCAGAATTGAATTTGAACTTGTACTGAAATTCACTTTTAGTCATTCTAGTGTGGTGATCGATTAGTTTTATAACCAGATGGTCTAACAAAGGAAATATATCGGAGAAATCTTTAGCTTCCAACGCGTACTGCTGCCCCGACGCTTTGACTGTCACGGTTCTTTTGTTGTTTCTATATGCAAACGTTACTGCTTCAGACAATGTTCCATGTTCAAGAAGCTCTTCTTCTGTAAAATCTGAAAACGGCTCACAACTTTTTACTAAATCATCCACTTACATCATTGCTTATATATTCATATATTTAAAATGCTTACCAGTAAAGATCTCATTAAAATTTATGCAAGGTTTATTAGCCTCTAAATATAAAACAACGTTGTTGTCAGAAACCATTTCTGTGGGCGAACAGTACAAACTAGTCGGCAGTAGAACTTTTTTAGATAAAACATCTATCTTTCCCGAAGAGTCAGTGACCGTTAGTAGAATTTGTACACATGTATTGGAAATATCGGCGTTGGTGGCCACAAATACTTGAGTTTCTACGATTTCTGTACCGTTTATACTGTCCAAGCATATAACTGGTTCAGAGCATGCGAACGGTGCAGGGCACACATATGTTATCTGAATGTTTTGTACAAGCTTAGGGTCCTCGCAAGTTATAATCAAAACTACTGGACACATAAGCAGATGCAGAACCGCATCGCTATGGAGAGTGAATTCTTGAAAAAGATTTTGCACAGGTTTGCCAGCATCAGCTTTGAGTTTGATAATTTTCTCGATTGTTGGATGGTCGTTTATTTCTGAAAAAGACGTGATATTTACCAACTTTTTTATTAGCAAAAACAAAAGAATACAACCACCGCAAAATGATACCTTCTTTATTCTCCAGAATTTTCTGCAATGTTTCTTCAACATCCACTAACTCGGCGTGAACTGCCTCGGGGTCTGTAGTATCATTAATCATTGATCCAGCATTAGCGTTTAAATCTGGCTCGGTTCCCAGGTAACTAACCTGAACAGCGCCATTATTGGAAAGCGTGACAACGCCACCTGGTAGCGACTTAAGGAAACAACGTGAGACTGATATGGTATAATGAGGCAAATCACAGGACCACAGCAAAGACGTGTGTTCGTAAATAAATAATTTCGAATCTTCAGAAGCAACCATTACCAATAATCGCGACCCTGGTTCTGAAATAAGTATTTAAGAATGTAATTTTGCGCCTATATTGGAAATTAGTAAATTCAAAATACTAAAAGATATTTACCGTAGTACCAGCCAATAAGGAACGCATTAAAACAAATTGGCACAAAATCAAATTTGATCATATATTTCATTAGGCCATTGTCTTGAAAACAGTAGAGGTGTCTTTCTCCCAAAGCAATGATACTCGAGAAATTGCTGCTGGTCTGTAAGATATTCAATATATTACAGCTACTCGATAATAGATGGCGCTATATGTAGCAATTTAAGGAACAAACTGAACCAAACCCGTATAGCCTGTAACGATGCAACCTCTTCTCCCGCATTGTACACCCATTGCGGTATACTTTTTTTATTTTGTCTAATATTTAATTCGCTGAGCTCTCTTAACTGCTGATAGCTGTAAGTACAAATTGTGATTGTACCTATTGCAATGCATAATAAAAGTTCGGCGGTAGTGCGTACTGTAGTACTTTTAAATACCTGTATATTTCTAACACCCACGTCGATTTGCAAATGACGAAGGAATCACAACTGGCTATGTAACACACGGGTCCAGGGATTATAACATCGTTAAAAATGCACATAAAGAGAAATATGTCTTGATCAAAGAAGCTCAAAGTGCCATCCAGCGACTGTATACAGATAAAGTCCCTCGACTTTATGCTTCCGAACGGACCACAAGTTATGCTGCAGGCTCGCCTCGTGAACGAATGCTTTACGACGGGTTCTAACGAATTTTGATCACCTAAAACAATTTTTAAACAAATCTAAGCAAGGTAAAGTAATAAAAAGTAAATGCTTTCGAAACAGAACTGTACCTAATCATTTCCTTATCTCAAACACGTCTATTGGGTGAAAGTTTTTTCGTGTCTCCTTACCTACGTCTGTATGCCCCTCTTTCTTGCATAACTTATAAACAGCGTAACTTTGTGGATGCAGTACGAGTATTTGTCGATCTTCCTGACAACTGAAAATAAAATTATAATCAGAGTTCCTCTAAGAAAAGAAATGTAAATAGGTATCCAACAACCGTTAAAATAAAACTTATTAAGTTATCTACTGTTAAAACTGGTTGAAGGTGGCTGAAATGTACCGCAAGTCTGCTGCGAGTAGGTTTTGGCATTTCAATACTTACGCTATAAATTTCCCGGTTTCAATTTGCAGTATAGTCTCGTTCACGTTGCACTCTAGAAGCGTATGTGATACGTTTTGTTGAAAAACTGGTTTGTATAACTTCAGTATTGATCCTTCACCGGTTACAATACAGTCGCTATCGCTATGAGAACTAAATTTGTCCACTTTCAAACAGCCACTACTTTGAGCACCAGTTTCTACCTGGACACCTTGTAAATTGTCATTGGACCACCATTGTTTTACCTTAAATATGGACATTTTGTTGACTGGTGCTGTTGATCATAGCAGTGTTAAGGCAACTGAATCGAGTAGCCGTGCAGCGCAATCACGTTACTGTAGTAACGAGTACTACAACACAAGTCGCTTAGACTTTAGACATGCAACAAAACAAAAAAATAACATTTATAGTACAAGCTTTTTGTTGGCTGTACTTTTTTTAAATTGTCGATGTGCATTAGTATTTTATTTGGATATTTCATACACATAGAATTCGAGCAAGCAGGGGGCCTAGCACGCTAGCTTTTATCGATGACATAAAGCATTTATCCCGTTCTAACCAGTGGGCGTGTGCGAGAGGGAACAAAGCGTTTATGTGCGCGATAAACGCCAGCGTGCTACTATAGCAGGTAACAATGTTGATAAACAATCATCGCCACCCATGGATACCGCAATATTAAAAGAATTGCGTTACCGGGAGTCTAGCACGCGTGTGCGAGAGTGACGGAAGCGTTTATGTGCGCGATAAACGCTAGTGTGCTACTAGAGCCGGTCTTTGTATATACGAAGCCCAGATATAACCCCCAGACTGGCTTCTTAAACAAACTGATGGTAAATAGCATCATTGGGACTACTAGCTGTTAGTGTAATGTTTGAAAGAAACCAGTCCACGGTACACTCGTCTTTTAAAAGTGCCCATGTCGTAGTAACGTCCAGACTGGTTAAGGTTGGTCGAACACATGTGTAGTTGGCTTAATGTCAACTTTTGTATGGTTATGGTAGCACTACAACCACATTGCCTATTTATTCTGTGCTTTCGGCTGAAAAAGCTCGATACCAAGCCAGTAATAAAATATTTAAAAAAATATTAAACTTTTTTCCTTCTCTTCTCTGTTGTCGCGGACGTCACTATTGGTCACAATTGTTTGTGTCGTCAAAGCTTGTGGTGTTTTCAAAAAACGGAGATTTTATTAGTACTTCGATTGTTCTATTAATAGAACTATTACTGCAATTATACTAAGCATAATAGTAGAAGGAACAAAAAGTTGTTTTTCTAAGTGTGACGTAAAAGTCGTAATGGCTGAGGCAAAGCCAGAAAACAATGGCAGTGGCGAAGAACAAAGACCAAACGGCGGCGGAGATGAAGGCGATGCGTGGGGAAGCAACGACTCTTCATTCTCGCGGATCGTGGGCAAGATGCCCGTTGATAGAAACGCCGCGTATTACAACATGAACCACAAAAATCGCGGTTGGGCTATAATCTTCAATCACGAACATTTCGATGTACATAGCCTAAAATCCCGCACGGGTACCAATGTCGACAGTGACAGCTTGAGCAAGGTTCTCAAGAGCCTAGGATTCCGTGTCACTATTTGCCACAATCTCAAATTTGAAGATGTCAATAAGTATATTCAAGATCTGGCCGCGATGGACCATTCTGAAAATGATTGCTTGGTTATTGCTGTGCTGAGTCACGGCGAGCTGGGTATGCTGTACGCTAAAGACACGCATTACAAGCCAGATAACCTGTGGTACTACTTTACTGCTGACAAGTGCCCATCACTAGCTGGTAAACCAAAGCTTTTCTTCATCCAGGCTTGTCAGGGAGACAAGCTCGATGGTGGGATTACACTGAGTAATCGCACTGAAACTGACGGATTATCTAGTGCATCTTATAGGATTCCTATTCATGCTGATTTTCTGATTGTGTTCTCCACCGTCCCGGGTTACTTCTCTTGGCGCAACACTACACGCGGGTCTTGGTTCATGCAGGCACTTTGTGAGGAATTGCGCTACTCTGGAACAGAGAGAGACATACTGACCTTGCTAACTTTTGTGTGTCAAAAAGTAGCTTTGGACTATGAGTCTAACACTCCTGACATGCCTACTATGCACCAGCAGAAGCAAGTGCCATGCATCACTAGCATGCTCACACGTCTTCTTGTCTTTGGCAATAAGAAATAAATTAGTTTTGTTTGCTTTGGTTCTGAACGCCTACTGTATCTTCGAGTTCCAATTTTTATTTTTAGAATAATTCAGGACAGTAAATTGATCTGAATATTATATACGTCTTTTCAAAGATAAGACACCATTTTATATGTTTTTATATCAATGATGCAATCGCATCACTTTGTTTTATGTAAGGAATTTGCATTATTAAAATTTACAAAGTGAAAACTATACATTCCGAAGAATATTAAAAATATTTGATACACTTGGACCATGAGGTATTGCAATGTACTTATTAGATTTATGAATTCATACTTATTGGCCGTAAGTTAACTGTCACAAATAATATAATATTGCACAAATTACTTGATTAATATGACTATCATGTCAATTTACCTAATATACCTGATGGCCTTGACCATATTATTACTAAATATTTGTGTTATCTGAAAAAACAAGCGAGGCAAAGAATATTTGTAGCTGTGACCATGATTATTACTCATGATAATGATTGTGGTTAAGCATACTAATTTAGTTTTATTTCATGGCAAGTTATTAATGTTCTTTATAATTTAATTATTAATTTCTTTTTGATGTATTTGCTTGTAAAAGACCTGCAGATTTGATTATTTTATTATGATACTACAATTTTTTTTTCCTTGATACTCATACATTGTCTGATTTTTTACAGTTTGTGAAATTCTATTAGCATACAAAACGTTTGAATACCTTTTGTGAAACTTGAGATTTTATAATACCTAACTAGTTGTAATTTGATTAACTGTTGTATTAACAAATTAACATTTTGAAATTGGAGCCCATGTGTGTTATTATCATTGAAATTTAATTTAAAATACCTACCTGCTAACAATTTTGTTGCTTGTTTAATATTTTGTTAAACTATTATTAATCTAGCAAATTGTTTAGTTTAATATTAATTGTACCTACTAGGTAATAAAGGTGCATTACAAAATACAACTTGAACAAGAACTAGCATTTATCCCGGTTAGTGATATCATAGTGATACAACTTGGAACTGTCCTTTGTTGATCATTTGGTATTAGTGCCAAGAGATTTTTTGTGTGATTTTGAGCCCTTTGTGGCCCTTATAGTCAACTATGAGTTAATAACTTAATTTGAAGTAGAATGATGTTTAATTCTTAGTCAAATGTTTTTTTTTTCAATGAGCTCCCTATGAACAAAGTAGTTATTCATAATGAAATCTTGTCATATTTTATTGTGTATCCAGTGATGTCTAGGATAAGAATTCTTCTGCCATCTTTAGTAATGTAGAAACTATTCCTTGTATTCATATCAACTGTTATACCAACGATCTTGAGAAACAAAACAATATGTAAGTAGGTATTTTAGTACTAGAATATTGGGATATTTGGATATGCTCAATGTCAGACTGGTGTTTGTGATATGGATCTGACTGATTTTGCCTAGGATGTGATATAAATAGTATTCAAAATCCTGTGAGGAAAATTATTTGAATAATAATTATGTATTTTAATTATTGTTTTGAAAATGTGCCTTGGACACTTGAATATTTTAGTTATGTACAGGATACATATTAAAAAACAGTTTGAAACGCACAATTTCCTCATAGGGATTTTAGCAAGAGCATAATAGCGAAGTTTGTTAGTAAAACTTATTTTTATAATAATTGTGTAAGGTAAAAAAGCAATAAAGTTTTCTTCCAGATTGACTTGTTTTTCTCTTCCCATTAGATCTTTTAACGAAACAGGATAATAGGGTCAAGGATTACAACTACCTTGGCAACAATTGTGCCGCCATTCCGACTCAATTGCAGCTTTATGGTGGCACTCCACTTCATGTTTTATATTCGCGTTTCAGTTTCAGTTTTTGCGTCTAGTGTCGTGCATATGAGATTCAAGGACCAAAGTGAATATTCCAATACTAATCATGAATTGAAGTGGCACGTTAATGCCAAAACTAATTGAACCTATGCGGTAACGGTATTTTAATTTAATCAAAGGTTTCACTGCTACATGATTGGGCGGGCAGAGAATTTGTTTTGTCAGCATACGTAAGGTTTGATTTGCTTATCACGAAACAATTCTTGGCCGACCAAAAATTTGATAGTTGTTTGACGATTGGGTAGCCTAGCGGTTACTGACTCTGACTACGAAGCCAGAGGTTCCAGGTAGGGTTTCAGTAGGCGGCAAATATGAAAAAGGATATATTATATGTATTTCCGTTGTCTAGTTCTAATATCCATATCAACTTTGCTTAGTTTTGGACTAGGTTAATTAGTGTAAAATGTGCCAAGATTTTTATTTCGCTAACCATTTAAATGAAAACTATAAAGAAAGGTCCAGAACTGCGATTTTTTAATCTCACCGGGTGATTAAAGCTCACCAAAATTGCCGTTTTTCATTAGATTCGGCCATTTTGGTGAGTTTTTCTTTACATAGTGAGATTCAAAAATTGCACCCAGGGCCAAAATAGAAAAACGACATTGTCACATAAAAAAATATATTCACAGTTAAATATTTTTGGCTTAATAATCATCCAGATTTATCTAAAATATCGATTCCGTGGGCCTTCTCTTGCAGTTCCCAGCATTGGTCCCAGAACTGGCTCAGTCGTTGCTCCTGGTTGGCGCAGAAGTGCTTGAAATCGCGCAACATTCGGGTCTGGATAGCCTCGTCTCCGGTAGCAGGATACTGCGACCATTTCCACTTCTTGGATATCATGTGATTCCAGGACCACAGGAAACCCATCTGGAACGATATGATCAAGTTTATACTTTTTACTGGCGCACAGACGAACAAAAAGCTCATTGACGTGTATTTTTGATTAGGTTAAGGATACGCAAAATTGGATCGGAGTTTCGGCCTTGTATATATTTGATAATATACTTTATATATACTTTACTATAAAAACATACATAGACTGCTGAAACCATAACCCTCCTTTTTAGCATTGCCGTACTCGGGTAAAAACGTATCTTTTTAAAATTGTTCTTTTAATATAACCCTCTGTCTTTGTCATCGGATCGTGACGTAGATCTTTATTGATACAAGTACCAAATCTCAAGTCAATCTTACCACTGAAAGTGGCCTAAAAACTTACTTAGTTTATAAGAATTGCCTAAGAAACGAACTAACAAATAGGTGAAATTAAATAATTTTACCTAAAGGCTTGAAAAATTTATATAATTTTATAATTAAACATACAATATTGTTATGAGCCATGTTGATAGCTTTGCAAGGTTTCATCATAATAATAACATCACATCAATCATGGGTACGAATACAGTCAAACCGATAAGAGTGCCCACAATATTACAGAGTTCGATTCGGGTCATTGCAAGTACTGCAACCACAGACCATTTAAATAAGATTAGAATGGCCGTATGATTGGGGCCAGAGCTTCAGCTATGTTCATATTGTATCAGTGACACAGACAGCCCGCAGCGGCCGTTGATAAGCGCGACGCACTTCGCGAAGCTACAAGTTTTTCGGCGCACCTCTACACTGATGCGATTTTATCTCGCTACATACAGCCTTAGACAATTTAACCAAGGGACCTGCCAAGCGCACGCATTCCCCTCTGCCAAAACACATGACCAAAACCGTGAGTTTTGGTCATAACGGTTTATAAAAACCAGTTCGTCGCGATATCGTGTGTCATTTTGTTTTAGTCCGTATCGCAAGAGCAATCTCTGCAAAAATGGTTAATCGTGCCGTAATTACCTTCAAACGGCTATCAGAAACTTCAAATTTCAGTAAACACTGATTTTATTATCACAAGTAAGTAATTTTCTTCAGAATTTATTTATTATTTTCAACACCAAAAACATTTTAAATAAATAAGCTTTTTGACAGACAACGTAAACATTTCAAAATTTGACATCATGGTATTCGTGCAGTGTTGCCTACAACATGTTGTGATTTATTCGGATATCTCATCTGAAAAGTTCCGATACTGTTTACGGTTTTCGGAATTTTTCCTTTTGAGGTAAGGAACTCTGAAAATATAGTAATCCTCGAAGTCTAGGGCTATAAAGTGTAATTCCTGGACACGGGGCAAGACACGTAATTCCAGGACAATCCCGAATTTCCCGGCCATCTGGCAACACTAGACCCGTCTCCCCCCGCTAAAATTGGCAGAAAAAATTGTTAGGTGATATTACGGCTTGGCATCTCGTTTGGCTAAAAACTCAAAGCATACAGCGCCAGTGACGTCACAAGCGTGTTTTATATGCAGCCAACACTAAATCGCGTTTATTTAAATACTGTAAGCTTTTAACAAATTACTTACATACAAAAATTTTCTACATTTTTATCTGGATTAGAATAAGCATATGTATTTAAAAAAAAAACAACTTTTTTCTTCGTCATCTTTGTAACTTTGTATCGCTAAACTTCTAAAATATCAGGTTTATTACCTACTTCTTTGAACATAAATATATTTTTAGTTGTCGTCTACAACAATTTTACACTTTTATGCCATTTGATTTTTGGGTGGAATATCATACTGAGTTGCTGCGCGTGCGAATGAAGAGAAGTTGCGATAAACAGAGAGGCATACAGTAGGACGCTGCTAATATCTAAACGCTGTTTTTGTTCGTAGAGACTTCTGTACTTGTACTATTATTTATTCAATTACGTTACTCACGTGAAAATTTTAAAGCATCGGTGACGGCGATTACAATACAAATCACAGCAGAACGCCATTCTAACCTTATTTAGATATTAAGAATGCAATAGGGTCGGTATCCGCTTTGTTACAGATCTTGGCTATAATTAAGTTACCCGTCGACTATTATCGTAGTCGTCCTTGTTCTTGCCGCTGACGTGTCGCGTTATATACGCCTCGTGTGGACTGGGAGCTGCTTCCAAATGCACCGGATACCTGATAACAAAGACATACTACAAGCATTAATACATATAAACCTACTTAACCTTATCCCTTATTAATAAACGCTCACTAAACCTCTTTTAGTTAACACATGTTGAAAACAAGCAAGTCTTTAGGTGTAACGCCGCCCCCTTCCCGTGGGCCTCCGGGTCTCTCACTCACTGTACGAAACTACTAAGGCTATAGTGGGGCTTTACTACTAACTACAGTTTCAATGAGTTTCGTATGACGAGTGACGCAATCTGGAGGCCCAGAAATGGGGTACCTAAAGGCCGGCAACGTATTAGCGACTCTAGGGGTTGCTGGTTTCCATGGTCGGCGTGATCACTTCCAGGTGGCCCTCGTACTTGTTTAGCTCCCTTCTCTTTAACAAACATATTTCAGGTAGAACAAAATCTCACCTGCTGGCGTTGAGTGGTTTGTTAGCCGGCCTAGTCCTCAGTGATTTCTGCTCGGTCTTGACCGTTGTTATGATCAGTATGAACATGTTGCCGGTCACGTGCACGTACAGATGATCCCCCACTCCGGGCGCGTGCGATGTGCTCTCCACGGTACACTTGATGAAACCGAACCTTCCCACGATGGCCTCTTGGAAGAGAAACAGTCGCTCCAGCCAGGTTTCTTCTGGAAAGCCTGCGGGGAATTGTCTTAGATTAGTATTAATTCGATCTTTTGATAGTCTAGGGCAGCTGAGTAGTCTTATAGAAGCTTATGAGTTTTCTTTTTTTGGATTAGAAAATGTCTGTTGCCTGTGTTAAATAACCAGTAAAAAATCATGTAGTGTTGACTTTGTGTTTTTTTATAAATACTGAACGTTCAGGTTAAGACACTAGTAAAAGGTTAATTTCAATAGTACAATAGACTAAAAGAAGGTGCATATCTAGGTGCTGGGTGTGATGTACTGGCAGATGTAAGACGTCCAGTAGACGGGAATTGTCTATGTTCCTTTGTGCGGGAATACAAGCATGAAATGACGGACGTGTTTTTCTGCTCTTCCTCGATCCATACCACATATTCTGCACTGGATCTGATAGGATAGGTGTCAAAGGTAGGAGGAACACCGCTCTGGTCAGGGCTCCATCGAAATAATAATTTGAAAATTACGGGTTAGTTAACTCTATTATGGGTGCATTAAATCTCATTTCAATAAGGTATTTTTTTGAAATTTATACATAACGATGGTTGTAAATTACCTTCAAACAAAGCAGTTTTGTTTCTAAGCAGAGGTTCCTCATTCAGCGGTACATAGATCGGGCCTCGCAGGGGATCAGATTTGGGAGTAAATGGCAGGGCCAAGGGATCAGCGGGGATCGGCACCATCTGTAGCCGACAGTTCTGTGCTTTGCGCGCCCATCCGAATATCTGTTTAGTAAAAAAAGAACAAACTGTTCATGTCTCCTACAAAGACTTAAAAATAGACTTAGTCATAATATTTTCTAGCCTGGACCCCAATTCTCGGTTCATGCGAGATGCATCTCATGTGCGAGATTCGTCAAAAAGTGACAGATTTCCAAGGAAATTGACAGTTGTTTTCGTGCGAGATGCATCTCACATAAAACGAGAATAGCCCCCCTGTGCGAATGAGCATCGAGACCAAAAAGAGACAGCATAACGTTACTTCCCACTGGGACCTAAATGCCGGCAACGGATTAGCAATTCTCTTGGAGTGACTGGTTTTAAGTGCGACACTGATCACTTACCACCAGGGCCCAAGTTCATAAACGCGACAGGCGACAGGTGACAGTGACAATTCTGTATACATTGCTTACCCAATATGATGTTAAGTCGGTAGCGTTACTTGTCGATACAGTAATATGTCGCGTTTATGAATTGGTCCCAGGTGACCCTCATGCTCGTTTGCCTCCCTATTCTATAAAAACAATAATAAACGATCGTGGTTTAATTACTGCAATATAACACTGCACGTGGCGTTCACTCACCAGCTCGGCGACGATGTTCCCGCTGGCGACGGCCCACTGTATACACATCTCATAAGCCTGGTCGGGACGGAAGGTCGCTTGGTAGCGCGCGTGGCCCCACTCTATGCGGTCGCTTTTGTTGTTCACGTCGATATCCAAGTGGGTGTTTTTGTATAGAGGCACTGGAAATGATAGAATTTTGTACCAAGTAACCTATAAAAAGAACTCGTCGCGGTTTTCAATCTGGTTGTTTTTGTTTAGGGGAGCGGTGCCCAAGGAAAAAATAACCAATGAGATAGCTGCGTTGTGCAAGGGCCTGTGTTGGTTCATAAGACGATGCACGATTACCGATTAAATTCCTGTTCGCAAATAACGCCTCACACCTTGCTGAAAATGTTAATTCGTAAGGTAAACAACTAATGCATTGGCATCTATGTATTGCAGGATTGCCATCATTGAAGTCACCATTATAATAGAAAGCTTGCATACTTGGGTCATGTACTTCGGACACTTCAGCACATAATATTGACTAATCACCGAAAAGGGAAGAGTTGGTCGACAGAAGTAACCTTGGCCCCGTAATATCCGGAAGTGGACAAGGATCGAGGGCGCCATTGAAATGTTTCGTGTCGCCAAGGAAAATAAGTATAAGGAGCTGCCGACCATCTCCACTAGTTGGAAATTTTCGGTTGGAAGGACCGAAACAAATCCTTGAAAAACGGTAGGCCGATTTCTAATCGATTGCCCGGGAGCACAACGTTACCTCGCTGTACCGAGAGACAGCGCCATCTGTGGAGTTAGCGGACGTCAGTTGGTTTCCTTCGTTCTAAACTAGATGGCGCTAGTTGCTACAATGAAACGGACTAAATAAAAAAAATTGTGATGTAACTACAAATTTAGGTTTTACCAAAAAAAGGCACCAAGACAGGAGGATCGTTCTGAGGTTCTGCTGACAACTGGACTATCGTTGGTGGTAGACATGCTGAACTCACTGTCGTTGTCGCTATCGTTCTGCATGTAGTCCGGGTCGATGTTGTCGCAGAGGAAGGCCGGCACGCCGGTGAGGTCGGTGAGCGGGCTGCAGCCCGAGATGTCCACGCCGCCGCCCGCCTCCAGCGGCACGAGCGGCGAGCGCGGGCCCAGCACCTCCACCTCCATCCACTCGTTCTCGAAGCTCTGCAGGTCGCCGAGCGGCCGCACGTAGTCCGTCGGGTCTGGGAGTGTATTAGTTTATACAGTTTCTAAGCACGAGTAAAAGAGTCACTAGATTCTGTATCCATCCGCCAGCTTCGAGTGTTTTTTGTCACGTGATTGACACATAACATATCCTCTAGTAGCACGCTAACGTTTATCGCACAGAAACGCATGCGTCCCTCTCGCACTCGCTAACTGGTTAGAAAGGGGTATATGCTTTATGTCAGCGATAAAAGCTAGCTTGCTAGGGTCCTAGAACTCGATATGCAAAAGTTAAACATTTAGCACACATTTAAATACAAAAACAAAGCGAATGATTATCTATGGCACATAAATGACATCATAGTTGCTCTTATAGTACTAATCAAGCACGAATTTATTTTCTTTTCACGTAACGTACCCTTAACCATAAGGCCATAACCCCAATGCGGCGCACGCAACGCACGCTTCTTACGAAAATACAGCTAGTAGAGTGGGTCAGTTTGTATGTACCGTGCGTAGAGTGCGCCGCAATGTAGTTTAGCCCTAAACCTGCATTAGTAGCACAAGCTCATTAATTAGAAAGCTGTATATGCTTATGTCCACAACAAAAACTAGCGTAATTACTTCTGGATGGTTAACAAACAGGACACACAGCTTTCGCACTCGTTTGGTCGCTCTGTGGGTCTCTTTCTAATTAGCCCGGCAGGATAGAGACGACTAGCGAGAAAAATGAGCACGCGTGCTAGCTGTTCTGACAGATCTATGAACGCACCTTTGTCCTTCTTTTGTGGGAGAATATGATACATGTAATATCCGACGACGAAACGCTTTGTAGTGTTACCGGATGCGTGACATATGTATTTCTCTATCAGCATTTTCTGAAAAGTAAAAATTCGTGTTAATTAATTACACAGACATAATTGTAGAGTTTTTCATACAAAAATGAGACAAATATGTTAAATTGTAGCACTTGTAAATTTTGTGGTACAGGCCCCTGGCTTTCAAAACCAACCACATGAGATAACAAAGAAGTAGTGTCAGTTGGAGTGGGTTAGTACAAAAGCGATGGTACCTCCATAATGCTGGTGGCCTTCTCATACGTGACGCCCTCCACATTGGCCTGGAGCCAGTGTATAGCGTATATGGAGACGAAGGCGTGTGACGGCAGACTGACGGTCTGCTGCAGGAAGCCCACGCCCAGTTGCGGGTGGCGCATGCGCTCCACGATGTCCTGGAGGGTCGCGGTCGCTTTCAGTTTTGGTTCCAGTATGCTGAAATCGATTATCATAATGAGAAGTTGCTTATTGAGATCTAGAAGCCCCCTTTACTTTAATGCCAACAGGGGATCAGGAATTCTGTTGGGGTATCTGGTTTCCATGGAGGGTTGTGATCATTTATCATCAGGTGACTCGCCACAGGGTATTGTACTGTTACGCTCACAAAAAATAACATAGGTGGTGCGTTTAGCCTCTGTGCAATAAAATGCAAAAATAAATATTATTAGATTCAAAATTTTAAAAAAACGTATGGACAAGTCAAGGTACCTGGGACTGTGAATAGGTTTAATTTTGCCAGAATAAAGTTAAAAATTTCAACTTTGTTAAAATTTTGTAAACCCTTCTCGAATTGAGCAAAGGTTGGCAACAAATAACCGCACATTTATCTATTGAGGCTAGTAACCGCAAACTGTCGTAATAATAGAAGTGTGAGTAAATTGATAATAGTATATCATTCGTTTTGGCGAACAGGAACCGATAAAAACTTGCAAAATATAACATGACTAACAATTTGTAAGATGAAATCAAAAATTAACCTGTCATCATAGGTGTCGTCACATTCACCAGTTTGTGAATGGGTTCTCTCTAGAACGGTTTTCGCTGCTGTCCTGAAATTGTATAATCGTATTAAAAACATAAAACGGATATCGATGTACGAGTATAAACCTAGTTTGATGTATAAATAGCGCATCAATTCGCAAGCTAGTTCCAGCAGAAGCATTCGCTCACGTATTAAAAACAATAGTTTAACATTTTAGATTTAACGGAAACGCTCGAAGTTGACTTTTAAAGAAATATAAATCAGGATTTTTTTTGAATGAACAGCACGCACTATTCTTTATACCGGCGGCGCGTAGTTACGTTTTAATTTATGAATGACAAGTCGGATTTATATAGATACTTAATTAATTTTGACAAAATAAAAATTAAACAGAATAAAATTTAAAATATTGTTCATACAAAACTCAATACAAGTCGAAGTTTTTTTTATTTGGTTATTTTTTTCAGACAACTAATTATAGACATCGAAATGTAAAATTTTATTACATTACAAAAGTTTCATTTCAATCCGGTCATGTTTGTTAATTGAAGCGTAACCACGCCAGGGTGTTTAGACAAAGTGAAACTCCGTCAGCGTCAACGCTAGTAGAAACGACAGAGTGTTTGATTTGATATTGACGATTGAAACATTTTGACGTTTGCGTTCGCCACCTTACGTCAAGTCCATGCAAGTCGTCGGTTCTACCAGCGTTAACGCTAACAGAATGTCACCTTGTCCAGATACTGTATAGAAACGAGACCTTACTGGGGATAGTGAGAACTTTTAAATACAGGATGTTAGGTCATCAACAGATATGGTGCTGCGTTCTATCAGTTTTCGGGCTGATCATTATCTGAATTCGGAGACTGTCTAGAAGACTAAACTGGTCTACTGTTAACCAGAGGTGCAATTTTTGAATCACACCAGCTGACTAAAGCTCACCAAAATGGTCGAATCTCTATGAAAAACGGCCATCTTGGTGAGCTTTAGTCACCCTGTGAGATAAAAAAATCGCACACTAGGGCTATAGCAATACGGTCGAAACGTCGAGGTAAATTAACAATAGTAATTTCATCGCGTTAAAGTCCCGTTTGACGTTATAAACATGTCTAGACTGTCTCATCTGATTGAGGCCAAACGCAAACCCATTTCCAATAAAAAAAAAGTTTCTTATGGAGTTATGGCAAACCTCATTTTACTTCTCGACAAGTTTTTCATACTATGAACGAAAGCTGAACTTTGCTACAAGCGTGCCATTGAAAGTAAAGGAGAATAATATAGTAATGAATGATGGAAGCGTTTATTATTACTTACTTGTTGGTCTGACTAGTGTTTAGTGACTTAGTAGGTGATACTTGCTGCAATGAAACATTCGGTAAGGATATATAAGAAGCAACCAAGGGAGAGGCTCATACAAGCGTTCATCTCAATGATAGCATACAATAAACATAGAGAAAATTAATCGTTAATAGAATGGAGACAAAATCTGTAAAAATAAATCAGCTTTATGGGGCGATTACACTGGTCAGGTCGCCGGATAAGATTGAGTAATCGAACAATCATAAAAGGTTGGATATTCGGATGTTTTTATACTTAAAGTTAGCGAAATGGTAAGTAAAGCGCACAAGCGAATTCTCAAAAAATACTTTTAGTGTTTTAAATCCAGGTATATGGATACCAGGTTGTGGTGATGGTGGTTTGACTAAAAACCACTCCATTTTATAAATTTTCATGTTAAAGTTTATTTTTCTTTCAACTTTATACCTGACGCAAAAAAATACAATCGCAGCACTAGGGAGTTTTTGGATACAAAAGGGCATTTCATGCTTAACAAACTGGAACAAATTGCCTTGCTACTCCGCGAAACTAGTGCCGTGCTCGTGCAATTTAGCTGCGTTGAGCACGGCACTGGTTTCTCGGAGTAGCAAGGTAATTTATTCCAGTTTGTTGAAATGGACCTCCGCAAAGTAACGCCTGAATCTATTAATCATTTCATGCTTGCCAACCGAACTGTAAGGTAAATAAGCATTCGAATATCCAGCCTTTACGACGGACATGTGTAAAGGCGATATTAGGCGGTCGGTTATAGAGATGGGCATAGACTTTCCCAGTTAGTAAATTCAAGTGGATATAAATAGTTAAATACCGCGTGTAATGGGTTAAAACCAGACATTCACCCGGCAAGCGAAATGGGTATTTGCCACATGCTCATCTCTAACTGGACATTTTCAAGTAAAAGCACGCTTTAGCATTTATTTTTGTCGCCGTATCACCGTACCAGCTAGCCGAAGCCAAGATTAAGGCCACCGCCAAACTAGTGTAAAGGTGTACCAGAAACTGAGCTGTCCTTAAATTGGGGTTCAATGATTATTAAAGTATTTGGCGGCAACAATAGTAACCCAAAAAAAAAGTATAATCCAAATCTAACGTACACCTTCTGAACTTAGGTGGTTTATATTCAAAAACAGGTCTTGGCATTTTAGGTCGGTGTTGCTATATGAAACACGGTACAAGTGCTTTCTTTGACAAGACGGCTCAGTTGCTGATACAGCCATAAACAAGAGGTTTTTCGGGCCCATTAGGGCTGATGTGAACGCCGTATGGCAAACCAGATCCGTCACCTTATTATATACTAGTGTAAGGTAAAGATATCTCATCCACGTGTAACCATTTTTGATCTGTTAAAATGTGGTACAAGGTTTCAAGTAATGCAAATGTTTATACTAAAGGCAAACTTGGGCAGACCTCTCATTTAAAACAGGTTACAATGTCAATGTATTTTCCTCTATCTGACTTGTGCAACTGATATAGTACACTACTGTTTCACTTGCACAAACAAGACGTCTAGTATATAATAAGTTCATGGCCGGACCTATGTAATTGTCCCATTAGTCGATCAAATTCAATAGGAAAACCAGGATCGATTTTTATAAAACCCTGACAGGTGCAAAACCAACAAACATAGCGAATAAAAGTCACATCAAAAATAAAAATACCTAACAAAGATTTACATAAACTATTACATAAACGGGTAAACTTCAAAGATAAAAAAAATTATATAAAGAATAAAGATACATAGTATATAAATGATAGATGAAAAGCTTAGGTAATGATGAAAGATGATACCAAAACCTATAGCCTAGCATTAACGCAAACCATGCCCGCGTGAAGCAAATACAAACCTAACTACATTTAACGGTATTATATGAATACACTGTGTTTAGATTGTCAATTATTTTGTACACAAAATATTTGTCGAACATTTACGTTTCTTGTAAATCGTTCCTAGCACTATGAATTTTATTGATAGTAAATAGATGCTACTCTTTCTTATACCTACTTAAAAGTAAAGAGAACGGCACAGTGATTCATTTAATAACAGACAAACGAAATGTTCAACAGTTGAATAAATTTCATAAATATGTATAGTAATCGATTGTCGAAGCATTAGATAAAGTAAAACATGTGGATGCCATAAAACATTCAGCAACGGGTCGACGTGGCTTTCTCTGCTAAATTTGACTGTTGTTTTATAATGATAAAGTAAATTTGCAAATAAGTAGTCAACCATGAGGGTTTTTTTTCATTCCAACATTGTTAATAATTTATGACGATTACTCATCATGATCATGACTCTGTGCCAAAAAATGATTCTCACCGACGAGTTCATGTAGGAACAGTCGCAAAATTAGTTTTTTTTGTTCGTAGATAAACCGGTTTACGCCAGTTCCGGCCAGTGGACATTCTAACGTAGCTGGTAGTAGCGTACGGTACGCTTACCATGGGTTGGTAGTGACAGTACTCGCTAGCGACGTCGTAAACGAATTGTATGGTGAATTGTACAGCGCCTGTAGCGGTCACTTTTAGAACTAAAGATCGCTAGTGTGAGTCGAATAGGACATTAATTACCTATCGAAATCTAAGTTTTGTTGCTGTTGACATAGAACATCGGTACTATGAGTCGCAAATTTGACAAATGTCATTGAAAAATATAGGCTGTAGTTAACTCTTTTACTGGCAAATTGGAGCGTGTTTACTCGCCCTCGGCTGTAGTAACGTAATATACGATTTTTATAGCAACTCATGGTAGCGGTAAAGTACAAGACCGTGCCTTCTACTTGTACGTAAATGTATCATAGCGTGACTAAAAGAGTTATCTCTGGTTCAAAGGTAAAGAGCGACGCCGGCCCGTTGGTAATGTGTGTACTGACATAGCTTCGATCCGCAGGCGCGGCCGGTCCGGTAGCCGGGTGCTGCCGACGCGCTCCCGGAACGGGGAGCTCGATACTCCGCCCTGACACCACACGCACACATTAACATCACGTATACATACGCCGCACCACGACCAACGAACAAACACTAACACACAAACATTGTATTAAAAGTAAAAAAAATGCGTCTCGCATTTACATAAACTACAATTGACGCATTGAAGCGAACTGGTCGTATTTGATTTTGTTTTTTGCGTTCGTTCGCCGTCGATACACATTACAGCGGCACTTAACTTTAACTTCTATTACTAATGGAAAATAATTAAAAAATAAGCCAGCAAACAATATCACATAATTGAAAGTGCAGTCCGTGCATTATAATTGCATAATTTTATAATAAGCAGTGCAGTATACGCAATTCTCATTTACAACTCGGTCCGGTCCGCTCCAAGTCTGGAGGGTGATGGCTCGATACGCTTGGTGTTGTACAGCGGTGCGATCTCAAAGTTGCAAGAATAGTACTCGTAGGCAGCAAGTCGGAAAACAGCTGTGAACCCGGGTTCCACTAAATACATATTAATTCAAAAGTGATTCAGTATTATGACTGTCAATGTCGAAATTTTAGCTGTTACAATTAGTGTTTAGAGGGTTAAAATGATAAATGTGCAAGAAATATTAAAATGCCAATCTCCACACCGATTTTTAGTTATTAATTTGTACGGTTTACGTAACCTTCAGTTCGTCGAGCCAATAACAAAACCTGTGCGCGGATTATGCTATAAAATAAATCGAAAATGCAATATTGGACAATCCTAGAGAAAATAAACTTCGTATATTAGCGCACTAACGAGCGGAATGGTCATGGATTTCAAATGATTTCCTAACGGATAATAAATCTTATAACAAGTAAAAAATATCTATTCTTCTAAACGAGATAAATTGCCCAACTAGGTATAGTAATCGTGGTCGAGTATAAATATAAAAACTGTCAATATTCAAATAGAAATAGACAGAAATCTGATAACTTGACAAGTGCGCTTACAGAATTCAGTTTTAGGGGCCGAGTAATGTATTACTGTAATTTGACCATGTGGGCTAAACTCGACTTTTAAGTGTTTGCAGTAGAATGGTAGAGACAAATAGCATTCCGTAGAATAACACTACATATACATTAATATTTTTAATAGTGCTTCACTCAGTTCATGTAAAGATTATTATTTTTGCGACAGAATGCATTAAAATGACAAACGAGTAAGCGACAGACTAAAACAATATAACTACGACTCAGTTATGATTTTATCGCAAAGACTATTACAAATATGAATTCTGTTGATAATTTTAAACTAAATTTTATGTCGCCGGGACCACAAAAAACATTACTAGCAAATAAATAAATTCGCATTTACTTCATCACATCATCCGCTCAATGAGTGACATCACTATTTTCCCATCGCCAAAAACTGACATTGGACAAGCTGTCATTTTACTGCAAACAATAAAAAGTCCGAGCGAGGTGCCATTCGCTCGTTAGCCGCTCTAGGGGCTGCGCCGGGCCAGTACCTGGGCACTGCGGTTGAGGATGGAGGTGGAGTGGCGCCGCCGGGTGAGCGCGTCGTCCGCCGCGCCGCCCGCCATCTGAAGCCACCACACATCACTCCGCCGCTCTACCGGCCGCCAGCCACAGCCACCACTCGCTGGCGGCCACTACCGACACTCGGAACTGTCGCCTCCCTCGACAACGACCCTTCAATATAGCATTGAGCGCCGCGACCGCGAGGCATTTTGTTTTTGTCGGGATTCATTCTAGCTCTATCGGCCCTCCACCCGCTGTCTCCGATCGACTAGGCTTTTACACGGTTAGAGTTCGAGTTAATCTCATGCTGTCGGACCCAAACAGGAAATTAATGGCGTGCAAATTAAAGGAACGGTTTTAAAGAAAAATAACATCCATACGCGAGCGACATCCATCAAAATTCGTCACTATTCTAATGCGGTGTGCATGGACAGACATTACGAGTTGAGGGGATCACGGTATGATTTGATTATTTGGTGTGAGGGCGTGCGGTCGACGACGGCACATTATTTCACATACAATTTTCAATTTCATGTTTGAGTTTCCATTTAGTATTTCAATTGTGAATGTCATTAATTTTGAAGATCTAAGGTCTCGAGCTACTCGGGCAGACTTGTTACAAGGATATTTACAGGATATTAAAACAATTTAGTGCATTTCGATAACATCCATGCAGTGCCAATATCTACAAGTCTTACATACCAAGTGCAAATAAAATAGTCATGCTTAGACATACAAGTATGTACATTTTTACAACAATATCGTATACATTAACTTAGTCGTAATTATATACAAATAATACATTGATATATTTATAGTATCTGTATTGAAAAAAAAATTTGATACAAATAGTTGGAATCATAATAAAATGTATAGAAAATCTTTAACTTGATTTAGTCCTACCGTCTTCACCAAAGGACACGACAGCGATATCACAAGTGGTCAAAACAAATACAGAATTACCAACTAAAGTTATGCGCTTCGGCAATCTTCGGTTTCCGATTTACAACGAATATATTAAATATCATAAACTTCGGTAATCGGTCACCTTCGGAGCTCATGAGTTGCAAGCGACGTCTGTCAGATTGTGGAGAGGTTTCATTGGTTACATTTTTGTACTAAATTCGGAAACACGAAGATTGCCGAAGCTTAACTTCGACTGTCAGTCAATCTCTGCCAAATTTGTATTGCACGCATGTGACCCTGCCTCATCACTTTAATAAACGACTGGACTTAAGACTTTGGTTCTAAATGGCGACAAAGTGCTATCGGATTTTGAAAAGAGTAAATTACAGAAATGATGTAGAAATCTATTCCTATATTATTGTCCAGTTGGAACCGTACTTACCCTCTGCTTGTTCGGTCTTTTGACTTTATTGAAATAGGACTCGGTCATTTTCAGGAAGCCGTCGGTGAGCTGATCCAAGTCTTGCCTCGTGGGAGTAGGGTATATGTCGCAATGGGTGGTCTCGTCGTCTAAAATCTGCTTGGTGGCAGGGTTGTTCAAGGGCAGCAGTAGCGTGCGGAACCGCCAGTATTTCAGAGGCTTATTAAAAAAGAAAATTGGGTTGATGAGTCGTATCGTATAAAGCATTTTTTTCGATTTCTTATGTTTAATATTTTTATTTTTAATTAACATAAAACGGCAGCCTAATAAATATATTTGGCGACAATAGGAATCAATGTTTGCTTTTTTTACCTCAATTCTATTAATATTATAATAGGTGTCATTATCTAAGGATGTTTGTTATTCAACCGTGCATAAACGGCTTGACGGATTTGGATAAAATTTTGCAGACAGATAGATGAAAAATACATAGTTTCCTCGAGTTTTGGAAACAACTGGAGTTTTGGAGCAAGACAGCCTGTGTAATTACTGGCACAAGAGGTATTCCATCTTAGCCCTCTGGGTTGGCAACGCGTCTGCAATCTCTTTGGTGTTGCGGGTGTCTATAGGTGGTGATCACTTACCATCAGGTGACCCACTTGCTTGTTTGCCTTCCTATTTCATAAAAAAAACTTATTTTACACAGAAAGCATAGCTTTGTTTTCGCAGACGGTTGCTGGGCACCCTGAAAGTAGGTCACACGTCGCCGAAGTAACGTGCTAATTTTATTGTTTTTAAATATGTATGTTAGGTCTTTAAAGTATTTTTTCTATGGGCCTATGCAGCCTAAAATAAAGGGTTTTATTTATTTATTTATAACTAGTAAAGCATGCCGGCTTACCTCTACAAGAGCGAAGTCAGTGTCGCCCCTAGTGCAAATGTAATGGTCCATGTAATTCCAGTTGTAAGTCTCAAGCTTCTCAGTCGTGAAGGATACCCACGACACTTCGTACGTGTCGTGATTTGGCGCGTGGAAGCGGTAACGGTAGTGGATGTTAAAAGGCGGGTAAGGGTGTCTGAAAAAAAAAATGTTCCAAATTTAAATGCAATATTCGTAAAGCCTCGTCAAATGGACCATACCACCATAGACGGAAATATCTTTTGGGTTCGTGTTGCATAGATATGCTCAAAATCTGTATATAAAATTCAAAGTTCTGACTGACTGCTATATCAACCAACGCACAGTCCAAACCGCTGGACCTATAGATTTGAACGGTTATATAAACGCTGAACGATGCAAACTCCGTTTCAGTCGTACCGCTATTGTTAACGGAAGAGCTCCGAAACAAATTACTAAACTTAGCGTCATCTCGTGTCAAATAGCGCAACTCGTAAACTAGTGGCAAGTAATTAGAAAAATATTGTTTTTGTTTCAGTGAAACATTACTAGAACAGCTTGTACTCTATCAACTTTCTCGCTCGTCGCTCAGTCAGTCTCTTTCATACTTCGTTACACGCACATTGCAATAAAACCAGATTTCGCACAGAAAGGGATGCAGTGAGCAACCCAAACTCAAAATATTTATTTGCTTTCATAAAGAAACATATTACGAAACCCTGTAAGGGCACTGCAAAAGTATACATTATAAACTAAAGTTAAAATTAACTCAAAAACTTAACCGAAACATTATCATGAACATTAGCTATCGTGTCATATGTGTAACAGGATATACATTTTATTTTATTTAATAGGCATATGCTTAAACTAGGATAACAATAAATATCTATACATTTCTATTGCAGGCAAACTTACCTAAGTATCCATAGTGATACAAATACTATTTATCGTCAAAACATCAACAAAGCATTAACGTCATAATAGGCAAGCCGTTACTTACCTAGGACGATATCTCGTCACAGTGATGGTAGAACCAACGAGCGTCAGCTTGTGGAATATCCTGCCAATGGAGAGCAGGTACCGTTTGGTGGGCGCGGCGTTGGCGGGCTTGCTGCACTGCGGCGCGACTTTGGACGGCGGCGGCGCGGGCGTCGACGGGCAGTGCGCCTCGATCACGTCGTTCTCGCTCACTCCTACTATAAGTTGAAAGCCCTAGAAAGATAAAAAATTGGGTCGCTTACTACGTTATACAAGGTATGTTGGGTGAGCAATCCAACAGCGAAAGTGTGGTGAAGTCTGAAACTACAAAAGAGAGATTTTTTTAAGGAACTCTTTAATCGATTAAGAGTTGAGCCAAACTGCATTCAAAGATTAAAAATAAAGTGAAGCCCGTCATTCCTGAGAACGATCGTAAGATGATTGGGATGCTTGGATATGATTCTCACTGTTAGCGAGCCGTGGCTCCAAAAAGTGTATCTACAGTGTTAAAATAATTAAAATGTAAAAATTACACGGCATCTTGTATAAAAAAAAACTTTCGTGAGTTTCTTGTCGGCTTTTAAAATTTTTGACATTCATTAATTGCTTCTTGTAAATTATTTATCAATAAAGATATTTTGATTTTATTTTATACTTTTTGAGCGAGCACTACGTTTGTAAGTATGGGTTCATTGAGGACTGTAGAGGTCCACTAAAAAAGGATTTTTGTAAATCTCATCATCAAGGGATGGATGGAAATTTGTATGTAATTCAAAATATATGCGGACGAACTGATGGGCTAACGCTAATTAAAATAAAATTCATGAGTGTGAGAGAAATATAATGTCAACACATACCTGAGCTAGCCGTTGCGAAACGAGCTCCTTAAATACTTCCATTGTAGTTAACGGCTCCTTGTAAATCGCTCTGTTTTGTGCGAAGTCTGCATTCACGTCGTCCGGCAGCAGATTGTAATCCGACACTAGGTAGTCATTCTGTAGCGACCGCTTGTCCGGGAAGTAGTCAGTTGTTATGGGTAGGCAGGCCGGGATTGTTAAAGACTTCCAGTCCACGCCTGGTCAAAGTAAAATGCTATATCAAACGCAGGGTATTTTTTTTTTTAGTTATATTGGAAGTTGGAAACTGATGTCCTTGTTGGACCATCTGTAAGACTTTTTGGTAACAAAAAAGGACGTAACTGTTTATATTTTTGCATTCCGATGTTTTTTTTCAGTTAACGAATTAATACGAATATGCAGGCAATGTTCGACCGTCAATCAGTAACTTCCGAAAGCTGTCAGGTTTGCTTCTCTCGACGACAAAGCGTGAGAATGTACGAGCATGATATAATGTAGCTCCGGATCCTGCGTCACCTCGCGTTGCTATTCTACCTCGTTTACACTCGCGCTTGAATCGGTTTTTAGAGGCGAGTCAAAAAGCGCTAGGTGCAAGGTTAAGTAGAGGTGACACAGGGAGAAACCGAACAAAGACAAGAGAATAGCCGGAATTGAAACAAGTATTGCTTTGCATCACCTAACTTCGCCTTAACTCGACGCAAGCAAAGTAGCGAAAAGATCGCAAGTAAAAGACATGGTATAGTCGGCCTGACATTGGGTTTCACTTTCGTAATAATTCGGAAATCCGAGGATTGTCGAATCGGAATTGTGTTAGTTGCAATACTGTACGTTTTCTAATAGCTTTAACAACAGTAGAAGTAACATAAGTTAACTTCACAGCCATCAAGTACCAAAGACGGACCAAAACACGATGGACTAAATATCCGCTACTTTTAAAATAGTCAAACATTTCATTCAATATATGATAATGTTGACAAATCTTAATTATCTTAGTAATAATAAAACATGCTTTTTGAAAGCATAAGTATGTACAGGCAATACTGGCTTGTTAGTTACCGCTGTTAAAAAGCACAGAAAATGATAGCCGGTGACAAGGTGAAATTATTGAACCACTTGTAGAAACAACTTTCATACAAAATATATCTCATTTTATAAACTACCAACATGCAAATTTTTAGTTTCCGTAAAGGAGTCCAGTGATCCATGTGTTAAAAAAAGAGTGTGTGTGTAATTTCTATGCCTATTTTATATATCATATATAACATACTAATTATTTTCTAACGTTCTAAAAAGCAAAAAGTACTTTTTTATCATGTTTAAGAATTTCTATACTACTTGCGTCATATAAAGTCAGAGCCCCCAAAGCGTGTTTGAATGTCTACAACTCCCGTAGCATACTGCGCAACAAAACTTAACACCATTCTTGTATAACATATTTACAATATACCCATTACCTCTTCAGTACCGGATTAAGCCAGCGCGGGGCCTGTAGCAAATTCTGTCAAGGGGCCCTTGGTTTGCTTTTGGTCAAGTTTAGAGACAGGTCAGGTCAGACAGGCGTTGGAACGCGGGGCAGGTAGCATTTGCTACTCTTGCTACGTGGCTAATCCGGCACCGTACCTCTTTATTTTCTGTCTGTTCTCATCGTATCTTTGGTCGCTTGCTTCTAAGCCACGTAACGGCTTTTTATGCAGTTTTAACTGTCTCTTAGAGACTTCTGTACGGAAGGTTTTTATATACATTTCATCCTAACCCAGGCTAAGCTGGAGCTGGTCGCTAATTTAAATATAAACTTTAACGTCAAAAACGCATACAAAAGTTGTCACCCACACGCCAGGTCGCAATACAATACAATAACTCTTTATTGAACACCACAAAACACAAAAAGATACAATATAGAGACATAAGGCACACAATAGGCGGTCTTATCGCTAAAAGCGATCTATTCCAGACAACCGTTAGAAAAAGATATAATAATGTCAAACATATTTGCACGTAGGTCGCTTTTGCACTGTCTCATCGAACAATTATATGTGTCGGTGGCGTGACGGGCACGACAGCTCACGACACCATTAAGCGTTCTTGGCATTCAAAGGGTTAAGTGTAGTTGTAGGGTTATAGTACTTAAATTCAATGTATAGCAAATCTAAGTTCCTCATAACCATTTCAAGATGTGTACCTTAATGATTTACCATAATGTTTTGGCAGCTTTTCCATACTTTACAAGGTTACTGTAGTAAAAGCATACATAGTTGTGTCGTTAGTCTTGCCCTTTAACGTTTTTATTTATTTTAAGAACTCAAGCCAATCACTTTCAAAACCAGTTTTTTCGGAAAAGTAGATCAATTTAATGGTTTCTAAAACATTATTCCTTTTAAAACAAAGAAAAAATATTTATAGTGGCCACTTTAAATATTTTTTCTTTGCAACTATAATCATAGAATTTAATTTTTATTCATCAAATGTATGTATTTTTTAAATTGAATTTCATCGGTCGTTTTTTCCATACTTTCCGCGCGTAAGACTTGTCATTGACTTCCGATCATACTTTATCTGAAAACTATAGTTCGATCGCGTTGCCACAGTATGCTACAGGAGAAAATAAATAATATATCTAGGCAGCTACTCGATGCAAACATAAATGGGCTGGATATCAAACCTATGGCTCGGTTCGCTACGGCCCGCGTACATCCACCGCGGACGGTAAGTCAATGCGACGATGCCATGAAACATTAGAAATGAGGTGAACGATTAGTATAGACGTGAATTCACTTAGAAACTCACACAAGTCGAATATTAAAAAGGTCGGTCAACCCTTTAACTGTTTCTTGGTTTTTATTTACGATATAAACAATTCAATTGTAGCTTTATCAGCTCTTAACTAATGGGGTAAACCAAAAAACAGTGGTTACATAGTTGAGTTGAGTGAAACTGTACACCCAAATGGTTGAAAATGATGGGTTAGAATGATTTGATGGACATACCTTCAATATATTACAGAATTAATACAGACTAAAATGCACACTTGTATTTTCAACACAATAATTTAGATTATCTTTGATACAATTCATCGATTTGTATGACAATACTTATGAGTTTAATAATCGTTCACAAAAGGTCAAATACAACAAATCGATTAAACTGAAAATATTCAAAAGAAACAAGCAAGCTTACATTTAAAATACACCCACTCACTGACGCATTCCCTTGTTAAAAATAAAGAAACTAACCTGTCGTAAGGGCGGGCGTCCACTCCTGCTCTCCTGTTGCACCCCATAGTAACGCAAGAGAGGCGTTGTTGGTGGACGGTGGGCCTAATACAGTGCCGAGTATGTTTAATGCGCCTGAAGCACTTATCATGCGCTTGCGACTCGACATTATGTTACCTGTAACATTATAAAACAATGTTTTATTTAATTATTAAAACAGATATCCTTATTTTTTATTTGTGTTAATTAGGTACCGCAAATGGGACGGAACCCTTAAACATAACTATTTATGAATTATGAATCATTGGTCTTGCTGAAAAATATACAAATGGAAATTGAAACACTCACCATCAACCTGATACATAGGATGATTGTTATTAATCATCGGCGACCCATTCTCCTTTGGCAGATTATTTTCTCGGTGGCTCTCTCGGTGACTCTCTCGGTGGCTTTCTCTGTGGCTCTCTCGATGACTGTCACGATGATTGTCGGGTCTGGACGCCGGTTCGCCGGCCGGCCGCGCTTGGTAGTGATGCTGTTGGATCAACACTCCAGTGGGACCTAGCGTTCAATGGGGTTATGTACAGTTCGATCATCATCATCATCATCTATAGCAGCGTTTCTTAACGTTTTTTGTCTACGGACCCCTTAGAAAATCAAGCACAATTTTTTGGACCCCTTTAATAAAAAAAGCAGCAATAAATTTCAGACAATTACAAATTACAAAAAAAAATGCGTGCTTAGCAATTGGAAGACTTTTGGCGGCACTTATTTGTGTTTGTTAAATGGTCCATAGATAAGACTGCGGACCCCCATACATATGCTCGCGGACCCCCAGGGGTCCGCGGACCACAGGTTAAGAAACACGGATCTATAGTATGCACTATGAAGTTGATATATCTATCGTCCCTTTCGAGCATAGACAATTTCTCTCTATGCCCTCTTCAATGGTCGGCTAAGTTTGTTGCTAATTTGTATGTAATGTGGTGGTCGGAGGATATTTGCGAGTAGGACAGTTAGAGTTAGAGGGATACTGGCCAGAGGGCCCCTGAGCTTGAGGGCCCTGTGGTACACCGCACCATATATTTAGCCCCTGGGTGGCTACGCCACTGCCATTGGGTCATTTTGCGGTCCGCAAATTGCGGAGATCAATAAAGGCTCGACCTCTACTACTTTACTTAGGTCTTGTACCTACCTTTAGGGAATATATGGGTCCACCGCCTCCTGTTGCTGGTCAGTTTGACAGTGACATGTGAGGGGTCGAAAGGGTTGATGAGAGCCCTGCCTGTCCGCATGACAGGCTTGTGCGTGGATATAGAGCTCCGAGGGGAGAGGCGAGCGCCGCCCGGCGAGTCCGGAGAGTCGAAACTGGAATCTGAGCAACGTTTGGCTGAAAATTGAGGTTGGTTACTGCGTAAAAACAGGTTAATATTACAATCCTGGGGGCCTAACACGCTAGCTTTTATCGATGACATAAAGCATTTATCCCGTTCTAACCAGTATGCGTGTACGAAAGGGACGAATGCTTTATGTCAGCGATAAACGCTAGTGTGCTAGAGGGGCTGATTCTTATTGTATAGGATGCATTTTTTTTTAACACGCCAGCTATGCAGCTATTTTTGTATGTAGCGTGCGTAGCTTGCGCCGCAATGGGGTTTCGGTCTTAAGACATACTCTAAGGGAAAAAGCTTATACATATTATATTTTTACTTAATAATATGAACAGTATTGTTTAGGCGTAGCAGAGTCAAAGAACAGTAACATATAATACGATTTTGTATTTCGTGTTTTTGTTTGCTAAATTATGCAATACTTACTGACTATAAAATATAAAATTGAATAGAAGCTGTTAGTTTTCACAGAACTCTAATAGACATTCGAAAATGATGGCTGTTTAATATTTTATAACTGTACATACTTCCTGTAGACAAGATGTCGCCGAGACTGTGATGAATGTCAGGATCTGACATTTTCCTGTGGTGTGTGATGGAGGCAGGCGGACTCCGCCTCAGTCCTTCAAGCCCTGCCACCGATGTCTTTTTGGTTCGAGCAACTCTTTGTACACTGGAACCAAACGGAAATTATAACAACCTAGGTCATTAAGGGTCTAATTATGTATAAGAGCATGGGTGATTATATTTGATTGTTTTTTTTTTTGACAAATAGATAGGGTAAACATTCCTTTTTCCTGTCTCAAAAATAAAAAAAACATTCTACTTGAGCGCATAAGGAAGTACTTTTTGTATTGGTTTTTGTAAAAAAGGGAAAAAAATAATGCGAAAGATACAAGCCGACGATACAACGATGATCGAGGACAGACAGGAACGAATACCGACTTTGTTTTGTATGTAAAGATAAAGATTAGATTATAGCTTACCAAGTACTATGAGCCGGGGGTAGCTGAAATACTTGCGCGTCATACGCGTCGTAGTCAAATATGGAGTTGTGCATATACTCGTCCTCCTTCAGCAACTTCCCTTTTCTCTCATCTTCATACATCTTCTTTAGAGGCTCCTGGCTCTTCCGTGGCGGCAGCTTAATCCTCGGTATGAAGTTCGAGTATGCAACCTTCTTATTCGTAGAGTAAAATGATAGGTTAATCCAATGGGGCATAGAGTAGTCGTCTATGGAGTTGAGATTGTTGTCCTTGTTGTGGAATTTCAGTAATGGCACAGCATGAAGAGGCTGTTCGCCGACGCAAACCAAGTCACTGCCTACCCCGTTGTCTATGATGCGTTGCTTGGTCACGTTGGTCAGTTCTCTGTCGACCTCGAACACCCCCACTCCGGGTGTTATGACCACACTCAGCTGCCCGGTACGATCGAAACATCGGTCTAGGTAGTGCTTTTCGAATACTGAAAAAAAATATAATACAATAACTCGTTATTAATCATCACAAAAAAATTTAAAAGGTAAAATACGGTATTTTGCTCACAATTCGAATGGCATAAAAGTGCAAAATTGTTGTAAACAATTATTAAAAATATAGTTATATCCAAAGAAGCAGTTAAAAATGTAATATTTTTGAAGTTACGATACAAAGTTACAAAAATTCGAAGAAAAAAGTTTTTTTTTTCGAAATATGCTCATTCGAATCCAGATAAAAAATGTAGAAAAATTTATTATGAGACTTATTAGTTACAAGCTGACAGTATTAAAATAAACACGATTTAGTATTGGCTCCATACAAATCAAGAGTTTGACATTATAATCGCTGCATGCAGCGCGATAGAGCGTTTTCGCGACGCACACCCTTTGTCATTTAATTACTCGTGATATTTTGAAAAATAATAATTGTAGAAGAAAACTAGAAACACATTTTTTCTTCTTTTAACAAATGCTATCAATTTCGGAAATAAAAACAAGCTATGAGATGAATCTAGTATGAACCGTAAAATGGAGTCTTTCTTTATCAATATTTATTATTCCTTTCGCCAATAAGCACATATAGAGGATAATAACTTCGTAAACATTTGATTACATCTGTAAATAGTTCATAAGTATCAACCAACGTATCAATCTATCTGTGCAAAGTCAAATAGAATGTAGATATGCTGGACGGAACAATACAATGCAATGCAATGTTTAATGAGAAAGAAAACTACACTTTTCAGAATAAATGTTGACTGGAGAAAAAAGAAAAAAGAAAGCGGCAAAAAAATATATGCAAAAAATCTAAAAATAAAGGATTAGTGGTTTTTTAAGATTAATAACGATATCAACATTATACAAGCGATTGATTGTTGGTGTTTTTGTTCACTGTAAATGGATTAATTTTGGATTCACCATTTATTTAAAAAAAAAATTGTTCTACAAGAATTAAAACATGAATAGTTTTTGTTTTGCTCTATTGCAATACAAAAAAATATACAAGCTCAATAAATTATACTACAAACTCCAATGTATAACATCAATGAATAAAATCCGGCGATGTGTGAGTCACGCTTCCATTGTGTGGCGATACGGAACCCTCAGTGCGCGAGTCTGACTCGCACCTGGCCAGCATTTCTTACCATTCAAGCTCATGTTAAGAACTTCCAGAAAGTTCCCCTGGGCTGCTGTGGAGTTGATTGCAGTTGGTATCTCAATGTTCGGCCTCTCGTGGTACTGGAGAACTATTTTCTGGTAGTCCGTAAATAACCTCCGTAACTGAAGGAGCACATTGGACCAGTCTTCATATCGTTCATTTTGTACTGCCACTCTGTTCGAGAAAAAAATGTTTTAGTACTTATTTTTTGCGTCTCTGACCTGATCTAGAGACCGAGGTGTGAGTGACCAAGGCTGACGACAGACTAGTGATTGCCAAGTGCAGCAGTGGCCACTTGCCATCAGTAGTCTTACATGCTCGTTTGCCTTTTCTATAAAAAAACTTAAAGACTCACAAGGAAATTCATGACGTTTATCAAAACGAAAAATACTTTCAGTCATACCGGCAGGGATCGAAACCGTATATTATGACTGAGAAGTATGTTTACCTCTATACTCTCTTAAATCGTCAATAAGCCGCCTCTTTATCTAAAGGACCATTTACATGGTACAAGTTCTCGCATGCGAGTTTGATTACATTGCGGGCTACCGAGGTACGATGTGACCGATCGATTGATCGAGCCGCGCAATGTAATGCAACTCGCATACGATTGCTCCATGTAAATGGCCCCTAATGCAAGCGATCAAGTTTTGTGAACATGCGAGCAAGACGAACCTTGGTGTAGGTAGGGGGTACACACATTGCCCGCAATGGCATGAGATCTGGTTTTGAATCCTTGCTATCACAAACTAAAAAAAACTGTTTTATATGCATCAGCGGTAAAAAAGCGTGAGGCTCGCCTGATGATTTCTAGTAGGTACTTTGGGTGTCATAAACCTATACTATAGTAAGCAACTTTGTTACCTATAAAAGTCTTCATAAAATCTGCCTCTGTAATCTTTCTGTAAGCACTCCTTCATGTGTTGCGGGAACTCTTCCAAAGACTTAGCTTTGTAAAATGTTCTTGAAAATAGCACTATGGTCACTTCATGGTTGCTGCCGTTTTTCTGTAACACATTTAAGTCAAATACATATAAACATGTGAAAGATGAGCTATCAACATGAGAACAACTATTTAGAATGTGCTTGCCTTCTTGCTAACGACTTTGCTAACATTCTGATTGGTGGATTCTTGTCATATCTATGACATATTAATTGAACAATAAGCCATTAAAAGGTACATAATGATGACTTACCTTCCATTTAGTAAAAAGCTCTGCAAGAAAACCATTTACTGCCTTCTCAAAGTACAAATCTCCATGTATGTCAAAGTCCCACATTTCTGATGACATTTGGATGAACAAATACACCATTGACGTTGAAGATCTGAAGACAATTTTGGTGTCCTCAGTGATGACACCGCAGGCTACTCTGTCACCTTGGGACCACATCTCGTACACTTGACATCTGATGGCACCACCGCAGTACTCGATCTTTTTGTTGAGGTAGACGCAAGTGCTGACCTAAAGGAGTTTGAAACAAAATATCTTTGTAGAATAACTGTTTATTGTAAATCATTCATAGAGAAAAAACTTCCAAAACCAAAAAGTTGAATAGGGTTAAGGCAGTTACTTACACTGTTTTTACGAATACTATATTAGAATGGTTTTAGCAGGAGGGATGAAGAATTTGATACCAAATGATCCAGCAGATTATTTCCATACTCTGCTTTTGCCACTAGTTTTGGAGGTGCGGTCTTAAGCAAAAACTAGTAAGCATAAACATGAAAAATTTCTTATTCTAGTTCTTACTAGGTGATTTTTGAGTCTCCACATTTCTGATCGGCCCATGTACTGGTCTTTGAAGGTGAGTTCAACCGAGTCAAGCGCCACATCAGCAACATTGACTATGTTCACGTAGACATCAGCAAATGTCCGTAGCTGAAACGTGGCAGCAATACTTTGCTCCACGCTAATGGTATCTGTAATAACATATATTTCAATTAAGTAAGAGTTTCTGTTGAGTTCAGGGTTCGAAATTATCAAGATAATAACGAGCCGTATAATTATCGGATAATTATCCGATAATCATCGGATAATTATCCGATAATTATCACCATTATTAAAATATCATTTGTTAAATTGTTTCATAAGAAATATCGATGGTTTATTGTCTCAAAACAAACAAAAATAACATTCGAGTTCACTTGGCTTTACGTAACACCAACTGACATTTTTTGTGAATTGGGGGAATTCCCGTGTCGCGACTAGACGTGCGTTCGGATACACGCAACAAGTGCGGAAATACACGTTTGGATACTTAGAATATAGTTCTATTTCACGGGCGCAATTTTTTGTTATTATCAATTGATAATTATCAACCTGTTATTATCATGATAATTATCATGATAATTATCGTGATAATTATCGTGATAATTATCATTGATAATTATCCTTTCGAACCCTGGTTGAGTTTATGTTGGTCACCTGACAAAGACCATACTCAACCAATTAATTTTTAATGAGATAAATTTTATGCAGAATTATAACAATGTCAAATTACAAATGACTATCAAACAAAAATATCAAGATCAAAGTATTAAGTTGTTAATTATTATATGCATTACTGAGGTGCGTTACCAATGTTTGGTTGAACTCAGGGTCGCAAGGTAACATAGTTCAAATGGCAGAAGTTGCCATGTACAATGAGTTTTTTTGACTTAAGCATTACCTTACTATTGAAAGTAACTAAGAAAACACCCTTATGGTAAGGGAAAACATCATAAGTGAGCCTGGACATTAATTTAGGGCCAGGCCACACCAGTTGTGTACACATCTCATATGCGACCAGTGTGGTTCGGGCTTTAAGAATGATCTCAACAGCCTTGTTTCCCTAGCACAAGGGTTACAGAGGTCAGGTCAGGCGGCAGTCACTCCAATATAATGTGATCTGCCAAATCTGAGATCATGGTCATTGCATACCCTGAATGTATAATGAGGAGAAAGGAGGAGAAAGTTCTAAGAGGATTAAATAAATAAATAAATATCTTAGGACAATTCACACCAATTGACCTAGTTCTAAGTAAACCTTGTGTTATGGGTACTAGACAACGGATATACATACTTAAATAGATAAATACGTACTTCAATACAAATAACATCCAAGACTCGGGTACAAATATTCATATTCATTATACAAACATTTGGCCTTCCCGGGAATCGAACCCGGAACCTTTAGCTTCATAGTCAGGGTCACTAACCACTAGCCTATCCGGTCGTCTATTATGACTGTAAATTAAATAGATTATGATAGGTTGCTATACCTCTTCCTCTTCCAGGTACATCCACCTTTGTGACCTGTAGTAATAGTCTTGGGTAGTCATTTTCAGGGTGATAGATCTCTACTATATCTTTTTCTTTCAGTCCGGGATAATCCTTTAGATTAATTATCAGGTCCACAGCTGTAAATAAAACGTGTTTTTTTATTATAACAGAAAATCACATGTGGAGATTTTTATTTTAAAACTACCTCTTTTTTTGCGCTTCCCAAGCAATGCCCTGGTAGGTAGAGTGTGTACTTTTATTTCTTAATTACAAGGTTTTTGAGTAGGGCTTTAACTAACGTGACCATACGTCCCGGTTTGGGCGGGACAGTCCCGGTTTCAGGCAGTCTGTCCCGGTGTCCCCAACGAAGCCAACATAGTCCCGGTTTTGCAAGCAGACCCAACAATAGTTTAAAATTTATTTTTCCACTCAAAATGCGTGGCCCGAGACGCCACTACTGGGGGCTTAGTAAGTCATGCCAACTTAAATATTTTGTGTTTAGAGCGTTGATTATTTTGTGTTACTCCATCTTCTATAATAAAATACTTGTAAAACACTAAAAACTTTTTTTATTACATATTTCCGCAGATGAGTCCCGGTCTGACAAAATAAATAAATGGTCACGTTAGTTTTAACGAAACTATTATTTTTTGTGAAACCGTTCCACTATACATGTAGGTATTGCTTCATTAATTAGTTAATTACACGACCTACAGGCATTCCAAGATGAGCGTTTAACGTCGTTAACACTATGATGGTCTGTGTAATTTGTTATCAGTAGTAAACAAAATTAATAATAATTCTTTAAATATCAAGGAATACTCACGACTGAAGCTGCTTTGATGAACTATAAGTTTCAACGCCTTCATGGCTCAATGCTATTAACATGCCATATTATTGGAATTAAGGATATTTCAAATTAACACTCACGCCATTAAGCTTAAGAAGCAAAATAATCTAAGTAATAAGTAGTCAGAAAGTAATTTACTTCATAACATAGAGGCGTTCGTTAAAGTAACTATTTTTTACAGATGCACCATAGTGCCAGTAAAGTAGAAGACACCATCAGACTGGAGAACTCGTTTTGAAAAAAAAAAAGATTAACAATGTATGAAACACAACCAAATTTGTACACAATTTGTAATGACAATTTGCTTATGTTTCATATATTTAGAAATTATCTTTGAACAACCAACCAACACTGTAGTTACTGACAGGATATACCTGGATATACATATTAGTAATCTGTGGCTCACACCGCTCACGTTTTCGGACCGAATCGCACTCATAAGACTATCGTAACGTCATTGACGTCGTTATGGATTTAGCTTGCATCGCTAACACTGTCAGGCGAAAACAATTTGAACAATGGATTGATGATTAATAAAATATATGACATTAAATGTTGTACATTTTATTAACTTTTCCAACTATTACATTCAAGGAAGATCAGCGTAAAATGAAATTACTAAGCTTGTTTTAAGATTTTGTCCATTTTCTCTTTTCTGTCAATGTCAGACTGTCAGTAAAGTAATGTCAGTATGAAAAAGTACAAATAGGTATGTTTTCAAAAGACACTTGGAGTTGTTGGCAGCAAATAATGAACTGCTGTGTTAGCTGTTTTACTTTAAAAATATCTGCGTGGGAAATGTGCGATGTGTTGAAATTTCAATAATATAATTATACACATTATGGCGGTGTCACCAGAGTTCCGAGGGTTTGTGAGCAGCTTGGCCGTAGTGACAACTGTTTTACAGTTTTTGTCAGGAATGTAAGTCTTTTTGGAATGTTTCCGTTTCCCAAGGTTGTTTCCTGAATTAACTTTGCTCGTATTTTTTTTAAGTGTACCATTGTTTTTTTCAGTCTTGTTTGCAAGCAGTATGTAGTGAATAGAACGACGGCGGAAGCTTCCCCGTTGCCGTTTATCGCTGGCATTTTATCGTGAGTTATGAATGAAAATCGTTAATACTTTTAACTATGTGGTTAATTTCTATGAAATAGTAAACAGCACTATTCTGTTACAGAACCGGGTTGTGGTTAATGTATGGTGTTTCAAAACATGACAACATAATAGTTACAGTGAACGCTATTGGTATAACTCTTATGACAGCATACACTGTAGTGTTTTACATGTTTACCTATAAAAAATCTAGTACATTGAGGCAGATATTGTTTACTGCGGGTTGCTTATTTTTCACTGTGGGATATTTAAGAGTAGAAGAGGACCATGAAGTTCTTCTGAGTCGACTGGGTAAGGTTTTATTATATTTATTTTTAATTATTCATCTCGGTGATATCTATATCTCAGGTTAAATTTATAATTCAGTGGAATTCTGAAGTTTCTTGGTATTATTTCTAGGTATTTAAAAAAAAATTTTTTGAAGTATTTTATCAACACACAATTTATTTCGTAATTGTTATTCCATTATTTAAAATTTTACAAAAATAGACCGCAAAACGTCAGCTATCAACTGTCATTTTCCCATCAAACTATACACAATTATTGTATGCTATGTCATTCGGCTTCTTATTTTAATTCTAGAATAAGCTTGCACTTCTTTGTCCGTGATATTTTTGCAGTTTTAGTTGATTTTATTGCTGCTAGTCCATAGGTTTGGTTTTTATTACGTTTCTGTTTTCTGCCAATAATTTGTACAGTAGAAAAAATGTTTATCATCCCTGAAACGTCTAATATTGATAGGTGTCAGAATTCCAGGGAATTAGTAAGGCGAGTGTAGACACGCGGTAGGTAGTCAGACCTTAGGCTACAATATATTATCCAAAGTTATAAAAAGAAATGATATTTTATGTTGTTGTAAATAAATTTCAGGACTGACCATTGAACTTGGCATCCATTTAGATCTCACTTCTTTTGTTGTGGAAGTCAACAACCAAGGCATGTATCATAATATTGAACTTGGCTCTCATTTCATATTTATGTTTTTGATGGTATATAGTTTACATGCAGTACCTGAGCAACCAATGAATTCTTCAGAAGTGAGACCTAGGTAGATAAATTGTTTGCCGCAGCTAAACCTTGTATTTTTAATTTCATCTAAATCATTAGAATCATTTTCATTAATGTGATTGAAAACACTTAAACTCATCAGTACCCACACTCTTTGTCAAATCATTCCTGCACCTAAAACCCAGAGGGTAAGATGCTCATCAATTAAAAAATACAATATAGAAATACAATAATAAAAATAAACATTATCTACTCCATTTTGTTAGTGTCACTACTGCCACGTTTCAAAAGAGATTACTTTAATGAGGATGTTTATAGATAATAAACTATTGTACACTTGCCCAATTTCCTGTACAAATCACACCCAGATTAAGTTTCAGATTGTACAAGTGGAAGTTTCTTGTCAGTAATCTCTGTAAACTTGTAAAAGTTCTAAACCTGTTTGAATGTTTAGTAGGTAATTCAACTATTATTCTTATTTCCCACAAGGGGCAAATAAATATTCGCTCCTTGTGGGAATCAAACCCACACCCTCTAGCTTCGTAGACTAGTCTGTCCTGTCGCCAATCGTATAATTCGTAATCATTCGCACAAGCGCAACTCAATTATAGAAGCGGCGCGCCGATGTACGCTTAGCGATTATTTTAAGTATTTGATGTCCAACTACTGGATTTAAGCAATGTATTTACCGTAAAGGGCCATTTAAATCATGCGAGTTGCATTACATTGCGGGCTACCGAGGCATAATGTGATCGATTGATTGATCGAACCGCGCAATGTAATACAACTCGCATACGAGAACTCACTTCATGTAAATGGCCCCCAATTTTAACTTCCTATGGATATAGCGTATGAAGACTGTCCACGCTGAGGGACAGTTAAATTTGATCTATAAAAAGTATAAATCAAGAGAAATGTTTTTATTTATATTACTACCTATTTATTTTATTTTCGTCCGTCCTTTGTAACACTTGCTGCCTAAATTATTTTAGACTAACTAAAATTGTATTTAAAAAAAATTACCGTACCTACTTACTGCAGTAAGTAGGTACGGTAATTTTTTTAAAATACGATTTTCCTCTTTTGGCCCCGAAATTATTTGTTACTTTCAGGCCTCTATTTCTTTTGAAAGAAACTACAGGTCTCTGACAGACATCGTTGCCTCAGAAGTAAATTGCCGTTTAAACCCTTCATGTACGGTACCCTAAAATTGCAATACTCGATATCAGAAATTTAATTTGCTCAATATTTCGTTATCTTCAGTTTATTATCTTTTTTGTGAACGTGGCATAAATGACGCTTTAGTTTAATATAATAGATAAAAAGAGCATAATTAGAAGTTAACCCAGTAAATAATAATGTCGTCACAGGATAATGTATTTTACGCGTACTTGTATTAACAAGAAATTTGCGGAATTTTGCCAACGATAATTCCGAAACAACACGGCAACGTTTTCTCCGCCTTCGTTTCAGTTTTCTAATATTGCTCGTTAGTTTATGTAAAATATAAATACGAGAATTGTTGTATTGTTTAAAAAATGGAATACTGCAAAGTGCAAAATTGGAACGTGATATAAAAATAAAAGGAGACTGAATCAGAATTATCATAGGATGGTTAGACTAAATTGAGAAAAAGAGTCGACGCTAGAAGTTTCCATGTTAACAGATGTGACCAAAATTATTATGCTTTATAGGTATTATAAGTGTCTTTATCTTTAGATAAATACAGTGCAATGCACTGGCATTTGCAACACTTTCAAGTGAAAAAACTGCTTTTGCTACAAATTCAGCATCTAGTGCCAAATGTCGACTCCATATCTCGCTCTAGTCTTACCATGCTATGAAAACTCTGATACTTGGTAACTAACATTTATTTAAACTTTATTGTATAAATAACAAAAGTCGGAATTATTGCCTTAAATAGATTCAGGCGAGACTTTGCATGAAAAATACATATAGGTATTGCAACACTGGTTATACAAGGTAGCAATGTAATTTGTTCTATTTACCTACCATTTGGGCAACATGGGGAGAGCTGCTGTCAAAGTAGCTATTTGTTGCACAATACGTTTCATTTTGCATTGCATACTTTGGCGTAAATGCCTTCAAGTTCATTTCTCAACTATACCATATAACATAACATACGAGTAACATCCATACCACTACGAAATCAAACTAACGAACATAGTAGGTAATTTCCACGGTTAATTATGTGCTTCATATCGTGGTTTTGCGGAACTAATGAGACTGATATGAGACTGCGATCACTGCTTTAATGTTTTCACGAACGCCTTTTATTTTTATTTTTTTGTAACCGAAATTTCTTTCGATTTTTTTAAAATGTTTTTTTTTTTTACATTCAAATTATTAAATTAAAATTGTAATGACAACACAAAGAAAAATTAGGGCAATGGCAGGACTTGAACCTGCAACATCAGCCTTTTATTTTTTACCCAACTGCCGCCAGATGAAAACGATCCTCTCTGATTACGTTTTTCGAGTGAATATTTATCTACCTATGTGTATTTCTTTGGTAGGCTCCATAGGCTAAACGGTTACATTCTTTTGCTACCATTTTTAGGGTTTCGTACCTCAAAAGGAAAAAAGAAACCCTTATAGGATCACCTTGTTGTCGGTCTGTCTGTCAAGACCATTTTCCTTAAGAACGCGTATGTAGGTATGTAGGAGGTATTGAGCTAAAATTAATATCAAATACTCCGGTCTGCAACTCTGCAGTCCCTTAGAGCCGTGAAAAAATTAAACTTCTAAGTAAACTCAATCAAAAGATACGGCCGTTTTTGCCACACTTTTTTTTGTTTAACAGGTATGTCTGCGTGTGTACTCACATTGGTGGCGATAGCGGCGCCGATGAGCAAGTTGCTCTACGTGCTGCGAGTGAGGTGTACGGAATGCCTTCCGTTCCCCATGATCCTCATGTCATTCGTCGTATCTTCTCTTTGGTTCTTTTACGGCCTAATAGAAGAAGATACATTTTTGACGGTAATTACAGTTCTCTTCGTTTATTTATCTTATCAAGCATTTGGTCCTCCAAACGGGAGCCCTTTGCTTCGCATAAAACTGTTTGCTCTAATGTCATGTTGTGTCGAACATTGACTGCCATATTTATTCTCCAGAAAAAAAAATGCGTCTGTGTTTTAATAGCTGTAGAGACACATTGTAGCCAGTTGATAGTTGCAGTTGAGCGGGGCCGGAGCGCCCGGTATAGTACCACTATTTTACACAATATCGACGTAAAGTAGTAGCTTGCTACTACATTTCGTACGGTTAGTGAGAGATCTGGAAGCTAATAAGAGGGAACCTAAAGGCGGGTAACGTATCAGCGATTCTCTGGGGATCGCAGGTTCCCATTAGCGGTGGGGATTACTTCCCATCAGGTGACCCGCGTGCTTGTTTTCCGACCTATTCCATGAAAAAGTCAACCGCATAATTTTCTGATCAACTAATTTGGTCCGGATACATTAGATAACAACTTGACTGCTATAGAGATACTGTCATTACCACTCTTCGTCTATATTGCGGGTGTGTACCTACATTAAAGGCCGAGCCACATCGGTTGCGTATGCAGGAACGCTCCGGAGACACATGCCGGTTGCAATGTATGGAATTATATGGTGAGATTCCACATCGCTTGCGTTGCGTGTACGTAACGCAGCCTAGCTATGCAGCTCGGTCACACTAGATGCGTAAACACGTATCCGGTTTGGCTCGCTCTTCGAGTTCAAAAGTAGATAACAACACATATGTCTACTCGACACAGTCGATGAGGTCAAAACGATATACACACGACTATTGTCAAAAGAGTTCTTACTCTAAAGTTCTACAAAAGCACTTGCTTGCGTAGATCTTTTTGACCTTTTCGAGTGTGCCACCTCCGTTAAAAACCCAAATAAATAATGTCAATTCCATGAAACTGCGGCTATTAAAGGTACATTTTGCTTCATTGTTTCAGATACCTAATATAATTGGCGCGGGGCTCGCGTTACTGCAACTGTCCCTGTTCCTTGTTTTTCCAAGAACACCGCGATCTCCACTCCTCTCTAAGAGTTTGCAAGCGTAGGTAGACCAAGTTATTAAGCTAGTACTAAGAAGTACATTGTAGTACAGGCGAGAAAGTAAGCAGTGGATCGACGAAGTTGAGACACTCTGAGATTGGAGCCATCTATTGCACTTTCAGCCAAGACATTGTATCAAACCGTGATAAGAATACAATTTTATTGGACGGTAACGTCAGCACACTGTCATTTCATAGATATAGGAATGAAGCTTGACGCTAGTCTATAAAATGACAGCGTGCTGACGTTACCCTCTAATTGTATTCTAATCACGGTTTGATAATACATAGTGCGTTATTTGGTTTAATTGTATTTTAATTTAGATAGTTATTTATTCACTTGGATCGTACTGTGATCTACCTGGATAGACTCGCATAGCGTAAGCTAGACCTTTAGTGATCATGATCGATACCGGTACATTAAGTGTCATTCAATCGACTCTAACTTGACCGAACTTGAAGTGGAATCTATCTCTATGTTATGCCACTAGTTAGAGAGATACGCAGAAAGGTATATTTAACTTCGGCGGTCATAAAGGCTGGGTCCTGAAATTCGCTACTTGCTCCTTTTAGATTATATTGAGATTTTATATTAAACTACCAGCGGCCCTAACATGACAGCCCAGGCTTAGTTTAACCGCTCCCTGTGTCTCTGTCTAACTAGTGTCATAAGAAAGGGACGCAGATAGAGATAAACTAAACTTTGTCAGTCATAGTAGGGCCACTGGTGTGCCATTACTATGTGTTGCAATTTTTTCTGCTTTTAACTGATATACATATAAGTCAGTTCGCCTTATTCACCGAACATTAAACAAATGACAAATGAAAACGATTGTATTTATAAAAAAACATTCACGTGTATAATCAGACCGCCATCGGAATGGGAATGATCTCAAATATCAATTTTACTCAAATCTTTGAAATTACAGTTGTTAATGGTAGGGTGTGCAGATAAATGTAAATACTTTTTTCGGTACCATGACAATAAAATATAAACAAAGGGCAAATAATATTAATTTTTGAATTAAATTATCTGTCTGTCAAGACCGTTTTTCTCAAGAACGCGTGGAGGTATTAGGTTGAAATTAATATCAAATACTCAGGTCTGCATTCCCTTAGGGCCATAAAAAAATTCAAATTTCTAAGTCAACGCAACCAAAAGATACGGCTGTTTATGCCGCTTATTTCATACTTATAGGGTACTTCCCGTTGACCTAGAACCATGAGATTTGACAAAAAGCGAGGTCTCACATTGTAAATAAAGGAAAAAAGCCGAAAGCCGTAAATTTGTTGTTACATCTCATAAAAATATATTAATATGTTGCATTATAGCGACTCATAGCGCCCTCTAATTTAGAAGTATTAGAACGAAGGAAACCAACGACATACGTTAGCTCAAATAGGGCGCACAGATGGCGCTGTCTCTCGGGGTAACGAGGTAACGCTGTGCCTTCGTGCAATCCATTAGACATCAGCCTACCTTTTTTTTAAGACTCCTAATCTCCGGTAAACTGATAAGACCGTCTTAGGCTACCACCACAAGTCCATTGAAAGAAATGTTACATGGATCTGATTCGGACGCCATTTTAGACGGCGCTGTTTCAGAGCGGTGTTATTTCGAACCAGTGAGTGGGGTTGTACGGAACCCTCGTTGCGCGAGTCCCGACTTTTTTTAGTAATACTAAAAAAATGGTGATCAAAATAGTGACTCATTTATATTTATTTATTTATTTATATATATATTTATTTAAATCGGAAAATAAAATTATAAGAAGGCATCTGTACTCAAGAACATGAAGAAATTATTCCTTAATTCGATATGTATAAATAAATCATTGATATGCACTGTTGTATTTACGGTACGGAAATTCCCACTCTGATTGCGATCGGATGATACGAAAGAAAGCTCATACGATTTTTACGTGAACGACGAACATGCTATGTAGGTACCTACTTAAATATGGCCGAAACAAAAACAAAAAACAAACAGCTTGCTTCCGCCAATTTCGACTAAACCAGCGGCTCTAAAATGACTAATACAAGGATAAACAAACTGGAACAAATTACCTTGCTACTTCGCGAAACCAGTGCCGGGCTCAGTGGTGGTGGTGTGTAGTTGAGTCTGTGTGGTATATGTTGTTTCGTGTGGAAGCGGAGGAGGGTGGGTTTTTGCATGAACATATATGTGTCGCACAGACGCAGCTATTTTGCATGAACCCGGCACTGGTTTCGCGGAGGAGCAAGGTAATTTGTTCTAGTTTGTTGATATGGACCTCCGCAAAGTAACGCCTGAATCTATTAATTAATACAAGGATAATTTATACCTCAGTGCAGCTGTATCCAACTAGGGTCTTAAGGGAGGGATGCAGGAAGGGGGATAACTTATACTTGGCCGGTCATATTAAAGTGGGGTATCAGTTGAACTGAATGGAAAAGGCAAACATAATATAAAGGTATTTGAACTTGGTGGAATAGAAGCGGAAATCGAAGTGGAGTCCTATCCTTAAAATTGTATTACTAAATATATTAAATTAAATTATCATTAAATTTATTAATGACTAGGTACTCTTATGTGGTGCTAATATTTTTAGCAAATATGTCTTATTTATTAATTTTTAGAAAAGGATATTTTACGAAATCTGGGCTTGCCCATGACATATGTAATCGTAGATCTAACTTTTAGCTTGTCATAATTGTTTATAAATTATTTGTCATCAACTCCTTTAAAGGTTGTTTCATATATAATTTATGCTAGGCAAGGTACCCGAGAAGATGAAAAAAAAAAGAACCGCCGGGCAATTAAGCTATCCACACACTAAAAAACCAATACTTATTCAGGTTTTTATTTTATTTATTATTTTTATTACTTTAAATGTTTTCCCTAATTTTTTTTACGGTCAATATTGAAGTATGCTATACGAGTTAAATCTATTAAATGAAACGCTATTTTGCGGTTATGTCAGAAACATTTTTGGTAGGTAACGCTAGAGACGCGCAAAGTGTCGCTAGAATAGTGGTTTGACCTAGTGTTTGAAATTTAACAAACAATTTCGGTTTCGAGTATTTTGTTGCGTTTACGCTACGTCACTGTTTGAGCTCCGATGTGGACGGTACGCGTTAAAAACGTGATGTATGACTGACGTCACTGCGTTTACGGTGTGTCAACGTATTTTGAGCAGCGGTGTGATCGATCCTTTTTTCCAACAAGCGTGTGCTTTATTTCATCTTCTCACGTACCGTGGCTGTGGCTCTAAGTTTTGACATGATTGCCCAAATTGAATTTATCCCACTGCGCGGCTATATCTGACTATTGTCAGAAAGAGAGACGCACTGCGGGATAACTTAAACTTGGGTGTTAATTTTAGGCCCAATGTAGAATTCGGCTTTAAAGATCGGTTTATACATGGTGATTCATGATGACATGATTTGTCCAGGAATAATGTAATGACCTAATGATGTAACTAACGCATAACTGATGTTAAAAAAATGTACAAACGCTCAGCGTGTTATAAAATAAAACTGTTTTTATATACGTACAGTTTAATTGCAATATGCGGCAAAGACTAACTCACTATCTGTGGTTGTACCACTCGGTGTGGTTGTACCACTGTGTAATCCTCGGTGCGTGCGTCGTGCACACGTGGAGGGCTTCTCATTTTACTCCATTGCGATTGGTAGAGTGAAAATTTACATATTTGATTTTTGACTATAGACGCTTTCGCCGCATGCATTTCCCGCCATTTCCAAATTCAATTTAATTTACTTTATCAGGAATCGAAATATAGGAGATGCAGCATGCAGCAGTGACAATAACAAATGTTAGCATTTAATATCATGATAGCAGACTATGAAGGGCAGCTATCGGCTGATAGGAACCTAGTATTAATCTCATGACGGAGGATCGATATTTGGTAAACATTGAGGTTAAATGGCACCCAAACACGGTGCTGCACAGATAAGCACATTTCAGACAAAATTAAAACGACAAAGTACAAGTTATTGGCAGGTTTTATTTTTTTGACAAACGCAGTACAATCGTGAGTGGCTGTTGATTTCGGTCGTGCAGTTTCCCGTACCTCTGTACGCTGATATGACACTCAAGGGCCCAATTATTTCAGACTTCCTTACTATCGCCTCATAGGACATGTCACCTGGAGTCGTAGTGAATGCAACTACGTAATACACGTTTATTTTACTTTTGTCGTAATAAAAATGTATCCTAATGACTTTTTTGAGTGATATATTCAAGCAAGACCAACAACGTTTCGTCTTTATAGATTTAATCTTTGCTTTGATATGAGCGATCGCGAGCGATACACTGTTCATGCCTTCTGTGTCTTCGGCTTGTGGATCCAGAGGATATAATTTGTGGCAACTGCACCACTTATCGTGAATGGCGACGTCCTGACACTGGCGGGAGGTACTAACCGGAGCAAATAGACTTTGGCAATTTGGACAAGCGTGGGACACGCTTGCATTCGGGCTCTTACAACTCGATATACGATTTATATCGACAAGCGTATTAAACAAGTCGTAAGGCGTGACCAGCCGGAACTGATTTATCGCAAGAGACTTGTATTCTCCCCAATGCCGAGCTCTGAATTGTGATGGTGCCCATATGAAGAGGAAAGGCAATCGCTCGTCATAGTAAGACTCTAACTTCAAGCGATTATTTCCAAATCGAATACCATGGTCGCTGAAAAATATGACGAACGTATTTTCAAGGATGCCCGTATAAGTAATCTTATTAAAAAACTTTTCTAACATTCTATCTGCATCTTGAGGGCGGCTATTCTCATTATGGCTAAATGAATTCATCCAGAATAATCCGAAAAAACGATCATATCGATATGTAGTCACGAAATCTGCGGCATAATCCAGGAGTTGCTGGCCAGCGGGTGCTTTTCCAGCACATAATAGTGTCTTATCCAGCTCTATTTCTCCTTTGAGAAACAATGGCCTTATGTAGTGGTCTGTAGGCATTTTAGTAAATGTATAGCCTTTATTGAACGTATCTGGTAAACGTAAAAAATCTTCTCCGTATGCTGTGACGTAGCCACTTTCCTTGAACCTACTCCACATTAATAGGTTATTGCATTGGTCCATTTTATCCCGACATTTCTCGTTTAACGTTTGCATGTCGTAGCCAGATAATGCTGCCATCAAATTTGGAAAAGTGTTATCAGCTATCTGGAAAAGTAAAATATGCAAATAGCGTTATAGTAAACTATATTGGTACCTCAGAATATTGGTACATATCTTTTGATCTATTCAGTAACTTAATATGAATGCTTGCTGTAAATTATGTCATTTTAATTAAAGATTTCAAAGCAATATGTAGTGCCTACCCCACCGGGGCGACTTTATGTATGCATGTATTTAAAAGCAAACCTTATTAGGATGAAAGGAAATGTCAGAGTTCTTTATACTTATTTCTTAGAATCTTACTTTATTAGAATATGTTAGTTAAATAATATGCACCTTATGATAACCGCGAAAGCAGAGTTTAAAGTTCTTGTAAAGGAAATCCGTAGTTATTGGCATGGTTTGCACAAATCGGGGTAAGGACATGGAGTCCATTCCCAGCATTAGCACATTGTAATTGTCATTGCAGCTGTTCTGGGGGGGTTTGCGTTGCGTGACGTTGATTTTTCTGGTGAATGCGAATACGTCATCATATACTACAGGCCGTGATCGTGACGAATTCCTTGCGTCATATTCGAAGCATCTCACGTTTATAAAATCGGATTTTAGAATTATTTTGACACCAGCTGTAAATTTCTGGCAACTAGTAAACCTGTGAAAAAAAATTTGTTTAAGGTTAGACTTTAAATAGTAAAAAATAATACATGTTCAAATAACCAGTAGGTACCCACTTAATTTTAGTATGCTCTTGACCCGGTCGAGTAGATCTGTGAAAGAATCGATAACAGCAGTCAAAACGCGCGCTTTTCCTAAGATATTTTTTCATTATCCCTGGGTTAATAGACGCTTGCACATATTGTCCGTTAATTTTCTTTAAGAACACAGCTCGTCTCCCGCAATTTGGTCTTTTAGTTTTTTTATCAGCTTCAAGATATTTGTCATACTTGATCATTGTGAATGGAATTTGGCACCCTGGTGTGTCTACCGTATAAACTGTGAAAAAATAAATACAGATTCAAATAATCGAAGCTCTTACGCTGAGGGAAACATCGGACGAAACCTGCAAATTCATGGAAAATAATGTGTACCCATGATTCTCTCGGCTGGGTTGCCCTGTCACATCAGATCGTGACCTGTAAACCTGACCTGCCAAATCTTGGATCATGGTAAAAGCGTACCCCGGATTAGGAAACGGGACAAAGCGCTAGGCAAATGATGATGGCGACAGATTAAAATAATCATGGTAGGTATACGTAAAGGCAAAACCTTTGACATGTCAAAGTCTTTGTGACATTGAGACAAGATCCATTTTTGCTTGATTCATGTCAAATGTTTTTTTAGCTGCGAGTGTAAGTACTTGTCAAATATTAAAACAAATATTTAAGAGTTTACCAGGTTTTGTTTCATCCGAAAAGTCGTCTTCTTGTTTAGATCTGTCTTTGTAAATTTCATTAAGGTTCATATGTCTCATAGGAGTGCCTATAATGTACATTTGATCGGTTGCGGTTGCGGGGCGTTTGATCAACGTCGGCCGTCGGGTGATATAGGGCTCCGACGGTACTGCGGGCGAACGCACCCAATAATACATCAGCAAGATGGCGAAGCACGTCGCTCCCAAAAACAGTAGCGCAAGTTTGTACTCGTGTCTCATGTTGAAATATTTTTTAAATTTTCTGACCCTGAAATATCAAAATACACACTATGTTTTACACATACACACAAACATTACATTTTATTTTATTTCGGATTTGGAACAGAAATTGACGGTATTTTAGTTTTTTTGTTTGGACAAAGTGCAAGATATTAATGATTTGAATGTGATTTGCTTTAGTAGGACAGGCACACTTTAGTCAGTTGTTAGTACGTACGAATGCGTACAAAGAGAATACGTCTATGTACGAATGGGACGGATTGACAGAGATATACTGTCACTCATAGAACCTCTTTCTTTACTGTCTTCAATGTCTTAGAGAACACCGGCATTCCGGCATTACTTGCTACTGCGTTCACGGTGAGTGAAGATGTTTTTGTGTATGAAGCCTGTAACTTCGGTGGTAGACATGAGTAAAATAAAGCTAGAGCGCTACTGTAGCTAACTGATGGTTTCTGTACGATTGGGTCCGTGGTAGTACCACACAGAAATAAACGTCATTCGTACGGCGAGTAAAAGATAAAGAGGCCAACGTGCGGAGGGGAGCTAAAGGCCGGCAACGAATCAGCCATTCTCTTAGAGTCGCTGGTTCCCATCAGCGGCGGTGATGATTTCCCATCAGGTACCCCGCATGCCCGTTTTTCTTCCTTTTCCATAAAAAGAAACTAAGTACCTAGTTGTAGCAGTAATATGTAATCTTATAAGTGTTTTAGAAACTTGGTTAGTTAATTTTCCATTCCTACTAAGATTAGTATAAAATGATTAAAATGCTGCGAAACTAATTTGTTTGCACCCACTATCGCAATTCGCTATAGTCTGATGCAGTTACGCAATATGGTATTCCACTAAGTAACCGAGTGTTAAAAAAATTAAAATTGCTGTAGATCATCGCATCATTTAAAAGATGTTTACCTATTTATATAGGTAGGTATATCGAAAGAAAAAGATCATAAAAAACCGGCCATGAGCGTGTCGGGCCACGCGCAATGTAGGCTGTGGGGTTCCGTAGTTGCTAGTACATTTTATTAGTTGGTCGACTACAACTCGTAAACTTGAAGCGTAGTTAGCTGTGATAGTTTTCCTTTTATATACTACTACCGTGAATTTTTTGACATATCTAAAAACTACCATTTGCTGGCAGGGTGTGGGGGAGGGGCTTATATTTGTTTTTGATAAAAAAAATGCACTTTATAGCCTAATATTTCACAAACGGATCCTTAGGTGTATAGAAGCTAACCTACAAAAAATTTTTTGGATGTTATTTTACCTTTTTATTGACTGACTAATTATGTATATCAATGCCAAATATACTTATGCTTTCTAGTCTTAAGAGTCTCTGAGCTAAACTACGTAGAAACGGACGGACATGGCGAAAATATAAGAGTTTCTTGTTGAGACTACGGCAAATTATTATTTATTATGGCTCATTTTAGGCATTGCTCTTAGAATCACACTGAAGTTAAAATGTTTACCTGTAGATGACCATACCTGGGCACAACTGTTACAACAACTGACGAAACAAAATAATAAAATAAAATAATGATAATTGACGAATCAAAATGCGTAAAACTGTTCTTAGAGATAGATACAAGTTGCTTGTATCCAAACTAAGCGGCCTTGAATATACGATGACCTTCAGTGGTCAGGAGTTGAAACATATTAACCAAAATTGAATTCTATGGGAGATATCTCTAAGCAATTAGCTTACTGTTTAATTATGTAGTAAAATTTAATAATGAAAGTTAAAACCAATATTCACTAAATGTATGGTCAACCTACATTTTTCGAAGTGAAGTAGATAAATAGGTACTACGAGTCCGTTAACGTACGTTCAGACTTACGCATAGAAATAGTGTAGCATAGATGGAGTTTTAAAATTGAAAGTGATCTCTTTAGGTACTTTAAATAGCTATACAAAGTGCCGAAAAGAGACGACTACATACACTAAATCTCCTCTTCAATGGAAACCTTGTCCACACCTAAAATGCCAAAATGTTACTTTTGGTGTACATTATGGTAGTGTAATCTACGTTTTTCTTATTAATTTACAGGTTTTACTATCTTGACGCACACCAAAAGTACCTAACCATTTTGGCAGTTTGAGTTTTGGGTGTGTGTGATTGACATATAAGTACGGAGGCTATTATTCATGCTTTAGTTTTTCATCCAAGGGTCTTAAGTCAAAAACGATTCCCTCTACTTGTTATATTTGTTTAAAAAAAATATTTGTAACGAGGCAAGTTAGGATAATCTATACATATAATAAAATCGTTGAGACAAAAATGTTGAGATAAAAACCGCTGAACCGATTTGGATGGAATTTTCACAGATCTATTTAAATAAGTCCAGAATAGGACTTTGGCTATAAAAAAATGGAAGAAAGGGGAAAAATAGGGAAGGGGGGGCTGCAGTTTGTATGGAAAAACAGTATAAGATTGCTCTAGAATCATGAAACTCAGAATTCATACTTATAATTAACAACTAATAATATAATAGAGGTAAACTTTGTTTGTTTGTATAAATGTAGGGGGTAATCTCTGGAAGTACTGAAACTATTTCAAAAGTTAAGGCTATTTAGCAATTTAAAAATATTGTTTACTACATCCAGTACATACCATAGTTACAGATTTTGACAGAAAACTTACACTAAGGGCAGAAGCAGGGAGCGAGTGACATTTTTCGAAATAGACGAATATAAAATGCACTACGAAGTTAATATCATCCCTTTTGAGCATCGACCGTTTCTCTCCGGTCCCCTCTTAATGGTTAGTTAAGTTCGTTGCAGCGGCCCTAACATGACAGCCCAGGTTTAGTTTAACCCCTCCCTGTGTCTCTGTCTAACTAGTGTGATAAGAAAGAGACGCAGATAGAGATAAACTAAACTTGGCCAGTCATGTTAGGGCCACTGTTTGTACTAACCTTTGAGCGGGAACTAGTAGCCATTTTGATATTCTTAGACAAATGACTAATGTTTTGTTATGACTTTCCATTTAAATTACACTACTGTGGAGCCGACTAATGCTATGACTTACGCATCAAGTAATTGGAACTGTATTGTGATTTAGGATACTACTGACAAGACATAAGACAAAGAAGAATTTGTAAACAGTAAATATGCTCATCATTGTTAATTCATTACGGTATCGCAAGTTGCAACCAAATGTACAAATTGCGTACTTACCAACGGATCGGTAAACAAATACCTTGACGTCACTGTTCTCCAGTTTTGAAGGGTTCCGTACGACAAAGGTTAAAGACTTCGGTTAGGTACACGCTAATTCTGGCGTCAGTTCAGTCCATCATTCCAGTATAGTTTTGACTGATGCCAGAATGATGACAAATGGACACGATTACGATCAGTTCAGACTAACACGACACGAGACAGGTTACACGATAATTCTCTTGTCATTCTGAACAGAATGATGGACGGAACTGACGATAGAATGAGCGTGTAACCGACGTCTTAGATTATGTAGCATCAATTACCTTACTACGAGGAGGTATGTGCTCCGTATCAATTATAATTTATAATATCTACCTAAGTACTTAAGTGGACACATGGGCGTATAATATGACGTGTCCATTAGGATATATAGGTAATGGATACTTTTTTAAGATTCATGGACTACAAGGTTACATAGTTTCGGTGTCCAAATGCTTAAACTGGACAGATGTTAATGTACAACCGTTTATCATATTTAGCCAACTTTTTCAACGATATTTTTGAATAGTTTTTTGTAAAAAACCCCTCACAGGTAAATTTAGTTTTACGGTAAAAAAAAAATCTCTTACTGGTTGTTTTGGTTATATGACGTTACAAAACCCTTGGGGCGCTAGTCCAATTCGCATTTGGCCGGTTTTTTTAAATATTTTCTTCGAAATATAGCTTTCATATTTAATACAACTTAGGTACCATAAAAAATATATCAATTATAAAAAATGCAAAGTCAAGTCTTAAAATCAAAACACTAGACTGTGTACTTACCTCATATAATATTCAGGGACTAATTAACTGCATCAACGTTCATAGCCGGTACTCTTAAGAGGAGTGTGAACCCAGCCCCAAAAAGCGCTCCCCACACAAACGGCGATAACGTTTTCCACCCTCTAAACCTTAACCTGTGACAATATTTTTTTGGTATGTTGTCATTATACCTTAGCACTAGGTTTGAATGTTTTGATTTTTTAAATATTCTTCACAGATTTGACAATATTTGCATTTAAGGAGTTTCATACAATACAAAAGAGCGTCAATATTTTTTGAACTACCTTTTAAGAATATTAAAAAAATCAAAACATACAAACCTAGTTTCAGGGCATAATGACAACATACAAAAAAATCATGGCTATAGGTTAAGGTTTAGAGGGTATAAAACGTTATAGCCGTTTGTATGGAGAGCGGTGGGTTCACATTCCTCTTAAGTATAATAGTTAACACAATTAAATATAAGTAATTAGCCTCTGGGTGTGATGTACATATTGCGAAGAAATTGTAACACTTCCATGGGACTTACCTTTTTGTAATAATTTGTTATGCCATATCTTCATAGAACTTATAATTGCCATGAAACGATACACATTCCCATTTGCAATTATTTAAACATTACATTCTCTGTACTCCATCTGTTTATCTCGACTAAGGAGGCTGGGCGCCATTTTGGTTTCTTCGCGCATGCGTAATTATGACTAAAATACACGGATCTACGTCTACAAACAAAAGTCCAACAAGTCTTAAAAACCCGACTACGGTAAAAGCACTGTTGTTATCATTAAAATCTCTTATGAGTGCTCGGATTAAATGTCGTTAGTTTTTTGATCGGACAATAAGGGTTCTAAAATATGCCGCTTTTGTTTTATTTTTATGTATCACACCCACGAAGGCCACAAAGTGTCACCCAATGCGATACAAACATAAATATACATCAAAAGTCCTAAAAATTGAACAGACGCCAAATAAATTACATAACATATTATGTACTTGTAGGTATGTAATAGTAATTCGAAAACATATTCAATGCTACCCCAATTGCTTATTTGCGTTTTACATACCGCTATACTTTTGAAGTATTAATTTTGGTGTTTTTCTACATAGCTGCTGCGGTCCTCATATGACTGGCCAGTTAAATTTTTTCTGCCCTGCGGCTGTCTAATTAATGTCATAGGAAAGAAACGCAGACGAAAATACTGTTTTATGGCAATTTCAATGAGATAAAGAGAGATGAACAAACAAATACTCTTTTTATTAATACATTTGTTCAAAAAGTACATTTAATGGTAGGGCTATTTTACGTGAGGGCATTTTTAGCACATGTTTAATGTTTCTTTTTTTTCTTTAACATAATTAGCTCTCGTTTGTCAATCTTACCAATAAAAAAGAGACACAAATTTGGAACGTTTTAGTTTGATTAAATTAAGCTAACGTATACCCTGCCTTACAATAAAAACATTTAAAATATGTTATACAATACCAAAATATAAGCTCATTAAAGTTATTCATAAATATTTACAAATTAAATAGTCATAAATAGTCTAAGATACTTTTGGCTGCTGATGTCGTTCATACTAAAGCGGGGTTACATGGGCTGACTTGTTATTCAAAAGAGGTTACAATGTAATTTTGTTTGTTGTGTTCTTAAATGTACAACGGCCATATACATTACTTTCCCACTTACACACGAACGTCAGCCGATACACGTTATAAGTTTACGAGTATGTTTTGATGTCCAGTCAGATGTAAAAATATGATTGCATTCAACATACTCAAAAATATGTACATATAACGCAACGCTTTTATTACATTGGAAGTATTGGAACCTATAAAAAGCATAATATACATATTTGTGAACATTTTGAATGCACCCATTTTTTCACCCTGTTATAGGTACACACGTGCGAAATTTCCATTTCCTACTCATCTCACATTGTTAACCTTGGTTTCAGCCCGGGTCAAATCTATTGAGACTAATAGGAAATGTCAATGTTTCCGCACTTGCATCAAAAAAACATTTATTTGAACATCATATAAAATAAACAAACAAAAACTTGAAAAGTACATGTAAAACATATTAAGTACTTATAAGCATTATTAAAAATATTTATGTTTGATATAACTAGCCCAACAGAGAAACTAAATGATACATTTAGGTATTTTATTTGAGTAATGTCGGAACGCATGTTAATAATCATGCACGTAAATTTTCTATTCTGTTCTATTCTATTCTATTCTCTAACTGATTAGTTTTTACGAGCTTGATAACCGTGATATACGGATGGACAGACTTTTCTGTGGGGCACCCTAGAATTAATGACAGTTGCTTTGTCTTTCACACACACAATATTCGCGATCGTCCGGGAGTATGACGCAGTTTTTCCTCGTGCTATATCGGGATATCGTTCGTGTCGGTTGTAATATATGAAAACCGTTCTCATCCTCTTTGACCGAAACTTCGTAACCAACGTCCCCTGGTGACATTTCCAATGCAATAACATAGTTTGTTTTATTATCACTATCAACGTGCATATGTGTCCTTATGACGGTCTTAAGTTGTAAAGTGGCACATTTCATGCATTTAGTTGTGCTTATCGACTTTGTCTTATTTTGGATATAGGAAACTGCTAGTTCAATGCTGCGGGCGACTCCGTACTCCTGATTGTCTACGCTGGTTAAGTTGTGACAGCTGCACCATTTTTTTACGACACCAGCACTTGTGCAAGTTCGGTATTCCGTTTTCTCATTAAATAGACTCGTACACTCTGGGCAAGCCTTAGATTTGCCACCCATAATAGAATCAGGAGACAATTGAAGGATGCTTAGTAATGTTACGTGCAAGTCGTAAGGTGTCGTCAGTCGGTTTTGATTTAACTGTAAGTTTTTGTAAGCCTGTGCATGTGACTCTTGAAAGTCCGACGGAGCCCACATGAAAAACATTGGAAGCCTTTCCTCATAATATGATTCTACTGATAACCTTATTAGTCCATGACGAATACCATGATCACTTAAGAAAAATACAAAGGTATTTGACAAAGCACCTGTACTATTAAGCTTGTCCAAGAAAATAGTGAAATCTTCATCCAAAAGTGTAGGTAAATTATTGGGGTTGTGGCTATAGGAATTGAGCCAAAACATACCAAAGAATTTGTCATTTTTGTATGAATCCACGAAATCCAAGGCATAATTAAGAGCATGTATTCCTGATGGCAACTGTCCGGTGCAAACTAAGTTTCCCTTTGGTGTCTCACCGGTAAGAAAAAAATGGCGCATGTAGTGATTTGTGGGCTTAGTTTTGAAGCCATTGTAGCGAGCGAAAGTATCCGGGACGTTCAAATAATCCTCCCCGTAAGCAGTAACGTAGCCAAGTTGTTGAAGCTTGCTCCAAATAATTACATGGTTGCAGTTATCCATACTCTTTTCACACATCTGATAAACCGTGGTCGTATTTAATCCAGTTAAGAATGCCATTAAGTTTGGAAACGTGTTATAGGCTACCTGGAATGAATAATTATGCAAATTACGTAAATCAGTAAAAGTGCCTTATTTCAAAATAGGATCGGAGACGCTAATGGAGATGAAGTGAATAGTTTATTGCTGTTTAAAATTTGTAGGAACTCTGCTTAGGACCAAGTTAGAACCCTGACGTAGTAAAGTGTATGTATGACCAAGTTGGAATCTAACTATTCTAACTGCGGTTACGTCTTCCTAAATTTGATTCTCTACTAATTGTAGAATGCAATGAACCCATAAGTTTCAGTGGGAGTCGGACCTTGAACTTTTTAAAATTGCACCCAATATGCCATGCAGCTGATTTCTGCAGGTATCAGTTTTTTTTTCAAACTATTTCTTGCGGCCACTTTTGTCCAGGCAGCTAAGTTTTGTCCTATGCAGAATCAATAATAATACATAAAATACGCAGTGGATGAATCAAAACTTTTACCTTCTGATATGCCCTGAAGTCCAACCATCCGTGCTGATTGAAATAGCTGGCTGTTTTAGGCATAGAACTCAAAAGTCTTGCTCGAGACATGGTATCCACGCCCAATATTAAAACATTCCAGGTTTGTTCCCCACCTGAACCGCTAGAATCTTCGCTATTCAACTTCTTTATCATTATATAAGCATCCCTATAAAACTTTAACTTGTCATTGAACTTTTTGTTAGGAACAGTGGTGCAGCATACTACGACGACTTCTTCTTTTAACTTGACAGTAGAGCCGGTACTGAATGGCCTGCATTTAGTGTACCTAAAATGGATCATTGCAGAGGTATTCAAAACATTTTTTCGTAGCTAAGTTCGCGTTGGATTAGGTTAAATCAGAATAAAAGTGAGATATGACTATGATAATGGACCTCACTACTCACATTACACTGGTAGCTTCCCGTCCGACTATTGTCGATCGAGCTACGAATCGATAACAACACTGATACTCCTGACTTCCGTTATAATGTTCCTTCATTAGTGTTTTATTGATATGAAATGTTATATTAGAACCATTTTTGTCAATGAATACTGCTCTTTGACCGCAGGTAGTATTTAGATCCTTTGCTTCATCAAACTTTATTCTTTTTGTATAATTTGGTATAAGGCAGCCTGGTGTGTTTAATAAATAGTCTTCATCTTCGTCTACTGGAAATCAATACAGAACATACTAATACAACAAGCACCAACTTAACGGAATCAGTATTAATTAGCAGGTACTAGTACATAGATAACATTGTAGCATAATTTTGTGTCTAAGGAACGTACTTAAACATTTACTTGAAGTAGTTTTTTTGCAATGATGCACTTGCGCGTTTTCCCAAACTCACTCACGGATTTTCATAACCATGTACACTCGATAGCGAAGAATGCGAAGAAGAGTTTGGGTTGGGATTACGTTGCCACAGTTTTCTAGTACAACTGTTGCAACTATAATCACGCATTCATACGTAGTAATTGGAATACAACTATACAATATGGGATCCTTTAGAAAAATAAATAAAAATGTTACTCTAAAGAGTCCAGCGAAAGTTTCCACGGTTTCATGACGAAAAGCAGCAGGGGTATTAATATCCTTATTTTTACTAATCACTGTTTGTGGCAGGATTGGTACGAGCTTGCTCGACACTTTCAATTATAGAAGGAAGCTGATCTTTGACGTGCTTTATTGGTTACTGTAAATTACCTATAATGGGGTTGGTAAGTATCTGTTTGTTTCGTCCCTGAGCAATACGCGGAGCCGCTTCCGTGCATTATTCGTGGCGTCGCCGCTGCTCAACGATTTTGTGAGGAGACAGGATGCCGAATTGTGTAATTGATAACTATACTTTGCATAATAACTGATATCAATAAACACGTTTAAAGTAACAAAAGTATTGCAAAGTTGTAAATTTACCATCGTTATACTCCGGATACAATATGGACACTTCCATCGTTGTAAATGATTTCATGATATCAAAATGTTCGTAGTAAATTAATGAGGTGACTACCCATAAACACATCACCAGGAAAAGCACTGTTTTTGTCTGTGTCATGCTGAAAATTCTGTTCCAGTTCCTAGGAAAAGAGGAAATAATTCATACATTGTAAAGATGCCTTGGCTTTCTGGCCAACTTTTTATAATTTTGTTTTTGTATAATTCGCATGATTTATTTTCTTGGGAAGGACTCTGTAAATCCCACCTGCCAGGCCCCGGGACTATGCATGATTATCTATTTTATTAATTTGCTTTGAAAATGTATTTAGGTATGCTTTACGTTCCACTTATTTATTTAGTTAACCACTAGCAAGCAAAGACGACACCGTTGGCTGTCATTTATCTCCTTCAATAGCGCGTAAATATAATACGGGCGTATATTTTAAACATATTGGGTATTGAATATAAACATAAACAACAACAACACACAACTTACTTACAAGCGTTTTCTTTGATAAGTACATAAGGATTCATTATAGAGCGATTATGACTGACTTGCGCTTGTCAGATAACGTCTAAGAACAAGGATAACGTCAACCTTTTTACTAGTTTCAGTTATCGTTCTAAGGTTTTTACCATAGAGTCCGACAATGCTAATTTGTCTGTGAAGTAAATCACAATATGATGAATATGATCACAATAAGCACTTACCATCATATTCATGGAATTGAATGGTAACGAAGCGCAACGGATATATTCATAATCACAACAGTGGCTCTACCATGACCGGTCAAGTTTAGCTTGTCTCTCTCTGCGTCTCTTTCTTATGACACTAGTTTGACAGAGTCACAGGGAGGGCTAAATCAAATATGGGCCGGTCCACGGCCGGTCACTTGGATGAAGAACTAAAGCGCGGATAAAGCCTCAGTACATGTCAAGCAAACACACCCGAAACTGGCAAAATAGTTACCTTTGGCAGAAAAACGTAGATTATACTACCTTAATGTACATCAAAGATAACCTTTTTGTGTATTCATGTGTGTATAGGGCGTCATTGAAGAGGAAATTAAAAATAACGAAAAAGAGTACGTCTTTTATTTTTCAAGTCCCTTTCTAAAAAAATATTTTTTTACATTGCATTTTGTTATGATACCTAACATGTCCTTCAAAGTGGAGAGTAGCAGGAGACCACCGGTTTCTTAAAATACTTGAACCTAAAAGTTTTCAGGTGCTCCTCGTATTATGGTGTACGTGTATGTCTAGCCTCACGACTCTTTCGTTATGTATAATAACAATAATAAAATAAAATAATTATATTAATTTATATAGGCTACAAAAGGGCCCATAAATAAATGTCTGAGATCATCATTCTACTGTTAACAATTCAAAGTCGAAATAACTACAAGAACTATACAGAAACACTTAATAAAAATAATTCCATGAATGTTGAACTGATTTTCTTTACCACAACTGACTTTAACTTACAAATCTAATAACACTTCTTTACTTTTTCGCACACACAATACTCGCGATCGTTCGGGAGCACAACGCAGTTACCCCTACTGTTATATTCGGAAATCGTTTGCGTTGGCTGTATTATATGAAAACCGTTTTCATCTTCTTTGACCGAAGCTTCATAAGCTATGTTACCTGGTGACATTTCAAATGCAGTAACATAGTTGGTTTTATTATTAATGCTATCCACATGCACATGTATTCTTAAGACGGTCTTAAGCTGTAGTGTGGAACATTTCATGCACTTTGTGGTATTTATTGACTTAGTCTTATTTTGAATATAGGAAACGGCTAATTCAATGCTGCGGCCGACTCCGTACTCCTTTTTGTCTACTTTGGTTAAGTTGTGACAGCTGCACCATTTTTCATCGATAACAGCACTTGCGCAAGTTCGATTTTTCATTTTCTCGTAAAATAGACTTGTACATTCCGGGCAAGCTTCAGAAATGCCACCTTTTACGAAATCAGGGGACGGTTGAAGTATGTTTTGAAATGTTACGTGCAAGTCGTAAGGTGTCGTCAGTCGGTTTTGATTTAACTGTAAGTTATAATAAGCCTGCGCATGAGACTCTCGAAAGTCGAGCGGAGCCCACATAAAAAGCATTGGAAGCCTTTCCTCATAATATGCTTCTACCGGTAACCTCATTTTCCCATAACGAATACCGTGATCGCCTAAGAAAAATACAAAGGTATTCGACAAAGCACCTGTACTATTAAGTTTATCAAAAAAAAGTGTGAGGTCTTTATCCAATAGTGTAGGTAAGTTATCGAGGTTGTGGCTAAAAGAGTTGAGCCAAAACATACCAAAGAATTTATCGTCTTTATAAGATTCCACAAAATCTAAGGCATAATTAAGAGCATTTATTGCTGATGGCACTTGTTTAGTGCAAATTAAATTTCCAGTATGTGTCTCTCCGGTGAGGAATAGCGGCCGCATATAGTGGTCTGTGGGGGGAGTTTTGAAACCTTCGTAGCGCGCGAAAGTGTCAGGAAGTCTCAGAAAATCCTCCCCATAAGCAGTAGCGTATCCGAAGTTTTGGTACTTGCTCCAAATTATGTCTTCATTGCATTTGTCCATGCTTTTCGAGCATCTATGGTATACCGTGGACATTTTATTTCCAGTTAAGAATGCCATTAAATTTGGAAACGTATTGTAGCCTACCTGGAATTAATAATTTTCTCATATTAGTTTGATGTGAATGTACGATTACTGCCTTATATATGTCGTGAAGACGCTATGTCGATAATTTTTATGTTGTTATGAATAACGCGTAGGGACTGAAAATGAACTGCTTCCATGCGCCCTAAACCTTATTCAACAACTAGTTAGCTTTGTTTTATATATACGGACTTATTCGCTATTTTAAGTTTTGTGTTGAAGAATAAAATCTATTTTATTTTATTTTATTATTAAAACAGGGAATTCAATTGAAAGACATTATTAAACATTTCATTGCGACGATTGCTAACTAATATATTGTATTATGTTAATCTATTTTCTAAGCTATTTTGCCTAGTACTCAAAATGTATGAACAAATGGCAGATTTAATCCATTTATTTATTTGTTTGTAATATAATTTCTGAAATTTTGAGCTTATTTTGAATTATACTAACATTCAGTCATGTCAAGCTACTAACACATATGGATCTTGTTATCTGCAATACATTTATTCAGTTATATAAGGCATTCTCAACCTATTTGTGTGTAGGTTTCATTTACAAACGAATAGATTGTTACAAAACTAAATTTGCAATCAGATTTTAAGTAGTGGTTTAAGGTTCAATATATGAAATGGCACCTAACGTGGCATTTCATATAATCAGATAAGCACACGAAATAAGCAGTTCACTAGAAACAAAACCTGTTACCTTCTGATAACCCCTGTAGTCCAGCCAGCCATGTTGATTGAAGTAAGTAGCTGTTTTAGGCATAGTATTCAAAAGTCTTGCTCGAGACATGGTGTCCATACCCAATATTAAAACATTCCACGTTTTGTTCTCAACAGCGGCGACAGCTTCGTCCTTTTTCAGCTTTTTAATGATTATATAAGCATCCTCGTAAAAGGTAGTTGTGTATTTTAGCTTCTTATTAGGAACTGTGGTGCAGGATACCACAACGACTTCTTCCTTTAACTTAACGGTAGAGCCAGTATCGAATTTCGAGCATGGAGAGTATCTGAAATTAAAAGTTATTTTTACCTCATGAGGCATGTACTTTACGCCGCTAAGTTGGCAATGGATTGGGTTCAACCAATGCCAAAGATAAACACCTGGTAATGGATATCTACTCACGTTACACCGGTGTCTTCCTGGCCGGCTATTGTTGATCGACTTACAAATCGATAACAACACCGATACCCCTGACTTCCTTTGTAATGTTTCTTTATCAGTGTTCTATTTATACGGAATTTAATGTTGGACCCTTCTTTGTCGACGAAGATAGCTCTTAGTCCGCAGGTAGCTTTTTTGTCGTTTGCTTCTACGAACTTTAAAGTTTTTCCATAATTAGGTATGTAGCAGCCTGGTGTATTTATTAAATAGTCTTCGGTCTCTGGAAATAAATATAATTTATACAATATCCCATGTAACATAATATACTCAAAGAAAGAAATAGGATACCAATCTTCTTCACTGCATAGACATACGCCATTGGCAATTTAAAGTGATGATGTCCCTATATAAATCATCCTTGCTTGTGATACTTGTACTTTAGAGTTTTCCGAAATTGAAGTGTGAAATTTAATTAAAATAAATAAATAAATATCTTGGGACAATTTACACTAATTGCCCTAGTCCCAAACTAAACAAACCCTGTGTTATGGGTACTAGACAACGGATAAACATACTTATATAGATAAATACAAACTTAAATACAAATAACATCCATGACTCAGGTACAAACATTCGTGTACCTGAAAAAAAATCTATCATGAGTAAAGCAGGAAGACATAGTGAGGAAACCTCCATACATCTGCAAAGTAATTTAGTGGAGTGTGAAGAGCGCAATCTGTAGCGGTCCAAACATGAGGGCTCAGGCCTAAATATACCTCTGTCTGTCTCTGTCAAACTAGTGTCATAAGTAAGGGACGTACATAGAGATAAACCCTAATAAAATTAACTTGACCGGTCATGTTAGGGCCATGGACGCAATCTGCATTGTGAAACGAGGCCTGTGTCCAACCGTGGGACATACATATTATATACAGAGATGGTGGTAGGTGGTAAGACCTTGTGCACGGTCCGTCTAGATGGCTACCACCATTTTGCTCGCTAATCCGGCCGCTAAACAGTAGTGCTTGCACAATTGTGTTCCGGTCTGGAGAGCAAGACAACCGGTGTGATTACTGGCACAACAGGTATTCCATCTCAGCCCTCTGGGTTGGCAACGCATCTGCAATCCCTTTGGTGTTGCGGGTGTCTATGGCTGGTGGTGATCACTTACCATCAGGTGACCCACTTGTTCGTTAGCCTTCGTATGTTGTATATAAAAAAAGATGAACTAAAATGACAGTAATCAATTTTACCTACCATTGGTAGAGTCTGCTGCATACAATATGTATCTTCGACTTTTCAGAATTTGTATGTCAATCGTATAGGATTTTATGAGATTAAAATTATTGGTGTAAAATAATGAGGCGACTATCCATAAACCCGTCACCAGAAAAACTACTAGTTTTGTCCGCATTATGTCGAAAAGACGAATGCTGGCCCCTAGAAAATGAAAATAAAAATTATTTAACAGACACGGTTAAAAATGATAAAAAAATACACCCAAAATGCACCATTAATGGGTGCTTTATAGTTCATACCACCAGCCTATTGGCAGCCGTAGTCTAAGCTTGAGTCCAGTAACCGCCTGCCCAAAATGAAGCTTTATCGGAAAATATTAGGTACGAGTATGTTGTCTGAGTTTCGGTTTTTGTTTTCTCTCGCAGTAGCTTTTTTAGGGTTCGGTAGTCTCAACAAGGAACCTTTATAGTTTCGCCATGTCCTTCCGTCTGTCTACAGCTTAGTTTAGAGACTCTTAGTACTAGAAAGCTGTAATTTGGCGTAGATATACATATTAGTAACGCCAACAAATTGGTACCATACTTAATGTGGGGACGTTTCTTTTTTTTCTAGTCTCCCCCATGGTGTGAGGTGTTGTTGGATAGGTCTTTCAAAAAGATTGCCGGTTGTGAAATATTAAGCTATAAAGTGCTAACTTTTGTTACAGTCAAGTGTCCCCCCACCCAGCCAGCTAAATGGTTGTTTTTGGATATCTGAAAAAAAGAAAAACTATCACGGCAATGTAGCCTGTACATGTTTACGAGTAATCAGACAACTACGCAACCCTATACTGCGCGAGTCCGACTCGCTCTTGGCCGGTTTTTCAATATGCGTTTCAAAAACGAAAGGTTTCTTTATAGTGCTTTATTTCACATCATGCTACTTTCAACTAAACGTCGTTTGAGAGTGTTCAGTGATATGTTTAAGCCATTTTTCTTCAACAGTTCTTGTCCAGAGCGATGTGATAATAAAGGATTTATCCTCTGTGATGGACATCCTTTTCGTTTACCACGATCTGGTAAGTTATCGACAGTTTTTGTTTGTGAATGTCTCTTCACCCACTCACCTACTTACGAAAGGAGACTTTTTCATATAGTGGGCGGCCTGGTTGCGGAATAATTTTTATCTACACATATATCATAATTGCTCAATAACGCGTTCAAAAACCATAGAAAATGACCAGCATTATTACAACCAATGTTATTATAAGAATTTTCTTGTCTGTGGTAGTAGGTAAATCGGTTCTTTATTGGGTAGTATCTCTTAGTAGTTTGTGTTTATTGGTGATCACATTACCGATATCTCTGACGTTATGAATTTAAATTTGGAACTGCTGTCAAAATTCAAGTTGGTCTCTATTCTAGTACCAATTGATATTAAAACAGTTATCGATACGAAACGTCAACTCAGTATGATTTTTCAATTTAAACGCACGACATTTTGATCGCGAGAGACATGACAATAGGGACATCATTCGTTTGTCTATGATTTAAAAAAAGTTCGTCTTGACGGATAGATCGAATGGCCGCCATTACTAGTTCGTTGGTTTTATGTTGTTACGGTTTTTTGCAGTTATGATATGTGTGTAGATAAAGTAATGTATGCAACTGTATTTAATTAGGCCTTAAAACACTCGTGTGATCCTATTATGAAACTCGCTAACGCACGTTTCATAAAAACATACTCGTGTTTTAAGGCCTCTCATTATATAGCAGTTGCATAAAATCCTATTTCCCTTCGGATGTGTGCAAAATAACCTAGAATAACACAGCTTCAAAGCGGGAAGCGTACGCTGCACTCATTGTAAAAATAATGTCGTTATGACAAAATTGGAGGGAAAATTAATGTTTTTTCTGTAAAGCATTTCAGGCAAATTATCGTTCTAATCAGCCAAGCATTTTTTAAATCTGCGTTCTAAAATTAAAAAATACGCCGGTCACGTCCTTGTCGTACTCACTGTAGTAACATATAAAATATGGTCATGAATGGGTCATGATATGATTGAGCTGGTTGAAATATTTTTGCTCGTATCCTAACCTTGCGGTATCTAAACAGTCGAGGACGTCGAAAAGATAAGCACCCGACTCTATTACTCCATTGTCAAGAGAATAAGAGCCAGTGTGGATCTTTACTGAATTCCTATTCTGACTGATATTGATTTAGGTACTAAATTACTCTCAATGGCCGAAACTTTCGCTGTGCGAGTCTAGCTTTGTACTGCGGAGTTCAGGCGCCATTCGTGTTTACATTGTGCGTCATTCTGCTGTCAGGGTGTGTTCTGAAATTTCATGACTGTGTGCCTACTGGCTAGCTAGGTATAATGGCGCTGTTGACTCGGCTATTGACTTACCTATTCATAGTATAACCCCTACGCCTTACATTAAATCAAATGATATCTGTATTATGACGTTTATGATGGACAAGTTGCCTGTGACTTCGTCCGCGTGGAATTCGTTTATTGGTCTCCCGTGAGAATGATTCCTATATTTACCGAGAAGTATAATGCCTACTTCTCGAAAAATATAAGAATAACTCTGGAGTATAAAGTTCAACCGTTTTGTCGTGTAAATTAATGGTGTGAAAGGCAACAAACTAATAGAGAGCCATTACATACAAAAACGCTCTTATAAAATTTATAATATTGACAGTGTATTGATAGTGTGGTTGACTGGTAGAGAATGCCTACTGGCATTAAGTCCGCCAATTGTATTTGTTTTGTAAACTGTGCAATGAAGCTTAAATAAATAAATAAATATTGGCATGGATGGAAAACTCCTAACGTAACGTAAACAGAATCATGCTTACGCATTCATTTACATTAATGTGCAGGTTTCCTCTGATGAATTGTTTTAAACTTCCGCAATGACTTTCTTCTCGATCTTATCTCTCACCGTAAGAGCGTTGGTTACTACAGTACTTTAGTAATGTACATATAAGTTAGAAAACCTCATTGATACATGACGATGATTGGGGATTGAAATCGGTACCTTACGATCACGGTCCCAGGCAACCAGAAGCACTATGTATGAAGATGAAGTCGGTTTGTAACTTAAAGGGTTATTTATAGATAACAGAACATAGACGATATAATTCGGTACCTATTGGACTTACTTAGACCTAGACTATTCTAAGTCTAAGTAATACAGAGATAAATAATTGGCGGTCACGTTAGGACCACATGAGTATACTTTACCTTCATATAAAGTCATTTTATCGGGTATTTAAATCTATATTACTTTCTTGCCCACATATGTATTTAATATCTTGACTGTCCTAGAGTTTTTCCTTCAATCACTCAACTCTCGTCGATACTAATTATTCATAGTTTTTCTTTTTGTTGTATGTTTCCATAGCTAAAGTATTAAAACAGGTTTTGATGAAATTGCGTGAACGGATACCTGGATTATCTAGTTGTTACCTCGCATAAAAAAATAGACAAGCGAAACTGTGGGTAAACGTTTTATTTTTAAATGTTACCTACCTACCTATTTAAATGTGTTTATAGGCAAGTGGTAAAATACCTAGTTACAAACTTTTTATGTAAATTTAAGTACCCGAGCAACCAAGTTCTGTTCAGCATAGACGTAAAAACGATTTTTCCTAGACATAAGACATTAGGTTGATTTATTGCCCCCGTAAACCGCTACATTGTAAAACGTTACAAGCAGTTCTACGCGACTACAAACAAACATATTAATATTGCTCGCAAAATAATAGTATAAAGGACTATGTACTTTAATTTAAATTTACTTACCAAAACTTATTACGATAAATATTTATTTAACTAAAAGTCCAAATACTCCACAACACACCAAAAAGTCCCATTTTTGTTTCAATCGTTTTCACATAGTTAAATGTTCCGGACTTTATTCCACATAGAATTTTGGAGGCGTGAATACACTCGAAGCGACTGCACAGTATCGTTCGTGAACCGAGCTTGACGAGTGATCTAACAAAATATAGTATTGTCAGATAAGGGTCCGCCAAACAGCTAGTGCGATGTTGGCGGTCATAGCGCTTGTATCTACGTCCTTAGTTACATCAAGCTTATTTTAGATAGTTCATCGCAGTTTTTAATATACAATAATTGTAATATTAACGCCTCATTAACGCGTTATCCCCAGACACTTGTCTCAGTCGAGTTCGCGGCCAAAAGAGTTTTGCATCACTTATAAGTTAAAGATATGGGAGAGTCTGGTTGAATCCTACAGCCTAGCCTAGCCCTGGGCACCTCTGGGGCAAGCGACTGCGTTTAGTAGGTACATGCTTGATAGCATGACTGCCACAGAACGCTTTAAAGCTGACCGAGGTTAAAGAAGTCCCGCGGTCTGATACTATCTTCGCCGGAATATCGTCTATCTTGCGGGAGGTAGAACTTTTTACAAGATACGTCCGGAACACTACTACCATCTTGTTCTTTAATCCAGTTGATAGGCAGCAGTGTTAGGACTGTTGTGTTCCAGCGTGAAGAGCAAGACAGCCGGTGAAATTACTGGCACAAGAGTTATTCCATCTTACCCCTCTGGGTTTGCAACGCATTTGCTATCTCCTTAGGTGACCAATTTGCTCCTTTACCTTCCTATTTTATAACAAAAATACTGTTATAAAATAGAAAGTTGTAAAAGATTAGGTTATAGTTTCTTAAACTTCAACATGACGACAAACAAACAGGATAGTAGTCTTTTTGAAAAGTGGTCATTTTTAGAAGGCGTACGTATCGGAAAATTGCGCGTATCTACACATTTAACAAGAAAATACACGTGGTAGGAAAATTAGCATTTCGAGAATGTAATCATCCTAACCTCTCTAACCGCAAGTACAGTAACTGCGAAAAGCATGAGGTCGAAGCGGCGCTCTGTCTTGTTTTAGGTCGCAAGCATGAGTAAGCGATACAGAGCGATTGCTATTGCACTTAGAAAACAACAGGGTTGAGTCCCGCTGCGCCTACTGTTTGACGGAGCCTTTACGAGTTACGGCGCTGTTACACCGAGCTCCCATTACATTTGTTAGACGCGTCAACATCATCATAGCCATCAACGTAATATATTCTTATGAAATGAACTATTGAGAAAATTTGTTGGTAGTTAGAACTTACGTATAGCATTTTGAAAGACATTCATCGGTTTTTGTACTTATTTTAAGGTGTAAGTAATACGTACGTATTTTCCAATTACACTACATTTTATCGCTAATATTAACGCTGTTTGTTTGCTGTTCGTGTTATGAGAATGACGCCTGACAAATGTTTACTTAAGCAACTATATTCTTTAAGACCTCTGCCTTGAATTTCATTGAAATATATTGCAGCTGAAGGACTTTATCTAATGCATAAAGTTGTGAAAAAAGTGTATTAAAAATTCACCTTTTTATGCTGATTGTTTAACCGTAAGTTTGTCCACTAGTTAATGTCTAAACTTTAATATAGATCGTGATTTTAACCACTTAAAAATATCAGTATCTATTGGTCGGCGAACAAAGACAAAGAATAATCATTCGTACTTTTGTTCAATTTTATTCAGGGTCAAGGACCTTCTATTCTGACAGATGTGGACTCTAAATTTCACGCATTCCACAAAAATGACGTCGCCCATCGTTATTATACATATTTCGTTCGAGCGCGCCAAACGTTCTGAAATTCACCCAAAACCGGAATAAGTTACAGTAGGTAAGTTTAATTTTTTTTAACCATACCCAAATACCTGCGTTAAGTATAATTAAGTAATTGTGTCTACGTACACAGTCGGCATAAACTTAATTAGGCTGAGTAACTAGGAATTCTCTCGGGATTTTAGGGCGTGCCAGGTAAACTATACAAAACCACAAACAAAATAATGGTAACAACGTGTTTTCTAAAATATTGGTATATTTTAGAAAACACGTTGTTACCATTATTTTGTTACCATAATTAACATTAATTTAACCTCATACAACACTAAGTACTTCTATTAATACTACAGTAGGTACCTAGATCACAGGATAAATAATACTAAAGTACAGAAACTTCTCTTTTACGATCGCGATTAAACCAATTCCAACTTTATTAGCACGGCCAAAAAGTGCGATTACTTCATACACCATGCGCCAGGTGGCGCGAGTCAAATTTTGGAATTTGCCGCCCGCGCCCGCCTTCCCCCCGCTACTTCCAGCGCCGCGTTAGGGTTGCGCTGTATTCGTTTTCAATTACACTGACACGGTGGGGGCGAGCGAGCGGGCGCGCGGCGAGCCGACAGCCTGCTGCGATTTGCCTATGCCATAGGCAAGGCGGTCGAGCGTACCTACAGTGCGGAGTGGAACCCCCCTGCCTAGATGTAAAAACCACGGAAAAAATGACATTTTCCAGATATTAGACCTAGTTAGGTCGATTTTTCACTTCCGTAAGCCCTTTTATACATCGAAATCGTTAAAGGCATTTTTGAGAATGCGATTGCAAGCATAAAATGAGCAAATATGTAAATGTTGCTCGTATAATTAATATTATATGATATACTAAAAAAGTAAAAGCACACCGAAAGGCGTTTTTAGGTACGGAATCGGAAGGGGTGTTCGTTTTCCTAAAATAAAATAAAAACGCATCAATCAGCATAAGGTCCCCATTTCACCAAACCACAACTTACCACAATTACCAAATTAAATGTTGAACGAAAAAGGCGGGTTTTTTTACTTTTAATCGACAGACTTTTCAAAATGGCCACGGTTGTGACCATTCAGCCAAATAAAAAAAACTATTTTGCGAAGAAATTGAATATCACATAGTATTTTAATTGCCTACATTTAAATAATAAAAAGCAATAATTACTTTTTTATTACTTTATGTTTTGTTTATTAGCAAATAAATTGATTCTTTGGTAAACGAAAGCTTACGGTCATTCGTAACATAAATGTGAAATAGTCCATTTTACCTCTAATTTTTAGTAGGAATTCTATACTTTGTCGACGTAGGTACAGAAATATACATATTAGCTTTATAAAGTATGGTTTCAATCTTGACAAATAGAGCATGTCGAAGTCGAAGGAACTCAAGTTACTGTGTCAAGCTTCAATAGGTAAGTAATTGTGATTGCTCATTCTTAGAGTTCGTTCTGTATTTGTCAATCATGTCTGACTGAAAAACTATTTGGAAGAAAAGTGCCATGAATCTGTCGCACCTCTTACATGAGCGCCCAAGTTAAATTTACCTTTCTGTGCATCGCTTTCTTAAGACACTAGTTTGACAGAGCCAAAGTGGCTGTATTATGACCGCCTAAGATTCATTTATCATATCCCGATTCTGTCTAATTTGAGTCATAAGAAAGGGACCCACTGAGAGAAATTACAGATGGGTAATCATACAAGGGCCGCTAGGAACCTCTAAGGATAGATTAAGTCGGTTATGTTATTAGGGCCGTTGGAGATGGTATTAAATGTCGACAGTCTAAAACTAAAGGTGGTCGTTAAAGATCGTACTGGAGTGCTAGTTTGATACTGGACCAGTACTTAACTGGAACTTGAGTACGATCTATAACTACAACCCTTAGAGTCATGATACCCTCATGTCAATGGAGCAATCGCCATATCTCTATTCTCTGCCTGCTTTTTGGACTCACTGAAAACAGAGAATATTATAGGTACAGTCAACTTAACTGATTCCTAAGTCACGGCAGAACCATGTCGCAATGACCACTTACAGCATTTCTTACGAATCATAACGACATTTATTGTGAAACGGTTCTACTGGCCCTAAATTCAAATTGGTTGACTGTACATATAAGAGAATTGCTCTATACTTACTCCACTTTGTTTAAAGTTACTCCAGTTTAATCCACCGAAAAAAGAGCACAGTTAATTCTAGAGTGTCTACGTTAAGTGAAACATGGTGATCTGAAACGTCGTCTCGACATACTCGTAAGTTAGGTTAACTGTACTACTTTAGAAACACTTATATCAACACGTTGTTCTTTTGATTAGGCTATACTGTCCTGATCACCTATTTACCTGTTATGTATCAATTGTATTAAAATTTGGCAATTGCTACTAGCATTACACATTAATATTATTATTGTTAAAGTATTTATTATTGATGTAAATTGTTTGTTAAGTTTCGTTCGTGTCGTCACTGTTCATTAGTTTTTAGTTTAGTACCTATTAGTTTAGTTAATACTATGTCAGCATACTGTCTCGGTTTACCGAGGCAGTAAGCTGAGTGGGGCCCTTTTTAATTCTGTTCAACATAAATGTTTTGTTTTTTTAAACAATCTTACCTAAGCCTTTTTTTTTGCAAAAGAGCTATTTTAAAATCAATAGGAGCTGTTAATAAACATATTTGGAAATCAGTATCATATTTGGAAAAGCTATTTATATATTTTATTGTAGCACTTTTGCAATAAAAGTTACCAATTAAGATTGTTTGTAACATTTCTCATCTTAAAAAAACGAGGTTTAGGTAGTACCTAAGTGGTATAGTTAAAACCGCTACACTACAACACGACCAAACCGTCAAGGGGGAATAAAACAGCCGTTTATGCGATCAAGTCCAATTTCAACTCTCTAACTATCTCAATGATACAATTTGTGGCAAAAACACGCTCATCATGCTGTAGTGGGATCCTGTAGTTATATCTCTATACATTTTTACGAGTTTGGAGTTGAATTCAAGTTCAATTATAAATCTTTACGTAATTAAACGCTCTGTAAAGAAGGTAATTATAGTATTCATAGGCATATAGCTTTGTGTAATTTAAACAAAACACAAAGAAAAATCTTGGGCATCTGGCTGGATTTGAACTTACAACCTCAGCATTCCGTACCGTGCGTTAACCAATTTACTGCAGTGCCACCGTAGCGTATTATTAGCATAATTATTACTTAAATTAAATAATTTTAATGTTCAACAAACAAAAATCGAAAGTAATTTCTGGTACTAGCTTTGTATAACACTAACAACTATGATGAACCATCTCATCCAATCAGACATAGTTTATGTGTTGTATAGTATGCTTATTCTACTTCCTGTCAGTTCCGTCGTTTATGGTCACTTACGCGAGGCATTGACTGTACCAGCGGACTCGTATCACTTGATGCTTAAGTCTCAATTCTCAACAACCCACCTAAATAAATAAGTAGTAAAGTGACAATGTTAAATTGTATGACATAGTTACAGTCTGTAGTTTCAGTTAATGCCAGCGCATGATCTGAATGTTGCGAAGGTATAAATAGGTTCACTACAAACACACAAATACTTATAACGCACGTGCTAAATGCTATAACAATTATCATTGCGGGCACACATTTCATAACGCAGTTTGCTTCAATCCTCAACTACAATACCTCCGTTTATTACATGCAAAGATGATTGAACTTGTAAATGATTACATCAATTAGGTACAATATATCATTTGAGAGCCAAGGTGAGCAGACTTGCGCCGGAATTCATACAATCCGATGAGCACATCATGCATATGACCTTATTCACAATTGCTATATAGATGGTAGGATTATCCAAGATTGAAGACTATTATAATTCAAATTATTCAATGAATAAAATTTTAATTGTTTTTAAACGCAAAATGTGAGGAGCGGAACTGATGAACTAAGGCCAACGGCCAGTTGCATAACTAGAGACTTAAACATATCGCACGATGCTATGATATTATGTATCTACCTACCTATTGTAAATGATTATACGTATTCAAAATGTGACTAGCGAAAAAAAAGATGGTTTATAAAAAGGTATCTTTGTCGTTTCTTTTTCATACAAATAGAGTACGATCAAATTGGAGACATTTTAGAGAAGGACTACGTCAGGAGCACCCTAAACCGATGAGCATGCACAAAGAATGTTATGAGAGTAAGTGAAGCAAAGGTTGTATGTCAGAATCGTAGCAAATGGAAATCTGTGGTCTCTACCTACCCCTCCGGGAAACAGTCGTGTCGTATGTATGTTTAAACTACGAAAAAGTACATTTACTGGCTTTGGTCAGCTGTCCTCACTGATTTTCTTCCCGCTTACTTCGCTCGCTCGGCTTCGCGCTTTGGATTGCTATTACTATGACTAACACCCTCCTCCTCCCGTCACTAGTTGAGATCCTCACATCTATGTATAACTTAATGATAACAGGTGGCCAAGGAGAGACATTCAAAGGGAGACATAATTCCGATCCTCAATCACTCCATTACCAACTCATAACATAGGGCAGAAATTGTCGATAACTATTAAATAGGATTAGTTTAGGCGCTTCTCAAAACACTACTTTTGGAAGCAAGGAACGTTACTTAAGCTGGGCTCACTTTGTTTTCGAAAATGAACTTTGTGAGTTCTAAAATATAATAATCTAAAGTTTTCGTTAGTGAATTGATTGTATTTACCGCGGGATACAGTTTATTATAAACTCCACCTGTTGTTACAAGTTGCGAGCATTCGCTGATGGTTTGAATGAGTAAGGAGTCATATTAGGGATATGATGGCAAAACCACAGAATTCGTAAGAAACATTTAAAAAAATGTATTCAGAGCGAGCGTTAAATTATGGGTACATTCAACATCTAAAAAATATCTACCAATTGCTCTTGTACCTATATCCCTAATAACGTATTTGTATGTCAAAAGAAACTATCTCATGATGACTAGGTGCCAGCGTTGGTGCCACACTAGCTAGAAAGAAGACTGTAATTATAAGATGCCAAGTAATATCCCTAGCGGTTGCCATATATACATCACTAAGTTTTTAACTTATGTAAGAGAGCTTATTTGGGCTGACCTGTCATTCAAACAGGTTACGATGTCATTGCGTTTGTTTTCCTTTTTTACTTATGCAACTGTCATAAAACATTACTTCCTCAATTAATGCACACGCGGGACGTGAAGTCTACACTAATATAATAAAGAGGTAAACTTTGTTTGTTTGTTTGTATGTAGGGGGTAACCTCTGGAACTACTGAACCGATTTCAAAAATTCTTTCACAGGGAGAAAGCTACACTATCCCTGACGAACATAGGCTACTAATTCCACGCCAACGAAGTCGCGCGCGTCCGCTAGTATCCTATAATTGTGTGTATGTTTTCAACAATAAAAAGCCGCAATAGTCACCTACGCGTTGCTAATTTTGTTACATAGTACCACATATGTAACACGATAAATCCCTAGCTGTCCTAGTTAGTTAACAGGATGTTTGCCCATTTGTTTCATGCGGTTGATAAAATAATCATATAAATTGTCGTAAATAGGTACACTTAGATAAGGCTTAACAAAAAAATTATTCATTGCCTTTCATCACCTTGGGGCTATGTTCAGAATTGAATTGCAATAGGCTGATGATGATGATTATCTGTTAATTTCATGATTAATAGTAAGGATGGTAAGTATATCTGTCTTATGGCAACTGTACAAGTCAGCGTAAATTGCGAACGTTTAAGATAGATGACTAATAGAGCTACGAGCTACGTAATTATGTCAGATTCAGTCACGATTTCCTGACCAGCTGACGAACATGACCAGTACTGACCGACCTTCTCAAGGTGATTGATTTTTTTTTATAAAATACTTGTTTATGAAGAAGGTACTATGATACATAAAGTTCCTGAACAAGTGCTAAATCAATGTATATTCTTATCAAAAAAACTAAAATTTGCCACTTGCAATATTTTCACTGTTAAATTATTGAATGTTAGTTTGGTTTCATTGCTCGAGCTGTAAATAATTTATAAACTTTGTTTTCGTCATCCACTGCTGGATATAGGCCTCCCTAAATTCTCCAAAGCGACCGATCCTTCTTTAATCGCGTCTAGCGGGATAGCAACCATCAGCAGATCTTCGATCCACTTAGGCAGGTCTGCCTACGTTGTATCCTCCGGGGCGCCACTCGAAAACTCTTTACCTCCTGGGCTATTTGTTTTGCGAGCAATGTCCCCCGTCTAATAATGCCACTTAAGTTTAATTCTTCTATTCTATTGTCAAGAAGACTCAGATAATGTCTCGGGCGTACCTATTAATAATTAGTATACCTCGAGTAGGTATGTTTGGAAATGATCCCGGCTTGAATTAACGATTCCTGGGGTGCAATTTTTGAATCTCACCAGGTGACTAAAGCTCACCAAAATGGCCTCATATCTATGAAAAACGGCCATTTTGGCGAGCTTCAGTCACCCGGTGAGATTCAAAAATCGCACTCCTGGCTCCGGATAGTGTATACTTACCTACCTTTTGTGAAACTAACATTGTAATTTTGATTTATCTAAAAAAACCACGTTGAGTTTCTTTCTGGTATCTTATCGCCAGAGGTTTTTTCCAAGCCGGTGGTAAATTTTCTGATATTCATAAGTGCTTCCTGTAAGCCTAATCTGAATAAAGATATTTTGACCTTGACCTCTTAAGTCCTTTATGCCTATTACTTTGGTTCTTGTGCGGATATCCTCATTCAAGATTCCATCAGAGAAACTCCGAGTACTAATAGCCCTCTTCATTGCCTTTAAATAACCTTGACTTTTCTTATAAGGCCCTTAGTTGGTGGCTTTGTAAGTTTGCCTTGCTTGTGTTTATTTGCGAGTTATTCGCCTAGAACCAGTACACAACATCTTGTTATGAAGGTTCCTTTTTTATATATTAGTATGGAACCCTAAACGCAAATATACGTCCATCGAATTGAAAATGTTCTCTTTTAGTTTTTAAGTCTATGATGTTTTTAACCTGTAAAGGTGCTGTAAAGTAACCTCTTGAAAAGGATAGCTCTAAACTAAGTAAAGCTTGAATTTTATGTACACACAGATAAATAAATGTATATACATATATGTACTTGAATAAATTAACACATGCAACCTCCGCTACTCAAGTAAAAACCGTAAGAAACAATAAACATGTACAATTAACTTGAAACCAACAGATAGAGTCCTCTATTGGCAACTACTAACACTGTAGTCAAGATAACTAAAGTTGGTAGCTATTATAAGTTCATACAGCGATTACAAAACTCGCGATAGTTTTAAATAGATGGCGTTAGTAAAGTTATATCTAAAAAACTGTGCCGTACATAGCGGCATGGTTTTTAGCACATATAACAAATAAGTTTAGTATAGCGAGCGTAATAGTATTTTATGCAACTGTTGCTTAATGAGGGGTCTTAAAACACGAGTGTGGTTTTATGAAACGAGCGTCAGCGAGTTTCATAATGGGATCACACGAGTGTTTTAAGACCTAATTATGTACAGTTGCATACATTACTTTATCTACACACATATCCTAAGTACTCTACGATGGGTTCAGAAGCCATAGGGCAATGACCTGCATTGCTACTAGCTACTAGTGCTAGGTACCTATTCAATATCTATAGACTGTACACATTAAAATAATATAATAAAAAATGAATTTGAACAAAAATAGAAACAAATTAGAAAAATTCTCATAATAATATTGGTTGTTATAATGCCTACGGTTTTTGAACGCATTATAGAGCATTTATGATATATGTGTAGATAAAAGTATATATTATAAAAAAAAACACTATGACTTGTTTTGTAATGATGATTTCGCTATTATTACAGATTGGAATAAAACTAATTTGAACAGATATGGTGCCTCGTGATGACGGAAAAAGGGGTAAATGCCAAGTTTCTTGCGACGCTTGTTTTCAGCAAATGCGATTTTTTTTGTTTTATGCAACGTCGGTGGAAAACAAACATATAGTTCACCTAATGGCAAGCTATTACGTCACACACTTGTAACACCAGAAGTGCCACTTGCGCTTGTCGACCCTCTAAAAGAGCTACTTTGTAGGCAGAAAAAGAGAATCTATTCTCAGTTAATCCAATAAGGGACAGACTAAATTCAGCATATCGGAATGTTTTACTTGCAAAGGTGTAAACATAATAAATAAGACGATTTAATTTATCATAATTTAATAAATATCACATTCACACACATAGACACACTATATTACATTACAACCAATTACTTAGATTATTTTCACGTAAACGTTACTCTGAAACATAAATATCAGTGAGAAAATACTATAAGTAACTTAAATTATTTAAATAATACAATCAGACAATTATGTCTACATTAAATTGCTCTTCTATAATTTCTGATGCTGGCCTTCATTGGTAGCTTTTGATGAGAGGCCTGCGCAGCAGGAGGGGTTTGATCTATGGATAATTGGGGTAAACCGCAGGGTTGAGAGCGGCAGGATGTATTTACGAGCGTTTCATCCGCCTTTGTTAAAACTAGTCGTAAAATCGTCATTTCTACTTATATGGCCAGTAATATTCGGATGGTAATGACTGCAGTTGAAACGCTCGGTAATCCACCTGGCAGGGAAGGAGCTGTCGCGGTGTATGGTTGATGATCGATTGAGTCGAACTCTCCCGTTGCCCCGCGGGAGTCTCATCTATTAAACGGTTGCTTCAAAGCTCTCTTGTACCTCAACTAGCGTGCATAGGGTTTGATCCCGAGAGAGATAAGTTTCCCACGGTTAGCTTTCCGGTGAAGGAAAATCCGTGAGGGCATCTGCTCTGCACGTATTAGTGTGCGACAATCCTAATGACTGTAGCAAGCTTCCGCCTGACACGTAAGGTGTCGGCGAAACGTAGACAGCTCGAGTTCCATCCACAAGACGGTATTAACGATTCGGCTACTCTCAGCTTCTAACTTTCCTGTTTGGGAGTATAGTCATAAGCTTATTCATATATTTTTTTCCTCTTAGTAAAATCGTATCAGTTATAGGACCAGTGATAATGCTCAAAAATATTCGTAAGCACACGCTCAATCGACCAAGTTTAATTAAATCTGGTAGTCTAACAGTGGGTAGTTTCACTCGCCAAATTCTGATGGTTAGCTGGCGGCACTGTGTACTGGTAGCAGAGAAAAGCGCCACGAGTTCCACGTTTGTCACAAAATTGACCGGCTCGGACGGCTCTCACTGCGCCGCAACCGCAAGAATGACCTCGCTCTCCTAAACACCGCACCCCCTTGTTGCCTTCGAGTGTCCGAGGTTGCACACTTTATGTCCTTCTAGGTACTTACTGTTGTAGGTATGCATCTAGAGGACATCATAACCGCTCATATTTAATTTCATAGCAAGTTTACCCGGTTTAGGGCACTCTTTTGTGTTGTTGCCACAGGATTGACATCGGAGCCGAAATCGGAACCAGCGGCGGCAAACCAGCCAGGCAATCTTTCTCTAGCGAAGAGCAATCAGGCAATCTTTCTCTTTCTCGAAGGCTATCAAGGGAAAATTATGTTCTTGGCGAAATTTACACTCGGTAACTAATAAACTATGAAAAATTTTGTCGTTCATCAGTCCTTGAGTGAGATTGTTAATAAGTAGTTAATATTGTACAGAAATTATAAAAAACGTTTATAAATTAATATTCTAATGTAAGTTTCTAATTAAACATAGTTAAAATTGAGACTGTGTACCTAATACGTAAATAAGGTCTAAATTTATCAACGTTATGCTCGCGTTTTTATGCACTGTTTGTTCTTAGTCCTGAGAATAGCAAAACGCTTTGTCCCAACTTCCAAGTACAGTAGGGGAAATATATTCACGTACCACCTTAGAACCCTGTCGCAATGACGCGACGCGTTAAACGCCAGGCTACGTCATACAAATGTCATGCGTATGTCTCTTCGACTAGGTTTTACGTTGGTTTTACGGTGGTACGTGTTTCAATTTCCTTGACTGTACATTTAAGGGCATTTTGTGTGTTAAACTAGCACTTTAAGTGTTTGTTGTCTTGTGTTTATGCCAAACGATTTGTTGTAGGCCAAAACAACTAAACATGCTTTTGGGCACTTTGACATAATTATATAATTATATTCGTTTATGTTATAAATTGTTAAGTTTACAACATAAACGAATTTCAACGAGTTGATAGGATGCTGCAAAAAATTGGCCTAAATAGGTTGATAATGGTTGGTTATGGTATGGTATATTGTAACTTATTTTATGTGTATAATGTACATATTCATTGCTACGTACGTTGATAAAGGCAGACCTAAGAATTTATAATATTTACAGTGCAGTGGTAATATTTATTCTAACAATGCTACTTAGAGCCAGAGTATTACTCCTCAGTCTTATTGCGTATGACCTAGTTAGCATTAAACGTAAGGTAAGTTACGGTAAAATTGACGAAAGGCTTGAGTATTTACAGGAAAATCAGTACAGTCGCCATCAAATATCATCTGATACGACTTTACTGCCAAATGCGTTCAGTCGCGTTCAGGTACTGTTGAACACCTTGCCCGCTCCGATATTTGAGATGGCATACAGTCAATCAATTTGATTCATAGGCTACTGCAGAACGTTGTCGCAATTCCTCATCGCCGAGATATTATGACATTTATTCAAAAGTCATTATGACGTTTATTGTGAAAAGGTTCTACAGTGGCCTATGAATCAATTGGTTAACTGTACACTAAGCCACACGCGGTAGTAATACACAATTTGAAACTTGCTGATACTTCGATGTTACCTTAACTTGCCTTACCATATTTATATTATTATCGTGCCACTGCCAATACTTAAAATAGAAGTTAAGGTGACCCACGGATTTTGTAACTACAGCTGTGGGGTGTTTGTAACTAAAATTCATTAATCGTTTTATAGCCATAACATTTTGAGACAAGGGAAACACATACATTATAGCATTTTCAAACGAAAATCTATGGTCTTAACGGTTCATATACGATTCGTTCTTTACAATAACCCCACAGTTACAATAATACCGGTTTACCTAATTTATTCTCTAGTCGCGTTATAATAAAATCGAAATCATTCTAATTCGTTAGCTATACCTTAATTGTTTAAACGTGTAGTAGTAGTAATTTCATTCAAGTGCTTTACTTTGTAATTAGGTGACTATTCTAAGTATGTGAAGACGTCATAGTGTCCTGAGAACTAGCATAGGTACTCTTCATTTACAAGTTATACGTAATAGTAAAATTGACAATACGGTATTCCACTCACAAACCGAACAGTAAGAGTATAAAAGTGTAAAATTGTGGTAGAGCATCATTAAAAAAAAATGATGAGTTACCAGTACATATAATGAGGTTTTTTTTCAATCACTTCATTAGAATCCAGATCAGTAAATACGATTTAGTGTAGCACCCCAAACATTGCAATAGTAATGGCATTAGTGCTGTATGGAGCTATTTTACTACTAGTGATATTTAAAAAAAATATTGCTCTTAGATAAAATCAAAATACAAGGAATGCCGTAGTGAGCCTTGAATACTAAATAATGTAGTAGGTAGTCGAATATTATTTTATTAAATATTATGAACTCTACTATTAAAATACAGATAAAGTTAAGGAAGTGAATGCTACGAGTACTTTGATTTTGACTCTATTTCTAAATAATTCAATACCTAAACTAGACTAAAGTGAAATATTGAGTTTGTGTTTGATTCTTGCCATAAATAGTTTTCTTAAACATGCTTTGCCAATATGGATCCAAATACAGCTAATAGTAAGTGAATTTTGGCAGTTGACTTTTCAGCTTCCTGTCCTGGCCAGTTCCCTGCTTTTGCTATCAATTATATCATGAATCATGAATAAATATTAACTTGACAGCTGGTAGATAATCCAGTAGTTATCGCCTTGCTTTTGCATATTGCTTCATAATGTGAATGTAAATTCTTTATTGTACAAAAAACATTAATGACAAGAAGAGATCCGGGATCCTCATTTTTTGAGCAAAACTTTTGACTCTAGTCTCGTCTATTCCTACCTACTTAGTTACTACTTTATCCAATCTGAGAACGCTAAAACGTTAAGATTTTTATGAAGTGACATTGTTTAAAATTCTACTAAAAAACAGATTTGTCTTGTTTGACCAGTAATTAACAAATGCACAATAAGTTGAGATCGGACAGTCAAGGGTGCTAACTTGAACCATAGTTCATTTAATATTCCAAACTACTTTCAGGGCGTTTGCTGTGGAGCCGGACAACCTGTAAAAGACATCAAATAATAAGTTAAGTGATTTCAGAATATCTATAATGAATATTATTATATCACGATCTATATTTAGCACCTTTTCGAACAAAGCTGACAAATCACGAGCTCTAAAATCATTTTTAGCTATACTAATGATGTACAGTCAGCAGCACATGGAGAGGACGAAGAACTAAAAGATCTAAAGAAGCTCTTATTAACTCTCTTTACAATATTTCGGTGTTTAGATGTTTTTGATCTCTAGTTGATGTAGATACCTATATATGTCGCTGGCCGTACCATTCATATAACCTTTGCATAGCCAGGTCACATATGGCATCATTTGTAAGTATTGTATGAGTAACGGCACCGTAGATCGTAGCAAATCGGCTATGTATGCTACAGGCGACGTTCACGTAAAAAATATTTGATCAGTTGGAATCGCCTTTGTAAACCTCAGACGTACCTAAGGTCAATTTTCATGGACATTGAACTGTATCTATTCCTTTTCCTACATGTGAAATAGGTCTTAAAATCGCCATGATTGGCTATTGTTTAATTCTGCAGACTACGTGTGTATTGGAATCTTATTTGATTAAAACATCTACGTACTTGCAATCCTTGCAGTCAACGAAATGTAGTCCTATCCCTACGTAAATGCCAGATTGATGATCGAGTAATTATTGGTTACACGTCGGTTTCTCGTTAAATGTTGATTCCACTTCATATGCATACGTCCATATCAATATTATTATTGCTACGCTGTGATAGCGAACATAGTGATTTACTACACTTGTTTAAAGCTATCGCGTTGCTATTATCATCGCAGCCGTCTCGCTCTGAGAACGCTTACTCCGGCAGCGGCCGCTGCCGCAGCGCAGTAATCAAACAAACTTACCATACAACCAAATCTGGTCGTGGCATCTCAAATTTCGGTATCGAAACAATCTGCACCCAAATTCTGGTCGCAGATCAGTAATCGTTAATATTCTTTACGGCCGTGTATGATTTTATTCCCAAAATATAGTAATTATGTTTCGGAAATTCCCCACTTGTCGACGTGAAGAAACTAAGCGGTAACACCGACTAGATTTGTTACTAGTGTAGTAACACAACGATGTTACAGTTACTACACGGCGACCAAATGGTTATATATATGAGTAAGTTAGCTAGTCCGATAAAGGATATTCAACAGAACTTACTACACACGCTGCAAGCGATCTCATCGCTGTTGTCACCGCAGCCGTCTCGCCCCGAACACGCGACGGCCGTACTCCGGCAACGTCCGTTCCCGCAGCGCAGCGGGCAGAAGTCCGCCGCCCGCCATCTGCGCAAACACGGCGGTCAAACGTAACGGTTAAGGGTCACATAGGTTACACGTGTGCAATGTTCCAAGTGTTGAATGCTAAATATGGGGTAACGAGTTTTGACCAATCCCAGGTGTTCTTTTTGTAGATTCAACTGAGTTAAGGTTGTTTTCTCACACAAGAAAATAGAATGCTCTATGATTGTAGGTGCGTAAATGAGAGCGTTATAAAATTATGACTTTATTAATAGTGTGTCAGCCGAGGCATGCAATTAAAGTAGTCTCGGTATGCGATCGTACAAAAGCGATAAAATTAGGTTGCCATCACTTACTCGTATGATGCCATGGTGTTGGTATTTAGATTTAGATCATGTTCGACAGTTGCGAGTATCGCACCAATTTACCTTGACTGTTCGTTGCAGAGGTGCGGCGGCTCGTCGGACGCATCCTTGCAGGACACGATGGCGTTACAGAACTCGTACTCCGGCAAGCACTCGCCCGAGCCGCAGCGGAAGGTGTGCCGAGGACATCTGAAATTTGAGAAACAATACAACAATGTAAGTGAAGTTTTGCTCGCAATCCAGCCGCTAAGCAGCAGTGGTTGTACACACAACAGTGTTCCATGGCGTGTAGAGAGCAACCGAGTCGGTGAACTTACTGGTACAAGAGGTATTTCATCTTAGCCTACTGGGTTGGCAATTCATCGTATTAGACTTAGTGATGTGTGTGGACGGTGGTGATCACACCCTACGGTGACCCATTTGCTCGTTTGCCTTACTTACTATTTTGTAAAAAAAACTGATTCGAAATTATGTATTCGAAAAATTTATCGGCCACGGCTTTCTTTTTTTTCGGCTTTTGATAACCGCCTGCAGTGTCTCTATACATCCCAGCTGAAGTCTTACGGCGTGCCATCGCATCAGAAAGCCTCTGGAGAAAAGCACCTATAATGCTGTATGCATGTAACAGCTCCTTACCCCTTCCTCCTGGTAGCCCTGCAGTTCCTCTCGTCTTCCCCGCCGGGGCACTGGGGCGTGCCGTCGCAACGCGCCGCACGGGACACGCAACGGGATCCCACGCCTCCGCAGCGGAACGCATGCATGGGACAGCGCTCGCCCGTGCCGTCTGAGATGTCAAAATCACATTACATTTCAGATTGTACTTGAAAGGTACACGGAAAGAACATGTCTAGTCACTCTATTTAATGAAATTTTCCTTACAAAACGTCACAAAATGTAGAGTTGATTGCGAACTCTACATTTTAAGATCAAAATTCTATTAAAAATAACAAGTGACTTGGCATGTTCACATAGTTCTTTGTAAATTGTTTTTCAATTGTTGGTATTCAACTGAGAGATAAAAGGCTAATTTCTCAATACAATGATTGAATTGAAAAACTTATTAGAGCGCTACTACCATTTGCGTTGCAACAAACTTGAATGCTCTCGAATGTTTTCTAGGTAGGATAGATGATTTTTTCATGGCTGGGGTTTAACACGAATTTAAGATAAGATAAGATTCATTTATTTCTCAACATCAGTATCAAGGTGTCAAATATACAAAAATACAGATAATGAGATCGTCCAGGTTTGATTTACAATTTGCTACAAGTACCTTACATTTAAGTATTTACATTTTTATAATGTATAATAATAATAAATACACGGGCTATAAAATAAAAGGGCTCTACAAAGTCCTAAACCTTACTTAATTTAGTCGTTAAATTACGGCGAGTTTTAAAATATACACTTTGCTGAACTCAGTACTAAAACGATTTTAATTTTAAGGCTACGGTAGGTAGCATTTTATTATTAAGAACACAGAGATTGAATCCATCCAATTCGATGATTTAAAGCTACCTCAAAATACGAGTGCAAAGGAGTCCGTCCGTAGACGTCACGTGGATTAAAATTCTATTGTTTTCTCCTGCTCAGCAAACGAGCTACCTACTTTAGACCATAAACATGTAGAGGTGATAGAGTTTGTGATCGAGTGATTTAGTAGCTATTAAGGTGACTAGAAACAGGAACGGTAAACGTGCAGTCTATAGACCTCGCCGACGTACTCATATCTACCTGTTTATCACCGTTTAGTGGCCATTATCAATATCTTATTAATGATGCGAATTATCTACCCTAACCAGTTCACAATCCATTTATTAGAAGAGCGGGCATGTTTAGAATCTAACGAGGAACGAGTAAATTATAACAATAACGCGGTATGAATAAAGTTTACCAACGTGTAATAAGAAGTAAGCGGACACGCGACTACGTCGATTAACATCTGTCAAACAGTATATATGTAAACAGGATCAGAGCACTCTGCTTTTAAGGTATACGAAGCTACACAGCGAAGCTACAAGCAGATACATCGCCGCTTCTCAATGTCGATGTTATTAAATAGACAGGCTTTTGTCTTGTTCAAAAGAGTGCGCGTTCTGGACTCGTACTGTTATCTATTCTATGGTATAAACGAATATGATATAAGCAAAACTTTAAATACCCAACGTTATAACAACAATTGTCATTTTAAAATTTTTGTTAAATTTTAATTAAAATTCATGAATTGCACATATTTTTAAAACTGTTCTTAAAACCTTTAGTTTGGTAGCGCACAAATTGCACTCGACAGGATGAGATGTTTTTTTTATGAATAAATTATTTTTTATTATGAATTTAGATGGCCTTAGGTACGTTATTTTGATTGTGTTTGTTATTTAGAGCAAAATGAACCTTATCAGTAGCCCTTTCGATCTGCATTATTTGTCGCATTTGACGGGTTCGAGTCCCGATTTTTCATAAATCCATAAATGCTGAATTTTATATATATATATTAAAAAAAAAGTCTCCTTTTCACAGAATGTGCTATTTCCAGTAGTATTTCAGGTAGTTGCCATCCATGTGGCATTCGATCTTTCCACCCTGTATATTTAGCTCGATTAGGTACCATTAATACATATACCCGAAAGGAAAGTTGGAAACCGGAGAATTAGAGAAAGACAATAGCAAAAGAAGACGTGCAAAAAAGATAGAGTGCAATAGTTACCAACCTTTACCAGTACCTTGACACGTTTCATCGGAACCATCGGGACAGTCTTTTCGGCCGTCGCAGACAAAGTACCAACTTATACACGCCCCAGTCGAACGACACTGAAATAAATTTACATAATGTTAGTAGCTTCAAAAGAAATGACTCTGGTTTACATCTATTGCTAAGAAGAAATGAATTATTTACCTGAAATGTTCCTGGCAAGCATCCTCTGTTCCTTGCGGAACAAGCCGAAGTGGAGTTGGTGCGATACGCGCAGTCGCACCTCTTGTTAACGCATCGAGTGTAAGGATCAACGAGATGACACTGCGAGTCTGCTAGACAAGGCATGCCGAGAGAAGCGGGTCCGATATCAGCAACGGAATCTGCTCGAATACGGTGTTTATCTGGAGAACGTAAATATAACGTTTGATAATTGTATAACTGGCAGCAACTACGTAGCACTTTCAAATCTTAGTTTCAAATAGCTACCAACCTTTCAAAGACGATTTCTTTTGATGCCCCGTTTTGTACGGCTTCTGCTGGTCCTTTGACGTTCCACTCTTTTTGTTACTTTTTTTGTCGACAGATGGCTGTGTTACAACTCTGTAGATAGGTTGATCGTTCGCATGAAGATTAGCTGTTAATTCACCTACTCCAATAGTATCATTGGGGTCACCTTCTTTGCGATTTGATACTGGTAATTTTTTTGACGGTTCGGGTACTTTCATAACAGCTTGCATTAAAGGACTGTCTTCTTGAGTACTAAGTATTTCATTTTTATTTGTGAACATTGGTAAGTTACTTGGTTTAACATCTTCTGCTGTATCGGTAATCGTATTGGATGGGCCGAAATTATCTTCAGGCCCAGGAGTAAGGATCACTGGTGATGGTGGAGACTTATGAGTTAAGTTGTTGTCTAGTATGGTTCCGTTGGCATCGATAATCAAAGGCTCTTGCTCGGCTACGACTGCTTCCGTGACGTAGGTCGGTGGTTTTTGTGCAACACATTTATCACCGGTTAATCGGAAAAATGCGTTACAAGAGCATCTTCCGAATAGATTTGGTATGACGAATTCGCAATGACTTTCTCTGTCCCATAATCGACAGTGTTCATTGCTGTAGCAGACATGACCTGGCGGTGCAGCTGAAAGCATACAATCGCACACTTGTAAATATTTATCTTCTTAAGTACATGAATATAAACTTTAAATAGGTATGGAGACATTCTTGTCTTCATTTACAGTAAATGTATGGAACGTGCTAGTGTTAATGACTGGTCGCAGATGGCAATTTTCCCGATGTTGCGTTGACCATACACGACGGCCTAACGCTCTAATAGTCAATGTACAGTTGTAACAGCTGTTTGTGAGTCTAACTTATGTTCTGTCTTATCTATAATTCTGTATAGAATATTAGAAATTCATTGAAATGAAATTATTAACTGCTAAACATGTGTGAATTATAAAAAAATCAATGAAATCATTTTGTGTTTGTTGGAGTTTATAGGTTTCAACTTATCTGCTTCCTTTTAAACAATTATACATATATAAGTCTGCACTTAAATAAAATTATGTAATCGGTTGGTTTCTGAACGCAAACTGTTTTACGATGCAAATATTGTAATCGTATAACGACGCCAATTTGATTAAGTGTAGTGAATGTAAATTCACAAATGGTAATATGATCGCCCATTATATGGTAATCAGGAACAGTATGGCACGCACCGCTGTACTTGGTACTGTTTTTTACAGTCGCGACCTGCCTCCAGTCGTGTTCACGACCTAGATAGTCATCGGCGGTGGAGCCATCGACGGTGGTTATTCAAATATCAAAACTGACTAGATAATCGCTGGATGTTCTTTTATGTAGGACTCGCCTACTTATTCCGTTTGAATAGAACAATCAGAAAATATTGTTATTGTTATTATAAAGTTTCTCGACCAAGTGATATCGGTTCATTTGGAATATTTGTGCTCTAGTTACAGGCAAATAATTTTGCTTGACTTTGAATTTATTCTCTCGACTCGTAAAAATTGTTAATTGAAAACAACAACGATTAAAGTCAGTGATTAAACAGACTATTGCTTTGTAATTTTTACGTACCTAATGTAAGCAGTGACGTTCATTTCGATAATTTTAGCATTTACATTTGATAACGCTATTGCCCCTAAACTTAACATAGTTACTTAAAGAATTCTAGACGCAGCTATGCTATAAATGGTATTATTCTCACAATAAGATCATAATAGTGGCGTTATTGGCGGTAATAAGAGTGGTTCACATGAAGTCGACAGTGAGTCGAATGAACAATTACCTCGTTTTCTCACAGACCGGCCGCAGCCGCTCACGGAAATGAAGCTCTATTAAGAGCGCTTCCACCATATTGAGAGATATGGCGGATTGCACACAAAAACTAAATACTTTCTTTAATATCAGGCAAAGCCAACTGAAAGCAGGTTTTTAACTTAAAAGTGCGCACGTCTTGCTCACTCAGCTGACAACATGAAAGACAAAAAGGAGAACGCATGCCGCAGGACAGCTCTGTCAACCTAGTGTCATCATAAGGTTAAATGAGAAATAATTTAAACTAGGGCCATTCATTCCACGCCTGCAGAATATTATTTATTGCATTATTTATCTTATATGCACTTTTCTTTTGTGCAATTTAATTAATGTTCTGTCGAATTTTGTTACGGCCGCCAACTAGGTGTAAGAAGTTTCGTTTGACGGAAATATACCTGTACGAGTATTTATACATACACGAGTTCCTATTGTTAGAAGAACTTCTAGAGCAAAACATCTACTTATATTGTCCAGTAAACGACGTGACTCTTAATTAGGGGCCACTTTAAGAATCTATTGTTTAAGATTAATTTAATTATCTTTTTCGTATTTTATTATTGCAACTGATGTCTTCAAGGACCGTTTAATTGTTTTGATAACTACCTAAGATAGCTTAATATAGTCTGAACTCATTTTATAAAGATTGTAAAACTATCAAAGTAGTCGTAGCTGTTTCTTAAGTTAAAAAGTACTATTTTCTTAAGTAAAAAAAACAAAAGCTCCCATTCTCGTTGACCCTTCGTGTTTCCCCACAGCGACGCGGACACACATCTTCCCGATTTATAGAATTACATGCCAACTTATCCACGTTCGACGCAGTCCAGTAATTCTCCGTGACTTGGTCAATTCGGCATGAGTGGTTTGCCCGAGTCAGTTCGGCCCGCGCCGATGAAACAGAAAGTAAATGATGTGTGTGACGGCCTGAGGAGGAACAGGCGACCAGAATAAAAAACCTTAAATGGAGAAACTTTTTTTTGTTTAATAGTTTTGATTAATTTTAATGTCGCAAAACAATAAATATTTATTCAAATAATTAGTCGAAAAAACTAAATTAACTGGTTTCTATTCATAGTCGTCGCGTTTTCTTGTAATTATTAGGTAATGTTAGTTATAATAAGAAGTATCATTGTAAAGAAGTTAAATGAAACAAAACCATGTTTCTGTTTTATCTATGGTCATTATTTTTTAAATATCGTAGGAAAACGCCATTGGGAATGTAGGTTGCGCACATACTTACTATTCTATACAAAAAGTCTACTAAAAAGTACCTAACTTCATTTGTTTCAATGAAATGTATAGAATTCACAACGAAATCGCCTTTATTTGATTAATGACAGTTTTGAAATCTAATCTCGATTCTAAAAAAATATTCTTAAACTAAAAATACTTAATAACTTTGCCTTCATTATCTTCATAAAGGTTTTTAACACTTTTTTTTATTACAATCCACCACAATTTATTTCTTTATGCTATTTCGTTCTTGGTGTCCGGTACCGTTTTGTTAAGATAACACAATAGTTATTGGTATTCTTGCCAAGTCGAATAAAGCCGGTAAGATTGTTATCGAATCCTAACTACATAATTTTCGTTTTAACGACAACACGTACTACGTGGTGTACCTGCCGAAATATATTTTTTTAAAGCTAGGTATTAGTTCCAAGGAAATCAATATAAATGTGCATTTATGCTTTTTTAAGCATCTAATCACACCACAGCAAATATTCTGTAAAGTATACTGCGTCGCTTTGGGATGGTCTCATTACCAATTTGAAGAAAATCTACTAAATATTCTAACTGGTGAAGTGTAAAAATTGTGTTGTGAATTGAATAGTGTACCTAATGCTACTTTAAAACACTTACGAGAGAGACACGTGTGTTTTCTGAACTGAAGATGTCCGTCCGTGCAGCGGCAGACTCCTTCCAAGCACGCACTGTAGGCCACTTTAAGGGTACACTGCTCCGATACCACACATTCCGAGCCCAATAACGTAGCTGAAACAGAAAAAAAAGTCATTAACTAAAGCAAAAACAACGCTGTTTTGTATCCTGGTCGAAATGTGTTGTTAATTCCGATAAATTTTATTTTTACTGAAATATTTGCATGACAGCTTCTAATAAAATATGTTGTACTGGATTACTGTCAAATAACTTATAGTACTATATTCTTAACAAACCAACTTGTTTGATTTGATTTAAAATAAAATGGAACCGTTCTTTGGAATAGTGTTAAATACTACTATTTTTTCATCAGCATCAGCTGTGTAGCTGCTACATTCAGAGTTATATCTAATTTAAAGAAGCCGCTGAACTTGAAACATATAATTGTAAAATAAATAATAAAGAATACTAAGGTATTAAATTAATGTATTAGATACAAAACGAAGCAGGTTACATTACTCTTTAATAACTGTCAATAAAACCCATGTCGAGAATCCGGAAATATCAACATTACAATATCCTGTAATAAAATATATCCTTTTTACGGTACTTAATGGAGCCGCATCAAACTTCAGTGGGTTCTTTGCTTATTTATTATTAAAATTTTAGGACGATATGATTGGTTACAGTTTTAAATTATGCTTAAAAATATATGCGACTCTTGTTTGTTCGTTAGATTAACCTTTAAAAAAATATTCGAGTCATCGTTCACAAAAGAGGCGTGTCAAATACTTATTTGCATTCAATAGATACCCAATAGATACCTATACATTTGAACCTGCCTATTGCTTGTTGATTTACTTCTAATCGATGTCCATGTAAAACAGCAATCTTATTCGAAATTAGAAAAGTTCTACAATCGCTAAAATATGTAAGTATCGATTAGAAAATATACTAGTTTGTGTTTGTTGTTAAGTTATTAATTGGCAACATCATTAAGTGCGAAGCAAAATAACACGGAAGCTTGTGAAAAATGCGTATAGTTTTACGACTTTCGAGTATTTAACTAGCCACTTGCGACGTATATGTATACGTCCATAAGGAAATTGGCAGGTAGATGTGTATAAATATGCATGCAATTTACATGGCTGAATGATCACCAACGACTTTAAACGAAGCCCGAGGTCCGCGACACTTAATCGATGTAACCACTTAATGAATCATTTGCCAATCGACACCCGATTATTTCTGTTTAATTTACGATGATAGTAATTACTGTTTTGCATAAATTCAGTAGAAATCGACGTAGATTTTTAATACTTTCACTAAGTTATATGCATAATTAGACAGTAAGTCAAAACAGGATATTTCTAAAATGGATCTCCACAATTATAATTTTAAAATCGTCAATAAGCTTTTGTCGGTCTGTTAAATTCGTCAGGAATAGTTTTATATTACATACATATTTGTTGTTCGAGATCTTTCATTTTTCTAAAATTACTATAAATATGTATAACTTTGGAGAGTGATAGGAACCTACATTGAATCACATAATCTGGAGCACGAGGGCCAATTAACTTACGAATCTTGCAATCAGAAAATAAAAGAAGCAATTAAGCACTTAGGGAAATCATCGCAAAAACAACTGCGAGTGTTTTAAGTTTGCAGACTTTAATAAACTTATCATTCGTTATCTAGATGCCGGCCTGACACAATAATCTCAAAATGGAGACTACAATAGCGCACTTGCGTTATTAGATTTGGCACACCATAGACAGCCGTGAAAAGTATGATGTGCGTGACTTTCCGTTTGAGTTTTGAGATTATCTCGAGACAAAGTCAAGGTCGATTCGATTCAGCGCAGATACCTACTTGAGAGGCTACGGATAGTATTTAGGACAAGTGAGTGCAGTGGGTCCGGCACGATTGATCAGTCTGACCGAAAATAATTTGAGTTAAGTTTAAATAAATTTAACTGGTTTGCAAAATTAATTTCATTTTGTTTTTCTCATTCGCTTTTAAGTATGTAAATAAAGCAACTGTAATGAATTGAAGTCGTTCGAAGGAACGATGATCAGGTAAGGATCGCGGTACACGGATTGATGCGAGCAGCACAAAACAGACTGCGACCGTCGTAGAGATCGTCGTAGAGGAAAGGACTATGCCCAGCAGTGGGCGGGCATCTTCCGGCTAATATGATGTGATGATAATGACTCCATTGAAGATTTTTCGCTATCGTTTCTAGGATACGAGGTTTGTTAGGTACATAGTTATTAGATGGGGTCTTCATTATATCCTATGATATTGAATGCATTGAAGATTCATTTGCTATACTTAATGCTTCATTTACTATAATTAGATTTTTCTAGCAACTATTAAAGTTATAGTGGACTGTCACAGAACAACTAAAATAAATCTACTCTTACTCAATTTATACGTAACATATTTTAGAAATATTGTATGTAGTTATTAGATTTTCTTCAGAAACTAACGTTTTAGTTTAAAATCGTATTAGTTATAGTAAAATAATCATTTACGAAATGAATTTTATGTTAAATATAATGTTATAACAAATAAGGAAATACTTATTTGATGACTACAGGTGTAAAGTCACGACTTGCTTAAACTAATAACAAAAAGTACTATTTTTGATAGTACATTTTAAGGAAACTTATCTAAGTCTGTATCTCTACGTGAATCTTTACTGATAAAGTTTCATTATCATCACAGTGGCCTTGGACGATGACTCTCCGTAATGTTTATCATGATTGTGTGGCACAAATAAAAGGTATGTCAAGACGGAGGCGTGACCATTACATCATTAAACTAAAATAATCAAATTTACATTTGTTAATCACTTTTAAATAATATAAGTCATTTGTGGCTCTAGCTGCTCTAATAATTTAGATCAGCTGTAAAATTAAAGAAAATATGTTCCTAGTAGAGCAGTGATGCTTTTATGGAGTGCACCGTATGTCTTCCGCAAAAGGAGGGGCCCAGCCTTATATGGGTGCATATAGGACGAGCGCTCTATCTTCATAACGGTTGTTTCATAGGAGCCCTAAATTATCTCTTACGTTTATTATAAGAGACTAAAATGCAATGAAGACATTTGGTATACTCGTAAATAGTATGCATGATACTCGTAGTTATACTTATTTTTAAATTCCACATCCGAATTGTGTTCTATCACTCAAATGAATAAACAAAAAGTTATGTACAGACGTAAAACTAAAAGTCATTAAAATCCGTTTTACCGCGCTCCGTTAATTCGTTGCATGCAAAAACAGCCTAATCGCTCGCTTATCCAAAGTTACGGTCTTATAATCAATGTAAGGTGATGATTGTAACAAACGAGGTGAAGAATGAATATTCGGGTAATCCATCATTAGTGCTTAGCGTGGCGTGGCTGTTGAAAATCAGTCATCGCTTGTTACCTGCGCCGTGTGTATCTGGGCTAATGGATGCAGATACAGTATTGCGCGGTGGGTCAAACAGCGGATGAAAAACTCGTAAAACTCTTATGGTTGAAGCTTGTCGGGTTAAGCTATCAAACATGTCTGAGGTTATTGTTGTTTATCTGTCGTGTATGCTTTGTACAATCAGATTAAGTGAGAAGGCTGTTGTTGGCGGATTATAGAAAGTGAAGATTTGTAAAAAAGGTACATCATTATAATAATTAATTTAATTAATTTGAGTGATCCGCTTTATTAATATATTATAATAATGCTTTAAACTTGATCTAAACAGCTTTATAGTGAGTGTAAGGTGTATATAAAGAATGCACCTTTTAACTTTACTTAAGTAACAACTCATCTCAACTGTGTTATCTAGGTCAAAGATAAGCCTCGTAACTCATAAAAAAACTTGTAAAATAAAAAAGCAATTACAATAAAGAAGAAAACTGCAAGGGTAACTGTACCGCGAGTCACAAACAGCAAACACGAAACGTGAAGTTGCCAGGAAAACAGGCTCGTTGAGATAGAGACTACGGGTTTGTTTGGTTGGTTGTTTGCTGTTTAAGTACCACTAAACCGAATGAAGTGTTTACTTAGAACATGCATAGCATAATGCCTGCATGTTCGTGATAAAATACTCGTAAGTGGAAAATTGCTCATACTATTATGTAGTAAGATGAGATGCCGCAATTAACATTTAAAACGGAAATATAGAGCACTAACTTTAAACAAGACTTAATGTTAAAGATAACCTCATCCGCCTCGGCAGATGAAGACTCGAGAGTCGAGCAGCGTCTAGAGATGCCACAGGAAATAATCTGACTTAGAAATCGAAATCACACGCTTTGTCTCGTCCGCCAATTATATTTGTCAGGTCAGACAGTTTCTAAATTGGCGTAGAGAATTATTGTCGTGTCATTGTTTTCGATTCCAATTATGTTTTAAAATTGAACTGTGCGAATGTGTATCATGGCCCCGACCGAATGCTTAGGCAATTTACAGCTTGCGGACCGGACGGCTCGCCGGGTGCGACGTAAACTCGGCGGGCTCTCGTAACCGTCAACAAGTTTATTTAAATTGGTTCCACAAATAAACGTACTGGACACATTGCAATAACACGCGGTGCTTTAGGGCCGGAATAAGAATTTATTGGCGTCGTACTCCATTGAGCTGCGCTGATACAAGACTTAATTAAAGGATATCGCAAAACAGGGTTCGTGATTGAGGGTTTTACTTAGAATGGAAGTCTAGACAGTATTTACTCCTTGAGGGCGTAGTTAAAAGCACGATAAAAGACCATTAAGTTTAAAACTGAGAATTAACTGAGAAGTACTGTGGTTAAAGTACCTTAGCGAATTTACTTATGGGTACCTACTAATTTTACTAACTCCAAAGATTGACCAGTACATGTGCCTTTAATGTTCCTTGTGACTACTTCATGAGTACAATACAGTTATCTTAGAGCTATAATTGCAGCATTCATCTGTCTCGGTAGATGATGAAATGGTACCTACGGCCGCATCAAACGGTATCGCACTGTATACCTGCGCGCGCGCCGGTGCTAAGCTCACGCTCGGCATACTGACCAAGGAACTTCGACCGTCGCCGTCACTCCACGTCTAGACACTTAGCCCATATTCAATGATATCTCCTTTGTTATTGTTGAACGGGCGGGTCCGAATCAATTACACTCGCGGCTTTTGATGCCTGCTGACAGGTATAATTGTGCGCCTCTTATTAGAGAAAGTGTGCGAATATCATCTATTAAATATCTAACTATTACGGATATCCTATCCTAAATCTGATAGAGCGTAAAGCTGCCTTACTTTAATTTGAGAGAGTGTTCGCATACGGCATCTCTGAATTACCATTTAGTCAATTAAGCGTTTAAACAAATAATTGCAAGCATTCTACCCAGGAATTCAGATAGTATTCAATATGTTGAGTCGCGTATCCTGTCGTAATTAATAAGTGATCGAAAGTTAATCGATCATTAGAATTATCTTGTTACTGTCGTTATTAATGTAGCACCGGTAATAGAACTGCTATTTTTTATTATAGCCTCGACTATAGGCATATCACCTGAATCTAGATAGCGGTGGTTGCGGGGAGATCGATTGTGCAAACATAATAAGTCATATACGATATCTAGGTACCTACTTGTGTGTATATTACGCTTTATGTACATTTGGTGCATATTTGAAAAGGGTATGCGTTATTAACTTGCTTTAGGGAGCTTTAGCTGCTGATTTATGCAAACTCAATTTCAGCGCGGAAAAGTTTTATTTAGCAGTCTTATACATGTTATGTGACCTATACCTAGTTGAAGGAACAGTTACAATATAAAGGTAAATTTAAAACTTCTTAGTTTTTTTTTTTCATGGTACCAAAAAGTTTAGGCTTGCTGATTTAGTGTGCTCAACTGAGCATTTGCTGAGCATCTACTTGGTATGAGCGTTCTAGTGTAATTCTAGGGAATTATGAATCCCCTGGTGCATATTTTAAAATATTTATAAATTTTTGCTAGACATTATGTGGGCAAATCATGAAAATATTGATTCCCCTGGGATGCTTTTATAAATTTTTACACATTATTACGAATTTAGATAAATATGCGCCCGGGGAATGAGAAATGTTACAAAGCTCACAAAATCAAAAGGAAAACAACAGCGCGCAGCGTGCAGGTGCTTAAGAACGGACGAATGTTTGATGTTCTGGTACAAGTGAATCTATCAGCACTTTTGTATTGCAGGTTTCAGATATGATAACGACTGGTCCAGTAGAGCAGTAGTCAATCGATACTGCAAGTTTGATTTTATTCGCACTATGTACCTACCCGGGGCCCTAAGGTCACATGTGGGTAGATAATTGTATTTTATTTTTGTAAACGCAGACCTATTTTTGTAGAAGAGTTCTTGAGTGTCGACCGCGTATTGGAAAACGCAGCGTAGGTAGACCCACCACAAGGTGGACCGACGACCTGGTGATGATTGCGGGAACCCGCTGGATGCAAGCAGCGCCGGACCGGTCGTTGTGGCGATATTTGGGAATGGCCTATGTCCAGCAATGGACGTCTTACGGCTGATATGATGATGATGATGGTGATGATACGCAGATCAAAAGAAAAATAACCGATGCATGCCTAAACAATCTAATATCAGAAATGCAAACCAAAAAGTTAGGTTTAAGAGCACTGTTACTGGTGAATACATTTTTATCTTACGTCGATATATACGTTTTGCCCTTGCATCGCATGTGATTGGTGAAGCTATCGCACTAAATAAAGGACAGTTGAATCTCAAATGGTGCAACATTTCGCTAACCCAGTGTAAATCGCTGATCACTTACCATCAGGTGACCCACTTGCTTGTTTGCCTTCCTATGTTGTATAAAAAAAAAACGAGGTTTTGTATTACTTTCGCTCCTCCAAAACTTAAGGCATTATTTTGTGAAATGTTTTGCCCGTCCACGAACCGTGGCGTTCTAATCGTCAGATACACGTTATATTAATTGAATATTTAATTTATTGTTTGTGTAAGGCAAAAACATGGTTGCCAAAAAATCTCAATACAAAAAATGCAGGCAGTGCATTTTTTACTAAAATATACTACTGTATTCACTTAGCGGTCACACCTTCGAGACAAGAAAAAAAGTTAAAGTTAAAGGTGAATGGGCATTTTTGTATGGGCGCTGTCCCAACCCTTGTATACAATAGTGAGTAGTATGGACGTGTAGTACTCGGTGTAAGGATCATCATAGGCTATGTTTCGAAGACCAGGTGTCTGCAGCATTAATCATTGTTTTGTATGAAAAAAAAAAAAAAAACACCAAATTAGACCTATGCTCCCATTACGTTTTTTACTTCTAGTGGCCTCAGTAATGCGTGGTTAAAATCTTTCGGCTATATCTCGAAAATGATTTTACAGATACTTTTCATACAACTGCTAGTACAAAGTGAGGTATAAAATGGGCTGTAGCTTTTTCCCTGCAAACATCTCGGTTTTGCTGTCATATAAAAAAATTAAGCTCTTATTGAGAGCTTTCTAATAAGATATAGCACAACTGTATACAGCACTTGGGACAATTTGCCCATTCTCCTTTATGTCCGTGTATGACCCACTTGAAATACGTATAATACTACTAAATTACGAATAGTTGCTTTTGCCGTTGGTTTGACCGTGCGGTTAGCGGGCCGATCCTAGCTTGAAAAGCAGCTTGACTGGACCCGCGGGTTGAGAAGCATGTTACTCACAGCATCCGTTAATGCTTCCCGGCAGTAAGTTCACGCGTAAAAGCGGCAAATTTCCCATAGGTACAAACGTTGTCCTCTATTGGCTCTCTAAATTGTGTCACTAACGCTAAATTTATTGGATAGGTTGGATATGTTTATCCAATGCACATTCCTATTTTTTTTATCATTACATGATTTAATACTTTTCTAAATGAGTCTCCAAATGTCAGAAATAAACTTTTTTGCAATTAGAAAAAACTACCCTACCTACATGGTATGTACTCGTAGAATTGATAGGGAGAAAACACAACATAATCAACGTAGGTAATTTTCGTCCTGTATTTGTTTATTTAAATGTATGTTTTTAATATACTTTTTTAATAAACCTTTTGATTTGTTTATTTACCTACGCCACCTGCATAAATTTAAAAAGTTTCCTAAAAGAGATAAGACCACCAATTGTGAACCCTGTAAGTTATTTTTGTTTTTCAATAAAGTGTAGCATTGTATACTTTTCTTAACTTTTTTATTGAAAGAATTACCCAACTTGAATAAGTTAAGGACGTGGAAAAAAGGAACACGAAATCTTGATTAGCTCCATTTTACCTACATCATTCTTTATCACTTGAGATAGAGCTGTCCTTGTCATGCTTAGCAGGACCGATCAGGTGCGATAGCAAATTGTTCCAGCGCCAAAACCTTTAATATAACACTGGATGCAAAGTTATCAGCGACAAAAACGTAGCAATCGCCGACCAATCAGAGATAGAGATTGCTGCGTTTTTGTGTTTTAATGAATTCTGTGTGTAGTGTACACGGTGAAACCCCAGTGGCCACGTAAGTACTGTTTAAAAGGTGACTTGTGGAATGATATAATGGAACGTCCTGTTGATGTTTTATGTTCCTGTTTAACTGTACCTTGCAGCGGCCTAACATGACAGCCCAGGTTTAGTTTAACCCCTCCCTATGTCTCTGTCTAACTAGTCTCATAAGAAAGGGACGCAGAAAGGGATAAAGTAAACTTGGCCAGTCATGTTAGGGCCACTGGAAAAATCTAGCAAGGTACAGCTAGGCGGTTTTCAAAAGGGTTATAAATGGTTCTTGCAGGATCGGCAACGCGCATGTGTTTTCCCAGGTATTCCAAGGGTAGACGGCGATAATTGGTCACTGCCTTCCGTCGTGCCTTTTTTCTGTTTGTCACCGAAGTAGTATACTTGCATATTTTATTCATTGTTACTTATAATATCTTGCTAATGACATCGATCCGAATGTATTCAAGAACATAATTCGGTAAAAGCACCGTTGTTATCCCACCACTTGCCAGATTTGGGCAGTTACGGAAAGAATTGGGCAAAGAAAGTAAGACGAGCGTGGGATAATGGACGATCAAAATAAAGACCCGAGATAGTGCCGCGATACTATCGCTTCGCATGCAGACGCCATGCCCTGTGGATTAAGCGATCATTGCATGGATAAACTAGAAATAATTTTAAAACCCCGGAATTTTAAATTCTAGAGCGAAAACACTGCTGGCATAACACACATAAACTGGGATTTCTTCGTTTATGAGCAATGGAAAAATGCAACAATACAATTTGTTGAAGAATTAGCTTGTGAAGAAAGGTTTTTTTACATCTACTACTACTACTACTACCTACTCGTAGTATTCTTAATAAATTGGCTATCACCGCATCCTTAATCTGCGAGCCTACTGATATGCAACAAAGATATTGATATCGCGAAACAAGGACAGTTTTACTTAAGATTGGGTGATAGTAGGTTTTATTACTTTACCAGAGTCATCATTCAACCAGTCAAAACAAAAATTATCTACAAAAAGACGTATTTACCCTATATCAGGACCCCAGTAAGAATAAAAATGAAATCTTAAAATTATTAAGTAAATACAGCCAAATAAAACACAGTGAAAGCAAAACGAATGCCCATGCAAAGTTCGTCTCTATTGTACGTCGACATTCATCCAAATATCTAATGGAGTATTGAATAGACCGGCACAATGAAATCAAGAGGCGATGGCACGGTTATTGTCGGAAGCGGCATGCCTTTTGATTAATGCCTCAAATTTGCTTTCGTTACTAAATTGGTGGACGATATTGAAAAGCGAAATTCGATTTTGACAAAAGGAAAGTTAGCTTGGACGGTTGGTGATGAAAACTGAGTAATCTGGATATAGTTATACTGATCGTTTAAGTGAAAGTAATCGCACCGCAGTCCGTACCACAGGATCATTAGGAAAAGGCCTCATTGGCCATAATGCTTAAAAGTGAAAATATCACACGATGGGTTTTTTATGAAAAGGGAGAAGAGATTATGACGATGATGTGTATGAAAATAAGAGAAACGAGCGAACATCATCAAGTCGTTAAATAGTCGTGGTTAGTTTTTGAATTTGCTTAGGGTACTTTCTGTTTAAAGTAAGTTTAGGGTTAGTTTTTAGTGCTGTCTATAAAAGACCGACTAAACAAGCACTTCAACGTTACGTAAATAAAGCGCTCCAATCTTTTACACGAAATTCCCACACTTGCAAGAAACAATGAGAGTTAAGGTCAATACGGCCGGCCGAAGCAAATATTTTTCCATCCATATTTACCTGACGTCGGTAAAGCTGGCTAGGAGGAAAATATTTTCGTGCGGAAAAAGTCACATATTTCGTATCTACCTACACTTTAACCTTAACTAACTCAATAGATATAACAAACATCGGAGAATTTTCTATAAAAATATAAATATAGTGAGTGTGGTGTTCGAGTTCCCATTATAGGTTCGACCCACGTAGCTCTACTTTAAACTTTATGACAAACTTATTCTTTTATTGATTGCGTGTCTGTTTACTATGATAATAAACTGATTATTAAAACAAGCCTGGGATGTGAATGATTTTTTACAGCTTCAACCGCCTATCACAGTGTCTTTTAGGAAAAAACTAATCAACATAATCTATTTTTTTATAGTTGCAAAAAGTTTCTACTCCGACCACATCTATTACAGTTCGAAGTTTAGCCAACATTTATTGAACAGAGATGACAGCATTTGGGGATCCAAAGATTTGCCGCAAGCAAAGAACTGAAATCCGACTACGTGTGTCATAGCTGTCTATGTGATACAAAAGCGAAGCGAAATTCAGATGCCGCATTGTAAGACAGCATTTGGTTTTGACCATGAGGCCTAGAATGGATTATATATATATTTCACCTGTTTGGCGGGTTGAGTTCTTTTTTTAGCCATCGCACACTTGACACACGTAGTCGGATTTCAGTTCTTTGCTTAATCAAACATAGTCCCTAATGCTACAAGGAGTTCCCAATACCGAAATGAAAGGCAGTCAAAGAAAATACTTACACTCCAGACACGTAGAGTTATCAACTTTGGCGTAGTAAGGGTCGCACACGCAGCGGCCGCTCTCGCAGTGCGCATTGCGCACCGCGCAGTCTGCAGCCGACCGGCATTGCGCGCCCAGCAGCGAACCGCGCACTCTCTGAAAATAAGAAACAAAAGATTTATTTCATATCCGACATAGTATAAAAGAGAGATATTTTAAAAACAGCTAAACTCATTTCAATTACTAACAAAATAGGTAAGTACTTAATAATTCCAGAATAAAATAGCTAGAATTTAATACCGCTTTTCATGTGCAATTTAAATGTTCTACATTGAAAAATAAATACAGAAAGAAAATTCGGTTACAATATTAAATAAAAAGCGTTGATATCTCAGTTGAGGTCACTGTAAAGTTATGTACCCAGTTGAATGATAAAACTAGGATTGCCGAGGATGCAGCGTCGACTCCTACTTGATGACCAACATTTTTCTTTGTGTTATCATTTGAACTTTTGTCATTGTTTGTCGAAAATACATTCAGGCGTTAGATATATCAAAATATGACAGATTTCATAAGAAACTGACAGCTCTTCTTGACATATTTCTACCGTGACTTCGTCTCTTAACTGACACGAGTATATCCCCGCAGGCAATAATAACTATATACCCTGTGTAAATACCCGACGATACAACAGTTATTTTTTTTTATAATAATGACTTCGCAATCAGTTGTCATCGAACATAACTTTGGAATTTGGATTTAGGACCGTATTTATTTGATAGATACTGATTTCATACAATAACAACTGACAAGAAATATGTAAGTACATGATAAGAAACATTCCTATACGTACTAGATAGAAAAGCAAGTTTTTTTTAACACGTTCTCTATTTGAATTTTCTTATGAATACGAGTACCGTATGTTATACGTACTGACAAACTAAAACATTTTTCTTTAAAGAAAAATGTTTTAGTTTGTCAGTACGCCATTCGTTCAAGTAGCGAACGGTCGTACTGTTTCTTTGATCTTGATGATGCCTCGTATAGAGGCGAAACGCGCGTCGATCGTGTAGTTTTAGTGTTTAGTGGTGGTGGTGTGTAGTTGAGTCTGTGTGATATATGTTGTTTCGTGTGGAAGCGGAGGAGGGTGGGTTTTTGCATGAACATATATGTGTCGCACAGACGCAGCTATTTTGCACGAGCCCGGCACTGGTTTCGCGGAGTAGCAAGGTAATTTGTTCCAGTCTGTTGATATGGACCTCCGCAAAGTAACGCCTGAATCTATTAATTGTTATTACTACAATATAGGAATGGCACAAGATACCAATGTTCTGCTTCCTTTACTTCTTACCTAGTGCCCTGTGTTTTAATGATTATTCGGGCATAACCGGTACATACCTTAAATACATACTCATATTTTACAGAAACCAATGAAGCTGCCACTCCTTACTTATGGGAAGTTTTATGACGGCTTGTGACGTTTACTAGTAAAATAACTACGCATTTATGTCTCGTTAATCACCGGGAACGAGGATTCCAAGAATCAACTTACATCTCTAGAGGTGTAAGCTGTACCTTTCAGAATATTTATTCTTTTAAAGGGCAATAATCTCCAGCAATGGGCACTTGTTCTCCTTGAAAAGTTATTTTTATGTTGTTTTACTAGTGCAAATACCGACTTGACTTTCTGACATGGGAATTTAATTATTGGTTGAATTTACATTTGTTTTTACTAAATAACGTCCGCTTCTTGACTTTATGTTAATTTTTTTAATGCATTTAAACCTTTAGGCAAATTTATTGTGTAGCCCCTTAAGGCTTGGTACTTATAAGATAACTAAATGTAAGTGAGATGCATTAAAGGAATTACGGCGCGATGATCGGTTGCGCGTGAGCAGGATAGTGACGAGGTAGTTGACATCGAAATCTATTTTTTTTTAACAAAGCGGTATTCAGGCCTCATACTAAAGTCCTCTAGGGCGTTACTAGACTCCCCTAAAACAGAATATAATGCATACATTTGAGAGATAACGGCCCTCAAATTACTGCACCATTTTAAATAAAAGTTCAAAATAGTAGCAACTTTGGAACTTTTTTCCACAGTTTTCATTACGTACGAGTATCGTGTTTTCGTCCAGGACGCCTATTTTCTACATAGTATCTCGTTTGTATGTGTTAATTTTTAAATTAAACGAATAAATTAATAGGTAAAATAATGATCGAAATTTGTCATTTGGCACTGTAAAGGAATTGCACTGAGTTTTGTAGTTCTATGAAAAATAAAAGAGATACAAATGAAGTAAAAGCAAGTTTTAAAAACCGTGGGTTTACCTAATAGTAAAATTCGTGGGTTGTATAGTCAACTACATAAAGATGTAAGTATCTACTTTTGCGCCTTATTTCATCGGAAATTGTTCATATATTTTTTACTCGACCGGTACGTGTTACGACCCCTTAATTTAATAATTCGCCTCAGATTCTTTCGATGTTTAAAATGTATCGTGTCATAGCCGTAAATTGTTAACTAGCTCTATCCTCGACCATATGTCTTCGCTTATATAAGGATATCCTAAACGCCCACTAAACGAAAATGCAAAATTATCTTATTGAGCTTGCGAAATTATTCGGTGTATTCGTCACTTGACATAATAACTGAAAATGAAGACAGAAAACTGCGTACAGTCAATAATATCTTTATCTTTTCATAATGTAAAATAAAGTCGCTATCCTTTCCTACCTGTCCTGATTACTTCGGCCGCTTACTCCTTCCAGGTTTAAAAGCGCACCATGGGTTGCGTTGCGTGGTTACGCAACGGATTTTAATATGGGTAATTACATAAAAATGGTATCCATCCGTAGCCGGGCCGGGTCTCTAGATATATATAAAAGAGGTAGTTAAGATAGGTTTCATAGGTTACAAGCCCGCCGATTTCAATCCGGCAAAATGGTGACGAATGACACCAATTTCTTAAGGTTGCTAAACAAAGCAGACGGTGCGCATGTTAACCTAAGCTGGCATTCGTAACTTTTTTTTATATGGTTATTTATAACTTATCCATTACAGTACGATTACTTAGATTGGGTTTCGACACTAATCGACAAAGATCGTATTGGATTAACATTAATTCTTCAAACCATACGTGATACTAGATATTTTATCTAAAGGCAGCATTGTAATATGCAAGGTAAACATTTGATATCAGTTATTGAAATAATTGTAGAAACATAAGTATATTGTACCCTTACTTAGATAGGCAACTACTTTTGAGTTAGTCAAGAGGGAAATTCCATAATACTTCACCCCTCGGTCGTAGAATCGACCGAAATTAAAATTTTAATGTTTCAGCCCAGGGAAGTAGGTACATACGGTAACATATTTAAGCACCGTAAACACGAAATTATTCAGAAAGGAAGAAGGGTCCGACATGTAGTTATTCCATTATTCAAGAGACTCGTTTTGTAAAGTTAATCAAACACTTAAGAAAATTTGATGTTCACCTATGGTTAAAAGGTATACTGAACAGTGGGTAAAACATGCTCGAGAAGCAAATCGATATAAAATGGGTAATAATTGATGCCCGCACGTTGCAGTCGAGTATACCTGCATATTCTAATACACTGACCTGCATTTCTCTTGGACTGAAGTATACATTTTTTATCACCTTTTCTGGTACAAATAGCTTCTTTTATTGTATTGGTATTAAAATACATACAAATACAAGTCAACGTACGGTTTTGCTACGAAACTACTAACCATACCAAACTTCAAGTCAATAAGACTACTAAAAGTGCATCAAAATTCAGTTGCATCACCTGAAACTACAAACAGACCAACACGGCATCTACTACGGCGGCTAGTATCCCCGATTTGTAAATGCAGATGCTAAGATAAAAGCTATCATAGAGTTGAAATGCATGGGACTTACGTCGAGTTTATTTCTTGAATGTAGCCCAAACACCTACCTTTGCCCCGGCTCGCCACGGACCCAACGCGCAAATGACCTCACGAAGAGCTCGCATCAATTTCCCAGTAACTGGTAACCAGTAGGCAACTCACAAGGCTCTCATCTCAGATATCTAGGGAAAGGTTCGTGCAAGTTCGAAGATATACCGTATAATTTCGGTTTCCGTATGATTTATTGTGGGAAAACTCTTAGACATAGGCGAGTGGATGTGTACGCAATCGTCTTGTATCTGTAAAGTGGATTTCAAAGTTATAACTGTGGATCTCACCTCGGCATTAACACTCTAGGGTTGAATATGCAGTGTTAATGTATTATGACGAAAGATACGGGTATATGCGCGCCACTGAACGGTCCTTTTATCTACAGTTACCGATCCGAGTCAGATAAAAGAAACTTGATGCGATAATGATGTTAGAAACGAAAGAATCCTGTTTGATAATAATTTAACAACGTGCTGCTAAATGGCTATAATTAAACATAATGCTTTCTCTGATTAGTGGCATTTAAACATCGTTGTCGAAACTTTTAATACCCTCTTAGTGTCCTGTTGGAAAGTTTTTTTGAGTTATAGGGAGGAAAGTGAGTTACGGGCCACCTAAAAAAGTGAACCGGTGATCCTAAAAGAATTGTTGACCCGTTGTTCATCTTTAGGTTCACTGGCACCTGTGGGTTTCCGAATCTCTTACTCACCGTACAAAACCCAGTATATATATAACACAATCAATAAAAAAGTTTAATATTCTGACCCATTAATTGAATGTCTATTTTTCTTCTTGCTCGAAATTGTTCAATTTAGATTTTATAAATTTAAATTTAACTTGCCGTGTTACTTCGTCGCGTCATTTGTACGTAAGAAATCTCGCAAGTTAATTTTGTCTCACTTCTTTCCTTCCTTCACTTCGGATAACTTGATTCTTGAAATATCTATAATATCGTTTCGAAGGTAATAAAACGTACTATTAGTTTATCAAAGTAGTTTCAGGATGGTTTTTTTTACAAAAAACTTGTTTCAACAGATGCCTTCAAACGCTCCAGTTGGACCGTAAACATTAATTGCCTTATATTTAATTATGTAACAGATGTATGCGTAATAAATAAGTCAATACTCGCAGCTAACACAAACGATTATCTTCAAAACAACTCTGCGTGATGTTAAAAGTGCGTTGCACGAGGAACGCATGCGCATGGTATGCGTATGCAATTATTAACACCCCATTATCAGAGGAACACACGTAGTGTAGTTTGCATAGCACAACGCTATAATTACAACTGCATTCCATGATGACATAATGATGCATTATGCCGCAATTAGCTTTTTTGACATTAGTCTATCTGTCAGAAAATGAAATGTGACTTTTCCTATTATTGTGGCTATGAGAGCGTAACATGATTGTGTTTACTTTCATGTGACCTCTTTGATTGCGAGTAGATACCATAGGAAGTTAAGTGTGAGCACCATACTGGCAATGAAGTGACATTGAACTCGACAAAAGGTTAACTGTTTCTTTTCCTTGAGAAAGTTCTTTAGATGGCGCGCTATTCATACTTGCTACATGACGAGAATAATGCGGCGAACAGGTGTAATAAACAAACCTTACAAGCTGACGCCATGGCTTTATCATGCAGCCAATGTACACCTAGGTAGGCAAATAAATGAGGGCACGGCGACAGGAATTTTTAAACATCTCATTCGGTACAAAATCTTCACCACAAGTCAACGGTATATCTACTATCTTCGTATAGTTAAAAATACCTAAGTAAATTTTGCTTGCAAATTTTATATACCTAATTGAGAACCTCCTCCTTTTATTCGACGGTCTAAAACGCCACAAGTATGTTTTTATTTATAGAAAAGGCAGACACCGAACATGCGGGTTAGCTGATGGGAAGTGATCACCGCCGACTACTGCAACCAGGAACCTCAATAATCGCTGATCCGTCGCCGGCTTTTAGGTGCCTCCCGTGGGCCTTCGAATCTTTCACTCGCCGTACAAAACGCAGTAGCGAGATAAGTACTTCGCATTCTGTGCATCTAGCACGAATCTTTTCGATACGCGTTAACTCGCCACGTAACTCAGTGCGTCTCATTCTAACTAGCCCAGTAGGAGAGAGACGTTTTTTAGTTGTAGCGATTTAACGCGAGTCGAGAAGACTCGTGCTAGGTGCACGGTATTCTGTTAGAGTTTGGAACTACCCTGATCGAGCCGGCCCATTCCATCTTCAACCAGCGAGAGTGAGGCTCTACACCACTATGGAAATGTATGATATTGATTAGTTGTGTATAAAATGAAAATTTTTATTGTAGCGACCTAGCGACCACATTAATTCTTCATTACCTGCAGTGCTTGCAATAATACAGACTTGCACTAAATATACGTCTTTTCATTCATCACCATCATCATTTCATCATCATCATTTTTTTTTACCTGTATGGCACAGTAGCACATGTGTCTGCCTACTGTGCAAGAGGTCCCGGGTTCAAATCCTGGTATGGGCAAATATTTGTGTGACGAATATGAATGTTTGTACCTGAGTCATGGATGTTATTTGTATTTAAGTATGTATTTATCTAAATAAGTATGTTTATCCGTTGTCTAGTAGCCATAGTTCTAACCAGTTTGTGTGTGCGAGAGGGACCAAAGCGTTTATGTGTGCGATAAACGCTAGCGTGCTACTATAGCTGCTCTAGTAGAACATTAACGCATCTTGCTCGTCTCACACATGCTTATTGGTTAGAAAGGGATATATGCTTAATGTCAGCATTAAAAGCAAGCGTGATAGGACCCCTACATATGATAAAATTGTAACTAGGCGATGTCTGTACAAATTAAGGAAAAAAATATATGAGAAGTTTTTAGATATAAGCAATAGAAGCCAAAACAATTAGTTCAAAATTTTTTATCTATCAGGCTTTACGTTTGTGCGAGCATCACGCAAAAACTTTTACACGAAATTGGACGCTGGAGGTTTAATTTAAAATCTGGTGAATGTTTCATATCTTGATAGAAACCGAATTAGATACCTACTTCCAAGCGCACCACGAAGTCGCGACCAAAAGCTAGTTCAAAATGCCATAAAGATATTATGTTTATCTTTTTGTCGCTACATTTCCAGGATACAAGTCTTCACAAAAAGCTATTGCGAACGTAAGATACAGAGTTGCAGACATAATGGCCGGTCCATTGATAATCTCACTTGGAGTAGACGCAGTAAGCTTTAATGTTTCCTAGGGAAGTAATTTACGGTTACTAAGAAATGGAAAAACTTTTACTCTGTCATTACCACGTAATATAAGGAAGTAAACACAACATTAAGCATCTGTCTCATTTTATTCCATCTTTATAATATAAGAAAGTATTTTAGAATACACACTGTACGAGTATATGACTAAAAAGCGCCATTGTCTCCGTTCTTCAAAAGTTTACCAAACTCCACATAAGCTGTTACGAAAGTTATAATAGATGAAATAACAATAAAACACCGAGGCAAGTATAAAGGAAATCGTCGCTGTCGACTGTAAGACAAAACAACATAAAAATTATATGTGAGTTCCTGCGGGAACAATAGATGCGGCGCGACCGCAAGTGAATATTGCACATTGTGGTCGCCGCGAAGTCACCATAGGCCACTTTAATAAAAAGTTTACTGAGAAAAACTTGAAGCTGGCCGCATGCAAAACAGATGAGTATGTTATAAAAAACCTTAAGAGCGGCGAAAATATTTTCGTGCAGCCGAGTCGTCTCGTCAAAACGCAGCCTCGTACGGCAAACAGTGGTTCATTTTTTATCACATCACAATGACAGGCTGCTCGTAGTTGCGGTCATCATCTTTAATTTTACTGTCTAGTTTTAGCCCTAAGTATTTTTAAATTTTGGGTTCCGTACCTCAATCGGTCGGTCAACGGAATCCCTATAGGATCACTTCGGCGTCCGTGTGTCAATCTGCCTAGACCCTTTTTCCAGGAAGCGTGAAGGTAGCGAGTTGAAATGAATACCAAATACTTAGGTCTATGGTCCCTGTGGAGCTATAAAAAAATCAAGCTTTTAAATTAACGCGAGCAAACCCTATAGGGTACTTCCGGCTGACCTAGAATGATGAAATCAGGCAAGAAGCAAGGTCTCACAAATCACAAATAAAGAAGAAAATTCGAAAATCCTTAATATGTAGATAAACATAAATATTTGCGATTACAAAGCTAATCTACATATTATTTACGGACGGAACCTTCGGTGCGCTAGTCAGATCGGCACTTGCCCGGTTCTTTTTCAACTGCTTTCCGCAATTGCACCAGAAGTAGTACCCTAATGTAACAACTGTGTTCATGTCAAGCCGCCTCTACATTGTTGGCATTATCATCGCACCTCATTACATGGCTGCAACACGAAATAAAGTAGTTAACATTGTTTTTCTTCACATTCTATCAGGAATTTCCTTATTTCGTGCAGTCAACGAACTTATTTCGATTTAAACGAGATCATCCGCTTCTTTAAAGCCGATCGCTTCCAAACCAGTCAATAACTGTTTCTAAGGCAGTAAAATTAATAATCTACACATAATATTGATCCTATCTCTTATCTGACAAATTACAATTCTGTTGAATATTCATAGATATGCAAGTTGCTACCTGTCAAAGCGACATTAACATGATTTGTTAGTTTATGCTCGCGGCGTCACTTTAATGGTTTAATTTTTCTTACTTTAAGTTCAACGAAAACACGTTTCGACACATTAAAATTATTATTTTACGACACACTATTTCAATTTGGTAATATTTCATTTTTACGATACATATAAGAAAATACAATGTTGGTATGCATTTAATACAACAGACAATCAGAAATTGTTAGCATTTCATTGATATTCATGTAGCTTTGGTTGGAACTTGGCATGCGTTTGCAATACTAACTATAACTTTATTTATCATCAACAACCATCTTCGGTCATTCACACAAACATTTATAAACAGCAAACATGCGTAGAATCAGTAAAACATGGCAAAGTTCCAAGAAACTAGTATTGTGGTATAAATTAAGACAACCCTACAAATTAGGTAAGTTCACAAATCATGGCTACCGTTATACATTAAGTATAGAGGTGATACAAGTTTTGAATTGATATAACGGAAACAATGAACTAATTAATTCCATAGTGTTCAATATTATGAAAGATGGCAGAGATAACTTACTTGGGGTATAAACAATGCATTGTTTGCCAATTAAGAACCGTTCCTCCCTCCGCGCACGTTCAGGCATTCTACTCTACGGCAGCTATTGCAAGCGTAATGAGTGAGCTTTGATTTGCGTAATGAAATATAAGCTTTATCAGGCCGTGGTAGGAGCTATTTGCATTCCATGTTAAGAATCATGCACCGGAAGCAACTGTGCGTGCGAACCCTGCGAGCTTTGTTATGTACAAGCGGAGTATGGTGAACGACTGGACATAAAAAATGAATTGATGTGAAATAATTTCCGTTTATACGAGTAGTACTTAGCGTAACATATTTAAAATAAAATAATGTAGTAGATTTATAATTCTAAATAAGTGAAAACATGAATTTGGAAATAAATCATATTTTACTTAACTATTAGTGGAAGAACTTTACGTGTATACGGAACCACTCGTTATCTTTGATCGACGATAGGTTTGCCTTTTGATTATAGTTAAATCGCCTATCTATGTTTAAATACATTATTATTTGTTAAGCGATAGAAGCAGCCCATGCCCTTCGTGACGACTACGATTAGCAAAAATCAGTTCAAAAAAATAGTATTGGAAGAATCTATAAAGCTTTCAAAGGTCAGGTCAACGCAAGCGCGCGGCCTTGACTTGTAGGCAGACGTTACACGCTGCGCTTACGCATCGCTTAGCAGCGACAGCGGGCTTCATCGCAACGAACAGGCGAGAGGTGGTCGTTGACCGCGCACACGCTCTGTCAATGCGCCCATACATCTCTAGGTTGAGCGAGATCTGTTTCTGAGTGAATTGCAAAGCGATTCCTTCCCTGCCTATTTTGGTGGCTCTTGTACTATGTATTAACTTTTCATTGTACTTGAGCCTCACTGTAGCAACACAGTATGTATTTATATACTGTGGTAGCTAATTGTTGGTTGCAGCACAGATGGGCCGTCTCGATCGGGGTAGTGCCACACAGCCGCGTTAACGTACGGTTGCGAGATCAGGAGGCCTACTTACTTGAAGGCCTTGAGTCGCGGTTCCCATCGGCGGGTGATCACTTCCCATCAGGCGATCCGCGTGCTGATTGTACTCCGTCTTCCATGTATATTAAGCTATTTTCGCATAATAAAGTAACGATGACGTACTTTTTATTTTTAAATAAGAAGAGGACTTTATTTTCCTTAAAAAAAGTCAAAATTAAGTAACTAATAGAGTCACCAAACTTGACGTCAAAATGGCATATTTCTAACTTTCTTGTTGCAGTTGAAGATGAACGAAAGAATGAGCAAATATTATTATTTATATTAAGATAGTGGGATTTCAAGTACGGTCGGTCGTTTCAATGCAACCGAACCGAAACTAGCGGGTAAATAAAACATCTTTACCTATTACAAAAAAGAAACAAGGTAACCTATGTAATTGAAATTAAATAAAAATACCCACTTTATATGTAGAGGAATTTTAACCTTAAATGGTTGGTTTTTATAAAATTTTATATCAAATTAAAGTATTAAATTGGCCTTGAAACTATGTTTTTAAAGTCGCCGCTGCAATTTAAAGTCATCCCATTTGAGCGTATTATTAGTATAGTATTATATACTTTGTGGTATTTTCTACATATAATCACACAAAAGTTACAGTGTGCGAGTAAAATTTCTGTGACATACATCATCTGTATGACATCAGGACGGCGATACATGGCGAATTAAAAAGTGTTCCTTCCTAGGTCACTACGGAACCCAAATAAAACGGACATAATAAAGAAATAAGTAATAAAATTTCAAAACCCTTACCTTTGTTCATAAAAATACAAGAAAAATCGTATACTCATGCAAAAGGAGGTCAAGCTAGTAAAAATACAGTAGTCTACTACTACGTGTTAGTATTTATAGGTCAAAAATCTAGACTGTATGGGTAGCCATATTTCTGCTAGTCATAGTCACGCCAATAAGCCATAATCTCATTCTAGACTAGAATTCTAGTGTACATAACAGTATGCTAACAGCAGGCGGTGATAACTACTCTAGAGTGTTTAGATGCGTTTTAATTGTAACACAAATTAGGAGGAACACAGTTCAAACTCTTTTGAAAACAATTATGGTGCAATTATGCGATTTTTTATTGGTCTTAGCGTTCATTACTAGCTCTGGCCCTCATTATCAAGAAAGGCTTTTAGCTGTTACGTTTTATGCCGATATGAGGAAGTAAGCAATTAGTTCGGCACACTTAGTCGGACGCTTTGCGGCTCAGTGACCTGGGCATTGCGATTTAATTAGCGTGCTTAGTAACTTATATTCTAGTTTGTTATTTATAAGATAAGTAGCCAATTTGAGTGCCAGTGTTTTGACAGTTAAGACAATTGTGTACCCAGCGGTTTCCATACAAACGGCGATAACGTTTTCCTCCCTCTAAGCCTTATATGGACATGGTTTTTTAGTACATATGTTGTTGTTATGCTTTAGAACTAGGTTTATATGTTTAATATATTTTAATATATAGGTACTAGGTTAATATATTTTATAGTTTTGAAAATATTGGCCCTTTTTGTTTTGTATAGATCTCATAAAATGCTAATACTGTCAAATACCTATATAAAGAATAATAAAAAATTGCCACCGTTTGTATGGAGAGCGCTTTCTTAAGCTGGGTACACAGTCCCCTTAAATCGTAAGGTAAATGCGCCTGTTACTTACCCCATTAAAAGTGGCTTTTCGCTTTTTTGTCAATGAAATAAAAATATTTGACATATCATTAATACGAAATAATATTATGTAAAATCAGCGAGAAAACAAAGAAACTAACAAAGTTTAAATCAAGTGCAACATCTTTATATTTCCTTTATCACTATCATCACTATCACTACATAGTATAAAGTAAAGCCACTCTTCGTTCCTGAATGTCCTGATATCTTCGGCCGCTCTCTTCTTCTAAACCACGTAACAGATTTCGATAGGGTTTTCACTGTCATTTAAAGAATTTTTCTAAGAAAGGTTTTTTATGTAGTTACATTAAATGCTTTTAATTCTTAATTGTGTCCGTGCGAAGCCGGGGCAGATGGATGGTATTGAATAATTGAAAAGTTTCTGTTCTAATGAAAAAAGCGTTCCTACTGTTGACTTTACCAATATTGAGTCAAATTTAAGCAGCGTTTAGCTATCGTTCGCTATGTTGTTAAAGTTTTTGTTTTCATATTAACGGTCGGCTTTGTTATCGTAGAAAACCAAACGGTGGCTTGTACTGCTTTTTATGTTCTTCTATTGCTACTGAATCAATTGCAAAACTTTTTGCTGGCCATTTGTGACCCACAAATCGTTTGACTTAAACTAAAAGATTCCGAGAACGATCCATAAATGCGCTCTATTGTATCCAAAGATTATGATAGCACGTATTCAACGAATGTTCCGCAGGCCTGTTCTTACCCCGATTCACAAAAGGTCTTAACGGTTGTAAGATTTGGTGTGAACTTCTCACTTTTGTATGTCAAAGTTGAACCGTTAAGTGTTGCTGTTGCAGTTAGCGCGCCGTATTCACGATTCCGCCAAATATAACAATAAGAATTGTAGCGAGATGTGCCGACATAACAAATTGTATCAAAATGACCGCACGGTTACGCCTTACGCTTTGGAATTTTCTATTTAAGCTACTACACCTATAGCATCTTCAGCAAATAGATTTCAATTTATGTATATTATAATATTAAGTACATTGTTTTCAGACGTTAAGTATATCCATAGTTTCAATTTAGTTAGGACTTCATTTATAAAACATAATTAAACAATACTACCATTAAAAATTGTACGTAACTATTTAAAGAACAAAACAATGAAAAAAAAAACCTTACAGAATAGTAAAATAATTATACATTTGTAACGATTCTAAAAGTATACAGTCAATTACTATAGATACAAAATACGATAAACAAAATATCAATTGCAACTTCTTACCAATAAATCTAACTAAGAAAATTTAAGTTTGTTCTTAAACAAACCTAAACAGACACGCGTTAACAATAAAGAGTTGGAAATCCAAATATGTTACAAAATAAAAACAACAACAAAATTAACAATCTGGGATTTCCAATGCATTTTTATAAACGATCTTGACTAAAATATCTGATGACTTCTCTTAAAAAAGATATGCAGAAAAGTGATTGACGACTTTCTTCTTCTATTAAAGTCTTTGAAGAGAAGGGATAATGTTGTCAATACCTGTATATTACAGTATGCAGATGTTGGGTGAAATCTCGATAGAACTCAGGTCTTGAAGGCACGTAAATCAAAATTTCTCGACCCAACAAATCATCTGACTCATTCGACCGTAGTGTTTATAGGTGGCGATAGTTCATGTCTCTTCCATATTATCAGCTTCAGCTAAGCACGACTGAGTGAAATGCATGTGCAGCGAAAAATTATTACAACTTTCCCCTTATCTAGCAGAATCAGAATATGCTGAGAAATCGTCCAGACTAACCACCCGTGCATAGAGGTTAGATTAAACGAGGCAGGGTAATAAAATATCTCTTTTATAGGTAAAAACTTAGAAGAGAAATTGGCATATGTATTGGTAACTTGTTTATGTACGAGTAGACGTTTTATAAATAACTTTATTTAGTCTTATTTATTGCATACTAGCGACCCTCTCTAGTTTCGCACGGGTACTAATGACACTTAATGTACAAAAAACCTTCTGCAAAGAAATTTCTAAATGATTATCAAAATCTGTTGCGTGGTTTAGAAGGAGTAGCAGGAATAGTTTTAATTCTGCTACGAGCTACGGGTTCCGGATGGAAATTAGGGATGAATGTCATCTACGTCACAATACTCATGCTTAATTAAAATATACCATTCTGTTTCGTTGGTGTTATTAAAAATCACGTAAATATATCATATGGTTTGTATTAAGTCCTATAATTGCAATTTATTTATGAGCAATTGATAAATGCGATGTGTTTTTTAAATAACATCTTTTTTTATATAAGTATGTATTATCTCTCTAATATGTATGAATATGTATGCAATTAAGTATCTGTTAACTGGTGGTACTGTGGTACTATACCCGTGGCACATGCAGTGCTAAGTTTGGGATTAAATCAATTGGTGTAAATTGTCCATTGGTGTGTGTTAGATATTCTGATATAAAAATTATTCGAGTTGACACAAACTCTTGTATTAATTTGCTTACAAGACATAAGCAGCCCTAATCAGAATCCCTAAAAGTCTTGTGTGCGCGCTCCCTCATTCCCGTACAAGCGATAGCTATTTGTGAAGTAGATTGAATATTATTTTATTGCTTTACAATTTTCCTATCTCCCCGAGGCACGCACCCTCCGACCCCGTCTAGACGATCAACTTATTCTATTTTAAACATCCTCAAGAGAAAAGTCCTTCTAAAGAAGTTATTTTTCATAAGGATGATGTGGCTTTTTCCTGTATCGTGATTACCTGCGATTTTATCGAGATAGCTGACGCTGCCTTCCTGCCTGTCGCATTTTTTTTTATTGTCCATTTTGTTTCTTTGTATTGGAATTGGCTGCACATGTTTGAGGAAGTTTATTGGAAAGTTGTGGAACATTTAAATACAACAAATGCTAATTGGGTGACTAAAGTCAAAATGTAATATCTACCTACCTACTTTACTAGACCCTTTAATTAATAGATAGACCCTTTTCACAGTTAATCAATTTCAAGTACCTATCAAGAAATGACTTTTCATTGCAAATGCCACAATAAAGAACGATAACTTATTGCGATGGAGTCCCAAATTCAATATGGTTGACTATATACTCGTAGTAGAAACAATGTCAAAAATTTACTACGACACTGATGGTATCGAGAAAGTTATCAGTTTCGACTATGAATATGATATTTATCATTTCTGTCCCGTTTTATATTTGATGATAAACAAACACAACGCCTTACACTGCGCCTTAACACCTCTACTGTCTTCCTCGATCAAAACAATTTGTATGGTTTAAATTAGAACAAGAAATAAAAAGAAAAAACATTGAAATTAAGTTGTATTAGAATCAATTGAGAGTAATCTGTTACAACTTTCGTAGAGCGGACACCCTTCGCTGTGGCTGTGCCTGCGGCTTTCCCTTGCTAGTTGACCGGCAGACGCAGTCCATTATTTAGTTGGGTATTAACGTTAATACCTACCCGTGACGCCTATTATCTTCTGCTCCAAAAAATCCTACTACATCTTTGTATTTGCTGAGCTACGCAATGAGTTACGTAATGGCATACGTAGTGGTTCAAACATTTGTGTTGTGTACAGGGTAACGGTGAAACTGATAGATTTCGGCGTTTTACGACTTCTCGCCAAATACGTCCTTTGCTTGAAGGCGGAGCTGAGTAATAAAATCCACGATGAAACAATGCAGGAAACGGAGAGCGTCGGTGGAACAATATTCCGTTATGACAATGCGAAGTTTGTTCCTTATACACGATCAACATAACACTAAAATACGCTATAAGCCAACTTATTAAAATACCCTGTTGTCGCAATTAATCTTAATACGAACGAGTAAAAACCTCGTTACTCATCGACACAATTAGCAAATCAACGATGACAAATCATTTCAAATTTCAATTAATTCCTGATCTGTGTAGGGTGACCCCGCTGAGGGCTGTCCTATTCCGACCGCATGTCCGACCACCGGATTACGAATATTATAGTACCGCCGTAATTCGGACAGTGATTTATAGAGGGGGTTGCCACCCTCGCCACCCTCGGCCGCGTATTGCAAACAACATCGATTTCTGGAAACGAAACCAAGTTCAGACATTTGAGATGTTTGAATGACAGCCGAGTCGATATGTCGACAACGTGATTTTATGAACGAACATGAATATCTATACATATAAAAGAGTTACGTTGCTAACTGATTGACTGACTGACATACAATGCACAGCTCAAACCGATGAAGATATTAAAACATGTGTTTTTTAGAGGGTGTACTGGTGCATTAATAAAGGGTTTTTGGAAATTCCATCATTAAGCGAGTTAAAATGAGGGTGGAAGTTAGTATATATAATCCAAAATCTGCACTGACAAAGTCATGAGCAAAAGCTAATTAGGATAAACAATTGTACTTAATACATTAGAGAAATAAATCATAAGTAATCTACGAATGTGAATGTAATCTAAACGTAAAGATTACAATGATTACAGGAAACAAGTTTAAGATAAGCATATCATGTAACAATTTACCAAGAACTTTGAAATGGTACAAAATAACTGTTAAAAATCCTTACAGTTAATTTTATCGCGGAAAGTTTTTGTTCGACTTACGTAGTGTTAATAATTGTGTTAATTATTAATCAGTATCGTGGTTATGATTAGCGTTAAACACATTTACCTACTTGTCATGCTTGACTGCACGATGTCAGCGAAAGATTATGGGTGTGACCACAATTTTGAATTGAAAATAACGCCTCGACTAAGTTACGTTGCGAATATTTTAATTAGTTTTAAATATCCCCTATATATAATTTTAAATATCGTCTTGAATATCCCCTCGTGTGTGTTTACACTGCGTGGATGGGCCAACTTTAGTCGTTTACACCGCACATGGCAATTGCTTTTAATAAAAGTTGACTAGTAGAGAATGTCTCAATTAATTCAGTACGCCTTTGTATCCCAAGTTATGGCTTTTTATTCATATTATATTAAACAAAATGAATACTATGTAGCAAGATTGTCTCGCAGATGAGTGGTAGAGCTGCTAATTTGGTTTCTCACCTCACTAAAATGACTATATTTTTTTAAGATCCCATATTAATAGCGACCTGATGGAGGACTCGTTATAATATATTTAAAAAATTGTGACCCGCCCCTGCTTCACACGGATACAATTGGGATGTAATGTACATAAAAACCTGGCTTAAAAATATCTCTAAATTACAGTGAAAACAGTATCAAAATCCGACGCGTGCTTAATGAGTGAGCGGCCGAAGATATGAGGACAGACAAGAACGGATAGCTATTTTCTTTTATACAATTTTCGTTAAGCGAATATTGTATTTGTTTTTTACTTTATACCTTAACCGATAGAGCCAAATTAGCACATATTGACATAAACTTATTTCAGCAAAACTTAATAAATAATTAAATTAAAAACATGCTATTATATACATATATACTTGCAGGAATTTCCCTTTCCACTTGCACTCTGGCATTAGTTGTCCTATTATGTCATAATTATGATATAGTAATGACCCAAAAAAAAACTAATGTTGAAAGCAAAGCAAAACAAAAAAAGGTTAATTACTTACGTTCTTTGGCAAGATTAGACTTATTTCATAAAGTACAACCAGCCAAAAATAAAAAAAAGGCCACGCTCCATACAAATTTTATACCAGAAATACTATGATGATGTCAATCTGGATTCATTTTAGGCAGAATATTTTAGGTAGAGTCGCTCAAGAGTCATTTTGAAACTGAGATAGCTTTATTAATATGTACAGTAGCTACAATTTAAAAAACAGTTTTAGTTTAGTTTTTTCTGATGGAACTCTTTTGTAAACTCTAGTTATAAACTATGTGTATTAAATTTATTGTTTCCGTCCGAAATAGCTGTCGCTTGCTTCTTACTGATTATCCTGTCGTATGTGTGCATGAAGAATTATTCTAATTAATTCCACTGTATACCTGCCATTAAATCCCATTCCTACAAATTAATGTACTTAATCTGATGGAAAAGTTAATTAACAAATTATTAATCTGACAAAAAATCGAGAATGTCCCTCAGAAACTCCGTCGTTTGGTCAGCCGTGTCAACTCGCGGCCGCTTTTTGCTTCAGTCTCCAACACCGCCTGTCGCTACATAGCGCTTATTTAATTAAACGCCGGCAAAAACTGAACCAGCGCTAATAACAATGTTAAATCAACACGGAATTAAACAAAACATCTGGTTTGTATAGTTAGAATCTGTCAGGTTAATATTTAGAATTGATATTACGTGGTATTAAGAGTATAAGTGACAGTAATTTGTACATTTAAATGTCAATATTGAATAACTTTTTGAATAAATAATCACTCCTAGACTGCTATTGACGACCGGATAGCCTAGTGGTGACTCTGACTATGAAGGTAAAGCTTCTGGGTTTGATTCCCGGGAGCGGCAAATGTTTGTATGTTGAATTTGAATGTTTGTACCAGCAGAGTCTTAGCTGTAATATGCATTTAAGTATGTATTTATTTGTATAAGTATGTAAATCCTTTGTCACTAGACCACTGTAATCACTCCTGTAATACAAGCTTTGCTTAGTTTGGAGCTAACTCAATTGGTATGAAGTACCCCAAGATATTTATATATATATTTATTAGTTGAAAGGCATAATGACACCATACCAAAAAAATATTGCTATAGGTTCAGGTTTAGAGGGTGGAATACGTGGTAGCCGTTTGTATGGAGAGCCCTTTTAAGGCTGAGTAGCTACACTCATTTTAAATACCAAAATTACAGTTAAATAGCAATAGAGTACTTACATATAGAGATGATTTTGAGGAGAAAGTTGTACTTAAGACCCTCAGCTCTTAACTACAACTTAAGGCCTAGATGAGACCTACATGGATCGATAGGGCACAACGGGTCGCAGACTCGACCCGGCCCATTGGGGCATGGGCAACGGTACTTGCACTGACCATTCACTATGTTCAATGCCCTTATCAGGTTGTTTGACGCACGCGCACCTCTCTGACTTAAATTGATGTTAAGTCCTTGCTGTGCATCTAGGTTAAAACTTTTTTTTTAATTGTCTTGAATATTAACCTGTTTATTTTCAAATGGATAGCTTAAGTAAAGTTTTAAGTCAAAATTAGCTCGACATGTGAAACCCTTAAGAATTCGAAATAGGCCAAAATAATGTTAAGTTAATTTCGACACAACACTCGAGTTATCTGTTCTTAAGCCCCGTTTTGATGTGTTTGCCAGCCTGTGGTTTTCTAGCTACGAGTTCGATAAATCGATTTTAATGCTTTTTTTTTATGGTAGCGGAATTAAACGAAATAGCCCTTAGCCATGTTAGGTGGAAAACGGTTAGTGGTTTTCAAGATTCTTTGTATCAAAATATCTGAGACAAATTAAAGGTTTTTACTTTGCGTAATTATTAAAATTTACATTTTAAATTAGATATTGACTAGTAAAATCAGGAATCCATTAAAATCATTTATAATTTTCTCAGGTGAAGCTACAATAGCTTACCCTGGTCTCAAGACATTAGGCGCTCTCCACAGCATATACATAGTTAGGTAATAAGTATAAAATTTAACAAATAATCAACAAATGTATTTCAGCAAATAAAATATTTTAAAGACTATTATTTATCATATTTATTTTGCTGTAAGGTCGCAGAATTGTTAAGCCACCACAGAAGCCTGTCATAATGACTTTTCCAATCTGTAGCCACTTGTTAGTAAAAAATCCAAAGCAATGTCAGAGTGAGAAGGTTCCATACAGGTTCAACGATTAAAGTCCGCTAGTGTACCTAAATAATGATGATTAATAATTGCGCAATTAATTAGGCAATTAAATACGCAAACAATATATCCCATAAAAGACGATGCGTATCAAAAAAACTGTAAAAAGGTTATCACAGCTATTAATATTTAAGCATACGTGTTAAAATTATGTTACATAACTTTTAGTATAGTTTTTATCAAGTAAAATTGAAAATAATTTTAATGTAGAGTTTGAAATTGCTCACAAACCTTATAAACATTATACATAGTGTGTACTGTTTCAAAATTTAGAAGCAATTTTCGATAAATAATGATTACGCCGCCTGGCCTAAAAAGGCATTGTTACGTGCCCATACAAATCAAAAAATTCTTTGGACGTTACAAAGATTATTATAATATATATGTTGCAACGGGACCATGAGCCGATCCATCTACACCATACCATATAATCATATAGCCTTAAAAACCTCGTATCTCAGTCATCTCTGTTACTGCAACACAAACCTTACCCTAAAAAACTAAAGAGCTATTTTCATTGTGATTCAAAATACATACTGCGAGAGTTACTCGTACACGTAACGCTCCCAATATTAAAACATGGTATAGCTTTACCTACCAATAGTAAACTTTTCATTTGATTTTCTACTAGACTTCTGTCAAAATTAATTGCGGTTAGATGAAAGTACCTATCCATTCATAATTAATTCCTTTTTTTTCGACGATGCTTCGTATTGAATTGAAACACTTGTAAAATGCTGTCATTCTCACGAAGTGAATGTGAGGTGGTGAATTGTTCCAATTCGTTAAAACTATCCGGTGTTGGAGTATTAGGAGCGGCCGTAAGCTGCCACGCCTAACAATTTGAACCTGTGACCGCAAGCATTAGTGACCTTTATTGCAGTCAGAACTACTACAAATGATAACACACTTGCTTGCTACAACCGTTACCAGCAATGGGATATTGGTAATTGAAAAAACATCGTTACCAAAATAAATTGAACGTGGAATTTGTAAAATTGTAACATTTCATTTTGTTCCTATTATGATGTTACTTTATCTATTACATAAATTCTAGATAATATACTGTAACTGTAACACATTACCCCGATAACTTAGTAAAGTGACCTTAGGTATGTTGTTTAGTAACCTAATTACTTATTATTATTAGGTAAGCCTGTACTAAGACCAGCACTTAGGATAGCATAAAGACATCCCGGTTTGGGATCGCTGACCCTAACATCACTGTGTCCCTTTTCTATGAAACTTGCTAAACAACGCCGCAGATAAATTAAACGCTGGCGGTCATTTTAATGGACAAGATATCTATGAGACTATGGCGGGCTGTTTCATTTTTTTAATTTGTTTCAATTACAATATAACAGCCCTAAACATTCCACAATACTTATAGATAAAACCATTGATAATTTAGATTAAATACAAAAATCTAATTACCAATCAGCTTTTAATCTTGATCAACCGAACATTGCACTTTCGAAGACTATGAAACAAACATTCCAAAGAACAGGTTCACATATAACAAATCATTATGCAGATGACCTCTTATCTCTTTCATGTTATCGATAGTTAACACATGCTAAACAACCGACGAATGAATTCAACAACATTGGACCTAATTCGTTGACAACAATAGACATTGTATTTGAAAATGCTAGCTGATTTGCCGAATCGAAATTAGTTCCACATTAAAAAGTTCATTGTACCACGGTCTCACTATTTGAGATTAGATCTCTAGTTAGATTAACTTATTCAGCAAGTTTTTTACTAAAGTATTCCGTTTAGAAGATGCGGCGAGATGTGATCTGGCGAACTACTCATAGCCGTCTATCTGGTTACTATATATCAACATTTTGATTATTAATAGCTAATTTAATACCTGATCATGGCGATTTGAACTGTTTACATAAATTTCGTATTCGATATTTTATGCAGTAGGTACTTTAAAGATATCTGTTCCAATAAAACAATTAGATTAGCTACAACAAGAATAGTAGGTATGCATGTCACCACAGTCCTACTAATCTATAACCTACATCACCCACCACAGTATCCAGTAGCTAATAAGTATTCTAAAAGGATTAGGTGTTGTTGACAGAATTCGTTATTTTTGACCTTCTTTCCATCAAATTTACAGTTTCATCCAAGATACCTGACACCTTGATTTGACATTCAAATAAACTTAGTTTGCTAAACGCGATCTCTAAAAAGCAAGTCAGCAATTTTTAGGAACCGTGGAATTCAGTGCAGTGACTCTAACTCATACGCAAACATCAGGCAGAAAACTCACTGCCGGCAAACACTAACTGACAGTATCTGGGAGGAACTGACACTACATCATAAATTGCTTTACGATCGGAAAAAAGCAATCTAATCTATGAAAAAAAGCCTATTATGCAACGATAATTGGTTTAGGTCATTGACTGTGCGACGCCGCAAAACACATATGATATGGTTTCTTGTATATTTTTTTGCAAATCACTTTCTCGCTTAGTTTTTGTAGTTGATACTGATCGCTGCGTGCGTGATATCATTTGAGTTGGATAATTTGGTTTGCTACGCATGAGTTACTTAACAAGGTTAATAAGAGTTACATTATGAGGCATCGGAATTGAATTAGCGTATCGTTGAATGACTGAGATGCTGAAGTATGACCATCTTCCAGGAAAAAGTGTAGTCTTACTTTTACACTGCTTTTTTGCCAGCATCAATGTTTGAGCTGTCTAGGGTTATACGATTTGGCTCACAAATAGGTATGTTGGAGTTCTAAAATAATTACATTTCATTACTTAAACTAGCTGAGGCATTATTGTTTCTTATGTATTTTAAAGATTTAAAAGGAGGAGGAATTGTGATAATACTTTGTCATTTTTAAATTTTACGTAATAAGCCGCTTATCTTACGCACCTATTTGAACTCATCAAACATTGCTATATTTTTATATACTTATTAATTCCGTTTTTTTACCATCTTTGTCACAAAAGAGATTCTCATATAAACCTCAACTAATTAAAGCGTGGGTCTTATGATTATAAAAGTCCGCTGAACCAAATTTGCAACGATAAAATAAGTACTGATTGAGCTACTAAATTTGGGCTAACATTTGGTTTTACGCTTTTTATAAATCCAAAGTACTTATAGTGTTCTAAACTATCTAGGTACGTTAGAATATTTGAACGATTCCGACCACCGTATCCAAACTACGAATAAATAGGTATGCACTGTTGCGTACATCGCGTTGCGTCGGACACATCTTTTTTAAACCCGGGGTATCCTCTATTAAACATAGGTCTCCTCCAAAGGCTTCCACAGCTCGCGGTCGTCCGCCTTCTCCTTCCATTCAAGCATCACTATGTAATTATTAGGTATGATTAAGCCAGCGAGTGCCGTAATCAGTGCGATACGTTATTACGTACGAGTATGAAAATAAGGTTAATTTAAGAACACGATGTCAATAGCTTTTACACACGCAGTAATTGGTCGGGGGCGCTGCGTTATTAACTTTTTGCTACGATTACACTCGAATCTCGATTATGGAATGTTATGTTTTGGTGACCAACATTAACAGTAATGACTGCTTAACGTCCGCACTTAGCGGTTGCGTTTGGATAACGTTTTTACGATAAATTGTTTTTCTTTTGTTTTGTAGGGACAATAGCGTAAGTAGATGAAATGGCATGGAAATTTAGTGATTCGTCTTGGTAATCCGACTTTCCCAATCAACTAAGTTTATTTCCTACCAATGAGCGAGCCGCTGGTTTCCAAGGATACAATTAGGATGTATCTACACTAATATAATAAAGAGGTAAACTTTGTTTGTTTGTTAGTTTGTTTTTTTGTTAGTTTGTTTGTATGTAGGGGGTAATCTCTGGAACTACTGAACCGATTTCAAAAATTCTTTCACAGATACAAAGCTACACTATTCCTGACGGACATAGGCTACTTATATTACGTGAACGAAGTCGCGCGCGTCCGCTAGTCGTAAATAAAAACGTTGTGTAAAACAAATCTAAATGGCATTGAAACCGTATCAAAATCCGTTGCATGGCTTAGAAGGAGGTAGCGGCCGAAGATACGGAGGGGATTGAGAACAGACAACAGGAACGGATAGCGAATTTGTTTTATAATATGTACAGATTTTGTAAAGAAGAAGAAGATAAAGAAGGGTAGAAATGGTTTAGGCAAAATTATAATATCTAATCAACACGTACATAGGAAAATTATAAGATTGCTTTTGACATATTATTGAATAAACAGTTGATCGCCCCCTTTATCTATATTTAGTAAGTAATAATATTATGCTCACAATGAATACACAAAGTTGCAAAACAACATCATTCTTACTTGACCAATAGTACAACCGGATAACACGGTATTGTGGTAAGTTGTTGATTTTAATTAGCGATTAACAGAACTGAAGTCCTGAAATCCTATCCTACTACGCTTTGCTAGACGCTTAAACCATCCAACCATCCCATAACCCTCTGTGCACTTATTAACTACTAGTGACCCGCCTCAGCTTCGTACGAGTACAATCAGTATGTAATGTGCATAAAAACCTTCAGTTTGTTTGTAAAAGACAGTGAAAACCGTATAAAATTTCGTTGAGTGCGAAGATTCATGAGGACAGATAGGAACGGATAACAACTTTACTTTATACTGTGTAGTGATAGTGATAGTGAAGATGGTGCAATTATAGAACGCTGGTCATTTGGGATATCTCCCCATGCTACCGATGCTTATAAACCTCTCAGACAACAGATGCTTGTCCATCGGGCCTCAAAACGCCTAGCTCCCGTGCTCGGTTTCTCAGTCATCGCCCATTGCGTCTCCTACTAGTTAAAAAAAATGGCATGCTAGAAATCCTGTGGGGTGATTATAACTTTCGAGCACTGGACACTTGCAAGCCGCGTACCAATCAATGCCGGCTAAAATATACGCTCGCGTAATTTGATTGGTCCGCGGCTGGCTAATGTCAAGCGCTCGATAATCAACAATCGGCTCCTTGGACCTTATTTCATCAAACTAACATATTATTCAGTGCACATTACATATTATCTACTATTAACGCCCGGCAATACGAGTACAAGAACTCTTCGAGTTAGCCACGTACCTATGCCGGATTGTCGTTGTCACGTGTCAGTTGGCTGAAATTGGGTCTGATCACATCGTCTGTTCTTTGACGTCGCATTCCATTTTCAGCCTACCGGGTTGCAGACCGCACGTTTCCCACGCGCAGTCGCGCAATAGAGAAGCTAACTACGTTACTTCAATCCGAATTTCGTGAATCGCCGTAGGTGGGCTCCAACCATTCGGATCCAGTAGTTAGCGGTAATAAGCAGGTGCCTATGCACAATACTTCCAACCGTAGACTGAGGCAAGTTTTGATTGGGTCCGGAGCTTTATTATACTAAGGTCTATTTTTTGATGCGGAGATTTAAATAATTGACAGATAATTCGTGGGAAGTGTCAGAAAATGTCTGAGATGAAAATATAATTTATTACGCTGGATTCTGTTTCCACATGTTTGCATTGTTAATTTGATAGGTACTTACGACTTAACATTGGTAGTTATTTCAAAAATTTGTTATTAGGTGAAATAAAAAAAAATGGGAAAAGGAAATGATACTGGCTAAATATACCTACCTACTTGCATTATGATAATAAATACCCAATGTTTACGGCAAATTAAACGAAAAGAAATCGATTTTATGACAATTTAAAAAGGAAAAACCGTTTTATTTTAATAACAAACAATGCGTCCTGCATGACGTTAAAGTTGGCATCAAAAAGTTATGCTAACATTCCTTAACACGTTCACAGTCCAGTGCACCATTTATGGTACACCACGAAATGGTGCGAGAAGTCCAGTGTACCATACATAGGCACACATCTAATGATGTGCCAATTGATAGAAAAACATTTATATCGGAATCGTAAACGTGATAGAAATGTTTGTACCCGCAAGGAAAAAGCATTGAGAAAAAAAAGGACTCATATTTAAATAGCAAAACGGGGAATTATTGCACAAAATCACCGAGGTAAATGAAATATCTACGTTTTTCTGCAAAGAGGTGCCGTTTTAACATAAAAAATGAGTTAAAGCTTATAAACTTAGACTAGGTTTTGTTCCACAAATTGCTAATACTTTAACTAACGAGGAATATGAGGGGAAAGTCTGGAACTACATCGATATTCCGCAATTAACTTAATCGGGTTACTTATCGATCCCTTCAGTACGTCATGTGCAAAATCGATTTTTAATCAGTAAGCAATCTTGAGACGGTGATGAATAGGAATCATGTGAACCAGAGTCGGTAATTGGGTGCACCCGAGCGTCGCCAGTAATTGATATGGCAGGCTAGCGGTTCCTAGTGCCGGTGTGTGTCGCGACTATAAGTGTGTGTCGTGTTTATAAGTGTGTATTATAATCCACAATTACGAACATCTATGGTTGGCTTAGAATTACAAAAATGTGAGTGACATTATAAATCTGCAGATAATGTCATCGTTTATTGGAAAGGCGTATGTCCTATTTAAACAAGGCGGTTGAACCTAAGTAGGTTCTAATTGTCAAAATAATGAGATGAGTCGTTGATTAATTTATTTTGACAATTAGAACAAATCTTGCGTAGGATAATACGCACTTATCTATTTAGAAAACAAATAAATTGTTTTAAATGATAGACATGTAGAAATAACTAGACCATTTGCCAGGACTCGATCTGCATCCTTGGGATTCCGTGCCCAACTCTTACCATTTGAGATACTGTGACTCCGCCAAACGGTGCAAATTTTTAAATGCTGTGTTTACTGACCTTGCTTTCTTGGTTTTTATTACTAGGTGCTATATCCGTGAGAGTTTTTTTTAGAAACGTCAACGTTTGTTTTAATTCCGTACTCTATTAAGACATTTCGTTTTTTATGCTGCATACTTTTCAAATTCTGATAAAACATTTCAAATAAATATAGCCTATGTCACCCAGACTACAATTACGAACCGATTGATACCTCATTCATCATTCAGCTCAGTCGTTTAGGCATTACAATGGAACATACGTAAATACAAACATACATACATAGGCTGCTAGAAACATAACCCTTCCTTTTGGCTTTGCCCGAGTCGGGTAAAAAATATCTTCCTAACGAACTTACACAGTTTATCAAAAATCATCTAAAATACTTAGTGCTGTTTAATTTGATTAATATCACAAATACATATATGTATTGCGTGGAGGTTGAACCCTCGGTGGTGCACAGTTCCAGGTTACAAGTATGCCCGTCGGATATACTGCTCTAATGTGAATTTCTTGGCTTCTGTATATTTCGCCAAACTAACATATGATAGCTGACAACGACAATTTAGTGTAGGTACAGTGTCGAGGAAAAGCATCCACGTACTACCGTAGAACCCTGTCAAAAATATCCGCATCCGCAAATGACGTTTGCGTGACACAGTGTGGCGTTTAACACGTCTCGTCATTGCGACAGGGTTCGACAGTGGTATACGTGAATGCATTTCCTCGACTGTAGGTGCATTACGAATCCACCTTTTAAGACTAGCAAATACATGAACTTTTCTAGTTAGCGATTATATGCCGTCATTGCTACATGTCACCGGTCAGCTTAGTGAAATAGGGGCCTGTAGGTATCGAAAACAAGGTAAACGAAAAGAATCACGTGACGCCACTAATCTGCCTATTAAGGTGGATCGCTCCGTATGAGGCAGGAATTTAGAAATGTTCGCAGTTTTTATTTATTGAGGCTTAATGGTGTTACTTTTTATCAATTCAAGTAGTTTTCCGGCCGTATTTTTAGGGCACTGTGTTTTGTTTTTGAAAGTTCAAATGCAAAAGATTGACTTGGCTTGCTTTTCTGAGCCATGCTTTTATTTATCTTTTTTGTCCAGTACCTAACCAACGATATACGCTTTAAAGACACGAACCATAGTTTATATATTATGCTTACCTATCCTTATTTTTATTAGTATAGATACACTTTTGTTTGAGCAGTAGGGCTCAAAATAAATGTTCTAAGGTTCGGGGAACAAGGAAGGCTTAGTTAAAAAAAAATACCTCTGTATGATCAATGAAGTACTTTTTATGAGGATAGGTTTTCGCTTGACATCAGTGTCGGTGTCCGGCACCATGCTTGTAGCACATGCATAGTTACGGCTATCGTAACAGTGCAGTAGCTTCTACACCTTTAAAGATCGATTTGAACCGCAGTAACTCCATACTCGATGTTGCAACCATTACAGTTACTTATCGTAACGTTTTAATGGACTAAACGTATGTTTAGATGTAAGTAGATACAAATTAAACTACTGTTTTGAAAGTCAATTAAACTCGGTAGTAATGAAATAAATTAAGCGTGAAGGTAGATGATGGATTGTGTTTTGTAGAGGTTTTTGGAGTTATGGTATTGTTTTTTATTTCGTGCGTTTTTATTTTGAAATGAATGTGCCTAATGTAAGTTATATTTGTATTCTTTTAATTCATATTTTAAACTAAGTTGAGATTTTTTAGATTACTTTTAAGAAAGAATGAATTTAATTAGTTAATTAAATTTGTATGTATATTAAAACTACTAATAATCATTATTAACTTTTTATTTCAAAATAATTTTCCGATGCCTAAGAATGCAAAATTTTCCCTGTTTGTGGGTAGGCGCATTCAAAATTATTTCCAAACATATCGTTTATTTTAAAAGTTTGCCTATTATTTATATCGCTTTAAAGCTCATAATCTCGATGAAAATAGAAAAAGCATTTTGTAATAGTAACACAATTTTGATCAAAAAGCAAAGTACACAAATACTTACCACGATAACATTTACTACGACGAACCATCGCAGTAGCATCAAAACGTTTGACTTTAGAGACATGTTTCACGCAGCGAACATAAAGTTTAGAGGGTGTTGCAGGTTCACGGTTGCCGCGATCGTTCCCGCCAACTGTCTTCGAGGTTGGCAGCACCGCGCACGACTGCTGACTGACGCTAAGCCCGCCAAACTGAAGCAGCAAGCAAAGAGCTTCGCGAACTCTCTGAATGGCCCTCTCGAACGGAGGGAGAACGGCGGGAGGGACACACTTGTAGGGGAAACCACGTCGACCGCCTCCGGTAATTCACTAAGAAAAGTTATTTGCTGAGTCGCCTCTATGGGGAATCGTTCGATTTGTACAGAAAAATGGAGCTGATTTATTATGTTAGTTGGTATTAGATACATGTTTTTATGTATGTAATACCAATTCTAAATTTGGATTAGGTACAGTTAAATATTGTTTACTATATTGTACCACCGTTTAATAGTTCATTGTGAAGTTAAGTATACATACTATAGTATAACAATATCTACAACAAATCATTCCTCCGAGTTAGGCACGGTCACTTTGTAGAAAAATCAGTTCAAATACAAATTTTTATCTTAAATCACTTATTATAATGGTTTAAATACCTTTGAACTTACTCATAAACGCTCATTAAACCTCCAGTTAAAATATGTTTTGTCATTATGTTATGAAGTCCCTTCAAGAGAATGGAATAACGTATTCTAGTCAAAGGGGGTTTATAGACTTTTATAAAGGAGTTGCATCCTTTTCTATAAACGCTCCCAAAACCTACTTAAGCTAACATTATGTTTCGTCTCTAACTCTATATTGACGTTTGCCTCCGAAAAAAAAGTATAGTCATAGTCGACCAATTTCATTTATAAGCCACATTAGAACGTCGTCGCAATGTGCCATCGCCAGGATATTATGACATTCATTGTGAAGTCACTGTGACATTCATTGTGAAATGGTTCTACAGTGGCCTATAAATCAAATTGATTGACTGTACAATAACGTTTTAATTAAAAGAAGTCCGCATACTTTTGTAAATAAAGGAATTATTCTACAATTATAATAGCGCCTTATGTAACGTCAGCAGCAGAAGTAGCTGAAAACTCGAAGAGGTTAAAAAAATTTAAGAGGAGAAGCGCTCTCCGTACAAACGGCGACATCGTTTTCAACCCTCTAAACGTTAATAGCCATGATGTTTTAGTATGCTGCCTTAGAACTAGGTCTTTATGTTTTGATATTCTTTATATATTTTTTTAATTATTTGCATCTTAGTGGTTTCATATAAAACAGAAAAGCGTCAATATTTTCAAAACCATAAGAAATATTTAAAAAATCAAAACATACAAACCTAGTTCTAAGGCATAACAACAGCTTATTAAATATCAAGGCAACAGCATAAGATTTAGAGGGTGGAAAACGTAATATGGACAGCGCTAAAGATACTAATAGTCTTAAGGCGGAACTCCATTGCAGCGCAAACTGCATTTAAATCGACCCACGCCTACGTTTTTGTATGTAGCGTGCGTAGAGTGCGCCGCAGTCGACTTTTGCCCTTACACAAACTCCTAAAAATGTGTATAAATATTTTAGAACTTTCTGTGTTGAAATATCTGTTGCTCACTCAACTAACTTGGCCCCTAGCACAGGTTCGCCCTAACCATGTACTCAGAGAAGTTACTTGCCACTTAAGTTGATCATTAGTTAGTTAGTTTTAGGTATCACTTTTACTGCGGAATAGTTATGGGGTCGGAAATTACGACTAATCCATGGTGTACTATGTACTGTGGTCATAATAATGGTATATGTCTAAAGTAACTTTATATTACTGAACAAAAACCATAAGTATAGAGTTTTTTTCATACAGAAGCCTAAGTATTTGAATATTATTCTCTGTCACGGTCATTTTCAAAAAAAAGCAGTTCGAAGGGCCAATTATTTCTTCCATGTACAGTCAACCAATTTCATTCGTAGGCCACTGTGGAACCTTTTCATAATATAAACGTCATAATGACTTCTGAGTAAATGACATAATATCTAGGATGACACATTGCGACAACGTTCTACAGTGGCCTGTGAATCAAATTGGTTGAATGTACAGTCAGCAGTAGATATTATTATATCTCAACAGTTGAGAAGTCAAGAAGATCTACACGCGACTATCTATTATCAAGAGAGAGTTTATCTAGACCTCTTTGACCTCTTCGTGTGTTAGTAACTTCTTCTGCTTACTCTACTTAGGTTACTGATACAATATTATATTGCATTATGTTACAAAGCATTACTTTTTTGATGCATTTGTTCTCAACACTTTCGCGGTGAAAGGACGTTCATCCTATACCGTTTAAATAAAACATTCTAAAGTAATAATTATGGATCACCTCTTCTTACTTACTTATTAACTTACTTCCCCGATTTGTTTTATTTAGACGATAAACAAATTAAACAATATTTCGAGGCAACAACTGAAATTTTAGGTTAGAATGTATACTTACTCACTTACTTAAGGCAAGTAAGGATGAATGTGCTTTATTGTGTTTACAGCTGCTCACGCGAACGTTTTCAAAAGAAAAGTAAAAACACTTAGTATTGTTAACCTAACCTACGCAGTGATGTAGAGTCGGGTGTAAAAATATGGGTCCATTAAACATACTTAAATAAATGCACCAAACACTCTTTCTTATTGAGTACACTCAACCCATTCGATTCATAGGCCACTGTAGAACGTCGTCGCAATATGTCATCGCTGAGATATTATGACATTTGTTAAGAAGTCATAATGACGTTTATTGTGTTAAGGTTCTACAATGGCCTATGATTCAAATTGGTTGAGTGTACATTAGTACGAGTATAAGCATGCGCGGATCCAGTAGGGCTCTAAAGGGCTCTCTCTCAGTGTCCCAGTAGACCCGGCTACTTGATCTACCAAGTATAGATTTTGTAATCCATTGACGAGCCCGTTCTGACTGGACCACCACTATGTGACCTCCCCTCCCCTGTCTCGAAGGCTGGATCCGCCCTTGGAAATAAGAAAACGTTGGTACATATTTTTGAATATGTTAAATGCACCGATATTTATGTATTATGTAATAAGGAAAACGATTAAAATACAATATGTCTATTTCTTTATAAGAACAACGTATATCCCTTTTTTGCTTACCTTAGTGTAAGCGTGCGCGAGTTGATTGCGGAGTTAAAGAGCGCACATGCTAAAACTTTGCAAACAGCTCGCGCGCGCTTTGTTTGTACGTAAACTCTCTGTCATAGTGGTAGAGACACACTGTAGCCAGTTTTTGGTTGCAGTACAAATGGGCCGGCTCGACCGGGACAACACCACACTCCCACAAATGACTGGCGTGAAGGAGAAGCATAGCTAGCTACTACATTTCGAACGGTGAGTGGCACAGCCAATGGTTCATCGATTCTTAGGATCCCTGGTTCCCATGGGTGATTACTTCCCATCCAGAGGCGTATTTAAAGAGTTAGCGCCCCGGGCCATTTAGCTTTGGCGCCCCATTAAATGACGATAAAGAATTTCATTTTAGGGGCGGCTGCCGCCCCTCGCAGCCTGGCGCCCCGGGCCATGGCCCGGATGGCCCTAGGGTAAATACGCCCCTGTTCCCATCAGGTGACCCGCTTGCTCGTTGGCAACAAAAAACTTATCCATTGGTTTCGTAACTCTTTGCGCGACACCTTTTTTCTCCGAAGAATGTAGTACCTTTCCAAACTAGTTAGCAGTTCGCAACCTGTTAGGCCGAGTTATGCTGTATGTAATTCATAATTGAAGCATTAGTAAGCCTTGCGGGCCAAGACTGCTCAAGTTTAATGTGTCCCTCTGTCCGGCTCTGTCGAACTAGTGTCATAAGAAAGAGATGAACAAAGGGATAATTTAAACTGAGTGATAATTTAGTAGAGAACGCTGAGGTTGTCTAACGGCTAGACCGGACGTGTCAATCCGTAATGACAGCGCATTTGCGGTTGCACGTTGTTAGCGAGCAACGAATAAATAGGTAAAGCACTAGGTTACCAGTGCACCTAGCACGTTGTTTTCGACACGCGTTAAATCGCCACGTCACTCAGTGCATCTATCTCCTACTAGGCTAGGTAGAACGAGACACTGAATAATAGCAAGTTAACGCGTGTCGAGATCGTGCTAGCTGCACAGGTGCTCGGACAGTTCGGCATTCTTTTTTATTAATGTTTTATGGATAAGGGAAGCAAATGAACAATCGGGACACCTGGGTAACCTTTTCGTTAGCTGTAATTCAGTGGCTTTAACTTGACCGCCCAGTTCTAATTTATCCTTCCGTGCGTCGCTGTCAAACTAATGTCATATAAAGGTCAAATAGAGATGTTGTAGTCTCAAGTTTACTGTTCTTCAATAAAATCTTCGTGTCGCGGGTGTCTAATGGCGGTGGTGATCACTTCCCACCAGGTGACCCATTTGTTCGTTTGTCTTCCTTATTCTTTTCGATGGCTCGTAAATTAATTAATTTTCAGTCTTTGGCAACATCAATACAATTTTTTTAATCGAAATTTCTTTCGACTTTTATTTTTATTTTTTAAACATTCAAATTAAATTTAATAACACACAGAAAAGTTAGGTTAATGGCAGGACTCGAACATGCAACCTCAGATTTCCGTGCCTATCGTTTTGCCCCTTTTTCAATGTGCTTTGTTTATACGATCATTACATTATAGATTTTTAAGGTATAACTACCCAAGGGTACCCATGGTTACCCTTTTTGACCTCTTCGAGTTTTTAGTTTCTGCTGCTGGCGGTACGTATGAAAACAACGTGGATCGGTGGATTTGGTTGTATAACACCTGTACACACTGCATGGCTTGATTTTTTTATTTGTTTCTGCCATTTATTATCTATATGTAGCTACCTACTTTTTGCGACATGACTTGTAACTTGTAGTCAGATTAAATATAAAACAATACCTCGTTACAACTCACGGGGTCACTAAGGGATCAAACTTACGAAGAGTTATCGCAATTTGGTGTTCTCTAGCGACTCTAGTTGGCCGCTGGGCTCTGATTGATTGATTAAAAGCGCTGCGCCATCCTGGATCCAACACCTAAATTTGATGGCCCGAAGTCTTAATGCCACAAGGATGGCCACCGAAGTCCTTAGTAGGTCAAGAATCCAACATAACCAAACATTCCCCTAGTGGCGTCGGGTATCTTGATTAATATTTTCCTCTCGATGAAAAGAGCCTACTTATATGACGAAGCCTGCGAGAGCAACATCGACGAATGATTTTGCGTACCTACTTATAAACTTGCCTACAACCAACAAGAGACTCTATCTTTACCAAAGATCCCTAGGTACCACGGTTATCATACGACGGTGCTATTTGGCCATACTTACCTTCTGGTATCTTATCTTATCTAGTAGGGGTCCTTTCGGATACACTTTGTATTTACCTCTCCTTCGCACTTATTCCATCATTTTAGCCATGCTGGTGGCAGCTAGTCCTGGTCGCTGCCGAAGCCTTTCACCAGAAAACTTCTGTCACGGTTTAACAAAATCCAGACTTCACAGAGTTATTTGGACACGAGTAATTCGGCCTGTTACACCATTTCATTTTAAATAACTCTACATAAATAAGACAGCGGTTCTTTGCTAACATAAGAACGCCGAACGCTATCTATGTTATAGTTTATAGAATATATCGTGCCGCTTATCAACAGGATTCACGAACGGACCATTATTATATTATTACTATTATACTTATTTATTACGCCCATTTACACCTTGGCGTTGAAGCCACACATCTAGAAAACTGCAAGTAACATACAAGATGTAATGTATAAACTCTGATTGCTTAGTTCTACAACTCGTGTGTAATAGGTGTGTTACCGGCAATGTACGAACCAGGCATTCCATGGAAGGCCGTGCCAACTTGGGCAATGTGTACAATTTTAAACATTGTCTGCATTCTATAGAATGGATACTGATTCTATAAAATGCATAATTTCATAAGTTGCCAAGTTGCCATCAACATATAAACGAAAACTAAATACCCGTAAAATGAAATACATTTATTAAAATAAGAAAATGATAATACAATCAAATAAATAAAAGTATGTAAATACAGCATTGTATAGGTACCCTTTACTCCCTTTTGTGACAGAATTATAACGAAACTAGAGTTTCGCGTCATGTTTAGGTTTGTGTAGTCATTTACCCAGACGCTTTTTTAGGTTTTCAGCTAGCTTGTCCATAAACTCAAATGTTTCATAGTAGTCTGACCTCTTAACATTGTTCATGCCCTTAATGCAAATAGCAAGATCTTTCGTCATTACACCCCCTTCAATGGTGTCGATACACACACTCTCCAGGGTTTCAGCGAAATTGTGAAGCTCTTTGTTATCATCCAACTTCGCACGATGCAGCAAACCTCTTGTCCACGCAAAGATAGAAGCAATAGGGTTGGTAGAAGTTTCCTTTCCTTGCTGGTAGAAGCGGAAATGTCTAGTTACAGTGCCATGGGCGGCTTCAGCTTCCACCGTTTTACCGTCAGGGCATATAAGCACAGAGGTCATGAGTCCAAGAGATCCATAGCCCTGAGCGACAGAGTCAGACTGAACATCACCGTCATAGTTCTTGCAAGCCCATACAAAGCCGCCTTCAGATTTCATGGCATAGGCGACCATGTCATCGATGAGTCTGTGCTCATACCAGATACCTGCAGCCTCATATTGCGCCTTGTACTCCCTTTGATAGATCTCTTCAAAGATATCCTTGAAACGGCCATCATACTTCTTAAGGATAGTGTTCTTGGTGCTCAAGTATAGAGGGTACTTCCTGTCCAAAGCAAATTTGAACGATGAGTGGGCAAAGTCAATAATTGAGGCGTCAGTGTTAAACATGCCAATGGCAACTCCAGCACCCTTATATTCATGGACGACGTGTTTGATTGGCTCTCCATTGGTGGGTGTAAAGATCAGTTCTAATTTTCCCTCCCCAGGAACAACAAAGTCAGTGGCTTTGTACTGGTCGGCATGAGCGTGACGACCGATGATGATTGGCTTCTCCCAGCCGGTAACCAGACGAGGAATGTTCTTACAGATAATAGCCTCCCTGAAGACGGTTCCTCCGAGTATGTTACGAATGGTACCGTTCGGGCTCTTCCACATCTTTTTAAGCTTAAACTCTTCTACTCTCTTCTCATCGGGAGTGATTGTGGCGCACTTAATGCCGACATTGTATTTCTTAATAGCGTTAGCACAGTCAATCGTGACCTGGTCGTCAGTCTTATCGCGGTATTCCATACCCAAATCATAAGTGTGCAGCTCAATGTCTAAGAACGGCAAGATCAGTTTGTCCTTGATGAGGTCCCAGATGATTCTGGTCATCTCATCGCCAAGGATGTCAACAACGGGTCCAGACTTTATTTTCGACATCTTGGTTTTTCTGCAACAAAAAAGGTAACGGTTCAATTACCTAGAAACAGGCCAATGGCGTGTCGGGCGGGCCACTCGCCTGGTACGGTTCCTTAATCGTAAATTTAGTTGTAGTTGTAAAGCCGTATTACAAACCTATATTTGCACTTTGTGTGTATGGGGAACTTCCAATCCAGTGGAAAACTTAAGATTGTCCCTCAATTCAGTTTATCTTTCCGTTAGAGCAATATTCGGTGCTTATAATTTCGCGCGCGAGTCCGACTGGCACTACGCCGGGATTTTTCAGTGTTAAAGGTATTTAGTGTTTATGCCATAGATGGCGCTGACTGACCAGCACATCATTTTTTTTTACATTATCTTACTACTTTGTCGGCATGACTAATTTGTAATCCATGCCAAATTACAGCTTTCTAGTTGTATGAGTCACTAAGCTGCGGCCTGGTGGACAGGCGGACGGACGGAAGAACATGGATAAACTACACCTAAGTGTTCCTTGTCGAGACTACGAAACCCTAAAAAAATACCTATAGCAACTAGTCCCTCACTTCCTCCGTTTACTGTCAATGGGGGTAAATGAAAATGAGAAATGTATACGTTTTTATACGATTGTGTCATGATTTTGGAAATTCTAGTTACTAATTTTGAATAGTTACTTATACTCTTTATGTCTCAAACGACTTTTACGCTTTTAATGCATTATTATTTAAAATCAGCAGCTTTAACTTCCAAAAACAAAACACGGTACCTTAAAAAACAGTGTTATACTATAGGAAAACTACTTTAATTGATAAAAACTCACAATATTGTTCCACAATAAATTAAAAACAATGAAAATTTCAAAATTCGCGCCTCTTTGAAGCCACCTCAATGTTACAAGAGTGCGTTGACAGTAAGTAAAATAAATTAGCTAACGTAATTCAGTGTTACGTTTCTTCAGCAAGTACAATAATAATATTATTGCCTCATAGATAAGAGTTATATCAATACCCCCTATACAAAGTTCCTAAGGTTAACAAACATTTAAATAACAATACTTGGACGTCACACCCAGTGACCTTGATTGTGAATTTGTGAAGCAACCATTCGACCACCACAATAATAACTAATTCTATTGATTAGGTATTCCAAAAAATGATAAGAAGCCACAGTAAAACAATGCCACCGATGTGATATCATTTGGCATTTGCAATCTAAAAAATACCTCTACACATATTTGAATGATATATGCTGTATATTTGGTTCAAATAATATCTATACATATAATAATATATTATAACTGGCCGATGTCTGTAGTACAGTCAGCATCAAAAATATCAGGAGCGAGCAAAGTCGACGTTTGGTTGTGTTCAGATATTTTCGATCACCTTGCCCGCTCTGATATATTTTTTGTCTGTCTGTATGTTTGTACGCGCATCATGCAAAAACTACTGTAAGAAATTGGATGTGGTTTTCAGGTTTTTGTTAGGTCTAACTCAAAATCTGATGCTTGGTTTATCTTGATATAATGTCTAGAAATTGAGTAAGATATCTACTTCAAAATTTTAGGCGGGCAAAAGCTATAATGAAATAAATATCTCAGGACAATCTACACCCTATTGACCAAGTTCCTAATTAAGCAACTGATATTGCTTGTATAAGATAAAATATATGTAACATCCCTGATGTAGTCCAAATATCTATATTCAACATACAAATTTCTGCCCTTATCAAGATTCAAACTTTAAACTGGATGAAATAACTTGTAATGTGCTTCTTAGTCAGGGAGACTAGTTAAACTCTAAATTACCCGGTTGTTGATCATTATACTTAGATTACTTGCAAGCTATTGCAAAATAATAAAATTTAAAACCATAAAATAATAATATTCAAACAGTTCTAATATTACTAATATTAATTAACCATGTTTTTTTTGTTTCCAGCTCTTATCTGCGTTTGTTTGTGGCAGTACATCACAAGTTTTTACTTGAAACTCAAATTGACGTCATAGTATCGAAAATGTCAAAACAAAATTAGAATGAGCAAAATTTTTTTAACTAAAAGTGAGAGATGGAACATCGTAACACATTCAGCTACATGAATGTACAGACGTTTGCCCTCACCATAACAATGTTAGTTACTTAGGTATTTAAATGTAAATGAGACATGGTGACCACTGTCGATCAAACTTCGGACCTTGCAACCACTGTATGTGCAACAGAGAAGGAAGTATCTGTTGTCTACTTGTACACTTGTATAAAATAGAGGAAATGATACCCAGTTGTTGTTGTGGAAGAACGCTTGTTGGACGTGGAATTGAGTGCAAGTGTGACTTGATGCAATATAGGTGTCAGCAAGAAAGCAAAAACTACATATAGGTCCACTCCCCTAACCACTGGGCCTATAACATTGTTTAGTTTGAAATAGGAAAATATCATATGGCATGAATTTAATTAAAATGGAAATGGCATGGAACCACTAGCAATGAAATGATAGTTAGTATACAATTGGTGAGGACAAATGCTGTTACCCAATGGATAGTGTGCGCTAACCAATATTATGTAGGTAACCAGATTATAACTTAAATACAGACATTTAACACAATTAAATTATTATGAAAATAATTTGACAAGTACTGTAAAAGTATTAAAAAATATATAAGATACTAAATCTAGGTTTGGAATGCAGAAACAATTTTTGCACATGATCTAATAGTTACTGACACAGTTAACCTTACTGTACCTACATTACCTTGTACCTCTTATGGTGTTGGATTACACTACACTATCTCAGCAAAAAAACACTACATTTAAAAAAGGAATAAGTCATTTACTCACTTCTACGCCGGAGACTCTTTAATTACAAACAATGTTACTGGTACTTATTGATTATTACGTGGGAGTATTATAGTTGTTAAATTACTTAACTGCCACATAGAAAATTGTACGTGGGAAAGATTATCTGGCTATAGCCCGTAACTTAAATATCAAAATAACAAACTCAGTACATTGCTATGGATATGCAATAATGATAATAATTGAAAACACGTTATAAACTGATATTATAAAATGAACGTAATTAAAGTTACCTATATGGTACTAATAAAACAACATTACCTAAGTTTTAATTGCAATCAAGTAATACAGGGTGTTACATTGAACGTAATACAAATTAAGCAATTCCGGCTCAGTTAACGTCAGAGAACAAAATGCACGTATCCAGTTATTAAAATACGTCCTAATTAGATTTTGCTAGTTTGCTAACAGAATAAAGAAATTAAATTCTCGTAGTGTGGTCACCCATCATGACGTCACGCTTACCTGACGTACTTTTTCGTCAAGCTTTGTTATCAGTTATCAGTGTGTATTTAATCATTTTAACATCAAAAGAAACGAAAAGGGGCGTTAGTAGATAAACAAGTGATATCTGTTTAAAATAATTTATTATCAAAAAGAAAAATTAACTGTTAAGATCAAACGTACTTCAACAAGTGTGCGAAATGTCCACCTCCTTCCTGAATACAAAGCTCTGCACGTCGTCGAAGATTTCTTTTCACTCTACTGAGTACAAACTCGTTGGTTCTTACTACCTCAAACGCTTGGATTATTTTTTGGCGGAGCTCCGCAACAGTATTAAACTCTCGTTTGTGTACTAGTCGTTTGAGCTCTCCCCACAAAAAAAATCCAGTGGAGTAAGATCCTGGCTACGAGGCGGCCATTCCACCGGACCACTGCGTCCTATCCAACATTCGGGGAACTCTCGGTCCAGGTAACTTCGGACAGAGAAAAATATGCTGGAGCTCTGTCTTGTTGATTGTGCATGTTTTGCAAATTTTGTTCGGGAATTTGTTGCAACAGCATTGACAACTCGTTTCTCAAGAAGTTTCTGTACTTTACTCCATTCAGGTTGCCTTCAATGAAATAAGGTCCTATGACATAATTATTAAGGATACCTGCCCAAACATTAACTGAGAAGCGTGTTTGAAACGAGTCTCGCCGTGTCACATGAGGATTGATATCACTCCACCAGTGCTCGTTGTGTATGTTGAACAGCCCTACTCGGGCAAAGGTAGCTTCATCTAACCATAAAATGGTAAGGTGTTGGTTTTGTAACAGCCAGCGACAAAACCGTACTCTCCTAGGATTATCTGCTAAGACAATATCTTGCACCCGTTGAAAGTGAAACGGGTGTAATCCGTCGGCATTCAATAGTCTCCAAATAAAAATGTGGGTTGTACCAAATCGTGCCGCGGCTTCTCTGGTGCTGGCTTCTGGGTGGCGGATAAAATACCTAAGTACTCGTGTTCTAAATGCCCCTGAGTACCTTGGACGTCGGCCTCTACCTTGGGTATGGGCTGGGACCGTGAACTGTCCATAATCTCTCAAATTCTGTACACACGTGTTGATCAATGGACGTGTGAGAATTGGACCCTCCGGGTATCGCTCGTGAGACGGTTCTTGCGTCTATCGTACTCTGCGATGTAAAATAAAGTTCTACCATCATTAATCGCTGAATTAGTAAACGAATAAGCAGGAGGCATGATTACTTTAAAATTAATCTGCGACAGCAAAGAAGTAAACGAAATGTTTGTTATGACAAATAACTTCAATAATGTGTCAGAATGCATTTTATTCATAAAATTATCGGTCCAGACAAGCAAAAAGGTAAGTGTTCATTGCAAAACTAGATTGTAACTTTTTTCTCTTAACTCTCTAAGTAGGGTAACCACGATGAGATCAAAAAATCAGGAATAATTAAAACAGTGATATTAATTAATTAAAATAACTTTAACAACTCGAGACCTAGCAGAGGGTTTTAGCATCAGAGAGACGAGTTCAAAAAACATTAGTTGTATTACGTTCAATGTAACACCCTGTATTATGCATAGGTAATATTTAATAATATTATCTAAGTACTAAAGTAAATACTTATCCAACAAGTACTAAACAACAAGTAGCATCTTTATAAACTTCAAAAAGTTGGGCACTTCAAAAAAGTACCAAAAAAAACAAAAATCTTTTAGCAACAAAGAAACATAATTTTGTAATTAAACCTAACTGTGACATAGTGAGGAACTTTTAACTAAAATCCGTCCGACGTAAAATCACTGAACTCCCACAACTGTTACTTTACTCCGGAAATTCAAAATTATTTCGTAGTTACGGGATATTGCGAGTGTAAGTTTAAGGTTCACTTTGGTTAAAAAGTTACTTTTTTTTTTAACTAAATCAAAGAGTTGAGTGACCTAATGGATCTGCAAACATAAACTGAAAATCACATATCTACCACATACGGGATTGTACGTAGGGACCGTCGATATCATCTCTGACTATGGCCTGTAAACTTTTAAAATAATATTCACAGAAATTAAATAATATTTAAGTAGTTAGATTTCTCTAAACATTTGAAAGAGAACATTGGTGACCCAATGGTCACCAACACCATTTTCACTCCCTCTAGCCGTTGGGCTTAGGGGGTGGTACTGTAAATTACCTAAATTACTAGTACTGTAGTACCTAACTTACTATTGTGTTGACAGAAAACATCATGCAAAAACCAACTCTATTGGTGCATTCATAAATCTAAATTTGTAACCATGTTTTGCTGACTTTTGTTATTTTAGGTGATAGTACCTATATTATTTTACTCACATCTATGAAATAATATAACTGAACAGGACACGACCATTGGATGCTTGACACACCAACAACTAACTTCTGATTTTCAACATGCCATATCCATTATAATTGTAAATCAAATAAACCTTGAAAACAGGTTATTAACAGTAAACAGACAGTACAAAGTTCAAGTTACTCACGCTAAGGAGTTACTTTTTTTTAATTAAAGAAATTAATGTCGAAGGAAATAGTTGATTATAGGATATTGCGAAAAAGTTGACTATCAAATATGAAAATGCAATCTACTTCACAAGACAGTTATAGGTTGACAAATTAAACACCTTACCAAAATCCGTAGTACAACTTTTGGAGGAATAAAATTATTGAAATACGTCGTGCCCTCACGGCTGCCACTAATCAACTGCTGTTAGTAGATGATAACAGAATAATTTAGACTGACAAATTCATATTATTATCAGTAAAGTGAGAAAGTACAATCGGCCACATCAGTATGTTCTTAACATGACAAAAAATACGAAACCATCAGAAATTATGTGATCAAAATAAAGTCTTGAGTATTTATTTCGCACACAATATAAAAACATTACAAAAAGCACCTACCAATTAATAATAGAAGTAGAAATTATTGTACTGAATAGAATATCCGTATCGCTTTACACGACGGACTTCACGTCACACACAGCACAAACGTCAGCTTGACCACAGATTAGCGAAACATTAGCCATTAGGGCTCAGCAGCGCAGTACGGGGGGTGGGGTTTACTTTTTGGAGATTACAAATTTTGGTGACGACGGCGACACCAAACAAATAGCTGAATAATAAAAGAATTAAAAAAAACTCGGCCGCCATTTTCGTGTTATGTTGTCATCTGTGCGTGGACATGTTAGTGATTGACTTGACATGGCCAACTCAGGACGGATTTTTTTTTAAATTATCCTTACTCCCTTACTAGTAATATTATAAATGCGAAAGTAACTTGGTCTGTCTGTCTGTCTTACTTTAACGCCAAAACTACTAAACCGATTTAAATGAAATTTGGTACACAGATAATCAAGAGCCTGAAAAAGAACATAGGCTACTTTTTAATGCGAAAAAAGGGTTGTTAGGGGTTGAAAGAAGGGATGAAAAGTTGTATGGAAGGAACTTATTTTTTAGGCTGTTAATTCGACATAAATAAATATGACATTCAGAGTTTGTAAAAATTTTACCCTCAAGGGTGTAAAATAACAATGGGGAATAGGGGATGAAAGTTTGTATAGAAATATGTAAGGTTTAAGTATGTGAATGTTTTACAAGTTTGCGACCAGAGACAAATAGGTATTCTGATGTAACATTTACGGAGTCATTATAGCGGGGGCGCGGGGTGGTACGGCGCGGTGTAGGTAGAAAAATATACCTAAGTGTGCTTACCCGAACGGGCACACACGTGAGGGCAAATACACTGCAAATAGCTCATTAAATTATTTATACGTTTGTCTTATTTGTAAAATAATTAGCCAAAATAATTAAAAATGCTACCCAAAGACACTATTCCACGCGGACGAAGTCGCAGGTACAGCTAGTTATGTATAAATTGAAGGTAGGTTAACAAGTGTTGACGGCAGCTATCTAGTCATTTTATACTCGGGGTGACTACCAAAAATTGCATTTTATAATCTGGGTGGTAAATATACCCAGAGTATAAAATGACTCAATTTTTGAATTTTCCCTATGCATGTATCGATTTTACCCTAATTCACCTTATCCCTTTCTAGTTTGCGTCTGTTAGAGGGCCGGAAGCGTTTATGTGCGCGACAAACGCTAGCGTGCTACTAGAGATGATAAAAACCAATTAAACTAACAACAAGTCAAATATGAGATTTCCAAATAATTAATGAATCTGGACTAGTCCATGAAAAGAGATAACTTTTTACGCTTTTAATCGCAATATTAATTATTGTAATCGAATTTTTTTTTTTCGATTGTCTTTTTTAATTTTTTTTACATTCAAATTAAATTTAAAATGCTATAGAATGAATGACAACACAAAGAAAAATTAGGGTAATGGCAGGGTTCGAACCTGCAACATCAGCATTCCGTGCTTTGCTTATTCCAGTTTCCGCCACATTACCGCTGCCATACCCTGCGAATTTTTCAATGTGTTTCGTCTTTACGGTCATTACATTATTGATATTTTTTCTTTGGGTAAACTACCCTCGGTGTCATCTATGAGAAACTTAATCAAGTTATCTCATTCAACTTGGTCATTTATGAATGCCCGTTAGCTGACGAGAGATGACGCCATTTGTTGTTAAATTATTGTAATCGAAATTATTTATTTTTAAATTTTTTTTCGATTGGTCTTTTTGTATTTTTTTTACATTCAAATTAAATTTAAAATGCTATAGAATAAATGACAACACAAAGAAAAATTAGGGTAATGGCAGGGTTCGAACCTGCAACATCAGCATTCCGTGCCTTGCTTATTCCAGTTTCCGCCACATTACCGCTGCCATACCCTGCGAATTTTTCAATGTGTTTCGTCTTTACGGTCATTACATTATTGATATTTTTTCTTTGGGTAAACTACCCTCGGTGTCATCTATGAGAAACTTAATCAAGTTATCTCATTCAACTTGGTCATTTATGAATGCCCGTTAGCTGACGAGAGATGACGCCATTTGTTGTTAAATTATTGTAATCGAAATACAAAAAGACCAATCAAAAAAAAAATTAAAAATAAATAATTTCAATGACCAATGGCAATGGGCATAATGACCAATGTTGCCGATTTAGACTTGTAAAATTGTAACTTGTAGCTTCGTGAAACGGGCCACTGCTATAGTAGCACGCTAGCGTTTATCGTGTACATAAACGCTTTGGTCCCTCTCGCACACACATACAGGTTAGAACGGGATAAAATTAAATGCTTCATGTCATCGATGAAAGCTATCGTGCCAGGCCCCCTGCTGGTCACTACACGTACACAACCACACGACGCTACGCTACGTTAGGTACGGACCTGTCATCTAATCTGTGGTACCGACTACCGTACGTACGGAACGTTATTGACGTATTGAATAGAATGAAGATGGGGAAAGCAAAACGAACTGTTACATCAATTTTAATTTAGTGAACGAGATAATGTAATTGATTTTTATTGAGTTACATGAAAAGGCAGCGTATTTTTGTGACTTAAACTTGTGTTGTTATATTATAAACCAACTGTTGCAGAAGTATTCGGAAGAGTTGTCACAGCTTTACCTGCGAAATGGTGGTTCAAAAGAGTTGGAATAATATTGAAACATCTCACCAGAATTCTGTGTCTGAAAGCCAAAGCCAAACTACTGCCAGTGTCTCATGGAGTTTCCAAGCGCCTACGAAAACGTTGACCGTTCGTCCGAACGTTACATGCACGATGCAGACGGTAAGGGTTCTAATAAACTTACGCTTCGATCTGCAAATTATTTATATTAAGAAAGGAATCGTTAAAACAATAAAATCCTATTGGCTGATTTTTTAAAAATCGACATCCCTCTACTGCATTTGTTGTCCTAACAAAATTCTAAACGCTATTCTTTTGTTTTAAAAATCAATCTATTCCTATTCCAAATTTAGTATTAAAATCTTCATTTGTGTACTGCAGTAACTGCCAGTGCGATTTTGGTCATTTAAATAAAAACATGATACTAGCAAAATTGGTAATAAGTAAAGATTACTTGAATTGATTTGCCGATTTACCAAGTTTTAAAATAATGTACATTAGAACTCGGTAATAGGAGTAGCTTTTGCCAAAGATGAATTTAATTCTGAATTCTTCAAAATACGTGGCTAAGGTGTAAGACCGATAAGTTTTGTATGGATGAATTAACTTTTGTTTTTTAAATGCACCCTCAAAGAAAGCTTCAATAGTACACCAATTTTAATGAAAGAGACACAGAATTGCATTAATTAATAGTAATAATATTGTTCAAATACTTTTTAACTGGTCATCAATTTTGGTAAGTCATATTTGTAGGTTTTATGTATGAAAAAAAGTGTTTCTGTTTGTGTAAAAACTATGTTTTTTAAATTAATGGCTTTCCTTTATCAGGATCTGTACTGTCAACTGCCAGTATTACAAAGCTCATTGAAATGTTTGTTCTAGAAACAGCCAATAACAAGGCAAATAGCTATTAACACATTAGCAGCTATGCATCGAAGGTTCAGCCTGCCTGGGCCGGTGCAGCCTCATTCTCGACCCATTGCGGAGTTCCGAGCTAGCGCCAACAAGTCTCTTGACATGCTGCGGCAAACTATCCAGTCTGCAGTCACAAGGGAAATTGATCAAGTAATCAAGAAGTATTTAGAAGTGAGTACTGTTTTAGACCAACTTCATAAAAGAAGATTAACTATCCAGCCTGTATATTTATCTAAATGTCTATTCCCTCGTAACTTTATATGGACTGATTTTGATGATTCTTTTATTTTTGAATATATCTTTATTCTGGAATAGCCCTATAAAAAATTAGGCATTATCTGATAGATCCATGGTAAGACTGAAGGAGTCTATCAATGCACATTGTATTTTGTCAGTCAGGTAATAATCCTAGAATTGTTTTCCTTTTTTTGATTTTCACATGGTTGTCTCTTGTGTATTCTTTATATTAAGTAACAATTAAATTAATTTCAGAAATTCTTTGTGCCTGCTGTTAACAACATAAGACTGAATCTAGGGGATGAATCTGTCAGCGAAGATCAGGTGTGTGCCACTTTACTTAGGTACTTACATGTATTTAGCCAAGGACAGGGTTGCGAGTTCAACCTGGACTCGAAATTCTGCATTTTTTTAATTTATGTGTATATAAATACATAGTAAGTTCGCGTTAGTATGACCATTTTCGCTTTATTTTGAACTTTATAACTTTCACAGATCAAAAATGGTTACACGCCAATGATCTATTTGTTTCACTAGTACTTTATTGGTTGTAATTGTCCCGATTTTTTTTTTCTATTATGCAGCCAACTGTCTTACAAAGAAGTTATTCAAATTCAAATTATCTTTATTGGAAATTTATATTGTACCAGAGCTCTTAAAAATAATTTATACCTTCAGCTTCAATATGAACCTTGTAGGGGCACAGCAATATTGATAGGTATCATAGCATTTGTAAAACTATCTTATATTATTACAACCTAGCAACAATTAAGTATACTAACTTAAATTAAATGTGAATTTTTATTTTATTTTAGTTACTTAATGCTCGTAAAATAAAAACAACATAAATAATTGTAATATAATTGTAGGTGAGAGCCATCTGCCGCGCCATGCTGGATGCAACTCGCCTGCTATACACCACTCCATCCAGACCAGTGCCGTCCCCATCCGACACCAGTGATGATTCCAGTGGTGATACAAAAAAACAAACAAATGTAAGTGCTCATTAATCGTTAAGTTTTTTAGCACTTATTGTGAAGTACCATTCAACCTTAAGTACCCTTACCAATCTGATATGACAAATATGCCCGTATATGCGAAACCATGCGAAACAATGAAATTATTGCGTATAGTGCTAGTAAAGAGTGTCAGTTTACTACTTGAATGGTTTGTCCACGCAATTCTACATAATATACAAGGCCCAAAATTCTTTTTAGTGCCTAAAACAAAGATGAAAACGTATAAACACTTTTACAAAATTGTAGATGTCTCGAAATATTTTCTTAGTAATATTACATTAGTTCTCAACTGGGCCTCAATTTTTATTATTAATTTTCCCACCATCCTGGGGTTTTTTTTACAGAAAAGTCTCATTTGGTACCCAAATTACCACTGCGTTACCAGTCCCCATGACTCCTCAAAAATAATGTCCACTGCGTTACCAAACAATAGTTTTTTTCTTGTTCTGACCCCAAATATTTTTGTAACAGTCATCATTCGGGTATGCGTAAGCCATTTTGAATTTAAAGATAAAATGTTCTTTTAAGATTATCAGAATAAGTAAAAAATATGCGTTAAAATGTACAAGGAACGTTTTTATAGCCATCAAAAAGTATTTTGGCCCAGAATCAAAAACAATTTTTGCGACTTCCGGGGATCCTCACTTAGTGTTGAAACTTTATTTTCATTTCATTCATGCCTAGTGGATTATTAGGAGACTCATTAACCTTGTGTGTCATAATTTTAACTTTGAATTGTCCCAATGTTTATTTGTATAAGTTATGACGACTTTTATACTGATGTTTCAAAAATATTTAGTTGCAGAGTCCCTCGCACAGCAAACGTAAGGAGTCAGAATCAGATTTCGATGCATGTTTCAAGCGCAAGAAGATAAAACAAGAAGAGACATCTGACAGTGGATCCTCATCTCCGCTGCCTCTGTCCACATACAGGGATCCAGAGAAGTGGAATCCTAACAGGCTGACACAGGAGACTTTGTTTATCATGGGATCCCATGCTCATAAAGTAAGTCAAAAATAGACCGTAGGCAATGTAATCGTGCCCTATAAATAAACGTCTCTAGGAATTATTTTAAAAACAAAACAACCACATTTCATTTTGTTTTGTTTAATTCTCCTGAAAGTTAGGGGAATTATGTTATGTCAAAGCGAGACTGTTACTCATACTCATTGGATTGTTTAGGTCACAATACAATCACAGACAAAATGTTACATAAGTAATAAAGTATTTAATTTGATATTTATTTACAACAGTACTTCTTAGAATTAGAACTACATTCTCTTCTTGCTTATCGCACGCTTAGTATTAAAGTGACCCATTTCTGAATAATACACATCCCAAAATATCACCTTAAATAAAAGACATAGGGTTTAATTTTGGGAAATATCAAATTCAGAATTGAGTCACTTTAATACTAAGCGTGCGTTATGTTTGAACCAATTATCAGTTGCTTATAATTTTTCAATGCTTACTAATACTAACTTGTTTTATCTTAATTTAGGTGTTAGGTTTGGGCAACTGCCGAGGTCGGCTGTACACGAGGCATGCAGGGTTATTGAGGTATCCAGCTGACAGTTCCGACAAGGAGTGGATTGCTAGTCACAACCTGGTAAATGCTGTTGGTGGAAAAACCTACATCATGGTAAGCATCTGAATACCCTGTTAGTAAATAAAAGGCAGGTTAATTGGCAGCACAAATGTACGCTAATCAATTAACTAGTACCTACGTTTGTGCTCCATTGCCATTTGCCAATATAGTTACTTCCTAAAAATTTTAGGAATATTTGAGGAATTACTTTGTGTACCATTCATAAATTTTGTTTACAGGTACTTGAGGATATAGAAGAACTCGCTAACAGTGAAGCTTACCGTCACAACTCTTTACCCATGCTAGGAGAGCTTACCGGTTTCAAAGTTCCGCCTTTTATGCTGAGAAAGATAAAAGCTTACGTAATGAAACGTGCTCTCAGTGGCGACATCAGTAACCCAGACAGTCCTCAACCTTCCACCAGTAACCAGGAAGAAGATAAATTCAAATGCGAGATCAAATTAGAGCCTGATCAAGATACATATGATTCATTCGATGCATCGCGCTATACGGATAACACTAGAGATTTTGCCGATGTACCGACAATGAAAGACGATACCGACTTGGCTGATATTAAGGTAGAAGACATTGAGGATATAAAAGTAGATGGAATCAAGGTCGAAGATCTGGATGAAATAAAAGTTGAGGGAATTAAAGTAGAAGATTTAGACGTGGATAGCATCAAAGTCGAAAACATCGACGATATCGACGGAATCAAAGTTGAGGATATAAAACTCGAAAACGATGACTTTTCTTTGTGCAAGCAAAGCGACGATGAGCAGAACCATTTGGTTGATGGATTATTGGAGTCCGATATTGAGTTTCTCAGCAGGAACTTGGGTAACATTGAGAGTGACGCAGACGCGAGGAAAACCATTGAGAAGTTGACAGGAGCCAATCCAGACACTATCACGCTTGTGGGAGACGAGTTTGATCTAGGGCCAACACTGAATACTAGCAATGTAAGTATTTTTTCTCTATAAAATAAAACTGTTTTCAGATACTGGGGAATGTACGTTTTAGACTACGTTTATTCGATTGGTAGATTTTCTTAACACGACTGTTAATTATTTCTGCTCCTAGCTATTTTATTCAGTGTGAAATTCACACTATTATAAACTACATTGCGCTAAAAACGCTTAATAAAACAGTCATACTTTATTCCAGTACTCCGGCAATCAGACAAAATGCATCACGGTAGCTTCGACGACGAGTGGCATGATTCACAGCGTGCCCGTCGCTCACATTGCCGCGCCGCCGCGCATCACCGGCAGCACGGTCCATTATTACACCAGCTCCAATGTCCCCACCCAGAGAACCATACACCACCTGCCGCAGGCCACCGTCACTATACAGAGCATACCGGGCTCCACATCCCAGATGATACGCGGGTAAGACCAAGCACAGATTATTACTACTTGAGCTAAACCCCCAACCCTAAGGACCATACAACACCTGCCGTAGGCAACTGTCATTATACACCGCAAACTCCACTCCTAAGTTCCAAATGATATGCAGGTAAGACTAGGCATAGACCATTAGTACACCAGCTGCAATATCCGTACCAAGCGGACCATAAGTCATTTGCCGCAGAGCACTGTTATCATACAGAGCATACCTGTTGCTGCGCACATCTCAGATGCAACGTAGGCAAGACCAGCTGTAAAGTCAGCAACCCATCAGGTTAGTTGACTATCTATCTATTCTAGTTACAGATACATTTTTTAAGGCAGCTAATTTTTTAGCTATCTACTCGTAATATCCAACATCAAATCTTGCTTTGGCAGTGCATGACTGTATAGAGAGTAGAAGATTGCGCAAGGATGACTGCCTTACTCTGACTCTAAATAAATAAACATAAAATATTTATATTATCAAATATTTATCTGTCATTCCAGAATACCAATCAACACCAAAACCGGCACATTCAGCACTGTGATGTCTCAGGGGACGGCGAGCACAATCATCGGCTTTGGAACCCGGACGACCAACGCGACTCCAGTGCAGTATGTCAATGTCACGTCGAAATCATTCCCTACAGGAAACATCCTACACAACGCCATAGTGTCGCGGAACATCCTCAACCGCACCGCCGTAACATCTGGGATGTCATTCAACGTGACCACAGTAAAGCCGGCGTTGCAAACGACGGCGCCTAAAATAAGCACCGTCGTAACAGCTAGCTCCGGAGACTTCGATAACATTTCCACTACTAAAGACATGATAGACAACGCGTGCAACTCCTCTGTCATGTTGAAGAAGGTTCTCACTCTAGGCAGTGCTGGGGCGGCCAAGTCTTTCATGATGCATAACACACAAAAAGTGTTGTCTACTGGTTTCGCTAACGGTGCAACACCACCGCCTAATGTGACCATAGTCAGCTCTGGCAATAGTGGCAGCATGTTAAACAACGCTAACATCGTGACTTCAAACATCATCAACCCCACATCAGGTACTCTGAGTGCTACGCACGCCACGCTCTCCGCTTTACTTGCGTCGAACACCGATAATACTCAAGCAAATAAGAATTAATATTAGATTTTATTCCAGTATCCTCTAATAATCATAATGGATCTCAATATTCTCAATGCTTAACATGGATTCCGAAATAACGGTTATATTCTGCAGCTGTTCAAAATAAGTCTTATTTCGCTTTAAAAATATTGTGCGTTGAGAAAAATTATGGTAAATACCAAATGAATTCCTAAGATTTAATATTTATTCCTAATATAATTAATCGAAATAAATTTTGTGTACAAGCTCGAAATTATAACATAACTAAAAAGCAATTGTTCATTACACAATTTTTTTAATAACGAATCAAAACAAATGTTATTAAAAATCTTCATTTGTTATGAAGTCAGAGCATTGAAATTATAATTTATCTACCTCTTAAGTTACCTGAATGCTATTATTTAATATATTATGACCAAGTGATCTACTATTATTGTTAGTCATAATAAGCTATACAAAGGTTGTGTTTATTATATGTGCCAAATTAGAGTACAAAAACTGTCAAATCAGTATTATTTATGTGATACTTATTCAACTGTATTTTGGGTATTTTTTTTAAATAGCTTTTGAGCAGTTTACAAATAGGATAGTGACTGATTGTGAATGGTAGAGAACTTTCCGAGATTTTTCGTACTTATTCAATGTCAGTACGTGAACACTGTTACATTCTTTAGCATAAGTTACGTTCTTTAGATGATAGTGTTGTTATCCCTTATTCAATTTCGCTCGGATTCAAAGTTCATATAAAAGAGAAAACGAGAGTAGTATTAAACTATCGTGAACTATCATTTCATTACATTTCAAAACTTGAAGAATCTTCTAAATGGTTTTTACTTGTTATAATTGGTTTGAAAAACAGATTAGTTAATTTTATTATGATTTTATTATCATGTGGGATTAGAAGCCGCTTTGCTTACAAAACGCATTTTTTTTCATGACATTAAGTCGTAATGAAAGGGCCGGACGTCCTTAGGGATGTATCAATGGAATGGAGAAGTGGCTTTCAAAAATATTATTCAAACATGATTGGTTTCCCTGATATTTCCAATAGTACCTAAAACTTTAAATGGATCTCACTTATTTACCCCTTTTTTGATAAAAGTTTACCAATTCTGTTTTAGTAACTAAAATATTTTTTATTTGATGCGCGTACCTAGGGAGGGGGGAGGGGCAAGGGGGAAATGCCCACAGTACAAAATTCTTTGGCCCAATTAAATGACTGGTTAGTTCAGCTCGAAGGCTGCCTACCCTTAGACAAAATGCCTAGATACGCCAATGCAAACGTCACAATGACAGATGAAAACTATACTCGTGTTATCTGATTTATGTTTACTGAGCGTTTATGAATAAGGGAGTAACGTTATACATTATGGGCTTCTGTGGTGAGCAAATAATGATTTCACTCTTTTTGTATGGAAAGAAGACTGCTTGGCTTTGCTTTAGACCTGGCTTTTTAATTGGAAATTGTTTTTTTTTGCAATATTTACCGAAATTATATATCTTATTCCAGATTTTTTCAAACGGATTGTTCCTCTTGAAATATCAAATGTTAGAAAAAGTCTAGTCTAAGAAATTATTTATTTATTTGCTGGCAGAATGTACTGTCAGTCTGTCATGCTTATTTTGTGGCAATGCTTTATAATCGTCAGCTTTAATTTTTATTTAATTTATTTTAATATTCATATTGTTGCAATATTTTTATCATTAAGCTTGCTTGCGTGCAATTCTGTTAGAAATATTTTTAATGAATTGTTTATATTCATTTTGAACTGCTTTGCGTTCCTTGTTGTATGCTGTTTATTTGGCGTTTTGTTATTGGCTATGTTTTGTAATATTTAGCTTTAATTTGTTTAATGTTGAGTTGTTATTTCTTAAAAGAGTCACATAGACTTGTAATTGTAACATTTAAGACAGTTTCAGTATTAAACTTAAACATAACCAAATGTACTATTCATATTGTTAAAAACTTAATAGGTAGTGGTTAAAGTGTAATTTGCCGTTTACTTTGAAAGGCCACATATTTTTGTAAACATATTCTGTCTCGATTTTGTAATCAAATTTTTATACTTCATTATATCAATAAGTGTATTAGTTAAAATGCTCTTAATATTTCTTATCTGGCTGTCAAACTATTTATATTAAGCCTCGAATCCCTACTAGTATCTTGTATGGCTTTACCCATTAATAGTCTACCTAGATTGAAAACTGAAACCACACTCAAAACCAAGTGCGTTTCAGACACGCATAAGTTCAGAATTCCGTAGAACACCTTATGGTACGAGTAAAGTTGAAGTTCATAAGTTCAGGAAGCACAAATTTAAGTTTGTTCGTCACTGAAAATTCCAAATATTTCTTACATATAAACGTGCTGAGACTTTATTAAAATCTACAACTTTGATTTTTTTTCTGAATTTGTCGCCTCATAGCACACACTTTTTGCGTCTTTAGTGTGCATTTCTTTTTCCAAGAATTGATTCAAATGGAAAAGACATTGAGAAATCTCTTATCTATTTTGAAGACCTATCCAAACCCCACACGCCTGTGCGCTGATTTTTTTCATCTGTCACATTTATTGATGCTGCCCTTAGTTATATGTATGTATTTTTATAATCAATTTGTTCGTCGTTATTATTAGCATAGGTGGGCTAGTACTGCTAGTAGCTAGAGGGGTGGACTCATAAAAGTGAGAAAAACTTAAGTGACATCTATTTAGAAAAATCCACGTTTAGTTAAACTACGTGGTAATATCGATAGCAAATTTTGTTATATTCAATTATGTTTATGTGGTATACTAGGTGGAAATGATCTAGACGAATTCTCAAAAGATAGGCAGCAGAAAAACGGACCGACTTAAGAATACAGGTTGACGCCAATGTTACAAATGCAAATTATTAGTTTACCATTTATAGTCATTGGATTTACAACTTTACGTCTAACTGCATAAAATAAAAATTTATTAAGTTTCGTTGCAAATAGGTTTTTACAAAATAATAGTATTGACAGCAGCGCTGTCGATCCGACAGACTGACAGCGCGAGCGATTGTCGATTTGTTGTACTTTTGTTCGACTTTTGATGCGGCCATATTTTAAACGCTGACTAGAAGTCCATTACTTATATGTCAGTGATGATAGGCCAGGGATTGCTCAAGGGAGAGGAAACTGGAATTCCGAGGGAGAGGCCTTTGCTTAGCAATGGGATAGGATTGCAGGTTAACACAAAATGTGGTATACTGATATAACATTTAAAAGCAACTATTCATACGTTTATTCATTTATGTTTTTGGCCTTTAGTCCATGTATTATTACCTCCTATAAAATGCAGTTAAATCGATATTGGAGAACCGTTATGATACTTTAAAGTTTTCATAACGTTTAGAAAAGTATTTTAAAGTTGTCTAACAAATAGTCGAACTCAAAAATCGTTTATTTGTTTACGGAGTTTCCGACCTTTAGGCCCTCCGCCTGGGTGTTTCCAGGTTTCTTACTCGTCATACGAAACCCAGTAACAAGCTACTACTTCACGCCGGCATTCTGTGGTACTAGCACTATTGTATTATTTTTATAAATTTTAAGTCCGCATGTTTTAAAAATACATTGCATTTGTTTTCCAAACCCAATTAAACCAGATTTTTTTAATTTAGAACTTTAATGGCTTTTTAAGTGCAGTATGTAATGCAATACGTTTCCCCAGCTAGATTTAAGCTTTAATAATTAATGGACGTTTCCGCGAATCCGACCTATTTCAGATTTAGAATTAGCTTCTGGGGCATCGATTAGGGTATGAACTTTTTGTTACCCTGTGATCCGGGTTAAACTTAGCCCCTTTCTAGGCATCAGAAGGGGCGTGGCCAGACCGACTCCCCGAAATGGGGGGACATCCTATTTTCAGAACAAGCTCGATACAATTTTCCGGAAATATCACACCTGCATTGCTGCATTGCTATGACCTAAATGGCATGATGATAGTGTTAATTTTGTGGTATAAATGCTCACGTTTATTGGGGTTAGTGGTTACTTTAGTGTAGAGTTATTAGGGTAGAATTTAATAATAAGTAAAATGGTCTTCATAAAAGCAATTTTAGTCACTTTTTTCAGAAAGATAGAACCTTCTTCGTCATTGTACGTGTGTTCATCACTCATTCATTATTACTCATATTATTTAAAGATAATTGTTTATTGCATGATAAGTTTGAAAGAAAATTGGTTTATGTAGACATGTAGAGATAATTCTCTCAATGTACCTACTATTGGAGTATAACAAGACATGGTCGTATAAGTTAGCTCTCTCACTTACTGCGATATATCAGCGGCATCGAGCACATATCCAATAGAGCGGTAATAGTGACCAGCATTATCCAATCCCGAAACTGATAAGCATTTTGTCACTAATAACAGCAACTGTCACTCACACTGAAATAGTATAGTCGAGAAAATGCATTCACGTACCACCGTAGAACCCTGTGGCAATGGCGCGACAGGTTAAGCGCCACATTGTGTTATATATATGTCATGCGTATGTCTTCACGATAGAGTCCTACGGTAGTTGATCCATTTCCTCGACTGAACAGTGCCAACAATTGACCTGGTCACATTTTTTATACACGATATGAAGGCAAACTTGCAAGCGGTGTATATTCCGAAATGACGCCATTTGTGCCATGTGTAAAACTATTTTAGCCATTCAAATTCTTTTTATATTTAGTCTTCACTTCCATAAAAAAAGTAAATGTAATTTCACTACGCAATGCGATACCAATAAATGTTGACTATCGAAAATACTAGCTTTTTCAACACTTATTTAATAACTTCTTCAGAACGTAGCGATCGCGAAACAGATTTTTACGTAAATATAGTTACAAAAAAACAACACTTATTTTACTACTACTAGACTACTTAGTTTCATGCAAAATAAGTGACATTTCTTCTCTAATGGGTATGTGCTTACACGCAAAATGCACATTCTTGCTATACCTATACTCAAAACACCAGTCGCCGGTCGAGTTGGCGTTATAGAACGTTAAATTGTTTGATTAGTTAGCAGATAAGTGGGGAGAGCATTTCTTATACATATTAAATCCTGTTAAAATTAACTTTTAACTGTTTAAGTTTAAGTATGTTTTATAGTGGTCTATTTGTCACCATTACATGTAGTTGTAGGTTAATATGGCTGTGTAAAGGATTCATATATTGGTGTTGTTATTGATTCCTCTCTTATCCAAATATTTAGACTATATAACTGTAATAGCACTTTCCCGACTCTAATGTGTTGTGTTAGTGTGTAAAGTGCACGAGAGTAATGTAACCTTACCATAAAATGCAGTTATAATTTTTTTTTCTGCTTACAAAAGATTTATTAAAGAAAAGGGATGATTAAAAAAGACTAATAGTTCGTCACTGAATTGGAATGACTACTGTTGAAAACTCGCTCAGTTAATGGGTAACTATCGTGGTCCATTTCTGTACCACATATATATATATATATATATATGACAGAACGTAACAATCGTCCCCGCGGATGACTTGCGACAGGATGCCGCTTTGGTGATTCACCCATGCGTGCGGATAATAGACGGACCGTAATAAGAGCGTCCTATATTCAAGACCATTTAAAATTACTTTGCTACGCTCATAAAAGTGTCTTTGCTTGGAACGAAATTAAAATAAATTATGCCCTTTTCACTGCCGCAGTCGGCAGCTTCCTTCTCTAAATAGTACTCGTCTAGTTGTTTTCTGATAAAGAAATATTCTCACCTATTTGGTGCTTAAAACTATGTGTAGCGCCGATTGTGGTAGCTGGTATAAATGTAGAATATAGTTGATTAAAAATATGTCCAAAAATTTAAACAAGCTCTAGTACTCTAAAGAAGTACTAAAAGACGTTAAGGCTTGGTATAATGCCAGATAATGTAAACGAGATGCAACGAAGGAATCATGACGCGCGTGAGCCGGGACAGTGAATAGGGTCGGTCAAATGAAGTATCTTTACAATACAGACTTTAAAAAAGTAGTATGCAGATCATTGGATGGGAAGTGATCACCGCTGCCCTTAGGAATAAGCGACCCAATAAAAACGATTCGTAAAAAAACGTAAAAAAAAACTCATTCCTGTAAACTACATTTTGCATACAAACTTTTTACAAATAAATTTGAGAGATAGTAACTAATAGCACAATTTCAACGGCTGAATTCTATTGAGTAATGTTTTAGCTATGGTGTTTCTGCCCGTTTCTATGTGCTTTGCTTGTTTTTAGATTCAACGAATGAATATGTAAATCACTGATTAAAATTTGTCATCTGGCATTATACGGCCCCTTAATGGACTTTAGATGCAGTCTCTACTCAAAATAAAAACAATCTGTGACATGTGTATTTATTTCGTTAAAATATCTTGATACTCGACACTTGTTACTTTGTATCTTTTTAGAAAGTGTGTGCGATACGTTAAGAGCTGGCGTGGTATCGGGGTTGTTCAACACTCGATACAATGTGTACAAGCTAGACTATTACTCAACTATGGTTGTAAAGTTTATGGTTGTAAGTTAAGTAGACTGCCTTTGTTATTGCGAGCTTGTGAATGTAATAAACGATGTGTTGACAAATTACTTTTCACTTGTATGATTTGGATAGTCGAATGATGCTTTGAAATATCAAACGGGACTGCGTAAATAATAATTTACCTGACAGTGGCCTTAACATGACTGCCTAAGTCTAGTCTAGAATGTCTAAGTCTAGTTTATCTCGTAATGCGTCCCTTTCTTGATGAAATTAGTTAGACAGAACATGGAGGGATGAATTAAACTTATCAGGTCAAAACCATTTGATTCACACTAGGAATGGGTTGATCGTAATGTTTAAACCTCGCCAACATATAGAATTTGGGGTTGTCCAGAGACTTAAACACAATGGACTTAGTATAAGTCTTCCATCAGTGCATAAGTTTCTTACGAGACTAGTTAGTAGGTCTAGACCTGCAGCGAGGGATGATTTATACGCGGTCAGTCATGTAGAGTATGCTGTAAGGCAGATGTTGGCAAACCGCAGCTCTCTTTGCGGCGGAAATTATGAAAATTATGTACAAATGCGCTCCTTTACATCATTTTGGCATTATGTGGCCCATGCCAAAAGGTTGCCGGCCGCTGCCTAAGATTTTGGCCAGATTGCAACGTCAAAACTGTAAGATGTCTACTTCCTTACAAGATAAAAGTTCTGTTTTCTTAGCTACATTGAGCGGGAGTTACGTCAATCCCCGTCCAGTAAGACTGCCAATTTTGTCAGAATGCCGAAATTAAATGCGTTCTAATTAACCAAGAATGTGTACTGGAAGATATTTTACTGTGGCATTTTAGGTTTGGGTTCGACTGACGACCAAGACTTGTGCGCCTACCACGAATCTTCTCGATACGCTTGATCTCGCTACGCAACTTAATGCATCTCTTTCCTACTGGGTGAGTTAGAACGAGGCGCACTCATTTACACAGCGAGTTACGTGTCAAGAAGGTTCGTGCTAGGTGCTCTGTTCACGATCATTGAGTTGGAGACTTGGATGTTATGCTAAAGTATGAATTGCAAAAAGCCTATGTTAAGTACGTCGATTTAATGGCTGGGGTGGATTATCAGCATACATTAGCCATTAGCAATGGTAGGCGGCTCAGCCCATTTAACAAATGGCTGGAAGTAGTCATTTCCACGAACGCAGCACCTCAAGCGGCTTAACGATAAATGAGCCATAACGCCTAGACCAAAATGTATTAGTCGTAATTCGGGTAGCTGTTTTGTTATGACTCCGGATTTTTTATTAGTATGAAGTGAACGCTGTATCTAAGTTTTAAGTATATTGCAACAATACATTTCATCATATTTATTTAATCGTTTAAATATTGCCCGGTAGTACGAGCCTTCTGTATGGCTATGACTCGGAAACAGATGTGGATTTCTGAAAAGAAAATATAAAAATTGAGTTTCTTATTTTTAACACGTTTCAAGTCGTTATCCACGTGATTTCCGGGGTATTCCGTGAATTCACGTATCGCTTTCAAAATGATATCACTACGGCGTAAAGTTGTATGTGGGACTTATGTGTTGATCGGATAATTATGTCCAACACTTTCAGTGTGCTCGAAACATTTTGTTTAGAGATTGCGGAGGTGTCAATATTTTTTTGTAATAGTAGCGTTTTTGAAGATTAAGGGTGTCAAGACGGCGGGGTATATAAAATATAGTTTTTCGTATTTAGATTTATCGTTTTAAGAACATTATTGTTGAGCTTAATTAGTTAGTCAACCAACGCGTTGGGCATGTAATTTTTTTTGCATCATCATGAAAAATAAATAAACGGGAAACATTACAATTGTAACCTATATTCAGTATTCTCTTAATTTTGATTAACTGAATTTTTTCATAATGCTTAGAAGCAAATTAAAACTTGTATGATTAGCTACTAGCAAAAATGAAAATGAATAAGCATTATTACATAAATCATTCCCAGGGACATAAAGACTTATAAAGTAATTTGTTTTTTTTTTCTAATTGGAGTATTGTTGTTGGCTCTACGCTCGTAGCACCGGTTGAGCGCGTTCATCCGCGTAGCACGTTTCGTAGCTCGCGGCTACGGACGTAAGCCGAGTGACGTCGGTCCTGCCTCACGACACGGATTTCACAACGTTACGTCTTACATCATAGTAATCGCTTTGTTTACGATTTTTATCACTGTCTCTCCATTGCATCAGAAAGGTAAACGAACTAATGCTTAGTAATTGTTACGTTACAATGATCAAGATTATTGATAAACATGGCGCTAAAATTTCATTGCGCGTGAATTTGATAGCGATAGGCAAATAAAATATAGCGAGTACGTACTATTCTATTTTACAGGATGTTCTATTTTTTTGTAAATTCGTAAAAGTGTAAAAAGTTTGAAGATGTTTTAGGTAAGTTGGGTAACTTTTTTGTTTTACTGCCGTGTGAAATGTGGGGGTGGCCTGGCGCGCGTGGGTGCGTTGTGGGCGTGCGGCGGCGGGCGGGGCGGCGAGCACGTGCCGCGCGCTCACGTGGAGCCGCGCGCGTCCGTCGTGCCGGCCTGTATGAATAATTGTGTACGAAGTGAATGAATCGATGCGCGGCGCGGGAGCGGGCGCCGGGCGGCGGAGGCGGCTGCGTGGAGGGGTGCGCCGCGCCGCGCCAGTCTCGTGCCGGTAGTCGGTAGTGCAGCCGAGCGACCCGGGAGCCGTCCCCGCCGCGCCGTCGCTCGCTCGTAGTCGTAGTGCGCCCGCCCCACGCCGGCCCACGAGTCCATGGAAACCCAGAATCAGGATGCGGCACACAGCCCCGCTGAAGTGCCCAACGATCCCGGGTACGTGAACCGCCGACCGCCGGCCCGACCGCGCTTCCGACGGACTCCCGATTCTAATTGCAGTGTTTGTTGCAGGAAGATGTTCGTCGGAGGACTCAGCTGGCAGACTAGTCCAGGTACGCTCGCCTGCAACGGAAAGTGCATTCGATGCGGCCGCTGTGGCCGCCCGCCCGCCTCGCGGCGGATAACGTTTAACTTTCCAATAGGAACTCTCGTTGCGTTTCAGTGATGTATTAAAGTTCGGTACGTAAACACCGGTAGCCGAAAAGTTTCGTTATCAGCTGATTAGTCGTGTTATGTAGTCGCTAGTTAACGGTGGCATACGCGCAGTGCACGTGATATTCGGTGGGATGCATGTGCAGGGAGTATAGGGCGACAGGGGCGTGAGAAATGCCTCCGAGGTGTCACAGAACGTGATGTAATTGAGTTGTGATGTGGAGGTGTATCGGCGAGTCAGGTGTGCGGCGGCGGCCATGCCAGGTGCGCGCGCAGGCTCTGCCGTCGCTGCGACCTCTCTCGTCGTCGACTCGCAAGCGAATCCCATCTCTATTGTTTCAACGTTTCAGTCGGAAACTCTAGTCAGATTCCCCGATACCGGCTTTTCCTCTTTAACGGTTATCACAACATAACCTCAATCTAGGTAGAGCGCTACCGACCGGCGCGTTTCCGTCAACTTAGGTTATGCACTTAACTTACGAATTGGCAATAAGATTTGATTCTGTAATTGGTGTCTTGTAAAATATTTGAATACATAACAAAATTTTAATTTTCCTTGTTTCATTCAAATCCTTGTGTGCATGGAACTATCGGCAATTCGGATTATCACTTAATTTAAACAGAGAAATATTTAGATACTTGTTTCAACATTAAAATAAATCGATAGCACCACAAATTTCATTTTGTAGTGTAACTTAACAATGTACCTACTATGTTTTGAAAATACAACTGTAGTTACATGTTGCCCTATGACATTGCGTACTGACAATGCCATCTAAGCGTATAATTTTACGTCCATCAGCGTTCCCCCGGAACGGTAATAAAGGCCATCAATTACTCTTAAACTAATTGCGCGTGCAACGTAAAAGGTACGTGCGAGTGCGCGTGCGCGGCGGTGCGCAAGTGATGCCCGCGGTATTGGGTCGTGCGCCCACGCCGCACTTTGATCCCTCTATCTATGCCAACTTTGTTCTTCTCTGGAGATATCTAGGGCGCTGCATTGGCGATTACTTGCCAATATGCGTCGGATATTATCGGATCGACGGATCGCGCGTTTCTATATCGGTAGCACCATGAATCAGCCCTCGTGCTTAGCGATGTGATTCGGCGCGTCTTTCTCTCAACTAACTTAGAAGATAAGGCTATTTTCAAAGAGACAAAGTACTTACCTAGTTATCCTAAAAGTAATCGCGTCATGTTTTAGCTGCAATATTGCAGAAATCTTGTGAAACATTGTTAATAACCATTCCACACAGACTGTCGTGTCGTACCTGGGTCAATGACTCGGTACTAAAGTCTATGGAGCTCATTCAATTTTTTTATACGTACAAGCAAAGTTTACTTAGCTTGTTTACACCGTACGGTTCCATAACGATAAGATAATTTGAAACTTGTTATCGTGTGATAGTTGGATCGCTAGTCTCCCTAATCTCAGCGCCGAACAAATTTAACTTGGGCGACAGTATTCTGCTAATCTTAAAACTTTAAATGTACAAAAAAATCAATCACAACCACTGATAAAACTGACAGTTAGGCATTACATTAGGTACTCGACATTATCAATTTATGTGTGGGTTTAAGATTGTGGTCAGGTACAAAAAATAAAATTCGGATGAACGATGTATGTAGGTGAGTAGGTATTTCTGATCAAATCTCCACGATTCTCGGTAAATCATAAAACTCTTTCAGCCAAGCTTGTGAGAATATTATTAACAAATAAAAATAACCTTATGGTATGAGATATGTATTTAATGTTTTTTCGTCCGACATTATCTGGGATACGGTGTGAGGCAAGCGATAAGATATAACAGCAACAAATGTTTGGTTAAATATACCTACTCCCGAAACGTCTTTTAAAATTCAAGGGAATAGAAACATTTTATATTCAAAGTCATCTCATTGGATAATATAAAGTTTTTGATTAGATTGTTATCACAGAAAATAGGTATCATTGTTCTCGAGCTGCTAGGAAGTTCAAGTAGAGCCCCGGCTCGTCTAATGTATATCAGACAACAGGCTCTCTAATGAGTCGATGAAAGATTAGAGAGCTTGTTATTGTCTTCGTGCGGACAATTTGGTCTAAACACCATGAGAACGGAAGGAAGCAAGCCCCGCTCAGCGTGGGTCACTTGATCTCTCAACTTTAACGACTTTTTAACGACTAAGCGAAACAAGTACCAGTGTTTTAGCTAAATGCTGTCAATTTTATAAGTTTGTCTTCAATCTCAACCCATTATCGTATTGTTGCGATGGATGTCTAAGTTGCTAAAATCTAGATAAAAGTTTACCTCTTTGTTAAACTGTGTGCAGCGCAGTGGGGTGGGATAAGTTATTCTATTTCATATTTCCACAGTACAAACTCATTATCTCGGTGTTGCGAGCGTAAGCTGTTTCATAGTAAATAGTTGCTAGACAAAAGGTTGCCTTTGCCTCCATTATCTGGCTCACTTCTCGCGCCTGACATATCATTGACACGCTTTAACTCCGGAATTTACAAAGGCCTTCTTAAACGTACTCCCTACAATGCCGTAGGATATTTATTTAACACTTGAGAAACACGTGGTTCATGATAATGTTGCTAAGCACAATGCCGCTGTTATCAGAACATTGATTGATTACATGGGTCGTGTCTCAATCTCAATTCCCTAGACATATCTTTTAACTTTCCTACGACTTCGCCCTAGTATACCGCGTGTATATAAAACGTTCATTATCTGAAGTGACTTTTTATAAAACTCTTCAACCTTGGCTACGTACCTAGATTTTTTTAACAAGATTTTATTTAACTTGCTTCGTATGTTTGTCATTCTGTTTGAAGTTCTGTCTTTCGGGTTCAAATCCTGCGAGTTGGTTTTCATCCTATTTCTTGGTCTCATGGCCAAGAATGGCAAATCTACGCCTTTGCGTAACCCGAATAAAGAAATGGATAAAGGGCACATAAGGATAATGCAGATCCGATGACTATGCCAAAATGAAGTACCTACTGCTAGCAAAAAAGCTCGTATTAAAAACAAAATTAAATAATGACAAAAAAAACTTATATTAAAGTACGTACGTGCAAAAGTATACATACCGATGCGCATTTCTTTTTTATTCTATGCCTGGTTATGTAGTTAGGCAATCGTAAAATCTACTCGCGTTTTCTAAGAAGCCGGAACGTTATTGTTCTGGAGTTCGGTGCGTGCTCTGCCCGTTCTTAACACAATACAGATGAGAGCAGGATCACCGCTAAACGGGCTACGGTTATTATCAATGCGATTGTTTGCTCGGCTCGCGCGCGTTACAACTGCGTCTCTGTACAACTCAATGCTTTTGCCATACAATTTCCTTGGAGTGGTTAATGAGCCTGTCAGTAAATGGCTCTTACTTATTGCCAGTTCCTCATGCTTGATCCATCGCTTTGCTTAACATAGTTTACTCATTAATACATTCTTGAGTCAGTTTCCGCTAATAAAAAATATTTATTTAGCCCCTATTCCCATTGATGACCTTCCTCTCTTTCTAATTAAATTTATTATTTTGTATTATTTACTAAAGGCTCGTATGTCATATGACAAATTTTAATCAAGTTTCTTACATATTCAAATCGTTAGCTTAATTTAAAATTAAGCACATAGAAACTACGTAGCTACTCTGTTGGTAAATCTTTTTTAGACAAAAGTTATTACTGTTTTTATTTGAAATTGGTTCCATTCAAAACCTTTATCTCTCAATAAGTATATAAGTGTCTTAGCCAGCCGAGTCTAGTCAAATACTGGAGGATTTTTTAAAATATGTCATCGACACCGACCGTTCTAGTAAAACTTTATTTTTGACGCCTTGTTAGTTTCGAATATGTTTTTTTATTATAACTTTGCTAGTAAATCAGTCATGGCAAGGGGGTGTGCCAAAGAGATTTTGGAAGAATTAACCTAATAGAGACGGCAAACAGAACAGAATTGAAGCCGACCGAACCGAAAAATTCGCGGATAATTTCATAAATTTACAATGTTACACACACGTTGACACAACAAACTTAGACGCGGACGAAGGGGAGGATCAGGACAAAAATATGGCTATAGTATCTATAGATTAAGATAAGCAAGCTTCTTAAAATAAATGTCTCCAGATAGAAAGCATGCCAACCAGCAGCAACCAAGCCTGCTTGATACAAACATGAGTATTTGGATCTTTAGTAATATAATGCGCAACAAGTTGATTTTCAAGTCTTCCTACTAAGAAATATTTGTCATTAAAAATGTTTTTTCGACACCTATTAACTTTCGTAAATATAAAGAATTATAAATATAACTGTACATTAGAAAAACGCGATTTTTTATCCTAAAGCAGCGACAAAAAAAGATACGTTTCAATCCGAAATGTCGTTTGTAAATTAAAATCATAAAGTTCCTTTGAAGATACGTGCTTACTGGTGACTCTTAAGCAAATCTGTGGATGCCATTTACTGCACCTTTTGACGGGCATAACTAGGGCACAGTCAGAGACAGTCTATTCTGAAGTTCCAGGAAATTATCATTGAATTTCCCGTCAAGACAAAAGATTGCGCACCCCTTTCAGTTGCTGAAAGGGTCAAAACTCAATTCCTTCGTCGATTGCGAGAATTCACCTTTGCCTTCATCTATTATTAAACCAGAGATTTTGCATACGTTGAATAATGCATCAGGCAAATCTCTGATGCAGAACGAACGGATTGTCCTTATTTAATTTTCACTCTGAGGTTCACGAGATGACGCAGTTTGCTCGCGAACTTCATGGCAATCAGGTAGAAACTTGGGGTTGCCATCAAAGTAAATTATCTTTCCAGCGGCACTACCATAAGGAATCCCTAATCCTTTCCCTTTTTATTACACCAGTTGGATGGAGTCGCACTGAAGGACAAATTATCCTTATGCCAGTAATTTTGGGGCCGTAACAGCCAATTACACAGCTTTCCTAACATCAAACCCAAATTTTCGACGACATTTTTAGACTTCTAGAAATTTAACTCGAAGCCTCAACCCATATAACAGTAGGAATTGTAATATATTTGTGCGTGAATTGTCGTTCCTAAAATCAAATAAAAAAACTCATTATTAAATTCGAGTAGATAGTAATTATTGAGGGAAGCTACGCTTCAGTGAACTCCACAGCTGAAGCTGACAGCGTACTAGAAAAAACATCCAACTACGTCGTTAACGGTCTTAGCGATTCAGCGCTCAGCAGGTGGCCTAGAGAAAAGGATTGTGTTTTATTTAACGGCAGACCCGCGTACGTAATAGGTGTGCTATAGAAAATAAATACGTACACCACCTGTAACTGATAAACTACACTTCCACGGATAAGTGGTTAACTGAAATTGTTTTATAAGTAACATAAGTAAGTATAATTGTGATTGACAAGGAGAAGGGCTAGTTGTTCTTATTGTAACTCTATACATTACCTAGTGGGGTAGTTTTTATAAGGGGATGTGTAAACATCGACATAACCAATTTTCTATTATCATACTTTTACACACCAGTCACATGGAAAAGTGTAAACCGAAAGCAGATTCTGAAAATAGCATTGTGCTCACAAAGCTTAAGGATACCTACGTATTCTGCGGCATAGGGGTCCATTATTCCATTCCATTTCGCTACCGGCTGATCTGACAAGCAAAAGATTTAGCAAGTGGTCAAAGAGGAAAGAGTGTGTAGCGAGTGAACTGAAGAGTAGACCGCATTACCGCAAATCGTAGCATAATCCCCTTACAAAGCGTGTGGTGGCTGTATGCTAGAAAACGGCAGTTTGGGAGCAAGCTGACTATTGCAGGGACCGGATACAAGTTTCGTTTTGTGGGTTATTTCGGCCTGGCCGCAAATAGACATACGAGCGCGCATGCGAACACTTCTTTAGCTCACATAAATCAAGACAGAGAAAAAAATAATAAATCACTGTATAGCGTCTAACTTTTAGCAGGCAATAAACGACAGGATTGCGGTTTATTTTGTTTGCTCTTAGAGCGCTTCAAGGCTACTTTGGAGGCTACCAACTATACGCTATTTGTAACGTAAATTACATACTGCATACGGAGGCGTTAGCTGCAAGTAACCGTGTCGTTCGTTTATTTGACTAGGCTATATAAATAGGCTAGGCCATATAGGCTGTACCGGTTAGCATATATTGATATTAGCCAGTAAATGTTTTTTACATAACATTCAATAGTAATATACTCCAGCCCTCCATTGTCTTTTAATTGAGCTGCTACTGTCTCGTCATGTAATACTTTAAGTCATTTTTTATGCCTCTCCTGACTCACTGACAACGAAATGTCAGTCAACGCCGTAGAACAATTTAGAAATTTTTGTTGATACGGCACATGTGGTTAATGTGAGTTCCCCGTAGAGGCAACTATTTTTAGTATTGCTTAGTAACACGGGGAGCTCTAACGTGTACCCATGATCACGAGACGTTTTTATAAGGAAAATGGAATGTAGATGTAGCTTAGTAGATGATAAATTGGTTGCGTTTCTTAAACACATAATGATAATAAAAGTACTGCAGCGGCCGAGGTAAACACTGCCTCATTTCCCTGAGATAAAGTGAGATATTTAGCTAATGTTAGGCTACCAATGATAAGACGTAGTTTTAACTTTAGTGCGTAGTATTGATAAAAATACAAAACAATTTTAATCATAGTCCAAATGTGTAACTTCTGTAAATAAAATATTATTTTAGAATTCAGTAATTAAACTCATGTGTAGGTATATTTTGTTTGTGTTTGACCGAAAGAATTAAAAAGACAAATGTTCTAAAAAAAAAGCGTGTATTGAATTTAATTTCTCTCATTATTTTGAGTTTTGACCTGAAGTCTAAGTTGTTTAGAATATTTTCCATGGCTTGCATAACTGGTGCATGGTGCAATCTGTGCATTATGGTCGTACATCTGGGAATGCTCGGCTCCGACGACACACGCCACTGCGTTGTTGTCATTACTCATATGTCGCGCACACGACTTCGCGCTGCCTATCCGCCGCTGTTGTATGTAAAATGTCCCATCTCAACGGTTGTCACATAAAACAGACAACTCTACAATCTAAGCCGTAAGGCGTAAATCAAATTGCGCTTTTGTAGGAATTACGACGTAATGAAACCAGTAGTCGTGGAGAGCAGGGCATCTTCAAACGACATGCTAATTGACAGCGGTGTGAAGCGAGGGTAAAGTGCGCTGTAGTTTTAATATTTTGGTCGCAATGTAACAACAAATAAGAGATTTTACTGAACCGAGAAGTCGCTTGGGGTTAATTAGGTAAGACATTTAATTTTTTTGCAGACACTGTCTGATACCTCTCCCGCAGACAATACACGATTATGTATGGAAAAATGCCGTTTATGTCAAAACGATCTATAGATTAATATAAATAAAAAAATGCTTATTGTTTTCTAGTAGGTAACTAAATCGATAGTGTTTATATGTCTTTTTGCCTGTCTGTCAGTCAGACTACCGCATCAATTTGGCTTTTTGGTGTGCTTATACATTTTTAACAATTTAAGATTAATAATGAACAACTTATTTATGAAAATCAGATTAAAAAAAAACGGATAAATATTGATGTTTTTGAAGGCCATTTATTCCTACTTTGGTTTTAAACCATTTGGTTTAAAGGTTTACACATAATTTACATTCGCGGGATAACTAAACTACGTACAAAATCTTGGAATAGGTCATCACATCGTCCATTAACTCATCATGCGAAAATCAAGGTTGAATCGATTTAAAATGCACTTATTGTAAAGGTGACACCCGTTACTCCAATTCACCTTTTTGCATATTTTACTATATTACACAAATATTTCTTTCTGTAAGCTTTTCTGAGCACCTAGTTCACTTAGATTTCACAAAATGTACCTACCTGAAAAAGAGAATCAGAGAGACAATAGCCATAAATTTTCCATTGTAGGAATGCAATATTCTTGTGTTAGTTGCCGGTAGGTATGTTGGCACTAATTCGAATCAGTTCTTTATCCACAAAATGCGTCGATGAGCACGATCTTTATCGATGTCAAACCCAATAAAACGGAATGCCGCTAACAAACCCAATGGCATAAAAGTGTAAAATTGTTGTAGCTTATCATTAAATATATTTAAGACCAAATAATTAATAGATTCAGGCGTTACTTTGCGGAGGTCCATATCAAAAAACTAGAATAAATTACCTTGCTACTCCGCGAAACCAAGAATGCTGGGCTATACCGATTTAATACAATATTATTATGAAAAAATAACTGAAGCCCGTGACTACATCCGCGTAGATCTTAGATTACCTATGTATACTAATTTCTACTCCGCTTTTAACCCCCTTAAAAGAAACACTATTTATTTCTTAACAACCGTATTGCATTTTGGTATTCCTAACTTGAGTATTGATGGGTCATCATACAAACTTTCATCCTCTATTTTACCACGTTTAAGTTTTTTTTTGCGACAAATGGTAGCCGTTGTCCTGCTCCAAGGCCCAGTCTATCTCAATGTATCTAGATTGACAGACAGAGTTACTTTTGCATTTATTATATTACTTTGGATTGGATATTACATGTCAAGTTCAAACCTACTAAGTGCGTTTATTATATACTTTGCTCTAACTAAAGATACAGTCAAGTAATGCGAAGGTTTTTAACTTTTGCACTTTATTGCAATGTGATAAGGTGCACAAGTGAACCTTCACATTCCTAGACCATACCTAATTGGCACGAAGTTCGCATAATTAACTTTGAGTAGATAAAGTAACTTGAAAATTTAATAAACACGTTGTTTCTATTCGAACACTCATGCGCGAAATGCAGTGTACTTATGTTATAAATAATTAGTTTAAGATAGTCAAGGGCTTTGGAACTGGTGCGAGTAGGCAATCTAACTATTCACAGATCCAAATATTTAAAGGATCGCTTATGCCTATAGTGACCGCATACAGTTTTAAATAATTGCTTGATATGTTTGTTGCGGGTAATCCCTCAGTCTTACAAAAACCTTCATCGCAACGGAAAAGCATACACTCGATAACATAGCCATAATGATATCGGCTTTGTATGTGTAAGGGAGTAGTTATTCATTTTGGAAACATTATTCCGGCGAGCACATCTGGCCGAGTGGATTCACACATTCGTGACCGCGGCCGATGAATTATCATACGCAGAGAAGGAAAATCTCGTTCGAGATACATGCGTCGTTTTCTATGGCCTCAGATTGTTTTGTAAATAAGAAATGCTAAGCAGGATTTTATTGACTTCTCGGCCGTCTCGGAGAGTTGTGTGTGAGGGATAAAAATGTACATTACGAGTCGGCGCCGACAGACATATTCCACTAGTAGGTATAACGTAGTTTTTTCGCAATCTCTTTTAGTATCATGTAGTAAAATTACCCCAATAGAAAAGATTACTCTCGCGTTTGTTGAGCGTTATTGCCTACGTATATTTCATTTATTTCTTTGACTAAAAATAATATGATTTCTGGAGGCATACGCATCTGTTAGCTCGGTCCACTTTTTATTTATGAAACGCACACGTTTCGTATCTTCTAACCTTGAATGCGATAGACAAGCACTGACTGATAGCGCTCATCTATTATTATATTATAAAGTTATATCTAGGAACTAGTGAAATCTTTTTAAGAAGTAATCATTTGGAATGTTACTTAGATAAGTAGGTATGGGTACATACAACTCTATAAAGACGATGTTAATTAAACTGTTCATACTTCATATGTCACGCAATATTTAATTTGAACTTTTATTAAGTTTGATGCGGGCCTAAGTAATTACTTCTGCATTCCGTCGAGCTCCTGTTACTGAGCGATCGTCGTCGTCTCATAAAAACATTGTCTCCCGTCGGCACACAGTGGCCATGCATATTTCAGGGACAACATCGACCAATCCGTTGATGGACGCTAAGTATCTATAAATTTAAAAAGACATTAATATTTTTCGGCTCAATTTGTTTTGCTGCTTCTGAACGTTTATAACACAGATTTATTTTCTAACAATGAGCACTTGTCTCGTATAAAACTTTCGGTTAGTCAAACACGCTCCAACGAATCCGATGTCAGTGGATTCTAATTCTAAAATAAATAAACGAGCATCGTAAATTAGCCGGGAACCGTGTGATTGAGCTACTATTTACAATCGTCGATTCTGAAAATATCGACGTGAAGCCGAGAAAAAGCGTATTGTTCCAGGTAGAGTCGAGGGTGTCACTCCGAGAGACGTGCACCCGCCACAATTAATGGCGGCCCCCGTACTTCGAGGGCCCTAATGGATCGCTCTCAGGCGCCTGCGTACCCCCACCATTCTCCTTTACCAACAAAATTACTAACAATTTTGATTTTACGACGTTTTCTATAAAGTACAGCTTAAGTCGTGTCCGGACGAAGTGCACTATCAAAACCAAAATATCGAAGCTAAATTTTTATAGGTAAATCTGATCGGCACTTAATTTTATAGGGAATACATAGTAGCTTCAGAAACAGCTAGTAAGTTACTGTTTAATGAAATAATTCCGTGATTTAAGAGAAAGTGCTTGGACGGAAGCCAAAACACATGTCTCGGTGTCAAGATAACATCAAGAATGCAGCGAAATATGTTTACTCGCTCTACGTTTGACATAATTTAACATGAATGTCGTAAAACTATTAGTAAGTGCTTATTTAGGTTCAAGTTTGTGCGCTGTCTTCATTTGATCAAAAATATAGTAGTGCCAACTTATGCGATACTATCTTAGTAGTAGTCTAAGTTTAGTTATTTAAAGCATAATAGCAAGATTGCTTTGAAGAATTGTCAACTTCTGTGCATTGTGGCAATTTATTTAGTAATGTCATTAAGTTTACAAAACTGCTCTATTTTAAAGAAGCTCTTATTTTACTTGCCGTATTAGTTTGTTTACTATTCAATATTTATATTCGGGTAAAATCTAGCAAGTGAATTTTGACACTCTTCCAATAGTCAGTGAGTAGAATTTTGGTGTGTATGTAGATACAATAATAAAAGAAATGCCAACAATAACAGCTTGCATTAAAAAAGAAATGTTCAACATAAACTTAGCTTGTTTAAAACTGCTATCATTTTAGAATATTTTCAAGCATCTTTCGTAGCCAGAAAACCACTAGAGCTCTGTTATAATCTTTTTTACTCACATTCTGCTTACTCAGCTAATTACGTGGGGTTTAATTTACATAAAACCACTAGAACTCAGTTTACTTTGCGACTGAAATGATTTTCAATACATATTGCTCAGGAATTCGTTTATGCTTTTGGGTCTGGAGTGTTATTAGGTACACTGTAAGCGTTGTGGCCCAACAATCCGCCGTTTTCGAAAGTTTCTAGAGGCAACTGCAAATATTTGTTTAGGCATAGAAATGGTTCGCCTCTTGAGCGCGATAGCACTGGAGTAAGGCTTTAGTTTCGACTTTATTGAGAATTTGTTAAGGCATTTCTATTCAAAAATATATTTGATTTTATACAATGAAATTGCAGCTTGGCGTTTTAATATTTAATATTCTGTTAACCCGCCGTCGCATTAAGAAGCTGATTTATTTTAATTCTCTAGAGAGACACTTGATCGTAAGTTTTGTAAATATTGTTGTTTTTTTCAGCCTTCGAATGACTATTCGTATACGTTTAGCTTAATAATCATTAATTTCGTTTAATCCTTATTTAATTTTGAACATTTAAGTAACTTAAATCAGTAATGAAATTTAATAATCAGATCCTGCAAACTTCAATATTAGGCGATGGTAAAATAATACGTATATGGTAGTAAACTGACACCGGATCTGGAGTGTGAGTCTAATTTAACATCGTTGTGCTCAACGCCGTGTCGGAACTCCATCTCACTCGCTCGCGCTTGAATCTTCTTATATGGCTTCAGTCTTTATCGCTGGCGTATCATTTAACGCACTTATGTTACGTTAGAGAACCAACACAACTGAACTTTTAAAGCTGAGTCGCTTTAATGTAGAATAATTGCAGTTGACCTCTTCAAACATCACATAAGGAACACACACCGCTGTGAACTCGTTGTTTTTTTCTTCACTGCCTGTAATCGATTGCAATGAGCTGGGGGCAGAACAATGTGACTACAATCCGCCCGTTCATGTAGAATGAGAGGTATACATGAACCCAGTGGCCGCTTCACCGATCCGGTGCCCACTGGGTTCGCACACGCGTGCAACGCATGTCATAAGCAGCCGAGGTTGAAATGCACGTTGCCATCTAGGTATTTACGTTGTATATTCCATTTTCCATGCAAAATCTATCTCATGTATTGTTAATAAAATAAGGAGCTGAATCAGCTATTTGTTTGGTGTGGGGTAGGTATGGGTATGCTCACCGCAATTCTTTCGTCCAGTCCACTAAATCACACTTATACTCACACTTGAGTCGATCGATACTCTACAATAGTTTCATAACTCATTAGGTTATTTCAACTATGATTAAGTCATTAAAGAAAATCTAATGAGATAGTGTAGAGGTTGCATGAGACGACCTTAGTGCGTCGTCTGGTGCCCCGCCTCTGCGCCCGCGCCCTTTGCGATCTGCGCGATTCCGCGACCTCTGCGTACTGCGCACGACGTGCAGAGTGGCCTGCGATAGCCCGCTGCACTAATCCACTTAGGAACCGATACTCGGCCAGATCAAGGCAACTATGTGTCACGTCATTGAACTTCATTACGTAACACATGTTTACGCGAACCTAATGGCTCTCCGAGAATGCTATAACCGTAGAGAACGTCGCTCCAAAACGATACCATTTAATCTAAACGAACGTTTCTTACGTTTACGTCAAGTTTATTTCAGTTCTAATCCATAACGTCTCTTAAGAAAACCCTAACAAGCAGTATTTTTTGTCGATCACGGCAGGAATGCCACAGCATTATATTGTCAGGAGTTTAGCGGTTCTAGGGTTTGTTGGCACATGCATGCGGACGTATGCAAAAATAAAAAAAGAGACACTTGAGTCCATTCACTCCGTGCTGACATTTGTACGGTACTGTGTCGTGCCAATTTTTAAAGGAATTAAAGCTTCGACGGCAATCACAAGTATACATTTTATAAGATGCAGTTAAAAAACGCATTGCAGTAAAAAGCTGTTCTTGCGCTTACCTCTGTATGGCTATTATTGTAGTTTATAATCATAATATGGTTTTGTGCACTGTTTATAATAACATATGTTTTTTATAGTAGTCTTCTACGTCAGTTTTGTACAGATTTATACGTAGTATATTTTAACAAGTGTAGGTAGGTACATTTACATTCAAATGCATGCAAGCATTATACACCAAAAAATTCAATAAATGTCTTAAATCCATACTAAGCCTATCTTTCGAAGGCACTTTAAAGCTAGTCATCGAAATATCTGTAACATTTCGCGTCTATTATTAAAGTGTGAAGAGAGACCGACCAGTTCAAAAATAGACGTTTGTATGACACTGTAAATCTCGGTTACGACTAAAGTTAGCCCGTAAATCATTAGTCCATGACGCTGACTGAATGTTATTATATTACACACTCTAATGACACACGAAATTTGTCATAAAAGTAATTAAATGCAAATGCATATGACATTAACGTTTCATATAAACTGAACGTTGTAAAGCAAAGTTCAAGTGCTGCAGTGTGGATTATTAGCAATGTTACTACAATTTAGTTAAATTGTGTATCGGATATTTGAATACTTTTAAAGGCGGATCAATCGCCCTGCTTTATTAACCGCTAACTACTAGCGTTCCGACCCAGAACATAGTTCAGAGGGAAAATTTACATTTTCTGCAAATTAACAGCTACGTCCTGTCCGCACGACCGCGGGACCGCAGCGAGCTTTGCATTCGATTTAATATTGTTGTCATTAATATGCTAATGTTTTCTGAACCCAAGAAACATCGAAAAACAAGAATCTGATAGGCGACATAAATTGCCGACGTACACAAACTCGCACAGATGGTTCACAACAATACAATAAATAGTGGGCGCATAAATGCAGGCAATGTATTTATCAGACTCCGATAATCTATTTGTTGGTTATTTAGCCGTAAATTATTCAACATCTATTTCCGTTCGCAAGCCATTAAAACGCAGCACAATAACGTAATGTAAATCGTATAAATTAGTATATCGCGCAGGGTAAACATACATTTCATCCGTAGCGGTACGAGTGTTTAGCGTTAACTTAATTTAATAGAAATGTACTATCTCGGCGTATAATCATATAAATCGCAAACGCAGCGGGGTACTAACAGCTAGTTTCCAATGAATGGGTCAGTAATCATCTGCATTCGAGGCCATTATCTCAATTGGCGAGAGCTCAATGAGAGGCTAAAGCAGCCGCGCCGCCGGACGCCGCGCCCGCGCCGCTGCGCGATGCGCTGCGCCACAATGCTTGTTTGTTTGACTCACAATGTGCTTTAAGCGATGCCATGCTCAACGGTAGTCCAGACTGAAACAGTTTCAAGGTGAACCATATAAATACGGTTTATTGCTAAATGAAAACATACATTTTACGCATTGTGATATTTTATTGACGCAGTAAACCGTTAATTTATGTATGGGTGTGGAAGTGTAGCATGTACCTCAATTAATAATAAAAATCTTTTTCAGGTCACTGTTCCAATCAATAGACTACCACACAATTAGTATCCATTAAAATGGTAATATTGCGTTTGACGAATATTAGTTAAAGTTATTCACTTTTATTTCTGTACAACTCATAGACCTACTCCATTGTAGTCCATTATTATCGAGTACTTACCTATTACATTTACCTCTACTATTGCCTTAGTCTATTTATTGTATCTACAATTACATACGAACAATATTTAAATTACCTACTCAGTACATTGCTGTATTATTGTGTGTTAGAAACTTGTGTATCTATATTTAGACAAGAATTATTGTGTTTTAGTTTTATAGAAAGAGTTCCTAGTATCTACCGACTAGCGGTTACTAGTGTATTTTATTTTTATTATTTAAAGTCGAGTAGATTCATTTTATATTTTTTTAAATATACTTACAAGAAGCAGAGTATTTCACGTTAGAGTACAAAGTCCTGATGCAATAAGCAATCCTTGTTCTCCTAGCAGTTTACCGATCAGCATGTTAGAGTTTTGAGCTCACACCCCGATTCACGGAGTTTTATTTGAAACCAGTAAAGTTGCCCTATGTTATAAGAACAACCATTGTAATTAGAATAACTTACACGTTAGATTCACGGAGAAAATATTTTCCCCAGGGTTACGCAAGCGGTAATTGTGGTGGAGCACCTTAGTTGCCATCCTCCGAAGTTTGGTAAGTGAGGCACTCCATTTATACAGTCTGCCCGTCGTGATTCCGGAGAGAAATATTTTGTCGATTGTACCGCTGATGCCCTGTTACAAAGCTTCTTGACACGAAGAGAACTAGTGCGGAACATCACGCATAAATAGATCTTTCCCGGGAACCACCGGATGCATTCCTTACACCTTAGTCTAGCGCTTGAGTACCACAGCTTAGTAGTTACTCTTAGATGAGCGTTTAACAGTCGATGTCACGCTATGCATGATTACGATAAGAGCACGATTAGTATTGTTGTTCAGTTTATGTACCTATTGTGCTGTATTTTGGTGTTTATTGCACATTTTTATGTATTTCCTACATCGTCTTATTTATTGTATATTCAATATTCGTGTCCATGTATTTCAGAAAGACGACCGCTGAGCAAAATTTTTATTACTTTAAAGTATGTCATTAAAATATGATTGGTGCAAGTAAGCTATCAGAGTAATCGCAGCCCGCCCTGGAAGGGTTTTAGCCGTTGAACCTGATCGCAAGCCAACTGATCCGTGTAATAGAAGTCTGCGTTTGGCCCGCCGCTGTTCGCGGCTCTATCCGTATGGTAATATCTTCATTCGAACATGTGGGATACTTAATTCATCCAATTTCTGCGACATCGACGCCTATCGTTTACATTCCCACTTTAGGCATCATTAGACTACTTTGTAATATTCTTTGCTTTTATGTATTTTTTGACGATAAATGCATACTAAGAGAGATATTCGTCAAATTTAAATACCTACCATGCTAGGGTAACTAATGGAGAGGTAGAACCGCCCCAGTACAACTTTATTAAGTAAGTAATTGTTAACGAAGTCCAAAGGAATCATAATTAACGACAAATGCGGGCGTGTCGGGCTAGCGAGAGATTTTATCACAACTTGTCAACAATCGTCTTCCGTTTGGACAATAAAACGTCGACGTTTTCCCCCCGAAATGTTCAACTAATTTAAGTTATTTAGTCACCGCCAACAAAAAGATATTGACCACGATAGCTTTGGTTTGCAGACATTGTAGTTCTACGTATCTTGTATAGTCGAATCGTATTTATATGCGGAAGACGTGCAAGGCGCATACGCCGCTAGACGTCGCCCGCCATAATCCGATTACGTGTAACAAAATGCTACGCGCCGCTCGTTGGCGTCCGAACGCAGTTTATGCTATGTTTGTTACCAACTTTAACAGGCCCACCCTAGAGACGTACTTGGTCTATGCAGGAATAGGAATTGCCAAAAAAATCTAAATGTTTTACATAGTTGCATAAATGCATAATGATGTGAAATGTTTTCGCGATTTGTAGACATTGAAAGAAAACAATTTGAAGGGTTTATATTGCAAAGTCTCAAACCCTTTTCAGGTCTCATGATCAAGGGCAGACTGGCAAAATAATAAAAAATGGTATCCAGTTTAAAAAAAAGTAAATAAAGAAATAAAACCTAATGATCAGTGTGACCAACTTCAAATTAGAAATCCTGCCCTACTTAGGCTAGAAAACTGACAAATCCTGCCAAAGCCAAACTCTTATGGCTAAGCTCCTTTAAGACTGGGTTCACAATCAGAGTTTATGAGCGATAAAAACGGAAAAACGCGGCAATGGCTGTCTCTGGTTGGGCAATGGCCACGTTTTTGCGTTTTTATCGCTCGCAAATGCTTACTGTGAACCCAGTCTAAGGCTATACTGCCAAACGTGCCAACTTATATTGCAATCCTGCCAGATACTGCCAGATTTTGAAAACTTCAACCGATCCTGCCAGAAGCCAAAATAAAGGGCTAAACCTGCCAAAAAGGCAGGATCCTGCCACATATGGTCACACTGCTAATGATGAAATCAACAAACTGGAACAAATTACCTTGCTGACCTCCGTAAGGTAAAGCCTGAAACTATTAATTATTTAATAAATTACCATCAACTCTGACTCACTTGCTTGTTTGCCTTCCTATTTAATAAAAAAAAAATCGTTTTGATTCACGCAACAAGACCGACTCTATTAGCGCTTCGGAAATGGTATCAGCTGGCAAGAATGCGCCGCATGGAAGATATCATTTAACCTTTTTTCGACCATAAATTTAACCAAATAAGCAATTCAAGTAGCACAAAAAAAAACAAATGCAGCTTGCGACTTATTAAAGACCAACTAAAATTATTAAACTTTGCAACACCAGCTTGGGATGTAAACGTGGGACACATTTTCTCATGTACTATTGGGTAGGTACTAAACCTGACTGTGCAAAACCTTTCCGTTAGTCAAGGTCAATATTGTAGAGCATTATTGTTAAGAATATTCATCGATTCATACGATTATAGTTACCTATGCAAACTTTCATAGAATATAATTTATAGATAGCTTTTCACTCATTTTATAGGGTTTAGTAGCCAAAAGCTGTCAACGGGACCCGGTTACTAAGCCTACGCCATCTGTCCGTCTGCCTGTCCGTCTTTTTTTTCCTTTAAAGGCCGTCTCAGTATTTTAAACCGTGATTGGTAACCGGTTGAAATTTTAACATTCAGTATATGTTATTACTATGGCGGATTTAATTAAGTACCTAAGTAATAACTTACGGGGATCCCATTCAAAGGAACCGTGTTTTTTCAAAGTTTTTGCCAAGAATTGATGCGTCAAAGTTAGTGTTATTTTAGCGCAAATGCTAAAGTAACTAAATAAAAACAAACAATTAAAACTGTGAGTTGTAACTCTAAGTAGGTATCCGAAACTGAATTTTTGGTAAATATACGAAGGTACACTCAAGGAATTTAATTCCCTACCCATTTCGCTGAAATGTCGTCTGACATTCGCAATGCATTAAGGTCGATATGTCAAACTAACGTCTTGCTCTATAGCTCTTATGGTGACAGTTTGCTATATGCTATTGAACCTTAGGTGGGTTGGAAATTTAATTCCTTGACTGTACCACATTTCTGTGGTAATACTGAACTCCAACTCTGAAGTCCAACTTGCACTTGGACTTGGATGTTTATCTGTGGATCCTTAGCTAACACCGAAGTTATTCGAAATGTTATTTATAGACATCTTGTTTATTTACGGAATTTAGTTTTTTTTAATGTATTACTTCTGAATTACATGTGTAACTTGTACGACATTATTACTGTCAGTACTAGACCTAATGAAAAGAAATCCCTTAATGTTGTTACGAATTTCATATAAACACCTAATATTTTTTTAGATTTACGTCACTTGTTTCCATGCAACTTTCAGCCTTATAGCTACGCCTATATATGCTTCCGCTCTGCCAGTAAGGTAGGAATCTCAGTCATTTGCTGTTGCCTTCACATTATTTGTATGGAGCCTCGTCTTAATATGGTCTGTTTCCCATGATAGAGCGCCAGTTACAAGCAATGCTAACCAAATTCGTTTGTGGCAGTTGAAATTTCGGTAGCTATCTTATCTGAAATTCTGGTCGCAGATCAGAAATCGTTACTATCCTTTACAGTAGTGTGTGCTTTTATCCCTAAAATGTAGTATTATTGTTTCGGGAATTAAATACCTTACTTATTGTCGGCGTGAAGAAATTAAGCGGTCACAGCGACTGTATTTGTTACTAGTGTATAACAGAAGGGGGTAACAGTTAGTATGTGACGACCAAAATGGTTGCATGGGAATGCTGCGGTCGCCGGGCTAATTTTTACCCGTTGTCCACTTTGCGTCCAGTGCCAAATTACTTGAAGCCCAGTTAGATAGTTTTTAGAGCGCAACTTCTCCAAATACACCAGCTAATTGAAGTTTTAAATGGTTACAAAATACGAAACAAACTTGTAATTGGTTTTGAGCTTTAGCTGTTTAGACATATGTATTAAGATTGTCGCTTTTTGAGACTAAAAGCTCACTATGTTTTATTTTACGTAGCACGCAATAAATGGACTGAATTAACAATTCAATATTGCGACTTCATGTTTTAAACAAGACTTGTAACCTAACAGAATTCATGACAAAGATATTTAAGAGCTGATTTAATTCTAAATTTATCAGATCAAGTACGGAACTCACACTTATTGCACTTAGTATTTAATGTATTAAATAATAATGTGTCTTACTATTACCAAAATTATTATACCTACAATATTTAAACTATGTATAAGAGTTATATAAAAGTTCTAAGGACCAATAATAACAAAATTAATATGCTAGGTATTTTAAAGGGCAATTACATGAAGGCCATGAAAAGTTTTTAACAACACAAATGAAAAGTACAGGCTGTTCAAAACATAATTATGAAATTGAACCTTCTGCATATTTCAACGAAAGTCAATAATTATACCATTAGCTGGTAGGGAAAAAACGGTAGCTATTGAACTGTCGAAACGTCAAGTTAAACTAATGTTTGTGTGCTCAACTAGCTCCAAGTTGTTTGCTCGATTATTTTTTACAATACTTCGTACTCTAAAGAGTGTTCGACATTTATTAAATATGCAGCTACCGTGTTAATGCTAAGACCGCACAGCTACTGTGGTTATGTTAAGACATTGTAGGCTTATTGTAGTCTTGACAATAGCTGTTAAGCAGAGGCTGCGTAAAAACTATGCGAAGGCGAGAAGAGAGAGTGAAGCCCATGAGGGCAGCGAGGCGTATTACAAGGGTGTGGTGGTTTCGTTTCCACCATTAATAGAACTTAAGGAGGGGGGGGGGATTTGTATGTTATCTACGCGAACGAAGTCGCGGGGACAAGCTAGTAGTAAATAAAATTAATAAAAGTTATTTAAATAATAAAATATTTAACAAAGTAAAATATTTTGGTGTAAATATTAACAATCCTGTATAAATGCTGAACCACTTTGAAATATTTAATCAATAATATATTTTTACTAGTAATTTTACCTACTAGCAATTACAATTTGTGACCGATGCAAATAGACTGTAACAGAATGTTTAATACATTGCATCTTATTCTGTGAAGAAACTTCACCAAATTATAAAAGATCTCGGATTCTACTAAAAACTAAAACTGCATGTTAACGAGGTATACTCCTCGTTAACATGCAGTTACTCAATTATGTACAGTCAGCGTCAGATGGTGTCAAAAATATCTGAACTCGACTCTATTGTCAAATACGCTCGGGCGTGTTCAGATATTTTTGACCACCTTGCCCGCTCTGGTATATTTGACGCTGACTGTACCTAACTACCTTTACAAGCATCAGTGCCTAATTACTTTCACGCAACAAACACCTACAAGCAATAAAATTTACAACATTGTAAAAATGCGCGATTAGGTCAAGAAACTTTTGAGTAGTTTACTAGTCACCGTTCTTAACTATGTAAGAACACCTTCCGCTTCGGCGGTAAAAATCAGTTCTTATCACCTCAAAATGGCTCGTATAGAGCAGGAGTAAAACCAGTACTTGCTGTCTAAATTAGGGTACGTGTGCACTTCCCTGGCAGGAAAGAAACACTTAGGTCGTCGAGCGGTCTTAGCACGGATGCGTCAGAGCAGCCTAGCTCTACTCAGGTCCGCCATTGAAGATTAAAATTGTGAATATAGATAGACGTAGAAGAATGTTTCCGTCTCTCTGGCATTGTCATTTACGAAATACTTACACGATATTGTGTTAATTACCACTTCTATGAAATTACTGGTCGTTTCGAATAAAAAAGCCGGGATTAGATTACACAGCTTTTTTTTAAATAAGCACGTTTTAATGCAACAGTTTTTAATGATTCTTTGTATCTGATGTGAAATATGCAAAATGATGCCTTTTTAGGGTCCCGCAGTCAAAATATGAGCCCTTTTAGTTTTGTCTTTCAAGTCTCTCTGTTTGAATGCCGCAGTTTTCATTCAAATATTATTGAAGTTACGAAGTTAAAATTATGTACATACATTGATATCTAGTCCGCGTACAAGGACTAAAATTAAAGTTAATAATAATCATTATTTTATTTTTTTCTCCTCCAACATCGAATTGAATCTACATTGAACAATGCCACAGTTCGATAGAGTTTTTATAATAACATTGTAGCGGCATTGGTTCTTGAATTATAGAAGATTTGAAAAAGCTTGGGAATATTGAAGTAAATATGAAAAATAAAAATCTTTGCAATGGCACAACAAGGTGCATTTATAGGAATTATAGGCCAATGAATAGTTCTTATTTGTCACCCAAAGTGACAATGTCCTAACTGTCTTTGGGCAAATCTTTGGTCACTTAACCGAGGAACCGTAAACGTTGAAGATTACAGTTAATCGCTTTCTAAAAACTAATTGTATTTGTTAATCTCTACATTGTCGAAATCATTATATTAGATGGCGTTATAAACACAAAACGCAAATCATAGACGGTGTCTGTAGTGAAAATGGTCAGCTGGTTAGCTATGAGTAAGAGAAGTTACGAAGTGCAACTCGGTTTTCTACTTTTAAAAACAACTCTTGGGTAATAGATATTAAGTAAACTAATTAAAAGAACCCGATTCGCATTTAATTAAATAAATTAAAATAACATAACTTGTTCGTTAGTAACAATTTGCGATAAAAATATTTAAAAAAGGAATGCGCTAAGTCTTACTTTAATGAGTGTGAGTACGCCGACCTTAAGTTTTCTTTGGATGCACAAGATGTAAATATGTACATAACGTTTATAAACCTAGGTGGTTAATCTTAAGTTGAGCTGCCTACTGCGGTTTGCCACACCAGTAGATGGAATTCAAAATTACATTAATTTACCGCAGGATTAGTAAATTACAAAATTAGCTTACGCTTGTCTTGAGTAAGCCTCGTTAATGTATTTCTGAACTTTGCCGTAGACCGTGGCTTTAACTGAAAATGTGTTTCGTCAAGTGTGACGGTTTTCGTTAACTGCGCCATATGATAATTGTTCTTCGTTGTTGTTATCTGTCTTTGAAATGAGTTGTATTTAATAAGACTATGTGTATCTTTTTATTAAAATGAAGCTCATAGTTAAAAGGAGGCTTCCAAATACTGTATGGTTTTTAATAGACAAATGTGTCAACTCGGGTACTCGCTTGCTTCATAAAAGTTTATCAACCTCTTTTAAGTAAAATGTGAAAGTAAAAACGAAATATACGTTAAGTAAACTGGGTTTAGTGAGGGTTTATGAATGATGGAGTCTTTATTTTGAACTCTAACCATCAGTCGTCTGCTAAAATTAAGACTAAAACATAAATAACTGATGTTTGTTTGTTACTTTTGCTTTTATGGCTTTTAAAGATATAAAGTTACGGCTATTATCACAAGGTCCTAAAGCTACATTGGAGATATGATATGGTAGTATTAACAAATGTTAATTGATAGCATTCTGGACTCGAGAAAATTTGTTGACCGTCCATTGTTACTAATGGGCTCTAGTGGTCAACTAGGAAACAAGAAAAAGTAAGTCCCGCCCGTAAAGTGCCCGTATATATAAATAGCATGAATATGAAAGCTATCGTTTCTTTGTATGAGATCGTTTATCTGTAGTAGTAACTATACTAGTACATTATGCAATCTGTGGTAATAGTTTTGTTCACCAATCAATCAGCTCAGTTGAACGCAGTCACATGATTAACAATCAGATCAATATACCGCACAATGGTCCGAATCATCGCAAATAGAATCTAAACGATTTATGGTGATGACTTTTATTTCAAAAATACAGTACCATACAACAATTCTTTATTGATTACCACAAAACAATATGAAAAGGTACAATTTAAAAGGTTTTAACGTGTTATTCAAGAAAATAATATAATTTCTTCACTTTCGTGTTCACTTCCGTGGACCGCTTATATTTTGTGGTAGGTGGAGTTGGTGTAGATATTTTTATAATTATTGTTATTAGCTCACGCCTGCTTCTGTTAGGAGTAGGCAGAGACCACAGCACGTCATTTACCTCGGTCCTGGCGTACTCTTTTTCTACACACATTTCTCTCTTCAGGACATCACCAATTCGATGATTTGGTTGATGTAGATTAATAGGTAATTTACTTTTAAAATTGTAACTTCAGGCAATGGAACCCTACACTAGGCATGACCCGACACGCTTCAGTCCAGTTTTTGTACAAATATGTGTACTAAATTCACCTATATTTTAGAACATTTTTAGCAAAAAGTCAGTGGTTTGATAACATGATATTGCGTACTAAAAGCAAAAGTTTCTTATTTAATTACAGATTATATCTGAGTAATAAAGACAAAGATATACACATCAAAACCTTTGCAGTTTAAAACGCATCAACTGGCGCTAGCAAAGCGGCGGCCTCCCACAGGCTTATATAAGACTTTGGTGCGGTTTCATTCAACCCAAAGCCCTAACCCTTTGCAGCCTTAGCTATTAAAAGCAAAGAATATCGAACCATACATCCCGACAGCCGAGTTTATTTCAGTCCAATCACAGAGGATTACCGTATCTAGTGACATACGAATACACGGAAGTATTATTTTAACTCCGAGTGCATGCCACTAATGAACACTGAGGGATATTAATGAAGAGTACTTACGTTTATTGTTTCATTGCGTGGTTATTTGTCGCTTTGAACGAGGATTTGGAAGTTTTATGAAGCCTTTTGCTTGTACACCAATCGCTTTTATAGACACTTAGTAAGGCTGCCGCTACATATTTGTCAGTCGCTTAAATCGATACACATTCGTTAAATACTTTTCATACTGGTTGAGCCACGGTAGATTCACAGTTGTTGTAGCTGCAGTACGAATGTTCCGGGGTAGTACCACACTCTCTCTGAATACCACCGTGCAGTAGTAGCTTGGTGTTGCGCTTTGTACGGTGAGGGAGATACCCTGAGACCCACCACGGGGGAGGCGACCTAAGGAAGGCGGTAATCACTTTCCATCAGGTGACCCGCGTGCTTATTTCCCTAATCTACACTACTATAATAAAGAGGTAAACTTTGTTTGTTTGTTTGTATGTAGAGGATAATCTCTGGAACTACTGAACCTATTTCAAAAATCTTTTCCGGATAGAAAGCTACATTTTCCCTGACGGACATAGGCTACTAATACGCGAACGAAGTCGCGGGCGTCCGCTAGTTTTGCTATAAAAAGAAAACACTTGATCGTAGGTACTATAATAGAAAACTTTCACCTTACTAGGTTATAGACTTGAGTTTTTGCCAGTTTTTATTTCACTTATTGTGGCTATTTAGTATAAAATTCACTGACCTTTTGCTGACGTTAGCTACATTCTTCTCAATCTAATATTTTCGGTGAAAATTAGCTTGCAAGATTTGTCTAAAAAAACAAAAAACTAAATAATCAACAAGCTCATAGGATAAAATGAAATAGAACCAGCCGAATGCGAGTTTGAATATCGGTTTTTAATCTTTCGGTATCGGGCTAAAGCCTTGCTAAAGCGTATTTTACGAAGCGCAATTATAAGTTTTTTGCTATCTGAAAAATTTATTAGACACGCTTTCTATGACTTCAGAAGCGTGAGTCTTACCGACCATTGACTGAAATTTAAATACTAAATATGTATCTTAACACGTATGTGTAAAATTTATTTTTAATTCCCTGCGTTAGCTATACGCACATTTAAGTGCCCATTAAAGGCAAAATTGAGAGGTGTTATTTTCCTAAAGGGAGGCATATACTATACAATATGAAATTGATATGTCTATCCCCTTACGAATATGGACAATTACTCTCCGTTCCCTCTTTAATGGTCAGTAGGGTTGTCTTCGACGGTATCTATGGAGCGCCGCCCTTATTTTTTTATTTTCTTTTTCTTCGTACATTAGTACACTGAAAACCTTTTAAAATTACATCCATAAGATCCCAATAGTATCAGATCAAATTGGCTATGACATACGGACTCACAGACGGAGTCTGATCAACTGGATTTTATTATTATGGTTCCGTTTATTGTTTTTAGCCCTAAAAATGTTGTAAAAGTATTGTAACTTCATCAAGAGTTGCGACTCATGAACGCTCCTTTTTTAAAAGCTTACAAATTTCAAGCGGTCCATTAGATCTTAAGTAGTCACCTCCGCCAATATACATCTACAGGACCATTGGGAATCCTGGGCCTGTGTCATGAAAATTACAAATACTGCAATGTAATTTATTTTGTTACATTTTGTATTAAAATCATGTCAACTTGTAGCTTTGTAGGTAAGTTTTGTAGTATCGGGCCTGGTTCGTTGCCGAAGTAACATTCTCGCGAACTATGGCTTTATCAAGAACGTTCCCACGTCATGAGATTTTTAAAAGATTTTGTTGCTCAGCGCGGCATTTTGTCATTTTGATAAACCAAATTTACTTCTTCGTCATAGATAAAGATGTTGACTCTTTTGACAAATCTGAGCTGGTGCTTACCAGGACACCGTCGCGTCGCGATAACTAACGTTTTTTTATCAAACTCAAACATTTTGACGGAAACTTAAGATTTTTAAAGATAAGTATATTGTAGTTAGCCCTAAAATATTCGTACGCCCTCAGGGGAGATAGATATCATGATATTAATAATATAGATAATCATTTATTTGTTTTAATTTAGGTCTTTATATAGAAAGGTTTAGTTTTGCAGAGAATTTATGGGTTTAATATTTATGAATGTAGGTAAAATTTATTTTACAATTTCTGCGAAATGTTATGCCGGCCAACTGCTATTAAGAAATACATAATAATATGAATTCAGATTCAAAGGTACGCCTATTATTCATCTCTCGTTAACAAGTGTGAGTGGATGTTGTAAGGCCAATAAAATTAATGGTGACATTTTTATTGATGTCACAACATCACTCAGTATTCAGGGAAGCTATAGTCAAGCAGTATAATAAAGTTTAATGATATTAGACGCATTATTGAGTCGCGCTGACTTTAATCTGTCTTACCATCTTTATTGATATTTTCAAAGGCTAATATTACTGGAAGTGTTCAGTCGTTATCTTACATACGTCTTCGTATTAGTAGTATCGTTAAAGCAATTCGTTTCTCTAATATTCTAAGAGTTTCGCGCTGCAAAGCTATGTAAAAGTTCAGTGTTTGGCCAACTCGCCCAAAGTTGTGAGAGCTCAGGGAATATAAAAATACGGTAATGATTTTGATGTAAGTAAATATAAAGGGTACATTGGCATATTTTTTTCAGAGTAAATAGTTTCAAGAAAAGGAAACCAAGAATTGAACTTGGCAAGCTTCGCCGCTGGCTTATGAGCCTCTCTTTGAATCTAAATAACAAACGCACCATTTTGATTCAAGAAGTCTTTGTAGCATTTAAGAATTCAATAAGCAATATTCGTATACATTTAAAATAGAACAAAAGAAAAATAAAGATAGAACTTAGATACTTTGTTCAATTGCGACTTGCGACATTTGATTTGTAAATAGATGAATATGAACCACACATAGGATGGGAGTACGTCTGTTGACACTTTGATTGAACTGACTTGAGATGCTGTGAAGTACCTATCAGTATTAATTTTAGCTGCACGTTCAAGATTGTTTGATACAAAGTTTCTTAAATAGATATAGGGACGCCTCGCGTCCGAACAGATTATAATAAATACGTATCGCATGCAAATAGTATTTCAAATGTCGAAGCGGTTGACTGCAATCGAGTTTTATATAACCAAGGTTTTATGAGATTGCAAAAGAATCGAAGTACGTAATTGGTGCTAGAATTATCTAGTTATTCAATTTGCAAATTACTATAGGTCACGCTGGGAGCGCGGCACAGTTCTTACAGAGGTTTCAGTTAGTAGTCCGAAGGTTTGTCAGTAAATCAAGACGCGAAACGTCAAAATTGTGTTTCAACAAGACGCGACCTCGTAATTTGCATATCTCACTATCTACTACCACTTTCCTATAAAATATTCAAACATAATCTACTCCCTCAGAATTTAACTTTGGGCAGACGACACACGCGTGCTCCAACTTCGGGATCACGTGTTCAAAAACCTCGCATTTAATTAAAACCCGAGCTACGGTTACATTTGACGTTCATTCTGAAGCGTTTCTTGGCTTGTTTGAGGTATAGTCGTATCAGCGACTCGTTTGAAGTGGAAAACCTAATACCCAAGTGTGTGAGAGGTTAGTGCAGCTGGCATGTATTTATTACGTCCAATGCGAGCATGAATAAATTAGATGCAATATCAATGCCAGATAACGGCAGTAATTGCCCTATAAAGACGCGGAACGATGTCACAGCGCCTAGAAACGCAATTACGTCCCCAAGCATGGTCTCACGAACACATACAGCTATTAAATGTCGGGCACTGCCTTTATTGCTCCATGCATGTCTTTTTTCAATTTTGGAAAGTTTCAATTTAAACTTAAAACTCCACTCATAAAATAGTAGTTACATATAACTAGTATATTTCGCCTTATACGTTGTGGGTACTAATACCTACATACTTCTACTGTCTGTTAGCAGAATAATATATTGCTGAGGGAACTACGAGGCTGTGGTCGAAACATTTCCTATTTGTAGATACCCTCCACTCCAGCCACCCTTTCGGTTAGTTTATCAAATTACTGATTTGGTTTAACCATTTCATTTGTTTTGTTATTGCTTTTTGTCACTTCCTTTTATCGATGAAGATGTGTGCGCCTGTGGTAAATGTAACTTAATATTGTAACATTTGTCTTTTCTAGGTTCTTGGACCCCCAAGGTCACCATAATAATTATTGTACATTATCATACATCATACTGTAAAGTCAAAATGTAATCATATAATATCATAAAACATTTAATATGTAATGAAAAATTTGCCAGCATCTCTATGCAACCAAATTAATGCCAATGTGGAGAGTTCGCAAAAGCGCTCCCAGAAAATAGGATACGATAACATAAACTGTCTTCACTTCATGTGGACATAACTCAAAAATTTGGCTGAGGAGTCCACATTGAACACAAATGGTAGTGTGCAGAATAGTACGGTTCGTAATATATGTTGGCTTTAGGATATTTTTGAAGCTCTGCGATTATACGGCTGCAGTTCGCCTCGCCGCGTATGCTGCGTCGCCGATGTTGCATATGGTTCAGCATGCGACGAAAACCTCCTATGTAAAGTTAAATGCATTTATTTTGGACCAAGTTATCCCTATAATATTGTCTCAAGAGGAATGTTATTTTTTTATAATATTTTATAAGTTAGTCGCTCACGAAACCGGATCTTGTTATAATGTGACAGTTTTTATCAATTAACAGGAAGTTAACGGAGTCAGCGTAGCGGGATCTTGAGGCGGAACGGGTGTCCGTCCCCAGCGAACAGTCACCGTTGAGTTATTCTCTAATGCCGTGAAAGCCGAAGCTAGAAATTCGAAATAGAGCACATTGAAATTTAGCAACTGTCTGTCGAGCCGCATTACCGACTCCGCTACCGTATTTATAAATATTCAACCGACGATTTGAGCCGTTCGCTGAACGGACTAGGATATTTATGACTGGAAAAATAAAGACATTATTATTTTTTATGGGGCAGTTTTAATTAATTCTTTGCTCTTGACAAGTATAGGTTGTTCATTTTAGACTTCAAACAAAAAGTTGGTAACATTTACTGGGGTTTATTACTCAGCTGCAATATTTTTGCTGGAACCTGAATACTGCGATGAAATAAATAACTTGTTTTTACCCGACTGCGAATTTAAATAAAATAAAGCTTACCGAACTATAACTACATATTTATGGCTATGAAGATGCAAGTCTTTGTCTCGGTCTATACTGAAACATACTAAAGGAACGGTCGTATGTGCGTATAAAATGTCATTAAAATCAACTTTTGGCTGCATTCCAAACCTCAGTTATTGTTGGTCGTCTTTGCAGAAAGGATAAGCACCAAAGTCTACGGATCATTCCTACTTATCTTGTCCATTTATATATTGAGTGACTGCCAGTCCAGAGATATAAACAATTACGCTGTAACTGTCTTTATTCGCATATATTTATTGATTCAAATAAAATTTTCCCCAGCTGTTCCACCCATCAACATAAAACCAGAGAACCTAGTATATTACGATTTTGTTGATATTTTATTCACACTCGTTTCACTGTGACGTATTTGCTAGTTTACACGAATGATAATAATGATGTCATACTTAAAATAACAATTGTGGAATTGTAAGTCGCGCACAATAAATTTTCATAACAGTATTAATTCAGGTCGGTTATTATGTTGTCTCGTGTTGTGTAGGAAAGATAAGTAGTTCAGTGCGTAGCATACACGTTGTCATACGCAGCTCGTTATTCCAACGAAAAACTAATAATAACCTGTCCATCGTTAAACAATTTGCCGTTGACAGGAGTGGTGCTGATGCCACTTTGTATTTTAGTGCTGAATATTAACACCGATTGGAACGGAACCGCAAATATATTTACTTTATAAATAGGCATTCATGTGACCAGAGTTTCAAGTACTGCGTAAAAATACGATTTTCAATCAGTTGCCTTGCCAAACGAAGCAAAATGTTATTAATAACATTACGTTTGTTAGTAGGTAAATGGAAATCTTTTATCATTTTCAGCATAAAAGTAAGAATCTTTGTTTGTCACATGTAAGATCCCAATTCTTCAAGGTGGATGCCACGACCAATGCACTTGAGTACTATTCCGGTACTTTAAATATTTCAAAGTAGTCGTCGACCATTTAAAAATAGAGCATCCCGCTTGATTGATGTCCAGTTTCACGCACGCTTGTTTTTGACGTCGCTGTCAAGAAAAAGGAGTGTGCTGCGGATGTTTTGTCTGACGGTCGGAATAGAACACCGTTGGTCACGCGGAGTCACATAATCCTATGAATTTAAGACATTTCCGCTAGGAACTGGAAATTGTTCGCCATGTTCAAAAGGTAAAGGTACATTGCAACGTATCAATATTTGAAGGTTCACAGCTGGATTTAGATTTAAACACATTAAAACGTTTTATCAACATCGATCTTAAATTAATAATCTTAAATTAGCATTACATACAACGTAAACTCGCAAGAGACGTTTGTCACTATATACCAAATCTATTTATCAGCCTCGAAGGTCTATACATCTAGAAGGTCTGCTTCGACTGTATACTATAATATTATGCGTAAATAAATCATTAGAGACACCTGTACTTGAGAGCACAGGGACACGACATTTAAATGTCATTGTTAAGGCGTATTACTTAGCGTACAACGTATTACAATCGTTGTGTATGGCACCAAATCTGTACTAGACTACGCGTTCCGAAAGCGTCAGGCGTTCGATCGTTTGGCGTTAGAGACGGGAATAGAAATGTAATTTTTATTCCGTTTCCGTAAATGAAACTACCATGGCGAGTAGTCCACGTTTCGTTTCACGTGTTCAGTTAAAAGTGTCGCCGGGAGCAAGTTTTATTCGATATTTTCACGCAGATGATTGAGTTAGACGGCTTGCGCGGGAGGCTGGGACGCAATCTCCGGTGCCGGCGCGGAAGCCCCGCGCTTCGTGCCCCGCGCCCGCCTGCTCTGTAGGGTTGACAGATTTACTCAAATATTAGCTTAATGTTTATTGTATTTCGTACCTGTTTATTGAAATAAGTCCTGAAGATTTTGCTATGTAAATGTTTCTTGACGCACGTTTACCTTGTAGGTTAGTATTTATGTGTACAAGGCGTTACTTTGTATGTAAACAGTCGATAAATATCAAATGCAAATATAACAAAACAATGTATCTAACGCGCTTGCGTTTTCCTTTTGGTTAAGAAATATCAGTATGTAGGTATCTCTATAATTTATTTATAGTAAAAAAGTGTCACACAGAGGTAAACTGGTGTACAAATAATAAGGGAAAGTGTAAGAGAAGGAGTGAAAAAGTATTTTCACATTAGATTCTACTGTGTTTTGAAGGGATTGTCTGCATTCTTTTTCGTGAAATAGTTCTTTCTATTAAAGGTAACATTACTTTTTTAAATATGTATATTCCGTATCGCTATAATTTCCGAAACACCATGTTGATTTTTTGACAGTCAAGATTAAAATGATAACAAAATGAGTACCTTACACACTAACAATGTAAACTAATCTAAACTAATGTTAGTCAGCATAAACATATTACAACTTATAAAAAACAACGAACTAATAAAAAACATACGTTGCTTGGTGAACGGCTCGCATAAAGTTAAGCAATTTGGTGAACAATATACATTGCTAGTAGGCTATCGCTATGTACATATCTTAGCAATATGACCGATCACTTCAAGTGTCAAATGTCATGTGGCAGGGTCGGTCGGTGGGATCACGCGTTTGACACAGTATTTATTCGCACACAAGACAAATATTGACACACAACTGAGGTCGGAATAGCGATTAGGTCCCGATTCGCCGGATTCTTGTTTCGTCGGAATTTTTCAGTTACAGAAAATAAAATAAAACTCTAGAAATATGGATATGAATATAGAAATATGGCTTTGCTTATGTATCCGGCGAAACAAGAATCCAGCGAATCGGGAACTAATCGGAATAGTGTCATCCCTAATCGCACCCTTCCCTCCGATGCAGTGGCGCCCGACCTCACGCTGCACCCACAATCAATTGGAACACGAGATAAGAACGTTATTATTACTTACGACATTTTGACAGAAAGAAATCAAATTCCACGAAGATTTTACGTTATGATTGGCCAGATTTCGTGCCTCACCGCGCCGTCTCATGAACAGTGATTTTAAATCTAGGAATTGAGCATACTGCGGTTTATTGTTAGTTTAGGCACAGTAATGTGTAGTATTTGCATGATTACTGTAAACAGAACTATTTGCTATCGCTGTTAGTAAGACCTTAATAAAACATACTAAATGCATACATTTAAATTTCTGTCACATTCATCAAAACGCTGACTTGACGATTTCTTCTCTTAGAATTTATTTAGGTCGGAGTACAAAACAATTTGAAGTCCAAGTTACTTGCAAAGTAATTCGCGATAATAAATCTATACACCTTTCCTTAACGGATTTCCTTAATTATTCTTCCCGTGGAAACTTTGTCAGTTTACGGCGTATAAATTAACGTGTTAAACGTGCGACGGAAATTCAGAGGATATTTTCCGATCAGAGTTAGGGATCTAGTTTCCGCAGTCGCGCGATAAACAAGTTATTGCCTTAGTGCGAGTAAAGGGGGGGGGGGGGGACCTCCGAATCCAGGGGGCGAGAGGAGACAACTCACCCGTGTAATTAATAAACGAAGCAAAAGGGTATTCGAATGGATTTGATGATTTTGTTAAACTGTTTAACGTTTCACGCGTTACGTATCTTAAGTAATTAAGTTTGTGTAGATATTTAAATTATGATCAGGAATATTTGAACCGGCTGAAAGATTGAGGGCGAAGCACGAATATTAAATGGCGCGTCTTTACATCTCATTATCATAAAGGGGTTAAGCGACACCGAGAGTTCGACGCTTATTCTGTTTTTAGAATGTCAGCATTACCAGAGGTGTGCTAAAGCGCGTGAACACGATGCTTGTATTTATTTCGCTCCGCTTTACACACACATATTATTGTCATGGGGACGTGTCAAATGTCTTTCCGACCGCTTCGTTGCGGCTGCAATAGAATGCAATGCAGTGCGTTGAAAGCAACTAGACCTGTTTACGTATCTCGCACTTTTATTCGAAATGCAACTTTACCACGTGCAGCTAAAGCAGGGTGTTGCAAGTAACACGGTCAGTTCGAGATAGCCTTCAGCAACAGTTCATTTGTTTCCGTTAGCACTTTGCTCTTGGTTGACAGTCTCTTCGGAGAAGTATCAGATGTGGATTTCTCCCTGATCAGAGAGGCACGACTTTCACGACAGCTGCTTAGCTTTGACCAGCTAAACAAACGTTAGGCGTACGAAATTAAATAGAACCCTTCACATTTTTTACACAAATATAAATATTTCCAATTGTCCCTGTTGCTAACCGGGCCCGACTGGTAAATGTGTCTGCACGTCGTTATGTGGGCCGTGAAACACACATGATTTATCATTTAGCACGTGCTTCTTAGAGTGACCGGTCAATACAGTAGCAATGCCAAAATAGAAAAAAACTGGAATGGGCATATGTCTGTACTTAGTGTAGGATTCCGTAGGTATTACTACAAACGATTAGAAATTATTTTCTTAAGGTTTTTCACAGTTCAATTAGTTTTCTTCACAAAATTATTTGATCCTACCTTCAATGAATGTCATTATGTATAAACAATTTACTCGCCTATTAGTAGCTCAGTAACAAATGAAATTTATTTTTTTGTATTTCTTTACATGTAACTTTATTAGGTACATAAATGCTTAGATTTAAGTTTTTTTTTGTACTTTTTGGCTTTATTATCAGAGCTCAATTATCTAAACCGTATTACAAATTTAAGGCAATTAAAATAAAATGCTAAAATTTTTTAACAGTTATTTAAGAGTCTTTAGACAGACAGAAGGAAATATCGAAGCTATAAGGGTTTCTAATTTGACTACGGAACACTAAAAACAATACGTTATACGTTGGGATTATCGGCAGAGTTCACGCGCCCATAACCGCCAGATAAGGATGTGGCCACCATAAACTAGGTACTATTAAAAATCTTGTCGACAATCTCGTCAATCGGTTTTAGTACTCAGCTGTTGTCCGCATGCGAGGATTTATTGCATAATTCGCCGGTTGCCGTGCTTGCCGGCTGAAGCAACAATGTGGCTCCGTAAACCGGCGCATTTCACTGCCAGATACCGCTATTGTAATATATTAGCCCATAAATTGTCGTAACAATCAGTCATAGATTAGAGTTCCGTAATTTTGCATCATGTTTTCATAAGTTGACGAAATAAGAATCGTTCGAGCGGAATATCGATGAGCTTTCCGGCGAGGTTCGATGCAACGAAGAGGCAGGAAACGGTAAACACGTATATAATGTTAAGTGTTGTTTTAACGTGCCATCTGCAATGTAGTATCTGGTATTAGCTACTAAATTTTATGAATTGATGAGTGATATAGCGGCCTGACATTTCAAAGACGCGCAAAGCGCTATGGCTGCACACGTTTACATAGTATTGTACTCAGAGTTCTCGGAAACCTATGAAGTCATAATACTAACAATTGACATTACTAAAGTGAGATCAACTCTATCCTAAATCTTCTATTGAGAGATTGGTTTGCAACTATTGAATAGTTATTTATTTATTTAAATTTGCTTCAGAAATAATGTTGCTATCGAAAACTAAATTAATGATGTGTACGTCAGTCTATAACAGTTTATAAAGTGCCATTATCTTAATGTTTAGAAGATAATAATTTTATTGCGCTGAGAGGAGCAGTATCGAAGCAATAATTATGTTATAAACAACTTACAATAAACGCAAAGATTGATGGGTTATTCATTGGTCTTATACCAATTTTATACACGTAGATCCATTTTAATTTAATTTATGAGACAAAATAATATGTAAACAGCCAATAATGGTAACGTAAACCTTAAAAAAACAGTTGAAAGTTAAAACAAAATACACGTGCCCAGCTATAAAAAATTACTACTATTAATTCTCAAACAATGTAACAGGCCAGGCGTGCCCAATTTAAGTTTCGAAGTCACTTTATTGGTTGCTATTTTAAACGTAATTTAAAATATTTATGGATATTGCTCGTTAAATATACTACATCGCTGACAGACTGTTTAGAATATTGCACCATTTATCTGCTAGTTAACGTCAAAGTCACATATTTTTGGTTACACTAGGCTTTTCACAAGCGCTTACTACTATCATTAAATCTACGAGTATCTTAAGATTTTTTTTAAGCAAACGAGCATTTTAAGAAAACAAAACAAGTACCTTGATTGGTTATGCAGCTTCCGGAAGCCGGTACTCATTTCAATGGTTGCGTGATTGCGCTGAGATAATTTACAATCCTATCCGTCACGCCGTGACATACCAGTACATATATCGTTTCCTCGGCAAGAGATTTTTCTGTCTTCAGCCTCAATATGGAGATGTTTGCCTAAGCTGAGGTCTTCTCATCAATCGATCACTGTCAGCACAATGTATATGTTACGGCCACAACGCTTATTATCATCATGGTTAAGGAACGTTGACCTGCTTACTGAGTTTCATGGCTCACGCACACTAGAACACTATTTCGCGTTTATAAAACGCTCTGATAACAGAATACATACGTACCAGACTCACATCTAGTCTTATCTTGTTTGTTTTGTAGTAGTTAAGATATTCCCTCCCTTGGTACCAACGAATTCCCTCTACGAGACACTTTGTGCTTAGAACCGGGGATTTGTGGTTAATAATGTATTTAAACATTTTGTAGTGCATACCGTCGTTACATTAATATTTGATTACACGTTTTAAAAATACTGGGTGCCTTAGAGAGGTAGAAGCCTGAATCCTCTTGGTGAGGTTTGTGAGCATTGTAATGAGGTGGTAATTGACAGTGAGACAGACGCTTCGGAGGCGTAGGAAGCATTCCCGGGCTCAGTCGGTCTCGAGCCGCGTCTGTCAGGCTTTCAGCCGCAACGCCTATCTGCAGTCCTGATGTTTGTTTTGTTACTAGGTGTAAGCTTGCACGTTTGAGGGCATACTGTGCACGCTGTATAGCAACACGGTGCATAATAGCTCAATTCAGATGAATTTAATAGACGAGTAAAGAAACTGGCCATTAACACGAACGTAGACTATTTAGCAAATCCTAGAGACAATAACAATGACAATCCATTAACATATACCTTTGGCATCAAAAGTTAAAATGTTATTAAAAAAAAAAAACAATTAAAACAATCATACAATTCGATTAATTGCTAGATTTTAAAATCTTTCCTTTGATAGTAAAGTTACATTTCAAATTATTTTTTTAATAAATTTTAAGTATTGGAATCAACCGATAATTATACCAAAAAGTGGTAAAATGTCACGTTGAAACTTTCGTGGTACAAATAATTGTGTTCCTAATTCCATTCATTGTATGCTTGTGTAAAAGTTTTTTAACGCAATGGACTTGTTAAGATATTAAATTCACCTAGAACTAGCTACAAAATACAGACATTGCATTTCCGTGGCACAGTTAGGTATTGATTTCAGGCCAAAACTCATAAATAAATACAGAAGCGTGAAAGTCACTTTGGTTTAATCGTTTAAATGTAACAACAAAATTTAGTTTTATTATGTCGCAAGTAAGATTTAGGCTGGGGTTTATAAAGGTGCGTTATTAAAATTTTCGGTACATTGAAAAAAGGCTAGGTTGGATTTACCATAATACGCGTATACTGTACCAAAATTGACGGTTGATTTCGATCCTATCACGCATATTGGTTGATTTTACGAAAATAATTCGTGTTGTACCAAATAACTATTGTCATCTTAAACAAAAACTAGCAAATAGAACATTATGATACGAGTGTGTTCTGTTGATCACTTGTTGATTATTAGAGTCATTACAGTCGAAGCAGTATGAGTAGCGCGAGCTCTACGCAAGCGCGATGAGGGAGCAGAGTGTGTCATGTATGATCAATGCACCCGCGTTCCATACGACATTTTTGAACACACTTACGTGGTAAAACAAACTTGTAATTACTTTTTTATTGGTATTTAAAAAAAACACTCTCCGATAAGCTGTCAAAGCCGTCTGAGGTACCAGTGTAATTCCATTCAAGAAAAAAATGTTAGTATTTCCCGGTTGAATTAAGAATGCTTCGTCGACATTCATATAACTTGCAGTGAGGTAAAAACTTAACTTAATCGGGGGAATATCATAAAACACTAGTGCTTAAATGTAAAGTAAAAAAAACCGCTGTTTAATTACTTGGATTATGAGCCTAAAAGTGATAAGATCCCCGTTGCAAGCGTGTTGAAAAATTACTTCAGTCTTTTTAATTTTATCATTGACATGTATTACTTACATTTAGATATCAAATTTTTAATCTTGTAGGACCAATAGCGATGTCTTGTTGTATTTAATATAATTTCCTTGTAAATCAATAAACCTTTGCTGGTTTGGTTACACCTACAAACCATTATTTTCGGTATAAATAACGTCAATTGTAATTGAAATTTAGATTAACATTTCGATAGTGGAAATCTCAAATGTCGTAGAGGACATTAACAGACATGTCCCTTACAAAATTTCAGATTTCTAGTGTCGATTTGACCTTAGGGACTTTTATAAACCCTGGCCGAAAACATTGCAGTCAGTCCCTCATTTACTCGTCAACAGATGAGAGAAGAGACGCCGACATAAACAGCGAGGCCGTTGTTTATGCTCGCGAGCATCTTAAGAAACGCGAGCTCATCGTTGCGCTGGATGAGACGCTCGCGTTGAGATACAAGTGATGTTTACTTTTTTCAGCGCTCTTTATGAAAGGGCCTCGCGGAGAAAATTATTCGTAGTTTATTTTTAAGATGATGGCTAAGCATCCTAAGGCGTAGAAATTAATTTCACATTTTCCCATTTCGTTTCTGACTGCGTTTAAGTGCTGTCCTATTTTGTTGTAAAGTAGCAGTGCAGGCGGTGCAGTGGCAGAATGGCATGTATTTGTGCTAAGGCTGCGGCGGCGTGCGCCCTCCGATAGCCGTGGTAAGCCCGCGCGCGCTATCGCAGCCACGCCGCGCCCGAGTCCCATTCCTGGTGTCATTTACCTAGCATTAAGTACGCGGCTTATGGGAACGCTTAAAATGCGCTTTTATTTTGTTACTCGTAACAATGTTTTGCAGAGATCAGTAAATTAAATGTCGATAGTACGACGGTAACACACAACATTCTTATATTAAAAAAAAAAAAACCGAGTAAGCTGTGTTTGAGGATCCAAAGTAAATTATACCTATATATTTAATTAGTATCCAAACCACATAATAAATATATAAGCATTTGAATATGTGCTAAATATGTTAAAATAAACTCCATTAGCAGTCGCTGGTTCAAGTAGGAGAACACGATAATTTTGGAACTGTCACGAGCGGACTAGGTCAAAAGCGAGTGGTTTAAATTTAAAAACAAGTGACACAATGGTTCCATTAACGCTACAGCCAGGTGAGGTAGGCAGCGCTGCTAACAGGCCCAGTTATACTTGGAACGATCGAAGCACGCTATTATTGGATTCGTTCGAATGAGTGCCTCCGAATTTCAGCTGTCTTCTCCTATCCGAGTCATTATGCCGTGCGAGCGGGTCGTTGATTAAATGCCAAGTAATTAATGCCTTGCCTGTTTATTGTATTATCAAGAATTTGTTTTTACTACAGAAAACAATTGTGATGCAGCTTTAGAACGCGTGTTATCGTCAGCTAATTGAAGTATTTAAAATGGAGCTCGTTGGTTTTTTGTCGTTAATTAGTGCGATTTATCTTCTTTTTCTGGCGCGGTCTGTGACACACTCGTTTGAAAGCTGCCTGACCTACCTCTAGTGAATGTTAATAGATCCATCGGGAAACTCGTTAACTAAAGTTGTGACTGCACAAATACCTTTTTACAAGCTTTTATTTAGCTTCATCTGTATTTATCTAACTAACGATGTGTAAGTCAACAAATGTAGATTGTCGAATTTGATCCACTACTTGCTGTACGATTTTCGTGACATTTGGTATAAATATGAAAGTCCTATAAAAACCCCGCGATTTGATTTTATGTTGACCGAGTCCTCATCGTGTGGCGCGATTAGAGTTAATGGCCAGTTAGTTGCACGGTGTCACCGGGAACGGATAATTTTCGTTTCATAATAAAATGTAGTCTAGGCTCTTGTGACAAGCTATATCGTACGTGGCCTAGAATATATATATATAAATATATATTAAAGTATTTTATTACCTACGACGTGATAAGAAGACGAATCAAACTACAGCACTTTTACATTTCAAAATTATAATTCCTACTATAAGTTTAGTGTAAGAGCTGCATTAAATTCCTAAGCTTAAATAGTTAGCGGATTATAATCGTACTAAAATTAGTGGTAAAAATTTAGCTCAGCTTACTACATTAACTTTCCTTTGTTTAAAGATCACCATAACACTAATACATTTTCTTCTTGTTTCAGGTAGAATTATGCACCAAATTGCACGAGAAATTCTTTAACTCGGTTTCGTACAATGGAAGAAACGTAAGTTAAGAAGTAAACTTGCTGTTTCTTATTGCTCTTTTTATTGCACACTTGGAGATCTTGAAGGTTTTCGTATGTTTTATGTTAGTTAAAAAAAAGTTATTTATGTACTACTGTGCTATGAAGTGAAAGCGCTGGCTTCCATGTTGCTATATGTGTTACAGCGTAGCAAGTGATGAGCAAATCATTTATTTATAGGGATAGAGGTGCGAACAAAACAATATACAAAGTAACGAAAAAATTACATCAGATATTCACTGCTAGGCAGGAAAGTGAAATTATTTCTTGTAATCCTAATAGCCGTTTACCTCAACTTTATCTTTTTAACGTGAAAATAATTGCCTTGTTTAATAAAATTCAAGTACAATTTAATAAAACGCCACTTAGAACCATTGACACTGTGGCCCTGGTAAATGTGTCAGTAATTTAAACGCCCAAAGGAAAAATAAAAGCAAACCTTAATGAGCAATAAAAGGTAATGATATCAGATTTTTAACATTTTCAGCCGAATTTAATGTTAACATTTAAGGGAGGAAAAATTTCTCATTGTTGGCATTAAACGCTTGCGGAGGGTGGGCGCGTAATAATAGGGTATAATATATTCAGGGCGGGTCAAATAAAATTAGTACGGTGAAAAATGTAAACGGTCCTTTACAGCTTCCAGGACGTGTAAGCATTAGGTCGTGCCGAGTGCGCCTTTCTTTGTGCGACAGAAATTTTGCTGTTTCAGTGGCTTCCTTGTTTGACTTAGGTCTCAATAACAAGCTACAGAAACCAGCTTTTGGGATAATTTATAAGTCAACCGATAGCTTGGGAAGAGTATGTCACTAGTAGATATTATCAACTACTAGCTATTATCATAGAATTGATCGTTCTTCGTTGAAAGAAGCAAACAGTTACACAGTTATAAACTAGCGCCCAAGGAGGTTTTAAACCCATGGAGCAAGCCTGAAAAATTGAGAAAAAGCGTGAATGTATCTGCTCCATTCACTCTTACGATGTAACAACGTGAAGGAGTGAACAAACATAACCATTTGACACCATCTTTAAATTTACTACCGTACACACTCAGTGCTGACATTTGGTCATATAGGTCATGTGATTATACAACAGTTTAAAAAAGTTTCTTTCGTGTATTGAATATGCTGTCGAATAGCAGCCATTCTTTTTAGTCGCATAATATTCACGTCAAATTTTGATGACGGTTCGTAGAGCTCTCGGTTTAATTTAATAAAATTCTTATGGTTATCGTTAGATTTTTGAGACAAGCAAGTGATATTTATTGTGCGAAATGGCATACTTCGTGCATGGTTGCAGTTCGCATTCATCACGGTGTCCTAAAGAAAGCAATGAAGGACAACACATCGGCGTTTACAAGTAAGTATTATTTGGTATTTATTTATGGGAATGTCGCATTTTGGACGGCTAGTATTATTATGTGGGTTAAATTATGGAGCAAAGACTCATTTGTGCTTGTAAAAACTAAGCTTATTTATTAATTTTAATAGTAATAAATGATTTATTATTTCTATAAGAGGTTATGGAAATATAGACTAGTGATGCGGTGCATCTGACATTTTGTAGAAATTATCGATAAGGTATCCGCCAATCTGATACCTTTCCCTACTATGGGGCAATAGTGTCCAGGACTTTTGGGAAGCGTGCGCGGAGCCGTTGCCGACACCTAGAGGCCCTTTCGTCGATTTAGAGCGTCCGCTACGTCGTGCAGGTGCACGGAGCGGGTGCACGCCTATCGAACAAATAGTATGAGCCCGCAGCCGCACCTGTGCGAGTTAGCGGACGCTCTCATACTATTTTTCTATAGGCGTGCACCCGCTCCGTGCGCCTGCGCGACTAAGCTCACAAGCAATTTTATGCCATTAGATTTTTGAGTGAAATACCGTATTGCTCTATTCCACCGATTCACCTGATATGGAATTCCTTTTTTTTTCACAGCAAACTCACAACATACATGGGCCACATACGGATCAAACATGTGTCGGACTTCCTCTGCGAGCTCTGTGGGTACACGTTCGTTAGCAAGAAAGGGATAGACGTACACAAGAAGAAGAAACACCGACTGGCTGATAAAACGGTAAGGAGTTGTTAAGAGGAGTGTGTACAGTCAGCGTCAAATATACCAGAGCGGGCAAGGTGTCAAAAATATCTGAACTCGACTCTATTGTCAAATACGCTCGGGCGTGTTCAGATATTTTTGACCACCTTGCCCGCTCTGGTATATTTGACGCTGACTATACGTCCTTATTGCGTTCACTTCTTTCAATAAACCTTCCGCATCCATTCCTGAAGTTCATTCATTAGTTAGTATTAGTAAAATGGCCTGAAAAATCGATGGTAGATATACGCCTATCTAATAAAACGCTGGCTGTACCCGCCCCTCTCCATACAAAAGGCGATAACGTTTTCCACCCTCTAAACCTTAACCTATAGCCATGATTTTTCTGTATGTTGTCATTATGCCCTAGAACTAGGTTTGTGTGTTTGATTTTTTTTAATATTCTAAATATGTAGTTTAAAAAATATTGATGCTTTTTGTTTCGTATGAAACTCCTAAAATGCAAATATTGTCAAATCTATGAGTAATATTTAAAAAATCAAAACATACAAACCTACTTCTAGGGCATAATGACAACATACCAAATAGTCATTGCCATAGGTTAAGGTTTAGAGGGTGGAAAACCTTATCGCCGTTTGTATGGGGAGCGGTTTTTGGGGCTGGGTTCACACTCCTCTTAATATTAATAATAAGAACCGGCCAAGTGCGAGTTGGACTCGCGCACGAAGAGTTCCGTAGTATTATTAATAAAAACGGCAAAAAAATCACGCTTGTTGTATGGGAGCCCACTTAAATATTTATTTTATTCTGTTTTTAGTATTGGTTGTTATAGCGGCATTATTTCAACTGTCTATCTATCACGGGTCTTGAGATACAGCCTGGTGACAAACTGACGGCCAGCCGGACGGACGGACAGCGGTTTTAGTAACACGGTCCCGTTTTACTATTTGGGTACGGAATCCTGAAAAAACGAATTATGGAATTGTCCAGCGGTGGGTTCCGGCTGGTATGATGATGGAAAATTATGAAATTGGTGCGGGTGGTAGAACCTTGTGCAAGGTCTGCCCGGATAGCTACCACCATCTTGCTAGCTAATCCTGCCGCTAAACAGCAGTGCTTGCATTGTTGTGTTCCGGCGTGGAGAGCAAGACAGCCAGTGCAATTACTGGCACAAGAGATATTCCATCTTAGCCCTCTGGGTTGGCAACGCATCTGCAATCTCCTTGGTTTAGTGAGCGCCTATAGGCGGTAGTGATCACTTACGATCAGGTGATCCACTTGCTCGTTTGCCTTCCTGTGATGTATATATTTTTTTCAGGTTACACTAGAAGGCCCTTACTGCGAGACGTGTGAAGTTAGGTTCGTCTCGGACGAGGCGCATGCGCGGCACTTGAAGCTATCTTCGCGGCATAGCAGCGATAGTGATCCGTGAGTAAAACGCCGGCCGAGTGTGTGTCACATTCGCGCACCGAGGCTTCCGTACCACCGCACAAAATTATTTATTTCTTTTAATTTTTATTAATTAATTTAATAATTTAGTTTACCCTTCTCTTGGGACACACACGTGGTGTCACTACTTCCCAACAGCTCACCACAAGCTGTCTTGCGTTATAATTAATACTATTTTTTTTTTTCAGTTTTCCCAAAAAAGAAGAAATGAAAGAGAAATGGATTAAAATATTGGGACGGCCACAGGAACTAGTTGATTTGTTTAAGAAATATCACCTTGTTGAGTTTCTTACCAGTATCTTTTCATCAGAAGATTTTTTTTCCGAAATGATTATAAATTTTCTGACATTCATAAGTGGTTTCTGTATGCCTAATGTGAATAAAAATATTTTGACCTTTGGCTTTTGACTTTTGATTTCACATCACCACTCGCCTTTTGGGATCGAAGGTACGCAAAAGTATTTCCATCAAAGAGACGCTTCACTTATTTTCAGCTGTGGTTGTGTATTCGCTATGCTATAATTAAAGCTTTTATAAGACATTATAGTTTGGTACAGTACAAGATTTTAAAATAGGTATCCCGAAAATGTCGTACTTCATATCAAATATTCATCGCCAGTTTTCATCGACTAATGTACATCACTAGCAATTTGCAAAAGGTGTACGGCGCGGGAACGTCTCAGTTGTCTCTATGGGTTCCTTTCTCTGAGCTAGCGCCCTTATTCATAAGCGCTTCGTAAACCTGTCAGTTAACATGTGTTATGATCCCATCTGTCATTATGACTTTTGCTGCTCAAAGGTACAAAACATATGTTGGATGAAAGAGTTTGGTTAATCTTTATGAATAAATAGGTTAAAAAGGTGTCGAGATGTATGCAGAAAACGAGTTTCTTTACTGAGAGACTGACTGACCGATGATACACAACCTATAGAAGTATATATGTAAGACCCATCATTTGACACATGACAAAACCCATATAACGTAAATGTGCATTATCCATTGAAATTATAAATAAAATATTCAACAACTTTTCAGCTTCACAGATACCTAAAAGCTATTCATAAGCTCTTTTGAGGTGCAACTAAGTGGTTATTACATTTATTTCTATCGTAATAATACACTATTTCATACTAACAACTCAACACGTAAACAGTTACATATTAAGTCTTTTTTTTCTTAAACTTAGTGTAGTGACCAAGTTCTTCGTTTCGATTCAGATAACATTTTCGTAAATTTGTTGAAATCGATTAATTTATTACAAAATCAATAAGATATCAAAACATTATGTCAAACATTAAAATGAACCAAAAAAATCCCCATGACTAAGAACGCGCCCTTTTTAACCGACTTAAAAAAAAAGGAGGAGTATGTTCCGCGATTACTCAAAGACGGCTGGACCGATTTGAAAAATTCTTGTTTTGTTTGAAAGGGTATACTTTCAAGTTGGTTCCATTGTCATCAGGTCACCATCTGATGGTGGGATCCTGGAGAAATCGAGGGAAATCTTAAAAAATATATGCACACCTGTAGCGATTTGGATATTTTTTATAGTAACTTGTACTTTTGCTATCGGAAAACTGGAACTGATGGTGAATACAGGCGGCCTCCGGACCCACTCAATAATAAGTATTTCACGGGTGGCGATACGCGCGGTTATTTTAATATAGTTGCTAAGGCAATTTGTGCTCATTGCAATGAATTTGGTTAAATGAGGCTGATGGTGAAGAGGTGCAATTTTTGAATCTTACCAGGTGACTTTAGCTCACAAAAATGACCTAATCTCTATGAAAAACGGCCAGTTTGGTGAGCTTTAGTCACCCGATGAGATTCAAAAATCGCACTCCAGGAGAACTCCTCAAGAATTAACGTCCCTTGGGAAAACCAATATTTTGTAAAGGGTGGTGAGCAATTGACGTTAGGCGTGTAACTTAGATAAACAACCAGACTCACTAAAAAGCGAATTTTGAATTTTCAAAACATAGATTTCTGACCGAAACAATATCAGATTATGGTACCAATCCGGGCGGAACCTGCACGAGGTTCATCGTCGTAACTCAGATAAAAATATTTTTTTAAATCGTCACTATAATCGATTGCAATAACCTGCCACCCTTAGTCGATAATCGGTAGATACGTAAATCAACACGCCTTAGCCTCGTCACTACAAACGTCAATAGCCAAGTGCCAAATATCGTTTGCTAGATCTCAGCGATAATACACTCCTGATGATAGAAACATGAAATTGGGGACGTCAATTCCTAAGAGGGTATATTTGTATCAAAAAAAGGGTTTATGGAATATTCACTATTGGTATTCATCCAAAATCTGAAGAAAACAAATTAATTTTACTCATTTATTTGGATTGAAATGCTTAACATCATATTAGTGGACTACATATTTTATGTAATTGCTTCAAGTATAAGAGTAAAACACTGATATTTTGCTACATCCAAGGACTCCACTTCGTACTATGCGTTAAAAAGTATATGATCAACACAACAACTTTAAGATATTTAAAAAAGACAGTATAAGTAAAGTAATTCAGTGTATCGGAGAAAATATATAAACTTTTACCCGATGCGATTAAGATTGGCGTGTTTATTATCACAGCTTGATAGCTTCAGGTACTTTATAATGAACTTGGATTGGATATCCATACAAAGATTTACGTGAATCGCATTTAAATCGGTAACAAAGGTATGCCGAAAATCGATTTTCAATGCCCCGTTAATAACATGACTTCACAGGAGTAACGGGTTTCAATTTTCTGAAAATTGGTAGCTGTGATTGGCTTTATCACTCGATTGTGGCTTATTATTATTATTAAAAGTACACGTGATAATTATTCAGGCATTCGATATTATTCTGGAAATTATATTGTATAGGGAAACAGAAGTCGTTTTGTGTAAATCATGTACCTTTGACCTTTAACTTGGTGTATTGTGTCGCTTCCGATTATTAATTTCATTCTGCACTCGCTTATGAGTTTGTCACTTCATAGTACATTGAAACAATTTCCATCACTTTATAAAAGGTCTGTATTAATATTATGACAATATTATAATTTGTAAAAAAAACCGGGCAACCGCGGTTGGGGCAATGGTCGCGCCATGCTTATTGTAAGGGTTCTGTAGCCGTTCTACAAACGATAAAAATGGTTTACTTAAGCTAATTCGAGGTTTTGCTAGTTTTCAATTAAAAATTATTAATTGCTACAATGTCGATTCATAGGAGCTGCCACCAAAAATGTATGAAACTGTCATTAAATTCATAGACTTTCAGTGGCAGCTCTAGTAAAAAGACCTATAGCCTCTCAGTCGGTGTAATTGTCGTATCGTCGTGATAAATTTTCTTTGATTCCGATATATTTTATTTAGAGCTCAGCAATTCATAAACCATGTACTCCAAATCCTTAAATTGATAATATAAAAACATAGTGATAATAATGTTTAAAGAGCTATCTTACGATACCTTATTGCGTGTTACGGGTAAAAAAATCCCTTTGCTTTATCAAAAAAAACGTGTAATGCATCTTTAGATGAAAATAAAAAATGAAAAATTTATTTTGCAAGAAGGCATATAGGCTCTTTTACATGTCTGAATCTACTAGCGCTTCGGAAAATGGAAGAATGATAATTAATAATGTGACAATTAGGTTAAATATTCAATAGTATGCATGCATTTTTACTTAAAGCTTTGTAACTTTTATAGTTTTCGTAAAAAAATGATAGTGAGATACAGGTAGACAGACAGAAAGGAGGACATAGTCTATAACTAACTAACCATAAAGGTTCCTTGTTTTACTACGGAAACCCCTAAAAAGGTATCTAATGCTTGCGAATCCAAAGGTTTGAGTTTAATTTACCTTACTGTGTGTGAAACTTTTCGATATTAGGTTTCTATATATTTGCCATGAAAAAATAACAGATATTTCTCTAAGCTACCAAACAAAGCCATATAATGACATTACAAACATTCAGGCGAACACATCTTCATCCAGTTATAGCAAATAAAATCAGTTTGGGTTTTTCCTACAAGTAAACAGACCACGCAGGACAGTAAATTAGTCTCTAGAGATCACAAACATATTAGCTGAAAAAGGCTGTTAATGTCCGTTTTAGTTGTGGTGGACATATGAATGGAGTTAATTGTCAGCTCAGCCGTTGAGGCGAGCTGGGCCGGGCTTGGCCGGCGCAAGCGACGCGGGTGCCAGTTGGCGGGGCACCCCACCACTAATCAGAGGGGGAAGTTTCAAAACCGCTCGTTTACGTTTCGTATGCGATCGGTGGTTTATTTCTGGTATAACCTAGGTAATTAAATTTTAAACAGAACTAAAAGCATCTTGTGGAATTGGATTATTACTGGAATAAAGAATTTGAATAAAACTGATTATAAACATTGTGAATCTTACAATGGATATAGGCTACCTAAAATCTCTTTTTATAGCTATACCGCACACCAAGTAGAAATTTTGAATTTACCATCTCACATTTTCTTAAGATTAAATAACTCAAAAATTTAAAAATAAATTACTTACCCGTTTACCACTAAGCATGGCGCGTGCGCGTACACGTGTGTGTGTGTGTTTTGGACTGTATTAAGGCAAGTTTAATGGCCATAAATTGTACCTACTATGGTATTGTACCTACCCTACATAACAGCGCAAAAATAATTTTTGTTCCAATTTAGACAATATTTTTACTGTTTTTGAATTTACTAGAACCGTGTTTGGAGTAACTACTTCTATTTTAACAGCGGCATATTAACAAATCAGTCGGGTTGTTCTTAATTTTGAAAGCAATAATTTCGAACCTTTCTCTAAAGTCCGTGCTAACTCATAGATCCATAGCGTTTATAAGACTTGTTTTCCTGTGGCTTCTTAGTAGCTTATCGATCAAACGTCCTGAGATTTGATAATAACCACTTAAATGTCTGATTTTTTTAAGAAGCAAGTTGACTAGGGTGCGGCTAAGTGCCGCTCGAAAGTTTCCAATGTTGGCAGTGACATCGGCCTATGTCCCCTCATCGTGAACATGACGTTATCTCGCTCGACTTTATAACATGATAAAAATTGGCTTAACCTAAATTCAGTTTTACAAACCCATTATATTTCGAGAGCACTTATGTCTACGTGGCAATATAATGTAATAAGTAAAATAGTATTGTGTAATGTTAATCACTTCAAGCTAGTATTGATGCTGAGGTAAATTAATTTAATGTCATCCGTAAACCTATATATTTAACATCACTAAAGATTTCCGTGTCATTTTCAATCATCAAGTTATACCAAACCACTTAAAGTTAATAACAAATTAATGCGACTCGTAAGGACAAAAATTCACAAAAGATTCGACTAAGCAACTTACGTACAAAGAAAACAAAGCTGAGGAACAAATCAAGACTGTTTAGCATAACAAGACAAACTGTACAGCACTTGTTAGACAACCCAGCCAAGTATGAGACGCCGCGGCATTGTACGGAGATGTTTCCTGCGGGGGAACTTCTTAATTCTGGTGGTTTAGTAGCACTGTGTGCATTCGTTCAGGCGCACTCAAGTTGAAAAACCAGCACGCGTGAAGATGGCGGCGCGTAAGGACAAGGCCTGGAGAAGTAGGTGCGAGGAATGATTTCACGCTGTGTAGGCACGGGGCAGGATAAATACTCGCGGCAACCGCGGCCGGTGTCAAGTGGCTCCGTTTACCAATACAACAATCCGAAGATCGGATGACGACTTTTGTAAACGTTAAAATCGTATTCAGATGACGACGAGCGCCGCTTTACTAATGAACTAGTATTAGTTGACATTCTTCAGTGACATCAAACGTGGGGACCCGTCCCAAACGCAGCGATCGTATCGCCGGTTAGTTTGACTTTTTAATTTTAGAACCTTCCATTCTAAACATAACATACAAATGAGTGAAATGTCACAGCCGGTGCGACGTTGAACGAAAAATAACCCCTTTGAGAAGAACAAAACATTGCTAAATTGACAAAATCGTGTAAAAGTGTTACAACATCGTATTTTTGCTTCCCCATTTAACAAAGACGATTCAGTTAAACAATTCAAATAATGCCAAAGCTCATTTCTCAAAACCAATTTCACAGAGGAGTCAATTTAAGGAGCGGAAATTGCTTCATTTAACGCTGTTGTGACGGTGACAAAATATACCTTAGAGCTGTTTAAGTACATTTCCTGTAGCTAGGGATATGTCGCTGCCCTAATTATGGCAATCAGTGTCTATAAGGAATTATAAATAAGCGCTTATAATTGGTTATTTTGTGGTAATTATTACTTAGACGGTGTGGCTGGCGACTCCTTATAGGATTGATATTGGTTTGGGTTGTGTAGCTCCTGTTCTCAAGTAGTTACTCTCTGTCCTCATAATTTAATACTTAGCTATAATTGATAAATTTGCACGGGTTGGTTATCGGTGTTATTACATTAAAGATTTATCGGAATAATAAGTTCCATTTAAGAACATGATGTCTGCTTGCAAAGCATTTTAAAAAAATACCGTCATAAGTACTCTCTTTTCAGAAAGAGTATTTTTTAGGTTTTGTCATTTGAAATCGTTGAGTACCGATTCCAATAGCAAAAAAAAATGTCGGGCATTTCTCGACGTAAAAATACGTGAGTGATCCGTTTTATTAATATGTCCGAGTCTCACGGTAGTTTTATGTTAAAAAAAATGTGTCAAGTTTTGCGATGGAAAAATATTGTCTAGTACGTCACGGTACGCGCAATTCAATTCTATTTAAATACGCGATTTTTCATTCTGTAAATAACTTTATGAAAATAATACTATTGTTCATTCTGCTGCTAATAAATGACGCGATTGTAAATAAAGTGAAGCTTTTGTGAAAGAATAACTATGTCGTAACATTAATATGTCACTTTTAAGGTGTGATTCACTAACGTACCAACATTGTGCTCAACGCTGTGCTCGAAAATCTGTTTTTACCAGACTACGTGACGCAAAGGAGGGTAATGTGTTTATCAGTCTATGTATGTATGAATGTTTGTTCCTTTGTGGCGATCTAGAGACCAAACGCGTGGGCGGATTTTGATGATTCTTACGTCAATCGATTCGCCTTCATCTTGCGAGTGTCACTAAAGACATGACAATAATCAAAATTCAATGTGGCGACCACTGGACGCCATATTCTGAAAAAGAAATAAAAAATAACGTCGACGAACTATGTTGAGTTGGGTATCATTGGATAGGTATTTGAAAATCATATTTAGGTTTTTCATACCATTTTTCATTTTGAATGACCGTTTAGGATCTATAACGATTTTTAGATACAGTATTTGTCGCTTATGCATCGTTAATGTTAGATCACACTACAACTTCCGAAAGTTACACTGGTTATGAACCGGGTCCAACCCAAGTCTGTGCATCTAGCATGCACCTTCTCGACACGCGTTAACTCTACGTAACTCATTGCGTTTCTCTCCTACTGGCCTAATTAGAACGAGACGCACTGAGTGACGTGGCGAGTTACGCGAGTCGAGAAGGTTCGTGCTAAGTGCACTGATCCTTCATTTAACCGTGTAAAAATTTGTATGAACTGACATGTGACGTCAAATGAGTTTCGAGGGCAAAATCAGAAGAGGAAAAACTTAAAAAATTTACGCGTTAACTTGTAGTCTTCGTCTTACTTTGAAGTCTACATAAAATAGATTTTTTTTCCTTTTTAATTTTCATGTTTTTATGAATATGTAACCGAGCGTCGTTCAGCGTCTTTTGACTTTTTTTCTATTCTCATGGACACCTAACTGGAGAAACTTGGGAAGAAAAACATTAATGTAACCGTCCCAGTGTTTGACACGCGTTGGATACTATTTTATCAGAGTTATCATTCTTCGTTTTTACTCATATGTTTCCGTATTTTTTTTTTAATTTTTCTCGTTAATTATTGGGTCTCTGTCAATGACTGGGACCGTCATATAATTTTAAAACAAATTAACTTATGACGCTAGAATTACCCAGGCGTGTGATTACTTTAATAAAAACGACATTAAAAGAAATCACCTTAATGCCTTCATAACAATTGCTCATTAAAAGTGTGAGTATAGCTTTTAAATATAACAGGAAAAAGCATTCCTTTAAAAACAATTATTTCCCAAGCAAACATTATGCTTCTGTGTATGTATAACTGAACAAAGTCACGTGATTCCCCTTCTGTTCTACACGCGCTTGAAATGTCTACTGTCTAGTCTATGAGAGACTGTAAATTGATAATGTAACGTGAGCCGCGGTGCCCGCGCCCGCGCCGCTTCTAATCTTCTCTTCAACTGGATCTCAGGACGCTCTCAACTTTTCCAGCACTTTCAGATAACTTTTAATTTCATTCCGACTCCGAGGTAAGCGTGCGTTCTATGTATTTTCTCTTTTCAATGGAATTATATGCTAATTCACCGGACTTAAAGTGTAAATTTAATTATCAAAAGCTACCTTTTGCTTGCGGTTTCGCTTGCCGGCTGGCAATTATGTAAATAAGCCGAAGACACCAAGATAAAGCTTTGAGGAAATTAATTACGTGGATGTAAAGGTTTTATTGAAATGAGATTCGTAGTTCCAGAGATTTACAAGGGCTAGCTCGGGAATGTAGAGAGAAGGCTTGGTTTTATGTTTGTTTTAGTGAGTTTGCGAGAGAGGGTTCTTGAATCGGTGATCATAAAATTGTTATTCTTAAAATTAATAAGACAATGCACCAATGGTTTGTAACTCTATTGAAATCTATAGAATGTGTGTTGAATACTAAAGACATTGCAGCACCATTAATAACTCAATAAAATCTGAAGTCAAAATTTTATTAGGTAGTGAAATTGTAGCATGATAGTTTAAAAATTCTTCACTGGCATTAGGTGATTTTATAAATTCTACTGACATTTTAGAATCTCCTTTGTTAAGATACGTTACATGAGTGTTCGATTAGCAAAAATACAACACCACCTCATCATCATACTTAAATTATTTGAGTCAGCAGGCACTCTAATGTACGTTTCTACTTAAGTTCGACGTGTAAAGCTGGCAGTCGGAGCCCATGTATAAATCTGCCGTTAGTTAAGTCTGCGTAAGCGGTTCCTGGCTTGAATTAGTCGGCAGTGCGAGAGAGCAGTCGGTTAGCAGCCGCCGCGGCAAAGAAAACTTCCTATTAAATTAATGGGCGAGCGGCATCGAGCCCGCATAATGGTCGCTGCACTAGCTTAAAACCCCAGACAGATTGCGAAGACATCATTTGTATGGTAATTGCGTTTAAACGCACGTGAGCTCCTTGACTGCAGACAGAAATTAGACGACGTGTTGAAATAAAATTATGATAATTTCCAGTTTCGGAGACTTTTACTCGATTATGTAGGAGTTGAGTGCGAGTCGTGCAATGTGTTTTAAATACTTTTGCTAAATATGAGTAGGTACATACTGTGTTCATGGATCCGTTTGCAATTCCTCGTTCAGTTAATATTAACAAAAGCAGGTGCAATTTCGGAAGAAGTAAGGTCGATCGTTTTATTAAAAGTAAAGCTGCTTGTCTTTCATGCCTAATTGGATCATGTATGGTCGGAAACAAAAGCCGTATTAACAATAACGCCTGTCTATTTTATACAAAATGTAGATGTACACTACACTACACTGTTCATCTTTGTAGAGTTTCGTTGCTGACTGTACCTAATCCAAAACACTCATAAAACAAAAGCATTCAGCTTTAAAGCCCGGAACTGTTTGCTTTATTTCCCCGAAATAATATTCCCACTTTCAATTAAGCCATATTATTTCCTCACTGAAATATTATGTAAATAAGCAACTCGGAGGTAAACAGCGATTTCATAAAATAAGCTCTAATACAAAGTCATAAATATTTAATTTTTCAGGGCTGTCGCCTTCATTTGCGTAGAGGCAATGGTCTGAGTGCTGTTAGAGGTCTTCCGCCAAATCTGCGCAAGGAAGCGGAGATGCGTGCTAAGTAATCGTCTAAGATGGTTGGACTGTGTGAAGTGCGAGGTCGGGAGAGTGAAATGATCAATGGTTGATTATTCCTTGCTGACCTCTCAGCTGCCTAAGCGCAATTCTGGTGGAAAGCCATCCTTGGAGGTTTTTCGTTACGCGGGAGGCAGACTGGCGCGACTTTTTATGGATCTCGGTCAACATTGTGTCATGCGGATAACTACGCGTTTCCCACGCCCGGTGAACTGCAATTATTGTTTTGATGCTGTTATGCAGTCACATTGTACGAGTACACCGTAACGAAAATAATCAACGCTTACAAAAATCCTGACTAATATTTGCGTTGTTTGTTTGCTCTTTGATGTAAAAACGAAGCACAATCAAGTCGTAATTTTTACCACAGTGTTCGTTAAAAAACCGGAGAGTAGCGTAGGTGTAAAGGAATGCCGCTGGCAAAGGATTTCAGGCTTGTTTTTTGTATTGCTTTAAAATTTTAAAATTTGTTTGTTAGGACATCGCATTTGAAATAAATCCGACTAGTCATTTTGAAAGTCTAAAAAACTAATCAAACTTGGCGTGCCCACCGGCAAGTTTATCCCCATAGCTCGTGGCAGTTACGCCGATACATACGATGTTAAATTATGACAATCCAATAACGGGTTGTAGGTGGCTCGGCCTGGGCCCAAATTGTTCGTATCGAGGATGCCAAGTCCTGGCATAGAGCTGACTGGCGGCCTGGCGTGCTCTAACATGATACTGCGAACCGCGCACGCCTCGGCTGCCAACTGAGCCTGCTCTACTAACCATTGTTATATATACCACGTGCCCTATATTACCCGTGACTAAGGATGCAGAAAGCAAATGTACCTAAATCATTTGAAAGAGTCACATCATATCCTTATTATGAACGTAATGACTGATAGTAACTTGCAGTCGTATTCGTCAAAATATACCTTTAAATAAATAAATAAACATCCTGGGCCAATGCACACCAATTGACCTAGTCCCAAACTAAGCATTGCTTGTACTAAACATACATATATACGAGTAGATAAATACAAAAATAACATCCATGACTCAGGTACTAATATTCGTATCACATTTGCTATATTATTTAAGTTATTTTTAATAATGACATTTGCTATGTAAAATCAACACCACGATGAAGGTTGAAAATGTTATTACTGTGCACAATACTAAAAAAAGCTAACATAATTTGCTATAGGTTCTTGTGTCTACAACTACACTACACCACAATGTCTACAAGTTGCAAAAATAAGAATTATGTGTTATGCATCGGTTTTCAAATGATAATTTAACGTTTATAATATAACGTATCAATGATATCGTCGCTTTTGGTTATAAAATCGCTCCAATTTCCTACAGAGATCTCGGTAGCGAGTTTTAGAAGTGCTAAGCTAGTTTGAAAGAGTAAGCGAATTTGTATAGCTTTAGCGATGTAGCTGCGCCACTAACTGCACGCTGCCTTCAACATCGCGGTATTATGACGCAATGTTCGTATGCAACGTCCGCGGACATACATTGTTCACGTAATGAATGACTCACTACTTAACCCATTTACTCTTTAAAGGTTCACTGCGGTTTCCATATTACTGCACTGCTAAAGCCGAATACCTAATGCTCGTATTTGTATACAATAGTAGCAATTTAAACAAGCGTGGAAATGCTCTAGGTGCTTGACAATGTGAGAATTAACGATATCGCCATCCGCTGACAAAAGTATGCTCATAAAAATTCTTTACTTCTTACGGTGGGAGTTTTTCTTTGTGTAAAAGATACTTTTGTTTAGGACCGAGGGAAACACCTACGAACAAAGCATACAATTAAGGATAAAATTTCAGGAACAAAACATTTTTAGTAAGGCTCGAGCCTGGTATTTAATGTAACTGGCCTTATTTACGGAGACACCTTTCTCTCTACAATGGAAATTAGCTACTATAAAATTATTCGTTCCAATTTTAAGTTTAGGTAGTATACGTCTTTACAACCAGTCAGTGCTAACACGTTTTTAACCAAGGCCTTACAAACAGACGTGTAATATTAAAATAAAACAATTCATAATCTTATAGAGAAAATTAAATGACATATTTTTGAGGCGCTAATTCACAACCAAGGAATACAATATTTGCTTACTTTGTTGTCATTAGGAGACCATCGCGTGACTTGTTTATATTAGGCGATGCTCCTTTGTTTGTGTTAACGTACACTAAAATTCGTAAACATAATATTTGATTCAAGCAATTCAGCTGAATGGATAGGCAAACATACCAACGGAAAATTTATTTTCGTGATGTTAAGAAAATACCACATGTTGTATTTACTTTCGAACTCCGTTTATATCTAGTTTGATTGTCAATCATACTCTGATGTATTTGTCCTCCCATCCACACTCGTGGCATATAATATGTTAACTGTTTATTACCAAACTGATGATATTAGTAAAGCGTTATTAATGATCGAGCGATATTAAATCACAAAAATGTAACGTAGACTACATACACTGTAATAGCATGTACACGGTACCGTAGCAACGCTGTAATAGTAACACATAAGTAAATAAGTTAAATAAAACAAAACACCAGAGTATTAATTGAAACTTACCACCGCCATGCCTCATGGTACAACGGAACATTTAACTCCAACAAATTGAATAAATACGATAAAGTCATAAACACAGCTTCATTCCTCCCCGACTTAAAACCAAATACAGACGAAAATATTCAGTTCAGTTCAAATTTAGTCAGGTATCGGGATAACGTCGGACGTAGCGGTCCACGTGACGGCTTCCGTCGCGGCCTGGTCACGTGACACCAAACTCGTTGCGTTCAACCGTCGCTCTCGCAAAACAAATGCACAGCTATGACGTTCCAAATTCAATTGTTGGACATTCCGGCTGGATGTTTTCCGGCGTTTGTTTTTTTAAACACTCATAGTTAATTGGATGCTAGCACCACATTTTATGGAAATTAGGAAAGGACCATGTCGTCTCTATGTTGCTTAATAGGTCAAGAGGCACGGTATAGTCTCCTTGGCTAGTTACTATGGTACTAGAGAGCCAATAGACTGACTGAGCCACTGAGCGGTACTGTGATTCATGTATATCAATACGCTTGCGTTGAACACTGAATCAGTCTCTATATAGATTCGAAAACGAGCGGGCGAGACAGACCACTAGCACAGCGTTAAGCACAACGATGTTACGTTAGAGACCTACACTCCAAAAATGGGGCTTCCCACACTGAGACAAGAAGATAAGTATTTTCTTACAAAATACACTTATTCTGTACACAAATGTTTTTTTAGACGCAATACCTAAACAACAGCCATTAAGTCATGTAATCGTGTACCTCAAAAATGTAAACTTGGAATTAAACATGAAATAGAAATGTCTACAATATCTAAAACCATTTTCTCTTTGTGCTAAAATTTTAGGAGAAGAACGTTAACATTTTTATGAAAAATTTACCACTTCTATATTTTATATTCTCAACATTTAGTTATGGATTGAATCGACATAAAACGATGCATCGAATCTACTACAAGAATGATAGCTGTTGTTTCACTGAAGGCTGTGATATGATCACAATCAGTATTGTCTGTCACATACTTCGATCAAATTGTTGATCGAAGGCCACTTGCCAATCGATTCATTGCAGGTCAAGATGACGTTGGTTGGATTTCGCAAAACAGATTCAAGTGACATTGGAGTACTTATTACTATATCAGTAATTTGGTCGACTATGTTATTGACTATGACCAGATATTATTAAAAGAAAAAGGTCACAGCCTATTCCAGTAAAGGGAGTCAAAACATTTGAGAAGTTGCAATAGTTCTTCTCAATGTTAATTACGTGTCAGTATCTACCAGTTTTTGGTTTTATGTTTGACAAAAAAAAGGTTTTGAAAATACGGGTCTTCTACATACGGGAGACAAAAACAACATTGTTTTATGACATTATGTGAAACAATTTACCTTGTAATTTATTTTGTTAATTAAGTACGATATTGACACGGCCCAAAAAACAGAACAGCTCGTAAAATACGGGCATTTGGTAACCCTACTGACGATGCTTACTAATATAGCTTTAATTGGTTTTTGTTCTATTATCAACGCTAAATTTAGCTCTTTCTTTCCTGTGATCTTTTGTCTTAACATTCTAGAGTCATCGTTAAAAATACCTAATCCTGATTTATTGTACGGGTACCGTCAAACGTATTTGAGGGGTCAATCGTGCACCACGGCGGTACCTTAAATTCCAAATTCACTTTCATGGTAGGCATCGACTTGTAATAATGACATTAAATTGTGAAATATTCCCACAGGAGCTCACGATTTTCCGAGTCTTGGATGTTATATATATTTATCTATATTTAAGTATGTGTATCCGTTGTCTAGTACCCATATTACAAGCTTTGCTAAAGCTAGTTGGGACTGGGTCAATTAGTGTGAATTGTCCAGGGATAATAATTATTTTTTATTTAATTTATTCAAATGGTTGGATTAAACTAATATTATCATCATTTCCAGCCATTATTTTTCCTACAGCTGAAGAAAGTCTTTCAATCACTTTTTGATTCAGGCGTTACTTTACGGAGGTCCATATCAACAATCTAGGACAAATTACCTTGCTACTCCGCGAAGCCAGTGCTGGGCGCGTGCAAAACAGCTGCAAGTAGAGGGAAACTCTTTCGCAAGGAGAGGGAATAAACATGTGCCTAGCTTTATTGTGAAATATCGCCAAGTATCCTATAACTAGAGGTGTGGACACGTGACGTCGTCACGCGCGCTCCCACCTGATCGGGACGCTCGTGTCTGGAAACCTGTACAGGAGACCCTTACAAAGCTTTACGTAACTTTGAGTGGCTTAAAGTAGCAATAAATGAATGTAGTTCTGTAGGATTGAGTTTATTAGGCGTATATTTAAAAACAAACGTTAGCTGTTTTTTTGAGTTTCTTGCGACGCTTCTTCTTAGCAGAGGTCTTCTCTAACTGAGTCGATGATAGAATAAGTCACTGAACGATTGAACTGCGTTGATTGTTTTTTTATGCGTTACTTAAGTATATGGTTTGCTAGGTTAGGCGAGTTGTTTAAAGTGACAAAGACTACTGATTTTTGTCTTGTGGTCACCAATGAGATTTATAACGGAATGCAATTTAATCTCGATCTCATATGTTTTCAACGAGTTTTGCTAATTAAGATAAGACACTAAGTTTAGAAGAAAATGATCACTAAGCTACGCCGTTTTTCTGTGCAGAACAGAGCAAACATTAAACGTCCACAACGACCAACTAACTCTAAAAGATAGCTCGATAAATAAGTTCCACCGCTTAAGTTTAAAATGTTTGAGATAGCTATGCAGGCTGCAAGCTCTGCTGACATCGGAGGTGGGTTAATGACTCCGCGGAGGTCGGCCATTGTTTTTGTAAACAATGCTGCGGCGCGCCGTCAATCCTTCCAGTTACCCGGCTCACTAGGTGACGCGCGACCCTTTTACCTCCCACGCAAAAAACACAAATTTTTCAAAGGTTTCATCAAACGATACGTGCCATTCACGCTTTCATTTGACGCAGATAATGAATGGTGCAGACAACACCATTGTTACCATGTTAACGCTTATTAAATTTTGGTTCGTGTTTCAGCTATGTTAGAAAAGCGGCAAGATTGTTCAATGTTGTACTCGTAGCGTAGGTACCGTCATCGCAATTTGACTAATAAAGGTCGAATCAAATCAAAGTGCTTCTTATTAATATTTCTTAAGTGTCGGTCCGTTGGAACAAATAACTTAAGCTATTGGTTTCCTAACGTTGCGATCATTACCGGCCTTATTCGCGCTATACAACATTTTCAGCAGTATTCCTTCAATTAACTTTCGACAAATTAACGGAAAAGAGAAAAATATAAGTGCGGAGGGCGCCAGGCGGGGGGCAGGAAGAATAATTGGGATCGTGGATAATTAATTGCTTCATTTATGTTTCTGCACTTGAGAGTCTTGATTGTGCTGAGTTTGACCGCTTTTTCACTTTTTTGTAATTCCAAATTGCTATTGTTCTGCTGAAACTTGAAACCCATTTACATTGTTAGGGGATTTTTGACTACGATTAAAGTCCATAAATTCTCGTTTAAACTTGTAAATGACAGAAACGTCTCTACGATTTAGTGTGTGAGAGAGAGGCATTCGATCCAAATTTATTGGTTCGATCGGATACTTATGTGTGGAATGCTCGAATCAAATTTAGATAAATTAAAATTGTGATTATGATGCGTACTAAAGTAATTAGTATTCGCACGGCAAAAACCACACCTTTATCGTCTTTTTAAACGTCCATGGCACGTTTTTGTCAAAAACCGAGTAAAGTTTTTTTAAACCTTCATAATACTTTTTCCTAGGGGTCGCTCAAAAGAAAGAACGGCAAAACTTTGCTGAATTTTGTATTACGTAGGTCATTATGATAAGGGTTACTTGCTTTTTACCTGCTTGAAAGTCTATTTAATGATGTTTTAAAACTTTGAATAAGCTGGCTTGTTGTATTATACCTACAGCGTGGAAAGTGTTATTTATCATGGTTTTTAACCTAGAAACTTCTAGAAAATGCTAGAGCATTACGCGCTTATCAAGCCTTAGTCGATCCTAGAGGATCGACTAAGTAAGGCTTGATAAGCGCGTATTACATGTACTCTGATCTGCTTTTTCAGTTAGACAAGAGGCAACAGCTGCATATATGAAGCCTATTTAGAATCATAACATGCATTAGTCCCTCACACATGGCACCAACTTTAACGGTACATCTAATATCACAATTTGCGGCATTATCCGCGTTCACCCCTGTTCACAAACAGCTCCGGAACCACTGTTCTAATGGTTTGTTTACAAACCTTTACGGTTGTTATGTACAAATACCTTGAAGCGGATTCAAATCCACTCCGCATTTCTTATTCCTTCCACGATCGCCGAGATAGTTACGATCACGTTTCATCTCGCAACCCTGACCCGCTGAACTCTGTCCGGGATGTCACGGAACTCAGATCATTTGTGTTGAGTTTTACTTCCAGCCGGTACGTTATTTGTAACTAGATGCAAGGATTTACTGGATAAATGTTAGTTCATTTAGGCGTAGAAGGCGTGTTGTGAGTCGTAAGCGGAATTTTGATGTCTCCATGTATTCTGGGAAGAATTTCTCTTTCTTTGAGATAATATTCAACGAAATAGTATAAAAAATATTAGTTTATGATTTTTACGTCTCATAAGCGACTGTAACTTAGAAGCGCTAGCTTAAGTTGTCTTTAATAAAAGACTCGAAAGATTATCTACCCCCAATATTTTTTGTTTTGATAATTAATGAATAAACTTCGACGTAATTAAAGGATAAACATTTTCCGTAATCCGGGCAGCTTCCAGCACAACGGACCTTTGAGGGGATTAAAATACTTTTCTGGAATTTTTTGCTATCATATAGTCGGTGTACCAGTCACTGTGTCCGGGCCTTGACATGGGTTGCCAAAGTAGGTAGTTAGCTATATTTTTCATTCTTAGAACTAGAACAGTGACACAAATGGCGTTGTCTGTGTGTAGGCTCATTGTTCGTTTTGTGCACTGTTTGTATCCCCATAAAGAAGAAAAAATCTTTTTCCTTTATTCTGTCTACTGAGTTCGGTAAGATAGCTATAGAAATAGTCTAAGCGGCAGGGAAATGTCTTTCAGTAACCAGCGATATATTGTAATATTGAAAGTTTCAACCTTAAGCCAGCCGATTGAAAAGTTTCAATCACTTTATCGTCGTTACGCTGCTCGAAAGTTGTGTTTTATTATCTACGCATGTTTTTGTTTTATATGACAGTAAAGAAAATTGTAACGGTAAATTGTTTCTGTTATACTGCTTTTGCAATGTAAAAAATCCTCATTAAGCAGCTCCTCAATACAGTGGGCGTTAAGAGCATACTTTCCATTTTTGTTTATAGTTAAAGAATGGCATGAGAAAAAACTAGGTCAAGTTTAGTTATTTATGTAAATGTATCATTGTGTTCAAACTAGAAACAAACATAAGACAATCAGCGAAGTAAAACTTGAGACATCCCCAATTCGACGAAGACTATTCTTGCAAGAATATTTTTCTACGGGCCCTTACCTATTTCAAATAGTTGGTTAATGGTACGTCTTTTATTAGAATAGCTATTGAGAGAAATACTGGTGCCTCTTCTAATTTGAGAGGAGGCAATCTAGTGATCCCTTTCACACAGATTTAGCTCCGCCCATCGGGCGGTGAAAATCAATAACATACACCAGAAGTGCGTTTGGTGTCCTACCTTGCTGACGTCGGTACACCGATGCTCATGATGGGTCCAGATGTCCATACTTTCAGCTCTACCCAGTGCCCTTTATTACGTGGATCGAATGAAAAATCAGGCCAAGTCAGCGCCACCTAAAAAAAGACAGTAAGCACTTAACTAAACAGTTTTGACTGACACATTTCAAACAACATTTAAAGTTTGTGAAACTTTACAACAGAACCTTAAATGTTTTCAATTTTAGTTAAAATTTCAAAGTGTTCAAACTCCGTGACTTGTTATTTAAATTTAAACGAAGTTGTTTGTAAAACCGTGATATTAATTGAAATCATGACATGTTTTTTGATACAATAAGTACCTATCGAGCTCACAGTATAACATATTGGACAAGTTCTTCCCTTTAAATTGTTTTTAGAAGTTTGAACGTATTAGTGTCCTTCTAAGTAGGGGGTTAAGTGCAAGTTTGTATCGGATAGTTTTTAAAAGCTTTGAGATTCGCTCACAATTCTTTTCTTTTTATTTTCGAGATATGTTGCAACTAGGTACTTCTATTTGTTGCAGCTAGTACTTAGACAGCCTTACATACCTATTCAGATTAATTATGGTAACAAATGACAAGATGGCGTTAATTCAATAATTGATTTTCCGTAGTACAAATTCTTGAAAGTCGTTAACAATCGCCGGAAAAGCTTTTAGTAAAATTAATATAGAATAATTTTGTGCGCAACGTGTTATAGAAAGCGATTTTCCGATAATGGCCGAAGATCCTTTCGGTAAGTTTGCCCGAACGCGAGCACCTGCATTAATTACAAGATTTAGCGTCATCCCTTCCATTAATAAGGAATAAGCCCCCCCACTCTACATTCCTTGCCGTTTTTAGGGCCCCGTCTAAACTGGAACCATTTTAATGAGGGGCGTTGTGGACAAACACAGTTCGGAACACCTTTAATTTAAACTACGAGACATTGAAATGTAACCAATTCACGTCACAAATAGCTAAGGCCTATGAAAATAAAAAAGAGAAGTCAAGATTAAAATTGTGTTACGATTTCTAAACAATTATTATGAGCAACTCTAAACTTAGTTTATGGCGTATAGACGAACAAAGGGATTATTACTGTATTACCACTTTCCATCAGCCAAAGTGTGGTACAAGGCTCCCAGTAATGCTAAACATCCTACTAAGATGGGTATATTTTAGGCTGACCTGTTATTTAAAACAAATTACAATGTCATTGTATTTTTTCTTTCTTATTGGCGTAACTGTAATAATAAATTACTTTCTTACTCGCAGAAAGAGGTCTAGTATTTCATTAGTTTATGTGAGGAACCCTTCGAGCGTCAAGAATGTTGAATGGACTTTTTGTATGTTTATTAAACCGAAAGATTAATTACGATGCCAAATTTTAAGAATTCGCAACTTTGTTCAGTCGGCGGTACTCAGAATTTAATTTAAAAATTCCAAAGTATAACGAGACAGGTGAGCGGAACTTCTAAGCACGTTATGAATTTTATCCCACAGTAGTTTCGGGATTTCACCCACGGACTTTTGAAACTTTTTGAATGTTTTATTAAACATTATTTTTTAATGCCTTTAAGCGTAAGTGTGCATGCAGTAAATAACTATACTAAAACTAAAATGAGGTCTTCACAACAACTTTTTTTTACATGGTACTGTCCGATATTTCGGTGGAAAATAATACTTAATGTGACTTATGGTAATGATAGTCCATTTACAATATTTACTTCCGATTTATCTGTTAGGTAAAGCTAAGGCCATGTTAATGGTTAATTATTTAAAGGTTATCGAAAATGGCTAAAATGACATACATCATATCGCGCCATTCTCCACTGTGAGGGTACTACCTTTTTTAAATTCGATACAAACTCCTACCCCCTTTTAAACCGCCTAATTGAGAAATTTCCAAAAACCCTTTCAAACAACAACAACAACAAATACTCTTCAATAAATCACACAAGTACCTAAACAAAATAAGAATACACACAGGGAAAATTTATATGGGATTCTACAGGCGGTCTTATCGTTTAGCAGCGATCTCTAACAGACAACCTGTAACTTTAACTTACCTCTTCGTGCACTTCTACTATCCCTCGCTAGCGGTTTAGGCAGCACGCTGGCTGTCAGACAGTCAGTCAGTCAGTCAGTAACGGAACTTTATATGTATAGATATAGGTGAAGCCAACCAATTTGATTCCTAGACCACTATAGAACGTTGTCGCAATGTGTCATTCCTGGGATAATATGACATTTATTGAGAAGTCGTTATGACAATTATTGTAAGAAGGTTCTACAATGGCCTATGAATCAAATTGATTGACTGTACAGTGTTCTGTGCACCTAGTACGAACCTTCCCTACATGCGATAACTCAGTGAGTCTCGTACTATTTAGGCAAAAAGAAGAGAGACGCACTGAGTTACGTAGAGAGTTAACACGTGTCGGAAAGCTTCATGCTAGATGCACTGAAGTAATAGTGACGTCACAACGGATGGTAAGGCGCCTTTATTCTTTCGCAATTATTTATATTTTAAAACCACTTTAAAGTACAGTAAAGGTAAAACAGTGTGTACTCGACCTACAGCAGTTTCTTTAACGTTCAGTGCGTTGTAAAACGTTTTTTACAGCACTGGCTAAGTAAACTTAACCTTTCTAAGGTAAGGACGTAAAATACTTCGCAACAGAGAGCGGCTTCAGTTTAATGAGACAGTACCTAAATCAATCTAGCTGACACTGGTACTATTCTGTTTTACCAGTAGCTCCGCCTACAGGTGGTAACTATTATACTATTACGTTGATTTTACTGGCAGAGAAACTATTTGCGGGTGGTAGGACCTTGTGCAGGGTCCGTCCGGATCGCTACCACCATCTTGCTCGCTAATCCTGCCGCTAAGCAACAGTGCTTGCACTGTTGTGTTCCGGCGTGGAGAGCAAGACAGCCGGTGTAATTACTGGCACTCCATCTTAGTTCAGTCTCAACCCCTCTGGGTTGGCAACGCATCTGCAATCTTTTTGGTGTTGCAGATGTCGATAGGCGGTAGTGATCACTTACCATCAGGTGACCCACTTGCTTGTTTACCTTCCTATTACATAAAAAAATACTCTTTAAGATTATATTTCAAATATTTTATAAGTACGAGGGCATACCAAGGAGATAACCACTCGTTACTATGATGTGATTGATTACTACGCCATCACAGACTAACCTTGTTACACACCGCGCGGTAATAAGTCATTTTTCTGCATACCAATATGACACTTTCCACCATCACCAGTAAAATTATTTTAAACTTCAAAACGATGTTATGACACTTTATCTATGTTAAAAGCTGGTTTATTATTGAATTTATTTAAAATGCTAGCGTAGGTTTTACGCGTCGTGAAGAGCAGTAGTGGATTCATAGCTATTTATATTTAAATTAATGGTTAGGTTAATAATCTGATATCGCTCTATTCTAGAAAGAGTTAATGTATCTTTAAGGGAAAACACGTAAGAATCTGCACGGTCATGTAATCGAAAGTGTAACCATGATTTTATCGGTTTGGTATTCCATTCTTGTGAGCATTCGTTTATTTTTTTTAAATAAGAAGGCAAACAAATTAGCAGGTCGCCTGATGGTAAGTGATCACCGCTCATAGACACCAACAACACTAAGGAGATTACGGATGCGTTGCCAACCCAGAGGGCTAAGATTAAATATCTCTCGAGCCAGTAATTTCACTGGCTTTCTTGCTTTCCACGCCGGAACACAACAGTGTTAGCACTGTTGCTTAGCGGCTGGATTGAAGGTGGCAGCGATCCGGACGGACCTTGCACAAGATCCTACCATTCGCAAATTTCAATGAAATAATAAAATAACCTGATCTGACAATTTTGGAATCATGGTCATACCGTATCCTGAATGAAGAAACGGGAAACTGTGCTAGGAAGATACATATATTTACACTGAAATGGATTAATTTGGGGTACGGTCAATTGGCATTTAAAATTGTATTCAGCACACAATAAATAACTCAAAGAGAGGGTACCTAGTCCATTATAGTTAGATTATTTTATTCTGGCTGGGAACAAAAGTTATCAAGTTAGTAATTATGGGTTGCATCTGGATTAGTTAATCCATAGAGATTTACCCTTAAACAAAAAAAGTGCAATTGTAACTAGAAAGGGAGTTATAGGCATGTGAATAAATTACAATATATACTCACTGTACTTTAACGGAAGCAAGTAAAAAAAAATCGAATTTCTAATCCATATAACAGCAGAAAATCAGAAAACCACAGCGGCACCCAGCAGCATGGAAATCTAGTTTCCAACGAGGAACAGTTTAATAAGAAAAGTCAGCTAGATTGAGAGTCTTTAGTTTCCTCTTGCGTATTTTTCATCAAGTTGGCAGTAACTAAGCGCATTTTGTTTAGTATCGGAAGTAGTTGCCGCCATCAAAGTTAAAAGAGGCTATTAAAACGGCAGTAAATCTTGCTAACAGTTAAGTTGTTGCAACTTTAAAACACCATTAAACGTGGATCTCTGTAAGTTTAGGCCGTCAGATACGGAAGCAATTCGGACTCGTTTTACACTCGTTCCGTTCGCGGCGATCCTTTCTGTTTGATGAGTGTAAACGCATTTTTATTGAGACCTCGATGCTAGGAACTCTCATTCCTATTCGCTTGTTTTGTTAAACGTGCAAACCATAAAAAACTAAACGTAAAAATCAGCCAAGTACGATAGTCACACTCGTGCACCAAAAGTTCTTTATCACCACATAATATGTTTGTGTTATGTTATTGGTATGTACAGTCAAGGAAGTTGAAACACGTACAGTCACAAGCGCCAACATCTATACAGTCAATCTTCCATAAATACGTATACACAGACCTAATGCCTCTAACAATAAGGTTGATGTTTACATAATTTTGACAGGTTGGGAAGGATTGGCTGTATACATGTTGGTGCTCATGACTGTACCACCGTAGAATCTAGTCGAAGAGACATACGCATGACATTTGCATGACAGCCTGGCGTTTAACGCGTCGCGTCATTGCGATAGGGTTCTAAGGTGGTATGTGAATATATTTCCCTTACTGTATCTAGGTACCTATTTCCCAAAACAACTCGTGAAGTATGAGAAAAACCGAACCGTAAAACGTTTGTTTGTGAAGAATGTTTTATGGTTTCTGAAAACATGCGCCAGTTAGAAAAGATTTTTTATTGTACAATTTTTATAAACTGTAATTGTGTCTGATTTTTTGCTTTGCGAGTACAATGGATACTTCTAAGGGGATATTGTATTTTTTTGTAAATCTTTTATATTATTTAAAAATTACGCGATGAAAGCAAAACAGTTTTGGGTTGTGTAAATAAAGCCCTTTAATATGATTTCCCATAATTTGATGGTAATCATAGTTTATTTAAATTTGCAAAATAAAACATAGCTATGAATTACTCTCAAAGATTCCCAAAGAACTACCGACATTTGAGACATGTACTAGAAATTGTAGCATTAAACAGGTTTTAGATATAGGTAAAAAACTTAAGTAAAGCCCCCTTGCATGTAGTGGTGTACGAAACTGATTTGGAACTTACGTCATTATTCGAATATGGAACGTCAATTTGTCTATACGGACACTTACTACTACATACAAGAGGGGCTTTACTCAAGTTTTTTACCTATAATACCGCGTATGAACGTCACAAAACTATTTTCTATTTATTTTTATTCACCCCTAAGTGACAGCAAAGTGTTCATAACCGTAATACTGGTATCAATAGCTATACGATCACAGCCCACGTGCATGTCACCCGTTCATTACGTTTGACGTTTACGAGTACCGTACAATAAACGTCGGTGTTTAAGCTTCACTTAGTTAGGAACTTTAATGAGGCAATTGTGTAAAAAAAACTACAAGTTACATGCTATTATATTCAGTATTTTATTCAATTAGCGCGCTTTCGTGTTGGGTGAACACGTGTGGTCACGAGACGGGCACGTGGCTCGCCGGGTACAAACAACGGGTACTTAGTAACCAAACATGTTGAATGTGAGGAATGATGACATTGGTGACATACGAACTCTTGATGTAAATCTCTATTCAAAGTACTTACTATAATTTTTGTGAAGAGGGTGACTAAGAAAACGTGCTTTGTTGGTGTTACTAAATCAGCGAAGGTTGGTTAAAAAAAAACCTTTATTATAATTATACAACAGGACATCGCTGCTGCAGTCACAAAACTTGAAAGTGATGAAGTTAAAATGTAGTTTCTATCAGAGTTATGTTCAAATTAACTTTTAACTTCATTTAATGAAGTTAATATTACAGTACACTATTTTTATTTTTTTTGTTTAAATCTATAATACTAATTTGGTACTACATCCAAACTTTTGTTCGTTCAACTGTCGACTTTGGTACATTATACGCGGAAACTAGGCAAATCAAACATAACCTTTCTTTCTGTATCTATGAGTAATGTAGAGCGGTTCTATTTAGTTCCAGAATATTATATTATTAGATGTATTTTTTAGGGTTTCGTACTTTATAAGGAAGAAAGGAACTATCCTTCGTTGTCCGTCTGTTTGTCTGTCTGTGTATTAAGACCCTTTTTTAATATCTGCTTAATTTAATGTTTTAACATGAGACGGTAATTTAGTTTGCTGTTAAAACATTAAGTTTAACGCGATGAAACATCCATAAGACAAATAAATATATAATTTTGTCTGAGGGGATTGTGTAGAAATGGATATTTTTTTAGTATTATTACTCATACATAGTATTATTCTATGTAGGAAGAATCGTGCCGGGAAACGCATGAAAATCCCTCCCGCGACTTGATATCCCTGCAAAATCCCAAAAAAACATCAAACAAAAGCAATATTCAATTTAGAATGCAAACGGAACGTCCGGCCCGTTGAATCAATCAATACGTAATAGATATTGTATCAAAATATTTTCATCGAAATATTAGCGGCCTTTGTCGGATTTGTGGATACTCCGATAGGATTATAACCCAATCTCTTTTTGTTACTCTGCCAGAAAAGATTAAGTAGGTATTTGTAATGTACAGACGCTGTTGATTAATGTAACTCGGCTGGGCTGCTTTACGGTCTGTTTTATTGTGGGCACGCTAATCTGTCCATCTGATGTTCATACTTTAAAGTTTTTCATTTAGTTTTATTGCCATTTAGCTATTCTTGTAAATTAAATTTAGTTTTGATAAATGTGATTCAATTGAAGATTCATCGTATACAAACTGTCACCTGTTTGCAAAAGATCCTTCTCCTTCCATCTTCTTATTTTCTGAAGTACTGTTTGTATGAACTCTCTAGACTTGAGAGGTAATCGTTAACGATTAAATGAATGTTACGACTTTTTTATGCTTTTGTATCAAAACTTTGGATGGGAAAGCAACCACCAAAGTGTATTTTTCATTTGTGGTCTAAACTTAAAAGTACAGAGTGCACTAACTTGCCGCTGTATAGTGTATTACACGTATGTGTAAATGCTTCTTTAATTGTATGATATTTTTAATTCAATATCGCTCTGTTTGTCTGACTCAAAACGCGTAATGTAAACGAGCCGTCGTGTGTCATATTGTATTGAGGAAATGGTTCAAGAGAAATTGGCGTTAATGTGTTTGCATAGAGTGCGGGGTAAAGGCGGGGCTCGGTGCAGGTAGGGTTGCCAGGACTCCGATCTTTATATCCTCAATTCACATAAGGCAATACTTATCAGTTTTGCACTGTAAACGTCTTTTTTTTTTTATAAAATCTTGAGGTCCTGTTTGAACAACAACGTATACATTTAAACATTGGCGTCAAAATAGCACATGCAAAACAGGTTTGAATGAATTTCCATAACGCCCTTGGCCTTGGTCACACGCTGGCAACCCTGCCGGGAACGCCTGTAAGCCGATTGCGCTGCTCCCCCGGGGCCATTTTCGTTCCAAGCGATCATGACTGACAAATTTAATGTTTTTCCAAAGGTACAGGAATCAAATAAATCGCAATCGCAACCACCCGATGTGCTAAGTGCCCTTTAATGCGCGATACCCAAATGAAAGCGTCGGTATTGAGGAAATTATGTTTTTTCATAGCGCTCAATAAAATGTGAAGGTTGCGAGTTTATGCTTCGAGGCGATAAGAAAGAAGCACGAGTTTTTCTCCGAACAAATTGACTCACCAATATTGTTTGTGGTTTAAAATGAAGCTCCAATATGTGTCGGAAAAACATTAGCTATTCAGAATTGCGGCAATTTTTTATTTTCCGAACTTCAAAATAAAACTTAAAAGAGCGTTATCAGCAAAATTTTACAATGTTTGTAACTACGTTAGAAAAACAAAATACTTAAAAGTTCTTCAGACAATTTTTGCATTTCCTCACCTTATTTAGTTTTGCTTTCCTGTAATAATATTAAGCACTGCGTATGAAAAATAAACACAACTAATTATAGTTTTTTTAATCGGTTCGCTATTCTACAGTAATCTAATTTGCGCCTTTTAATAGCTCCGTGGGGCTTAATAATTTAAGGGTTTTTATTGGAGTATTTACGCAAATTTTTCGTGCAAATATTTGCTTGTGTGCCGGCCACTGTTTGATTGCCGCTGTATTTATGTTGTTACAAAATGTCGCCACGCCTGCAAATCCAACGGACCTTTTTGCGAATTGATTTGCGTGATGAGTTTTTTAATAACAACCGTCTGTTTAGTTGATTTTGGCTGAAATTGAATTATGACGACGGACGACAAAAATAAAGTAAACAAACTAGAAACGATCTAAACTAAACTACTTTTGTCCGCATCTAGAGTTCTGCAAAATACAGAAATAGATAATTTATTAGCTGCCGGCTTGAACTATCCACAAATTTAAAATTCACCGAGTGCAGGCATCACGATGTTATTTCTGTTCTTGTTTGTATTCAGTAATGAAAATATCACATTATGCGTGACGAAACAAATGATTTTTTAACAGAAACTAGGCATTAGTGTTTAAAAATACGCTTGTAAAAATATCAGCTGACGGAATTTGAAGTGAAATATTCCGCGATTAATGGCGGGTGCCGCGGCGGCGCGTCACGCGCGCGTCACGGCGCGTCACGGCGCGGACACGCGGGCCGGGCCCGCGCACGCACGAGCGCGTCACAGGCGCGTGATCGACGCGCGGCGCACGCGCTGCAGGCACGGTACATCATGTGGATGTGTTGGCACCGTTGCCGAAGGGTTGCTTTAATTTTAATTACAAGGCGATTACTATTAGCATATAGTATTTATTGCCTCTGGGTGTACACGTATCTTTAATGGGCAAGTACCTATTTCCCTTTCCTTCATTTAGTTCCGTATAACACAGCTCTTTCAACTTAAAAAAACAAGTCCAAGAATAAAAACCATGATATGAAAAACAACGAAAAGAAATGATATAAATCTCTCAAACTGCAAAGTTCAATGTATATGCAAGGTGGAATAAGTTTTGAATTTGATCGCATTGACATTTATGCGATTGGACAAGGTTCAAGTTATCAATAAAATATTAGATACCGAGTTATTATTAGTTATAAACTGTAACGGTGTTTGTTTTGTTACTTTTTATATTTTCTGTAGCTGTCCTAACTACTTATTGTATTGAAATCAAACAATTTTAACGGTTATATCATTTATATTGCAATGAATCTAATTCCTGACGCTTTGAGAGTCGTATTTAAGCCTTCATGGGCTGTCTGGCAAAATAGTTCAAAATACTAAGTACCAACTTTTGAATTAAAATTAACATAAAACAAAATTGTTAATATGACTAACTGACTCTACCAGTGCTTCAAAAAATGGCACCTGTTGAGAAGAATGCGCCACACGAAACTCAACATTTATAATCTATGAAATATAACTCTCTACCAAGTTAGGTGAAATCAAGGAATTTAATTTAGACTGACATGATAACAAAGTAAAGCTGTGTGTGATATTAAAAATGTCACAAGAATTAAATAGAATTTTTATTTTAAATTGAGATTTCAAATACCAACTTATTGCGCTCATGCCTCACGTGTCGTTGGCAGGCACCACAAAAAGGAAATAAAATGCTATTCGATGCATAGAGCTAAATTAGTCGGGGCCATTTCAAACGCTTCGCAGAAGTTCGTCAACAATTCGTAAATAGCCACACAGACTCCATGCGGCATGTGGAATAGTTAGCCGTCGAGTTCTGCGGTCCATTGAAAAGAATAATGTTATTAAAATTTGTAACGGAACAGTAGTCTTTTGAAATAGAAAACTCGTTTTAAATATTATTATTCGAAATTGTTTTCTCAGTCACATGCGTCATCGGGCGTTAGCCTAGTTGGCCGTCGGCGCGCCTGTCATGTGACTTCTGCTAATGCTTCTGATTCTCTAATGTAATGTCTAAAACTGATTGCCTTTACTCGAGACAGAAATAATATCGTGAGCTTGTTACGGCTGATAGACGTCCACTCAATTTACATGCAAAATTTGATTAAATTTACATATTAGCTGACTGACACCATGGTGGATTGCACAATACAACGCAACGCATGACCACCTTTGCAAGTGAAGTTCGATTCGGAACATGGTAATGCCACAGAATGTCGATTATGAAAAAAATAAATAAGTAGGTTCTTTCGCATTTCTAATTCTACCAGCGCTTCAGAAAATGGAAGATTCTGCTGTGCATAAGCACCGCAGGTAGCAGCTACTCCTTTTTTTTGTGTGTAGAATGTGTATTATAGTTTCAAGAATGTAACATCGAAATGAAATGCACTTAAATTAGATTCAACAACAAATTATCTTCCTTCTCTGCGCAGCGAACCTGATCTCCTACAAATCAGCTAATTCATGCAGTTAATTAAAAAATGTCACCATCATTATTAACAGCGGGGTTAGTACAGGTTAAAGAGACAGAAGAAATATATTTCTTCTGATGCCACTGACATGTTATCATCTAGGGATCGCCGTGACAATTCCGAAAATATTATAGCCAACACTTGCTACGCCTGTTTATTTTCTTTGCCGTATTTTTCCACTAAATATTTCTGTCTCTTGTGATTTATGAAATACAAGATAAATTTATTGTAGCATTTGTGACTATGAATAAACGAGTGCATTATCAAGAAGGTATAAAACTTTCTTTGAGATTTTTTTTTCAAATAGTAAAAATAACAGTTAAAAACCAAGTGTATCTCCTGTGTACTCCTGGTACATACAATTTATGTTTCCTTTGATAGGCCAAAACAAGGCCAGGCACTATATGCAAAAGTAGACTTGACCAAAAAACGTTGAACGACAGATCCTTAAATGTCTGTCACATGAAAGACATTTGCATCCTTCCTTATTCTATTGTGACAAAGCTAAGCTTAGTTGCAAAAGTAAGAAGCTGATCGAAAGCAGTATAAATTGAACTTGAAATTTTAATATTGAAATGTATAGAGAAGTTTAGATGAAGGGCTCGGGCGCTGGTTGCGCGGTAGCGCGCCGAACGGCTCAGATGCGTCTCATTACGTCGAGGAGCGTGTGATAAACGAGCGTATTGGAAAACGCCTTGGCACGCCCTGCACGTCACGATGACGGGATATAAATGAGTTTTATATTGTCTGTTCGCACCTAAGCCTATCTCTCAAGTCTCTTAGATAACTGATCAGGAACCGAACGTCTAAAAGACATTTTTTTTGCTCATTCACGACAAGACCAAATTAGACGAGTGGTTGAAATGTTTGGCTAGTGTCCAGCGCCATAAATTAACGCGTACTTTTTTTCTTATTTTCAGGTAAATGACTGAAAGACGTCTGGCGAGGGAGCTTCTCGAGAGCCGTCGATCGCGGCGTGACTTAGGGTGACGCAGTGGCTTTGCCGCTAGCTGTTAATGACATGTTGAAATGTATTGCGAACGTCAAGCTTTCATATTGAACAAGACATGGAGAATAAATGATAGTATCTAGTCGTAGCATTTTCATTTTGTTTTTAGTTATTTAGCTTTTGTTAATTTATGAAAAACGCTACTTAAAATTAGAATAAAATATGTAAACAGGTTTCATTTTATGAACGTCGTAAATAGTAAACATGGTAGGGCGTACGGCTCTTGAACAGACATGAGTGACTAAGGGTAAGTAAAGTAATAGGTATACCAGGAACTGAGCTGACCAGGTCATGCTGTAGCTTAATTTTCAACTGGCAACAAAAAACCGGCCAAGTACGAGTCGGACTCGCACACCGGAGGTTCCGTATAAACTTACAAAATTCAGAAAAATCCGCACGAACAAACCCCCTCACAAATCGAACCCCAGTCGTTCAGCTCTATTGACCAATGTCCAATACACTAAGCTAAGTTGCCTCTGAATAAGTGGGCGAAATTTGGAATGCTAAGGCGCGATTGTCATCTACGTTCCGACAAAAATTTTTTTTTTTTCGTGATATAACTACAAATTTACGGTTTTTGGATTTTTTCCTTTGCTTGTACTGTAAGACCTTGCTTCTGCGCCAAATTGCATTGTTCTAGGTCAAAGGGAAGTAATCTAAAAGTTTTTGATTCCCTTGCGAGTGTATACAATGTGCAGCATAAATATAAAGACAGCATGGATTTTTTAAGAGAATTATCATTTTTGCCTCTAATAAGAAAAACAATGTGTCATACCATTCCTGAGAAGTAGTGTTACGAGTACACGCCCTCACGGGTGTTCATTCTTTGTCCATAGGCTAGAGACATGTTGTATATTCACGTTGTGATATGAATGCAACATTAGCGTCTTCTTTGACAGGTCGGCTCAGTTGCTGGTAAACATTGAACACTGTATCACACTGTATGATATACAAATATACCAAATTGTATGAAACTATAGCCACCAATGCAATGGCGCGGTTGAAGTGGTTTTGGCAAGCCGTCCGCCGTCTGCTCAGCTTAATCACGGTGCACCTTAACCGGGCTTAAGCCCAAGTGTGAGTCGAGCAAAACTCGTAATGAGTTGGAACCGATGAGCATGCCTTAACGTCGTTTTACGTGCTCAAGCACTGTTAATAGCGAGATTCGCCTTCGCTGAATTTTCATATTAAACTGTAGTTGTACGAGTGCGGTGCAGATTAAAAAGTTGTTATGCTTATGAGGCTCTCTAGTCTTAAGGAATGTTTTACTTACGAGAATAAAGCTAGAATTGTGCAAGAGAACCTAGTACGTATCCCTTTGAAAAAGCTAATAGTGACTTAGTAAATGGTAAACAAATTCGAATAGGGGTATCAAATTCTGTCGAAGGAAAGAGGAGAGAAGCATTGGAAAACCACTTGGCCCGTGGCGTGTACCGTGTGGCCCGGCCTACTCCTAAATTGTAAATTTTATCGAAATAGTAAGTTAAAAAAGCTATTTTAGAAAAATGTAGGAAATTATTCTATTATATCCTATTATAATGTAGGAAAATAAAATCGGAATTCTTGCACAGGTTTTGAAATAGAATAGAATAGAGAATAAGCTACTTGAAAATATTTATCTTATTATACTTTTGAAATTAAATAGCGGAGGCTTATACCCAACAGTGAGGTGTTGCAGTAAAATTTGTCCGTTTTTATTGTATGTGTTCTAGGTAGCTACCGTTGGGGTGAATAGAATTTAATGAGTGAACAAAATTTCAGTATGGCGTTATTTAATACGACAGAGGGTAAATTAAAACGAGAAAAGCGTGAGTAGAAAATTAATAGGTCAACATTAGATGTATTTATGATTCTTTTCAAGAATCATGTTGGTTTCTATTCACCCCAATCCCATGTTACTTTATATAGTTATAGTTTAAAGTTAGGTTCTATTTAAAGTTCCTTGCTTTAAACAAACTGATACCCCCATACAAAATTTCACCCCTCTCCCATTAATCGTGAAAATCCAAATACACTGAAACACGTCATTGTTTATGTCTGATGAGCAGCTTCACATCCAATTTTCAAGTTCTGTTTAAATCTTTAAAAAAATATATACATATACATCGATACATATATTTGGCCCCCGTTTCCTCCCCTTTCAAAATGAAAATTTATGCTCGGGACCTGTAATTATTTTTTTTATGTTTCTATGTTTCTAACTTCATAGAACAAAGTTCGATCCTCGGCCCCCATTTCACCCCCTGAAAATTAAAATTTCCAAAAATCCTTTCTTAGCGGATGCTTACGCCATAAAACAAACCTGTATTTCAAATTTTAGCTCTCTAGCTTCAGTAGTTTTGGCTGGACGATGATCACCAATCAGTCAGGACAAGTTTTTATATATATAAAATATAGATAATTACAAGTTACCGGTACATTTAGTCTCCTGTTAGATAATTGGTATCATTAGATGATTCGTTCATAAGTTTAAAGGTACCTAAAATCTATGTAATTTCTATTAACTCCGGTTAACGTCCATGTCATTTTCAGAACGTTTCAAGAACGTTGAATGAACCTGTAGGTGGTCATTCCGGGAATGTTTAGTGATGACGACGTTTGAAACGCCTTCGGAACTGGGTACTTAACATGACTTTATCATTTTTGATATTCAAGTCAAAAGACGAAGGATGACGAGTATCAACTTCCTTGGCTTATTAGAAAACCAGTATCTTGCAACATTTAACAGTTAAAGATGATACTGATGAGCACTAAATGTCTTAAGAGTAGTCCCAGCCAATCAAACGAACCATATTCGTCATTGGATTGTATTATTTTGAATATTTCTTAGTTATGCGCAAGTTTCAGGGAGATACTAAAATAATGCTTATTATTTTTCCTTTTCGACTTTCCGAAGCCGTTACTTTGACGTAGACACGTTATACATTTTATCTCCTAGGCGTAACCTAAATGTCTAGCCGTCAATAGTACCTAATGAAGTATAAAGACATCAATTAGTTGATTACTAACAGATGACGCATGCCGACGTTCAGTCAAAGTAGATTGGTTTATATTAATTACGCGTACCGTAGATCTGCAAACCTCGTGTATTGCAATCACAGAATTTTTTTTATACTTGTAAACGATTTCGTATGGTACGAACTTAATACAGAAAGCCAAGATATTGCGAGCACGGCATGGAGTTTTACATCAATTCTACTAGCTTTTGCCTTGTTCAAGGACAGAAGAGTAATTTCGGAACCCTAAATAAAATAAATGCGCCTCCAATTAATTTTATTGGCTTTGTTTTACGAATGAAGTGTATCGAGTGGTAACATTTTTCTTTTTTAAATATAAAGCAAATAAATGGTTGAGTTCTTAACACCTGCCAGGTTATAGACGTCTATATCGTTTGTGTTCTATGTGTAGAACAGATATGTCGACGAAGAGAAAGGGTTCAATGGGATAGATATACAAAAACAAGCTTTGACTCTCTGGACAGTAACTCGTGTTTAGGTAAGGATATCTGAGAATATTTTAAATTTTGTGGTAGCTTCGATTTTCGTTTACAGGTAGATAGCAAAAGACTGGTAATTCCCTGGTGTGGATTAAAACTTGCGTTCGTGGGTCGACACTCAGCATGCGCTTTATATTCCTCAACTATCAAGATAATGGTCCCTAATACGTAGTTCGCAGTACAGATCGGTTTGAGTAAGTACGGATAGTACATAGCAAACAAAGAAGCCAATTTGCAAGTAGTGCAGTCACGTAGCGTGCTGCGTCCCGTCGAATGGCGATCAACAGGCGTCGAAATTTGAAAATTACCACCAATTTGAAGCAATAAATCTGTGGAGCTGTCGCTCGCAAGTGGCGACCGTTCGCGATTGTAGATTGATTCGTTGATTGAAGAGCCCCATTCGTTTCAGCCTGCACGAATCGGCATAGTCTTAATTGCCATCGGAGATTGGTGTACCGGTGCCATATTGTTTTCAGTCAATACGTATCTAGCTCGGGCTAAGCATGTTGTATTGTAATCGATTTTATGCAGATACAGAATTTGAACTACTATGTTTCTTAAGGCTAATTTTGCTGAATAGTCACGTTGGATTACCTCACATGCTCCATAGAAATGCCAGCGATGATAGAATTCAAAAGTGACCATCAAGCCTTGTGGTCTAGTATTAACGTCCATGGTTACATAACCCATGTATCTGATACCTATGAAATTATTTTTCACAAAAAATGTATATTAAGGACTGTAATTCGATTAATTTGCACCGGGTCATATTTAGTTGCGTAATTATGACCATGATTCCTTTTTTCATGCACAACTAGATTTCCAATCTGACTTAAGCGAAACTACTATATTCGTTTATTCGTATATGTAGCGTTTTTCATCTATCTCAAAGAGCGTTTCACCTATTTTACCTCACTCAGGTCCATATTTTTTTTTCTATCTGCACCTACTATCTTCATCGTCAAATTTGTTTGTAAACTTATTTTTAAGCTCATTTTTAAAACCCAATTTAGAGTACAAGTAATTTCCTAATTCATTTGGGAAAAAAGCTTTTTTAGGCACATTATCTTTGAGCAGTTTATTTAAAACGTTAGATATCTACTATTTTTTTTAAGATTACAAGAACGTACGTAAATGCATTTTATAGTAACATATTTAATTTTTGTGTCTATTATACTTGAATCGCCTACACTAAATTGGTTATTTTGTCTGAAAGAGCAATTAGCAATTCGTCTGCTTAACTTTATAATAACTTTCTTGGCTCTGTATTTCTAATATTTGGTTCCTTTACGTTGCGCTCATTTAAGTATATTAATTTAATATTTACTAACGGCGAACTTACTTCGATCTAATCGGTGACATTCTAGAGAAAGACCAGATCAGGCGTACACGACCCGAAGAGCATGCATGAAGAATGTTGTGAGCGAAAGTGAAGCAAAGGTTGTATGTCAGGATCGTGGCAAGTGGAAATCCGTGGTCTTTGCCTACCCCTTCGGGAAACAGGTGTGACCTTATGTTTATACGTATGTAATATAAGCTTTTATTTAGTAAGTAAACAAACGGATTTGCGAACAGCGCAAACGTCAGCCAGGTAACAAGCTAGATCAAAAGAACGTGAAATTCAACTAGTGAAATGACATCAGGGACAAAAACAATTAGTCTCAGTCGGGTTTTGAGCAGTGTTTTTGGACAGGCGACCGCTCTGACATACGCGACCGGCGCACATTGAATTAGTTGATTTGACTTCCGCGAATAGACGTGACACGGGCACTAACTGCAAGTGATAGACTTGGCTACTAGGTTTTTAGTAAATGCATTACTTTCCTTATGTTTCTCGACTACTCGTACTATAAAAGTTACACGCTGTCATGAACACGCCAAAAAAAACTCTGCTTTATCTTTTTTAGCGCACGCTGAGATGTATATAGGATTCTTTATCCCCTTGTTAGATTATAAAGCATTAACTACCTTCGCAGAAGAAAAAGTCGTGATACTCTACCTAATGAAAATTCTTAAATATAACAGCTTCTTTTATTACAAGCTTTTATTGAACTTTGCTTATTAGTTAGCTTGCTGCTATGTTAGTTTGTTATACAGAACTTGCAAGTTGAATTTAATCCAGTTCTAGTTACTGTCATCAGATGTTAAAACTGAAAAATCATAAGACAAAAGACCTGATTTGTAAATGCCTTCTGATTTCCCAATGCCTTCAACCACTGCAACAGATAAAATAAAACAAAAAAATCATATCTTAAAACAATTTTACCGTTTTATACTATATTAACCGACTTCGAAAGAAGAAGGAGGTTAGCGGTTGTATTTTTTTAATGTATGTTACCCCAGACCTCCGTCATTTATAAACTGATTTGAAAAATTAATTTTTATTTAAAAGAATATTCTCGGTTAATTATTTGTAAAAATCCAATTCTGATACTGTGTATCGTGAACTACTCAAATGTTATAGGTATCCATATGGCGATTTTTAAATAGTTATGTTTTTTACTTATGTAATGTACCCCTTTCAATAAAAGCACTGTTCTTATATGAGGTCAAGTTTTAGTTTAAAAAATGTTATACTTACACGTAAAAGCACAATTGCCATTCAGTTTTCTTCTAACTTTGCTGTAGTTTGCTCCTCACGACGCTGAAACAGTGGCGTCAAGGAGCTCATAATTACAGTTGGAGTGGGCAGATGTGCTCAGCTAGGCATTGTAGCTCTCGACCCCATCGCTGACCTAGTTTGCTGAGTCCGCGTTTTATTTGTACGGATTGATTTCCTAACTTGACTTTTGAAGTACATACAAGCGCTAGTGAGGAGTGGTTGTTCATTTAAAGTTAAGAAATATAGGCAAAGCAAATATAGTTATCCAATATTAGGAGTTTTGATGGCATTGACATATTATATTTGCCAATTTTATGCATGACAATTTCTACCAGTCATTTTTTAAAATAATAATCCTTGATGGCAGAATCCTTGGTTACTGTCTGAACGGAGCTTTGAGCCCTGTTAGGGCCATAATTTTTGATGATGAGAACTAATGTTTATGCTTGAGTCATGAATTGTCGGTTCGATTTCGGATTTGTACCTCTGAGTTTTTCGGAATTTATTTACGATTTATTTCAAAGGGTCAAAGTATTTTTTCTTGGTTAGTACCGATTTCTTGATTATAGCTGGACCCCTGCGATTTTAAAATCTCGATTGGTATATTTTTACAATAAATGCCAACATGATTTCTCTGATCGGTATAAAAAGTTGCACAAATGGTTTTAAAAACTCTGATGATTTTTTTGCGTCTTTTATTTTACAGTGACGCAAGTCGTGTGAAAAACAAAAGATGATGCGTGTTAACATTCGAGGACGCTTCACGTTTTTTATTGAATGTTTCAAAAGTGCATCCTAGGTGAAAACCGGCCAAGTGGGAGTCGGACTCGTGCACCGAAGGCTCTGTAATACCATATAAAAATGTTTGTGTTATTAATATATTTATATTTATAATTCATTGAATAATCAACACATAAGTGGTTATACATATATTAAGCCAAACAACATGTAAAAAAATGAACCGCGAAACTAATCTTGTTGATAAAAGATTTTTGAACTATGCCCGTTAGAAAGATATTGTTCTTCAATTGGAACAAATTATCTTTTTGGTTGGGAACGGAAGAATCTATTAAGTATTTAAAAACCTGTTGTTATTTTTAGTTATATGAACATTCTGGTTAGGGAATGAGGATGGAGGAGGAATTGTATAGAAACTTTCATAATTTATTCAAAACTACATATAGTTAAAAAAAAAGGCACTCTTAAATGGTATTTGCCAGCCTCACTCTGAAATTTTAACTTCCTTACGAACTTGTTTGCAAAGAAATTAAGATATTTTTCAAACTTTTATTTTCGATGACGATCAGTAATCTTTAAAGCTATTCCAGATTTCAAATCACACAGACAGTTTCTCAAATATGCTACTGTAATAGACGGAGAGTCAAACAAACGGATAGACATAGATGCACCATAAGGGATCCTTTATACCAAAGCCAGCCAATAGATTTTCCAAGTGGGCAATTTTTTGTACATGGTTTCGTCGCCGGGCTACAAATTTCATAGGTAACTCTATCATATTCATTATGAAAAGTACACGCTAAAAACACATGAAAGCAGAGAAGCGGCGGCGCTTGGCGGGGAGATTCAAATGTCTTGACGGGACAATTCGTGGCCCGCGGGCCTGGGTTCGACTGGCCTTGCTTAATAATAATTAATACCTTTTGGTACGGAACTCTAAACACCACAAACCTCAGTGTGCGAGGGTGGCTGAGAAGCGCTCCGTGAGCAAGTGGCCTTTGGCATCGGTGGACCGCGTTCGATGACACTTAAATATTCTTTGACAGGTAAAAGCCGAACTACCATTGTTTCTCGCCGCAGACTCACTTTGCGTCACGTCACGTAGTTGCGGACAAGTAGTTGTTTTAAGTACTAGTATCCGTATTTTGGTTTTCGTTATAACGTGTGAAGGTTTTTGTGTTTAAATAAAAGGATGTTACTTAAATTTGAATTTGGATTTAAATATTTATATTTCAAATTCATCTGTGATGAACAACAGAAAGTATACTTCTTACGTTTTCGCGACTTGTTTTAACAACAAACAACATTGTAATAAAACAATTCTAAAACAGTTTTTATGATGAACATGATAGCTACAGGTACAAAACGTTAAGCATTAGATGCGTTACAATATACACAACATAAACCGTGTAAATTGTTTTATTTTAACAGTAAGGATATTCAATATAGATTATAATTTTAGTAAAAAAACAAACCACTTAAAAAAATACAAAAAAAATTAGAACTAATTCATTTTATTAGGACACAAAAAGAGTATACTTTAAAACGCTAAATCAAACATTAAACGCAGTAATACTTCATATTTCAAATTTTAAATGCAACTATACTACTTCAGTATTCACTCCACAATACAACCTAAAGGTTAATAACTATGTTTGAACTGTAACAGAGCAATCTCTTACAGTCCTAATTACGGGCGCTAACCCTTCGCTGCTTATCCATTTTATTTAATAACCGGTACAGTGTCCGTATTCGATACCATCCAAGTGATATGGCAGCCCCACGCAAGCGATGTTTGAAATTGAAGAGCTAAATATTTAACTTTGGCGTTTAGCTGAAAATTAACTCGAATTAATCTATTAAAATCAAACTAATTTGATAATGTCACCAGTCACGAGTGTTGACTAATATTATTTTACGGCCCAGATGTGTCGAGTCCCGTTTATTTTATAACTTTAACCAGGATATGAATAGAAGTCAATGTTTGCAATTTATCTGGTTAAATTAATTATACTTTAGTGTATACATAATAGAAATATGACAAAATAAACGTTAAATAGTAAATTAATATCTGCAATATTCTTGTGTCGGAAAACAAAGATTTCCGTTAAGTTTATACAGTGTGTAACCAACGAGTGGCCATTTTGATAAGTTTATACAGTGTGTAACCAAACAAGTGGCTATTTTGTTAAACTCTGCAGATGGTGACACTTGATAGGAATAAAACGTCAAATGTGATCTTGAGAACCCGGTCGTACTTAAGAACAATCTATTACCAAAGTACAGCGGCGCATATTTTTATACTTTTTACAACGTAAAATGCGAATGTGAGTACGAGGTAGTACTTGAGAACGATCTATAACTACGATCCTTAAACGATAATAATAACGCGGTTTTCCCTATAACGAAAACAGTTGAGATTTCAAAAATGTTAATATAGATTGATTTTACATTTTATCCAATTAAAAACTCTTGAATTTACTAAGGCAACAAAGAAGCGATGATTATCATAAATACGAACATGTCGATAACACACTATATATCAAAAGAACTGTATGTACTGTCGCTTAATGCGTCTCTTTTCTATTGGACCAGTAAGAAATAGACCCACTGAGCGATAAAGCGAGTTGCGGCATATCGTGGTAGCTCATCTGGAATCAATAGGTTTTTTAAAACTTTATTGGCATTGATTAAGATATTTTCAATGCTAACAAAGTATGTTTAGAAAACGAATAATAATATAATAGCAGGAATGAAACTGCATATTAGCATTAAAAATTCATAACAATGCTTAGCCTACGTACAGGTTGATTGCAAAATTGCTGTTATTACCTAACCTTAACCTAACAACCGTAATTTGAAAAGTCAATAAGGATGCAATAGCGTGACACGGTCACATCACTACAACCACTACACTCTGATATAATTTGCTTTTATTTTCCCCCAAAGCCCGCAAGCATATTTGCAAAGAAAAGTTCAGCTTTATCAGGCTTTTTTTATTTAGACGGCCTGATATCCTAGTTGACCCTGACTATAAAGCTCGAGGTTCCGGGTTCGATTCCCGGGAGAGGCAAGTGTTTGTATAATGCATACGAATGTTTGTACCCGAGTCTTTGATGTTATATGTATTTGAATACATATTTTATCTATAAAAGTATGTATATCCGTTATCCAGTATCCACAATACAAGCAGATTAAGTTATTTACTTTGGGATTAGGTTAGTGGTCTTAATTTTCCCAAAATTTTTATATTTATTTTTATCAGGGCGCCGTTCTCGCAGTAACTAACGAACCCTTATAGTTTAGCCGTGTCCGTCTGTTTGTTTGATCTGTCAGTTGCTTTGTGATAGTTACTATATTTCAAAAAGTACAAAAGTTAAAAAACTGAAATTTTGTACATAGATAAAAAATATCCCGCGCAGAAATACCATGAATGAAATTGGTAAAAAGTTTTTTTAGAGTACCTCCCGTAGGTACATATAAAACATCTTATATTTGACGGTAAGTAGTTACGTTTAATTTTATAGTAAGGTTAGATCGAGCAGTTTATTTTATGAAAGTACTTTACTTACTTATTCTAGAATAGACGAAACCCAAGTTGCGCGTGCCCAACTCGCATTTAACTGACTTTTATCTACACATATATCATAAATGCTCTATAATGCGTTCAGAAACCGTAGGTAGTGACCAGCATTATAACAACCAATATTATTATGAGAAATTTTCTAATTTGTTTCTATATTTGTTCAAATTAATTTTTTAATACATTATTTTAATGTGTACAGTCTATATATATTTAATAGGTACCTAGCACTAGTAGATTAATAGCAATGTAGGTCATTGCCCTATGGCTTCTGAACCCATCATAGAGAACTTATGATATGTGTGTAGATAAAGTAATGTATGCAACTGTACATAATTAGGTCTTAAAACACTCGTGTGATCCTATTATGAAACTCGCTGACGCTCGTTTCATAAAACCACACTCGTGTTTTAAGACCCCTCATTATGCAACAGTTGCATAAAATACTATTATCTACTGAAACTATAATATGAAGAAATGCATCATGCTGAAATGTATTATTAGACATGGACTATTCTGAAAGTTACTCTTCATATTGAATTAAATTCTAATCAACCACAACGCCAATTTAACTTGTTTTTATCACGGCAGAAATGTTCAGCGAAGGAATTAATAATTTCGCATGGAATTGAGTTGTAAGTAAAATGTTTGCATAAAGGATTATTCATGTTTTTCACAGGCGTGAATTCAATAATTAATGACGTATTTAAAACTGACAGAAAACCTGTAGCATTACATGGCGGCTCCAACTGTCATCGAAACATTAAATTCTGAGGATTATTTTTGTCTTACTTAATGCACGAATCGTGAATCTGAAAGCGATCCGGTGTCAAAATAAAACAATTTTCTATAGACTGAAACAGATGCACAGATGCTTATAGTAGCGGACAGACAAGTAGCTGGATAATTGTGTTTTTTGTTTTTATAAAATAGGATAGTAAACGAGCAAGTGAGTCAACTGATGGTAAGTGATCACCACCGCCCGCGACACCAAGCAGATTGCAAATACGTTGGCAACCGAGAGGGTTAAGATGGAAACGCTCTTGTGCCAGCAAATTTCACCGGCTGTCTTGCTCTCCACGCAGGAATGCACCAGTGGAAGCACTGCTGCTTAGCAGCTAAATTAGCGAGCTTAATAGTGGTAGCGATCCGGACGGAGTTTGCGCAAGGTCATATCACCCGCGCCGTATGTGGCCTCTTTGTATGATACATGACAAACGAATGGCTACTTGAGTATGTATTGGAGGAATCGGGGAGAATGCTACCAGAAGTGCAATTTTTGAATCTCACCAGGTGACTAACGCTCGTCAAAATGGCTGAATCTCTATGAAAAACGGCCGTTGTGGTGAACTTTAGTCACTCGGTGAGATTTCAAAAATCACTCCTGAGCAACAACCTCATAAGACCTCATCTGCTTCAACGCGCAAAAATGATTAATAATCAATAATCTCTTAATCAATATCTTATAATGATTCATATCAGTTCAGTAGTGAAATCGATACTAAACTGATGTAAAGAAACAGAGGGACAGATAGATGGACGGATAAGCGAGAGCAATTGAGCTCCATTTTTACTATTGGATATGGAACCCTAAAAAAGGACAAGGCAGACAACAGCAATTTTCTTACCTTTTATTTTAATGTCTCCATTTTCATTTCTTTAATAATCAGAACTACGTCATATTGTTATTATTTGCGAATCATTCTTAAAATACTTTTGCGCATCGTCGTATTACATTATGTACTTCGTATTGTACCTCTATTTTGGTACTGTGGGCGGACAGGAAGCCTGCATGTCTCTGTCACTTTATTGAACAAAATAGGATAAGATTGTATAAAAATAGCAACCTCTACAATGTACAATGACAGAAACTTTTATATTTTACGATTTTAAACAAAGAAATGCAACTGTTAAGGATTTTTAGGTTGTACTCGTACATGACTCTTGTATCTTTCTTCTTTGACTTTGAAAACAAATTACCAGTAAACTTAAATTTGCTAAATAATATTCCTTATTATGCGCCTTAATTTTGACACGGTAAGTCCATATTACTGAGCCAGTAGTGCATGATTTTTCGCGATATTGTATACCATACTTAGGTAATGCAAAAGTTGATTTAAGTACTCAGCTTTTGACGTACTTGGTCTACTTAACATTTCCAAGTAAGTTGGCTGTCTATCACCATACCTAAAGAAACCATTTACTTAAAGGACCTCCATGTAATGATGTTGTGGCGTAATAATGCATTAATTATTACGCAATTAAGTACGATTTGAAACGCTGCGATCACCGTATCAATTAAAGAGCAAACCCGGCGCGCTTCGTAAACCTTTTAATTTGGAAATGTTAATTTCGTGGCATATTAATTTGTATTCGTGGATACAGAGTTGCTTAATATTTTCATAAAACGACAAATTTAATAAAGTGGCCGTCAACGTTGAATAATTCAGGCGCGTCGCCGGGACGTTATACATTATTTATGATGATGAGATGTCGTAGGTAACATACGCCTATCTTTGGTCTGCGGTTTTGCATCTCTGGCACGTCGGCGGTGTATTGAAAGGTTCCTCTCAGCATCGGCCCCACTTCTCACGAGGGCCGTCCACCACGAAAACGCTTGCAACTATGCCGCCAGAAATGTTATTTGGACACTTTAAGGCGAGACCGGCTTGAAATAGGTGTAAAGTTTATCTAAGCCTTGTTATCAGGAGTGTTATACTGAAATAACTTGAAATCAGTAGTTTTTTACAGTGTGTTTACTAGTTTCACTTCATTTTTTATTTCAAAAAAAGTTTTTCCAAGCTTTGGAAGTAAATTTTGTCCCATTTTTGATGGTCAGCAACGTATAATATAAGTTTTTATGAACTTGCAATATTAGGTATTACAGTATCCAAAGTAAGCAAAAAAGGCAGACTCAAATCTCAAACAAATACAAACACAGTAAACGTTTAGAGAATCATAATAAGTCAGCCTTAATCGCTCTTGTAACGAAAATAAAGATAATACAGACGGTTTTTAGATACCTACACAATTTAAAAATAACTTTAATGGCAGAAAACACTTGGAGAATTTAAGACGTTAAAGATCTTTTCGAAAAATCGATTAGGTACGGGCATTATTCAAACAAAAACATCACGGGCATTTATAATTTTTTTTATGTTCTATCTATAGGAAGCTATTATTTCATTTTTCTGATAGCGAGCCACTGATCAACATTTGAAATTTGTCAGAGGTTTTGAAAAAATTAAGATACATTAGTATGTAGTAGATATTTATACTACGTGCCTTTCGAAAAGTAATTACTACAGTACTATAGTAGATTGACTGGATTATATTTGACATGATCGTGAAAATCTACATTCCTCAATGTTTTAAAATTAAAGCTATGTCAATGCCAAACCATTCGATGGGTTAATTCTTTAACAAGCGTTTAACATTGGCGAAGAATAAATACTAAAGCTTATTATCCAGTTAGTGACCTATTGTATACCAGTTGAGGCTGCACGTTTTGTTTGTTTATATGCGCACTGCACACAAACGTACAGCTGGTATAAAATATAAGGACATAAAGTAGACGACTCTGCTACTTGACAGAGCAACGATGAGCTGCGATATGATACCGAGCAGGGGACCTCCCTTGCGAAGCTAGCAGGGACTACCTCGAAGCGAAAGCTCGGTCAACACGCCTTATTAATCTCGTGTGTGACAATCGCTACGGTTTTATTTGCTGCCAGCTACCTGTCGGCAATATGCTCTGTGACATAGGAATCTGCTCGCTATAAGGCTATTAGATTTTATTACACCATGGTCAAATGACGAAAACGTGCCTATGAAGCAACACTACGTGGACAGTAAGCCGACCTTTAGTAAAAATCGAAGACAATAAAGTAAGGATCGGACATGTCGAGAAAGTCCGAATGAAGCACGAACAGGAAAACGATGCGACACTGTAAGAAGTTTTCCTAGAACACGAGTGTCTTGTTAGAGTCGAAAACTTGCACAAAGCGGATACGCAGTTAACGCTAAACGGCGGTTTAAGCGAATTAGTGAAAGCAAACGAGCTCTTTATGCACGCCATAAAAATGGGAAAATTATACCCCATTGTCTGTTAAGCATGGCGTTTTGACTTTTGACGGAAAAGTATTGTTGATAAAATCATGTTTCTACAACGAAACTACGTATTTCGAAACGATGTTAAGGAACCATATTTTACATAAAATAGGAAGAAGTGAAATGCTGTTGATCACTATGGTAATTTAGTATAAAACAAAACATTATTTTATTTTATCAATGTACATAGCCCATTATTTTAGATAAAACATGAATGTTACTGATATTTTTGCTTACCCTTATATTGGTGAGCAAAAACTATTTTTTTTAAAACGGGGGATGCTGTACGCAGAAATTAGAAACTTAGAAATTGATGCTTGGGTTTTCTCTTACACACATAAAAGTCCAAAGGGTATAAGCTGGAGAGGTTACCCAAAAACTCTGACTTTAAGAAAAGTCAAATTATTTGTAAGATGTTGCTGATAGAGAATCCAATTGGGCACACGGCTAGCAACTATGAATGTTCCCAGACTTGAACTCGAATTTCTAGGGATGAAGAAATTGCAGAAAATTCCCAAAAAGGTGGGAATATTAATAGATTCAAGCTTTATTTTACGGAGGTCCAAATCAACAAGCTGAAACAAATTGCTACTTCGCGAAATTAGTGTCGTGTACTCGTGTAAAACAGCTGCGTTTGTATGACAGATATTTTCATGCAACAACCTGCCCTCCTCCGCTTCCACATGAAATACCGTACGTCACACAGACTCGACTAGGTAGAATTTTTTTCCAAAAAAAACATGTCGCAATTTTAGGAAGTTTCCATCCGCATTTTAGTTACTATTTCTACAGAGATTTGTTTATTCTGATTCATAAAATATTAGTCGATACTTGTTTGAAGTGAGTATATTTATGTTTAATGACAATAATGACGCAAAGTTATTTTGTAAGACACAGTACACGGTAAATTAATTAATTTACTTTGATTTGAAAGTGCATTTATTCCGCACCTATTAGCGCTTTTGCTGAAAGGACAATAATTGTTTCCTTAAATCAAACATCAAAGCACGTCGTCCACCACGCGTTGTTTATTAACGGCTTATTACGTGCAAAATGATTTATTACATTATCTAAGAAACAAGTTTCCTGTGTAGGATATAAATTACCTTAATAAATGAGAGGAATTCGTTTATTGGATTTGTAATTTTGTAGAAAAAATTTCAAATTTCGACGCAGTGGGTGAATTTTTTTTTGTACGAGAATGTGTGGTAAATAAATGTACATCTACACTTGTCTACAGTAATATAATAAAGAGGTAAACTGTTTTTTGGTTTGTTTATCTGTATGTAGCAGGTAATCTCTAGTACTTGAACCGAAACCGAAAATTCTTTCACTATTAGAAAGCTACACTATCCCTCACGGACATATGCTACTAATTCCACACGAACGAAGTCGCAGGTGTTCGCTAGTTGGTAATAAAGCTATGACTCCCTAGATCGGTAATGTTATAAAAACTTGTGGCTATAATTATGGAGGTACGGCCTACTTTGCTTGCATGTTATGACACTGCTTAAGAGAAAATGTGAAGAAAACGTGGTGTTTGCGCCTCATTAAGAAATTGCGAAAGCATACACGATGCTCTTTATCAGGCTTGCGCAGTCCTTAACAGAGTGTACATAAACTGTTTCATATTTATCAATTATCGACAAACGTATCGTCAAATCAGAGCGCTCCATTGATGTAGATTACTGTTTAAATAGGTAGATCATTATCTTTATACGCTATGTGCGCAAGCGCTCGCATCTGTTAACAATCAGACGCACAGTACGTGTTGTGATTTCATGTTAGTGGTAATGCGAGTCAGTTGAGATGGCATTGTGAGCTGTGGCATGATTCCTTGCGTTAGCTAACTGTTGTGCATTTGGAGAAATACAAGTAAACTGCTTTAAACTGGTTTGATCAGGATTTATGAATAGGTTTTAACTAATGGTCGTGGCGTTTTCATGATACGCCGTAAAGTATATTTTACTTTAGTATAATGATAGTTAGGTACATAAGAGTTAGTACTTTAGTATAATGATAGTTAGGTACGTAGGAGTAAACAAACATCATCAATATTGTTGAAATAACAAAAAAAAGGTTTCATAGCATCTTCAAATAACTCTTTCTTATAAACTGATTATGGGTGAAGCAGAAATAAAGCAGTCAGTAATCAGCATGACATCAGGGGCATGTACCTCAACATTTACAAGTGCTACAATTTGACATATTTGTCACATTTTTGTATGAAAAACTCTACAATTATGTCAAATTGTAGTACTTGTAAAGTTTGTGGTACAGGGGACAGGTAGTAGGTAAGTCCATCAATTTTTACATATTTATAGCAGTAATAGCAATTCACTCATCTCTTGACTTTGGATTAAAAAAAGAATAAAAAACACGTTTATTTAAATTAATTCGAGAATATTATATTGATTTGTTTCAAAAAGCATTTTGCAAGTGGTATAAATACCCTTAAATTAAAACACAAACCTATCAATTATATAATGCGATATAATTTTCACGTTTAGCCTTATTTAAATTATTTTATATTTACGCATATAACTAATGGTTAAACATTTCAACCTATTATACAAACCTCTTTGTTGGTATAACAAAACGGTAGGAAAAATAGTATTTTATGCAACTGTTGCATAATGAGGAGTCTTAAAACACGAGTGTGGTTTTATGAAACGAGCGTCAGCGAGTTTCATAATAGGATCACACGAGTGTTTTAAGACCTAATTATGTGCAGTTGCATACATTACTTTATCTACACACATATCATAAGTACTCTATGATGGGTTCAGAAGCCATAGGGCAATGACCTGCATTGCTACTAGCTACTAGTGCTATTAAATATTATATATTATTAGGTACCTATTAAATATCTATAGACTACACATGAAAATAATGTAATAAAAAATTAATTTGAACAAATATAGAAACAAATTAGAAAAAATCTCATAATAATATTGGTTGTTATAATGCTGGTCATTGCCTACTGTTTCTAAACGCATTATAGAGCATTTATGATATATGTGTAGATAAATTAAATAAAGAGGTAACCGTGATATTGTGCCGAACGTGCAAACTCAGCAAAAATTAGTGGACCGTACTTAATATTCTTCATTAAAATTACTTCAAGCACCGCTTGTAATCTGACGCAAATCTCACCAGTTTTTTTATCTATTTAAAGATTGTGGATTTATATCATATCTATGCAGTAAAGGTCACCACCGACGACGCATCCATTCGAAAGTTATTATCAATATACTAAATAAAAAAAATCTTTTACTTTCATATTGGGTAAGCCAAATTCAATTAAAACGAATCCTGTCAACAGTGTAATAATACTATCAATTTAAAATTTTTGTAAGTAAAAAGACCTGTCACGTAATAATTTTTGTGACAAAGATTTTTATCTTTTGGTACGAAGGTCAAAAAAATATTTAGTTTTCCACATCATATCATATCTTTTATTGCAACGGGTCCAATAAGTCCTAGCAATAGATAAAACATTTTATGATCATGACCGTAGTCCACCACGTGCAATGTACGAGAAAAAGAACAATATTATCACTTTTTAACCCCAGAAATCACCACCGTCTGTTTTAAAAAAATTCCATGCTATTACGTCCGAATGGAGAAGCCTGATGGACTTACGTCCAAAGAAGGTCTCCAAAAATAGTGTACGCCATTTGGATTGTTGGACGTGGCGTCATTGGCGACTCTACGGTGTCGCACTGACGCAATTCAGCGACATTGCGTAAGAGCTAACGTTGCACAGTGTTTTTTTTTCCCTTAAATCGGACATGCCCTCTTTATGCGAGAATCAGATAAAACTTTTCATTTGGAATGCATGACTAAAACTCCCATGAATCTCACTTCAATAGTTTTAGAGAAAACCGTGGTCAAAGTTTTAGTTACGTTTACGGGAAGTTTTGAAAAAAAATATCTAGTGACCAAATCGTTGCCGCTTTTTTATTCTTTATATTGTGGTTTGAAAGACCCTACGTGGAGGCATGTTGTCAGTTTTTCCCGCTGAGCTGGTGCTTTTGGGTTGCGAGATAAACCCAGTTAAGTGTTTTTTTTGTTTAATTTTTTATGGCCATGTTTTACCATATTAGAGGCTGCAACTTGCCTTAAATTCAAGATCTAGGTAGACACTAACTCCATAAAAAAAATCAAGTTCTAATTCCGCAAAACTTCCGAGATAAAACAAAAATAAAAATTTGCGGGATAGTAAAATTTTACGGGATAAACTCGAAATTTTGAAGTGGTCATTCTTTTTGTGATGTTGGTTAAGTTTACATTACAAGCTCTTGGTTTAATTTCTCTGAAACAGGAGTCTCGACTGAAGAACAGGGAGCTAAATTGATGGATTCAGAGTTTCTTGATGCGAGTAAATCTTTAGGTAGATCACATGCAAATGGTTGGCATAACCACTATTTATGTTTTTTTTTTGAAATAGGTCATATTGGCTTTACATTCTTTGAATTTTTTCTCGGCATTGCAAATGAAAAGGCCAATAGCTGTCGTCAACATTTTGTCTTGAGATTCAGAAAGTGGAGACTGCAAAATATCCCCAATACCCAGTGTTGTTAAACAAACTCTTTCCGACTTACTGAGATCATGTGGCCTCCCAGAACGTCCATTTATTTTTTTACTTTCTTCAGTAAAAAACTCTAAGGCCCGTGATCTAGTAAATGGAGGTTTGGGGTCTAGTTGTACTCCTCGCGTATTTACGGTCTCTTCCGGAGCATGAGAAGGACCGGCTATGGCGTGATCCATAGCTTCACTTGCCACTCGCTGACCAACATGAGGTTTGGCGCCCTCATGTCCTCCTAATATTAAGTCATCCGATCGGAGCTCGGAGTGACGTCCCTCAGCTGGGTGGGTCAAGCCCCGCTGAGGACAAGTGGCACTATGAGTCTGGGACGGCTCCATAGCGCCTCACCCCCGTGTCCTCCTGGCCAATATGTATATGCGGGGTTTAAACAAATGTCTAACGAGGGTGGACTCCTTCCCGCACCATACTGCCTATCAACAGACAAAGCGTCTGGCTTTGAACATTTGATAGCTTGTCTATCGTTACTAAAAAATACCAGCTCATATTATATCCATAGGTCTTTCAAAATATTCAATATAAATATTCTTTCGAACATAATGCGCAGTTAGTACTTGTTTTTTTTTTAAGATAGCCTATATAATGTAAACTTAACCAACATCACAAAAAGAATGACCACTTCAAAATTTCGAGTTTATCCCGTAAAATTTTACTATCCCGCAAATTTTTATTTTTGTTTTATCTCGGAAGTTTTGCGGAATTAGAACTTGATTTTTTTTATGGAGTTAGTGTCTACCTAGATCTTGAATTTAAGGCAAGTAGCAGCCTCTAATATGGTAAAACATGGCCATAAAAAATTAAACAAAAAAACACTTAACTGGGTTTATCTCGCAACCCAAAAGCACCAGCTCAGCGGGAAAAACTGGCAACATGCCTCCACGTAGGGTCTTTCAAACCACAAAATAAAGAATAAAAAAGCGGCAACGATTTGGTCACTAGATATTTTTTTTCAAAACTTCCCGTAAACGTAACTAAAACTTTGACCACGGTTTTCTCTAAAACTATTGAAGTGAGATTCATGGGAGTTTTAGTCATGCATTCCAAATGAAAAGTTTTATCTGATTCTCGCATAAAGAGGGCATGTCCGATTTAAGGGAAAAAAAAACACTGTGCGTTGGGCGTTCAATGGAATAGCTTATCTTTACAAATAAACCCAGTGCTACTGACTCTAATAGAATAGAACTATTTATTTCAGGGTGCATAGGCCTATAGGAAAAATACGTCTACAAAATACTTCGGCGAATAAACCTAGACTTAGAATAATATGGTCAAGGAAAGCGTTGACAAGCGTAAAGGAGAGGAGCGTGTAACATGGAAGAATGCATGGAAAAAGACACAATAGCACTTGTAGTATTTGTTGTTGTACTTGTCAAATTTGTTGTCATTGTTCAGTTTAAGTACTGACACAATTTTCTTATCTGGTTAAATTAAAATATTTAAACTTTTCAAACGTATTTAAATTGTCCCAAAAAATCTTAAGCTAAAATCCTTAACGAAAATAATGAAATGAAATGAAAATGATTTAATCCCGAACAATTAGTTCCATATTCATGCTGTGAAAACATATTAATAAAATAAAATAAAATAATACAGAGGTGCTTAAATTTAACACGGAAAATGTCCCGTAAGTACATAAATAAACTTACGAAACAATCCTCGATAAGGTAAAAAAGTCCGAGCTTTCTGTTTCTTAATTGCCTTATCATTATTTTCATTATGCTGAATTTTGAACATGAAACTAACGCGAGAATTAGATATATTGAAATAAACGGATCTCTCAAGTATTTAAAGCTGACTTATCGCTTGACAAGTTTCGGACTAGTCCGAGGTCATTGCTCATCAGTACACAAGTAAGGATCTCAGACTGGTCCGAAACATGTCGAGAGAATAACTCTGCTTTAAATACGTGAGTGATTCGTTTATTTCAATGCATGCTGAATTAATTCAATTAAGAGTGTCGAAAATCTTGTTGTCTACCATTAAAGGTAAGTAATCATGTGAATCATAAAAGCTAGATTCTTAGTGCCACAGGTTAGGGAAAACAAAGCTTATTTGTATGTAAGATTTACCAGCTTGGGTAAATTAGATCACAAGGTGAATGTAACGCTGGGTACAGAGAAACACTTTCTGTTGCCGATTGAGTTGTCTCGCAATGATTAATGACGACCCGCTTTCATTTAAAAGTAAACGTTTTGATTTCTTAATTCTCAGCTGCCCGTGACGAATCCATTTAAACACTCGATAAATTGGAACTCACAGTCACTTTAAAGTAAGTAGGCATCGAAATTGAATCTGAGCAATAGCAATAATGAATGCCGAAAAACCTACTTTTGAAACTACGTTAAAAAGTTCCTTTATGTTATAAAGAAACAATTAAAATGAAATAATTCAAGTTGAGGCAAGTCTGAAACCCTAATAAATTACCTCGGGTTTTACAGCAAACTTTTACGTTTAGGTAATTTCCATGAACCGCAAACGAATCATCATCATATTGATGTCCTAAAATTAAAAGTTAAATAGCGGTTTGTGAATTGGTCACCAAGCGATGCGGTGAACGTTGAAACATTGCGTAATTAACAATAGAGCAATTAAGTTCGGTGGGCTACGCTATTCGGGCCAAAAACGAATGCTATTCGCGATGGACGCGGCTGCCCGCCCGCGCAGTGTTCCGCTCTGCCGATGGACAATGCATTTCGCTGATTTCGCTGACGCAGTTTTTGCTGATTCCTACCTTTACTGCACTGGTATTAAATAGTTTTGCCGAAGGATATGCACAGCTGGTCCACGAGCGGCTTGGAAACTTCGAGTGTCGTTCTCGCAATCGCGATCAATAAGAGGGTACCTACTCGTTTAGAAGTTGCTGTTCGACAATTATCAATTACGAAAAACTGGTATTAAAGTTGAGATAAATTAAAAAAATATCAACCTAGTGCGAGCCAGAGCTGCACTTCGAGGCTTCCGTAGCAGCACACAACAATACATATATGTGACGCATACTTGCTTAAAAACTTAAAATTTAGTCAAATATCTTTAGTCTATTTCGTTACAAAAATTTGTAATCTCTGTGAGCAATTTGCATTGATTCAGGCAAGATTGATATGCATCGATACTTAATATATCTGTGATTTTGTACTTACCACAAGCAACCCATGAGAAAAAAAAATTGTCTAAGTTGTTCAAAACTTATCTGTTCCGCGATAAATGTAATGTGCTGTAAGTAATCCTCTTCTTGATACTAACCACATAAACTTGAGCTTGAGCAGTAAACACAAGACAATTATCAGTAGACCATTTTATGACAATACCTACTCAGATAATTACTGAACTCATACTAGGAAATCCTAGTTTAAAGTAAATATAGAGCTAAAGTTCATTACAGTATAAGTGATAACTGGACTATAAAATGCAGTTCGTAATGTCAGTGCTGTAAAGTATATACTCGTAAAACAACGAGCCAAGTATAGATCCCTGCGGCATCCCACGATTTACTCCCAAACGGTCCGAAAGTATACGAGCCCCATCAATCTGATGAGTTTCCTCTTGCTGGGATCGACCCTGGAGATAACTTCAAAACCAAGCTACTGAGCCCTTTTGAGACCAAAGAAAGTTTTGACAGGAACAAATCAACATTTATACTGTCAAATGCACAAGCAGAATCCAAGTATGAGAAAAGAAAATAAGTATGGAACCTTTATTAACCCAAGTTTTCAGTGTGTTACTATTTATGAGATCAATGAGATGTCAACAATGTTATGCATTTACCTACGACCCAGACGAGCTGTATTTACTTAGTTCACCAAACATGCAACTCGGTTCTTACAAAGACGCTACCCTGTGGCAAAGACACCGTAATAAATGCAGTTATTTAACATCATAGTCTAGAAGGAAATTGCATTTACTTATCGCTTGCACCTTTTGACGTATTCTCACCTCTCGTGTTCCCTACTACTAATGACTCAATTATACACGGAGCTAAGCTACAAAACGACCTAAGCTTCAACAAGCTGAGGTGTAGTAAATTTCAGTCGTATCGTGAAATTTTAAGATCGAGAATTGAAAGTAACCGTTTCCTCGCCCGTAAAACACATTGCATGGGAATTTTATAATGTTAAATCAAGCTTTTTCCGACTTTAATTACATGGTGTAAGAGCGATATTAATTGTTGAATTTAATTAATGTTTGAAAAAAACGGTGCGAATGTAAATTTATTCCGAGTTTTTGTTGGGTACGATTTGTGCCGCTGTAAATCTATGTAGGGAACTGTTAATTTTGCACCCGTGTGAGTTGTTTCAGATAATTTATTTGTTTCCACGGAAATACATAAAACTAAATTTTAAGTGAAATGTAAATTTACGTAAATTGAACATCTACTAATTTATCACTAGACTAATTAAAATTGACATGAAAAATTTAGTTTTTTTTTTGTCAAAGCTCAATAAGCATTGCTGTTTTAGTCGTATTCATAATAGCGTTTGCGTTGATTATAATTATAACGCAAAAAAATGCCCTATCAATTCTGATGTTGTTATTAAAAGGAACAAGTCACGTTAATGAACGGGATTTTTTATGTAATTAAGTCCAGTTGTAAAAAAGAACACGAGCATTTTCCGACTATTTACTGCTCTATTGAAATGCTACTCACAATTACTTAGGCTCAAAGTCACTTATTACAATTAACACCTTGCTGACAAGAAATTTCTTTCAAACTTAATTTAAATTTATACATAACAGTCATAAAGCCCTTATAAAATGAACAAGTTGTATGCTAGCTAACACTTTAAGCTCCAAAAAAAACTCACTGGTTTTAAATCTCTGTTAAAGTGTAAGTAATTCAAAAGCTTTTTACTTTCGCAGTATCGGAAAATTCAATTTACGTTAACTGAAGCTTGGTTGGTACCAGCGTACGAGAAAGTTTCTGAAATTGATAGTAAGAAAGTAACGTAGATCGTAGGCGCCGGATGAGTGCACGAGTAGGTACATTTTGTTTTATATATGTATAGTTTTTGTGACATAGACAGATGTCAGATTTCTTTCGAAAAAAAAATGAAGTATTCAAATTAACCACGTGCGTAAAGACGATCACTTGATAAGTGTTCAGAGACACAATGAGAATAGTCGACAGGTGCGAGGACAGCTTAATGTATAGTCGACCAAAAATTGCTTAACCACTTTTACACCTTTTCCCTTTGTAATACGGTCGAAAAGTGGTCAAGCAATTTCTTAGACTCTATATTCGACTATACGATTCTCGCCGACCGGGCTAGGCCGGGTCGGCTGCCGCCGCATCGCAGCGGATGCTCAAGCACCCGGCGGTAGCCGATCGGGTCTGTCCGATTGCTAGAATCTACTAAAGTCCGGTTGCCTGCGACAAAAGCGACGCACATTTTGACTGAATCAATCGGCGATGACATGGCGTATAGTACGAGTAGGTGTAGCCGAATTACGATGGGTACGAGTATGACCCTACGCAGTAGTGGCCCAACGAAGCCGGTCAGATGCGTCGACAGCCAAGCGCAGCCGTTCGCATACGCGAGGAGCTGACCATCCATTCAAATACGAATTGTCATTACTGAGCAGACGCTCTAAATGCCCTTGGCATGTAGTAGAATGTTCTAAGCCGCGCTCCGGTCGATAAGAATCGTAGGTTTCCGGTAAAAAAATACACCTATGCTTTTCAATGTGAAATTCGAAGACAAGGAGTTAGACAATGACCGACGTGTTCATTCCTTAAATCTAAGTTTCTTTCTAATATATAGAAAAATATATCAATAACAAGAAAAAATCGATTCAGGTCATAATAACAGTACTGCACCCGCACTACAGTACAGTGAAACGAAATTGGAAAGCAAATAGAAAAGGCTTACAGAAAAAAGTCACTAACTTTTTCAATTACAAACTTGCATAACCGAAGATGTTATAAGTATGGAGCCATCGAAGCTATAAAATGCCGCATTCGACATCGCGCGGTGAATGGAAACTGCCTTTATTAAATTTTTTTTTAATATTTTTAGGCCTGGCATATTTTGAAAGGTATGGGTGTGTACGTTGTTACTTGGCTATATGAATGCATATAGTTCTTCATCTGAGTAATAAATACAGCTATTACAACACCCTTGACACAGAATGGACTTCATCGAATATCGATGCAAGAAGGCACCTTAAGAAAGGCTAACCTTTTTTGTTGACATACAAAACCACAATTGCATATACGCAAGCGGAGCCGCGGGCTCACCATAGTAGAAACAAAACATAAAAGGCGGAAATTCTAAAAATTAAGACTTTTCTATCGCAGTTTAATGTCATAATGTTTTATTTATCGTAACAGTAAGTAACAAAGTCAAATTGTTAGTAAGATCAAGCCTTTCAGCGTAAGTTATCTCGGCTATTGTTTAAGGCGAGGGTGATGGGATAACGGCTCCCCGGCGCTAGTTCCCTTATCGGCGCCAGTTAGGGCACTTGCGAAAATTAAATCTCTATTAAAATTTCAGAAAAGGGTCTCAACTTTTATCAGTTATGAACTTTCATGACATTTCCCGAAGAATTATTATAGCCTTATCTACCGCCCAGTTTTCCTAGAAGCGTATTCAACTTTGCTGTGATTCCATTCATCCAAGTTGCATTTTCAATTAGACATACAAACTTTGTGCAGATTCATTAGTAAAGTGAAAATATTTCCATGATAAGCAAACTACTTTTTCGTGGAGCGCGAAAACAAATTATTTCGAACTACGGAAATACAAGTAACATGTTTAATAGAAATGAAAAATAAAAGCACAGCTGGAACTGTATGTAAATTAGTCATCATTGTGTTGCTCACCCACCGCCTGCCGCTCCACAAACGTTACAGTTAAAGTTAATTAAATAAAAATGCCAACCGAATTGGGCCCCGCCCGCGCCCGCGCCGCTGAGGTGTCAAACAGCAATCAGCAAATAAAGAGGCGATAAGTTAGCGAGGCCATTCACAAAATCGAAAAGGTCCTGATTCAGTGTCACGCCTCGTTTTGATTGGACGTGCTTTGATACCGATAGCCGGGATTGCGATCGTTTGGAAAATTTTAATATATTTTTTTCTTTTCTCGCATCGATTGCTGTTGCGGTTTGAAAACGTTTGCGACAAAAGCGGGCTGGTAAAGCTGCTTTTCTAGTCTTTTCTCTTAAACAGTGTTTTCAGCTTGCAAAATAGCACTGACTTCGCAAATCTGTCAGTTTTAAAACAATCAATAAATTTAACAATGTTTGCTGGATCAGCAATGAAATTACATTTAAAAACATTCAATTTAAAAAACATTCAAACAATTCAGTTTAAAAAACATTACGTTTATTATGTGTAGTGTCAATTGGCATTGCCATCATACTGATGTCTAAAGAAACGTCATCATTCTCCTAAGCGCCGTTTTCGTATTTCTTCATTCTGGTTACGCTTTGACCATAATTCCAGATTTGGTAGGCCAGGTTTAAGGAATGCAAACCCGGTTATTTTCTCTAAGGAATAACCAGTTAAAACCGGTTTTTTCTTAGACAAAATAACCGAGTTTGCATTCCCTAGTCAGGTTGACAGATTGAACTGACCTACCGCAATTCGTAACGCCTGTGGCAGAAAAATAAACCGATAAGGACATGGTTAATGTACATCCATTGGTTTGAATGATCAAGTTTCCCAATGTGGTTTTCCAAGACTTAGGTAATGTACATAGGCTAGAAAAACTCATTGGTACCGGGATCGTTAGGTCTAAACGATCGCGAGTCGAAGAAACGAGAGCCGAAGAAAGGTTTAACCTGAATGATTGTTTCCAGAAAGGTTAGCATGTTATTTTTCCGTGGAAACCATAAAAGTAAGTAAAGTGGCGTGAGCAAGTCGAGAGCAAGGTGCGACCAGCCATGAGGTCATGCGGCATTCTGCAGCCTGTGACGGCACCGTGACGCTCCATTCATTATGCGATGCTGAATGCGATCTGCTTGGATAAAGCGCCTCTAATTATTTCCGTACTCTTTCGTCATCGTATTAATGTGCCGAGGCGGTCTGATTTTAAACTACGAGAGGCATAAATAAATTTATTTTAATCGCGCACCTGGCTCAAACGTCATTTTCATTGGGACGTCATTTTTATTTGTGGGTACATTTGTGTTTTATATATGGAATAGTTAGAAGAAGTGATTACGTTTCTTTTAACAACTAATGTTTATCCAAAGTACTCACTTGGAACCTTCAACGAGAGTTGACAACATGACTGCAAACAAAAAGTTTCTAACCCATTTTTAGAAAAAACAAAATTGATATTCGTTCAGTTACAAAGATATTTTACAAAGCTTATTAAAGATTAAAAAATAACTGAAATTGGGTCTTTACATGGATTAAATATAAGCATCATTTAACTATTACATAAATTGTTCCATTGTACTAGAAAGGGTCAAGTCTTATATATTAGTAAATAATTGGAAAGGCGGGAATAAATTTCGTTTGGAGCAAATAAATAAAAACACTTTTGTACACGGTTTCAAACCATTTTAATAAAAATATACAATTTCAACAGGGACTACTATTTCTTTGTGTAATATCAGTAATGTATTTAATACTTCCTTGCTGCATATTGAAGAGAAATAACGACAAGGAAGTCATTCAATTCTGAAACTGTAATTTTATTTGCGGATCATACTCTGGGATATAAATAAGACTCCAACAGGTGCTGTTCTGAAAGCATGCACTACAATGATAGCCATCTCTCGACACGAAAGACGTAAGCGACAGAATTTCAGCTTATTTTAGAACGTCGTGCACGATAAAATCTCTAGAGTAAAAAATTTACGACTTGTGAAATCAAGAGTTCAGGGAGATAGCGAAATAATTTTACACCTGAGGCTGTATGTTCTGACGGTAACTTTTTCGTCGTAAAACACGGCAAAAGGTGGGACGATACGTTATATCGTCATATATTTTCCGACGAGTCCATTACTTAATGTGCTGTCGATGTTTGAGATAAGCGCATTTGCTATTTGACTAAGGAAATAACTTAAAAATTCAATTAGGAATTACTGTGGTCCATTGTTCTGTATACTAATGAAATTCATCTCAATTACACCGTGAGTACTCGTAAACCAAAATTCGTACCTATCGGAGGTGCAATCAAAGTTTCAGTAACATTCAAATCATTCATTGTGTAGCTAACACTTGCAGCTAAATCGGAATTCCAAAGAGCAACTGCTTTTAGAAATCGCTCTAAATATGTTCAGGTCAAAGTTCACCCCGCCTAGCATTCAAAGCATTTATTGCTTGCTATTGGCAAGAGAGTCGCGTACGAAAATTTATCGCCTACATGCAATGCACAAAATTTGGTGAATTGGCTAGCAGCAACGCCGGAGTCTGTATTTGTCAAGTGTATATAATGTCGCTTCAACGAGTTCTCGCTTGTAGCTTGTAGCGAGCTGGTTTAGAAGGAGCGCAATAAGCGCATCGCCTGTTGGTGACTTGATATCGCTGTAGATGGCGTTGACTCGCCGTGGATAAAGGGAACTATTATTGGAAGTATGATCACTTCACATAGAGAACTATTGAAAGAGAATAACCCTGATAAGCACCAAGTAAGGATAAGGTTGTGAGAAATGCTCGCGAAGTATGTAAGTAGAGTATAAAATTTGAATAGCATATTTCGTTAAACAAGTAATAAATCATTGAATGCTTGCCCGACTTTCTAGATCTGACACTAATCCTGAACACAAGCGGGATATTCTAAAATATTTCCAACTCCATTATTTATCAACGTCTCACTATTTGAGGCAGAACAATCTCGTGCGTGCGTAAGGTCCACTGCCGACGTCCTATTACATGTGACTGATTTTAATGTGACATGCCCTACTGACTTGACAACTAGTATGCACGTCACTAGCGAGTCATAATTTAGACGCATAGTCAAATTGTTACGCTTTGCTTGCATCACAAATGAGAATATGTTTGTAATAGTTAGTATTGCTATGTAAAAATTAAGGAAAATCTCCAAATTGGAGTATACTCCCGCATGCTCGTTCGTTTTTCTATTCCATAAAAAAATTTGTTTAACTATACACTAATGTGTATAAGTAGGTATCTATCGTTGAATTTACGATTCATATTTAGTATTTTGACTGATTAGGCTATTATTGAAACTAGTAACGGGAGTACAGTTTTTGGCATTAAAATACAGTAAAATAAATCGTGATTTAAACTTGAGAAAAACAGCCACTTAAAGAACTTAGGTATTTAAATAGTAACAAACGACTACAAAAATGTAAAACAACTATTTTCACCTGAGAGAAGTCAGAGGTAGAGTCAGAATTAGATCTGATCATGTCTGAATGAACCGGATGCTCTAAATATATTTATTGTTATACAATAAGTGTTTACAAAGTTTTAACAATATACCGACTCGAAATTTCACCATATTTTTTCTAGCATTATACTAATACAGGTATGTCACCCGTGCTCATTTAACATTAAACGAATATTAAAATAACTGAGGAACATTATAGTAAATAAAACAAATAAATGTCTTGGGAAAATTTAAATCAAATGACCTAATTAGGAAACTACTAGTTGTCATGCACTTCAAGCCTTTTATGTTATGTATATTTATACATATTTCATATAGATAAATACACATCGCTAACAGCTATGACTCAAGTACAATCATGCATGATCATCATCAAAATGTTTGTCCCTATCGGGATTAAAACCCAAAATCTTTACCATCAAAGCCAGGGTCACTAAATAGAACCACTAGGCTATCCGGGCATCAAGTACTAGACAGACAGTAACAAACGCTGCTTATAATTATGAAGATTAATTTTACAACTGGTAGGTAAGTATCCGGGATTTAGTGGCGTCATTTGAAGCCTATTTAATTTTCACTTAACATCGTGCTCCTGCGTTAAATTAACTGAAAGGTTGTTTGTTCACTGAAATGCTAAAGCGAATGCTCCGAAGTAGCGAGACTTGCAGAAACCCATACAAACAATATTGGAGTAAGTACTTGTATCGTAAAACCCCTACTAGGTAGTTGACGCAACCTGAATTGGTGCGAGATCGTGCTTTCATTTTATGCTTTTAATGAAAACAAGGGTGTAATCGCATTTGAAGTAAACAAATAAAATTTGCCTCGAATTCTCTTTAAATAATTATCGCGGATGATAGGCTCAGAAGTCAACAACCTGTACAATATGCGAGACATTTTGAAGCCTATAAATAGCTCGTCCTGTAGGATCGGCATTACGCGAGGATCAGTACTTCTTGTGCTATAAGCGTCTATAGGCTGCAGTAATTGCTTACCATCAAGCAAGTCCAAGCTTGTTTGCCATCTTTATTTATCATGAAAACAGTAAATGTTGTAATTGAGTTCCTTTAAATTGGCATGATAGCTACAACGTTTTGATTCACAAAATTTAAAGCAGATACTCGTCAAAAGAAGAAAAACTATATTTTTAGTTTTTGTTTACCATCACTTTTGGTTGAAATATCGCGAATGGAAAACAATGTAACGCAAACCCCGCAAAAACGCTCTAAACAAAACGTCAACAAAGGTATGATGTCACACCTATGTAATTTGGCCTAATTGTCATACCTCTTGGATCGCTTTTTGTTGTACGTGAGCAGGCAAAGTGGCTGCACACTTGAAGAAGCCAAAAATATATACAGAACTTCTTAGTCTCTAGATAAAGGTGCGTGTAAACCTCTTTGACCTTTTGTCCTTGTAGACTGACAGTTTGACTTTAGTTCCTAATCCTACGCCATCTAACGCCTTGTGGTCTTCAGCAACGAAATAAAAGTATCTTTTACATTTTAATTTTCTCCTAAATATTTTAGTTGAAGCGAAACGATAAAAAGCTTAATAAAAATACTAATGAAGAACTAGTGGTAGTGGCTGCATCAGAGTGAGCTGTTTCAGTTTTTAAAGATCCACGGTTGCCTGAGAGTGCAGCGCTGTGATTGGGGCGGCGAGAAGAAAGCAGTCTACGTTGTCTACGAGGCTTTTTACAGTAAGAAGAGTGTCAAAACTTTACATAGACGTGTTGTAAAACTTGCTAATGTTTCTGCTTTGGGAATTACTTATGTGTACTTAAGTATTTGTTTTCTGATTGCATCAGATTAAAATATGGCTGATTTATCATTTGACATAAAATTATATTTTATAATGTACTACAATATATGTCAGCTAATTACAAGAATTTACATTGAGTACTATCTATATATATAAAATTCAAAGTCCTGACTGACTGACTGACTGACTGACTGACTGATATATCAGCGCACAGCCCAAACCGCTGGACCTAGAGACTTGAAATTTTGCACATAGATACCTTATATAGTGTAGGCATCCACTAAGAAAGGATTTTTGGAAATTCCACCCCTAAGGGGGTAAATTAGGGGATGAAAGTTTGTATGAAAGTCCGTCAGTTTTGAAGTTAGGATCTTGAAATTTTGTTGTTAGGCTTACGTAAAAAAATTAATTTATACGGGTCTCAGTGTTTTTGATAATTCCAACCCTGAAGGGGTGAAAGGGGGGGATAAAGTTGTGTACGGAAAGGCCTACATTTTCACAGCAAAACTCACTACATTTTATTATTTAGGCTTATAACGCAACGAGTATATCGGGTGTTATTGGAATTACAACCCTTAAGGGGGAAAAGAGGGATGAAATTTTGTATTTGAGTTGATCATTCACAATTTTTTTGTATTGAAGTAAAAATAACGTACGTGGTAACGTGTTATTACTAAGCCTCTATTGCCACCCGTCTATCCGTCTGTCTGTCTGTCTACCACGCACAAACATGTCCTGACTGATTTGCGATCATCGTCCAACCGAAACTATTGAATCAAGAAAGCTGAAATTTGGAAAATAGGTTTATTTTATAACGTAGGCATCCGCTAAGAAACCATTTTTGGTATTTTTTACCTTTAGGGGGAAAACGGGGGGTGGGGGTTGAACTTTGTATGAAAGTCTTTGTTGATTGAAGTTATAAACATGAAAATTTGAATTAGAACGTAGATCATAAATAGCTTATAAGTATTATAACGTATTTCAGGATTTTTGCGTTTTTACATTTAAAGGGGGAGAAGCGGGGGTGAAAGTTTGTAAGGCCGTATTGTTTTTTTTTAATAAGAGCTTGTAATTTTGAAATACAGCTACTTATCATAAATAAATAATGACGCATCACAGGGTTTTTGGATTTTTAAATTTGTAGGGGGAAACGGGGAGTAAAAGTTTGTATGGATGGAGGTATCGGGTTTTTAATAGGAACTTGAAATTTTGAATTTTAGATACTTATCATAAATAAATAATTATGTGTTTCAGGGTTTTATGACTATCGAATTTTAGAGGTGGGAAACGGGGGTGAAACTTTGTATGGAGGGGAGGTATTGGTTTATTCAAAAATAAGAACTTCAAAATGATTGTTTGTTTTAGGGTATTTGGATTTTTACATTGGAAGGGGGCAAAACGGGCGGTGAAAATATGAGAGGGAGTGAGAGCACTTATAAGTTTTATGATTCTAAAAAAAAGACATTTGTTTTCTGTAGGCCACGCGGGCGAAGCCGCGGGCAGGAGATAGTTTTAAATAAATAATGAGATATTTCAGAGATTTTAGATTTTTAATTTGAAGGGGTAACACGGGGAGGGGGGGAGTTTGTATGGAGGTATTGGCGTATTTTAAAGGTAGAAACTTGAAAATTAGAACTATTGAGCATAAATGAATACCGCCGTGTTTAAGGGTATTTGGATTTTCACAATTAAAACGAGAGAAACGGGGTTAAAACTTTGTATGGGGGTATGGAGGCTTTTTTGAAGATATAAACTTGGAAGACTTTAAGGGATGACAGTTAATGTTACAAAATGAAAGTAATGGTGTAAGAGAAGAATGAAGAGGTTTCTGAATGTGTAATAAAGATTGGTAATGAAAGAGTTGAACAAGTGAAAGAATTTGTGTACTAGGTAGTATGTTTACTAGGGATGGAAAGCAAGCATTGAAAGGAGAGTGAAAGCGGGAAATTGGGAGCTCTGCGTGCTTTTGTGATCAGCCAGAATGTCGCATCCAGCAACGTGAACAGCCCAACGTGCCTTTTACGACGTTCGGCTGTTCACGATGCTGTGCAAGTTTCCACGTTGATGTATGGAAATGAAAGCTGGATTTGCGAGAAGAAGCGTAGGAGTAGAATAAATGCCGTAGAGATGCGTTCTCTGCGTAGTATGAGTGGGATCAAGCTGACTGAGAGAATGAGAAATGGTGTTATAAGAGAGAGGTGAGGTCTGAAAGAAAATGTAGTGACTAGAATAGAGAAAGGAATGTAACGTTGGTTTGGGCATGTTGAACGAATGGATGAAAGGCAATTATGTTAGTAAATTTATGAAGGTGATGTGACTGGGCGAGTTGGTCGAGGGCGGCCTCGACGTACTTTTGTCAACCAAATTTGTGATGTCCTGAAGACAGGTCAAACCAGAAGAACACGGAACCGCCGAGCATGCATGGAGAGAGGAATGTGCGTGGAGGGAGCGAGGGAATATGCCAAGACCAGGGCAAATGAAGTTTTGTGGTCTCTACCTACCCCAAAGGGAAACAGGCGTGAGCTTATAATAATAATAATAAAAATAAACTTGAAAATTAGAATTGCAGCTGCTCATCATAAATAAATAATGATGTTTCGGGGTTTTCGGATTTAGATGTAATTTGTTTTCTGTAGGCCACGCGGGCGAAGCCGCGGGCAGAAGCTAGTACATTATAAGTACTAATAATAAATGATAAATAATTGATAAAAGAAATGAAAATCAGGTTTAAATTTAAAATTCAGGCAATGTTAAATAATAAGATAAGAGAAAAAAGGTGAAGTCAAAGTTGAAATAAATCGAAGCGATAAAGAAATTGTCAAGTTTTACATGGAAAAACATGAATAGTAAAAATATATGTTACAAATCTAAAACAAAACTACTTTAAGTTGTTTAAAAATAAGTAAAGAAATGTTTTGTTGAGGTATCAATAAAAATAAATCTGAAAAGAAAAGTTAACACACGTATCGATAATACTTGTCATCATTTATAGAATTTAGAGACCGTTTCCAAATTACTGTTTGTATTTTCTAGCCTGAAACACATTAAGGATTGATAATTGTAGTACTTACTCGACTAACCGCTTGGTATAATAACCTCTTTATCATAATAAAATGTTATAGCAAAGTTTTTTCGAGCAGCCACATACGCCAAGCAATTGATCGTACCATTTATTGCGTCTGAGAATTGCACAAGTTTTGCAGTGCCGCTCTAAAGAGGCCGGTTCTTTGAGACAGTTTCTTTTCCAAGTTTTAGAATGTCTTGCAAACTGTGCTCCCCTTGTAAATAGTGCCACTAAAAACTGAAAAGTTTAATGCAGGTACCTATATTGTCATTTGAATTGAATGGAATTCGGAATTGAGACTGCGGTGGTATGAGAATTTAAGGATGGTAGTTATATACCGTACTCAAGTTCCAGTTTGGTATTAATCCAGTTTCAAACTGGAACTTAAGTTCGACAAATAACCCTTAGTCAATGATTTAATTCTAGTAGGTAGCTACCGTAGCTTAAGTGCCTCTTTGATAAGAGAAAAAAAACTAAATCGAAAAGAAATATCGGTCACAAATATTTGTTAACACTTTTTAGTCCAGGAAGTTGTAATGGTAATCTTTTAGTAAATTAGTGGATTTTCTGGGCTTTTGAGGAAGTTGTTACAGATTCTTTATAAATTAAGATATTACAAATTCTGCGACTGCGATTTTGAAGACTGCGATTTCATTTAAACCAACAAGCTGTCGAGAAAAACTGTTGGTAGAGGCCGCCTGACACGTACAAAATTTCTTTTTCTATGTAAAGGGAAAGCTTTTAGGTAGTAAATTTGAATTTGAATTAGACCCTCGCAGAAAACCTATAAATGGGATTTATTGTGCGCTGCATGAGGCAGTAGTCAGCGTTCAGGAATGCCACTGCCTCTGATTGGAGACGTCTATTGTACAGAATTCAATATGTCTTTCAGGTCTACCTTTTACTGTAGATATTCATAAGCTTATAAAATTTAAATATAGGTACCTACCTGTTCATCATTATAAATATCAAAATCACCTAGGAGAAAGAATAATATCAAAAGTTGCAGCTCGCCAGATGGCAAACCACTTTTTTAGAACAAACGAAATAAACTCTACCTGCATACTTCATGAAAAGTTAACCATTTAAACCGTTATCTCGACGGCAAAAGAAAACAGAACAAAAGTTCAACATAATTGGACGCCACTTAGTTTCACATTAAGCGTGAAGTCTTACAGTCTCAGCTTACAATGAACACGTCTATTCTAAATTCAGTCGTCGGAAACAAAATCAAACAATGGAAGACAAACGGACTGTAATCGCTTTTAAAATAGATCAATAACGATTTCTCGGCAGAGAATGGTCTGCGACCGTGAAAGAACAAAGTGGCTACTGATTTGTGGTCCTGGTCGCGGGCGCGTATTCAGACTCTCATTCCTAGAGAGAATGCGCGATACATAGACTGTCGCAAGAGCAGCATACGTCTCGCGTGGCGAGCAAAAAGAGTAATCTGGCGTGTGCCCAACCGACGGTAGTTGTGGCTGGCTCCTACGTCACATCAAATAGAATCTTAGAGTGAAAAGCGCTCTAAGATATTTACGATGCATCTCCTACTCTAAACATAGTCAAAACCGTGATGTATTTTAAAGGCAACAGGTGTTGTTGACACTGTATAATGACGATTTGTATTGAACTAACCGAGTTAAGAAAGGGTTCGACAATCCATTGGAAATGGTCGTTGTTGTTTATTTTTGTACGTAATAATACAGTTTTATAAATAAATAAATTTGCAAAACTTGCAAATCTTAAAATCGTAAGTACCTGCATAGTGACATGAGTTTTTATTATAATTCCCTTCCACTCTATTTAATAACACTGTTTCTGTCTGTTGCAACAATAATCGTGAAATGTTTCTCTATATTGCAAGAATAAAATTGCTCTTACAGCTGCGGTTAGACTGCTTTATGACAATAAAGTTTCTGCGACATACAGATAACTTGTTTTCAAATACTAAAGGCAATTGTCGAATAGCTTGAAAGCGGAGACCGCCCGTTGCGACCACATGTCAGCAGTCATCACATGCGCTTTAAATGTCTGGACCTGATGATTTACACACTTCAAGCAGATAAGGTGTCAGTGTTCCGTATACATTAAACTGGTAAGAGTTGTTTATGGACGTTAGATTTGATGTTAGTTAATTTTTATGAAGTTTGAATATAAAGAAATAGACATTCAAAAAAAACAATATTTATACATATTTTTTAATCGTTATTTATTTAGGGTCTTAAATCAAAGCTTATAACAATAATTACAACGATCATAATTATCTGTGCTATAAGTTTAACATCCTTTTACAAAATGCATTGATCAGTATTTAATGTTAGCTATGTACAATTGAATGTACCATAAAATCTTGTAGTAAAGGGAAACTACTGCGTTTTTACTCGACTGCCGCCAGAAGGGAGGGTAACAATTTTGATGCGTATTTTTTCTGGTTCGTTGTTGATTAGATAAATCATAAAAACACCTCATAAAAAGAGTTTTTCAAACAAAACTTCAAACTAAGTGTGTAGTTAGTACTAATCATTTTAACAAGGATTGGATAAGCAAAAAAACAAATAATAGGTCGGGTGGTCGACAAAGTTAAACATAGGAAAAATACAAATTTTTATCGTAATTAAACTCGATATTGAGAAAAACATCCAAATTGCAGTACTTTCTCTAAGTTATAAGATAAAACCCACACATACATATCACCTCTCCTGTACTATAGGTACATAAAAATTTACAAGCCTGACGGGTGGTCAATTTACGATTTTAGATGGTCAATTCATTGACGGTCTATGTTTACCCTAATTGAATTCATTGGTTATTTACGAACCAAGATTTTTTTGTACTAAGTATGAATGAACGTAAAATTAAGATTATGAAAACAAAACCCAAAGCTCAACAGGCGTTAAATCAACGCTCGCGGGGTTCCCGATCACCAAGACCGGAACACGTGTCTCGATAATGTCTAATGCGAAATGCAATATACTCGGTTCCACTCTACCATAACGAGTAACGCGTCATATTACGGAAAATGCGCGGCTGTTCGGTCCGACGATAATTCGAAGATTTTGCTCTCTGGCGTAAGTATTTTGACATTTTGTGACGGCAACACCGGCGATAAGGTTGGGATGCAGCCTGGAATGTGAAAACGGTATGGTTTTCAAAGAAACATACACAAAAAACGTATATTTCCCAACGAGGTCAGGTAAGATTAGAAAGTAAAATTAGACTGTGGTTGTTATTGCAAATATTTAAAGAAAGTTAAAGTGCGAGTCGAAGTCACGCGCTGAGGGTTCCCACACAATATAATTGCATTATTTTTTTGCCCAAAAAAGAGTTAGTACTTACTCACATATCCTTAAAGCAAGATTTCTTGACCGCAAAAACAAACTTAATTAAATTAACTTAATAGCTGAAGAGGTCATTTTTGATAGTCTGTAAAAAAAACAAATAATTCGCAATATTGGTACAACGTATTTATGATCGTGCGTGATTTATGTTGTCGTCATAATAAACACGAAGTTTGTTATTTATTGTTATTATGACTACGATTATTATCAAATTCCGAAATAATAAAATTCATATAGTAAACGGTAGTAACACTGTCAAATTGATTAATTTCAACTACTCCAATGGTGCTGAAGGTGTTTATGGCTGGCGATGATCAATGCCAGTTTGTCTGCTTAAAAGTTACATAATCACATGGTTTAACAAATAAAATGGTTTACCTTTGAAATACCGACCAATGATTCATCGAATGATCAACTCACAGAATTTTCATTTTACCGACAGCCATCTCCTGCTGGAACCGTTACCTCCTACTTTTAACATGGCCATAAATCTAACTCAAACTAACCTGTAATCGATGTTTAAGTCATTTTAAATAAGTAATTTACGATGAAACATGGCTTTCGATGAAATGAAAATCGGTGAAAACAAACAATCTGTGAAACTAATTTTGTAGCTCATGTCGGTGTTTAAACAGATATGCACTGAAATAAAATACAGTGACCAAAATAAATTTGTCTTTTCTTCTCTCCCTTTACAGCTGTTTCATTTCTTCAATATAAAATAGAAATTTAGTACGACTAGCAGAGAACGCCTTAAGGTATTAAGTCTGTCTCTTGTACACATTGTTTTTTGTGCAATAAAATTTAAATAAACAAAAAAAATCTTACTTCGCTATAGCTTGTGTCTTGGACCTCGTAGTTAAGCCAGTGGCACAGTGGTAGCGATTTACATGCCGGGTCAGGGCGGTCGCCTCACTATCTACTGATTTACAGCCATATTCAATTGTTAGCAAATCTTGTATCAACTGCAACTGCTCCTGACACCAGTAAATGGATGTACAGCAATGCATCGCTCCCTGTATGCTACGGTCATTCTTTATGTAGAAGCGACTTCTATGCAGTGTTTTTGAGAGTACAGTCAGATATTACTGTTATAAGTTATGAAGTTCGCTTATTTCGACGATTTATATCAATTTGACTGTAATACATTTTTTCTGCCAATACTAGTAATTCTCTACGTTTACTGATACATTTATGTTAATAGTAAAGTGGGTGAAAGGTAATAAATGATAATAATAGTATTTTATGCAACTGTTGCATAATGAGGGGTCTTAAAACACGAGTGTGGTTTTATGAAACGAGCGTCAGCGAGTTTCATAATAGGATCACACGAGTGTTTTAAGACCAAATTATGTACAGTTGCATACATTACTTTATCTACACACATATCATAAGGCCTCTATGATGGGTTCAGAAGCCATAGGGCAATGACCTGCATTGCTACTAGCTACTAGTGCTAGGTACCTTTTAAATTTCTAAAGACTGTACACATTAAAATAATGTAATAAAAAATGAATTTGAACAAATATGGAAACAAATTAGAAAAATTCTCATAATAATATTGGTTGATATAATGTTGGTCATTGCCTACGGTTTCTGAACGCATTATAGAGCATTTATGATATATGTGTAGATAATAGTATTTTATGCAACTGTCGCATAATGAATATGCAAATTTATGATATATGTGTAGATAAATAAATGTGTAAAGCTGTCGTAACTATACTTCGCATTAACCATATAAATAGGAGCCACTATGGCCAACATCTAGGTTTTAATCTCCTATCGCTAGATGTACACGTACTCCCTAATGTAATACATTTATAAATCCGATCGCTACCACCATCTTGCTCGCTAATCCTGCCGCTAAGCAGCAGTGCTTACACTGTTGTGTTCCGGCGTGGAGAGCAAGACAGCCGGTGTAATTACTGGCACAAGAGATATTCCATCTTAGCCCTCTGGGTTGGCAACGCATCTGCACTCTCTTCGTTGTTGCAGGTGTCTATAGGCGGTGGTGATCACTTACCATCAGGTGACCCACTTGCTTGTTTGCCTTCCTATGTTGTATAAAAAAAAATGTATTGGCGTGTGTTTGGCTGTCGCAAAACCCTATTCCACTTTTAGTCTAGTCTGCAAAAAGTAAATAACGATAGTCCAACAAACAGGAAAAAGGCTAGAATCTAAACGATAACACTTACGCCGATATATAAAATACGTTTGAAGCTCACTAAACAATGAATATTTTATTAACGGCGCGGTAAACGTGTAAGGTTTCTTTCAGAGCGCCGCGCAAAATAGGCTGCGTTTTTTCTTAAGGGATGTAGGAGTGAGCAAACAGGGCGGTCCGATTTATGCGAGGGTTTGAGCCGCATTCGTTCTTTGTTTCAGGTAATGACCTCGCTTTCATCGCGCTCTCAATGAGCTGCAAAGGCTGCGGCAGATACCAGCGAGTCTTGAGTCGACTTACGGTGCACTTTACCACCGCCGTTATAGGCGAAGTATATGGAGTGTGGGGTGTGAAGGAATAAAATGTGTTGAAGAATTTTGCAAAAAATAGAAAAGTACTGGGCGAGTCGGTCGAGGGCGGCCGTTTTGAATATTTATCGATCGAATATTGTGATGTGCTGAAGACAGGCCACATTTGGAGTAGGTATCTGAAACCATTGAGTATGTATGAAGGGAGGAACTTCCGTGGAAGAGGCGAGAAAAGTATACTAAGACCAAGGCAAAAGGAGTTCTTTGGTTTTTGCCTAAGGGAAAAAGTACAAATTGTAGTTTTTAGTATTCTCTTACATATTTTTGGAAAATTAAACTGTAGCTTATTTATTTCGGCACAAATATCATCAAAAAATATCTGATACTATAGTTCGGAGGTTGTTTTGCCTTCAAGTCCTTTTTAGCCACAAAACAAATTAAATATACTTAACAATCAATAGTGGACAAGTATTTGAAAAATCAGACAAATGTGAGTCGGATCCCAGTGATAAGAGTTCTGTGCGTTGTTGGGTAATTTACTAGATTTTAACGTAGACTGCATCCGTACATGTCGAATAAACAATTGCTCTAAAATTTTCTTTAGGCGCTTTTATGGAACACCAAAGTATTATTTAAGGTAAACAATAATTATGGAATTATTGTGTGTTGAACGACCTATTCCCTTTGTGCCAAATTTCAAGACTATTTGTCGCTGGGAAATAGGATAGGTTTTGATACTTTACATACTTCGCGAGTGTAAACTATGTGACAGCTTGATTTTTTTTACACCTCTAAAGGAAGACAATTAATATAAACTTGATACCTTTATCCGTTATTCAAAATAAGGATTTAGACAACCAAACAGAAGTATCGACCACAAAGTGATCTCATATAGGTCCTGTTATTTCTATTGAGATTCGAAATCCTGAAAAGCGGATCTTGTTTTACCTAGTAAACATGTCAAATTTATTAAGCATTATAAATTATATTATAAACGCCATAACTTCATAATAAGTCACCGTCTTAATTTAAAGTCACCAAATTGTAAAGAGACTTGAAGACATAGGAATGAAGGCTGATATCATGTTATTTTAAAGATAGAAAATTTGGTTCAGACTTGATTATTAAACGGAAAAAACAATTTCTATACCAAGGCTTGATTTGGTAGGGCTATATTGCTAGACGTAATACGTAATTGGTATTACTTGGTCATACAGCTATTGTAAGCCACGCACTAGATACTAAAGTAATAATGTTCTTCAGAAGCGGACTCAAGGATAGTACCTACCGGAGGAGCTAGTGACGTCACAAGGCTCGCTTCCTCAGTAATGACCCTATAACGGTCCGCATTATTATTTATGTTGTGTAGCTGAGAACGGCATAATAGTGCCATAAGAATGAAATAAATTCTCACAAAGGTTGAGTTCTTGGCTTCGCTTGAAAGCGGCGATAGCACTTATTGTTTCACATTTGTGAAAATGTTTTCTCGGACGTGTTTTGCATGCGACAATTATTTTCTAAATTTCTTTACGGCCGCTTTGTATTGGGTTTAAGCCATTTGTATGGGTTGAGTAAACGTCTTGCTTTACGTGGGCCACATCAGCTACGTTACACCGCAGGGAAATCAGAAAACCAGCGTGTAATTAGAATTGATTTCAATTAATCATGCGAAAATTAGGTACATTGCTAATTAGTGTTTTTCTCCTTTATGGCTTGAATAATTATTTAATGTCCATAAAACCTTACAGATAAATTTTGCTGTACTAATCAAAGTGAGAACGCTAAATATTAAATAACTTGATTAAAAATTGCTTCATTCAACTTCATATTTGGACAATCACAAACCTTGGAGCGTACAACTATACAGGATTGTAAACTCCTATTAGAATATACGATTAAATAAACAGCCGAACTCAATAAGCCTATTTTGAAACTATTATTAGATACTAAATCACGTAAACCGGTTATTAAATGGATTTGGAAGAGGTTACGTAAATGAAATTCTAACTATGTGGCGTCTTATCGGACATTATTGAATTATTAAGGACAGAACATTGTTATTACATTGCGTGAAAATACTTAATCCCTTATATTTGATATGTACTTAAAATCTTGTAGATACGAGTATAATATGTAGCACAGACAAAACAAACTTTAGAATCAAAAACGGTTGATAAAACAGCTCATCACACGCAGAGCTTAAAGACATACAAAACACCCGATTTATTGTGTTATAACGCCGCCTCAAGATTACAAACAAAAACGCCAACGACTTCTTTTCACGTATTACAAATAAATTATTTCAAAATAGACGCCCGTCTTATTTCACACTGTCCGACGCCGATAGTTTCTATAAAACGAAAACATCAGTATTTGTAATGTGAACAAAGTCGTTCATCAACCCAAACCTATATTAGAATATACTGTTTCCTTTTCGTATAAATAAATAAGTTTTGCTTTGAGCACGTGCACGAGGCTAGAGGGCGATAGAAATAAAGTTATAAATATGAGATGAAGCACACTGGGCTCACGAACGTAATACCTATTACTCACCCACTTCATTATCACGCGTTATTGGAAACTCAATAAGTCCCGCACAAATGCACTTTTTTACCTTTCGCTGTTTCTCGTAGCGAATATTATTTTGCACGATTGTTTGCCTATTTTATTATGAAGGTAAAGCAAATATTGCGAACACTCGCTCCGCTGACTACGGTTTCATCATGTAGATACGGTAGGCAATAAAAGAATATCACTAGTGTGTGGTGAACGTGCTCATTGGAGGTATTGGTGTGAAAATTGCGATTACTTGATCTCGGTGGCTAGATAAATAGTTTTGTAGCAAAATACACACATAAGTAAGTATTTGGGCCAGACAGAAAAATGGCAGTTTTTATAAATTGAAGACACGGTCGCTAACAGTAGATATTTATTGAATTGCGAGCCCTATTGATTTGAATACGATTAAAAAATGAGCTGGAATCTTTGAGGAAGTTTTTAATTATAATTGGTCAAGGCAGCACTGTATATTATTCTCTAAGCGCATCAGCGACGGACTCGACGTCGAGGTATCACCCTGTCTCGGTCACTCGAGTTAGCGTGCCAAAGCAAAACGCTGCACCAGAGTCGAGCTCATCGCTGATGCGTTTAAATAATCACTTTCCGGGTTTAGCTGTTTTCGAGTTATGTATTTTGGTGAGTTGTGGAAGAATCATCCATTTGTAAGCATCACAGGACCTGTCCTTGTGGCGATCCAGGAAAAAGGCCTGCGTCCAACAGTGAAGTTTTTCAGCTGGTATGACGATGATAAGTCGAAGAATAAAAAAAATACGTTCCGTATAATTCCTGGCAATCTTTTCAGCATACTAACAGCGTAGTTATTAAAAATTAGCTGGTCACTGAAATGCAAACAAGTAAAAATTAGGCATAAGACACGCAAGCCATTTGTGAGCCCTAACGACTCTGATCAGATGAATAAATGATTGAATTTTCAATTAAGGTTCGCGCTAAAACGCGACAGTAAATTCTGTTGACAATTGTTGGGAACGAGGGACGATTAAAGTGTATTTCTCAAACTGTTCAGCCTTGATTAGTTCCCCTTCTAGAATTTTAACTATTCTTTTATTCTAAAATAAAAACTAAGCGTTTATACAAAGAAACTGCTTTTAATGTAGCTTTCTTCACCAAATGCACTGGTGATTATTGCTACCTGAAAGGCTACTTTTTCATTAAAAATACAAACTAAATAGAGTGGCTAGTTACAGAACAGTTATGTGAATGCGGACTTACGGCACTAATTTCTCGAGTCACGTACGATGTCAGAAACAAAATGCTTTTTGAATTATTGAAGTAGTTCTGCATGAAAATTGCTCATTAAAGAGCGAACAATTCGTTCACTGGGTAAGGTGAGTATATTTCCAAGAAAATAAAATACGGGCCTTTTTACAAAAACAAAGCGTCAAGTGGAAACATTACACACCAGTCATCAGGGAAAGGGGATTAAGATCAAGCAACATAAACCACACTAGGAGTAATCATCAAATTCGTCACTACTACATTAACCGGCAATAATTAAGAGGAAACACCAAGGTCTAGAGAATTGAAAAATAGGTATTTGTAAAATCTATTGCTGCCTCCATCTATCAAGCCTCCCCCCGCAGAGTGCAATAGAGACAGCCGCAGCTTGGACTGAAAATACCTATTAAAAGTACACAAAATCAACGATTCGTAGACCCCTGATTCCTTCTCCAAAACTTATCCGATTTAACTACTTTTTTCATTAAAAATTAAAGAAAGGCTTTGGCAGTGTTCCTATGTTTTTCTTTTTTTATATAATCGAATAAAATTTGTTTTCTGAATGTATGAACGCAGCCGAAAATCTGGCCAATTTTTTAGGTTTTTGAATGTCCATATCTCTTTTAATAATTAATTTATTAAAAAAAGGAAAACATAGGGACATGCATAATAGTGGCCATCGATTTTTTGGAAAAAAAATATTGCTCTACTGGCATTATCCAGAGAGGAAACAGGGGACGACGTTTGTATGGAAAAACGGCCCTTGTGTTTCCTCTTAATACCTTCTCTGTTGTTGGGCTCAAAAATATATGACGCGATAATGCCAAAAGTCATATATTTTTGAGCACAATACTGATAAGACATTATCGCTGCTCACTATACCAACACTACTAGAAATCGGTATCGATATTTTGATTCCGATTGTTTGTATGTTTGTTTGGTCAGTTTTCAGGGCTTAACCGATTTCTGTACAATTTGACTCAGATGTAGCACGTAGTAGGCATGAAGATTCACATCATAGGTTATTTTTATCCCGATATTCTGAAAGGATTTATAGGAATCCTTACGATCAACTAAGACATGAGAGTACATGGCGCTGCTTGCTAAGCTATTAATAGTGAATTTAGTATAATGCAGCACTTACCTATATCCAAACTTTTTACTCTGACCTTAGTACATAGTACAAGTGCAAAGCATGTTCATACTACGCAGATATTAATATTTAGGCCAGTTGTTACGTAAAACGTTCATTTGCAGCATTAGAAGCAGGCTCGGGAATATCGTAATTTTTTATTAACTTTGTAATTACTGCCAAGTGAAACAGATTGAAACAAAAGGGTCTATCCCACTCATTTATTCAGACCTGAAGATGTTTAAATGTCGAACAAACTTTCTCATTCCTGCTTACGCAGAAATGGTGGGAATTAATTGGAATATTAGTTCTGAAGTTACCTCCTCAACCCTCGTATTTTCCTAGTCAAAAATACACTAATAAAGTTTAGATGTCAAAAAGGAGTCAACATTTACAGCTAAGAATAACTCGTATAGAAACATCAATATAATCATAAATACAGTCGATTAAATTTGGTTGAAAAATAGTTATAACTAATCCAGAATTAGTTAAATTAAACAAAAAGAGAGCTAAATAATTGTTCCATTTGACTGAATCCTATAATGCGATGTTTATTTTATTTTAACAACAATGCGATAAATTATTACTAAGAGACAAACACTAGTACAACAGACAAAGGAAAGATCTGAAGATTTAATGTTATCACTTTTCGGTGGAGTTAATAAAAGGGCTATTTGAGTCGTTATTTATTAGTAGTACGAACTTCGACCCTTAGTAGGTACATAAGGTTTTTGGTGACAAAAGGGCATTAAAGAACGAAATTCATCATCATCATCCAGTTTAAAGATATCTATCACTGCTGAGCACAGACCTCTGACAATGATAGTTTGAGTTGTGATTCCCACGCGGGTCCCATGTGGATCAAGATGACCTCACTCAGGTCATTAAATTGATTTGCAATTGTCAAAAGATTTCCTCATGGAAAATAAAATGCTCGAAATAGGTAACTTTCAAATTAAATTCCAAAAGACTGGATACTTTGTGTTTTTAACCATTTTTGTCATTATGTCCGTAAACATGAGACCTGAAAAGGGCTCGAAACGCCGATCGTTACAATACAATCGATATTTAAACCGTTTAAAATGTTTTATTTCAATGTCTACAAGTCGTGAAGACATAAGAAACTGTTAATGCACATCTTGTTAGGGACATTTAGCAATGTCTGTAGGTGTCGGATAAACAATAAAGCAGCAACTCCGGTAGTTAAAATTAAATTGTCGCCGGTACCTACGCTCGTCTAATTATAATCAATCGTGTGCAGATTGACATGTGTCAGGCGACACTACTTTATCTAAAACAACGTGTCCCGCCTTGACGAGTGACTAGACATTCAAAAATGTTCTCTACTGCTCTAAGGGACAGAACGGTGTCGCCTTGTCTCCTTGCTAAGGATGTGCTTATACTAGAGACAAAATTTATAAGGACAGTGTTGTCATAATTCAATGTGTTACCAGCTGTTTTAGAGTGGTTGGAGTAGTTTATAATGCTGTCTTTAAATGCGTGGTGATAGATGGAAATATTTCTAGTGAATAAATATTATTATTTAATTACAAGGTTGAATAATTTCGCCCAACTGTAAATCAGCTGGTTGGCAAGTAAATCATTACATTTTTGTCACTACTTATTTATTTACGAATAACAACTAGGTTAGCGACCCTGATTAAGTATGAAGAGAGTTGTGGGTTTGAGCCCCACTACGGGCTATTTTCTATCTACTCATCTAGTGACGAGTGTCCTAGTAATTTCTTATTTGGAACTATGATAATATGGTAGACATTTTTATTAATTTCAAAGTAGTCAAAAAAAAAAATTAAGGACTGATCAATGTTATTAGCTAGTTGTTACTGTGAACGCAACTTAACAATGTCAAAAAAGCTTAACCTGGCTACCACACGTGTAGTACACATGTATCTATTAATTAAAATAAAGTGACGGTTGGAGCTTTGTCATCCTATGGTAAAAAATAACATTCTTAACAGAGAACATCATAGGGTTTAATAAAACTTTCTGTTAATGAATCAGCCACTTGGTTAACTGAAACATAACCCAAGAGGAGCATGCACCAATAAAGCCAAAGTAATAAAATCTTTTTTATTCTTTTGTTGACACCTATTGCTTTTAAATCTCGGCCCACGAAATTACAAGAGACTGCCATTTCCTTGATTGGAATGGCCGATGTTAGCAAGCGACATCTAGAGGAATAACTGGCACTTGGATTTCACGTATCCCCTCGGGCATGAAAGTTTTCTTTTACGCCATCTAGTGACAATTCGCTGGAATCACAATGTTACGTTGTGGTGCAAAGTGCAAGGCTTACAGTGAAATGTAACAAGTGCATTACTGACTACAAAAAGTTAATGGATAGGTTTGCTTAGCTTTAAATAGAAAAAAAGGTAATTTAAAAGACTTCAAATACTTTACAAATGCCGACGATTCAAGATGCTCGTTAAACTGTTTGATGGCGTTTAGAACTATGTAAACAATGCCGAAACGGTATTAACGGTGGTTAGAGGTTAGATCGGTGTTTTTTTCAAAACGTTATACATGCGCTGATAGTCTACGAACGAGGTTTTATTCAGTTGCGCAAACAAATGCAAGATGGACGATGCGTTCATTTAGCGTTTGTTTGCGCATTGTAAGAGTTACAATTAGAACCGTAACTCTTAGTGGTTGTGCTGCGACATGTCAATACGGACCTGCGACGGTCGCGGTCGTGTCTATTTCGACCGCCGGTGCGTTGACCGGCTCATATGGTTGCAACACAGCAGCCGATAATTATGTTGTCAACTAGCTAAAGCAAACGGACTACCTACACAAAGCCGATCTGGACTGGATCAGTCGCTTTTTGTGTTCGACAAAGGCCATTACGCGATCGGTTTCCAAGCGTAAAGTCAATACTGTTATGAAGTTTTCATTGAGTTTTCACGGAAAATCGGCTAACGTGGGAAAGCTGCGACTGCGATTTGAATGGATAATGTGCTGAAGCGTATTCGTTAATTGAGTCGATAAGTAAATAAACAGCAATCTGCGCTCATTCAATCGATGCAGCGGGATCAAAGACTTCGCCGTTTTATTGTTACCTGCGCCGGGATTGTTTGCGGGCCTACTGTATTCATTATGACTTTGTGAAAGTTGACTAGCGAATTAATTTAATTCGCTCGCAAACAGGACATGAACTGGCGAGCCGTTAGCTTAAAAATGTTTTTGTTTCAGCGTTTTGATTAAAGGGATGGAAAGTTTAAAAGGTATCTGTGGTGATTGCGGTTTACAGTAGTAAAAAGAGATATGAATGCTCATTGAAAGTTAAGTAGGAATTGCTTATATTACGGGAGGTCACGACAAATTTGGCAACGATTACCAATATGGCTGATCGGAAGCTCACAAGATAAAGGGCAACTCCGTGATGCCAAATATGTCGGTCTGCCTGCGCTAAGTGGTTGCGTTATCGAAATATGGCGCCTGCAAAACCAGTTATTGTTCCCAAAAAAAAACGATAAGTAAAATGGCTGAATAAAGTACAGAAAGGAAGTACCGGTTGCACTCATGTGAATTCTGCTAAAACTGAACAAATATTTGGTCGCGTTTCGAAGTTCAGCTCGTTTAAAGACCCTTGATCGTTGCCAAAAAAAAACGATAACGGAAATGGCTGAATATGACGTGGTATAAAGTATCAGTATGTACGAGCTTAATGCACCAAAACTGAAAAAATCTTTGGTCGCGTTTCGTAGTTATGAAGCGGTCTAGGTTACAATATCTCATACATTGTTGGAGTATTTTTTCAAAAGCATTGGACAAATCAAGTTCAAACATATTTTTGGGGAATAAGCACAGTGTCAAAAACATCCTCCTACACTTCTTTAGCAAACCTACCCTCCTCCGGTTAGGGGTAAGTAAGATCTGGTATCCAAATAGAAGACAAGTCCTTCCTCATCTACCGAAGCTTTTCCTTTTTGAAATGTCACCTCTAGTCTTGCTTTGATGTTCAGTGCCGTTCACGGAATTTTTAGACAGGGTAGACGTTTAAGTGACGGTTTAACTTGCGTTTGGTTTTCATTAATTTCAAATCAGGTGTACAAAAGCCATTTACTATCAAGCTAACTGTTCGGAAAATTTCGGTAATTGTTGACGCTCAAGCTGAGAAAGACACTTGTTTACTCTGTGCTATTGTATGCGTTATTTATATCATTGTGTGCTACTTATCTATAGGAATGCACACTAATCTGTATCCGCATGGTTGCGCGGCACGCATGTATACATTTTACCGGAATAGTTTGTGTCTTTCCCGTTAAGCGCACAGTGGCGCTTTTGCAACGCGATGCGAAGTGGCGTCGTTGAGCGGCAGGTAAGATACCGATGATACGCCAACAAATGGAGCTTGTTTATACTTTTAGAAGTTTATTTATTGATAACAGGAATATTAGACGTAAGGATCAAATAAAATCAGTTTATATTTAGCAGATTGGCAGGGTGTTTTTATGTCTATTATTGAATTTAAGCTGTAGTATGTATTTTTTTAATGTTTCGTCATACTCGTACATAGGCTATTATTATATCAGTCTGCCACTAAACACGAGATCTGAAAAGGGCTCAAAGCTTTGGGGATGAAACTAATTGCAAATCCATCATCATCATCATAAATGAAAAGAAACGCAAATTTGAAAAATAAACTCACTTTAGAACTATAAACGAAGCCTTTTTATAATTATTATCATCAAACCTCGATTTGACGGTAGCAATTATGTAATGATGTCGTTACGTTCATTAGAACGTAACTACAACTGTTAAGTTTAAGGGTTGTTTTTCGTTAAATGTCGATGTGGATGAAAAAGAAATGAATAGGATCCAGCCCCTCTAGGACACTAGCGTTTATCGCTGACATAAAACATTCGTCCCTTTTGCACACGCATACTGCTTAGAACGGGATAAATGCTTTATGTCATCGATAAAAGCTAGCGTGCTAGGCCCCCAGAAACTGATAAGATTCAGCAGGTGAGAAAGAATTTGTCTTCCATTTGGATACCAGATCTTACTTACCCCTAACCGGAGGAGGATAGGTTTGCTAAAGAAGTGTAGGAGGATGTTTTTGACACTGTGCTTATTCCCCAAAAATATGTTTGAACTTGATTTATCCAATGCTTTTGAAAAAATACTCCAACAATGTATGAGATATTGTAACCTAGACCGCTTCATAACTACGAAACGCGACCAAAGATTTTTTCAGTTTTGGTGCATTAAGCTCGTACATACTGATACTTTATACCACGTCATATTCAGCCATTTCCGTTATCGTTTTTTTTTGGCAACGATCAAGGGTCTTTAAACGAGCTGAACTTCGAAACGCGACCAAATATTTGTTCAGTTTTAGCAGAATTCACATGAGTGCAACCGGTACTTCCTTTCTGTACTTTATTCAGCCATTTTACTTATCGTTTTTTTTTGGGAACAATAACTGGTTTTGCAGGCGTCATATTTCGATAACGCAACCACTTAGCGCAGGCAGACCGACATATTTGGCATCACGGAGTTGCCCTTTATCTTGTGAACTTCCGATCAGCCATATTGGTGATCGTTGCCAAATTTGTCGTGACCTCCTAGTCTATTACAGCTATAATTTACAAAAAGCGTTGCTCGTGTAGTTTTTGAGGCGGGGTACAAACTGAAACTTAGGGGAAAGATTACCTACCTTTTTTATTATTAATACTGACATTTCCCACAACGGACTAAGCGTAGGGTAAATATGAGTAAATAAAGTAAGAAGTATGTATGTATGTAAATTCTTTATTGTACAAAAAAAACATAAATGACAAAAAGAGAAGTCTTAGAGGCAGTTAAAACTTATAGAGGCAGACCAGTTTATGACTACGCAAATGTTAGTGTTTTGTCGGTGAATTTGGGTTTTTTAAATGCCATGTACTAAAAGAAGCTAGTGCCTTAATTCCTGTAACTCTCACTTAGTTTCCTACAAATAACTGTAGAATGTATACGAATAAAACTTCAAAACTCATTATCATCAGCAACTCACACGTGCAGAGTACCAGTACAAATGTCCAGTTTGTGGTAATGGAATACGAAAAGCTACTCGATTCCGATTTAAATACCGAAAGATGTTATTTATTTCGATGTGTGATTTGGTAGTCAGCGTGAATGCAATGTGATATTTCTGACACTTTCCGACAGAATTTAACGGGAATAAAAATTCACATGATTTTACGGCAACAGAATTTCGAGCGATGGATGGTAGATCTATACAAAAATTATACAGAGAGCCGCGCGCGCGCCCGCTCACTCTGTATCGCATGGGATAGTATTATAGTAGGCAGCCCAACCCTAGCGGTGCGCCGGGGCATTGCGGGTGGAAGGCGGGCGCGGGCGGCGCCTTCCTTTTGACACATGCCGCCTGGCGAATGTTTATGAAGTAATACGAACTTTTTGGACCTGATCATAAAGTTAGAATTCGTTTAATGGTGGTAGAAAAGATAAGTTCCTGTACGTTAGTACTATTATTTATTTTGTGCTTCGGTTACACGCTAATTCTGGCGTCAGTTCAGTCCATCATTCCGGTATAGTTTTGACTAATGCCGAATGGACCCGGTTACGATCAGTTCAGACTGACACGACACCAGACAGGTTACACGAGAATTCTCTCGTCATTCTGACCAGAATGATGGACTGAACTGACGACAGAATGAGCGCTTAACCGACGTCTTAGTCCGGCAACGATTACTGACTTTCTTGAGGTCATTGGTTGTACATTGCTCGTACAAATCCAAAAGAGCAATGTATATGTCAGTTGCTCGTATAGGTCTGAAAGAGCGCTTTCTGTTCTCCAAGTGATGGAATAATTACTCAAACTACTTATAAAATCTACGTCAGACAAACGTCAGCATGTTTATGGAAGGAACAGCGACTTCCATCGGAAAACAAAATAAACATATATTTTGTGCATTTAACATTGGTTTTCTTGGGCGGCAGTGATCACTCCCTGATAGGACCTGGATGCAGGTTAGCATCCCTTTTTCAAAAATAAATCTAAACATGCCGAGGTGTAAACAAGAAACTAATGCGGCCGCTTTAGTATTTGCGCAATGCGATCTGAACGTCATTCTGGCATGCCACACAATCCAATCTGGATGAGACATTAATAAATTATACTGTACCTTATATACAGGTTGCTCGAAGGTACTCGAATACTTACAGTAGGTACCTAATTGAAATAAGTTGATATTTATTTTTAGTTAATAAAATTTTTTGTAAATGCAGCATTTCAATTGTCAATGGAAATCATTGAATATTTTATGGGAATTTGGTAGATGACCCTAGTAGAGAGGGAACTAAAGTTCGGCAAAGAATCAGTGATTGTCTGGGTGACAAACTGGAATAAAAGAACATCGGAGTCAAAAGGGGTTATCCAATTTTTTCATAAAAACACTTCTTTTCGTTTATTTTAAAAACATACATGCCTAATGTTTTTAGTTAATTTTTAATGTTTTTTAATAAAATAGATAGCAATGTAATGATTCGATGGTCTAAGATGGACAAAACAATTAGCATTAAATCAAAGTTTCAATTGGACATCCAACCTTTTGGTTATGATGTCCTTAAATTACCTTGCTATTCCGCAAAACCAGTGCTGTGTACTTGCAAAACAGCTGCGTCTTGTGTGCGTGTTTTGCATGCTCACTGCACTGGTTTCGCAGTGCAGCAAGGTAATTTGTTTCAGTCTGTCGCAAAGTAACGCCTGAATCTATTTGTGATTGTCTTGGTGGTTATTCGCATGAGCCATAGTGATCACTTCCCATCAAGTAACCCACATGGCTACTTTTTCATTTTCAGCAAAAAATCATCACTTTCTATTTAGTAAAAAGTACTTGTTTATTAATATTTCGCTAATATTTTGGACTCGTTAAAAACTCCTTGGCATAAGACCAATAGAACGGCATAAGAACTGTCTAATAACTAACAAAAGAAGATCACCATCTAACACAAATCTTTGGAATAGGCAACGGCAATTGCGCTTACGCTTCTCTTTTTGTTTCGAGTTCTTGGATCTATAATAATTCGGCGCAAGCGTGCTCCCGTTACTGTGTACGCAGTTAATACCGAGCGGTATCAATTAAAACCGTCTCGTCTGATTTATTTTATTGGTTCGGCAATTGATTACATTACGCCGAATTGACCGCAATGAATGGGGAGACTCTCGCGCCGCACTGCGATGAAAAAGATACTTAGTTTTGTTAAATAGGCGCTTGTTATGATGCCACTTTAAAATTACAGTAGGGCATTTAATATGATTGGCTGTCAGCTTCAAAAATGACAGCATACTTTAGCCTGATACATGACGACCGGTTAGCCCAAGTGAATAGTTAATGCGAAGCTTAGGGTTGCGGATTCGAATCCCACTAGTGGCAGACAGTGGACATTTAAATGATAAATATGGACGTTTGTATTCGAGTCATGGATGATTTTATATATTTATACCTTCTTATAAGTCTGAACCTCTAAATATCCGTTGGATAGTAAGAATAGTAACAAGATTTGCTTAAATTTCTTTATTTGATTTTGTTTTGTATGACGCTGTGTATTCGTGTTTGTGTCATTCATCTCAACTGCGTTATCTATACTACCTTATGAATTAACAGATTATAAGGAATTGAACCAACCTGGCTCCTCCTTTACCAAGCTGGCAGGTGACATATGTCAAAGGCGGCATTCATGGCTGACTCGGAGAGTTTTTGTGTTGCCGGGCTTAAAAAGCGGATAAATGTATAATGTACTGTGAACTGTTGTTGCCACCTGACATATGTCAGTTTGGTGCAATAGGGGCCTGGCTTTGGTTCGGTTTGGTGGCAAGGTAATATTCCAATCTCTTAGGGAAAGCCTTTTCTCTGCACCTAGCACGTACCTTTTCGATACCCGTTAACTCGACACGTAACTTAAATTAACCGTACCGTTAAGTTAATTGTAATGTGGTATTTAATAAAGCATATTGTATTGTATTGTATTGTAACTTAGTGTGTCTTTCTCTTACTGGGCTGGTTAGAACGAAACGCACTGAGTAACTTTTTTTACACAACATAGGAAGGAAAACGAGCAAGTGGGTCAACTGATGGTAAGTAATCACCACTATGTCTATAAGCTATTGCGGGTGTCTACCCGCAACACCAAGGATATTGTAAATGCGTTGCCAACCCAGAGGGCTAAAATGGAATATCTCTTGTGCCAGTAACTTCACCGACTGTCTTGCTCTCCATACCGGAACATAACAGTGCAAGCACTACTACTTTGCGGTTGGATTAGCGAGCAAAATGGTGAGTAGCGATCCGACCGGATCTTGCACAAGGTCCTACCATCCGAAAATGAGCTGATGGGCCCTGTCTCATCATAAGCTACAATACTGTTGCTTTCTGTGGGAGGTGTTGGCTATCAATATTTTTAATTATCTAAAATTCTAATTTTTAAATATATATATATATAATATGTAGACTTTCGCCTTTAGCCTTCTCATTGCATTGATACTTTGCTTTGTGTAATTTTCTTGTTCTTTTTTTTTATGTTCATAGTGAGATATGTAAAAGGAAACAGATGTATCTATAGCTTCATAACTTGTGTCATTTTTTTTCTAACCTTTGTTTCTGTTTTATCTCCGAAATAAAATAAAATAAAAATAAAAAACATTTTCAGCCAAAGGTTTACTACTTGTATTTAATATTTCTAGCCATAAACCATAATAGCGTGATTCAATCAATCACCCAACGCGCCTTGTTATTTATCTACGGCCATTCGGAAAGCGCAGTGTCATCGGATCGCGCAGGCAAGCTAATTTAGGTTAGTGTTTAGTGATTGAGTGGACTGATCATTTCATGGTTTACAAAAGCCCTAAATATACCATTAGTAATGTTGGAAAAACAAGGTAAAAGTAATAAAAAGATCGTTGAGTGTTATTGTACAAAATTTGACAGTTCATTTGACTTGAAAATGAACGGCTCCAAAATAGTTTTGTGAACTTAACAGCCAAGCTAAATGGCGCGGCATCAAATCATTGTACATGCATGCATTAATATTGCCAATACCTTACTTACTTTGTAATCATTTAACTAAAGGTTCCTGTATAGATTTATTATACATAATAATTTAATAACATATTTACAATATTTACAACTTTGTAATTGAATTTGTATCATTCTAAAATTAAACTCAACCCCAGCAAGGATATATAATATATTTAGTGGAACTGAATGTTTCAAGTGACAAATGTGTCCATTCGAAATTATTGACATACAGATAGATCAGCTCAGACGATTAATAGTGCATTGGAAACTATCTATTCACGTGAACAAATTGAACATTTTGAGAACCGCAGTGGAAGTTCCAAAATATTAAATTCAATATTCAAAAACGGCAGTGTGTTAACTTAACCGTTATTTAACTTTTTAAAGTTCTCGCGTGCCATCACGATTTCGTGAAGTTTGGTCCTGTTTCTAATTATTTTTCACTGAAAAATATCTGTCTACCTACGTTCACGAGTATATTTTGGGAATGCTATATACTTAGATACTTATAACGTAAAAACTTGGTGAGGACGTACTTGTACAAACGTCTGGCCTTAATTTTGTCAAAAGACATAATGACTAAAAACTGTAGTCCTGAAACCAGCGAATGGTTTTATTAGATTGAGCATCATATAAATAATTTCTAAGTTGTCTGTGAATTTACATCCACAATCTACACTTCTACATCTACACTTCTACATCTACACTAATCTACATAGTACACCTACATCTACACTGAAAAATCCACACTAATATAATAAAGAGGTAAACTTTGTTTGTTGGTATGTACTAAACCGATTTCAAACTTCTTTCACATAAAGAAAGCTATGCAATCCCTGACGGGCATAGGCTATCAATTCCACGCGAGCGAAGTCGCGGGCGCCAGCTAGTGTGTAATATAGGAGTAGGCACTGCAATGATTTAAGAGTCGCCTATTAAAACAGGAAAATTTATAAAAACATTTTTTCATATCGGATTTTAAATAAATTAGTATAAGGTGTGTTAGGGTGCGGGCGGGCGTCGTGGCTATTCTTGCTTAGTTAAATGTTTCCAGGATATTCGCACGCAGCTGAAGAGGGTCGCTGGCCGGCCAACCCGGCCGACTAGAATTATGGCGATTGTCATGATATATGGGGGCGCATTATTTTCTTATCTTTTCTCTTTCTCTCTCCACCGCCCATACTTCATTCTCGCTCGTATTATAAACGTTTTACTTTTCATATCTCGTAATAGACGCCTCGGGTCTGAATGGTGTTAGTATTACGTAAATTTCTGGTAATATGTTATAGTCGCTGAACCCCTCAGCGCTCTTAGGCTCTCCTGATGATTTCATTTTGTTCGCGGAACGATATAAAATAATTTTTGTTTGAACGTTACACTCGAAGGAAATTGTTTTTCGAAAATGCGAGGGCTAAATTGTTGTGTTTTGGAACATTAGGCTTTTGAAGAAAATGGGAAGTGAATGATATTTTCAAATCAATTTGAAACTTTTATGTTCTAAATGCTATGTCACTTTAAACGATACAATGAAAATTTTATTTATCGATCAATACTAAGATAACAATTTAAAATTTTAATATAAAATTAATAATTACTTACCCACAGGCCAGAAATAGTTTAGTGTGATTTTAGTCTGATAGTAATTTATATTTCATTAGTTAACATCGTATTATAAATTTATTCCAAATCTTTAAAATAGTATCGCCCGTCTCTGCGGCTGCGTAAAAGGTGTTTACATTAGTAGGACATTTGTACTAGGCCGTTTGTAGGACATTTTCTATTTTAGTCTGTTAATTCGTGTTTGAATGTCAAACATGCTAATTATAGAATTCGTAATGCCAGTGGGTTTATTGTAATATCGCAAGTAGATATTCCAGGTACGTTAGCAATATCCGATATTCGTATTCGAGTGTACAATAACAATGATTTGAATTTTCGATCGGCCAGACTGCATCCGTTTTACGTATTTATCGCGCCCTGACAGACAGCTGGGGCGAATTACCATCGCTTTAAAATCGGACCTAACTGTAAAAGTCTGAAGTAAACAACCTTGCACACTTCTTGACCCCTGCAATTGGCTTTGGTTACTAACTAATGCTAACACGTGGAGTCTAATGTTTACGATCTCTGACGATTGTCAGTTTTGACAAATCTCCTACCATCCTCAAAACACACGATTAGCAACTCTATCTCGCTCATACACGTTACGCGCGTAGAGATAGCGCTATTTTAATCTTATAACCAATTGACGTCAATCGTTTTGAAATTGTAATATACCGAATAAAGATGAGCGATCGTTCAGGAAAAATAATCGAAGGGTACTTAAATAAATATTTCTGCTGCCGGAGTCAGAATATCAGATTACTTTGAAGCTTATTCCGCTTTTGTAGATAGGACAAATTATTTACAAATGAGAAAAAAAGATTGTTCGGCCACGGAAGTGCTATCAAATCGCAATTATTTGAATAATATATAAATAAATCCGTGTTTCTGACGGCCCCTTATTATTTCTAAGAGCTCATTGACTTTGGTAGCACTCTAGTTCCCTATTCGACATAACAAAAAAAGAGGAGAACAATCATGCCGGTCACCTGGTGAGAGCTGATCAGCGCCGCTCAGAAAAACCAGGATCCCACGAGAATCGCTGATCCATTTCCGGCCTTTAGCTTCCCCTTCCTCCACCGTGGGTCTTCTGTTCGCTCACTTACTGAACGAAGCGGAATAGCAAGCTACAACTTCACGTCAGTATTCGGTGACAGTGTAGTACTGCCCCGATACAACCAGGAACTGGCTACAGTAAGGCTCTACCACTGTTCAACAGTAGCCTAGTTAAGTCTAGCGATGTAATAATGCTTTTCTGAGTTTTAGTTAAGTTTTTTATCACCGAGATCGAGTTGACTAGGGACCTATTAGTAAAATTGGCAACACTAAACAACTCACGACGGAAAAGCCGGCAGAGTAACATTTAACTTTTTGAAAAATCAACCGTAAAAGGAAATAACGTGACCGTCAACGGAGGAGAACGTCTGGAAAATGTGTCGTTAAGTGATCAAAGCTTAATTGCATTGACCGCGCTTCGGCGAAGGATATCCGGCGATCTCGGACAACAAAGAAAATGGATTAAAATAAAAATAGTGGATACCTTTAAAAGTTTAAATTGACGTTACCGGTTGTCGGCTGAGACCGTGAGCTGGCCAAGTTGTGTTGGCATGAAAATCATGTTTTAGGTCATTTTTATTAAACCATCAGCAATTTGTTTGTTTGCGAAATCATTTAAAATCAAAGCATGATTTGGAACGCTGTTTTAATTCATCTAATCTGATGCTAATCGCTATTGATTAACTACTATCATTAAGTGTTTATTATACTCGTACCTTAACAATCGAAATTTAATGTACTTAATATATGTTGAATTACAGCTTATTTTATTAAAAAACCTTTAAAAATAGCTGAAATATTTGGTGACTATGGAGCGTTTATCTTTTGTTTGTTGACATAGCACATACGGATGTATTTACAATTCTACATACCCACGTATATTTTTTAAAAAGTGCGTTGTTTTAATGTTGCTGTAGATAATTAATATGATTGTATCGCACATTGCGACGCGTGTTATTGTCCGCGAAACAAGCGAGCGCGTTCCCTCGCTGGAAGCCGCTACAGAAAATAAAATTGATATCGCTCCGCCTCGGGCAACCCGAGAAAAAGGATTTCGAAATAAATGACTTTTTAAATTTCATCGTTGCACACAGTTTCTCTATCAACTGTCGAGGCTCGCTCTACGTAACTGGATTCCGCGACGGGCATTTATTGTGTGCGACATACAAGATCGCGACTTTTATAGCGTGGACGTTGATAAATAAGAAATACAGAGCAGATATGTATTGTGCTGTTGGCTACACGAGTATTACCAATCAGTTTCTAAATATCCGTCCACAAAGCAAGTTCATTTCTATCGCTGAGTAATAAAAGCCTTTTTTCTCGTCCTTTTCGTCACATTGGCTATTTTCCTGATATCTAATCGTGTCACTAGTGATCTGCCTACTTATTGTCGTTCTGTTACTATTTGTTTTTCGTATTTCGGTCCATAACGAAATAAGTAAACAATTAATAGATTCAGGCGTTACTTTGCGGAAGTCCATATCAACAAACTGGAAAAAATTACCTTGCTACTCCGCGAAACCAGTGCCGGGCTCGTGCAAAATAGCTGCGTCTGTGCGACACATATATGTTCATGCAAAAACCCGTTCGATTCGTTCAAGTAGCGAACGGTCGTACTGTTTCTTTGATCTTGATGATGCCTCGTATAGAGGCGAAACGCGCGTCGATCGTGTAGTTTTAGTGTATAGTGGTGGTGGTGTGTAGTTGAGTCTGTGTGATATATGTTGTTTCGTGTGGAAGCGGAGGAGGGTGGGTTTTTGCATGAACATATATGTGTCGCACAGACGCAGCTATTTTGCACGAGCCCGGCACTGGTTTCACGGAGTAGCAAGGTAATTTGTTCCAGTTTGTTGAAATAAGTAAACGTTTAGAACCCGTAGATTCTAAAAGGTTACTAGATATTTTTGCGTTTAGGAGTACATTCCATTTTAATTACTTCCATATTCCTGTAAGAAAAACCAGTGCATGCCTTCGTGATACACACCTCGGGACTGTTACGCGAATGCTTCTCACCTACAGCGCAAGCTGTCGAACAGTTTTCCTACTCCCGACTAACAAGCTACCTATGCGTTTGAGTTTAAAAGGCTTCAATTTACGATGCAGACTACGTTCACAGGGGTTGTATTTACTTGGAATTCAGCGTTAGCACAGTTTTCATGGTGTACTTAAGGGAAACACACGCAATTGCTGATGCTGACACGTGCTTAAAGGGTGTTGCGTTTTATAACTTTATTAGTGATTGATAATCATACCAATACTTACATAAATTGTACTTGAGATTATTGTGAGTCAGACAAAAATTGATTGTTTTCTACTTTTACGAAAGGTCTATTTGGCCTTGCGTTTGCGCCACGCTGGAGAACTGTGTGGGCAAAGGTAAGGAATTACCCTTAACGTACCACTGACACTGTCTCATGTGTCTCAGTGGAAAGAAAACATATACGCAGTACCTACTTATAAGCCTTTTTTGTAGTGAAATCATTAAAAGGTTATATAATTTGATATTTAACTCGATAGAAAAGCCATGCAAAAACTAATTAACCATTTAGTTATTTTTATTTAACACATTTTAACTACAATGTTTATGTTAAAGTATTCATTATCCATTATCATAGTGTATGTAAAAAACAAAATAAATTATACACACCATTAAACATAATGCGCAGAAATTTGCCCGTTCCTAATTACAAATAAAAGTAACAGAAAGCCCATTTTCTGTAGTACTTACTAATTTTAGATAAAAGACCCATCTTTAACCCATACTCTTATTTTAGTAATACTTAACTATAGTAGTTAACGGATTCTATTTTTTTAATATACTTTCTTATACCCTTACAAGAGGTGTTTCAAAAATGTACTAATAACAACGAATATTATAATAAATGTTAACGACTATCTTACGTGGGATAAACTTACAGAATGCCGACTGTAATCGTGGTGATGAACGTACCGTACCGTGTACCGTAGGACGTGGATAGTTTTGACTACGTGATTTCTTGAGACATGATATTAGTATACTTCCACAATTATTTATTTACTGAATGAGTTATTAAAAATATGTTTGCACAACTCTAAACTGGTTTGTTCTCAGTATCCTCAACGATATGTCGTCTTTCTGCTGACTGTCGTAACTATATAACTGTTAAATACGACGATTAGCTGAGAAGTCTTCCAGTCAAGTTCTCATACTTTATCATAAAACAGTAAAATAAATTTTAAGTAAACTATATTTTTAAAATCTACTAGAGAATCCATTTATTAAAGGAACTTAGAATCTTGCGACACAAGTCTTTGAAAAATTCCTCGACACTTCGGCTTTTTAGCTATGCAACTTGGTAAAAAGAGCCATGTTTGAAATACCCCGAAGCACGGAAAAGTTTACTTTAAATCAATGTCATGTGGGTTTGGCGTGTGCTGTATTACGTTGGTTGTTTAGTAGTTTTTGCCGCCTGCATTGTGTACAGGCGCCAACCATAAACAAATTGTCGTCCGTGCATCTCATTAGTGTCAGTCAGTGCTGCGTTCCTTCCTGGCTCCGTTAACAAGCCTATAGCTATATTCGATTACATAATTGTCAATAACGCTAATGGTTCAAAGAGAAGCTTTATTAAAATATCTTCTATAGTTTTTTTGCTTGTAATCTTTATCTAACCAGAGCGCGTGTCGAGTTTAAATTCATTTACATTAGTAATCGAAAGATGTAAAGTCAACCAAACTAAATTTTAGGCCACTGTACAACCTTTTCACAACAGATGTCTCTATGATTTTTATAATTGACGTCTTAATATTGCAGCGGTGACTCATTGCGACCAGGTCCTATATTGGCCTAGAATTCAGTTTGATTGATTGTACTCTTTTTCTGGTCTGCACAGCGCAGCGCACTAAACATTCTGAACAACTTCTCATAGAAACAAAATAATAGACACTGAAGTAAGATTGTCAGGGAAACATATGAATGCTCAATGATATACAGCACTACATTCAATAGTTTATACTTTCGTATGCGATATGTGACATGAATCTGTTTCGTGTTCAACTGTTGCTGACTTCTATGGCAACGGGGTAAAACGGAACCGTATTTGACTATGTCTTTGATTTATCCGTTTGCTCTGCGTCGTCCTTTGAAACTGTTCAATTGCTTAGTTAGAGCTGCCCCTTGTGCTCCATTTGCAACGAGTCTACTGTCGGAGCGTTATGCCTGGGTCACACATGTGCGAGTTGTAGAGGTCAGTTACATACATTGCGGGGTTACCATGGCTTCCGACATGGTAACGATCAAAGTCAAAGTCAAAATATCTTTATTCAGATTAGGCTTATGAAAGGCAGAAAATTTACTACTGTTTCGTAAAAACCTCTGATGAGAAGATACTTTCTTACTAGGTACTAGCATTATTTTTATTTACTCGCTACGTGTGACCAGTGCGTACCTAAGTGGGAAGGCAAAATTCACATCATACAATGCAAAAAAATAAAAAAATACCATTAATCAAGCAAATAGCTGTCATATCATTTAGAACTACTCCTTAAGATGTTTCATATAGAAGGTCGTAAGCTTTGCTAAGTGGTAATTGAGTCTGATACGTATTTATGTTCTAAAATGGTTTAATATAAATAAAAAAAATGGTTTAAAATAAATAATAATTGTCTGGAAGAGATCGCTTTTAGCGATAAGACCGCCTATTGTGTGAGTTATGTCTCTATATTGTACCTTTTTGTGTTTTGTGGTGTTCAATAAAGAGTTATTGTATTGTATTGAATATCTTGGGATAATTTATACCAATTGACCGAATGGGGTATTAGACAACATATAAATACATACTTTAAATAAAAGTGCAAAATGTAGTAGCGTCCTTATTGTGCGAGCATAACAGCGTTTGATACATACATTTGAGCTATTTAACGTACCTATATTTTCATATTCAGGATGGTGAGGCCCGAGGCTTAAATTCAAAAACAATACTATTTTGGCAGAGTATCAAGGTATTGTTTCAATTGATCAAAGTACAGAAGTATATATGTAAGACCCATCATTTGACACATGACAACACCCATATAACGTAAATGTGCATTATCCATTGAAATTATAAATAAAATATTCAACAACTTTTGAGCTTCACAGATACCTAAAAGCTATGTATATGCTCTTTTGAGGTACAACTAAGTGGTTATTACATTTGTTTCTATCGTAATAATAAACTATTTCATACTAACAACTCAACACGTAAACAGTTACATATTAAGTCTTTTTTTTCTTAAACTTAGTGTAGTGACCAAGTTCTTCGTTTCGATTCAGATAAAATTTTCGTAAATTTGTTGAAATCGATTAATTTATTACAAAATCAATAAGATATCAAAACATTAAGTCAAACATTAAAATGAACCAAAAAAATCCCCATGACTAAGAACGCGCCCTTTTTAACCGACTTCAAAAAAAGGAGGAGTATGTTCCGGGATTACTCGAAGACGGCTGGACCGATTTGAAAAATTCTTGTTTTTTTGGAAAGGGTATACTTTCAAGTTGGTTCCATTGTCATCAGGTCACCATCTGATGGTGGGATCCTGGAGAAATCGAGGGAAATCTTAAAAAAATATATGCACACCTGTAGCGATTTGGATATTTTTTATAGTAACTTGTACTTTTGCTATCGGAAAACTGGAACTGATGGTGAATACAGACATCCTCCGGAACCACTCAATAATAAGTATTTCACGGGTGGCGATACGCGCGGTTATTTTTAATATACCTAGTTGCTAAGGCAATTTATGCTCATTGCAATGCATTTGGTTAAATGAGGCTGATGGTGAAGAAGTGCAATTTTTGAATCATACCAGGTGACTAAAGCTCACAAAAATGACCGAATCTCTATGAAAAACGGCCAGTTTGGTGAGCTTTAGTCACCCGGTGAGATTCAAAAATCGCACTCTAGGAGAACTCCTCAAGAATTAACGTCCCTTGGGAAAAGCAATATTTTGTTAAGGGTTGTGAGCAATTGACATTAGGCGTGTAACTTAGATAAACAACCAGACTCAATAAAAAGCGAATTTTGAATTTTCAAAGCATAGATTTCTGACTGAAACAATATCAGATTATGGTACCAATCCGGGCGGAATCTGCACGAGGTTCATCGTCGTAACTCAGATAAAAATATTTTTAAAAATCGTTACTATAATCGATTGCAATAACCTGCCACCCTTAGTCGATAATCGGTAGATACGTAAATCAACACGCCTTAACCTCGTCACTACAAACGTCAATAGACAAGTGGCAAATATCGTTTGTACCATCTCAGCAATATTAGTAATTATCTCGTAGGAACGCATAAATAAAAAACTTATTGAATTGAACGCTGGCTTAACCGCAACAACACGCTTGTGGGGTAACCGTTTATTCTAGACAACCGAATAAAACATGACATGCAGTCTTATTCTGTACAACAAAACTAACATGCAATAAAGTCTCATCATGCGGCCTGTAGTTCATTCAGCTGAGGAGCATTTCATATTCAAACTATATGATTACGGTTGTAAGAACATGTAACGGCCACTGATCTCGGCTGTCACAGGCCGTTATTTACATAAGTCACGTACGTCTGTCATTACGAACGGGGATCGCCGGAATTATTCTGCGCCCCACAACTTTGTAAACAACTCGGATTGCGGATTAATCTGCAATCTAAATAAACCTAGACCTTTTCATTTCGATGTTAATCACTTTTAGTATTAAAATATTCAGATTTTAAAGTGCTGGTGAGTGAACGTTATAGATGGGCTGGTAAATGTTTCAATAGAATTGTATTGTTAGAAATGTACTGCAACATAATTAAGGAGCGCTTTGATGTTACTTTAAATTTAGACTCTACGTGCAACTTTATTCGAGCATAATTTTAAAATTTGTCCAAGTTGAAAATAAGTAATTCTGATTGAAGTGTTGAAACAAAACATGATTTACTACTTAATACCTTAAATGTATAAAACCATCGCTCTAAGAGAATAGTCAACTTTGTAATTTAAACCAGGTTTTGGGGAAACAAATTAAGCTAATTTTGTTCTTATTTTTTACAATTCATGACATTTACAACTTACTATAATATAGGCGTTGCTTAGACGAAGAAGTTTTATGTCCTTATCCAAAAGCAGGCAGTTTTGAGTAGACATTAGAAGGACCTTATAAGGCCAAATTTGTAATCAAAAATGTATCAAACTCTTGTGATTTTTTTTTCTTGGTTTTAGTAGCATGTCATAAGAAAACAACTTAGAATAAAAGTGTCCGTATTTTGACAGAGCCTTAAGTTTTCTCTAATCTCTTCCACCTTGTGTTAGTATCATAACGTGATTTCTCTCAGAATAGTGACGTAGCATGGACCGTTCTGTCACGCTATTCAAGATCACGGCCCTAGTCGGATTACAGAGGTATGTATTCTGAATGACAATTAGTTGTGACCGAGTAGGTACTTGCTAGCTAGCACTAAGCGGGGTGGACAGCTTCATTGTATTCAAATGGAAATACGAAATTTTTGCTGTCCAGGTCAAACTGAACAAAAAAGAAAACATATGAACAATACTTTCATTTGCAATTCCTGCTCTTAGTTATATGAGTCATTAGTAAAACATTCATTTGTTGCAACGCATCTGCAATACTCTTGGTGTTGCGGGAGTCTATTGGCGGTGGTGATCACTTACCATCAGGTGACCCATTTGCTTGTTTGCCTTCCTATTTCATAAAAAAAACATTAACTCTTTGTGACAGAAGTCAGTTTATAAAATCCTAATTAGGTCAACAGAACTCGTAATCTTGAAGTTAAAACAATTAAATTAAATTGTTATTAAAACTAATTCGTGGATCTACGTAACAATAATGATTTGTTGTAAATTTTGTTGATACACTATTTAATGATTTCATTATGTACACCTAGTCGTAAAAAAATATCGCTGTCACAATCGCAGGTCATCTCAGTTTCATTAGTTCAGTGACCGAGTATTCAATGACGATAATCATAAAAAAAACCGGCCAAGTGCGAGTCGGACTCGCGCACGAAGGATTCCGTACCATTATCTTTAGAAACGAGCAAAAACATCACGTTTGTTGTATGGGAGACTCCTTAAATATTTATTTTATTCCGTTTTTAGTATTAATTTTGTTGTTATAGCGACAACAGAAATACATGATCTGCGAAAATTTCAACTGTCTAATTATCACGGTTCATTAGGTACAACCTGGTGATAGACGGACGGATGGACGGACAGCGGAGTCTCAGTAATATGGTCCCGTTTTACCCTTTGGGTACGGAACCCTAAAAAGAAGTTTTTTGCCTGTAAATAACTAGATATTGTGTTCGTTACATTCTGAAAATGTATCAAGGTCTCGTTATTACATACAAGGACAACAAAAGGCCCTTGTAAAACAACAACTGAATCATGAATACACCCCGACATAGGCCGTAATTGCATACTCGGTTATAAGCTAACATGCAATTATACGAGTTAGCGACGTATTGCGATAGATGATTATATGGTGCTAATAAGAGACCGCGTACTATCAAGAGTGACATTTGCAATGTGTTAAAAATTGATTACTATGTCACTATTGATAATTCACGACACTTAACCTAAGTATTGATCTTATTCATCCGTAAGTTTAATCCGTACTTAATAAATTTACCTGAAATCTGATAAATTGGAGAATACCATATAATATGCAGGTTGTTAGTCAATTAAATAATTTACTAAATATGTGAGCTGTTGAGCAGCCATTTAAGAATTTCAAAATAATTGCGTATGAAAGAAAATTAGTCACGGTGTTCGAAGATTGCTTGGGCGAAAAAGGTAACACCTATTAGATGCTCAATATAACATTTACCTAATGTATCGTAGGCTTCAATCTTCATTAATTTTGTCTATGAAATTGTTTCTGCTAGAATCTTCCTGAAAAATTATAAACAAACCTTATCCAACTTTTCAGATCTATACGATGTTTTTAAAATATATTTGACAGATGTTATTCCAGACATCTCTTAGTTCACAAATGATCCAATATTAAGATACAATGGGACTGGATCGCACTAAAAAATATTAACCCAACATCCATTTTGACGTTTTTATTCCTCTGCAAAGGCTTTGTGCCATTGCCTCCTTTCTTCACGTGCACGCGAACACGTAAGTGCGTAATGAAGCGCATGGGTCCTGGGAGGGCAGAGGAAGGAGCCAGTGATGTGATCAGCTCAGCCGCATCAGGAATCAATTAAGAACGGCTGGCGGCCACAACGCGCCTACCGCATGAATTATTGAGCTCCAGCACCACTACCTACGGTACTCGCTGGCAACTCGGAAAGTTTATCCGTGGCCAGTGGTGCTACTTCAGCGGCTTCATTGTTAAACCTGATGGTTATTAAGGGTACTTCAGTGGCTATTTGTGCTAGTGTTTCATACGCGACTTTAGCGACTTTTTGATGCACGCCGTTGCATACAATAAGTGATATTTTAGCCCAATGTCACATTATACGAGTGACTTATAGATATAAGCCACTAGTATAATGTCGCTAGATAGCGACTTTGATAATACTGAGGTTGCAACACTGTCCGTGGCTTATTTGTAACTAAGTAGATTACATGACTATTTTCTATATGTTTCTTGGGATGAGTAAAAGTGCTATCTTCAGTTTAAAACCATGTACACGGTTTACTTTAAAACTATGGAAACATTTTGTTATTATTATTTATTTATTGACTTAAAAATTTACATTTTGTTTCAACATTATCTTCGCTAACTGCAAGATAGTTATGTATTTGATTAAACTTAAGTTGGGACGTGGTAAGGGTTGTCACGTAACCGATACGTAAAGGGATAGATTTTAGGAAGACAACTTGGAGACTGTGTCCAACCAGGTCGTTTGTATATAAAAACTGAAAATACCTGATGATAAATGGTACAGTTTACCTTTAATTGATAGATGAAGCCAAATGACCCAACGTAGATTTTGATAGAAAGTAAATATTAATAATAAATCCCGACGAATTGAGTTCTTCCTCCTTTTTTGAAGTTGGGTAAAAAGGATACACTTTTACAGTTAACACTGTCGAAACCATCTTTAGCAGTTACACATTGCCCAAAAAAGTTCAACTGTCGCTGAAATATGTTGCTGATCGAATGCAGCTCGAATAAAATAAGAGATTAAAACCATATACAGTTAAAAAGATGGAAATTTAAACGAAGAATGACAACATCAATTGTATGAAACAGGCGTTTAATAAGCTAATGCAATTTTGTTTTATTTGTTAAGCCTTAGATACGATATTTTTATAAGTCTAGACGACATCAACTAAGACGGGTTGGGAATATTCTACAGTAGCGTATACATTTGCTCAAAAATGTACATTCAATTGGCTCCTAGTGATTGATCGGTTTTACATTATATTGCCAAAAACAAAAACGTGGTAATACATACTATAATAGCCCTTGGCTTCTCATAATAGTATTGGTACAATTTTTTAACGTGGGCTACATAATATAGGTTAAGTTAGGTTTATTCTAAATTTTTTGCTAAAAGTCATTCTAGCAGTATGTGGAACATTGAAATTGTTATTATTAATGTATATTAATTGAAATCTTGAACTACATTTTTATAATATTTTTATAAAAAGCAAACACAATATCAATACAAAATATAAAAAAATTATAAAACTCTGAACTAGGGTGCCGCCGGAAGCGGAGTAGGGCTCTAGCCATTGGCTAGAATTATTATTAGGACAATCGATATCTTTGCGACCCAATGTAACCCTATATATTAATAACAATATTAATATGACTTACAATGATTTATTCAATAACAATTACGTTACGTAATGTCAGGCTCTTAGTCTGCAAGGAAGATAAATTATTAATATTACTTAGTTCAATTTAACAATAATATGTATGTAGTCATAGTATAGTGGATAGGGTATTAGCCGGGTGCCTACAGTAACAAATAGTTTTAACTGTTAAGTAAAGAAATTCTAAGTACCTCAACGGATTCGGTCGGCCGACCGCAAGCCAAAAGTTGCGCTCGGCTCATGCCGGTCAGAACCCTTATTATATTAAGTTTGCGGATTCCAGATTAAGATGCCTAAGGGGATTTACAAATTATAAATCGATGCCGTGTACAACAAGCAGTGAAGTGGCTACGGACCGGATTAAGTAACATTGTACATTTGTCCGGCAATTTTGTAAGGCCAACAATTTGTACCGATTAGTGGAATAGATTGGTTAGTCGGAAATTTGATTTCCTTGGGAGATTATTACGTCACGGAGTTGGCTATGATAACGCGATGGTATTTTGACACGGGTGTTCGTGTTTCGAGCATCTTTTTTACAGAAACGGGAGGTGAAGAAGCACGCTGGTCACCATCAGCTGCAAATCAGTAACCCAAGAGTCTACTGTGGGCCTCTGTGGGCCCGCTATCCCCGCTGCGGGCCTCCTAAGTATTACACAAGCGTTTTAAAAGCCGTAGAATAGCTGCATAAAGGCAATCACCTATATACAGCTACTATACAGGTTATATAGCGCATATAGCGCTAAGTGTGTTACTTGACCCTCCGGATCCCTCACTCTCGAAACTGAACTACGACGTGTAACTGGTAACATTGAAATTAAAACGGCTTCATGAAGGAAAGAGTGAAATTGTAAGGGTTTCGTTTTTTATTACCATTTGGCTACGGGACCCTAAAAATACGATAACATGTCGATATGCTCCCATATAAATAGAAATCTGCCTATCCAATCAAAAATGAACTGGAATACATTACTATTCAATATGTCATTTATATTGTGCATTAACGAACGTATGACGAATTAATGTATATAAGATTTGCATAGGTATCTCATTATTTAGCCAACGTAAGTAACATAGACCCAAAGCATGTTTACCTTTTAATATTATATAATTATACTATATTTATTACAACGCTAATCGGATCAGTTACACAAATCTTTGCATTTTATCATTAAAAAATCGGGGTATTTCAATATATGAAGCAAAAAACGTGCAACGTTCGGTTGTTTTTAATTATAATTATTTATTGGACAAATATTCATATTTAGGTTTTCTTAGGCGAATTATATCAGTTATATTACTGACGGTTTCAACGTCATTGACAAGTTGCGTTGTGATGTTATATGTCACGTTTAAATTATCGTTAGAATGAGCTTCATCACATAATTGTTTTCGATGTGTTTTAATTAAGTTTAAGTACTAGGTAAGAAAACAATTACAAATACACTGGCTCGTGTTGGGACTATGGCACAGATTGGCTTTATCGTTCTTGATTGCTTCAAATTGGGACTTAAACACGACTTAATTGTTTCCTTTACTTTACAATTTACGTGTTGAAATTCGATGGTGAATTTTATTATATTGTGGTTATGTGGGACATGCTTTGTGTCTGTAATTGCAAGTGGATGTATCTACTGTTACAAAATGTCAAGGTAAACATTCAAATTCCTTGACGTTTCTACTATTTTATTCATGTAACAGCTCTTATCCCATTCAGAGTGTTACATAGTATCAGTTTTTATTAATTTTACATTTAGATTTTCAAAGAGCTCCAGATTAAAATTAATATAAAAGTAAAGTCAAAAGTCAAAATATATTTATTTAGATTAGGCTTACAGAAGCACTTATGAATGTCATAAAATTTACCACCGGTTCGGAAAAACCTCTGATGAGAAGATACCGGCAAAAAACTCAACGGGGTGTAATTTTTTAAATAAATCAAAATTACAATGTTATTATTACATCTTATATATTTAACAATTTTAAATTTAACTCTTACATATATTTATATTAAAATTCAATTCAGGAGGTTAGTGCGCGACATGATTTAGTTCCTTACGTCACCAACAAGTTGGCGTCACTGAGACCTCATCCAGGCGCGCCGTGACCGCGCATAGTATTACGTATTACCCGGCAAATGGTTAACTTCTACCAGCCTTCTGTACAGTCGGCCTCAGAAGTAGCTTACACTTAAGAACCTAGTTGTAGTAACGTATAATATGAAAGTTGCTCGAATTTGTCACATTACTGACAGCGACAAGGTACTAAAATGTTCAGCTACTTCTGAGGCCGACCGTACCACAAAACTTCCAAGTGCTACAATTTGACATAATTTTCACATATTTATTTATGTAAAAAACTTTACCTCATACAATGAAATGATTCTCAAACTCAATCACTCCAATTAAAAAAAATAATAATACAAGAACCATTGACATAAGCTTTTTTGTTGACAGTACTTTACTTATATATCAAAATTTAAGTCGATCCGACCACTGGAAGTGAATCAAAATTGACTTGCAAGATTTTACGCATACGTAAAAATAAACAAACTAACGCAGCAAGTTAAACAAAAGCTTGTTAAAATAATTAAGACTTATTTTTTATGGATGTTTCACATTTTCTTTTATCTTTACGTTATTTATCAAAATTTTCCAGATCTTTTGTGCTTTTGGAGTCCCATACTCATCCAGCAAATTAATTAGTTTGTGCGGTAAAAAATTCAAATTTGAACCAAAGTTTTTTACCCCAATTTAATACTGTCTAAGCAACTTAATACAATGATATCGTAAGCGTGTAAAATTCCCTATTACTTGCATGAAAAAATCAAATAATGAATATAGGGGAAGCACATATAACTCATCTCCGTTTCTGACTAACGTTCTTACGTAGGAAATCGCTTCATAAAATATTACCATTTGAGATTGAAGTCGACTGTGACATTGGTTTACGGATGAAATATTGCTTATAGGTGAACTTTTATTGTACCTGTCACCGGTGTGATAGGATTCCGCCATTTTTGTTTGTAGAATGAAAGTATGAGGAATACGGTTTACTATCTTCTTTATTATACTTAGCTATAGGATCTTATAAAATTTGTGTGTTATTTTTTACTCAAAAGTAGAACTTTGTAGGACTGTTTGGTTTATCGAGAAGCAAGTGTAAATTATTAATAGAACACATGAAGATGTTTGTCTTAATACTGTTCATTATTCAATTAATACGGAACAGTGCCAACTAAGTAACTGAGTTACAGGTTCGAGTCCTGCCATTACCCTAGATTTTTGTTTGTGTTGTCATTACATAGCATTTAAATAATTGGAATGTTTAACATTAGAATAGAAATCGAAAGAAGGTACTTTTTTATCATTCGTCTATTTGTGTCTTTTCTTTTATTCTATTCATTGCACACCAACGAGCATTGCGTTTAATCCCCAATGAATAGTGACGGTAATAATGAGTTGAATGGTAGTTGTGCATGATTGATTTATGAGCAGTAATGGGCACGGGGTTAGCTCGCTTCATGTTAATGTGAAGACCATTTGATCTATTTGTTTGATTGCAGTCAAGCGAAAATTATGGAGTGCTATGCTGGCTACGTAAACATTTTATGATGGCTAGTAAAACCTACTTATGCCATTATAATTAAATGATAAACTACGTCAGTTAGCAATTATGAATTGTGATTCATTATCACATTGCATTAATATAACGGTTCACTGATCTCCATATCTCACGTGCAGGCTTATGATACGACCGAGAGCAAGACAGTCCATTCTCCCCGCCAACTAGTGTATGGTCCCGTTTCCACTCCCTCGCATGCTGATGATGTAATGATCAGCAATATTTATTTCAAAACAGATTGAAAGTGGAACTATATGGTGACTGGTAACATTGATTCATCGTCACAGTAGTTGTTTTTCTTCTCTACAATATTTAGTCGATATCTGAATAGTTTTAAAGGCAAAGTTTTGGGAGCACCTTTTTCTTTAAGTTTACTTGTGAATCCAAACCTAAAGGTAATCAATAATGATTCAGACATTTTGCTTTTCATGCTTCATCATCTACTTATCAAGTACAAAAAACGCCTGCAACATCACCGTAACCAGCTAAGGCAGGGAAACTTACTATACCTAACCATTTTAGACGTCTTAAGAGGCGCGGAATCCTAGAACTGGATCAACTAACCTAAAGATCCAGCTACAAATGGGGGGTCCTGCTGAGAAGTTTACTCTGCACGTGACAAATCACCCAACCCATCTGCTCATAGTCATTTGACTCATTGCAAGATGACACGATGAAAAAAGAAACTTATATAGTAGTGAGCTACCGGCGAGGAGTGGCGAGCAGCGGTTCGGAAGGCGTTACGGAAACCGGCCGCAATGTTTTCAATTTCACGAAACAATTATTCCGCCATGTCATCAATCGGATTCCGGCTTTGATTGTGCGGCAAATTCGTTTTGTTTGGACACAAAAATTGCAATATAAAGAGCTGCCACATCATTCCCTTTTGGTTTAACGTAGATTGCTTCCAAAATGTAATATTGTTTGCAATTCATTTTGAACAGGCGATTGGCCACTTTTATTTCATTTATTTTGTTATTTCGATACTAACTTAATATTTTTGTTCGATTTCGCTGGCAGGTGAGGGGTTAAAAAACGGATTTATTGCTGCAATAAAAAGTCGCGTCAATATACTGGCGCGCTATGATTTGAATCAATTGCGTTACGTGCGTTTAGAAAACTAATACTCTGCTTGGGTAACAAAACTATGAGTAGCGTTTGTCCTGTTTAAGCATCACATATTTTTTATATATCATTTTTACATATCATACGTTTTATAAAATAACAATCAAAAACACCAAGTATCTACCTACAAGGACAATGTTTTAATTTGAACAGTTACTTTTCCTGCCGTATAGAGTTTTGTCATTAACTAGGCAAGTATAACAAAATTGTTTAAAGTTAGAAAGTATATCATGTGTAATTTTTTAGGCTTCAATATCATTTAGTTGGCCAAAACGCCGCTTAACATCAGGTGAGATAGTGGCCAAAAGTGAGCCTGTCGTGTATTTTTAATATAGGTTACTTTACATAATACGCACTGTATAGTAAATGTCCTTGTAAAATACGTGAATAACCTTATAAAGCTTTTAACTTTATTACTATTAGGACCAATACTTTATTTTTTCTTGTTTACGTTTTCAGGCTTTAGTGAAAACACTATCAAAGTAAACGCATATGATGCAGACCTGCATAACTTGTGTACGTAAGAATACCAATACAACGGTCACACGAGGTCACACAATACCAAAAAATAACGAGGTTAGATTTCTGTTTACCACTTGTGGGTATGAAGTATGAACTGATTTTTCTAATTACATCAGGGAAAGCAGCAGTGCCCAAATTGGTTTCCAATAAAAGATTTAAAACTGTAACCCGATTACGGAAAAAAGAAAGAAGTTGTGACTGATTGCTATCGTTGTCTTATTGAGTAAGATAAATCTTTTGATATGATAGATATGGCTGTTAATTTCCTTATGTTTAAGTTTTCTAGCAGTGTCACCTTAATAACTTAATAATGCAATTCAAATGCTGTGATCATGCGCCAAGTATAACTATTAAGTATAACATGCGCGGGTAAAAAGTAGAAGTTACTCGTTTCTGTATTCTCAAAACTTTAATGATTAAAACATTTTTTATTATCACGATTTAAAAACTTAGGTGTGGAAATCCTACGACATAACAGCTACTTTGTATTCTTCAAAAAGGTCTCGGAATATAGTCACGTATATACAAGTTTCCATCTCAGCTCTTATGTAGCGACGCAATCAGACTGCAGCTTGCAGCTAATCTTGGGGTAGGACCTAACTATACTTAGACTTGGAGGGTACGTTATTGTACTCCCCTGAAGTACAATAACTATGCTAGCTCAAGCCCTTGGGTTAGGGCTGAAATGTTAATTTAAGTATTTTTGCCCGTCTACTGATAGAAAGGTGAGTTATATCTTTTTAACGTACAGTAGGTATGCACGTTTATTTTTTTGGTACGCCTTTTACAAGTGGCGACTCTTTAGTTTTTCGGAATTAAAGCCCAAAATTGAATTGGAACTGTTCCGTAAGATTTTTCATGACCATGCGAAGCAGTTGTTTGGTATGAGTATAACTCTCCTGTTCCACTAAGGAAATTCAATGATGCTTGTTAACTTTCTTATTTCTGCTGGGCCCGCGTGGAATCTAGTGCCCGAACCCTCTCACTGCAAGAGGAGACCTGTGCCCAGCAGTGGGGCAATTTAGGCTGGATTACTATTATTAAACTAACGCGGTAGATAATGATTTCATCGACAAAAGTCGTGGTACGCCCCAAATGTCTTCCATAAGTATCTAATAAAAACATTCATATTTAATTCACACAAGATGAATTAAGAACCCGTAGATCCTCGCTCCATTTTAATATAAAGTTATTTGTGCGAGATTTGCATAATGACATTGTGACTTAAAACACTGAGACGCAAAAGCGACCAAGGTCCCGCAGTTATTAAAACAACTTTTAAACTTGTCGTTTTAGTTGTCAACGTCTAAATCATAAATAAAGTTCGGGGATGAAGTTTTTAAGGGAGTTAGCGGGAGTTAAAAAGCGGTGCATTTGGCGTGGCAGGTGACCGCTATCAGTGCGGCGCAGGCGACCAGTGACGTGGCATTATAAGCACCAACGCGCTGCACTGCCGCACACTCTGTCTAATACTTTATGCGACTTGGTCAGAAAAATGAAGGAGCGTTTATGCCTTTTGAGAAAAACTTCAATAGTTTGTTACAAAATTAAAACGGCGACTCTTTGCATCTTTTGTCTGTGATTCCGCAATTAGAAATTATCTTCTTCTAATAAACGGAAGCCACATTTTTTTCTTTACCAAAGTAGAGCTCCTTTTTTAGCCGCAGATCAAAATTTATCAATAATCAATGTTATCTGAATTACGATTTTCACCTTTACCTATTAGGTTTTTTAGGTATCTAAATATACTCTCCGAATAAAGGTACTGTTTACCTATAAGAAATGAAATATTTGGACAAATAAATTTAAATAACAAAATTTTATTCGAAAATACATGCCACCATCAAAATAGTGACACTCATTTTAACTACCATAATGTCATTATTGAAACGCTTAATTTTAAACAGTGACGTAGATTCTCAAGGTGCAGTAAAATGCAAAAGTGAACAAGACAGCTTATGTAACCAGTTCCGTAATAGTTTGTCAATGGAGTCGTACTGTGGGTAGTAGAGAAGTGGACCGGGGGCAGTACAGGTCCGGCAGCGCTGCCGGTGAGGGGAGCCGCACACCTATCGCGAGGACCTCAGCGCCGCGGATAATCGCCTCATTTATAAAGTTTAGCGGGACAAAGCTGTGCGAGTTTTTGATTGAAAACAAACTTAGAAGGGACGGCCTCATTTGAATAAGTATTCTGCGAATAAAGTGTGGCTTTATGTTTTCCTTTAGGTGTTTTTTTTTTCTTTTGTAATGCAAAACAATGTTCCACCTTGTTTAGGTACAGCACGCTTTATTTTTGAGTGAAAGACTCTTTTGAAGTAAAGCTTTACGGTATAAATTATTTCATTTTCGTAGCATTGTTCTAAAAAGTCTGTCTTTTAGAATTTTATGTGACTTTCGCTCTCGGAATCTCAGTTTATCATTTCGAGTTATTTAAAGGAGAGGCCATTGTGTGAACTTATTGAATTTACACATCACAATAATCTTACTACTGTTTGTAACAACTTTAGTGTGCCACTCTTTTTCAAGGAAGGTTAGCAAAAATGCGAAGAATTAAATGTGAAAATAGACCCATACATTGTCCAAACATCAATTACATTAGGATTAAATTCTATATAACCAAGTAATTTTCAGCGAATAAACCACTCTGCAGACACTAACCACCTCACATCACGACAATTTCCAACTCTCTCTCGAATAAGTCAACACCGCATACCAGTGGACTCATTGTATCAAATTTCTTTGCTGTCAGCCAACACAGAGCATTCGTACGAAGTTGTTAATTGTTGTCCCATCGGCATCGGACCGCTAATTGCGAGCCGGACCGACTGACGGACGTGAGCCGCTAATCTGAAAGCAAGTTAGCTGTACCGCGCGAAATTTGTCTAATCAACATCACTGCGCCGCCCGGCACGTGTTAATTCTGAACTGAGCGGCTGGGATTGGAAGCAAACGTGTTTACGAGCAGTTAGAGGTTCTTCTTAAAGCGAATCGTCTAGTTTTGAGGTTGTTACAATTGGAGAACTAGAAAGAATATATTGTACAAAAGACAACCTATAGGTTACAGAATCTAGAAATGAACATAAAAAGAATAAAATAATTATGACTGAATAATTATTGAGCCTAACAACATCTGAACTACCGCAACTAAGATCTTAATTACTTAAGTTAAGGTCTTAGTTACTGTATTATATCTAATGAGACTGGTTAAGAGTTAAGATCTTTGTCAAACCAAACATAAGTATTTCCTGACTATCCTGTTTGATTAAAATAATCAGCCGGAAATTGATAATAACATTTTGCGTGTTATTGTTATTTTTTATAATTTATTAATAATTATTGCAAAAGTAATAAGTGTACAATTAGTTTACTTTGCCAGTCGCCGGGACTAAAAATACCCGTAACACTTAAAGTCACGAGCCGGCTTAGCAGTGTTGCCAAATTAGCGACTTTGGCGCTAGTTCTGGCGTTTTTGTGGACAACGTTGGCGACTATTTTTGGAAGTGTTATACATTTTAGCGACTTCTTATGGCCAGTGCTCTATACATATAGCGACATTTCGGGCTAATTTTACTAAAAATCTCAGTTGGCAACACTGCTGCGTAGGCTCATGATCTACACACCAAAGAAAATAACGGCGGATGATGAATGTAAGCGCGTTATTGAACTCCTGTCCTATCATCAATCTTGATGGTATTAAAATTTGAATAAAGTGCCGCTGCTAATTTAATTCGATATATTTTCGTTGAAAGTCGAAATATTTGAGTCTTTACGGAGAAAGAAAAGAATATCTACCTATTTATTTTATACCCAGAAGTGTGAATTGTCGCTTACATCTTGCATTTGTAAAGATTGTTACACAAAAATACTATTTCATTGTCGATTAAAAGTCCCCGTGTACATCGCGGTAACATCTTTACTTTATAAAAATGTTCGATGAAGCAAAAACACAAATGGCTCGATTGAATCGATTAGACTGGTATTATAATGAATTGATGGAAAAGTACAGAAATGCCTTCTTTAATTAAAAATAAAAAGGCGACCTACATTAATCTAACCTTTCTGTTCAAACACGCTCGATCCAACTCGCCACCTCACCTTTCCCTGAATTTTAAAACATCGTAAAAGAGATGGCACCAATAAGCCTCGTCTATTCTTTCTAACAAGTTACTTACAATCCCGTTTAAGTAATATTTAATGAAGGGGCCGTCGGTCGACATTCACAGCCGCAACACAATTAGAAAAGATCAATATCAATCGTCTTATTTATTCAAAGGTATGTTCAGCACGTAGGTATCAATTACGCTTGCCGGTGTTTTGTTCTGCGACTTGGAACCAACGTATTAAAATTACACGTTTCGTGCTGTAAAGTTTATTAATCCAGTGTATATTTTGTATTGATTAAAGGATCGTCTGCGCTACATCATTTTAGAATTTCATAATGTTGTTTTCACTTATACCTGTACGACATCACGATGAGATCACGAGAACTAAAGCGCGCGTTGATACGCGAAGAAACACCACTGAGTATATCTTAATTATTCAAACGCTACGTTGAAAGCTGAAAGTAAAACTTGGCAGTTGGCAGTGTCAGTGGAAAACATACCAAACCTCTAGTTAGCATAATAAGAGCGAAATCACACCCCGTTAAGTTCGCGCAAGGCACCTACCTACTGATTATACCAGCCTCAGTTGATTATATTACGGGGTTTTTGCATATTGCTAACACACAATTTCGTTAATTGCGCACGAGATAACCGGGTGTTCATAAAATTAAGAAGCTACGTTTGAAAGCTGTTATGATGTTCGAGCAAAGAATAATCTTACGACGAAACACGCCGAGCTAAGCTGAGTTTGACGACGCTGCTCATAAAACAGAACTGTTTTATTGCTGTTGCTACCCACCTGTCATGAAAAGGTAGAAACCAAGTTGCAGGGATAAAATACCAACCAACAATGTTAAGTCAACGTTCTTTCAATAAAAATAATATTATCGTTTGAAATTTCGACGCGGTTTTAACGTTGTGAGCTTCGTTGTGATTTTGAATTACAAAGGACTTAGTTATTTTTTGTTTATGCGCAGTTACTGTTTTTTTCTATACTTTTATAACTCTTTGTTAACAACACGTCAAAATACAGAGTCATAACAGCGGCTTACTGCAAATTATGCAGTTTAGTTGTAAAACAGTTTGAATTTTACACCTAAACTTAAGCATAAGAGGTAGGTAACTAGATCACAGATAGTCGAGAAAATCCAATTATCGCCTGCACAAAGGGTCACGAAACAATCTAAACTAAGAAAATTAATCTTCTGAGTCCAGAGAGGAGCACTGTCTGTGCAAACTTAGACAATGGATTTATAGTTCATCGATTTGGGTCCATCGGAAGCGGGGTGTGACGGGTATCATACCGAGCGCACTAACTTTCCAAGGAATCGCAGCCAAGTGGTTTTAAGTGTCAGATTGCATGCGAAACTGTAGTCGCAGATGATGTTACGAGAGATGGGAGCCGCTGCGGTTGGTTATCACTTTGATGTGGTAGGTATTGCGTCTGGCGAGGTTACCTGCTCGCGTGTGGGTATCTTATGTGTGCTTTTATAACACTATTTAATTCCATACATTAACAGGGAATTAAACTGACATAGTACCGTGGGTACAAGGTTTTGTCACTATAAACGTCTCCAATTGAATTCCTATGAGAACAGTACACCTAACAAGAATCTTCTCGATACGCTTTAGCTCGCTACGTAACTCTGTGCGTCTTTTTTTAACTAGCCCAGTAGGAGAGAGATCCACAGAGTTACGCGTATCGAGAAGATTCGTGCTAAATGCACAGTTTGTTGCGATAGAGGTGGTTTTTTTCCTATACTAATTGAAATCATGACTCTAAAGCGTTCAAGACGTTTATTGTGACCAGAACCTATACCCCATTTACAGTCGAAGATATCCTTAACTAGTCATTAAAGACAGAACTGAAATAAAATATTCATGCTCGAAGGGGATATAGTTGGAGAATGAGCAGAAAGGAAGCCCCTTAGGTCAATTGACAAAATCAAACATAATTCTAGCAAACGAAAAAAATGGCAACCTACATGAAGTGTTACTTTTTACCTAATAAATAGAAATTACTTAGCCTTAAACCACCCTTAAAGCTAAGTTTTGATGTGTTTTCAAAAAGCTTTTAATACAGGACAAACTATTGTAGTTTAAAGACAAGTTCAATAATAAACGATATACTAACGTGGTTACGATGCTAACCTACACACTTACGTCTGTCACGTCACTTTGAATCTAAAAATACAAATCTGTTAGTTTGAAGAACACTTTATAAATTCCGCAGACGTCCCCCTACTCGGATTCGAAGAGAGCTCGGAGAATTTTCGCATAAAACAATAAGATTGACGAATGATGAAGACGTTCACCAAATCGTCTAAGCTGAAAAACCGTTTACTGAAACGAGCCATGCATTGCAAGAAAAGCAGGTAATATTATAAAAATTGAACAGAAACTTCTTGGCAATCCGAGGTTCGTCGAAAATGAAGCAAATAAAGTAAGACTACTCGGCGGGCCCGCGATTGCGTCGACCTAGCGTTCCTGCACAAATGGTTACATGTAAAAACTTACGTTTAATTTTTTACAATCTTTTATTTAACGACAAAAAGTTAGAACCCGTTAGTTTTTTGGACAAATCTTGTATATCTACGTACCAGTATTAGTACATCTACCACGAACCTTTTCGATACGTGTTAACTCGCTACGTAACTCAGTGCGTAACTAGTCCAGTAGGATAGAAACGTATTGAGTTACGTAGCGAGTTAACGGGTGTCGATAAGATTCGTACTAAGTGCACGCGGCTGCATGCTATATAGGAAATTTGGTATGTATTCCGATGACAATGATAAATAAAATATCTACTGTTAACAAAAATATTTACCAATTTTTTTAAATTTATCTTTAAATTTACACAAGTACTTTTCGAAAACCTTTCGAAGTAGGTAGCTGTCATTCTTTACAGTCGTGTATCTGTTACTGTTATTTTGTGTGGCTTTAGTCCCGCAATGTACAACAAATCTCACAGTTCAATACGACCAGGTCATTCCCCTTCAGGTAGTATGTGTCCTAGGTAAGGAAAGTACACAGTTATTCCATAAGTGGATCGCATTTTGTTTATGATTTGTGCAAAAAAGGTATTCGTGCAAAATCGGGTGATATGCTAGGACACGTTCATTTGAAAAAAAAAGTATTTATGCACTACTGTACGTAAATGTTTGGGTAAAAGCGACGGCGAAACTCGATGAATGAGTTTTTCACATTATTAATGATGTCGCTACATTCAAACCAAACAACGCCCAGTACACGATCACGATTGGCTGATTCCAATCTATTCATTTAAATATTAAAAATTGAATATTTCATTGTATTAAAACCTGTGGCGCAAATGTAGAACTCTAAGTGAATGCTATTTCGCATTTTAACCAAAGTTTTTTCATAGAGTAATAAGTGAGCATCAGTTTTCGAAAGTATACAAAAAACAATAGAACTATTGTCCTAAAATAAATAGAGATTACCGTGATTATGCAACGAATTTCCTTAAAAGACTCGTTATACTTATTTGTTGGCATAAATATGCATTCTTCTCTCGTTCTTTTAAATAGTGTTACTGCGTTGTAATGTATGTAACTAAAGAGTCACCCTTCATTTAAATGGAGTGAAGTTTTCCTTAAACGAATTAATTTACGTGATATTTTCTTGAATTAAATTAAAATCAGCAGAGCTGCATTCGTGAGATACGCCTGGCTGGTCTCGTTTCCTCCTAGCTGTCACAAATTTTATCTTTACCTGTTTTAGTTATTGCCTCTTCACGTCTCTTTCGCATTTTTCTTATTCCTTAAGTTTTTATGATTATGTGCAAGTGGTAAACGCATATTTTATTTGATAAATGCGCTCCATGTAAGAGTGGATAATTTTATAGACATACACTAAAGCGTCATAGACATATAGAGATAGAGAGAAAGAGGAGAGAGGGAAATAAGTACCTGTTTAAGAAGAGAAAATAAACGATTTAATCGGTAGGTACTAGGGATCCATGGCCGGCCAGGAGAAGCGCGTCCGGCGAGGCGCCGTCACGCCAGAACATTTAATATTTCAGCCATTCGGCTCACGCGCCATCTTCAGCGGAAGTCCTGATTGCCGCTAAATTAAACTTAAAAACTTTTTTAATGCCCCAAAACGTTTCAATGATATTCTATGTAATATTTGGATGCAAATGCTTCCAATTTTCTCTAGTAAGTATTGTATTTAATTATCTTTCGATGCCAATAGCCAGCGACAAAGTGTTAACAGATGGTTGGAACAAGTTGTCACTCGTTTGTATAATCGATGTCGTATTAATTGAAGAGTCGAATAAATTCAGGTTTAATTAAAACAGAATGTATTTTCAAAATGCTGTCTTCGTTTCTAGATTAAATTTGAACTTTACTCTATTGTAAGTAGTTTGCTTTGTAACAATTTATAATCCCGGCGTGTAGAACTACGAATAGCGCTAAGATGTTTTCAATAGAACGTTAACAACGGGATGTAAAGTTTTGCAATAGTGCGCTCCCGGATCGTGCAATTATTGCCAACCCAATCCTAATTGAATTCTTAGGCTAAGTTTGCGTTTAAAGTTTGCATAAAAGACGCTTTGCAAATTAATAATTCCCCCCTTGAAACGTTTCTATTCTGTTACGTTTCCGACTAATACTTAAGTAAAACGTAAAAAAATGATTTAATGCTTTTCAAATTCCAATTAAGCTTGCTACGTTATTTAGTGTTCCATATTTAAACTAGGAATACATATAGCTGCGCTGTCTGTGTGTTTGTCTGTATGTCTGTCTATCCTTCTGCTTCTCAGTTTGCCTCTCTGTCTGCCTATTTTTGTCTGTGTATCTATTTTCACAGTCAAATTTTTTCTGTTATTTCATATTTAGGTATGGTTAAGAAGTTTTTTTTTAATTTTGGGTTAACATTTAGAAAATGTTGAGGTCTAAATGTGTCATTTCCGTTAGAATTACTTGTCTCCACCCCCTACAGCTTAAGCTTAAAACAAAAAAACCTTCAAAATAAAACACATAATTATGAATTTTACGGGAAAGCTGTCAGGACTAAGTTTGACTTCGTTGGTTTGTTAGTAATAGGCGACTTAATGTTTCAATCTGCTGAAGTTCATGGGAGTTAAGGTAGACCAAAACAACTTTGAACGGAGATACTTGTTAATCTTGCAAAAAATTTAAGTTAATTTAAATTGTAGTAATGACTACGGAATCCTACACTAAACTTGACTCGATATGCTTCTGCTTTCTTGCTGTTTTTAGTATAATAAAAAGAGGTAATCTGGTGTCTCATTAAAATAGAAGTTTTAACTTCAAAACTACTGAGACGAGTAGTAAAAATTGAAATGTCCGTGTAAACTGGTATCCACATGCAAAAAATGACGCTGGCAATTTCGTTACACGCACGTCATGTCTGCAAGCACCGTCGACGTTTTCGGTAAACTATTCGAAATTTAAAATGGATTCGTTTATAAAGGCATTTACTACGGTTCGCATTTTCGATGAGGGAGACGCGGCAGGTGAGTGACTTGTTTGCCGGCGCTGCAGCGCGAGCAAAACGGCGAGCAGTTTAGTCGGCACCCGCACCGCACTCTATAAATCACCCTGCGATTGACGCCTTACTACAGGGAGTGATCTATTCCGCCGGCCATGATACAGCTACACTTGGAAGGATTTTTCTATTCTCGAAGCTTCCACTGCAGCTGAAAACGTTATAAACACAGGAAGTAATTGGACGTATAATCCGCTAAAAGGTTTTGATTGACCAAGATAAAATTGCTTTAGAATTGGCTCGCGATGCAATTTGAATAGCTCGAGGAGAAATTTGCACTTGGAGTTTTCTGTAATTTGGTATAAAAAGTTGAATCGATTCAAGAATAAGTTCATTTGATTATTTGATACGAAAGTGAACAGCGCTTTTCTCTGCCCTCTCTGGCTTGCTATGACTAGTTGGACCCACATCTGTCTACCTTTGAATACTTATAGAAGTGAGATGCATGGTTTTTTAGATTTTCCTCCCTGTTTTTTTTAAAAGCGTGGTGTCCACTCGGTTACAATCTTCGTCTATCTCTTTATTGTCTGTCATTCTACTCACTTGTACCGCTCACACCCACCTCAAATCTTTTACACTTTCCAGGATCTTTGTGTTATCTCTTATAGATTTTTAGTAACAATTTGATCAGATAGTTATATACAGACCATGCTTCTAATAGAGATTGATATGTCTTATTTTAGAAGTTTAAGAAGGCAAAAATTATGGTTTTGTTATTTTGTTTACGTTTCTTTTAATTGTACAAAGTTTTTGACATTTCGTTTTGGAGTTAGTGAAAAAGTTTTGCAGGAAAAAGCATTGTAATAAAAAGTTAAAATGTGTCGCAAGGCTAGAGTTGAGCATCCGCGATGGTAGCTGTACGTTTAATATTTTGCCAAGTCGTCTCACGCGCCGTTCTCAACAGGCCCTGATTGCTGCCCGATCGAAATTATATTTCACTGCCACATTCAAAGCTCGCTGGACAAGATTGCCTTTCCTATAATATGGGTAACTTTGATGCTATTACAATTCGCCAATAGAACACAATTTCCGAATGTACAAGCATACCTAGCCACTCTTAGGTTGGGACATAAGCAGTCATTTTTGTACATAGAATTCTCCGAAACGTACTACACTGACATTTGTGATTGCATTATTGTGACAGTTCTTACCTTGAAACGCTTTTATGAACACTAAAAGAAGAAAAAAGTAAAATGACAGCCAAGTTCAATGGGTTAGGAAATCTATTATTGTAACGAAATCAGTGGCCGAGGACGACCAGTATCCAACGTCGAAACCGACAGCAAACCTTTTTTGGTGCTTCAAGAATAGACGCCTGACCTGAATTTATCAATTCCTGACAAGTTCTATTCATTTTGAGGACAGGCAGTGTATTATAAATACATGCTGTACTGGCGAGCGCTTGAAATGGAGCAATTTTGTTTCTAAACTTGGAGCGTAAAGGGGGGTTGTTAAAAATAGTCAAGCACCTTGAAGTAGAAATGTAAAGATCGATTTTGTAACATACCCAAAATTCATTCATTTAAGTTCGTATTTAATGTAACATGATATATTGATAGTAGGTCTGTTTACTCTGGCTTTTCAAGTTTATTAAGAAGGTGCGGGCTGATTTGATTGAATGATTTTGATTTGTGGACATTTTTGACATCCAAATCGCATCAACATACCTAATACGGACAAGCGCTTACTCAGTGTTGACAGTGTTGATGACATAATTATTTAAGTCAAGGCACTTTGTTAAAATACGGACTTTTAACTGAGTTCACATTTACGCATAATTATTTTAATTTATTAGCTATTTCAGTCTCAAATGAACATTAATTTAACAGTACTTCACTCATCTTTTTATCTATGTATGTAAAGTCTTTATTGTAGAAAAGACATAAATTACAAAAAGAGGTACAGTGATGTACAAAGGCGAACTTATCCCTTTAAAGGATCTCTTCCCTCTCTCTTCTTTTCTTTCTTCTTCTCTTTCCTCTTTATTCTTATGTCATTAGCTGTTACTTGTTTTTGCCTATCAATTTGCGTTGTCAAGGTTTAGTGGAGACCGAGACATAAAGGCATATAAAAAAAGATACTTTGTTTTATGGAAAAAGGAGGAACCGAACATGCGGGTCACCTGATAGGAAGTGATCACCGCTTTCCAAGGAAACCAGCGACACCAATAATCGCTGATCAGTTTCCGGCCTTTAGTCCCCCCCCCCCCAACCCTGCTAGCTTGCAAATCTCTCACCCACCTTATAAACGCAGTAGCAAACCTTCTGCGAAACTGTGGTACTACCTCGATTGAGCCGGCCAATTTGTACTGCAACCAGTAACTAGCTACAGGTGTGGCTTTACCAAGACTAATAGACGATACCTGTGTATAAAATTGCGTATAATACGCCGCAAGTAAATTTGATATCTGTATTTAGCATAGTAAAGTATCCTATGTAATTGTGAGCATAAAATTTTCCTTCACAATATATCACAGAGGCTCGCTTTATGTTATATACTGTTATTTTATCAAGGTTTTTCTCATGGCAAAAGCGGTTAGATCGCGTGACAACTCGCCATACTTCAGCCCGACCAGAAAGAGTAGCCACAGTATTTGTCTTGCTTTCATTGTACAAAATATTTCAGAGTAGGTAAACCTTACGCCTAATCATTAACGGGCGGAACAATGCTGGTTTATACACATAATGTGTTCAGCTCAAATTTCGTCAATGTTTTATATTTTTTGGTTTGAATTTTTAAGTTTTAAAATATAATTCTCTTGTAAAGATATTGAAAACCTATGGAAGATTGTAACACTAAACCATGGCTCGTGCGGTGCCGATCCTGCAGAAAGAGGTAGTGTATAGTGCAGAGGTGGTGTGTAATAAAAAGAGTCTCTTTTTGCCAACAGAGTACACAACAACCCGATAGTAAGGTCTTCCTTGCAGGAATGCAATATTGTGAAAGGTCCTGCCTCATATAAAGGCAAACGCATGTGAATCGTGTAGATCATTTGTTTAGTGGTGGTGGTTAATACTTAAGTCAGGTTTGGTTGGTTGACATTGGTTTCGCGGAGTAACAAGGTACCTAATTAAAATTTGTTCCAATTTATTGTGATAGCAACGAACCCATTTAGAACCAATTTCATTCGTTTGATGTTGGCTTTAGACTCAAGTAAGCTGCCAAAATTCTTGAAGAAATTAAGTTGAAGCGTCCCTGTAGAGCTGCGAGTCAGGAAATCCAACATGTGTGAACATCCTTGAACTGTGGCGTGCAGTCTCTGCACAGACGTCAGTTAATATTAATCTACCTGCATTCTGTCGAAGCGCATTATTGCTAAGAGCATTGTCTTCTCTTAGCACTAACTCTATATTCCGTCATCTTACCTAAAATTAAAGTACCAACTGCATCGTCATAATAATCAATTTTCCGTAACATTTTTTTTTAGGCTTCCGTACCCAAAGGGTAAAAACGGGACCCTAAGACTCCGCTCCTTTCACAGAGGGGGCACATTTAAGGGGGCTCACATACAACAAACGTGATTTTTTTTCCGTTTTTTATGGATAATGGTACGGAACCCTTCGTGCGCGAGTCCGACTCGTACTTAGCCGGTTTTTTGCTAAAACCGTAAACATTTAAAGACTTATTAAAGGATCGTCGTATGAATTCATTTGGCTAGGTTTAGTTTGTTTTGTAACATTCCTGAAAAGTAAGGTTTCCGTAAAAAACATAATCCATGATCACGATAAAATATAAAAGAGAAATGATACTTTCGGGACTTCAATTGTATATATTTTTATTCAGAACTTTAATGATTACTTGTATTATTACGAGGATTTGGGTAACAAAACAACCCCTTGATTGGGGTTTAGCCTTCGTCACGTAACCGTGTTCATTTCGTTCAAACAGCATCATTAGATTATTATGTCACAACTAACATTTCTAAATCATTAATCCTATGCATTAATTGTATTAATACATACTGTGTTTAAATCAATACATAAACAATTTGCCTGCTCTCTAGTTTCACCTTCTCGAAAGCAGTGATTAAGTGGGCGATAGTTGCGTCCTATGATTTATATAATCAGTTGGACAATATCATGTAATCGCCGAGATCCCGTTCATCCATCCCTGTCTTCGGCATGAGATATGGGCTGGCCCGCTATACGTTGCTAATTTTGAGACGCATTTAGCCATCATCAATGAAAATAGGAACAGACAGCGATTGTAGGAAGCACAGAATAGAACGGTGGCCATAAATTGTATAAATTACATTTCAGAATAGAACTGGCAATTAAATGTAGGACAATAAATAAGAATGCGTTAATAACGCGTTTCGGTTACAATCATTGCATGCGATTCAGACAGAGAGGACTATATTTATAAACTTTAAAGTTATGGGGATAGGAAAGTTAAGTTAAATTTCCATTTAAAACGGGCCCGAATCCGTTACTGGAAGCATCATACGAGCAATGATGGGATAATAATGTAGACTGGCGACATAAAATACATCACGATACGGATTTTAAAAGATGTTTAAAGATTCATAAACGTAAGCTTTCACCTCAGTTCGAGTCGTAAAGTTGAGTGTAATGTGTCTGAATATCGTATTACGTATAATACAGCGGTAACTTGGGGCGTTAGGCTGTGTCTCCACACCTGGTGACATGAATAAACTGTGTCACTGTGGTCTAATATTAAGTTTGCTTGTTTATAATGTTGCCGCCGAAATGCCGTTGTTATGTTTAGGGTTGCCGGGACAAAAATGAGATAAGGCAAATTTGGCAAGTTTAATATAGGGAGTTTTTTGCGGGCCCGGAACTTCAAATGAGTTTTTATAGTATGTTCATACTTTAACAGGTAAAAACGGTGCCCTTTTATGGTGATTTGCGTATTTGCCTTTTAGGGAAGGAAAGTATTATTAGTATAAAACAATAATAAATAATCGAAAATTCAAATATTAATAATCATCTCAACGCTTTTTTTAGCTACAAATTTCTAAAGTTAAAGTTGCCAGCCACAAGCTTTTAAATCCCTACTGTTTGGCAACCCTACATTCTATGTTTACTTTATACGGGATCTTATGTTTGTGCGTTTGCACTTCCGCGAACACGTGATATAGTTAGCGATTTTGATAGTACCGCTTGTTTTATCGTAAACAACAATAGTTAGCATTTTCACACCTTCTCAGTAAACTTGCCTGAAAATTAAATCTTACGGACTGAGCAACTGAACTTGATTCAAGGGGCCTCGTAATGCCAGAGAATATGACCAAAGCGGACCAAAACATGTGTGCGTAGGACAGCTAAGTGATGGGAAATGTGCATAGAAACCACAAATAAATCTGTATCCAGGCTACTTTTAAAAAAAATCGTATGGCACGTCACTAAACTTAAGAAGACAGTATAATGTCAAGTTAAGTTCAAAATAGTACTGACTTAAGGACTAAATTCCATTAAGAAAAGTTTTAGCCATAGTATTTCTTTTGTCCAGCATACCCATTTACCAAACAGGTCTAACGATTTCGATGAAATTTACGATATAGAGGTCTATGGGGCGAATAATCAACTAAGGTACGTCTCATTTCTAGAGAAATTAATTTTCTATGTGTTTTTTACACCAGGTGCTCCCAAAACTAGTTACAGCTGAAAGTTTGGTCTTTGGTAAAACCAGGCATTCGGTACTTCTTCTGACAACATGGTTTGCTAACATGGTTGAATCTATCAACAAGGTAAACTAAAAATAATTATTCTGATGAAGTAATAGAGTATGAGTAAGGTTACTTGCCATACGAGCCAACTCTTTTAAGATTACTTACCACTGCTGATACTAAAACAGTAGTTCGGGCCCTGTAGCTAAGTTCTCAGTCTGAGCTGAGTGACTTTAATTCATCGCAAGACGCCATCTGGGATTACTTGAGGATGTCACGGAGATACTATAGTCCAAGTCGCAGTTTCGATTGAAACTTCAGCTTAGTTCGACTGCCGAAGGTATAAGCATTAGTAATATTGCACTGTGAATATTGTTAATATTTTGAAAACTGCTCACAAATGTAAAAATTGATAACAATAATAACATGTAGCTGGCTGCTGGTCCCAAGCGTAACATCAGAGTATGGTTTCGGAACGAACTTTTGAGTTTGACAGTCAACATGGCGGTTTTGGAGAATGAGTTGGTTTTTTAAAGCGCTGATTTCGATGTGATTTTTTAATTGTTATATTATAGAATTTGATTTTTTTTGTGTTTTGAGAATGTGTTACGAGTATATATTGTTGTTGTTTTGCTTTAAAAAGATACCCCGTTGAGTTTGTTGTGTAATGTAAGTTTTTCGAACCTGTATCATTCAAGTGTAATTCTAATTACTTACTATATCATACCGAAGTGATTTACCCGCGACTTTCATTGATAAATTTTTATTCCTTTAAATGTAGAGAGGTTAAGATGCAGAGGTGTAACGAGAGTGTTACACTTTCAGAAAATATTTAAATGGATTTTAGCTATAATGCCAAACATCGCAACATCATACAGATGTTTGCTCCTATCGGGGTCCGAATTTTTTACTTTTGTAGTCAGGATCATTAACCGACAGACTATCACAGTTAAATTGTATTAGTTATAAGACTTTCTACATATGATTTCATAACTTTCAAGTACAAAGAAGTCATGAGATTCGTTAAATTTTTGACATGATTCGTTTTGGTTTGGATTAATAACTGTAGCTAGAGTTTGGGATTCAGAATCGTTCAAGAATCTATTTCAAAGCTTCGCGCAAAGTTACAACTTACGCAATGTGTCATATACAGATTACTCGGCAAATATTTTAGTTTGTGCAAGTGTATCTTACAGATTATAGACAATGCCGCTAAGGACCAGAGTTTCTTGTAAACTTTAGGCAGGAGTTAGATAAGTTTCTGTTTCCAACTGGCCCTTAAATTGAAATGGGTACCAAAATATCTAGTTGGTTGTTATTAACTGTTGAACAAAGCTATCGTTGCTATCTTTAGTCCGCGCTTTCGACGGTCCTGTAAGTTTAATCAGAATTCTAATAAGGATAGTAAATGAAATAAATACTCCAAGAAGATTCAAAATGTCATTAAAGTGTCAAAGTTACTGTTACGAATTAGTTTTAGTAATCAGTGTTAATCTACTGCTGTATATATCTAGCCACGTACTATTCTACTTTCAGTCTTGATGACTAGATCAATTTATTACCTTTCACTATTAGGTTCTTAGAACATGAATATTTTCTACATCTCTTCATCTTCTGGAGGTGCCACTAATGGAGATCGGCCGATAACTCTGTGAACTTGCCCCGGTACCTAACCCCTCTGGAGAGCTGTTCAGGCCTGGTGACTCCTGTCCACTTCCATTTGTTTCCAAACCATGACTTTACTTTCGTCAAATACGCCTGTTCCAATCGCCTTCATCCATCATGATCAATTCAAGAATTGATTACTTAAATATTTTTTGAAAAAATTCTACTGTCAGTTTTTTTTTTGTTAACTCAGCACTTCAATCTATTCGGTGAGTAACGTACTTATAGATTCGATATTAGTCGAATACATAAATTTATTAAATTAAACGTTAAAATATTGACTGAATGTATTTCACCCAATACCTGGTAAATTGTCACGGTGATCCATAATAATTATTGTATTCTTTAAGACTATAATTTCATTTTAGACATTACGCAGCACCTACACTTTGACAAAATCGAGTGCATTGAAAATATTACATAAAATTATCTACGTAAATTATCCTCCTAGCGCCTTTCTTCTGTTTCTTTAGTAAGGGTACGCTTCGACCATGATCCCAGATGTTGCAGGTCAGGTTATTACATTGGAGCGATTCCCGTCTGACCTCCGTAACCCTATGACAGGAAATGTGCAGGGTTTCTTATGACGTGTCCCCTTAGCGCGTAGGTCTGCCAATACTTATGTAATGTGCATAGTACATAATTTCGAAACACATAATCGTATTGGAACATGGCGACAGAAGGTGATCGAACTCAGTACCTTACGATCATGAGGCCTCCCCCCAGCGATCCAAACCCAAAAACCAACGTTCTTTATATTTTTTAATTTATTACTAGCAATATTAAACACCTGGATAAATTAAAGTATTAACCAAAGCTAAACTAACCAGCTATTGTTGTTTGGTGGGTGCCGGCAGTCGGGAGATTACTTGACAATGTCATGAGTAGCAAAGTTCGCCAAAGTTCCTCGCAGACAACTTCTGGCGTGCGCCCTTAAATTGAAACTGAACATCTGCACTTGCTTGATAGTTATTACGAATAAAATTACTTAATGTTGTATTCTAGGTGTTTCGTGGTAAATCAGTCAAATATTTATGTTGATGTTATTGTTGATTGAGATCTTAATTTATACAAGTATATATGCAGCCTATCTGTTAAGATATATTTTAGAGTGACCTATAGGTCACTCTAAAATTCTCACCAGCTTCCAAATTGTATGAATCAAAAACGTGAATGGAACTATTAAAAATAAATAACAACAACCTGATTGCATAAAAAAATAAACTGAACATAGAAAAACTAGCTACCATGTATTTGATACCTTTCAATGCATTTAATTACAATAAAATTGAATGTCCCCCTTACTAAAATACCAACATTTACGTTCTATCTTAGAAAATATCTAATAATCATAACCATGATTCAAATAACTATGTAAGTGTGTTATGCACAGGTAAAATGAATATTAAAAGCAAGCAAAACAACCAAAATTTGTTTTGGTTAATCAAAATTTATGGATCCTCACCGTAATGTATATCCAAATTAGCAATTAATTTAATTCTTAATGTAACGGATAACATTTTAAACTAATTAACGTTTCCATCGCACAATAGAGGACACTAATGAAATAATATTAAGCTTTTCTGATTTTAATTAGCTTTCATAAATTATGACACGATGAGATGACAGTCAGTATCATTGGATTTATTCCTATAATACGCGGTAAAATTATAGTTCTAAATCACAGCCCCCTAAATGAACAACAACAGGCGTTGTCGTGTAAAAAGCACAAATACCTATAACACGAACAGCCACAGGAAATCGTAAAAGCAATATATAACGATCGTGTATATTATGGGCGAATCTGAATGTGTCAGTGCGTAATTTATCGCGGAACGTGTTTTTTGTGGAGGCCCTCTCTTGACCTCATAAAACACAGAGCCCGTTGCAGGGCTGAAATCGGAGAGAGTACTCGACGCGAGGCCGGCCCGCGGCGACCATCGAAAGTGGGAAAAACAACCGATCGCCACTCGACTGAGACGAAGCAGATGACACTTCACACGTCGTCGTGATTTTTACAACATTCCCCCTCGACTCTGTGGCGTTTTTTGCTTGCAATTACTTTGATGTAAGCACGTTTTTTTTTCGCACCACCGCGTCTGTGTTTTGAGTGTAAGCCCGAGGTTGATAAGTCATGTTTTATCATTTTGAAGGTTTCCCGTCGAGGGCTCCCCAGAAGCCTTTGTCTATTTCGTGTACTCATCCGTTAATGACTGTGTACAAGAGAGAAAAATGTAGCCAGGAAAATGAAACGCTTTGTAGTGGAGTGGGTGAAATTTTCTAAACATAAAAATTAGCGAATGGGAAATTTTAGCTTCTCATTACTTCGCAAGAATTACGAAAGTGGGAATACCTAAAAATTTTTATGGAACATAAATTTGTAACAGTGTGGTTTCGCGAGTGCGAAGGGTAACCATAGATTGTTACTTTTATGGCAATACGAATATCTCGTTTCACAATGATATACATTTTGTGTATGTCAATAAAACGGTGACATTCGAGAAATCACTAGAGAAATACGAGAAACAACCCTTAATATTGAAACCGTTTTAGGAATCAAATTTTGAATCTCGTGCGAATCATATGATTCAACAAGCCATATCATCTTGATTATATGTAGTTAGGGATGGACAAATTGCAAAAAGAGCAATTAATTACTTCTGTTATATATTTTTGTTGTATTTTTTTGGCTTTTTGTAGCCTGATGCCATTTTTTTTATTGTTTAATTATAAAGTTATCTAAGTTAGGAATGTCTTTACATAATTTTCATTATAAAAGGTTCACAATTTGTTTGTTTTGTTTTGTCACAATTGTTTTGAAACGTGCGAGCCTAGCTTTGAAATTTTGACCCACTTTCGACGAATTTGTAAGGAAACTTTTTTTTAATTTTTATTTAGGATAAGGTTGCACCGTTAAGGGTCCGTTTTTGTCTTCTTGTCACGGAACCCTAATTACAATTAATTTAAAATATTCGTTGCCATTGCCATATACTTGAAAAGCCTCATAAGATCTACACTCAACTCTATATTTGAAGAGAATAAGAGTGGTTAATAGTTATAGATAGTGCTCAAGTTCCAGTTTGGTAAAGGTCTAGTAAAAAAAGATTTGAGTACGATATGAGTATAAACTACCACTCTCAGTAGTTACAGCTATACCGAACTCAAGTTCCAGTATCATACTGGATTGGTACCAAACTGGAACTTGAATTCGGACCATTACTACCCTAAAAATTCGTGAAGATCTTTGTGACCTCTTCGAGTGTTCAGCTACTTATGCTGCTAACTGTACTTTCCGATTAGTCGGGGCACCAGCAGTTTTCGATTAACATGAAGGCTATTTTCTATTGATCTTTTACAAAATGCAATCGCTAAAGACATGTTTCAATTTCCACAGGCTTCGTAACGAGTGAATGTACTTGTACAGGGTTTAGAAAATGTTTCGTTAACGAAATTTCGTCAATGTTTGTGTGGAAAATATCGTGGACGAGGGTATCGGACCGAGTGAGAGATTCGCAGATCCTAACGTGTGTCGTACGTGGCTGGCGCCCCGCCAACCGCAATACACATTTAACGTTGAGTTTTTATTCACAGAACACAATTTTAAAGTAGTCTATAAACGTTAAAAGTAATAGTAAGTAATGCACCGTCCCGTTGTTTATACTGGTAGGCTCTGATTTTATTGCATAACTGATTTTAAAAAAAGGTTTGTGTGATATAGATTGACGTATGGTCAGCCTAGTCGTAAGCGACCCGACTATTAAGCTAGAGGGTTCGGCATCAAATCCCGTTTGGGGTAAATATTTGTATGATGTAAATGAATATAATTTGTACCTGAGTCTTGGATGACTCAATTTAATATTTAAGTAAATGTTAATCAAAAGATTATGATACAATATTACAACTAAATGACAATATAACAAAAGAAACTAAAAATGTATATAGTATATGTGTTTATCTTTAGAAGTAGGTATGTATCTTCATTGTGTAGTACCCACATCCAGCTTTGCTTAATTTGGAATTTGATTAATTGGTATGAACTGTCTCAAGATATTTTATTTATTCAATGAAATTGAAGAGGCTTTCATTGTTCCTTTTCTTATATAGTAAAATATAGTAAGTAGAAATAAACGATAACGAGCAACAGCCGATAGTATAAAACAGAAAAAGGCTTTAAACACGAAATAAAATAAAAAGGGCTCGAACCGCCACCTAGATTTTCGAAGATTTTTGTTGAAATCTTAATGATATTTGGCTAAATTCAATTATATTATTATATTATATTATAAGCTCACGCCTGTTTCCCTTTGGGGTAGGCAGAGACCACAGAATGCCATTTGCACCGCTCCTGGCATACTTGACATTGACATATGACACTAAAACATTCAAGAAAAATATTTAAAATGTTTTTGCGATCACGAAATAGCGAACACCGAAAATGTCACGAAATATGCAATAGCGCATTGAAAACAGCACGTCGAGTTGGAAAATATAACAAGTTCGTCGATTTAATGCATCCAGACGAAAACTATGACTGCGGCATACTTTATTTGCTGACAGCAGTGAAAATTTGCGTCAGGCTAAGTGCCAAATTTATAACATTGGACTGTACTACGAAAGGTTTTTACGCTAATTGGTTCGGTTGGGCAAGGATTGTTAAAGATAAAATATGCGATGCGGATTGTTTTCGTTTACATTTTGATTGATTGCTTCAATACTACTGCGAAATTCGATGACGAAAGATTTTTGTTTTTATGGGACTGTGGGGGATGATTTATTTATAATGATAGCAAGGAGATCGGCATCCAAAAATGGTATCAATTGAACACACGGAGGCTATCTTTAAGAAATATCATTGATATTTTATTGCTCATTTCGGCAAACAATAAAACAAAACACCTGCAATTCAATTACAATAAATGACAATATTATATTATTTTGATTCTTTTTGTAATCTGATTTTTAATAACAATAAAAGGACTTGCATTTGTTCGTATTTATGTAGAATCAATTCTAATTGCCATTTGTTCAAATGCGAACGACTTTAATAATTTGATCCGGATGATGCCTCGTATAGGGGCAAAACGTAGTGATGGTAGTACACTTGAGTTTGTGTAATATATGTTGTGTGAAAGCGGAGGAGGGTTGCTTTTTGCACGTAATATATATATAACTCTGACACAGCACTAGTTTCGCAGAGTAACAAGGTAATATGTTCCAGTTTGTATATAATATTTGCAATTAAATTTGACAAGTTCAAAAGTCTTAGGCTGAGCGGGTTTTTAATAACTCTACCTTAATGCTTGCCAGTTTGCCGCCTCTAATATAAAAAAAACTGTAGTCTTTACTTAGCTAATATCGCAATGTTTCGATGTAATGGATGCGACGGGTCATTTCGGGCGAATTCATCGGGCTAGTTTCCAATTTTATGGTGGTTGGGCAAGTGGCAGGGGCATCGTGCCTTCCTTTCGAAATGCGAATACGTTAATCGGCATATTTGCATTTATAAAACACTATAATACTCATTGGAACAATATGAAAAAGGGCAACTAAAAATAATACTTAACTTATAATATTTTGGACGTCCTGCAATTGCGAGTGAGAAGGCTATAATCTGTTCATTTCCTCAGGAGAAAGATTTGGGAGATAAATTGTACATACTTATTTTTTTTATATTTTATTTTGTAATTTTTGTATGTATATCTTTATCTTTTCTTTCGACAGTATAAAACAAAGTCTCTATTCGTTCCTGTTTGTCCTCATTTTCAGCCACCTAGTCGTTCTAAACCACGCAACGGATTTGATAGGATTTTCACTGTCATTTAGAGATTTTTATGCAGAAGTTTTTATGTATAATATATTCTTATTAATTTTTCGTTAGTAAATTGCACCCATGTGAAGCTGGGGCACGTCGGCTAGTCTAGTATATTCAAGGAATGTAAACCGATTATTTGCTCTGGGAAAAACCGGTTTTAACCGGTTATTTCTAAGAGAAAACAACTGAGTTTGCATTCCCTAGTATATTCTAAGTTTATGTTAGCAACAAACTGCCGCATGATCTAATTGTTTTAAGGGGATATCATTTGCCACAGTATAATAGTGTTTAATATTTTCAGACGGTGAGTCAAGAATTTATTTAGCTGTGGTAAATTCATCAAAGCTTTTAACAATGGAATAAATTCGCAGTCCTGATATAATTAACTAAAATAAATTAAAAATTTTCAATTAGAGTCGCTTCGTTTCACCGCGGACCACGACAAGTTGTTGGTTACTGCTGTCGAATTCCGCACAAAAGTTAGTACATTAAAACTGCCAATTAGAGGCATTTCGAGTCCAAGTTGTTTAAGAATTCGCGTAATTATTCTTGGATGACTTGACGAGAATGGATACTTGACAATTCTATTGGCAAAGAACCCTTTCTTAGCGTAATTGTCCGGTCTCTTGAATCAGCGGATTCATCTTAGTATTTTTTACAAGAATTATAACAGTAAAGGTGAAGGAGTTCAATATGATAACAAAAACTGCCCAAGTGCGAGTCCGACTCGCGCACCGAGGGTTCTGTACAAACTTAACTTTCCATTGGATTACTGATCACCATTCATAATAAGTGCAAATATAAGTTTGTAATCACAAAAAAAAACAATGTAACTACAAATTTACGGTTTTCAGATTATTTCCTTCATTTGTGCTATGAAAACATGCTTCTTGCTAAATTTCATGGTCCTAGGACAAAAGGAGGTACCCTAAAGGTTTTTAGTAGAAGTTTGATTTTTCACAGCTCCAAGAGACTGCAGACCTCGATACCTCTACGTGTTCCTGAGAAAAAGGGTCTTGACAGACAGACAGACGGACAACAAAGTGATGCTATAACGGTTCCTTTTTCCTTTTGAAGTACGGAATCCTAAAAATACAAATCGTTTCCAGTATAAACGTGCTGTGATATAATACTAACAGCTTATAGATATTGCGTGATCGTGCCCTGAATAAATAATTATTGTAAACAATTTTGATGCTATCTATACGTATCTACGTATAGTGTAAGGGTTGAACGGATCCCGACCGAATTTCGATTTTATGGTCACTGAACAATCTTCAGTCATTGAACGTTTTCCTGACTAGAAAATACTTTCACTTTCAAAAGACTTCCAATGTTCGCTTGAAAAATCTTGGATAACCAAGGGGGAATCCTGCTGTAGCAATAAATCATTATCAGATCCGTAAAAACAATCTTTTTTTTGTAAGCATTTTTGTTACTTGTTTATGACTAAAATGCATTCTTTGTAATAGCGACAACAATTTTCAGCAAGTTTGTCGTTGAAAGCATGTTAGTGTTAAGTGTGTTCCAGTTCCACGCTCCGAGGAATATCATACAAAAATTGTTCAAAAATTCTCGTCGACTTAAAATACTTGGTAAAAACCATTTTGACGTACAGTTTAGCTAATGCAACAAAATTAAGTACCTGTTAAAAATAAAAACTGGCTGATAAATTAATCATAATGTTTGTAACTATGCCATTTAACAATTTGGTAATATTTTATGATTCATTGTTGTAGTTGCAATTGATACGATTAATGCATACATGAATTTACTAAAATTTGTCTACATTTATATATTATTTTCTTAAGTACGAATACACTTAACTTAGATAACTTTTAAATATTTATTTCTGAATTGTATTTCCAATTTATGACTGAATTGAATATTGATTGTTAAGATTGTTGTTAAATTTTATGTAATCAAACTTCAATTCGATGTTATTTAATGAAATAGTAGTTAGTTTAAGAGATTAAAAAAACTAATTTAATTTACACTTAATTCATACATCCAAACTATTTAAAATAATTCACGACGTATCAGATTGTAGGTACTACTCCTCGTATATAATTTGCGATTATAAAATAAAGAAAACTATTATTATATACAAAAATAAACTGGCATAAATCTACGTATTGAAAGTCTTCCGAAGTAAATCATTAATTAAAGAGCCAGCTAGGAATACGACAGACGTATTTCAGTTGCGGAGCGCTAGCTCCAGTAATATGGTAACTTCCAATTTAATGGTGGTTGAGCAAGTGCTGCGTGGCCCACCGACAAAAGATATTAAAATATTGTAGCCCGCCTCGCGTACTACGTCATTACTGTTGGTATGCAATATGCGGTTTTCGTACAAATGTTTTAAGAGGAGCGATATAATAAAAATGTCTATTTTAAATGCTAAAAACAACCTGTATCTATCGGGAAAATTAAAGTATTCTTTATTAAAGATTCTGATCTTTCTTGGTTCGATACCGCCAAATGAATCCTCATTGATGCACAAACAGCATCAAACTTAGAAGACCATTAAAGAGGGAACTGAGTGAAATTGTATGTATGTATGCAAACTCTTTATTGTACATAACCACTTATAAATACACAGAAAAATATAGGAAGTGGTACAAAGGCGAACTTATCCCTTAAAGGGCTCTCTTACAGCTAACTTTTGAGCAAAAGAGAGAGGATTTACTTATATTTAGGGTGAGAAACACAATTGTCGAAAGAAATATATACATCAACTTCTCAATGCATACTGTAAGCCTCCCTTTCCAAAAATGACACTTTCTTGCAGTTCCGTCTTTAATGATGGGGCTTATATGTGTCTTCGATTGTAAGTGTCGTCTATCAGTTGATGATGTGAACACAGAATTACATTTTTTTTTCTCTGAGTATATAAGGTAACCGGCTCAGTGGTTGGCACGCGTAGGACGTTGTTTTTACCACTAGTTGACATCAAAGGCTCTTGTTTTTGCTCGTAAGTTTTAGTATCTTCTCGTCAATTATTGGGTCATAGTCAAAGACTGGGACCGTTACGTTATATGTATAGTTATACATTTTATCGTAGTTTTACAAACTGTTTCGAAGACCATGAGACTCATTTTTAACTGGTGAATGGAGAGCGTTTTTAATTTAACAAGGTCAATCAGTCCTGGCTATTTATATAAATCAATCAATGATAAATACAATTTAATAATATACTAAGGGCGTCTGGAAAGTTTTAAGCCCAAGGTATATTAAGAAGCCTTTTCGTCCCACGTTACTCTCTTCTTTTAAGGGTCATAGCATAAAATGTAATCTGAGCAATATTTCATTAGAAGAGGACTATGAATATGAAAGTAATGTTTTTTTCGTTATTTTTAATGATATATTGATTTACCGCAAACCGAACCAAACAATCAATTACTGTGCAATGCAATATTGGCATAGTAAAGTGCTTCATATGCAGAGCTGCAATGCTTAACTTTGCGCTGTGCCGACGAGCGAATCTTGTTTTAAGGGGCTAAGTTAAGCGCGGTTAAGTTAATAAATAAATAGAACACTTACAAGTTGGGCTTGTATAAATTTTAACGTCATATTTATTTAGTAAGACGGGACTTAATCACATACACTTAATAAAACATTTTTTTTACCTTAACGTTTCAGTCGTAATGCAATGGCCGTGGTCACCAGTAGACACTTTACCTAAAACTTACGAAATATTATACTTTACTGCATTTTTTTTTACTTTCTCAAGAGTAATAATAGAGAGTAGAGAGAGTTTTTCTTTTAACATGTTGTGTGTTAAATCACAGTGTAATCCTATGATTACTCCGTGACTGTAGCCGTGAGCATGCTAGTCTTGACTATTAAAGATTACCATAGTAAGCAAGCGATCATTAACTTATTATTCTTTATTTAGTGTAGATTTTTACAAACATTAAATTAAAATAGTCTTATCCATTAATAGGCTTTGACTGCGACAGTTAATGATTTAGCGATGGTCTTTATCAGGACAAGTAACATAGCGTATCTAACTAAATCATTGACTCACAATTTAATTTAACATCTCTTTGTACATTGCAATTTAATTTGGAAAAGTACACGTTCAATGGTTTGTACTAGAAATAAGGAAAAACGGGACAAAATTCAAGCACAAAAAAACCGAGATAACCCTCGATGTCCGTGTAGTTCTTAGACGTACAAAATCTCCAATCTCTTGAGAAGTGCGGTCGAATAATTCAGGTACCGCCACAAGTTGTGTTTGGATGGAAACGCTACTCGCCAGCCAAATGCTAATTTTATGGTGGGTGAGCAACTGTGCCGAATCTGCCCCGCTGTCCTTCGCACTGGCTCCCCAGTATTGCCTAGTAGGCATCATCTAAATAAAATATACATCCGCCCTCGAACGCGGATCACGATCGACGTGACGCGTACGATAAGATGCCGTTTTAGTTAGTCAGTAAACACGACTTTTAACGATTTATATCGGTTACAATTATAATTCTATATTTTTCCTGTTAAACCATTGTTTCTAAATTGGAAACTAAGGATTGTAATTTTTCTTACATGTAAATAATAATAATAAAAAAGCAGTGTCTTAGTCTGAAAGCTTTGATATATCTGATCTGATATTTTACAAGTAGCGTTTGCTTAAAATATACTATATTATAACGAAAGTTTTATAATATATTGAGTTTAAATAATACATTTCAATCAGTATTTAACTGAAACACTGAAGCTATAAATTGCATATAATAGTTTAATGCAAATCCTTGCCAATCACAAAAACATCTGAAACTAACAAATTACTTTTATTCGTTTTTACATTTCCATTCCGCATGTACATAATATGTATGTTCCATCTCTATATGTTTCCGTCAAAACTGTAATATTTTCTGAGTAGGAATAATATTCTCAACAGTTATAATTTTTATCTAAAAATTCGAAGCACGCAGTCGTTTCCGCATCGTGGCCGGTTTGAGGTGCTATAAAGATGCCTCAAGCTGACAAGGGTTGAAATGACTTCTGCCGCCATCATTCTTGCATAATATTATTGCATGTAAAACAATTAACTCCTTTACTCCCTTGTGCTGCAATCACTGCGACCACAAGTATACTGTCGGGGTTTCCATTACAAACAAACATTCGTATCGTCCTCTTACATTGTAACAGGACTTTTAAAATAAAATACTATTCGTTCTGCATTTAAATGGCATTAAAAACTTTGACGAATTTTCAATGCTCCCATTTGCATAATAATGTAGTAATTGAATTTAGCCAATGCACGTTCCATTACCCACGTTCGCTCTTCACAACAAAGAAAATAAAATAAAAACTGTAAAATGCGCTTCGTTTCCCATATGTCCTAGGTGATTAATGGTACAGTCAGCATGCAATCGTTACTTTTCATTACTGTTCCGAAGTGCGGACCCTAAAGCCGCGGCCGCCTGGTCAGATTAGAAAAGTTTACTTCTAAACACGTCGAAAATCGACTTTAAAAGCATGGGCCAACATTTGGTTTTGCAAGCGCCTCGAAGCCGGATTGAAGGCAAGTTTAAATTGGAATGTATCCCGCAATAAGCCTCTCGTGATTGGCCTGTTTGTTCTTAATTACCTACTAGGTATTAATCCCGAAGTTTATAGGATGCATTTCCAAAAGAATGGTGCTTTGATAAATTTTTGACTGGGCGGTCAATCATCACATAGTTACACAATTAATAAATTCAGGCATTACCTACTTTGTGGAGGTCCATATTAAGCAACGGAATAAAAAAATCTTCTTGCTACCCCGTTTTACTGCATAAGGGTTGCGTACCACAAAAGGAAAAAAGGAACCCATATAGGATCACTTCGTTGTCGGTTCGTCTGTTTGTCTGTCAAAATCCTTCTTCGCTGGAACGCGTGAAGGTATCGTTTTGAAATTATTGTCACATGCTCAAGCTCTGCAATCCTTTGGAACTGTGAAAAATTAAACTTCAAAATCAACGCAATCAAAGGATACGCCAGTTGATGCCGCATATTTTGACACTTACACCTCTGCATTTGACAGTTGCATCCCGTTGACCTAGAACCATGAAATTTGGCAAGTAGAATGGAGTTGCAACACAAATAAAGTATTCTTTTTTGCCTATTTAAACCTGTATTTGCATTTGGTAAACTGACTGCGACCTACGTCGATGTATGGGGACAACAGTTTTCAAAGGGCAAAGTTAAGTTTGTCCTTCAATGCAGTTTATCTTTTTGTTAGAACAATATAATATATTTGGTACTTATTAAGTTTGTACGCAGTTCTAGGTGCGCGAGTCTGACTTAAACTTGTTCGGTTTTTTTATTTAGGATACCAGCGTTGAGGGGTTGGATTGTAACTATATTTTAGCAAAAACTTTAGCCGTTTCTGAGATAAATCGGTTATTTAATAGGTATTTACTATTTCGATAGAAAAACTTCTGTTTAAAATTAAAGTTATGTATGTCACTGCTCTTGCAGTGATTTTGAAGTCAAACTTAGAACTTAATATAATGTATACATGTTTACTTAAGAAGTCGTTAAAGTCATAGTTCTGTTAACCACACGATACATTGCAATGCATTGCACACGTAGGGTTGCCACGTAATGATGAACATTTATTAAGTTGGGGAATTTGAGGATAGGCGAAAAAAACACGAAATGTGGCTTTACTTCTATTACTTTTTATATTTAGGTTTCATATAATTTAAGAACTACATACCTACAAATTATTTTTCAAAGAGCTTTTTAACGATACCTCACATAGTTCGTAGTTGGGCCCGGAGGCGGAGACGGAGTCCTAAAAAAGGATAAAATTTAAACCATAAAATGCAGACATTCTCACTTTGATTTCAACGTATTGTATAATGTGTTTTAATGACGAGCAGCCCCCGTTCGTGAGTGCGCTCTTTTTTGCAGCCATCAAAATAATTGAATACATTCTTAATCAAAATAACGCGTTGGCTACTGGCCGGAAATTATGTAAAGCAGGCCTAAAACATGGAAGTGGGAAATCAGAATATTCATTTTATAGGGAACCCTATCCATTAGTGAGTCTTAGGGCGGCGCGGCCGCAAACAAATCTCGCGGATGCTCCTTGCATGTTTAAGGCAAACATTCGAGACGTTTTAACAAGCCAACATAAATAGAGAAACTCGATACTAAATACTCGAGCTCCCTGTCGAAGCAAATCTCTCGTGACACGATAAACAACCGGAACGGCTCTGTGGAGCGTGCGCTCTCGAACATTCTGCCTGACGACTCCTTCAGTCATTTGAAGGGAACGGCTCTTATCGTCTTACTTTTATGGACTGCGAATCGAAAAGGCTTCGGCGTTACAAAACGAGACCCTTCTATTGTGTGGAAGTGTTGAGTGAATGTACCATGAACGTTCTTTGTAGCTGTACCAATGCGTAACTTTTCGTATTCGGAAAATATACTAACCCTCTGATAATAAAATCCAATAAACATTCGTGTATTTTTATTTTACTCAAACTAGCTTCCTCGCTGGCCCTCGCATGGGTAGTGTTTGCCAGGATTAAAAACATATTCAATTTGACTAAGTGATTTTTTACGTTGCAACCAAAGTAATGCCGGCACCAGCAGGCTCTATATCGATGGCTACGGATGAAACTTATGGCCTGATGGATCGAGTAAAAATAATTGATTTACATCTAGAGCTCACATGAGAATACGTTTCTTTATCACTCGTATGGAGGCTAAAAATATACATAGCCAACCTCTCTATTCTCATCTAACTATTGACCCTTGCGATTCCTATTAAAAGTTTACTGAACAATGTTAACCTATTTTTTTTCCTCTTTACAGAAAGCCTTCGAGATTACTTTAGCAAATTCGGCGAAATCACAGAAGTTATGGTTATGAAAGATCCAACAACGAGGCGGTCGAGGTACGTCTTTATACATTCAATTTACAAGAATATTCAACTAGGATTTTGGTATTTTATTGTAATCGTCGACGAGATATTTTCATAAGAAAAGAAAAGTAAAGATTTTACTTGGGCACCAGCTGAAGTAAGTACAGAAGCCAGAATAACATAAAGTGGAATAGTAATCCTTCAATATTCACCAAATACTTATTTCATACAACTCATGTTCAAATATTCAATATACTCAAACTGATTTAGCCGGTTGGTTCAGGTTTACAAGTGTTAGACCAGTCCAGGACAACCCAAGAAACAGAAGGTACATTGTGAGGTAATTTTGTCGTTTCGAGTCATTTACGTACAAGACCATTATTCCAAATACCTAGAAATACACAGATACTGATTTTGCCCGCTAGTGAGACAGTACAAGCTAATAATTAAAATAATAATCTCATGATGTTTGCACTGAAACGTCATGACTAGTTGGAGCTACTGAGAATTAATGATGTTTTTAGTAGTGCTATCAAAATGCAGTTTGGTGTGCAATCATGCATGTAAATACAACAAGGGAAAGCTGTAAAATCTGAATTTTACAATTTTTGATACAATATCCTTTTGGATCTATCTCTGAAGCAGAAACCTACAAGTATCTTGGTAAGTCACAGTTTGCGTATCGTGAATCAAGAAATACAACAGGCAGTGAGAGAGCGCTTCTTCTGTCTTCTGACAAATGTTCTAACCATTCATTTGGCAGATGGCAACAATATCTACGCTTTTAATGCCAGGGAGATGCGCTTACTTACATATTTAGAATACTAAGCTCGATTCAAACTGTGCTGGATGCCTTGAGTAGGAAGGTCCGTCATCTGCTATTATGAGATTATTCATTCCGCAGAAGTTCAATTTCTTTGAATGCCAAAACTTTCACAACGGAGTTCTTATCTTAATAAATAATAATAATAAAATCACCGCTTAGTATACAGTGTCAGGGGCTTGTTTTTTACATTGAGTGCGGAATGCATTGCGATGTAGTCTGGAAGTTAACAGGCACTCACACTGCTCTCCTAAGCAAATGGGATTTGGCGCAAACCTACGGCGTTGAGCACCGAGGATTGCAAGAACGTATGGAAGAGCAAGGAACTTACTGTACAGGCGATTCTACCGGGTCCTGACCGGGCCGAATGTAGATGCCTATGCATCGTTGAACTGGTTATGCTTCGACGACCTCTTTGGGGAAACTTAGGGTTTTGTCTGTGCAATTGCAAATGAAATTATCATGACGAATATTTAACTACCGGAAGTATATTCTGAAGGATGGTACGGTCGACATTCGGGCATGCCACCGTCTCGTAAAGTCACTTAAGCATATAATATCCGGTTGTTCTCATCTTGCTAATGGAGAATACTTACACGGGTACAACCAGGCAACATTATTCACCAGCAACTTGATTTCAAATATGAAATTCAATAAGTTTGCAAAATGCGAAATCGGTCATACTACGCTCTATTATGGGAACGATTTCTTAGCAACAATATCACGCTTATTGGCAACAATAGTCCTGTTTGTGATAACACACCCGGGTAACGTTCGTCGTCGACCCATGACGAGAACCTCGTGAAGGCCGGAAAGGATAAACTCAGCAATTACCTTGACCGGGCTCACGAGATAGGCGCCATGTGGGGTGTTGACGCGATGATGCTCCGATAGTCGTCTCAGCGAATGGTCTCGTAGCGAAGAGTCTCAAAGTCATAAGACCAACAAGTTGAATCAATGGTTAGGGATTCAGATCATGGTACTCCTGGACACGACGAGGATAATAAAATAAAATAAGTAACAGGAATCTTTAGTAAAATATGACGTTATCAAGAAGAAGAATCCGTACAAACTCATATAGACAGCAGTCAACATTAGACTATAAAAAACAATGACTCCTTCCATTAAGGGGATAAAAGAAGGGCGGAAGTTTGTATGAACATTCCGTAATTTTCAAAGTTACAAATAACCTAAACTTAAAATCTATATAAATAAAAATGAATTGTTGTTCGTTAGTCTGATTAAAACTCGAGAACGGCTGGGCCGATTGAGCTGATTTTGGTTTTAAAATGTTTGTTGTAGTCCAGGGTAGGTCTAAACGGTGAGCAAATATGCCTCCAATAATTTGGCGGTACGAAGTTCGCCGGGTCAGCTAGTAATAAATACAAATGAAATAATAGTATTTTCAAAATACATAGACTGCTACTTGGTACAAAGTTTCAAGTAATGCAAAAGTTAAATACCAAAGCGGGTTTACTTTGGCTGATTTGTCTCTTAGAACAGCTTACAATGTCATTGTGTTTGTTCCTCTTTCTTACTTTTGCAACTGCCATAGTACATACATTACTTTCTGATTTGTATACGTCAGACGTGTAATACTCGTATGTTACAAGTTTAAGAGCCAACCAATTTTTGTTGCTCATCAACTTTTGCAGTCGTGGTCGCACTGGCGGCGTACGGCGTAAACTGGCCGACTCTCGCCAAAAGTTATCGGTCGGCTAATAAGTTTCATTCTATGTAGAGGCATGCTTGTTCCGAAATTTGCGGTTACCTTTGAATCGTAAGCAGTTAAATGTTAGACTCCAATTTTAGGAACTTAACAATAGAACTCGAATTATTCCAACAAAATTAAGCGTTTGGACGAGTACAATGAGTGAGGATTTCGGTATTCACTTAACAGTTGCTAAACTAAATTCCTACAATAGCAGTATTGCTTTGGGCATAGCTCGAATATTTTGGCGCGTAACTCACTGACCCTTGTTTATCTTAAAAGTTTTTTCACGTTTATTTATGTTCGCCGAGTAAAGATTCTCTAAGTCTATTGAAAGCAATCTTTCGGAGCGAGTATATGGACATTCTTTAAGTAAAAAAAATGCATAAATAATTCGGAGAAACATTGCCAGAGATATTGTCAAAAATAAGATTTGTGACTTCAACATTAGAAATGAAACTACAAAAATTTGAATATTAGAAAGCGCACAATAAAATCTATCTCGAGCAGCCGTTACAAACACTATCGCACCGAATAACAATCAAGCCTGTATAAACAAACTGAGTGGCTTAGCAACTCTCTAGACAAGAAATAAGTTGTCAAAGTGTCGAGGTAAAGTTCGTCGGTAAACAGCGTCTCCTGTTAGGTAAATCGTCGGTTTCACAACTCAATATTGCCCCTCGTCCCTCCACCCTGAAATAATATCCAGAGAACCGATATTGGAGCGGCTCAGCTGAATCTGAATGCAGCCTGCCAGCCATTACAGTGCTCTGCCTCTCAGCCAAATGTAACGTAAACGTCTTTTGTTTATGCTTATTGGTATATTGGGTAAAGCCACTGTTAACGCCCTGTTAATTAAATGCTTTAGCTTACGTCACAATCAATGGAACACGTATACAACTGTGCCTGCAGCTGAAGTCCCTTTGTTCGTAACGCGTTTTGTCTCTCCGCATCCCTGTTTAAAAACACCTGAAATGTATTCTGCCTAATTTTATCGTAAATATGTGAATAATTAATATGTTACGTAACTGATACTCATTTTGATGCAGTATTTATAAAAGAAAGTTCCTACCTTGTACATATATGTAAATTTAGTTCTTGGTGTGGCAAAAATCCCAAGGTTATTTGGCTTTCCTGACCATTCAGCTAAAATTTAAAAATAAATCTTTTGAGAAGTTTTTGAACGATAAATTCAGCCAAAGTAATCTAACTATTATTGGCATTCTGACAGTCGTTTTACGAGCTGTCACCTTCCGCGTAAAAAACTGCCCGCACAAAACTTCAAACTTGCCACCCACTTTTCAAGTTACAACATTCTTTTGAATTCGTACACCTATCTTAAATCTTCAACTTAGATACCATAAAGTTGAATCATGAAAATGGGGAAAGAGGTAATACCTGAGGTAGTATTTTTTCGGTTTTAAATCTTTTGCGACGGTGTTCCGCGTCCAAGGAAAGCACGAAAGTTTTCAGGTCGACACCTTATCGTTACCGTAAATCAAGTGGACATCGGGAAAGGCCGAGATGTACCGTCGCCCTGCGCCCCGAAAGTGATAACAGTTTCAAACTTGCCGTCGTAAACAAAGATATTAATGGTGGTTGTGTATCTTGCAAATTATTATTGAACGGTTGCTTGGAAAAAAGTGCTTAGAAAGGGTGTAGTACAATAAATGTTAGCGTAACGTGTTATGGAAATGGTTATGGCGTTGTCCGGTCACACCTCTTAGATTAAGCCGGTCGGAAAAGTTCTGTATAACCCGACTATTGTGTTTGTCAGCGGCGCACGCACGCGCGCGATCCTACCCTTAATTCTTCAGATCAAAGGCCGTTTAGTTTGCTCGCCACGGAGTTTCCCCAACTACAGCTTATGCAAGCAAAGTAAATCAATATCGAAAGTCAATGAATCAAGAGTAATATATTCGGGTACATAATAAATGTGCGCTACCTGAAGGCAATATCTGAAAAATTTGCCTGCTCGATATTGCTTACAAGGGAGTTTCCTTTCTCCCCAAAATTTAATGCGTCGTTCGCATTTTTATAAAAGAAGTAGGTGGGTAAGTGAAATAATTTGCGGTCGGTGCCTTATTTCCTTTTATTTATTTTAATGGTTGGTCGCCTTTATTGTTTTTCCTTGGGTTTAAGAAGAAATGAGCGGGTTCATTATAAAAAGCTATTCTTAGCGTATATCGGTATCCATGTTCATTTAAATCCAAGCGAAGAATAGTATTTTATTGCCATTTCTCTTAAAATTCATTTGTGGCAGATATCAAAATGCTGAACCGCAACTTTTGGCAAATTATTCTAGTCGTAAAAACAAAACCCTTTATTATAATTTTATGGTCCAAGTTTGTGTAGTTAAGACGCCTATTTCCTGTTGGGGGGCCGAGCAGATGATTATGATTTAGCAATCGCAAAATTTTCCTAATTCATTTGGAGACTTGAAATTTCTGAATTAGCTCTGAATCGTGAATCAGTGAACTAGTTAGGTGCGCCTAACAAACATGCGAGTAACTTTAGGGTTTTCTGATATACGCCCGACTGAATGGGAATTTATATCATAGCGGGGCTTACGGCGGCTTTGAACGGGCGCGTCTCCATTCACACCCGTTTCATTCGTTTCGCTTTCCACTAAAAATCTAAAATCAATAAAGGATCACGGCATAAATGCAAAGATTACTTGGTTCGCTTTTCGCGCCGCATGAAAAATGTACGCCCCATTACAAGAGGCGTCCGAAATAAAACCGCGACTCACTATGAGGCTGTAAGTAGCGCTATAAAAGGGAGATCTTTCGTTGAAATCGCTTGGGCAAATACCTACAGATGAATGGAGCGGTGTTTAAATGAGAGGGATTGGGACTACCCGCCGGCGGTCTGCGCCGCGCGCGCGCCGCCACGCGCTCACACTTAAGTCGTGGTAATCTTGAGTGTTGAGTTGAGACTCGTCCCCGCGCTGCAGACAAGCAAGCGAGCTTTGAACGATACTCATCAATCTTTATATCTCATCATGAATGAAGTCTCGCGTATCATAACGTGAAAGACCATTTGCTTACTTTAAAATATTTCATGACTGAATTTCGTGTGTAATGCAACCGTTGACTGTACTGTAAGATGTGAACGATAAATGTACAGTCGGCTTTCATTTCTGCACTTAAATGGAGGCAATGTTTGTCTTAATAATGCCAGTTTAATTTCTGGTAGTTACTATTAGGTTTATTAACGAGTAATTAAATGAAAGACTGTTAATTGTACTTAAAGGGCGCTGATGGTTTGGTGTAAAAGTTGTATCAGTCATTAATTTTGTTTAAAATTAAAAAACATGTTTTGCTTAAAACAAAGGTTTTCATATTTACTTCGTAAACTTTGATAAAAGCGTGTAATATGGTCAATAATCAACATTTTAGATTGGGCAGTTACTATCTTGTTTTCCGGCGTGCGCGCACTACTGCTATCTCTTTTACGTGGAAAGAAATCACGGCTTCGATGGATAACCACGAATTGCAAGCGTAGGACGTAGCTAAACCAATTCGTAAAATACGCTTCAAATGCGCGCTTAAAGATATTGCCTTCATTTTTTTTCATGCGCAGACTTCTAAATACTATAATCAAAATATCATTTTTTTTTTATACAACGTACTCGTTTCAGAGAAAAACTCTTGAAATATAGACAGTCGATATAGTTGTTGTAAAAGAATTCGAGTTTTTAGAAATTATTTATGGAATATTGAAAAGAAACGAATATTAATAATCAATTCTATAACCGAAGTTCGTTATTAAATATTGAACTTTCTATGCGGTAACGTTCATTACTAGTTTGGTAATCGGTTGGAAGTAGCGCGATGCATAATCAAGTAGTCGAGTCTGCTGTGCTAAGGGGGGAGGAAGTAAGAGGGGTGAGGGGGAGCCACTCTGGCGCAATTCAGTTGTTACAGCGGAAGCGGTATATGAATAAGTTCTGTAAAGCTATATTTATAAATACTATGACAATAGTAAACACAACACTATCACATTTTCATTAAAAACAGAATCTGTAACAGCTTTTATGCCGGCCCACAATATAAAGTTCCAGGTTTTTAAACAACTTTCGCTTTGTCCGTTAATGATTAGGTTTTTAGCCCGTTTTTCCTTCAAGGAAGCCGAGCACGGAGCATAAGTAACATAGGAATCATACAAAGGAAACCAATTTAGGTAATACATGTGTATATTTAAAACAAATTTAGTGTAAATAATTTGCTCAAATCAGTGTAAATGAATCAGTCAATAAGTCAGGACGTGTAATTTAATCAGTAAAGACATATATTATAAATATAAAAAAAACTATCTAAAATGCCTTAGTAAGCACAGTTAATCGACTTAGTGCAATTAATTAATTTCTATCTCATCCGCTAACCGCTACCGCTCGTGCCTTAAACGCGTCATCGTAAAACCATTACAGGAACGTTGTGCTCCACACAGCGCTGGCTTCATTAATCGACCATCGTATGAAGCTATCCACTATCGTTACGATATGACGGTAGGCCGTCGGCACAGCCAGCCGTGGCTCGGACTATGCTTCAGCGTTCTAACCGTTGGAACAGTTTGCTACTTTCTGCTCATGTAATCCTAGTACTACATAACACGTGAAGAAATGGCACTTACCGTGATTTGTATTGCTGATGCATTATGAACAAATTATAACGATCATAATGTTTGACACTGACTGTTCTTGTTCGCCTGTGGTCCTAACAGGACCGGCCCAGGTTTAACTTATCTCCCTGCGTCTCTGTCAATCTATTATTATAAGAAATGGATAGGATAATCTCAGTTAAACTAAACTTAGTTTATTTTCGTAAATGCTAGTTACGAGTATTAATATTGTAATTGAAATGTAGAATTAAATTTATTCCTAAAGTCGATGAATTTAAAAGTTGATCACTTTTACACCATATTGCGATGTGATCAGGAACAAAAGTATAAACACGTCCATTCCTCGTCCAAACCTACATATCATTGAATACACTTTATCTGCTTTAACTAAATCTAAACTGTATCAGCTTAAAAATTTAAACAAATTATTTGTTCAAATTTGTTGATATGGACCTCACGCAAAGTAACGTTAAATCTAATAATTAAGTATGTACCAGCCCTTATGATCGTTTTCACATAGTAAAATGTTCTCGTATTTAGTCTTCAACTTTCAAAGTCATCGATCACGTGATTGAAGTAAACATTTGTTGCTGACGTTATCCACCGCTGACCAACACGATGTCGGACAAAGCGTAAGTTCGGGATACATTTTGCCGATGGAAGAGCAATCTTCGTGAGTGGCAAGTAGTCAGAGTGATCGCGGACTGTAGGCCACAGTGAAGCGAGACACAGCGGTATCTGGCATTCGCAAATTGTATCTATAGCCAGGCAATACACTAATACTATGAACACATACAGTCCATCGTGTAACTTCGAACACTCGGGTAACATAAAAGATTATTCTCAGGATTAGCGAGCAAGAAGACCTTGCACAACGTCCTACCGCCCGCAAAATGATCTGAAATAAAAGTATTTTTAATTATTAATAGTCCTTCCTCGGGCCACTGAATCTTTGAATCACCGTACCAACAATGCCAGGCTGTTCGTAAATAAGTAGTCTGTGGCAGTCTCACAATTCCGTTCATACCTCATACCACGTCACTGCTCCTGATCGGTTAAAGGCTTTATATTTCATTTTTACGGTTCCGCACCAAAAAGGTAAAAAAAGAAACACTTGTGGTGCGACTCCATCCGTCCGTCCTTACCTCTGACCGTTTGTCTGTCACAATGGCATATTTTAGCAACTGATCATGCTAGCGGTTTAATACTAGGAATAGTTTTAAATACTGCTTACCCGGCTTTATAAAAAATAAAACATTTTTGTAGAGTAAGACTATTTGGACAAGTGGAATTTGAAAGAGCTTCATCTGAAAATTTCTAAAACGGGTTTTTTATGCCGCTTAGTTTTCAATAATGGGTAATTAAAAATGACGAAAATAGGTACCATTCCCCTCTCATAATTCCGAAGTTTATGAACATACATCTGAAATAAATAAAGTTAATAAAAGTTTGTGAACATTACAATTTTTTTTTTCAAATAAGCGCGGAAGTAATCGTAATTTCAATGCAATAAGGTGCAAAAATGGATCCAGGTAATAATAATATTATTTCGGTCGTTTACTCTTTCTTCTTTGTGCAACTACAATAATACATAACTTTCTCACTAGCACACGCAGAACGTCTAGTACATTATTATTATGAGCGGCTGACATAATGGCAAATAAAAGTAAAATAAATTTACTGGCTTTAGCTGTCCCAACATTTGGCAAACACAGTTCATGTATAACGAATGAGCCACAGTCTTAAGACTATCAAGCTGTAATCCTCAGCATTACTGTGGGGTTACGTCTCTAAATCTGACTTCAAAGCTGCAATAAACATGAGGACAGTTTTGTACTGAGTCGATAATATTTCATTTCATCTCATTCACACTGCGTCTAGACTCCCAATGGTAGGATTGCTTATACCGCCATAAATATTTCATGAGTTGGAAATATAAGTCCGAGGCTTCATTCTGTGGGAACCACTAGTGAAATTAACAAGTTGTTATTGGCATTCGTCCACAGCTCCGCTGAAATAATGTAAAGACGGGGTTGAGTAAACACCTTAAGAACCTAATGCGAGGATCGAAACAGTAAGAGAGATAGCGTGCCATTGTTCGAAGTGGTCATTATTTTCAAGGTTTTTAGTCCGATAGATTAAATTATCGTTGGATCGGAATTGCGTTCACGTCGACGCAGTTTGTAGTTAAATCTTAATTGTGTCCGCAAAATCATTTTTTAAAACTTAGCTAAGCAAATTTGTGACGTAAGATTTATAACAATTACCTTGCCACTTCGTGAAACAAGTGTTGTGTACGTGCAAAAGCTGCGTTAATAAAAAGCTTGTCTCAAAATTCAAATTTAGAAAAACTTCTTTGTACACTGTCCTTTTAAAGGTATAAAATGAAGTCGTCATTGAAATAACATTTCATTTATACATGTTTTACCAGCTATTTGATACAACGTGACCTAAAGGATTCGCAATATTCAATCATATTTATGGGGGAAAACAAGGCTGAAATGAGATTAATATAGTTTTAACTAGATGTCTTTTAAAGGTATTGCAAGAACCGCGAAAGTAAGAGGCAAGTGTCACTTGACCGTTCAAAGTACGTCGACACTATCATCAAATACCTCAAATTAATAATACATATTTCTGCCCATAAAGAAAGTTAGAGGCGAGCAGGAAGCACAATTGCTCGCGTTTTGACATCAGAATCAATCACGCCTATCGTTCACTTACTTTTTCAACCTTATATCTACCCGAATTATGTAGTCTCAAAACTAACCTTCCGTTAAACTACATAGTGTTGGTTCTCTTTCTACACAATGCGGTAAGATGCGAGGTTCAGAAAGTAAGTGGATGTAATGTTCTCTATTTGTTTGCGTCATGTATTGCAACGGTTAATCCGCCGACTGCCTCAAATGGCATGTCTGCAGAAATGTATCTGTCAGAAAGATCCCTGCATAAAACGCACCAGCACGACGTATTAAATATCAAGGGAAACGCAACATCTTCACTATGTTTGTTACCTTTAATAACATTTTAGAAAAAGGAAATTGGTTAGAACAAGTTCGTTTATTTGAACTGCTCTTGATCGCTTCATCATAAAATCTACAACAAAGATGATGCCTATGACATATTTTCTAAAACAGCTAAAACTTTCCAACAGCTTTAAATGTTTTTGAAAGAGGACACATGTCATCGCTTATTCCGTCAATAGAACTAATAAAGCAAAAAACATTTTATAATTTGATGTATAACATAATAGTATTCAAATCTCTTCATTGATTGACACCTGTAACTTTATAGTTCACCGAATTCTCTGCCGCCATTGTTTTTTAACTTTCGGCAGTGCACCTAGCATGAAGCTTCTCGGTACGTGTTAACTCGCTATGTAACTTAGTGCGTCTCTTAGACTACTTAACGAGATGCACTGGGTTACGTAACGAGTTAAAATGTGTCTAAAATATTGTGCTAGGTGCACAAATTGCGCAAACGCATGGTCATTCAAATAACTGCAAAATTGTGACAGAGGTATGGTTTGAAAGTACGGAAATCGCGTAATTGCATTGCCGGCAATGAATGCATTAAAGTTGCCAAGTAAAATCAAAGGAATAAAATCACAGAAAACCCTCTTAAAATACAAATATATTAAGTACACCAAACTTAAGTACGAGTATACCTTCGCCTGTTTTTCCCTGAATGGCTCAATTTAGCAAAATTAAAGCTAAGCGGAGCGAATGGGCATTTGCCAGTCAAATGTACAATGTTATTTAAAGCCGTATAAAAAGTAAATAGTAAGCAATATAAGATAACTGTGGAGTTAACCGCAGAATCTTAACTTAAGATTATTTTCCGAAATGAAATTTTACGTACTTAGGTAATTAAAATTTCTTCCGATTTTTAATGTAGTGTGTGACATTCAATTTCAATGATAGATGAATTGAACTCAAAGAAAAATCTTAGTCAGCTGGTAGGACCCAAGCCGAGCCGAGAGAAGAGTTTGAGATTTTTTTTAAATTTAAGTGAAACACTCTTAGACAAAGGTAAAGGTTATCGAGTGTCTCATTTAGATTGAAATATAGTTAAATAAATCCACGAGAATGAACACAAAAACTGTAACAATTAAGAACTTTTAATACCTAATAAAAAGTTAAAGATACCGAGCAGTTTTAATTGGATTCCAACCCGTATCTTATATTTTTATCTCTCCACACGTTATCGAGTTCATTTGTATTTGAATTCAAATCGTGGTGGTAGTTTTTGCTCATTTCATATTAATAGACGCAATAAGCACGTTCGGCCACTTTAATGTTAAAATAACATTTAATATTTAAATACAATCCTCCTATCCCAAGAGCTAACGTTTTAGATAAACTTTTATGTTCTGGAATAGGTTTTGATAAAATTGCATTTGCGGTTTTACGTTAATATTTAATATTCAAAAACTGAAGGCTTACCCTTATTTCGATCTTGTTTTGTATTATCATGTTTTTTTAATTGAATGTCGAAAGAAGTTAATTAAAAACACAGGCAAAGTAGTTGATGCCCCAAAAATATAAAGTTGAGATGTTATTTATTATGTTACTTAATGAAATTTAATCATCGTTATATCAGCCGAAAGACGTCCACTGCTGGGCATAAGCCTCCCCTAAAGATCTCCACAACGCCCGGTCCTGCACAGCTCGTATCCAGCGGGTTCCCGCCAACATCACCAGGTCGTCAGTCCACGTTGTAGCGGGTCTGCCTACGCTACGTCTTCCGGTACAAGGTCGCCACTGTAGAACTCTTAAAATTGAAATTTGTTATTAAATCACACTCAATCATTAAATACAGGTATTACAATGTATTATCAAATATTTTAGTGAGTTTAAATGCTTCAAATTAACAACAATTCGAATAAGTAACATAATCCTTCAAATGGTTTTGAACGCCGCTAATCCCCGTGGCATCGGGCTCAGTATTCGGTTGAACACACACATTTATAAATCAGAGAGCAAACAAAGCCTTTGTAAATAGTTTCGCGAAAGTTAAAATAAAAGGCACTCACACTAGGAGGTTTGAATGGAATATAATATGATTACATGTCATAAGTTTTATGCCCCGAAAGTTGGGAACATTCATCGATAAATCTTTGCGACGCTTGGTACGATTTCATTTTCGAATTTCAGGAGCGATTGGCTCCACTGTTAAAGTTTGCCTGGAAAATTTTCGCAGACGATTGACTTGCTATAGACGGAAATAAAAAGTTTTGTGTTAGAGCAATAGCGTCATACACTGCGCGTAGAAAGTTAACAACTACACAAAGTAAAAACTTTGAATTAATCCCCGACGTATTTTAAAAACAAATATTTCGAAAACTGGTAGAGCATTTGTCGCCAAATGTGGCTACGAACAAGATCCATCGTGCCTAATTCAGCTAAACTGGCTAGTTTCATGGCTCATGCATGGCGATGTAAAAATCTGGACATCACAGCCAAAAGGTCGTATGTACAGTTTTTTACAATCCTAATCACTTTTAAGTTAGATTAATTGAAAAAGATTAGAGATTAACTAAAAATATAGTGTTTTAGAAAAAAAAATATTTTGATGAAAACTGGACATCCGACCTGTTGGCTCTTATGACCAGAAATTGGTTCATGAAAATAAGAGCCTTGAAATCACAGAGAAGGAGACGAATTAACAAGCAGACGCTTTGAACTTTGTGTAGTGTCGACACTTAAGAGGAAACACAAGGGTCGTTTTTCCATACAAACGTCGTCCCTTGTTTCCTCTCTGGATAATGCCAGTAGAGCAATTTTTTTTTTCCAAAAAATCTATGGCCACTATTATGCATGTCCCTATGTTTTCCTTTTTTTCATATAAATTAATTATTAAAAGAGATATGAACATTCCAAAACCTAAAAAATTGGCCAGATTTTCGGCTGCGTTCATACATTCAGAAAACAAATTTTACTAGATTGTATAAAAAAAGAAAAACATAGGAACACAGCCAAAGCCTTTTTTTAATTTTTAATGAAAAAAGTAGTTAAATCGGTTAAGTTTTGGAGAAGGAATCAGGGGTCTACGAATCGTTGATTTTGTGTACTTTAAATAGGTATTTTCAGTCCAAGCTGCGGCTGTCTCTATTGCGCTCTGCGGGGGGAGGCTTGATAGATGGAGGCAGCAATAGATTTTACAAATACCTATTTTTCAATTCTCTGGGCCTTGGTGTTTCCTCTTAAAAATATATCTGATGAAAACTTGACATGGTATACGGTTATATAAATGGTCAGTATATTTAAACGCATGAAGATTAATATAATTATTATGGAATTAAAATATTTTCTTATCGAGTCGACAACTTGTAAAGCATAACAAGAAAAATATTTGTTTTGCAGGGGTCACAGATAACGAGAATTTTGCTGTCTCGAGCTATTTGCGTGGATTGTAAAGAAAATTGTGGTGTTGCTGTCTGACTTGAACCTAGATGGAGTAATGTGTCTCATAGGGAAAATAAGATTAAATATAAAGTCTCGAAAGTCTCAAAAACAAAACGCTTTGTCGGAATTACTTTTTAAGTTAAAAATATTTACTTGGAGTTCCAGAAAAATATTTTGAATTAACTTTACAGGGTCAAGTAGGTAGAAGATATTGTGCTACTTTATTATTTTAAAAGTGACTCGGTGTAATATTGCAAAATTTTCTCTGTTTGTAAATAATAATGGCGTTTTAGATGCCGCAATAGTTACATAAAAATTAAAAAGTTAGATTAAAAGGAAACTAATTCGCTTCGGAAATAAGCATGAGCGCGGAATTCATGGCGCGCAAGTTTAATTCAGTTACGCCAATGTAGCGAGAGTTGCGGAACGCATTATCATTACTAATAGCTTTTATTATTCCGCGATATTCGGCTAGAGGGGCTCACACACCCGCTAATGGAATAAAAAGTGAGGTCACAAAGTAAAAAGATACACAGCATCTCCCCCGATGCCGCTTCGTGTAAATTTCAACTGAAAATTTTATACGTTCAATCTATTTTGAGCGCCTTTATGCTGTGTCTCACGGTCCCGCCTCCGTACAACAGTTTCGTTTTCAATTATTGCCCACTTGTGGAACGGGATTCGATGGAAAGCAAAAATCTTAGAGCTACAAATGATATTATAGGCATGCCGCTTTATTCGATGTTTACTGCGTCTCGATTGTACTTGGACGAGATCTGTGATGTTCAAAGAAAATTATTGACGGAACGTGCCCGGATAGAGTTGCTGGCAGGGCGCCGGAGGAGCCGCGCAGGAGCCCTTCGGAACCGCCTGTAACGATTCGATTGCTTTTAATGCCATTCGAATATTGCCTTCCAAATGCCCATTCTGCTTAAGCCCTGTCTCGGAAAAAAGACTCTTATTTAAAGGAGTAATTTTTAAGGACTATAAAAATTATATTGTCCGCCGTAACTTTAATTCGGGCAAAGCGTTAAGAGAATTAAAATTCCAGCGAGGAAATGAGCTCCGACAGATAAACGTATTAGCTTTTATGTTCGTCAGAAAAATCCGTGGCGCAGGGTATTTCTTCGGAATTCAGTTTAATTAATTAACAGCGCGTATACGCTTAGTGTTATTACATTTTATTTTATTAAAATAACGTTGCTTCATTTTTTAATTTGCGTGTTTTAGAATTTGTAAATAAAGTGAATTATCTGTGTTATTGTAATATAAAATATACATACGCTAACTTAGAGGTGACAGTTTGCTGTAGGGCTAATCTCACACTTCATGTATGTTAACATATTTTCTTTGATGTATTCAGCGTACCCAAATAGTGAACGCGCTTGTATCGTAGTAATTAAGTCGGTGGCCTTCAACTATTAATTTAGTCAGAAAGTTAGTGGCATGTCTTGCATCAACCCTAATATCATACTCCGTTCCAAGCTCACATTTCGTCTGGCTAAATTGCTTTCATCGTTTGTTTGCAGGTGAAATTATAAGGGTGCTGGTCTTTCATTCGTAGAATGCACGCGTCGCTAGGTGCATTTTTGTGAGATTACAAATTTCGCGCATGCACACCGTGCAATCTTCAAGTAAATGCCTAGACGGTAAAATCGCAGTAGATGCAATGACAGTGTGCTAACTACAGTGGCCTTGAATAGTTATCCATTTAGGTAGCAGTGCTAAAGTCACCGTGGAACGTATGGATAAGCAAGTGCTTCTATCTAAGTATGTATATGACATGACGTTTTACAGTTTGAATTGAGATAGAAAATTTACAAAACTCTGCCACCAGTGTAAATTAAACGACAGTGCTACAGCGTTACGATGTTAATTAGTGAGTATATCTCGTGCCAAAGTGACCCATGCATGTACGAAGCAGCTTGATTTTTTTTAAAGAATGTTATATTATTGTGACAAAAAAAAATCGTCATCGTGATCACAGTTATAATTAAAATTGTTATTAGCATATTTTTTATAATTGTTTAGAATCTTACATCCTAAAGTCTTTACATTATTTTGCTTGTTTGCCTTCCTATTTCATAAAAAAAAAATTATAATAAAAAAATAAGATCATTTGCACTTGAAGTACTGTATTCATTTCTACTATGGTAATACGTGCGGCAGCTACTCGTAGCAGAATTCATTCCGATGCACATTTTCTTTTCACGTTTTAACTCTTCAATTCTTTATACATTGTAATGCTGATTACACTTTCGTTACCATTGAAATTTAGACTGTATTGTGCAAGATATAAAATCTACGTAAGATATGAGGAGAAGTTTAGGTCAATTTATTTGGTCTAGACTACCCGAAGAGCACACAAACTGTGTAAAAGCAGCATTAAGGCTGTTTGGAGATGATTTAACTAGCTGTTAAAAGGCCACAAAAGTGCTTGTCCGGCCTGTCGTGACCACCAAATTAGGCCTCAACAGCAGTTAAGCAGGTTTCATAAGGCGACAAACTTTTTATTTTATAGTACTATGAGGATGATGAATTAATTAATATTTAAATATTTTACGAGTACAGATAATCTTAAATTTACAAATTATTCTGCTAGTTAGAAATATTTACTAACCAGGAGAATGGATATGTTGCAGAAAGTTGGCTAGAATATTCTAGGAAATTTTTCAATTTGACAGTTTAATAATTTTGGAAAGTTTCCATCAGTGAAAAGTAAGGAGATAGACAATTTGTAGAAAGTTCTCAAAAAGGTCGGTACGTTCTCGAAAAAAGTTTCTCGTAACTAAGTCGTTACAATACCACATAAAAGACAAAACAAAAACTCTTTTTTGAAAACAACACCGAAAATACAAAAATAACTTATACCAAGTAAACAATTAGCAGTCTTGTCGCTTAAGAGAGAACAATTCCAGACAACTATGCTAACACCGTCGCTTTTTTATTTTTCCTAGCTGTAAAAGCATTGGTTACCACCAGTACTTAGGAATATAAGTTAGATAATTTCATCGGTAAAATGGCGACTGGTGAGGATCAAACTTGACCTTGCTATCACGTCCACACCTTAGGCCACTAACTGGGCCAGCAGCTCTCTTGAAAAAATGACTGCGCTAAACTAAAATAAGCAGCAAAGCGACTTGCATGTTATTTTTGATTATCAGAACTGCAAGTACAGCGTAAAAATCGGCCGGCGCACAAAGCTTCAAAGCTTGTAAGGAGAAGTGCGGGCGCAAGTGCTCGGAATTCCTATGCCCTGTAATTTGGAGTTGACATCGTTCACCGAACGCTGCATCAGGACTTTTAGTCGCAGCACACAGAAGCAACGCAGAAGGCTAACTAACAGGTCAATCCAATAATGTACAAAAAAAAACAGCTAATACGTATAATAGTTATAGAATAATCTAAGTTCCTATTACATCAAAAAGAATGCTTAATATATATGTAAAAACATTGCTTAGGTGCATTACAAATAAACAAATTGCGTGTATTAAATTCAGATACCATACTTGCAAAAGTTATTTATTGATTACGTATTTGTTAAAGATAATTCCTACCCGCCCGGCAACTATCTAATGCCATACCGCCTCGCCTAAGAAACAAATAGGTATTACCATTGACGGTGTCTAAATAGAAAAGAGAATCACGGACTATACAAAATTGACCCAGAAAGTGTTTTTATTCAAATACAGTACTATTAAAATTATCCACTGGAAGATAACAAGACGATGCTTTAGCGTTATATGGGACAAAAATAAATTTTCTGTGCAAACTACTAAGAGATAAATGACTCTAACTGATAATATGATACCCAATTACGAGTACTAAGTATTTAATCTTTAAGAATATCCAAGTAACTAGTTTAAATTCAGTTAAATAATACTTAGCATACTGTTGCCAACTGGTTTACCGTATTTATAGTCTGTCGATCGAGGGAATGCGGTTTAGGGTGGCCAAGTATTTTTGTTGCATTTCCTTTGGAACAATCGTAAGATAGCTGAAATGTTTACGGTTAGTAAGAAAACGTTGATTTTATGTGGCTATATGACAAACAGACCACGTTAGCTTGTTGCTGTTTGCACCCTTCGGATACGGAACCCTGAAAATATTTTTTATAAGTTCATGAATTGGGGCTCCTACTTTCGACACGCAAATGGGAGGTGGCCTATGGATGTGCAGTTGACGAACATGATGAGCTATCGACCGCGCGCCGCACCCGCACCGCAGCGACGCGGCAGCCGATCAATGCAATACATTTTGCATAACTGATGTCCCATTTACGTCTACGGAACACTTATTCATATTCATGAATTTTACAATTTTTTCATTTGTCCAACCAGCAAGTGTATTTACAATATAGCAGCCGTATTTGCACCAACGCAATCTCCGTAAGAGCTGCAATAAAAGTGGCCTCTAATGCGATATTTCGATGCTATACCGCTACCTTACTCGTGCTGCAACTAGGAAAACGGCTCCTTAGATTTCATAGCGAACAATCGAATCTCTTATTATGTTGCAAGATACTACGGTATGATACATAGATCTTCCGAACTATAGAAAACCGTTCAAAGGGAAAAATAAAAAAACTGTAACAAAACTAATTCCCAGTCGTAGCAGTGCCTTGGAGGTAATGGGAGATTGTAAAAGGAGGCAATAAAAGCTTAGTATTGTGTGCGAGTACCGCAGGGGAGTCCCTATATTGTATTCGGGTCCGCAGAGGCCCCCAAGAATCGTCTGACCACGGACGCGGTCAAATTGTACAGAAATGAAATTATCAAGGTACGCTGCCGATTTTCCGAACCAATGAATCAAGATCCAATTCCCTTTTGTAATAGAACATCGTCGCGAAACGCGCCCATGGAGTTACACTGCCCACTCAGTGGACGCTTAGGCACCGTCCACATTGTCGTTAAGCGTTGTATTTTTAACCACAGATGTAAAAGAGGGGTGCTATAATTACAGAATTTATCAGGATTAATTGTGAGATTTTTACTTATAATTTACCACTGTTAGATACGGAACAATTATTAATTACTTAAAAAAAATAAAAGTAGAAATTTTAAATAACTAATAAAGATTACCGATAATGGTATACTCGGAAAAAAAAAATCAGAGTCACTAATATTAGTCTCGGAAATAAGATAATATTATTCTCGTGCACATGTCATATCATGTAGAAATAAACGATCACTGCTTGTTTATAAAAAATACTTTGTGTTTCACTCTACACTCGTTTTTCTTATACACATTTCTTAATTTCAAATTTAGGCAAATCACTTATTTAAAATTTAAAGGGCTGGGCTATTCAGAGAGAGTAAATTGACCGCACATGTCCAAGCTCTAAACCAGCCAGAACTCTTCTTATTAAGACCCAAATAAGACGACTGATCACCTAATAGCTTACAACTAAAAGTAAGTCTTTCGAGAAAACAGATACAGAATTCCGTTGAATCGCAGCCTTAGGCTGCGTGTAGAAAATGAACCGCAGGCAACTATTATCACATTCTTACTCAGTATGTGTATCCGGTAAGGGCCTACACAATACTTGATAACGAATACCCGTGTTATATTTTCCTAGTGGACTGCAGGCTATGGATGGGTTATTGACGAACCGTTTGTTGTATACAGCAGGGTTCGTGAGCTGAAAGTACATCGTAATAATTTATTTGGATCATACACGGTGTAAAACACTTTAGATAATAGAACAGCAAATAAAGTAAGAGTTATGTTAATCATTCCGTAACTTTATTAGCTCAATTTAATCAAGTACACATTTCATTCAACAATTGTGACGCCACTATTGGCTTTTTAACCTTTGACTTCTAATAAACTCGGTCCCTTTTCTGTAGGTCGAATGTCTTAAATTCATAATCTAAAACGTACATAAAAAAGTCAGTCACAAATTATATTCAATCGGCGCGTCCTTCTTATTCATATTGACTGAAAATGTCTACAAACATTCGCGTTTTAGTAAGAATCTCCTCAGTCGTCCCGTAATCTGCGTCGAATTGACTTTTCCGCCGGAGAGCTGACGAGTCTTCGTCTGTAATATGCCATAAACGACCCAAACGTATTGGACCCGATGCTTGGAGGTTGATAAAATTTCTTTGATATTTGAATGCGTTATATTCCTTTCGGTTGATGGCCGACCGTCCCTCCCGTATATAAATACTCGGGCGCTAGTAACATTCTGTTGACGCCCTAAGCCTTTATTAATGAATCTCCAACAATACTCTATAACGTTCGCATAAGGGACGTCTTAACAATTTAATAACGCTTAATAAAGAAAGTTACCAAATTACCTACCGAAAGTTAATAAAATATCAAATCGAAAAATAAAACAATTTTCTAGAAAGTTATAAACCTGCACAGATTTCCATATCTGCGCAAAGTTGGCACAAAGTAATTTCTCTGGTTTGGAGATAAATTTTACGTCATTTCCTGTCGCCAGGAACTCCGCAAAAATTATCAGGCATCGGCCCCGGCTTCGAGACCATTTAAAATTAATGAATAATGTTATCTGATAATGATTCTGGAAAGCTTAATTAAAGTTTTCTTTTTTGTCACTTTTTCTCACTTTTTAATCGCACGAATATCTTAATTATTTCATCCTGGGATAAGTCTTCTTAAACCGAGCTTCTCCTGAAACAATTCTCCAGATAAGGACAATTTAAGATGACGTAGAAGGCTATCAGAACCAAAGTATATTTAACGTTGGTTTATCGTTATAATACTGTGAAAGGCTCCGAACTTAGGGGTTTACCGACCTGTATTTTTAGCCAGGCTAATACCTAGCGTTAACTGAAGGTAGACATGATTGCGTAACCATTTTGTATCGAGTCGTAGACAACCAACTAACATCAAACCTAAGGGGCTATTTTTAGTGCAGTGCGCAACGAATAAGATTCGATTTTTATTAAGCCTTATCGTGCCACAAAAGAATCGCGATGTGTGGTAGGAAAAGGCAAAACGCGAAGCAAATATAAAGAATTTAGATCAAAAAGAGTGAAACATTTGGGAAATCGCGATAACATCATTCAAAGGATGAGGAATGGAGAGCTTTATACGCCTTTGAGTGAGTAAAAATGAATATTTGCGGATCTACATACCGAAGCAGGGGAGATGCGAGCATAACTCCTTGAAGTTGGTGTAGTGTTGGATTTTGGTAACGTCCAATCCATTTGTGTATCGGAATATAATTTAATAAACAAACGGCCTGTTTCTCTTAGAAATATAATAAATAATATCAGGTCAAAATAAAAGAAAATTGAATCATAAGTTATGTAAATGAATGATTATTATGATGATTTTTTACAGTTTTTCAATTTATTTAAAATAAAGTACTGTTTTCAATGTATGTAATGATTAAAATAAAATTTCCTTAGATAGATAAATCAAAATATAAGATCCATTAATTTTGTCTAAAAGAAAATACAGTGAATAGTTTTGGAATCCAATCAATGTAGTTAAGATGAAATTAAATAACGTATACACTCGCGAGCAAAAGTATTGCATCATTTTGCATTTTTTCATGTACACCCATTATCTTTGTAAACAGGGTTTGGTTAAGAAATTACAAAGTTATTGGGTGTACATGAAAAAATGTAAAGTGATGCAATACTTTTGCTCGTGAGTATATATTATAAAAATGCCGGCTAGCAAAATTACAGTGCACAGTACAGTTGTATCAAAATCTTAATTCATTTAATGATATCAAATAGACTTTCCTAATACCAAACCTCAGGCTGTAAGTATATTATTTTATAAATTTAACTTTAACCCTTTTACATAACTAGTTTTGCATAAACCGGTCCCACGTCCAAACATCACATCACACCGCGTTCAAAAACAAACAAATATTCATTAACGACTACACGTGTTCGGTACGCCAACTATTACATGTTATAGGTACCTACGTGCTGGCAAAAAATCCCTTCATGCATGCAAAAGGTGAGGGGGTTGGCTGTCGTAGTAATTGCTAGCAATTTGTAATGGCCTGGCCGTGTGATCGCAGGGCGGAATGTCGACGCTAAACTCTACTATTAATTTCGTACATTTGATTAACGAAACTACTTGTTATGTTAATGAACGCAGGGAAAGAATGCACGCTAACGTGTTAACACGATGGCTTGTCGACACGTTGTCGTGCTTGCAATATTTTCGCTTGGCTTGTAATTGCTGGCTAGACGCGTGGATGTTTTAAGCGATTTATTTATCGTCTACCACCGATTTTAGGGTACTTATATGATATAAGGTATAGTTTTCTTTACATAGTCTAAAGTAAACTCACCATGCGTTCCTGTCTGTCCTAAATTTTTATAGTGTATGTTTGGCCGCCTTCTCCTTCTACCACGCAATTAATACGTATTTCACTGTCATTTATAGATTTTTTTAAAGAAAGTTTTTACGTCCATTACGGTGTGTCGATCCGAGAAGATCCGTACTAAGCACAAAAGTGAGATAAGAGCCAATTGCTGGTCAGTTAATAACAATGTAAAACGTAATGTTCCTCCATTAAAACTACAACATAAGATATATTAATCAACACAAAGTATGCTACATTTACACCAGTTTATTTTTGTCTTTTTTTACGAACAATACTAAAAAAATAGGATTTTGATTTAAAATTACAACAAATAAACATAATTTCATTTTAGGAGGCAAATCACGTTTTCGCTTATTTAATGATTTTTCTTTTACGAGGCAATCTTCTTAAGTCTTTAGCTGGAGCTGTCAATGTCTTAGTAATTACATCGACGGCCCTACAAGTCAGCTTTTTTGCACTTGAATTAATTTTGCTGAGCTTTCGTCCGGCGAGTCAAGGTCTGGTCTCTCGAGGTTTCCAACAAGGTGTTTTCAGCAAAAGGGTGTTTAACTACGTTGTTGAAAAAAATAATTAAAGAAAAGGTTAATAATCCGCGTTTAAGAGGATCAGTAAACTTTGTTTTAAAGTCATGGTTGCAACCAAAAGTTATCTTATTTGTTAGTTTATTTTGTATAACTAAGGATATTTTAGCGTCAAAACATAAAAATGACCGAACTTCTCAGCAGGTACCCCTTCATACTTGGCTTGTGTTTTGACTCGTTTACATAGTGAATTATTTGCCCATATATTGGATGCTGTGATATGTCATAATGAATTTAAATAAAATATAAAAAAACGATGTTTTAGAAATTATAGCGATAAAGAGTTACAAAAAAAAAACCTTTTTTATGCTCCCATTTAAATTCAGATAAAAAAATGTATAAAGTTTTATTATGAGAGTAATTATTTTGAAGCTAGCAGTATCTTAAATAATGCTATTTAGTATTGGCTTAATACGTTATTAAAATAATGACGTCACTAGGTGCTATATGTAGCGCGTAGGAGCGTTTTCGTGAGGCTTGCCCATCGTAATTTTACTATTCGTGATATTTCAAAAAAGCGTTGCAACAGTTTCAATTTTGTAAATAAAATAAAACAAAAGAATACCTAGCGCATTTTCGAGTTACCGCCCGTATACTATACAGTGCACCTAGCACGAACCGACTCGATACGCGTTAACTCGCCACGTAACTCAGTGCATCTCTCTTTCGCTGGGCCAATTCGAAAAAGACACACCGAGTTACGTAGCGAGTTAACGCGAGTGAAGAAGTTTCATGTTAGGTGCACAGCAGTAAAACATAACGTCGAACGTCGATTCAACTTTATTAGTAAAGTCGTAAAGAGCAACAAGTCCGGAGAATGCATTTATAAGGCGCACTGCACACGCCTGGACCACCCAGCTGTAAGAGTTCTTGGGAAATGTGCGAAGTTCTATCATTCAAGAGTTCATGTGAACCATACACAACACTGACGCCGGGTTCATCAAAGATCTAGATTTCTTCTAAGCATCTACGCTTCGAAATTAATTTTATTAAAATTTGCTTTCTACATTTTTTTAAGAAACCTGATGGTTAGTGATCCACTGCTACTAGACATCCGCAACACCAAGGAGATTGCAGATGCGTTGCCGATCCAGAGGGCTAAGCTGGAATTTTTTTTTTAAATCTTATTGCACAAAAATACATAATGTACAAAAGGTGAACTTAATGTCTTAAGGCATTCTTGGCCAGTTAAAATCATTACCTTTTGTGCCACTTATTCCACTGGCTCTCTTGCTCTCCAAGCAAAAAAAAAAAGACATACTTATAAGCCACAATTAATTAAAACTTGCGTATATTTGAAATTTCCGCCTCAAACGATGGAATTTACCTTAAGCGTAGCCTAAAAAAGCAAACGAACTAGCGTTTCAAACTGAATCTAGCGTATTCCGCAATTAACGTGAAGCGTGAACCGGCAGTGACACGTATAGTGATGTCACTGCAGTGATAACATCGCCGTCGAGGTGTTAATGGCTGATGGCTATCATAACACGATTTAGCGGCGATTGTTTATATTAACCACGGCAGCGAGCGGGTTGCCGCAGTTGCTATGATAGTGTTATTGAGCGTTATAAGCTGTCTTAAGCAGGTAAGCGTTTGCTTACTTTGCGTTGAGTACACACATTTGCAGTTTTTTATAGATTTACATCATGAGGCTTTATCAAAACTAAAATTTATAATTTTGGATTAGTAACACAACGCGGCTTTCCGTAGCTACTAAATTGTAATCTATTGGCGGAAGCCCGCAACTTCGTTCGGGTGGAATTAGTAGCTTATGTCCTTCAGGGATAGTGTAGATTTTAGGAATCGGTTCAGTAGATCCAGAGATTACCCCCTACTACATACAAACAACAAAAAAAACAAAGTTTATGTCTTTATTATTGTGAAGGACAATTAGGCCTCTTCCTTATCTGTATATTTGTAACTGGCCATTGTGAAACTTTGTGACAGCAGCCCAGCTTGAAGATTATCTGGAGTCAGTCCTCCGCCGTCCGCTGAGGCTGCTGCCACGAGGTTCACCCGTAGATTCATGTAAAGTTTTAATTCATTAAAATAGGATTTTTCTCAGTTCCATCTCTTATTTCTACAGTCCACCAGGTATTTTTCACAATTATATTAGTGTGAATGTAGATTAGTGTATGAAGTTAGTGCTATTATTATGTATTACATTACACTTTCAGGACTTAACAACGACTTAATTACCATTTTTAACGTTTAAAATGGTAAATTAGTCATTGCTGATACCGCGTTCCGATTGTAAAATAACAGATCATTTTACTTACATGCCAATAAATTTTGACATATTTCATATAGAAAAAATGACATTTGACGACTGACGACCTAATTGGCAATTACTAATAATTGCTTCTATGCATAAAATGCGATAGTGATTTCAAATTGCGTTATTTTTCTAAGAAAAATGCAGACGGACGTTATTTCATACAAACGCTTTCACCTGGTTCTCCACTGGATTTTTTCACTCTCTACCTCCAGTAGATAATATTTTAATCAAGGCCTTGTCGAGCTTAGATCTTTATTTGACCAATCATTTATTTTTCTCAGTGTGTATTATCCACGACTCAGTTACAAATATTCATATTATTCATACAAATAATTGCTCCTTACGAGCATTGAATCTAGAACTTAATTATTTCGGCCGCTAGCCATTACCTATCTGTATGCAGGTATCGCATACTCTTAAGATAAACAGCCGATTAATGTGTCATTAATGCGCATAAATGATTTTCAAGAATTTTTAACGGGCTGTTATATTTTGGAACCATGTTTTTCAATATCAATAAAGGAATCTGTTTCAAAAGGGGCTCAGTGTAAGGATTCGGCTTTACCGTATTTTTATAGAGGGTAAAAAATAACATAACTTTTAAAATACATATTTTTATCTTATTTATGTTTCTTTTTGAAATGTTGGAAGAGGGCAAGAAATTGACTTTTTTCATTATTTTTTGTTGTGCAAAGTTTAGCACTGGGCAAAAAGATATCCGTACGATGATTCATAGACGGATGGACACACAGTCAGATAGACAGACTGACAACGAAGTGATTCCATACGAGTTTATTTTTTCTTTTTGGGGTATGGAACTCTAAAAACGACTTTAAATATTTGGCTACGTACGTAATTTTTACGTTCTTTACTAAAAAGTTCCGTTTTTTTCTATGGATCCCATGACCAGATATTAACAAAATTCAAATAAGACTACCCTTGTATACACAAACCATAAGAAATATCATTACAATTGGTCTACAACGGCGAAGATATTGCAAAAAACACTCAAATTGAGAACTTCATCTTGTTTCTGAAATAGGTTACAAATAGTATTTAGGTAACGTATGTAAGTTGGGTAACGGTGAATCAACAAACGAGATTAATAAGCGGTCAATCGTGCCATTCGTGCCTTAATTACAACGCGACCACTAATTTACTAAAACCATGTATGCCAACCAAACCCGTCAAACCAACGATTCACACATCACGACGCATCATTAGATAACCGTTTATACCCAGAATTCGCGCTAGGGTTATTCGTGTTGTAACATTCGTGATTCGATATCGATTCGATCTCGAGACAGACGGCTAGGCTGAAAACTTTACAACACGGAAGGGTATCGAACACGCAAACCGTTATCAGCATGGAAATCGGAAGCTTTATGTGTTATGACTCCAAATATGCAGGGTGGATGTCAAATGCGAGCATTACGGAATGGTTCTTTGCCGAGTTTAATATTTTTGGTTGTCGTGACGCATGATGCGGGGTAATTCGTACTATTGCAAAGTATTATGCAATAAATTTCGCTTTGCTCTAAATTTCTAGGAAAAATTTAGTATGATGACGATAGTTCACAGTTAAATGTAAAAAAACGAGCCGAGTGTGAGTCGAATTTGCGTATCCAGGGGACCGTACCGCCATACAGCGTATAGTGCTTATTTTTATAAAAAAAGGTGTTTACTTTTACATTTTTTGCGATATTTAACGCGAGACCAACGCAGCCTTGGTTGGCGTTTTTTTTCAATAACCATACTAAGTTGGGTACTTGCAAAATATTAAAATTTTTGCTAAAAATAAAACGAATTTATTTTTTTACTTATGGTTTATTTAACACATGAAAATACATGGTTCTAAATTTAATCTAAGAAAGTTTTACATAATCCAAAATACAAATTGAATTCACGTCTGAACGTAAAACACTTAGCAGTAATATGAACTCGTAAAATTAATTGGTAGAGAGGAACGTTGTTTACCATTATTTATTCCGTTCAGTTTAAAACAGGCCTGTCTCATCAAAGGAGTGGGAAGTGATTTTATGCATTAATTAAGTTCACAGAACGAGATTTACAATTACACCAACTCTTATAAACAAACTTGATTGCTTTACAAAAACTCAAATAACTAAGGCAGTGTCTCAAGTAGGGGTTCATTTAAATATCAAAGACGAAATTCAAATTACGCCGTTTACAATAAAGGCTCAGTCGGTACGGGATTACGAGCTGATGTAAATTTCCGATACTCATTTTGAGGATAGGGTTCAGATATAAGTCACGATCTTAAACTGCTGGAGAGTGCCGGTGATCCCGGAAAAGGTCATAAAGTGTATTTGTTGGCACTTGGCGCGGACGTGAAGAATTACATTCTAGCTAAATCTCTGTCTTAGTGAAAATTTGTACCTACCTAAAAAGAGAGAGATTGCCAAAACATGAGTTTTATTGTATTGATTGAAAATGTTTACTTGGGATGAAATAGTATTATGTGCCTATATGTTTTTCGGTACGAAGCTACTTTGATACCATACAACTGAATATAAGTTATGACAGAATAAACGATAAAAGCTGCAAGACATCAAGTAAATCCTAACAGCTGTCATCCTGGTACAAATAGTATCAGGAGAATAGATGACACAATCGACTTGTTATCTTGCCACTATTTTTTTTTAAATGAAATAGGAAGGCAAACAAGCATGTGGGTCACCTGATGGTAAGTGATCACCACCGCCTATAAACAGCGGCAACACCAAAGAGATTGCAGATGCGTTGCCAACCCAGAGGGCTAAGATGGAATACCTCTTGTGCCAGTAATTGCACCTTCTGTCTTGGTCTCCACGCCGGAACCCAACAGTGCAAGCACTGCTGTTTAGCGGCAGGATTAGCAAGCAAGATGGTGGTAGCGATCCGGACGGACCTTGCACAAGGTCCTACCACCCGCAAAACCGCCACTTTTATAAAACCATACAACCATACAGCAAGTGCAACCAGACAGGGCATTAAATATCATGCACGTATGAGCTACGAACACGCGTTGCGGTTTATCTGTCCCTCTTGCCCTGCCGCTTACTTTTTACGTTCTACTTGAATAGCGAGTTACTTGTAAATCCAGATTGCTTCGCTATTTGCGAAGAAGTTTAGTATTTCGAGTGTAAGCAGTTTGGTGGGGGCATATGGAGTAGCAATAGGTAAAGTACTTTGTTTGTGGACGCTTTTAAAACTTAGAATTTCGGTCATGTTTAAAAGCATTTCATTATTATCTATTTCTGCAATAAAAAAGTCAAGTAAAAACAGATATAAGTGAAAATAGGCCATTTCTCTGTCGCAGTGCTGGTAGCTTCGCTTTATAGGCCAAGAACTATATTAAACCCTAGATAAAATTCTTATTTCAAAATCGATAACATAAACAATTAGAATCGCCATATCAATTGATGCCTATTCCAATCTCAGTTTATTCCACGGCGAGATATGGATGGGCAGTTATAAAACTATCAACGGATGAAAGACGTCCCAAAATAAAAACGCAAAATTCTATCAGCAATCCAGTTGACATAGCAAAGTCAAAACTGCTGTCGGCATGTTAAACGACTGTACGACATCCACCGGGCGAGCGATGACATAGTGACGTACCGACGTAACAAGAACGAAATTCGAGGAGCAGCCGGTTGCGTCCACAGGACGCCTGATAGCAACCGACGTCGGTCGTCAACGGCGCTTTGTCTTGTACACCGACGCTAGCAAACCAAACCACGAGTTTGCATAACAATGCTCCGAATCTGATGCCTACATACGAAGCATCAACCTTGCAGAGTCTTAGTGAAAAAGAAGATAAAACCCGTTGGTGTTTAACTAAAGCTTTGCTTATATAAACACACATCTCGTTATCCTCGAATGCTTGAACTATGATTTTTTAGTCATTCAACTGTTTATTTAGTTAAAAAACAGTATTAATTTGTGAAAATATAACTCTATCGGAACCACTATCTCGTAACAAAAGTTAAAGTTACTCGTTGTCCATGTCCAATATCATCAAAAAGGTATAGCAATCAAAGGGCTCGAGAAGAATTACCAATAACAATCTATCAAATTGATACCAATATGAAGTTAATTGGAACATAATGCATAATGGGAACATTTGAACCGGCCACAACACAGATTAGAGCCACAAAACTTAATATTAAGAAGAGTAGTCTCCATTTTAGGTGAATTTTCACCATCTGAATTTACTCATACAGACAAAAGCAGCTTCATTGTCTTCCAGTGATTAGTCTTTCGCATGTCAACCCGTTGGTTATAAATCTAATCCAAACATCGTACTTAACGTAGACCATAATAAATCTACATGTAACCGTATTCTATTGTCCACTGTCTCCCGAATTTGTGTCCCAAAGCTAATCATCATAAGACCTTACAACAACACTGGCCATTGTCGATCAAAATACATCATATACAACTAACAATAACATCTCATTGCAAGTTGGGCTTTCGCATTCATAGGTGGGTCGGTAGTTCCCCTCATGCCGAACAAGACGTCTCTAGTCACATAATAGTCCTATTGTCCGACATTGAAGATTGTTATCTCGGAATCAATTCCAGCTATAACGCTAGTGGCTATAATTGATTTAAACACTACAAACTTGCCTCCTGATATATTGTCCAATAAGTTGGAACGTTTACGCTGCTTGGGTTGATTGATTGATTTTAATGAGCCGGTTGATGATGTATTCATAACAATCAGCTTTAAATCATTAAGAAGTCATACGCGTGATAATTGTGTTTTCAGAAGACTGAAGTAGGTATTTTATTTGAAATAGGCACCTAAAATCTCTTCCTTTTAGTTTTAAAGCAATTTAACAATTGACTATTTGCGTTCATTACTCCATCTAGTTTTACTTTAACTAGCTAAAACTGATGTCTGGTGTCTTATTTCATAATTAAATAAAGCAATATCGCGTTGTAAAACTACGCGGGCAAAACCCCAAATTTCCACCATGGGGCTCTCAGGTGCTTCTAAAAACGCATAGAATTTCAAATAGGGTTTTCATTTTTTCCTCCTGGGGCATCTTGGTATCAGTCAGATGCAAGCCTTGATATGCAAAGTGTGCGGCGAACGAGAGCTTTTTATATTTGCGGCTTCCACGCCCGGATTTGCATAATATTGCTTCCTTAACATTCCAACAGTGGTACTACGTAACATATTGTATACCTAGAGTTCGGGGACAACGATGCGTAATGATGAGACCTCTATTCAGTGAAGTTAGCTCTTATATATCCGAAATTAAATGTAGTTCTGAACTTCATTAGCCATATTAAAATCAGTGTATTTTATAATCAAAAATAATGTTTGTTGTTTATGTGTTGAAGTTTTACGAATCATTTTTGTCTAAACCTGTATTCTATTTGTGTTTTGAAAACTTATCTATAAGAGTTAAACCTCTGTCATTATAGTATTTTATGCAACTATTGCATAATGAGGGGTCTCAAAACACGAGTGTGGTTTTATGAAACGAGCGTCAGCGAGTTTCATAATAGGATCACACGAGTGTTTTAAGACCTAATTATGTACAGTTGCATACATTACTTTATCTACACACATATCATAAGTACTCTATGATGGGCTCAGAAGCCATAGGGCAATGACGTGCATTGCTACTAGCTACTAGTGCTAGGTACTTATTAAATATCTATAGACTGTACACATTAAGATAATGTAATAAAAAATGAATTTAAACAAATATAGAAACAAATTAGAAAAAATCTCATAATAATATTGGTTGTTATAATGCTGGTCATTGCCTACGGTTTCTGAACGCATTATAGAGCATTTATGACATATGTATAGATAAAACAGCTTAATATCAATTAGCGTCTATACTATTTCTCAAGGCGGCGTGTTTTTTTTTTATAACTAACTAGCGACCTGCCCCGGCATTGCAAGGGTAAAATTAGGATGTAATGTACATAAAAATCTTCCTTTTTTTTCTAAATCACAACGAAAACCGTATCAAAATCCGTGGCGTGGTTTAGAAGTGGTAAGCAGCCGAAAATACGAGGACCGACAGGAACCGATAGTGACTTTATTTTATACTAGCGGACGCCCGCGACTTCGTTCGCGTGGAATGAGTAGCCTATGTCCGTCAGGGATAGTGTAGCTTTCTATCTGTGAAAGAATTTTTGAAATCGGTTCAGTAGTTCCAGAGATTACCTCCTACATACAAACAAACTAACAAACAAACAAAGTTTACCTCTTTATTATATTAGTGTAGTATTATGTAGTGATTCTGACCTTAAACAATGTCTTGCATAAAACCGCATTGGTTTTTCGAGTAAGTATGCCACAATCGGCAAAATTGCTTTTTTCCCAAGTGCGAGAAGCTAAATGAAGTCTGTGGCAGAAGATAGTGGAAGCTGGGCTGTGTGTCTGATATGTTTGGATAGTCAAATGCTATGGAAATGTGCCCGCGGCGTGCTCTGTTTTAGCACTTCTTTGAATTTGTTTAAACCATCCTCCGGCTACAAATCCGGTGAGAAATGTCATTTATTTAATTCTCTCTAACAAAAATAAAAACCTATTGTCCTTTCAGGTCAGCATTACATAAATTAGATTCATGTTATAGACGACCGGATAGCCTAGTAGTTTAGTGCCCCGACTATGAAGCTAAACGTAGTGGGTTCGATTCCCACAAGAGGCAAATGTTTGTATTATGAATACGAACGTTTGTACTTGACTCGCGGATGTATTATTAAAAGTATACATTTAACTACATCCATTGTTTAGTAGGTAAAACCTTTGCTTAATTTTGGACTAAGTCAGTTGGTGTTAAGTTTTTGAGGTATTTATTAATTGCCTGCCAATATTAAATCAATGTTTATCAAAAAAATAACTAACAAAAAAATTCTTAACGAATTGAAATAATTTGAATGTTTAAAAAATAATAAATCGAAAGTACATTTCGATTACAACAATTTCTAAAATAAAATTAAAAGTAAAAATTTGACCTAAATCACCGGCTAGAGGTGTCCAGAAGGCTGGCAGCTTTGCCACATTGGATGGCAATACTGATCTGTTGAGCAAAGTATTGGTCAGCCTACTGGTCCCGAGAGCGCTCTCTATAAGTTGCGCCGATAGGTCTTTGTAAAGACGGCGCGCACTTGGCCCCAGGGTTACGACTCAAAGACCTCGAATTTATAACTGTCACCTAGGCAGGTAGATACTTGGGGCGTTTGAGGTCTTTCGCTGACGCTGTGGCAGAGACAGCATTATTTCTGGTACTTAGAAGATGGGTGCAAGTGGTAAAGTGGCGTCCCAAACCAAAGGTCGTACTTCCAAGGAACTGCTTATCTTGTGAATAGCTATAGTCAACCAATTAGATTCATAGGCCACTGTAGAACGTTGTCGCAATGTGTTATTGCCGGGATATTAAGACATTTATGCAAAGTCATTGTGACGTTTATTGTGAAAAGATTTTGCAGTGGCCTATGAATCAACTTGGCTGACTGTACAGTAGGGGAAATATATTCACGTACCACCTTAGAACCCTATCGCAATGACGCGACGCGTTAAACGCCAGGCAATGTCATACAAATGCCATGCGTATGTCTCTTTGACTAGGTTCTACGGTGGTACGTGTTTCAATTTCCTTGACTGTTGACGTTATCGCTATTCCATGTGTACTGATTACAATTTGTTTGTAACGGGCATTATTCAATTCTAGAACTCAACAGGGTTATTGTTTAATAAGTGTTTCACTAACAACTGGCCAGTGATAGTTGCAATAGTATTGTAATGTTTGCAATACGTATTATTGTTTCTTTTACATACATAATGGCCTATATTACATCATAGAAGAGTTTCCTATCTGTAGAGTTGTTACATACATACTAGGCAAAAACTTTAGGAACTACCAAATTCTCATTACAGTAGCTAGTTTTTTCCCCGTGTATAAATAAAATTATATATTTCGCTTTCTTGCGCTTTATGAAAAACGAGTAAGCTGCATGTGAGCTTAAAAACCTTTGGAAAGAGTTTGGAAGTTTAACAAACATGTTTTGTCATTTAAAATCATCTTCCCTAGGACAATTAAATAAAGTAGCTCACTGATTGTTAAATTTGTCCCTCCACATTTATGGTCCGAGATGAAGAGACATTAACGGTGCAGGAGACGGTTGCACTCAGCGGAACCCTAAAAATCAAACCGGTCGTAAATCGCAGGCCTGTCGTTACGCAAGCGCTGACGTCCACTAGAAATACCAACACAATATTATATATGATAAAAGTTACTTTCAGAAAAAGTAGCGCAGAGGCTCCGAAATTAACAATAGTCCGACTTCGCTGTCACAAATGTGTCATATAAGAGCAGGTGCTCTTTTCTGTGACAGCGAGCGGCGCACGTGAAGATGACGTCATTATTTGCCCCGGGTTTATTTATTCGAAACTTGTGCCCGCTTCGGACGACCACTGTCCACTCACAACCTGTCACTGTATTTTCCTGACCCTTTATTTTCACTTGACAAGAATATTCGAAGCCGCGTCCCCTCGATATTACATTCCGATTCGACTTTTTATTCGTGATACATTTTTCCAATTGTCTCCGTGGCGCGCCTCCGCATTGCGAACTAACGGAATAGAATTTTCAAACAGTTTTGATTGATAAAGGTAGATAGATTTTCGCTTTCTTTGTTTGCGAAATTAGATTCGGGAGGTAGCGTGAAACTTCAGTTCCACTTGATTAATGGTGATTCGAGGGGGATCCAAGAAAAAGGAGCGATTTTATGTCGCCCGGTTTTCAATAAAGCACGAATTACCAAATCGTTTTCTGGCAGGTTTGAAAATTGTATCTAAAAAAAGCGTATTTAGATGGACGAACGCGATATTATCCCATTTACCGAAACAACGCTCGAGCCGTGTTAATATTTGATGTGTTCTCGACTTTTCTCGAATTTAACGCGCCGATTAAACAACGCTGGGCGAAGGATTTTATGTGAATATTTAAAATGCTATATTGGTTCTATTTCTGCAAAGAAACAACTGCATTGCTCATATATTAGTCATAGCCGTTTTGTTAGCTGCCGTGATTGCTCAGAAGAGTATTTGCTTGAAATTTATTCACGTGTTGATTGAAATTAAAACGGTCTGACATTTTTTGGTTGGTAGCTACACCGTTAAATTGTATGTCATACATAACTGAAATGGTCTAATAGACCTTTAATTGTTAATTTTTTTCTCAGCAAAGTGTAAGAAAAACGTTAAAAACTTCTTCTTCTCAACCCGGGGATGTTCAATGAGATATATATTATAAGTTAATTGTATCCATAAGTATTTATTCATTTAAACTTTATTGCACAGACAAAATGTACAAAAGGCGGACTTAATGCCTTAAGACAAGATGTATTTAAGTCGCCTTGACATCGTACCAGGCGACTTGCATCAAAGTTTCATGCAATGCATGTCTCTGTTTGAATTCAATATTTCAGTGATAACAATATAGATGCAATGCATTAGAGATGTTAATTTACAAACTTAAAATAAACATGATCATTTTATAAATTTCATTTATTACAATTACAATTTGGAGTAGAATCATAAAGCATTTTTCACGACACTGCCCGGAAATGTTAACATAGATGCTTACAATTACAGTCATCATACTCCGCTCATCTATGTACATTTAATGAAAACAAGCCAAAAATGTACTTTTTTTAGTTCAGGTTATTTGTTAAAAATAAAAATCATCAAAATTTTAATTACGGTATGGGAATGCCAAAAACTCTTTGATCGTACTTTCATTAGTGATTCCAACTATCGAACTAAATTATTATCAAAGCCACTTATCGATAGCAAGACCATGGACGGTTCGGCAACACTAGTGGTAGGACTCCAAATGGATACATAGACCTTGGAGGTAGGCTACACCATGTGAACTGCTGCACGCCATTTGGACGCGTCGTTAGTTTTTAAATCTATAAAGTACATTACCATTCTTCATTTGGATGCAAAGAATGCGATCATTTCAATCCACATGCTGAGACGTATGTGTTTTCATCACCAATATAGGTTCATATCTTAATTGCTTAATCCAACTCCCATTCGTAAATTTTATGATTATAATGAAATAGAAATAAATTGCCTCAACTTCGTACGATCACTTGAATATCTTACTCAGTAGGTAAGACTGTTAGGGCACGTACACACGACATCCCAAAATGAAAAACAACTGCGCCAGTTCTAACTCCAGCGCTGTTAACGAACAACACACTTAGTTTAATTTGAAGGTGATTTAATTTACGAAACTCGTAAAAGATTCTTCACACTAAGAATAAGAAGTTACCAAAGTTTACATTCACACAATCAGAAAGTGGGTTAATGAGATTCCCTCAAGAAAAACATCTCGTTAAAGCATACATTATTCAAGCTTTCGCGAAGTTATTCCGCGTTCACGCGTTCATTAGGCACGCGAACAAACTTGCGAATCCCCTAAAACGCCCTGACACACCTACTTATCACCGACGCATACAACTATTCTCAAGTATTTCGGCCTCGTCCCGGGTACGAGCCATTATCTTGTTATTTAAATTTATCACTCAACTTTTATCCTCTAAATTCATTGGAACAGGTAATATTTCACAGGTTATTAATTACGTAGCGTCGGCATCCTCACGGTGTAACTCTTATTACATTATGTCAGTTTGCAAATTGAAAAATTCCCGGGGCGTGTGTCCCATCTCTCCGAAGTATTTTGGCAAAATTATTCTCATTCATTAAGTTGAGAAGTGGAGGGCGCGCTCGCGAGATTGTCGACGTACCATTCACTTGTGAGTAACGAGGTGACTTCCTGTTATTAGTTATGTCGGCAAATTGTTTTTCTTACGCTTTTGTGCTCCTCACAGATAACAGGTTTCAATTATAGACGGAAATAAGACGAACGACGAGTAGGTAAGTATTGGATTTGCGATGAAGATAGTTATAGGTCCATCCACCCTTCTTAATTGGCAGGAGCTTTGTTTTTTCCTGTTGTTTAATAACTGCCGGTACTTTATCCTTTTCACTGACTAAAAAAGTTTAAAAACGTTGTATTGAGGATAAAACCTTTTTGCTTACCTACACTTTTTTCCGTGTTCCGTCCGGATCGTTAATTAAGTAAATAAAAGTAAATGTATCGTCTGGTATGAAGGTCGCCAATGAGCGAACATGCGTGTAATAGAAGGCAGCCGGGCCGCGCGTGTCTCTAAGTGCCACTCCATTAATTAAAACTTATTTGTGACGGTGCCTAACATACGTTACAAGGACCCTAATTCCGAACAACATGTGAAATCACCATAACGCAAACTCTCTTGTGTGGTTGACCTGCTGAAATCCCTCGTCGCAAATTAAATTATGATTTAATTGTTTAAAATTCAGAATTCGTCAGTGTTTGTATTTATATGAAATAGGTAAAAAATAGGAGCTAAAATAAACAAGTCCATGTCTGACATGCATGAGTTCGGGTTTTGTGAAATGCGGGTTTGAAACTCTTTTCAGACAGCCTAATTTAGAAACTTTTTTGCCATTCCACTACGGAACCCTAAAAATAATAAAAGACAACACTGTTAAAAGAGATTTCAGAGAATTACAAGTGCATGCCAAATCGCTCCACTCAATCATTTTTCGGACAAAGCGGTTCAGAAAATGCGCTGAAGCCTTCAAAGTCGACATCCAATACAATCTAGAGTTACGCTAGAGCTGCTGCCAGGATGGGAAATCTCTCAAAAGGATAGCGTTTAGCACGAGACAAAGACTGATTTAGATCTTATCCGGGGAAGCCCTGCCGGACCACTATTTACTTTTCGCAAGGGACGCGCACTCCGCCAGCCGCGACGTCCACCGGCTCACAAAGCGCCCGCACCGCCGCGTGCGCTTTTCACCGGCGCCCCCGTTCCAATGTTAATTTTGAATTTTATTGGAGCGCTATCGAGGAGACGTGGAGAAAATTCCAGGTGTTTAACTTTCGCGTAGAGAAATGTAAACTCTTTGCGACGATGAGCAGGGGGGCGCGTCCTTTAAGTGCCCTGGGCCATAATCCTAAAGTGTTCTGTTCAACGTGTGTTGTACGTGCCACCACTGCCGTTCAACGAAAATTCCTCCATATAATTTCCCATTGCTTAACTCGGCGTAATGAAGTTTATTCGTCGCTACTTCATTGTGAGTCGTTCGCAGCGAAGGCGTCGAGGAATGTAATCAGTTGCGAACTAATATCGTGTCGTTTGCACTTTGCAAAGCCCCCCTCGCGTATGGAAATGCCTCGTTTGAACCGCCGTTAGTTCTTTTGATTGCTGCCTTCTCTTCTCCTTGTCGAATTAAAGCGGAGGTCGCGCTTGGGTGATTTCGGCAAAATTAAAGGACCATTTCATTTTCAGTGATGGCCCTTCTCAGTTGATATTAGTATGATTGTAGATGCTCTAAGTAGGTGATATCGTTAACAAATGCTAAATTGCTATTGCGCCCGTGATTTTGTGGAGCATCGGACCGCACAGAGTGACCACTTAGCGCCTCAGTCAGCATTGCTTTACCTCCAGCTACATTTATCACTTTTTGTTGAAATATCTACTCTATAATGTAACCGTTAGAGTCTCATTTGAGGCGGGTTTGAGTCGGTATTTGACTAATGAGCTTTAGTTTGCTAACATAATCTTAGAAATATGAGAATAACTGTTTACGTTAATATTCAATTAAACAAAAACAAATACCAGGTAATTAACTTAATAAAGAAACAACTATGCTGTCATCGGAAATGCCGCGTTATACACTGCTGCCTTAAGATAGAAGGTCAAGTTTCATGTAATTGTCCAGAGAGGCAATGTAAATGAGAAACGATATTTGTCGACTATTGCCGAGCGACAAACGTTAAGTAATCATACTGTACCTACAAAGCTCTTAATGAACACGTGACCAGGCATGAGTTCTAATCCAAGCCTAAGGAATATTGATCAATTATTTTTTCTATATATGTTCAATCTTGAAATAAAACATCTGAATTCATTAGCAAAATTGTGATTTGCGTGTCCTTCATGTGGTGCACGGTCTTCTGGAACAGGTTTTTCAAAGCTTTTAATTAGACAAATTTAAATGTAGTTTGACTTACGATTTGACGAAATATGTTTTTTTATCGGATAGGGAAGCAAACGCGTATGCGAATCAGCTGATGAAATGTGATCCCGCTATTCATAGAAACAGCGGCACCAAGAGAACCACTGATCCGTTGCCGGCCTTAAGGTATCTCCTACACTGTGGTTCCATGTTTCCTACTCACCGAGCGAAACGTAAACTGTTACTTCGCGCCGCTATTCTGTGAGAGTGTGATTAGTAAAACTTCTAAACTTTTGAATTGTCAAACAAATTTGTATAGAATCTCACAAATTAACCTAAGTTCAAGTTCATAAAAGTTAATTTTATAATGATAATACGTCGTTTAATACTTCTTTCTTTTATAATTTTCTGTGGAAACAATTATGTTAGCTTAATTCTATGAATGCACATTTAACTTTTAGTAATATGACTTTTCCTTCAATGTTTTATAATTCCACTCCTTTTGCGTTTCATTCTGATTTCACTGGTATGTACATTGAATTTAATGCACGCTGTTCTGAATCACAAGACCAAATCCAAAATGAAATAATATGTATTTAAACCTGAGTGACTTAAGCAACGCCCTCAAAGAAAATGCAAAACATATCCGGTTGAAACGAAACCGAAGCATGATATAGCGTGCGGTTCGCCCAAGTTCACGCAAAATCCGCCGCGATGTATTCCTAACTTTAAAAGACGAACTGTAGAGTTGAAAATTGTTCGCTGGATTGACGTGGAATACTATGATTAATGCATTTTAAGGAACGTTTTAGTTGCAATAGCAGACTTTGACTTGCGGAGCGTGACGGAGCAGTGCGATGCTGCGGGGATTATGCCTTCTACTATGGCGAACGTAAAACAAACTTCGTTCCTAAGTTAAAATGACGATCGTCAATTTTGTAAACTACTGTAAGTTGATGTCAGATAGCGTTGGTGGCGTAGTGGCTAGGGGTTTGACTCCTTATCATGAAGTACCGATGTACCAATGAGATTTTCTAAGTTATTTGCATAATCCAAACACTGTAGTAACCAACGTTCTATAATAATGAGGATAAACATCGTGAGGAAGCTGTATGTAAACATACGTACGTAAGTAACGTAAATGAATGTGTACCCATGATCCTGTCGGTCCAGTTTTCCTCTAACAGGGGTTACGGAGGTCAAACGGCAGTCGCTTTAACGTAATAAGCTGACTTGCTCATCTGGGATTATGGTCAAAACGTACCCCGAATTGAGAAACGGGAAAAAGTGCTAGAAAGGCCATTGTAGATAGAAGATGAATGTCTGGTAAAGAATGATCAGAGGTTTTAGGACTAACCTTATTGCAAAATGTACTAGAACTTGCGCTTAAAGCAACAGTTGCCCTCGTTGTTATTATGAGGGTTATACGTAAACGCAGTATGCAGTGGTGTCATTACAACTCGTAAGTCTTATCTATTAGCTTTATACACCAGTTTTACTTAGTTTTTAGCTTTATTTATTTGATTTTTAGTTACTTGCCATTTGCATGTGAGCTTTTTATGATTTTAATAAAGAATTAGTAAAGTTTCAACTATAGGTTACTAGAAAATGAATATACTTACATATTTAGATACATAAACGCCTAACTAAGTATTCAACATACAAACATTTGCCCCTCATGGAAATCGAACCCAGAACCTCTAGCTTCGCAGACAGACCACTAATCATTATTTGTGTTTAAATACTTAATAAGAATAAAATGAAAAAAGTGATAAAATGAAAAGTAATTGCGTGAATATAAAAACACTATTGTATACAAGCTAACTACTTAGGAGTATTTAAAGTTGAAGATATCACAAGATCAATTGTCAACTGGAAAAGCAATTTTAAACTTTTCCTAAAATATACTTGGCATCAAAAATTCATACAGCAAATTGTTTATCCCGCTCGAAAGTCCAACGTCTTGCATTTCCAGTAGAAGAGTTGCATTGTATTATTAATCTTGTGGAACTTTCAGGAGCTTATCAGGTACGAGGTGAATTGCACAAACATAGCAACAAAAGATATCAGCGGGGTGGCACATACAAAACACAACAATAAAGTTGGCCGGGACCGCTGACCATTGCAAAAAGCACATCGTCCGCGGTGTCCCGAGCACAATACCAACTTAAATTGTTCGTGAAAGCGTTATGCACTCCACGGTTTCAATTTCCTCGCGAACTAGCCATTGCAGATGTTCGGACGACACCCATAAATATGATTTGAAAATCGTTTTATGTATAAGTCATAAACTTTTATCTTCCTCGCCAACGTTGAGGCTCTCGCTCTAAACGATTCCAGTTAGTTTCCTGCACAAAAGCTGCAGACGTTTTAATATCTGACCGTCTGGCAGGGTGGATATCTGCTAGTGTAAATTTCGTCGAAGCAAAACGGCCCTCTGGCACGCCACCTCAGCCTGGTCAAATAATGCTGTCCTAATGGCTAACTATTGTCTAATGTATTTCGAGGAACGGAATAATGTCGCAGGCTTCACGCGACCGCCGGTTTCGATGCTCCTGCAAAGAGCTTTAGGGTGTCGTGGAGGTGTCACGCCCGCTTTACCCGTCCAGTTTATTAAAAGACGTTAATTTTGTGTCACATACTTAAACGACATGCAACAGGCAAGGCCGTATTTTCTTTGATAGAACACGTTTAGCATAAAACTACGTAAGATATCTACTTAATGGAACAGGCATTTTAAGCGCTTGAAAAACTATAAAATAATAGTGTTATATAAATAGTAACAACTATTTATATTTTGTTAAGTTTCTTTAGGCTGTTTTTAAAAGTTCAGTCAGATACAATTTCAGTAAGTTATGTCAAAATTTGTTCTTATTTAATGAAATTCGCTCTAATATTTGATTTATGTCGTGGACTTTTATAATAACGGTCCGTTGGCAAGTTATAGAGTTTTAACAATAAAATTACATTAGAAAAACCGTTTTGAAAAAATGTGATTTACACCATTTTTTCCACACCAATGATGATTATTATAATACTCATCATCATCATTATCATTTCAGCCGGATTTTTATAATACTCAAGCTAGCGTATATGTGATTTGTATGCCACGTAAATAAAAGTGCGTGAAGGAGGTATAGTTAATTATTTGATGAGGAAGAAAATACTTTTCAACTTATCTTTTAGGCAGAGCCCTATTAAGCGATAGCTTAGTAAGGCAATCGAGTTCAAACGTAAAGAATAATGTTCAGAGTGTGCTTTTGTAGTTCCCTTCCATTAATCCGGGATGGGCCCTCTGTTGCTGACCACGAATTAATTACACTGCGTAGTTGATCTTTAGTGTTCGAAAACTATTCATTAAAAGACGGAGAAGGACTTTAAGTTTGCGTACATACATAATAATACATAATACAACATACGTAGTAGTATTTTATCACATTAATAATAATATTATGAAGCTGAAAGTTTGTGTATAACTTTTTTTTTCGCGCTAAAACAGCTGGATGGATTTGGCTGAAATTTAGAATGAAGATAGCTTATACCGTGGATGATTCACGCAATATACATTTTATTCCATTCAAATGCAATGTTCCCGCAGGATAGCGTTAAACGGATTCTACGCGAAACAACAGCTAGTTGTCAATATTTTAACTTTGTTTATGACTTCGTCTGCTAAACCTGTCAAACTACGTCGTCGTAGATAGATACTGTATTATAATAATTGATAAGTAAAATAATGGCGATAAAAGTAACATTTCAATTGCAATAATTGGACCACAATTAGCTTATTAATAGCTGGAAATCACACTAATACTATAAAGCTAAAAGTTTGTGCGTGAATTAAATTTTTGTTACTTGTTCACACTAAAACAGATAGTCGGATTTGGATAAAATTAAAACGACGATAGGCTATACCCTAGATACAAAATTCCTGCGGGATAGCGATAAACAAATTCAACGTAGAACAACAGCTCGTACTTAATATTACAATGTTGTTCGTGACTTCGACTGCTAAGCTGTCAAACTAAGCCATGTTCTATGTTACAATGAATTCAGTAGTAAAATAATGGCGGTAAAAGTAACATTTCAATTGAAATAATTGGACCACAATGAGCTAATTAATAGCTCGAAATCCCGCAGCAATCCAGGTCGGCGTGAATCAAACACAATATTTTATTTGAATCGCAATATCCAGAATTGTTTGTCACGGTCTGAACGTCATAAAATAATTAAGCAATGTAACATTAATATTTATTTAATTCACCAATGGTATTTCAATTAATTAAAATGTCCTATTCATAGAGACACGTTTGTGTGTTCTGTGGTTAGTCCAGAATTTTCATAATTTAATGCGTGGCCATGACCTGTAACGGTGGATGGAATAAATAAATAATTATAATAATAATAAATATTGTGGCACAATGTATAAAATGACCTAGTCCCAAACTAAGCTACGCTTGTACTATAGGTGCTAGGAAAATAACAAACAATGAATACATATTTAAATACATACGAGTATATCCATGATCAAGGTACAAACATTGATGTTCGTACTCATCATACAACCATTTGCCCCTTGTAGGAATTGAACGCACAATCTCTAGCTTCGTAGTCAGGGTGGCTGACCGTAGGCTATTCAGTACGTAACTTAACTGAATATGTGACTGATTTAATCCTGTAATTTGAAGAATTACGAATCTATAACATCCATTTGGAAATACCATTTAAAATAGCAAATATAACTGTTCTATTACAATTATAATTTAATAATTTAAACACAGGACTAAATTGTAAAGTTATTCAGTACATTACATTATTAATATACTGAAATGTAACTTAAACAATACAGTGTGAGTAGTGTTTAAGTATATTGCCGTGCCCTTAACTACAGGGTTTCATGTTGGGATAAATCATAGGATAAGATCTTAAAATGTACACATGAAAGCGATAAATAAATGAAAGATATTATATGATTAGCCAGTGCTGTCCCACTGCTGTGAAAAAACCTACCACCCCTTCCTTCACGCATCCCTATCCTAAGTTTTAAGTACCTAATTCAAGTTAATGTTTTTACTTTTTTTATGGAATATGAAGGAAAATGAACATGTGGGTCACCTGATGAGAAGTGATCATCGCTGCACATGGGATCTAGCAATCCCAAGGGAATTCTCATCTCATTGCCTTCCTTAATGTGTATTTTCAACAACCAGAGCCAATACCAATTAAATTAACTAACTTGTATCCTTATCTAACATTATTATTGAAATTTGGATTTGACATGTATTTAAGTATATATTTATCTATATAAGTACGTATGTCCGTTGTTCAGTACCCACATACCACAAGCAGCTTTAGCTTGGGACTGGGTCAATTGGTGTTTATTTATTGTTTCATAATTTTAATTTATATTATTTATTTTTCATATGACTTTTTCCCATAAATGAACAAACAATTTGTTAATTGACCTTTAATGCTTCAGTTTTTTGCTATTTAAAATTCCAAATCTTAATTTAAAATATATTATTATGCTTTACAGTATTTTGATGTCAAATAAAAATACTTTACTTTGAAAGGAAGATAAAAGGCACCAGTAGCCACATTACTAACTAAAATATTGCCAAGACTCTGCTAATGTTAATTATTTAATGTACAATATTTGCTCATATTTTTATTTAATTAATTTTGCTGTTAGGATATTTACGCCATCAGCAAACTTCATTAATCATCCATCAAGCTTCTTGGGCTTACTCTCCTCTCTACTCTTAGTTATTACGAGTTCTATATACGACCTAAACGTGCAAATGCTGTATACATAATCAATAAAGCGGAACATGGACGGGCTAATGTAATTATTAACTAAGTATACAAACGACCTCCATCGTGGTATCCTTGTACACAATCGACAAACAATACCCGATGCAGACTGCAAACAAATAAATACAGGGATGAATTATTTGACGAGTTATACATAATAGTGTATGTATACATTGGCATTGTGATATTTTATGAAATTGTAATAATAATCCAGCCTATTTATGTCCAACTGCTCGGTACTACAAGCGTCTTAACGTCCCGGGCTTACCTATTTATAGACAGTGCACAATTTTTTGCATATGATTTAGTATCGTTATTAGTGACCATGTTTTGGTTCTATTCATATTTGTAAACTCGTCTTTTTCCGACCAATTTGTCTAAACAGGATGATTGACATAATACAAGACTAATTTTGCAAAATGTAAAGAAAAAGTGATGTTCGATTAACTATACTGAATTGCAAATAATTTGTGAATTTTCTATTAATACATCCGGTATTGAAAGGATGAAAGACCTTCGTTTTAAAGTAAGTCCAGTGCGGATTGGGGACTTAACACACAATTAGTCCAAATATCCCTTAAAGGTAGAACAACATGTACTAACGCGGCCGCCTTCCTTATGTGCAGTAAAAAGTTTTACGTAAATACGTACGTACTTAATAATATGATTCTTCCAAGTATTTTTCTAAAGTTATTTTTAGAAATTAGGAAGGCAAAAGAGCAAGTGGGTCATGTGATGGTTAGTGATCGCCATCGCCCATAAACACCCGCAACACCAAGGAGACTATAGATGCGTTGCCAACCCAGAGGACTAAGATGGAGTATCTCCTGTTCCATTAATTTCACCGGCTGTCTTGCTCTCCACGCCGAAACACCACAGTGAAAGCACTGCTGCTTAGCGACTGGATTAGCGAGCAAAATGATAGTAGCGATCCGGAAGGACCTTCCATAACGTCATAGCACTTGCGAACTTAGTAGTTAAAACATACAGATAAATATTTTTTTAAATGTAAACTTCGAACAGTCCTGTTGGTTACTGTGTTTTGAGCTAGGACAACCGTTCCTTAATGACTTTTTAAGATCTTAACTTACAAGTACTATGCAGGAACGCATCGTTGAAAAAGTACCTTTATTTGTTGTCGTTTTCTGTTATTATTATGTACTCAATATTCATTTTTAGTAAAAGTTAAGAGCTACCAGGATAAAACATAAATCTTCACTTCCTAAAGGCTATTAAGTACCAGACACGACCCTTTTTAAGTGATAAGATAGCCTATTGTCTATATTGTGACTGTGTCCTTCACGAAGCTTAGTTACTCCATTTTCCCTGTGATATTTAGTTAACTGTATTTAACTTTTGAAATAGAGTAAATAAGAATTATAAACTTGTTTATGCCCTAATAAGTACTTGTGTATAAATATTTTAACAGTTTACAGGCCTATAAATAGCATGACGAATGAGCCGATTCGCGTATAGGTTTTTGGCAAAACTTTAAAAAGTAATAAATGTTTACTATGATATAAATACCATTAAACAGAAGGCATTCAGATGTCTGCTTCAAGTGCTTACCGCGTATTGTTTGCAATGCAGAGTTCAGCCCAAGTTCGAGCGCATCACAATAACACATACCAGACAAGTTGCTCTGTGATATACGTCACACAATATTATCATCCGTCGTCGTAACGACAGAGGTCGTAGTTTATCAGGCACGAGCCTGCGGCACAATGCAGTGGCTGCACACCCGAACTTGTAGTTGACACGAGCATAAGTCGCGACAGTTTGGTAGTAGGCTAGTGGGTTGATAATAAATAAACAGGGCGTGTGTTGCAACCGATAAGCCCTAGTCGCTGCGGCGTATACTGACTAGCTCCAGTGCACGTAGCACGAACCTTTTCGACACGCGTAACTTGCTAGGTAACTCAGTGCGTCTCGCTCTAACTGCCCCAGAAGGAGAGAGACGGACTGAATTGCGTAGCGAGTAAATGCGTGTCCAGAAGGTTCGTGCACTGTGCACAGAACTACACTTACTCCATCTCCATCAACCGATCTGACGATATCGATATATAAAACAAGTGAAGTAAAAGCAATTTTTTTAATTCGATTTCAGTAAAACAATGTCCTTTATTGTTAAAATCTATGGTTGCTTGTGGTTTTATGAAAAAAATAATTTCATTTTGAATTTTTGACCAAAATACTTCCATTAACTTGTATTAGTTGTATACAATTTTGAAATTGCCTTTTATGCCTTTGTTGCCTCATCCCATAGGTTTCGTCTTAAATTCGCCATTTTATTTTTGTTTTATTTTCATATAACATCACTCGTGCTAATAAGACAAATCCAACGACATCCCATTCACCAAAATCGGTCCACTCGCTATGTCTTTACGAGATGGTGACAGACAGGTGTAACACAGACTCTCGTTTTTGACTTTGCTGTAGTCGGGTAATTATACGAAAATGCAGTGAAGTGCAACGCCGAGATTAGGCCGTCTAAATTCGAGCTTAAATTTTAATCGCCAGTTAAAGCTTACGTGAACGGAATTTGTGAAAAGCTCCACTTTATTGAACACTTTGGTGCTGTACTTAAAATGTTTGCCAGGACGTGACAGGTATACCTAGGTGCTGGCGCTAGGCAGATTTGGAGCTTTGAAGGGCATTAGTGCCAACTCGTAATTTAGGTAGCAGAGTTGCACCTGGTACTACATTTATGTTTAAAAAAGTTACTGTGTTGTTGAGACATTTTTTAAAATGCTGAAATAATAAATTTAATCTAGTCTATAAAAGATAATTCAGTTGTCTAATTAATTGCATTCCACTGTAAATAAAGTGAAATCAAAACTCCAACAATTCAGAGTTTGATTTTGACTATACATATATGTCTGGAATGATTTTTTTAAATATCCATGAAAGGTTTAGGAATTTTCAGTGCTTTAAAATACAAACTATTATTAAAAAATGTCATACTGCTTAAGTCTGACTTGCGCCCAAAAATCGATGTATATAAGAGTGTGTCAAATTCATACTAGAAGGTGTTCAGTAGCGTCTTAAACATATTTAAGGTTTGGTGTACGTTAGCTTAAGTCGTACTTAGGTATATCTGAATGAAACATTTACGAAACAAGCAAAAAAGTATAGCGAATGAATTAAGAATATAATGGTAGCAAGTGGTTAGGTCGGAGTCGCGGGCTGTTTTCGCCGGGCCTTATTTTTACACCGCGCTACATCGATGGCCGGCATCGAACGGATTCTAATCAATTTAATTTATCAGGGATCCCCGGAGGCGGCGATTCGCTTCATTTAATGCACGTATTTTGCGGCAGGGCTGATTGTTTTGAACCATTCGGCTGTACGGTCCATTTAGATTAATTATTGGATTACTTACTTAATTTCGCTGTGGATTATGTGGGTAATACTTGTACAGTAGCGAGCGCACAATGGAATATTGCATTTGAAAACTGCTAGCGTTTACGGAACGCCGCCGCTCGCCCAAATTGCACCAGTATTAAATCATATTCCATTCAACTGCGTAATCCAATAGTGAGTTAATTACACCTAACTAATACAAATTGAAAAGGTGACCACGTCAACCCCAGAAATGTAGCGGGAGAGGCCGTAAGGAGTATTAATTATCGTCAAGATTAAATAAGAAAGGCGGCAATCGACGACCGAAATAAGGGTGGAATTACGACAGCGGCGGCATTTGTCCCGGCAACTAATAAAGGAGACAATATTGCACTCGATACGTATAAATGTGCGAGCAACATTTGGGGCGTGATATTAATTCCGCCGGTAATTGCTATCGGCTCCCACCCGAAGCTGCAGCCATGAGCCATGAATACGGGAGTTACCGCTATTTGTTCCTGACGTTGCGGTTTGGGGTTTTGCCTCAACCCCGTCCTATATTTATTTTCTTGGAGTTTTGTTCAAACACAATAGCCGAGTGGATTATCGGACTCGTTTCGATAGTTCGGCCCTAACCTAACGTCGCGTAAAACAATGGGCTCATTTGAAATAACTCTGCTGTGGGTTGGGCATATTAATTAACTTTTATCCAATAATTGTAATTAACAATGCCAGGAAACAGATCAATAGCACAAATGAAAATAGAGATACCTACGGTGTTCATGCATTGTAGAGTGCAGAGCTACGTTATAATGATTCACTACGCTCCGTTTCTTTCGATTCTAATTTCAAACAAAATAACGTAAGATCACTCAAAAATAGAATTCGCGGATACAGTAAGCCTGAGGAGCTACCGATCAGTATCGCTAACCGGCAATTGCAAGGCAAAATGTAACTTTCAATAACTTGCTTTTGCCCTCGACTTCAACCGTGTAGGCAACCCCCTATATGGCGGAATTTAAAAAAAAACTTTGTTAATGACCTTTACATCTTCTAAGGAGCACGTGCTCGAAACTTCTTTAGCGGATTGGACTGTAGGTAGCGGCGTGTATTTAGTATGGACATAGAGACACTGCCTACACTACCAATCTGATGAATATAAACTAATTTTATTTGATCCCTATATCTAATATTCCTATTATCAATAAAAAAATACTTCTAAAATCGTAAACAAGCTCCATCTGTTGATGTATCATCGGTATCTAACCACATTTCTTCTGCTTCGCACCGCGCTGCACTAGCGCCGCTCTGCACACTTAGCGGGAAAGACACAAACTGTTCGTGTCTAAATGTATACATGTGTGCCATCTAGCCATGTGAATACAGAGTAGTGTGCGTTCGTATAAATACACGCACAAAATCGCACAGGGTAGGCAGTGTCTTCTGCAGAGTCGATTGAGCGCCTACAATTACCGAAATTTTTGTAACAGGAGTGCATTTTTTAATCTTACCGGGTGACTAAAGCTCACCAAAATGGCCGTTTTTCATAGAGATTCGGCCATATTGGTGAGATTTAGTTAGTTGGCTTGATAGAGCCATTGTATTATGATTTGAAATTAATACAAACTAAACCGAAGTTAGCCTGTCAATTAAATGTCTACCCTGTCCAAAAAATTTGGGCACAACACAGGCTGTAGGTTGTCTGTCAGTGAACCAATCAGTCAGTAACAAGACCCTTTTATAAGTATAGATAATGTTTCACCCTCCACTACAGGGAGTACAGTCAACAGGCAGGTGTGGTGGTCAAGCCACAACTGGACTCGTTTAGTTATAACAGGATAACTACTGGAGCTGCAGTATCAAAATCTCGCCGTCCATAAATTAAGGGAGCGCGGTTACGCTTGCTACCGACTGAGCCGTTTAAGCCCCATTGTGCATAACCGAAGAGGGACAGGAAACCACAACACAGTTCCCGTTGAACTGACACTCGTGAATTACAAAATACTAGAAGCTATAATAGATTTAGTTATGGAAAAAAATCAAAGGATTTTCTAGGTAGCAGGCAACAGGTTCGCCAAATCCTTACAAGATTTAATGATAGATTCGAGTGAATTGAGTTGTTCCTCTTGCAAGTGGATGAAAATAAGGCATCGTCTCCTTAAAGATAAGTAGGACGTAACTCTATTCGGTAAAGGGCCTCTCCACTCGTAGCTGCCGTAGTGCTACCAAGTATCAGTGAGCTCCCACGCTTCTTGTATCGATGAAAAGATCAGAGGAGATAGGGAAGATCGAAAGGCCGGCGATAGGTCACTCGTCGGTGGTCGCGCCGTATACAGGCGGCTTGATGCGCGGTGCGAACGGAGGTCCTCGTTATTTTCAATTTCCCTACACGAGCGCCCTTCTCTACATGTTTTTGTATACGAATATGAGTGCCGAGTGTATTAAGTCATGAATCTTATAAAGACCTGCCTGATTTAATACGGTTTCGAGGGTGTATACGACTGTGATGCGAGCGTTTTAGAAAAAGGGTCTTAACTCAATTTTTGAGGTAACTTTTTATTTGATGACTAAGCGAGGTAATCTATATTCTTATGCATATTTATTCTTACGCTTGTACCTAAAGACCCATTTGATTACATGAATTACATCCGGTATCTTTATTATTAATTATGGTTTTTTTTGTAACTACAGTCAGTACTCATAAAAAAAGTCTAAATTCGACTTGCGCATGATATTACATTTTAATTTTCAAATTGATAATGTCAATTTGAATTTAAAAAAACACTCAGAAAAATTAACAGTGGTAACAAAACTCATCTTCAGTATCTACCACCGGAAGGTAGAGGGGAAGCTAATACAAGAAAATTGTATTTCCATTTTTACAATTTCAATTTAGTATTAATTCAAGTCGGGGCACGGTCGGGCGCGCCGCCACATGTAAAATATGGATCGGCTAAGTGAAATTAAAATGCTCTATAAATTGTGATTTTTGCAAGTCCTAAAGTGGAGAAGGCTTTTTATTATTTATCGCCGCCCGCGAGCCGCTGCCCGCTTATCCAGAAAATTGCTGCGTCACCAACTTGTTCCATTTAATTGTGTGCATATAAGTATTTTTTTACATTCATCTGTTAACTTAACGTCATTTTCATAGGTAATTTTTCTATAAAAAAATGTGACATAAAATTTTGAAGTTTATTCCAGTACCAGAAAACCTAGTATATATTCCTGTTAGCAATTTGCGTGGATTTGTGACAAAATTCACATGAGATTTTTTCCTATGTAAAGAACGTATACACTTCTTTATTTATTACTCTCGGAAATATCATCCAGCATAAATTATTTCAAACTTCCGAAGTAATTGCATCAGCACTGCAAACAGTCACAGAAAATAAGAAAGAAAACTCACCGTAAATAAGAATCAGTAAAATACATCGTTTCAAATAGAGCCTTAGACGTGGAAGTTATCATTTTAATTTATTTCATTACTTACAAAAGTTTGCAAACTTGAAGGTTGGAACAAAATAAATAGGAACGTAGTTAGTGTCGCCGTCGTCGGCCCGGCGACGACGGAGGCGCAATCAGAGAGACACCTCCTATCGGTCGTCTACTTCACGTTCCGCAGCCAGTACACACTGAAGACATTTCTTATTTTGTACTTTACCTGTTACGTACTTTTACGTAAGTTTAAATTCGTGCTGAGATTGCGCTGAGCTCCGAGGAAATAAGACTAGCATGCCGCAAAACGCTTCAACGACTGCTTCCTTTTTTTGTGACCGTTTTGGAGTGTTAATGTGGAAGAAAAAGAGGGGTTTTATAGGTTTGTAAGTTTGAAGCTTTAGAGGACATCTGTATTTGTGTGTGTGTGCATTATGACATGACATGAGGTGAGATTGAAGTGATGTGAACTGATTTCAATGTGTTCTTATTTCTAGGCCGGCCAGCTGTAGTATTAGTCATGATTATTTTAAATTGGTTCTGAAGTTTTCGGGCTTGAGTTTTAAAATAAAGTGGCAATTGCAATTTTTATGGCTGGTATAATATAATTTAAATACATTAAAAATACAAAAAAAAGTACAAAATTTAAAATAAAACTGTACGAAAAAAACAAGTATCCAACAATTAATACATAAATGTTTACATCAAAAACTAGAACTAGAAAATTACATGAAGACAAACTTAAATTTACTGAATAGATTATTATATAACTTAGTGTATGGCCAGCTGTATACCTGCAAAAAACATCTGCTGCTTTTTATCCCGATTAAAACATTGATAAAATAATAAATTAAGTAAAATAATTCATTAAATTTTACAAATGCATGTATCATAATAAAAATTATATGCATTTGTTAAGTTTAAAATCGACATAATAATAAAAAAAACGTAACATTTCACTGCCATGATTTGTTACAGGTGAAGCTAATAAAAACGTGTTACTTAGAAACAAGCTTTCTACTTGACGACAATTTTATTATTTAGAACGCGGTCTATAATATAAAAATTCTTAGAAACAAGTATTTCATAAAACCCTCAGAAAATAATTTAATTTCTACGTAATGGTGTTTTTTCATTCTTCAATTCTCAATTTGAGTCTACAAATTGGCTTAACATGGAATATATATTTTATTGAAGAAGAAAATGCAGTTTTATAACGACACACACACAGAGAGAGAGAGAGAGAGAGAGAGAGAGAGAGAGAGAGAGAGAGAGAGAGAGAGAGAGAGTATTTGATTATTTATTATGTTTTTTCTGTTCCATAAAATGGGTCAGGTGTATCAGAGTGCTAGTCACAGTTTAGGTAGGCATGTATGTATATAACTCACGTCGTTAGAAACGGCAGGACCGTAAAAGTCTTGAACCTGAATCTGTGACCTTAAATATCGTCTTAAGATTAGTCTGTCTTGCTTGTTTTTTCATAGAGTGTTATTAACTTTTGTTCTTTGTTTTGTTTCAGGGGTTTTGGCTTTATCACGTTTGGAGACCCTGGTAGCGTAGACAAAGTATTAGCGCAAGGAACACACGAATTAGACGGCAAAAAGGTGAGTAACACTGCAATATCCATATAATCTCCTCCGTATCTCCGTAATTCTATAACAATGAACTTTACTTGCTAACCCAAACCTAAAGTGCAAACATTACTTTTCGTAATTATCGCAGTCCACGAACCGAAAATCAAAGATTATTGTATCATCACTCCAACCCTAGCGTTATATTATTCATAGCGGCCCATACCTTGATTTCTTGTGCGATTTTATTGACATACCCAAAGTGACATAAATTCGTTTTAGTCGCTTCTTCGGCGCGAGAGCCTTGACGGCCGACATAAATTGTTAGTGCCAACAGAAACTCTTTTATCGATACAATAATAATTATCGAACTCTATGATAAAGTCGCTCTCTTCTGGGGTTAACCGCAGTCAACAAACAGTACTGGCACTTTATTGTTTTATTGCGTGGTTATAAAATGGAACATTCTAAACCATAAGCAACTGTGGTCGTATATTATATACATAGGCCGTTTATTATGCCCTCACGTCCCTGGAACAGACGAATGGGTCAACTGTTGCGAATGCTTTATTATGGCAAACTATTTCGATAAAACGGAATAGTTGCGCCGAATCCCGCAACAAAAGTATAACAGACTGTTATTTATATACGTCTAGCATTTTATGTACATAATAATCATCTTTATATCTTGGGATTCGAGACACATTACGAGCTCCCATTCCGAGCGTTCTGTGTACAGATGGAGAAAAAAGTCGATTACTATCGCTCGCCACGAAATAATCTAGATAAATTACAGCACCCGTCGTTGTTTACTTTGATTAAATTGTAGTCGACTGGCGGAAGATTAGCCGAAGCCTCGCAAATCGAGCGGGAAGAGAGAGCATTTTCTCAATTTACATAAAACGAACGCGGAAGATCGCAATAGTGGATCTCTAAGTAGGTATTTGTTTACATTCAATGTTCTCATATTCTTTATTATGCTGTTACTGTCGCTGACAATAATTGAGATTAGATAGAATGCCGGTAAGTTTTAAATTTAAAGCAAATGTAGTCAAAGCAACAGAAAAAACCAATGGAACTAAATATTAGTGAATCATAACGTGACTAAGGTGATAGAAATCCCGTTGTCTAAAATGGAATTGGTAGTTTTAATACTGAGTGGATACGATTTTAATGAAAAATGTTAGGGACCGACTTTTATAAAATCCTTATTTTACGTAGTAGAAAATTGATAGGCCTTGGAAGACGTAATTATAGCTACAGGTTCTAAAGTGATTAGAGTAAAACACCGTGAAAATATTATTTCACCCCGTTCTGAACCCGTAATTAATTAAATAATCTACGACGCTTTGCTTCATAATTTATTTCATAGTAAAATCCGGTAATGTAATACATCAAAAATCATTTCTTGGATTGACCTAAAAGGCTCGCTTATAAAACCGTTCAAGATTATATTTAATACGAGTATGTATATTACGCATGCTTCTTTATTCGTACTTTGGTAACTTATAAACTACTAAGCTTTAAGTTTCGTGCCTCAAAACTGTAGCCTATCAATATAAAAACTGGTTTCGATGTCGACCAAATGCCGTTTCCAGGCGGAAAACTTAATCGCATGTTTTTAGGTCGTAAATTGTCGGGCACTTTTTCGGGAGTATGCCTGAACATTATTGCTTTCTGCGTCATCAATATTTATACAATATTTACGATTGAACAACGGGGCGGCGTGCACATATGCCGTTTCGCCCTTGTGCCGCAAATCGGTAAGGTCACGTCACCTTGTATTGTTGAAAAAATGCTTGAATAAAATGTTATAGGGCTATAACTTAGTGTTGTGTGCTGATTGTAAAGTATGTAGTTATAGATGTCGTATAACGAAAACGAAACAAAACAGTAAAATAGTCTATTAGGCCTATAGTTATAAATCGTTCATACATAAGATCCGGGTTCACATTTCGTTTTTATAGGAAAGAAACGTCAAATACGATTTTTAGAACGTGGTAGTACCTGAAAACGATCTGTAACTACAGGCCTTTATATCTTCGATCATTTCAGGCATTACAATGATCTCTACTAGATTTTAGTAACAAAAGCTACAATCCTACAGTAAGATAATGTATCTTTGCTGTCTGCCAGTCGTCGGCAAATTGCGTCGAGCCAAAGAAGACTGCCTACCGTTAAAGTACAGATTTAGTGCTTAGTGATTAAGACTTATTTTTTTAGATTTTTCGAAGGATTAATTATAAAATTTAAGAACATTTTGTATAGGAGGCAAACGAACACACGGGTCACCTGATTGAAAGCGATCACCGCCACCTATAGGAACCAGCGATCCCAAGAGAATCGCTGATCGGTTGCCGCCCTGTAGCCCCCCCCCCCCCCTCGGGGCCTCTGGATTTGGATCTCTCAGCCACCGTACGAAACGCAGTAGCAAGCAAATAACAAAAAACATATAAGAATCAAAACATTATTGACATGCATTTGATGAAGATCTCTAATCTAACCGTCGATATAAAAAGACAATAGATGTACCTACTTGTTCGAATTGTTACAAGCCTAGCGTCACCACTTTGCGACGAGGTGAAGCAGGTGAAGAGGGGCTTTCAATATTTAGCCATTGGTTCAACTTTGAATCTTATCGTACAAAAGCTCTTAAATAAAGTCATTTTTTTCTTTAACATAAGTAGTTTACTTCCAACCTGTTTCATACAAACTTTAGCGAACTAATTCTGTATATTATTTGCAGTATTTATATAATTTTACGTAGAGGCTATAGAATGTTTATCTTTGTATAATTTAAAACATATATTCCTTTTATAATTATCAATTCCATCTTTTATACGTTATTCAATTTGTACTATGAGGTATATTCTGAATTATATCAGATATGACGCGACGATCAAAGGCCATTGATGTAGGTATCCTTGTGTGTCGCAAATGTCTCTCATCTCAGCTAAATAGCGTTTGTGATTCTGTGTAACGCTCTAAATCACTGGGACGTTTAAATTACGCCGTCAGAATATTTCGCGTAAAAATAAAAATTTCACTTACGCGGGAAATGTTCGATGTTTTATGCGGTTTCATAACCGCCGCTCGAAAATATGATGCACTTTGTTACTCGCCCGACCGGCGCGTTAACGCAATGTGACGTTTTGCACTAATTTAACGATATTTTTACATTTAAAATAACGGTTATTTTTAAAATAATCATTTTATGTTTTTTTTTTAATAAAATAGAAATGGAAACGAGCAAGTGGGTCATCTGATGGTAAGTGATCACTGATCACCTCTGCCCATAGACACTCGCAACACTAAGGAGACTGCAGATACGTTGCCAACCCAGAGGGGTAAGATAGAATACCTCTTGTGTCTGTGCCCTCCACGCTGGAACACAACTGAACAGGGCAAGCACTGCTGCTTAGCGGCTGCATAATTGAGCAAGATGATGGTAGCGATCCGGACCGTCCTTGCACAAAGAACTACCACCCGCTCTTGATATAACCACCCACATATGTAACTCGTATGTTGACGAAAATTTAATTATTTTTATTAAGTCCCAAACTTAGTTAGTTTTCGAGCTGAATTCCGTGTTGTTAAAGTTTAACAAATTTATATGCAAATTAAGTTTAAAACTTAAATTCTTCTATGTTTTTCTTGTAATCGAACCTACATTGAAGCAAAGTAGATATTTTTATGAGAACCGACATGTGCAATCGACAACTCCTTAATTATTTATATCTCAAGAAATTGTAGCTTTATTTCTGATGTCTTTAAATGCGAATATGAAATGGAATACTAATTCTTTTTTTTCCACAAATAACAGTAATTTATTTTATGATTGGTGTACTTTGTAATATATTTTAATTACAACGTTATATTTTACAAACACTGGGAATTGCTAAGGTACTGACGATAGTGTAAATCCATCATTAATATTCTTTTTGTTAAATTAGCATAGCTCAAACAAATAACAAACATTTCATTTATAATCGCCCCAATACTGTATCGTTTTGTTTGACATAACTTTGTTTGGCATAATTTTTGTACTTGTACACAAAACTTTTAACGCGTTACGTCCTAATATTTAATTTGTTATTTGGCGTAATTAACATTTAGCATATTGCTTGTTGTGTGCTAACTATTGCTAGCAGGTAATACGAAAATTAAGTTAATTTAATTATCATGCAGAAACGGCCAAACTACATTAAAGTTACTACTTTAAGAAATTATAGAAACGACGCCATGCCAATCGATATTATGCGTAACGATTGTTATTTGAAGATTGCAAAGTGATTATTATGAGTAAGGGTGATAAAGTTATGCGACACGTTGATTATAACAAAAAAAATAATGCCAATCTAGGATATCTCACAAATACACAAGGAGAAACTATCGAATGTCACAACTGCAGAGCACTTTAGAGAAAGCAACAAGACGCCTAAGCTGAAGTTACCTGGAATGGTTGGAACTTCCTACTACAATCGCTTTGTATGGGACTAAATATGTACTTATATTACTAGTATGCTTATTTAAAGTAACTGGTCATTTCCGGGTAAGGAATGGATTAGCTAAGATCTGGAACATTTGCGCTAAGGCCGTATAAGAGGAAGATCGCTTTGAGGCAAGATTACGCTTCTGCTACATTTTGACAGATTCCGCTTTGACAATGTTCCTGTTTGGACACATATACTACTGTTTCCAGAAATTTACCTAAACTTTTAAAAGTAATCAGTTCGGGTATTTTTTTAAGGCTTAGATTCTAACCTTTATTAACTAAAAAATGTTCTGTTCCTTCCAGTAGAGCAGCACAAAATGTTTACATTTTGAGCTCATTAAATCCTAAACGGTGGCCAAAATCCTAAAATTGTTATTGGTCAATACATTTTACATGTGTGTGTTTGTATGTATAAAAGTGACTGTAACATATCAATAGACATGGCGAACCTATAAATATAATTTTTAGTTTGTCTACGAACCCGTTAAAAGCAGTTAATCCTTGTTTATGTGTTGTGAATATTTTTTCCTCTAAAGTCAACAATAACACTACTTTTAATTGTAATGTAGCTGGACTCAGCGCTACTAGATTCCAGCGCTGGGCTGGCACTTGGCTAATGTAAACGTTTCAATTCTAGTATAGCATCTAGATTCAAGCTCGGAATAGAATACGACCCTATTTTTCAATCCAGTGACACAGGATCCAGCTACTTGACCCAGTTACTTGATCAATGCAAATCAGCCCTAACTCCTCGAACTCGCCATTAGCCGTTCATTACATAAATTGGTTATTTAGGAAAAAATATGCCATCAAATTGCGCCCTGAAAAGCGTTTGTGTCGTAGGTAAGGATAGGCTTTTATTTCGAGGCCAATTAAAAATTCCTCTTCCCGCCGGTGGGTCCGGATGGGTTCTCTTTTGTCGCGGCCGGAACTGTGTGGGGGGTCGTAGTGAGCTTTAACGAGACTAAACTTAGCTACGCGTATTTATAAATCATATTACATCTTTATTATTTTGCTCTTAGAAAGTAGAGACAGTGAGTTTAATCGTATTTTGTCTGCGTGTGAGACCTGAAACTTTTTTGGTAACGTATATTTAAATCGCTTCATTCAAAATCAAGTCACAATGACAGATAAAGATCTGTGTTAATTATTGTGGGATTACTGAGCATTTATGAATAAGGGACAAAATATTACTTATTTTATTTGAATTAATAAAACAATGAAAATATTAACATTTTACAAAAAATACTTACTTATAACGTAATATCAAACAATCATGCTTAGTTTACTTTAGTTTATTTATACAGTCAATGTAACTTTACGTTATAAATTGCCTGTATGCCAAGTTACACGAATTTATATCGAAATCGTAAAATTTTTAATCAAATAAAACAAAAAAATCGTCACTGTTTTGATCATGAAAATAACACACAAAACCCAATAGACAATATTTAAATAAATCAAATTAATAATGTCACTTATGGTATTCGGTTCTTAAAATCAATAAACATAATTTAAATATGTTTTTTAATTATAATAAAACAGTAAGCACCGAATCACGTTCGCCTTAAACGCATTTACATCGTTATGATCATAAATCCATATTGTCAACTAACACGTTCCACGCTCTCTGGCTGAATTCGAAAATACGATACTGGGTACTAGGTAGTCGCCGTCGTCCATGGAAATAAAATCCTTTCGAATGCAGACCATTGAAGTATGTTTCCGTGCTGCAGCATAAATTTGCTAGTACATACGCTATTTGAATTATTGCATAACTTGTAAACACATTTAAGACCAAGCGCGCGCGGTACGCACGCCTAATTTTTTTCTTTCGACACCTGCAAAAATATGGAGCGCACGCTACGGGCATTAGTAACAGTTGCATTTTATTATTAAAGTACAAGAATCTGTAAATTATGAACTCGCTCTATTACGAGTATGAAAGCGCTGCTAGAGAATTTAACATAAAGCACTAGAGGAGATTTAATTACTAAAGTGTTTTAAATTTTTTGCTAAGGCATTCTTATAACCCTCAGTCATCTTTCGGTGACACAAAAATATGTAGTTTCGCATGCATAATATGTTATTGCATGTTTTATGCACGGTTATGCATAGTTACAGATTGCTTTAGTGAATCGAAAATGCAGTATAAGTTTATACGTAATAAAAATACTTGCGTTTAAACAAACCGTCTATTTATAATTGAATAGGATTCTTTAAAAGTCGAGTCTTTAAAAATAATGAGCATACGTAGTTAACTCGAAACAAGCCTTTTATGCAGTAGTTAGCGTTAAAGTCTCGAGCGGTTATTCTGGAGGCGCTAAGTGATTTTATCGTCGGCGATTATGTTCGGACGAAATTGCGAGCAACATACATTTTGCGTGGCACCACTACGTACGCGGACTCGGCTTGTTTTTGCACTGGATTACCCGTTTAAACAAACCGAGCGGCCGGAACACCAAATAAAGGGAAACACTAACCGACGCCTGCGTTATTCTTCCAAAATTAACTCATAACGCCAAGAGCTCGTTGAGTTTTTTTTCGTCCGTAATCTGCCTTTATGGGCACTGGGCCAGTCGCGTTCGTAAATCGCACACACGCGAGTACCGCGAAATGGGAATCTTTAAATAGTGTACATACATTTTTAATGCCGCGCCACGACGCGATTGTGGCAACAATTAACGTTATAACGAGTTCATTAATGATGGACGATTTAAAGGCAGTTTTAAAACGGGCAGCTTTTATAGCGCGCCGGATAAAACAAAGAGCGTTATTATGAGGCCCGAATTGTGTGTACCTATACAGGAAAAATCTTTTTGTAGATAATAAATTATTGCCGATGAAAATATCTACCTCCTTATTTATAACATTATCGGGACTTAAGCGCGATAGAAATATATTGTTGATTTACCTCGACGTTTCTGCCATGTTTCAATGGTCACGAGTAGACCACGGCCATTGAAACATGGCCGAAACGTCGAGGTAAATCAACAATATATTTCTATCGCGCTTAAGTCCCGATAATGTTATAAATATGTGTGAAAGTCGCGAAAGTTTAAAACAATTTATCTACCTCCTTGTTATGTACATAAACAGTGATCTTTAAATATAATAAAATTGGTACCAAGAGCAAACTTTTTCAAATTTTATACAGAACCTTTCCTGTTTCTGTAAAATTTGTCTAGGCCATCCGTGGCCAAATTTTACAGAAACAAGAAAGGAATGCTGGTGTTAATTTTATCAAATGTATCATTTCTAAATTAACATCACTCAAGAATTAGTCCCTCACAGATACAATATAGGTGTAGGTACTCAGACAGTTATAAAACCTAGAATATTCTTGACGTCCTAAGTATCCAAGTGATTAAATTATGTAGGTACTGTGGCAGTGGCACAAGGAAAAAAGAGAAAACCAATCCAAACACCATTTATAACCCATTTTGAATGACGGGTCAGTCCGTCTTTTCGCTAGCACTAAATTTATGTAAACAATATAAAATTTCTAACAATTCGTAAAACATAAAAGGATTAAACAATTTAGCGTTACGGGAGTGGGCAACAAACAAAAGCGGTTACATGCAACTCTGAAATAATAAGTCGGAGTTGAGTCCAGGCGGCGTGCGCCCACCTGACAAGATCAGGGCTCAGGAATGCTTAATATAGAGTCCTTTACTTGCAGCCGGTCCCTGAATAACATCCCCGCTTCTCCCGCGCCGCCTTACCCACGCTCACATCAACACAATAACTGCATGATATTGAAATCGGAATGGCAAATCAATCGAAAAGGTTTGATCACAAACTTAATTTTTCCAAAGGTGGCCATCCGCTCTCTTCTGTTACCAGGAATTTTTACAACGTATAGATCCAATGTAGAATTACTGAACTATTTGGATAAAATTACTGTTACAAGATACTACGGACTACGTCATCTGTGAAAAGGATAACAGCGATGATTTTTTGTCAAACGGAATAAATAATATTTTGCATGATAAATGGTTTTTGGGATCTAAATGTTTGTTTGCTGATTTTTATCTCAATTTCTTTTCTTTGCAAATATTACATCAAAAAATAACTTGAGCGAATGTGTTTTAAATTTTTCTTGCACTTACACCTTGTATGGGTTCAAAGTCAAAGTCAAAATATTTTATTCAGATTAGGCTTACAGGTAGCATTTATGAATGTCAAAAAATTTACCACCGGTTCGGAAAAACCTCTGATGAGAAGATACCGGCAAGAAACTCAACAAGGTTAGCGATGATATTTGGGTACACAGTAAGTACCTAGTGAGTTACTTTGGTTATAAAAACAATAACTCACTACAAATTTAAACGGTCAAACAAATTGTACTTCAGTAATTTATATCCAAATTGAACCGCAAGCGGCAGGCTAAGTATTTCTGTTCCCTGTTTACGTTAGGCTGACAGGCATTCATTCTATGCACGAAAAGTTTCTCCGATTCGTGTCAGTCCGGAGCAAACTTCCCGGTCTCGGACATCAGGAACCGGTGCAGATACAGTTGCACAATGGAATAAAGTAACATCGGAAGCTCGTTGGAGTTACTAAATAATACAGAGGCGGAATGACATGCGCAGAGTGCAAGCGCCCTAAGTCTGTTTTGACTGCAAATATCTGCGCCGGATGTCTGCCGGTTGGTCTGCACTGATCTCGCTGGGACCAAGCACGCAACGAGACGATGTTTTTTCATCGTCAGCTCCCAGTTTTCTTTGAAACTCAAAGGACTTAGCTTTGTAAAGTGTTTCACAGAGATTTTAAAGACTTGTCGTGTCCTGATCTACTCTGAAGTTTCAGCTTGACAAAATCAATCAACATGAACAAACTTAGAGGTTTTTATGTTTAGTTTTGGCTAAATTTCAATAAAGCTCTCGGAATTTCACTTACATACCTTAAAAAAATAAGAAACTAGAACTATTGAGTAAATAGCAGGAAAATTAGGAAGGGTATAAGACAGAAGCATCTCGTTAGAACCCGGTCACTGCGCCTACAGTAGCTACAGTGAAACAAATAGTGAAGGAAAAGGGCGATGAATAAAACACACGTTAATAGGCGCCTTTAACTAGGGACGCGAAGCACCCACATTAGCGCCCGACGAATGAGCTTCGACTGATGGATAAGATTACGTCTCTTCCCATCCACCGCTTACGCTTTCGACGTCGGTATTTAAGAGAAAGTAATATCTGACAAAATGGAGAAAATATATTTCGGTTGCACTTAGGTGTGAGGAGTAGGCTCGAGCCGGTGTGTCGGTTCCCACGCGGCCGCCTGTCTCGTGTTACACCGGAAAGAATTCCACTTTTTTCTTACAGAATTAAACGAGCGATAAAATTCTTGCGACGTCGCATGAAAATGTGCGTTACCTGCCTTGCATATTTATGCGTGCCCCAGTAATGACGTTTGTCGAGCCTCTTCCCTGGCGGGTGTCATTACCTACGGCTTGGTCTCCGCGTTAAACCAAAGCCGGCTTTTCTAACAATCTGTGTAATTTTTTTTCTGATTACAAGAATAAAATTGCACGCTTTAAAAGTTGCACCATAATACAACAATGGCGCGGTTTAATACGCCTCTTAACACGACAATTTGTCTACACAGTAAAGTCGCGGCTCGTTAAGTTGTTCTTGAGAGGTGGTTCCCAGCCTCGTATTTCTCTTTCAGTTCAACAAGGTTCATATTAATTCGTCGCCCCGCCGCGAAGGCACTTCACTAGCTTATTCTAAGAATGTGGGTACAATAAGTCGTCACTAAACATAAACTCCGGCTAAACTGTGCAATACCATTTATCTCGGCAGCGAGGGTAAATATTGTTCTTAATTTAATTCCAGTTGGTGGGAGCACACGTGGGCGATGGCGCGAGCGACGCGGCATTTCCCAGCCGCAGCTCACAAGTCGCACATTGCACATCGAATATTTCAGAGGGAACGGTCCGGAATATACTTGCAATAGCTGGCCCCTAATCTTGAACCAACTCAAGTATTGCACCTAGAGCCAAATTCGTTCCAATTAGGCAGAGTTAGAGAGCGCGGTGCTGACTGAACAGCAAATGATGCGGTCCCCACTTAATACCGTCCCGGCGACGTTTACGTGCCGTCTGCACGTATATTTTAGTTACCATTTTCACTCAGTATACCTGCGTCACTAAGCGGTACATGTGTAACTTAAAGTGCACTACAGTTGCTCCCTAATTTCGTCCGAGTCGCCGGTTGCTTGTTAATTATTACGTGAGTTCAAACAACTCTGCTGATTTACTCACTGATGAATATTTAAACACTTATGGAAATAATCAAAATTGTTGTCTTTATTAGAGCACATTTTTATATTTTCCTTTTATTTGAGTAGAAGAAACTAAAAAGCAGTAAATATTAAGTATAACTTAACTTAAAAAAACTTCATCAAATCCAAACCACAACTACTCGTACTTCTCAATATTGTAAGTTTTCACATAACTCCATAAAAGTACGTCAAAGTATTTCCTCTAGCTATAAAACCGTAATCTTTGACCCCGGCAGAAGTACAATAGAATTATGTGTTTAGGGAATTCCCACACATTATCCGTGAAAAAGTGAACAAACGCTTTCGTTCACTTTGCGGGCGTCTCGTGTAAACCACGCGAGACATCGATATTGTGTTTGCTTAATATAAAATTTAACATAATCGACTTTACGTCGATGTCATCGCACCGAGTACATAAAGCTAACATGCTCTTTTCCAACCGTAGTGATATCCTACTAATGTGCTTTCTCCTACAATCTTTTCTTACGATGACAAGCGAAAATTTGCAACTGCGGTAAATGAATTTCGGTCTTAGCTGTGGGATTTTATGGTGTGTTTTAGTTTGTTTTGCAGGGATTGACATAGGATAAGTTGAAATTTAAAAGCGGCGATGTCAATCTTTATCGCGAAGGGAAGTTGTAGGAAGGGGGAGGTTGAAGGTGGCTAAGGAGGGTGCGCCACTGCGTCGATTGTAATCACGCAAATGGGTCCATATCAAAATGTCACATTCGTTTCGATGTTTCGTTGTCATTTTTGTGCAGGAGTAGTTTGCGGATCTTGTTTGTTTTAGACACTTCCTTGAGTCATTATTAGATGAACTACTGAGATCTCTTTGCGATCTAGTTGATTACTTCTGCTTGTACTAATGTAACTAAATTTAATCAATTGACAAATTAAATATATTTAAAGTGACTCTACCGCGCAACTTTTGTAAGAGAAATATTCCATAAATTAGAATACTTGCATTAATGGCGAGTTTTTTGTGCTATATGATGAAATGTTGCATATAGATAAATTGGACAGTTTATTTTCAGTTTTGTAGCAGCAAGTTTTTATTATACCATAGTACCATCTTAATAATTGATAAATTATTTGTTTGTTTCTCTTTCTAACACGTGACCAAAGGATTGAAATAATCTACAGAGAAGGATTGGAGATTGACTACTTTTATCGCGACAATATTGGTCCGCGCACCAATTCGCCTTTGCAAGCAAAGCCGTAGCACGCCGTAGTAAGTTTCTGGTTGTAGTCCTATGAACCAGCTCGATTGGAGTATTACCCCATGCTCACAAAACACCTGGTGTAAAGTAGTAGCTAGCTTGCTTCTGTCTTTTGTACGGTAGCCGACCCGACCCGGAGGTCCAGGTGGGGGAAGGAATTTCAACTCTTTTGGAGTTCCTGCTTCTCACAGGTGACAATGATCCCTTCTCATAAGGTGCCTCTCATGCCCGTGTGTATCCCTTTTTTATAAAAAAATGAATATTATTATGTTGAAATTCATTTAACATTTGCGGGTGGTAGGACCTTGTGCAAGGTCCGTCCGGATCGCTACCACTATCTTGCTCGCTAATCCTGCCTCTAAGCAGCAGTGCTTGCACTGTTGTGTTCCGGCGTGGAGAGCAAGACAGCCGGTGTAATTACTGGCACAAGAGTTTGCGTCTTAGCCCTCTGGGTTGGCAACGCATCTGCACTCTCTTTGTTTTTGCAGGTGTCTATAGGCGGTGGTGATCACTTACCATCAGGTGACCCACATGCTTGTTTTCCTTCCTATGTTGTATAAAAAAAAATAGAAATCACTCATATCTAAGACAGTGCCATTTCAATTAAAGAACATAAAACACTACTGCGAGATTAAGATTGAAACAGACGGATCGATTGTTTACTTCAAGAAAGAACCAAAAAACTCATAAATTAATTAAAAAACATTTAATTATGAAAAGTAATATATCAAAAAACGCGAAACATTAAAAAAACTCTTTTTGCCTGTTTCCTTTATTTTTCTATCGACGCAGGCTGCCGGATAGCCACTGACTGCGATCGCCTCCATTAAAATAACTCGTTAAAATTTATCATCGACCCGCTTAATCGCTTTAACGCCACCATCTGGGGTTTTATGATTTTTCTGCTTGCTCTGTGTACTTTCGTGGTCATTTTACAACGTTTACAAAATTGCTTGCGTGAGGTTAAAAGCTTTGCTACATTTTACAAGTCCTCTTTTTGTTTGTGTTAAGGGGTTTTTTGTGGCCACATATTAAGCGTTAATTATAATAAGATTCAACGACACGTTTGTTCAGTGATTATTTTGGAAATGTGGAATTATTATGCACTGAATTCAATAAAACTGTTTTTATTTATTTTGAGTAGGTATTCGGGCGACCGAGCTCTGTTCAGAACACACTCAAAAATTATGATAAATATTTTTTTAGAAAACATAACCCTTCCTTTTGGCTTTGCCGTAGTCAGGTAAAAAGAAACCAAGCTAGATCGATTTTTTGCCCCCATAAATCGAAATAAATTGTAAATCGAAATTTTTAATTTTTAAATCGAAATTGTTAGAGCTATTTACGAACTCCATAAACACTTTAAATCAATACTTAGTACTTATTGGTTATAATAACGTTATATTGCTAAACAATTTGATGCTCACACAATGCTTTAACATTTGACCATTCATTATTTAACTGGTATAGTATACTACGAGCGTAATAAAAATGATATGAAAATTTTAATTCTATCTCAAAATCCAATTTAATCAAATAATTTAGGTAGATTTTCTGCAGTTGCGGTGTTCCGTGGCGCACTCAGAAGATAATTAAATAATTAAGAATGTATGAATGAAGCTGTAAAGCCGTTTTCCCTGATATTGTAATAATGCAGTCCTCTTGGGCAAAATCTTTTAAATTATTCTCTTACGCTTGCTTCGTAATTACGCGGACGCGATGCCTACAGCTGGCGCATCTATTGTGTAATAACGTTTAAAAGAACTTTTAGGAAATCCCTTACACAGACAGGTCCACTAAATATTTCACTAATGGCGGCAACTATTAATGCATTTTTTGCACTGGTAATCTAATCATAGTTTAGATTATGGCTATAAACTAAAATAAGCATGAATAGGCATATATTGCGTTCTTTATTCCTCCCATTATATTTTTTTATCTTAAAGTAACAATCTAAAAGTATCAACATATAGACAGTTTAATTCCTAAATTATCATGTCTAGAAACGAAGTCACTTATCTATGGAAACCATTTGCTCCTTTTTATCAACAGAATCAATTTGATCGCCCAAAACATGTGTACATGTAGATGTAATAGTCGTTGAGGGGAGGACGCTGGGTATCTTTGTTGCCCGTACAGAGCATACCAGATTCCCGATATACCTCATACCCAAAATAAGGTACTAGATTCCCGAAATAATATGATCCAATATATCTTACTCCCACTTATAGGTAGATTCCACCCGTTAATGAGATATTTCGGAAGTCTGATTTAGTGGTCTTGTCTTGTATTTCGCTATATAGTTATTAATGAAAATAAGGCCCGCGTTCATGCGTGCACGAAGCGACCAAATTACCAAAACGTTAAAATATCAAAGCAACAACGTGCAGGAAAAGAAATTAATTTAAAAACATAAATCGCACTGCACTCCGTAAAACGGAGAAGCGACAAAATGATCAACACGAGTGGGAATGGAGCATTTTACCTCTAAAAATGTCAAAGGTAGCTTCTTTAGGTTTATATTTTGCGTTTATAACGGTCAGCGGCGACGTGGCACGAGCAAAAAGACTTGCGGCCGCGGCCGGGAGAAAATCTGAGGGCTTAAACAGTACTACGTATGAAATACTAGCGCTCGGTTACATGAAAAAGACGAGGGGCGAAATCGAGTGACAGGACCGCGGCGCAGGATTTTCAGTCGGATGCTTTTTTGCTGGCTGGATTTTGGGGCTGGACATTGCAGCCGCGCAAGCGATGCGAATTTATCGAGCCCGTTTCCAAGCCGGACGTGCGGTCTATGATTAGTTAGCAGGGGATACTTGCCGCTGATTTTTTGTTTAGTTTCATTAATTACTGTTGTGCGCCTCACACCCTCATTTACCCTTTTCAAAATACTTAAGTTTATTCCAGAACATTTGAATAACTGCTTTTAACCGTAAAACTTTACGGTAATGTTTCAAAATTCGTCGTTGGATGCGACCATTTCCAGCATAGCTTAGTATTAAAAGAATTTACATAATAGGGAGCACAATATTCGTAAAATATAATGGCAAATTCTCTTTTCAGATTGATCCCAAAGTGGCCTTTCCCAGAAGAGCACATCCAAAGGTAAGTGATTTATAATATCATTGTGGTTTGCTATAAATTGAAATTCAAACTCGCCATTAGAGTAAATAAACTCATTCCGACATTAAATCGCCGCAAAATGGCAACCTTGTGCTGCAAAGTTACGACATATTATTATGAGGGTAAAGCATACCGCTTGAACGCCGCTTGTTTATTTTCAAACATTTACACAAAATATTATTTTAGGCTGGACATAACTCCCGCTCGCTATTAAGATGTTGGCTTACGATGCATAAATAACTAAGGGCTAACAATTTAGTATGCGGGCTGTGATCCTGAGGCCATCCTTATCCTGGATGCGATTCAATCAGAGACCGGCCTGATTGAATCGTCTAATAACGTAACAACTCTATTTACTACTTCATCTGTGCATAACATTTTTTCTTGAAAAACCTAGTAAATTAAAAAGTTTTATTAACTTTCTGTAAGATGCTCCTTGTCTTTTTCATTCATCAAATATTTAATTCAAGTCTCTCTCGGATCTCTTCAAAATATAAATTTAATGAAAGGTGGTAAGTTCTCAGTATTGCTCAATAATATATTCAATAATAGTGACCACCAACTTATATATAGATATGTATTAAATTCATTAGCAAAAAATTATGAAATATTATGTATTTTTTTTATCCAGTTAAAAACAGAATTTAAAAAAGGTGGTTTTACTAAATAGTTTTCTATATAAAAATACTTTTGTGTTTAGTAATACATAACTACATCGGACGACGACAATTGCACGTAAACCGTTGAAGAATTCTCATTCAAACTCTACTCCAGTTTCATTATGGTTGAGTTTCACCTGATGCGGTCAAACCAAAATAAGTTGCTTAGCAACCTGACACAGAAATGTCATTATAATTCGTGAAAACCAACCATTAAGGAGTTCCAGTAGCTATCCGTGGACGCCATCATCAGTGCCTCTTAGAATAATGTAGCAGCCATAGTGCAACTATCTCAGTCCGTTAAGTTTAGTTAGAAAGTTTCCAAAACAGCAACCGAACGTACACTATAAAGCTTTAGGACAGACATGATCGGATGGCGACTTTAGTTTATACTATGTAAAGTAAGAAGAATATACTTAATTTTATGCAGCTGTTGCCTCAGCTGAGTTAAATGAGCAACGACGCGATATATTCCTATGTTGAACCATATCCGAAATCATATGACCACCATCCGGATCCACTGTCACATCCATCGAGACTTTTTGTTTGGCATCTGCTCACAGACCGGATTGAAATGAATTCGAACCCGATATGCATTTATGTTGCCACCTTCAAAATCCTATACCACATTCCAGGGTCTATTTTTACATTTGCTGTCGTGACGTACTGATGCAAAATTTTTGAGCCAAATTAAATGAGACTAAACACAACATGCCTATATTCCATCTTCGAGTCAGAATGGACTGATAAATGGAGAACGTGTTGCTTTTTTTTTTATACAACATAGGAAGGCAAACAAGCAAGTGGGTCACCTGATGGTAAGTTATCTCCACCGCCTATAGACAAACGCAACACCAAAAAGATTGCAGATGCGTTGCCAACCCAGAGGGCTAAGATGGAATACCTCTTGTGCTAGTAATTACACCGGCTGTCTTGCTCTCCACGCCGGAACACAACAGTGCAAGCACTGCTACTTAGCGGCGGTATTAGCGAGCCAGATGGTGTTAGCGATACGGACGGACCTTGCACAAGGTCCTACCACCCGCAAAATAAGATACTTTGAGTTGGCAATTGGTACGTTTAGATGTCTTTAAATTGACTTCCGAAAACCGAAGTACCGACTCGTATTTTGCTTGTTTTTTATTTGTATGTTCACCGATTATTCTTACATGAGTTGAAATTTTGGGGACAAATTTCGTTTTGCTGACAACTTTTTCTTCGTACTTGGCATGACGCACTGCCGTGTCTTGTCTAGATACCCGCCACAATGTTAAAATGTAAGCTTATATATTAATAAATGCATGAAATTGAGTTTTATATCAAAGGTTCACAACGGCTTGTATTATTCCGTTTTGTGCTACATAGTTGTAAATGGGGTTCTTCAAAGCGACCACGTTAAAAACCGCATAAAATAGGTAGTTCTGAATTCAGCTACGAAACGTTTGAAGATTTATTCGTATGGAGGTTCTGACAGCATTTTCGGCTACTTCTGAATATTTCGAATGAAACCAATGGATTAAATTTAAAAAATTAAAACATTTTGTAAAGAATTAACAAAAATCATTTTTAAACTAAAAATCAACTTCGTACATAAAAGTGCTTTTGATATGTCTAGTATGTAAAGCTTTGTAGACTGCAGTATAACAGCTTACTATTGGAGTGCCACTTGCCTGTTCTCACCACCGTATTATAAAAAAAGACAAATCATGGGTGATACTTCTGACCTGACAAATATTCATAGGAGTCGATTATTGCTTGCTATCAGGCTATTTGTAGGCTTACTTACCACCATTGTGGTTTAAATATGTTGATTACCCGTATTAGTTTCTTTGGAAGGACCTTCAAAGAAACTATAGGGACATTAAAAAAACCCAGTGAAGTGAACATATCAGTGATAGACTAATAATGAATTAAGGCAAAAAAGAAAAGTTTGAGAGCCATTGACTTTATTGTAATAAAATACTTGAGGAATTCTGTCAGTTCCTCCCAGTTCCCATCATCAGACCTTGACTTTGATCTCAATGGGACCTAGTATACTCTATCATTCGCCAACAAACTGTCTGCAGTTTGGCGAAAATAATTTTAAAATAAAATGTATGGTTTTGCTTCAGTCAAAAAAAGATTCTTTGGTGACGAAGTTCTCAGCTAAAATCATGCACTAACTTTATAATGTATGAAATAGGTAATCATTCTTAGTGAATCATGACATTTTCATGGTTACCTAAGGCAAATAAGTAAAAACATCCTAAGAATATTATGTCTTATATGAAAACCAATATGAATAAAAAAACATCCAATGAGGGTTAACGATGCGTGTCTAATCTTTTAGGATAACTGTCGGAAAAAGCCTATCTGATTTGAAAATTTCAGTCTCCCTTAGTTTTATCTAAGACACTGACATAAAGGAGGTATTGTTATAAAGACAAGAATAAACAGATCCTTTCTAAGCCTGCCAATACAAAAAACTTTTGCAGTCGCGTGTAAGACCAACCAACTTTAGAACTGTCTTCTACGGCCCACTGGATTATCATGCACAATTAATAAATGAATATATAAATCATTGCTCTAACACAATTTTTTGGTATGACAGAGTCGCCACGTGTTAGGCAAAGCTGATACGAAAACGGATTACGGAACATTTATTGTCCCAGAAAAATAATATAACTGAGGAGCGTTTATTCCGAAAGGCACAATCTATGATATCCGCCAATCCCCGTCTCGCGATGGGTCAAATACATCCCAATCACGACCCCCAACTGCCAATAGCAAGGCAATTTGCCATGAAGCTCGTCGGACACTAGTTTTGTAGCTCCAGTAAGTAAGTGTGAGTTATCACTGGTCGGGCTGGCCGCATTTAATGTAAATTGGCGACCGCCACCGCCGGCTCGGCCGCATCGCAACGTTTTTACATTCAAGTAGCTGATACTTGAGGTTTTATTCGCCCCCACTAAGGGTAGTTGGGAAGCTTTGGCTATAGCCCTAAGTGTATTGAGTGTGGAACAAACAATTTTAATTCAGTGACGAATTTAAATGCATACTAATTTAAAACGTATTTTACGGAAAGAAAGCACGCTTAAAATTGATTAAAAAGATTATAGTTGTGAATATTTAATTGAACTAGTGTTATAAATCCTTTAATATTAACAAAATCTGAATGAATTTGCCGTTAGAAAAATACGGAATGGGTTTTGTACAAGAGCGACCGCAAATTGCAAAAAACTCCGCTGGCATGCTAGCTCCTTCTTTCATAATATAGACATTAAACGTGATGGATGGTTTTAAAACATCACGTTATATTACTCTATCCGGCCTGCCAGTGCGGTGTTGCGTGGCCGGTCAAAGGGGATGCCGGCTATGCGAATTACATGAATACATTAAGGGAGCACTGCCTCGTACATGTTACAGTGTAATGCTCACGAATAAATTTGGCGCATGTTCCTTCATCACAGCACTACCAAACGGCAACTATGTAGGTATGGAAATTCGACGGGGTGTATAGATCCGTCCGTGATAACGAGGGGTCTCGAAACGGTCGCCGAAATTAGAACCTATTATAGCCGTCTTTTTTGTACGATGTGGACCCTCTGTTTTTTGATATCTGTGATGGTTGTCGTGTTTATAATTGGTGTTTTTTAGGGTTCCGTCCCTTAATAGGAAAATGGGAACCCTTGAAAGATCGCTTCGTTGTGCGTCTGTCTGTCTGCATGTCTGTCAGTCAGTCTGTCAAGACCTTTTTCTCAGAAACAAGGGGACGTATTGAGTTGAAACTAATATCCAAATACTCAGGTTAGTCCCATGGAGCTATGAAAATATTCAACTTCTAAGTCAACGCAATGAAAACTCAAAATATATGGCCAATTGGCAGGAGTCAAGGTCTTACAGCACAAAAAAAGGAAAAATCCAAAAATCGTAAGTTTGCAGTTCTACATTACAATTTTATTTTGCGATTACAAACCTATCTATCCTATTTATTAATCTGACTGCGACCTTTGTTTATGAATGGGGACAACACATTTAGGCAAAATTAATTTTATAGGGAACCCTCAGTGCGTGAGTATGACTCGCACTTACCCGGTTGTTTTTATTAAACCGTGTTAAAGTCAAATCATAACAGAAAGTTTTACTCCGCTAACCTACTTTTAAAATAGGGATCTAACTCTGTTTTTGTTTTCTGCTCTCAAAATGTCGATAATACTTCACATAAACTTTTGTTTGGATTTTTGTGCAGTTAATCCAGATAATACGAATATATCATAAAATTGATGACGTTGCCAGTAATTGAGGGGGGCTAAAAATTTAAAATTCTGATTATCGTCGTCGGCGCTTCTGCTTTCCCTTCCAGAGCAAACAATGGAAAAAAGGGGACACCGCTCTCCAGGCGGAAGCTGAGAACAAAACAAACGAATTTTTAATATCGTCTTTATCGATAATTGAGACTCTCGCGAAAACCTCTTATTTTAAAAACTTTTAGAGACTGTGAAAGAGGAATCGTGAAGGAAAATGGAATTGGAAGAAAAAACTTTTTTCATCTTCTTTGTTTGACATTGACAGTCACTAAACTTTGTATTTTCACAGTGGGTCTATTCAATTTAGATTTGATTCACTGAAACTTAATCAGTCTAGCATCTGGCAGGTGAGTTATATAATCACAAACTTTTTGGTCGAATTAATGCGCATCTAAAGATAGCCACCCTATGCTTGATGTGCTATGTGTGGCGTGAGATTTGTGTTGCATCCCGAATGTTGCATACTTGTGGGCGATATCTGCTGTATCTGGATTACAGGGGTCGCAAGAGAATGTCGGCGGAGGGAGCGAGCGGGGAACAAAGGCTAATATGTCATCGCGGCCAAGTTAATTGACGCGGTTTCCGCACCGGCGCGGCGGAACGCAGACGTCAGCGTTTCCTTCGCTTACATATTTATACGAAGTGACTACGCTGACTTGCGTTCTGTAAAATAATACTATATATTCCTTTTTAATTTTCGTAAATGCCGCTGATCAAACCGTATCGAAGTTTGGATTTTATAGATGGTTTGTTGTTCCAGAATGCACAATAGTGTTAACTTAACACACGTTTTTTATGGACGTTGCATTGGGTTCTGTGACATTGTTCTTTTATGGTTATTTAATACGAGGAATCAATAATTACTTTATCCACCTGTAGGAAAATCTAAAACAGTAAAGAAAATCTTGAAACTGCAACAATGGGTTAAAGTCCTAGAAAATACAGCGGTGAATTGTCATGCCGTAGCCTTAAGTTTTTATAACATGCAAGTTTCAATAAAACATTTTTCATTCCCAGTAGAAGTTTACCATTATTAATAAAGCCCTTCAAATTGGCCTGTTCGACGCAACGGCTATTTACGCAGCTACATCCACTTAACGCTTCAAAACGCCATTCTATTCAGAAATCAATGCTTGCTCAAAGTTTATCCGCCGTCATTTCAATTAAAAAGCTTTAATCGAGCCTGAAACGGTCGCCAAAATCGGTGGCATTTGTAATCACCGTGGCGTGAGTTTATACTCTTTAATGGACTTTGCAGAAGTAGTTCCAACTCTCCTTACGGCTAAGATATTTGAGGAAAAACTACCCGCCACCTACCGCAGTAAGTGGCGAAGTTTGGGAAGTATGGCGGGCGCGGAGGGCGCGCGGCGGCGGCGCGGCGGAGGCGCGACGCGCGGCGGGCGAGGCGGCGCGGCGCACGCGGCGCGGCGGGGCCCAGTCGGCGCGATTTAACGTGTTTCATTAAACGTTTTGTCGGTGTAATCGCAAGTAATTTAAGTGAAGAGAGCCGAGCTTCCGACTTTGTAAGCATTTTGTGTTTTCTTTTTTAACTACTTCGTTTTAACTTTGTTGTTGGGCTTTTAAAAGCTGACTGACAGCCAAATAACAAAGTTCTTTAGAACTATTTAGGGAGGTTTAATGAAATCGTAAGCTTTTTATGCGATAGCGCTTCACGGAATTAGAAAATTGGTGGTGGTTGAAAGCATGCAATCGGTTAAATTTTATTTTTGTTCTTTATACCTACTATGCTAACTAAACCATTTTTTTACTTATTAAAAACAATATGAAAACATGGTAGGTAATTAAAACCTAAGTATGCGTAATGAGACAAGTCGTATATGATCCGCGGAGCTTTCTAAAACTCGTCTTGATGGTGAGCATAAACACATAAACACAAGCATAAACCGGGTTTCATTTTATTACACCTAATTTTGGTTGATTTATTTGTAAAGCCGTGTACACAGTAGCGGTAAATGATATGCAGTGTGGCTGCAGCTTCACTCTGCGGTCGCGGGACTTATGCCCCGCTAGCCGGTAGTTATGAGTCCCGTCTAGCTCATAAGTCACCCGCTATATCTGCCTCATCATTCAGCAAATTCACCTTTATTAGCTTTAAGATTTAGGGTCCTAGTTAACTATTTCAACTTTCAAATGTAACCAATGTATGGAAATAACTAGTGAGGTTGCCACATTTTAAAGTTCTGGAGTCAAACTGCAACTTATATGATAGGTGATGTATAGCCTGTTCTAAAAATCAGCTAAGTGTGAAACGGACTCACGCACCAAGGGATTTGTAGCACTTTGTAATATACTCGTGTTACGTATTTACCAAAATAACTCGTGAAAGGAACAAGGAACTCAAAAAGCTTATTCTAAAACTAGCGAGCATTCAAAAAATGTTTTAGAATGTATGTAATAATATGATGTCCTTTCATATGATACTTAATTCGACCCCGTTTATAAAGATTGATTTTTGCTAATAAACAGTAATTAAAAATTGTTTACAACTATTCTCAAGTCTATAGCATAGTAGTTGCTGAAATATGCCTCTGTGACAAACAGATTCACGGATAGACGGAAGAAGTCGCAATGTAAGGGTGGGTTTTTTATTATTTTTTGTTACGGAACTCTAAAAAGCTACACAAATGTTTAATAATGCCTCAGAATTCAGTCAGAATATGTAACTCCGATAGTGAAGCGAAGCAGTTGCTTCTAAGTTAGCAAGAATCGATATATATTTGACATCTGGTCGCTATTTAAAAATTAATTATGAAAATTAAAATTATGTACTTGAGCCTATTTCGTCAAGGTTAAAAAATGTTAAATCGATAATGATACATTACAATGATACATTGTTATTACTGGAATGGGGCAAATTACATCATATTTTTACACGCAAAAAATATATACCTACATATGTCACACAGATGCAGCTGTTTTGCACGTGTACAGCACTGGTTTTGCGGAGTAGCAAGGTAATTTGTTCCAGTTTGTTGATATAGACCTCAGCAAAATAACGCTTGAATCAATTAACTAACATACATTGTTATCTTTCAGCATACACCGCGAATATCAACTTTATATTATTTGGAACCTTGTACCATATATTTTGACAGAAAAAAAATAGTTACACGTCAATGAGACCTATTCTTCGTTTTTAAAACCTTATTATATGTGCTAAGTTTATGGTCAAATACATGTGGGACCGTGTGAAGGAAACAACTTTAAAAAACGAAATTAAAAGAGTTTAATAAAAATAAAATAACGGAAAGAAACCATAAATACAAGTTGCAGCTATTCGATCGTTCAACGCACTCCCAGTCTCTCAGGCATATCAGTCTTTCTTTCGGCGTTGCTCCCAGATACAAACGTGGCAAACTTAGAATCAGTTATCCTACATGCAAACATGCAAAAGGTTTGCTGTTTAATACTTAAACAATCGCTCCGACATCGGCATAGTCCGCGCCGGCTGAAAGCAAAAGTTCAAGTAGCACGAGGGAGCATACTTTGTAAAGAAATTGCATTTAATCATGTTGAGACCTTCTCATAACTTGGCTTTCTCTCGTATATTTTATGAATTCCTAACATACTTCTTGTCAACCTATTACTTTAATACTTTCGGCGTCGTATGAGTTTTTTACTCGCACCCTTATGACGGATACTTTAATGAAATTATTTTTAAGGGTTTTGATATAATGAAAATCTCGTAAAGAGTTCGTTCTAAGTTAAAAATTAAATTAAAATAACTGACACATTTCGTCAGATACTCAGTACATTTTATAACACTGAACTACCTCATGGATAATACGGCGACTAAGATTCAAAAACTATCAACTCAGTTACAAATCACTGATATGTTAGTATGTTACATAAATAAAATTAAAATCTACTATTAATCTGCAGAATGTGACGGGGATAAAAATGAATATAACTTTCCAGTGTTGTACACCAAACATTATTTTACATTTGATTAGTTGTCACACGGTTTCTAATCTCTGCTCGTATGTAGATTGAGTTTTGCCCCGTACGTGATATTTCAGCAACTTTTAATTAACGCGCATCTACTTACGCCAGTATTCCATTTCCACGGAGTTTTCTGCTATCTGTAGAGTCCTTTAAAACTGAATAAGGATTTTCCTTTGAAATCTCATCTCCATGGCGGTAACTAAGCAATATTATACATGAATGACTGGGATTGATGTTTTATTCAGAGATTGAAAACTATTGTGCAGTTTATATATCGATGGGTGACTACTTTGATCATTAAAACATCTAGAGATTGGAAGGAGTTTGGAACCTTCGGCCTAAATTAAGATTTAAAAAAATCTTGGTACTTACATGAGCTGTCAAAATTGTTAGCTTTGTTGTGTATTATGGTAGTCTGATCAATATTTTTTTTCCGAAAAAATAACGCAGGAGATTCTCAAGTCGATCTGTATTTTTGTTTTGTTTAAATGTTAAAATAAAGATACGACGTTAAGTTTTTTGCCTGTTCTCCTTGGTGGTTTTTCCAAACTTGTAGTTTTTCTGTCATTCACATGTGCTCTTTCTAAGCTTGATGTGAATAAAAATATTTTGATGTTACATTGCGCTTAAATGAGTGTACTTATTATAAGTACTACCTTAATACACACAACGAGAAACCGTTAACAGTTCATGTGAGTATGAGGGGACGACCCTAAAATTCCGAAGGTTCATTTATCCGATTTTTCATTTTTATGAAGGACATTTTCTGCCCTAGGAACACCTAAGAGTAGAGGTATCTACATCTGCTACACTATCTAGTTAGATAACATAAGTTTATGCAAGGTTTGTTTTATTTCCGTACTTAATTCCGAAGGGTCATTTGTCAAAATTTTCTGCCCTAGGACTACTTAAGAGTAAAGTTGACATATTCAAAAACACTACGCAAGGTATACATGCTATGTATATGATACTCTTCTTGACCTTAGTAGCCTCTCTTTGAAGATAAGTTTATCTCTTTATCTTTATCTTCTTTTTTACAAAGTATAGAGTTGCTATTTGTTCCTGTCTGTACGAAATTATTATATGTATCATCGGCCGCCTTCTCCTTCTAAACCACGCAACGGATTTGGATACTGTTTTCACTGTCATTTAGAGATTTATTTACGGAAGATGTTTATGTACAATACATCCCGATTGTATCTGTGCGAACCCAGGGCGGGTCACTTGTTTAGAAATAAACTAAACCTGTTTTCATTTTTTCATTAGCTATTAGATTGAGTAAGCAATACCTATTCCTAATTTCACATCAATAGCGTCATTAGTTACTTAAATATACCGCATTGACTTACAGATAGACAGACAGACTGATGGACGGAGCTAGTTGCACCATAAGAGTTCCTGTTTGATAAGTTTGGTCGGAACACTAACCAACAACTTAGATAGGTTTCTCAATATCCTAAAAAACGGTAAGTAATATTTTGTTATGATATGAAGTATGTAGGTACAAATTAATTAATCTTGAAACTCTTGTCATTGTAATATTAATTTTTAGGCACGTCATCGGCATACTGACGCGAATGTGTAAGTAATCATTCCTGTCTAAATAATAGCTGTATTAATTAATAACTTGAAAGTCAACACCCTTCGCCCTGTCATTAGTTTGAACAGAGACGTAAGAGTATATCAATCATTAGTTCCGTTATCGCGCTCGCACACGTCGTGCCTTCGCTAACTTCGGGGCTCATGTTTGGGGTATTTGTGCACCAGGCCAACTACTAAATTTGTTAATACGCGCATGAGAGGCATTCCGTAATTCGCAACTCGCCCGCTCGCCCGTTGTAGACATGTTAAAAAATTACACACTTTTGTTTTAGTCCGGATGTAGCGATGGTAACTGGATTTTGAAACGACCGGGGATCAGAGGGGTTTGCGCATGCTCAACGCCGTTACTTTTCAACCCAAAATTCCTAACCGCGAATTTAATATTTAATCTCACCCTTGTCTAAAACATTTACCAGCCGGGCTGTGCGTCCCGGAATACCTTTCCCTATCTGCCGGCTAGGTACACCGGTTAGGTACACTTTTTTAATCGCTCGCCCAGCACTTGACGTGCGGTCGTGATGGATGACGGCCAGTGCTTGGGGCACGTTTTGTCGTCTTATTAATACTTAAATTGGCCACCAGTGACGCGGACGAAACGTGAAAGGGACAAAGCCACTTAAATATTTTTATTCAACATTATTATATACGATCCTCGTTTTAAACATAACAAACGCTTTACACCAGTAAAAAAACATGAGTGTACACTTACACAGCAACTTGGATTGGCGTTGCGTAAAAAATCCGACGATATTCTCGCATAAAGATATGAGTTTTCGTACACCAGTGTTATACATTCAGCTTATTTAGATCACCGTTAATAATTAAGTTAACGCGCGACATTCTCGTAGGTATGCATTTAACTGGAGGGACATGCGTCAGTCAGTGAATAAATAACTCTATAACACAGCCTCTCAGTTTACAGGGCCCGACGAGACATTATATGTCCGTTACACATAAATCTACCGACTTGCTAGACATGCCTACAGCTAGCTGGTAACGAGGTGTACGTCTCAAAACATATTAGCAAAGTAAGTTAGCAAGCCCAGTCCGCTTGGGTTAATGGGGTGTCATCGCAGATGATGGGTAGCTTGCTCCTCAGTTACAGACTCATCAGGCCACCGCTCACTACCTCTACCCTCTTATTGACACTCCTTTAACACTGAAATATGGGCTCAGATGCGCTGACGTAAGGTCACTATTCAGAAGTAGTAGGTGTTTTAAAAATAAAGCAGCCAGTTAGGAGCTTGTTATTTTAAGCAGCATTTCTCAGGCTAGTATTCGAGTAATTTTACCTTTGTACGTACGTACGTAAATATTGAAAGGGATATTTTTGTCGCGTCTAACTAAATGCTTTACAAATGATAGCAAATATTCCTTTATGACTCTGTTTTGAATACATTAAGTGCCTATTTCTTAAGGACTTCTTCAGGAAATACCTCACTATACACACTAGACTTGTACATGTGTACCTAATTGTCAATGTAAGTAAGTTTTCGTTTAGTCTCTTGCGTAGGTTTAGCCAGTATCCATGTTCTGTTTACTTTGCATGTATGCTGTTTACGTGCAGTTTAGCTTAAAACAACTCTTAACTCTCACTTTCGTGTCCGACCGTCCGTCCGTCCGTTTACTTTATCTCAATTATAATTTACTTATTGCATTGGTTATAATTGCACAGACAGCCGAACGAATGATAAAGGAAAATTTAAGCTAAGACTCACCCACGCTACGAAATAAGTCTATTAGATATAGTATAACAAGCGATAGTGGCCTAGTGGCTAGAGTTGGATCCCCAGCGGTCGCTGCGTACTAATGAATTTGTCTAGCTTATGTACATTACTGGTAGGTACTGTAGTAACAAAACAATACTCTTGTGGTGAAGTTAAACATTGTAAGATCTGGTTCCCCTGTCATATTGACTGCGGACGTCTGATGGCAGTTGATCTAGGATGTTGGTCAAAAGCATGAAGGCAGTGAAGGAGCTCAAAAAAGCCGCTAAAAAGATGATAAGATAAATTCGGTGTATGTGCAAGCAAGCAAGTCTATGTTCCTAATTTTTCTCACTAAGGATGATTTCATCGTATTCCTAAAGAAAACCAAATTTCACTTGTATACTCTTATTTTGTTAGACCTATATTGTACATACCAATATTCACAAATAAATTATTTATCGCTTTATCTATACTTTTTGCGATTCCCTTTATCAAAAGGTAGACACTAATTTGTAACATCACAAAATACTGTTTCAAAATTCAGGCCAGCACTACATAGCAAGAATCAGGTCATACGATGCAAGCGGTCTTATTCCACCACTTTATTTGCCTAGTACGTCCCGGGCCAGAAGCTAAGCGGTACTAATGACGTGTCATCGTAAGAGACCGCCCGTCCGCTCGAACGATCATTGAACACTCCACTGTAATAAGATAAGTTTATCGACCCGAGGTTTTACTATGAGCTCCATGTGACGGTTTTTAGACTACGTTTAAAGTGTTCGGAGAAAATTGCAAAAACTTTGTCTATTTGTGGTGGAAATTGATGTAAGTCGTGAAATTGTTAAGAGAAAAAGAACAACATAGTTTCAAATAAAAAAAAACAGAAAACTATCAAGTTAATAATTTTTAAATAAAGCGGAGTATTTTATGCTTTTAATTAATTGTCTGTACGTACCTATACATAATAATTATTTATACGACAAACCATTCCTGGTATCGTTATAAAATATTGTTTTACATTTTAACGTAGTCAACCACATTATCGAAATGTGAAATAGCATTGAAACAGTTGCCAAGAAGATAAGACAATCTCAATTCCCAATCCGGTGGAGCATAAAACTCTAAACCTGCAAAAGTAAATTCACCTTCAAAAGTGGAGAATTGCAATCTGGCGAGGAATAATTTTCCGTGCGATTGCGAAGCGATGTTTTGGCGCATCGTTCGACAAATGGCTGCCGTCGGTGTCGCAGTCCGCATCGCAGCAGCGGCGGCCGCGCGGCTGCCGCGGGCAGCGGGCATAGCGGCGCTGACGGTACAATTTCCACCGCCCGCCGTGCCTCAGCAACTAAGAAAAAATGTCGAGATTGCCGAAGAGCCTTGGGGTGTCAGCCGAACCGCCATGTTGCAACGCTGAGATTGTCCCGTCTGCTTTGTTTGCCTCTTACCGTCTTATTTCCGCACGGAGAATTGTATGAAGGCGCACTGCGCTAATAAAATGTTTGCTCTTGAAAATACTTGCCAAATTGGCTAAAACAAAACAAAGTCAACAAAGACAAATGTCGAATATCAGATTCTTTTCATTCCAAAAATATCTTTTGACATGTTAATATTTCACCTATCTGACATGACAGGAAAAACACCTTACGTAATATTTTTAAGTTCTAAATTTTCTAGAGCTGCAAGTCATTTAAGAAGGAAAAAATGGACTTAGTTGCACTAATACCGTAAGAGGCAGTTAACGCTATCTAGTTAGTAGTTAAACAGCTCATTCTCATTCTTGGAAACGTTCCTTAATGTAATAAACGACAAGAGTAGGAAGCACCGCGTGAAAGTTGAGAGCGTATGCTATCTCATGCAAATTACGGCAGATTTATCATAAGACGTCTCCGTAATTACGACGTGAGAAGATATGGCGGGCGCGCCTGAACCGGCTCTCCAGAAAAAAGGCAATTAAAGGGATAAACTGGAGCAGTTAAGTCGGGCGTCACGCTTGCGATATCTCCAGAGAGCGCGGTGGCTCGGCGCGGAGTCGGAGCCGTGCGTGCTCGCGCCTGCCGTCTTCAGACCCCTGCTAACACGTAAAGGGCGTGGAGCAATATCATAGACTACAGGCTAGAGACGGGGGAACATCCGCCACTGACGCTATTGCACTTGAAGCTTTACAAAGCTAAAAGCAATACAGTTATTTGATTTAAGCCGGGTGTGTACCGCCGCCTTCCGCTGGATTGTGTTTGTTCTGGTTTGGCAGATGTCAAAGTTGTATGTTTTGAAACGGAGCCTCATTGTTGTTTGCGCTGTTTGTTTCGCGACGGAAGGTAGTATTAGGTTCACTACGTGTTTTAATGTACCGCACATAAAATTGATGATGACATTTTCTTAAAATTCAGGTTGCATTTATATCAAAATGCTCTAACAATGAACGAAATTGATTGATGTTATGGAGAAAGTTTTCAGTTTTTTTTTTACATTTATTTGATCCTGGCACTCTAATCGTTAATAGCACATTTTTAATTTTAAAACAACAACTATGGGTTCCTATTTGTCTGTGGAAACTAAAATACCATTACGCAACTAATTTAGCAGCGCGACCGTACTCATAATCAAACGCGAAGTTCATCAAAATAATCATTTGCTGTATGAGAACAGACGATATGTGACATTTGGTGTCCAATAATTAATGCAAATCAATGACGGGACGTGCGATTGATTCTGAACCAGCTGAAAGCCGATCAATTACGTTAATGAGCAGAGAGGATCCGTATCGCTGACGATTCAATATTATGCAGAAGCTTGCGTTTATATACCGAGCGAAAGTCAATCGACATGCACCTTCTAGTAGGTTTTCATCTGTGGCCGACCGATAGTTTGAATTTGGTAAAATATTTTGCCTGTGCTATGTTTACATAATAATTATAAATAAGTCTGTCTGTCCTCATATTTTCGGCCGCGTACAGTCACCAGCACCAATATCTGACACAACAAAGCGTGCATAAATATCTGATACGACTCTATTTCTAGGGCTGGTAGGACGTGTCAGATATTTTTGCACGCTTCGCTGTGTCAGATATTGGTGCTGGTGACTGTACTCCTTCTAAACCACACAACGGATGTTGATACGGTTAACAACACTGTCATCTAGTGATTTTTAAGTAAGATAAGTTCTCCTTTGTACCACTTCTTGTTTTTTTCTGTGTATTTGTAAGTGCTTATGTACAATAAAGAGTTTACATACATACATACATACATTTTTTTTACGGACACTTTTTGTGTACGGTCAGCCTCGGAAGTAGCTGAACATTTTAATACCTCGTCGCTGTCAAGTGACAAAGTGACAAGTTCGAGCAACTCTCATTATATTTCATACGTTACTACGACAAGGTCGTTAAGAGTTCAGCTACTTCTGAGGCTGACTGTACACTATATTCTGATTGTACTCGGGCGAAACCGGGGCGGGTTGCTAGTCAAATATATAGAAAATAATAGACAGGGATGTTTAGAAATGATATCGACTTGTATTGGCGCCAAATAGTGTAAGTTGCACTGTATGAAATAAGTAAGATGTAAAAATATCAATATTTTTGTTTAAATACTTGATTGAATTTTTTATATCTTCTCGTTATAGGTTTTTCTGAACCAGTCGTATATTTTCTGACCTTCCTAAGCCTAAACTAAATAGATGTACTTTGACTTTGACCTTGACTTGACTTTGAAAATAATTTAGTTAATATTTTATAACTTATAACGTTTGCATTTGCATCTGTTACAGATGGTTTGAAAAGGCTTTTGGTGATAAGTTATAAGTTATAAAATAAAATATCGTTAAATTTAGGATATGTTTAGTGCATCGTGACCTCAGAATGATCAATGAGGTTTCGTTTCATTTTTTATAGAAAACCTTTGGATCAACTCAGTTTGATCTAAGACAATAGGCTCAAAATTTTTGATGCATGACTTTTTGAAACCTTACAAATTTTTACCAATTGCTTTACCAATTTTTTATCAAAATATAAATATGCAGGGTGTCAAAAACCCATTCATGAATATTTAGCAGGTTTGGTTACTGAATAACCCTACCACCTGCTAAAAGCTGCACCTGTATGGCATTTGAATAGTATAGAAACGAGACCCGTACTACACATGGTTGATATCGTAATCCGATCAATGAGGCTAATGAACCCAGGGTACCGTATTGGAAACGCTTCAATATTATGCAAATGCTATCGGTTAGTTGGCTGAAAGCCTCCGGTGGTCGTCTCTGTTAACGTTAAGCAACGATAAGGAAAGCATTCTCCGAAATAGAATACATTTTAGTACGGAAGTTTCTGAGGAGTTAACGTCATATACAGTATAAATAATACCGCGAATCGAAGTTTGATGCACTAATTGATATTAATAATTCCTTTGGATTCTGAAGAAATTGGTGCTGCGTTTTTATGAGACAACTCCTTAACGTTCGAAGCGGTGGTCATTGGTCACTTAGCAATTAACAACATTATCTGGTGACTTGTTGACTTATTTTGAGTAGTTTTACATTAAAATATAATAAACATCATCTCTAATTGGGTATTACTTCTTATTTCTCATAGTAACAAAACAACAAACAACGTCCAAAATAACATCACCGAAAGCCTAGTCGAGTTGGAATCACAATTTGCTCACTTACTTTATTCTGCTTGCGTTCAATAAACTGTATCAAACAAATAAAGGACTACCACAGGCACTCTTGTCCGACGTAATATTATGTCAGTAGACATAAAACCTACGAGGATGGAGTGTAAACACGGGCAGGGCTCGTGTGTTGGTAAGATGTAAGAACCGCAATGCACCAAAGTAGGTGACGCGGCTGGTTCTGGCGACACTGACTGCCTCGTTTATCAAAGTCAATATCGACTGCCGACGTTCAGGCACACACACATTATAGCGAGCATCTATTACTTACTTGCACGCGTGAATTTCGTGAGCTAAAATTCATTGTGAGAGCTTAGTCGTAAGTGGGCTGGATGGGTTAGGGAATATCACGCTAGGTACACACAGATGCTGTTTTAGAGAAATGCGTTGATGAGATTTTTCGAGAGTGGGAACGGAAGTCATTGTAAATTAATTGCCCTGGTCTTTAGATATCAAATTAAAATTTTGTTATTTTAAAACAGTCACATAAATTAAAATAATATTTGTTTCTAGACTAGCAATAAATATCACCAAAAAAATTGAATGTGCATATGAGCATAAAAATAATATATTTAGGCAACCCTCAATTTTATTTCAATGCTAAAATATCAAGAGCAATGTGCTGCATGCAACCGTGCAAAGCGAAACGAAGGCGTATGACAGGACAAAATAACCTGTCCAAAAACAATACATGCACAACAGGCATGAATCAAAATTTGTGTTTTCATGCATACTCTGAAATCCCAAAGTGATGCTGCTACGTAAAGAGACGATGGCATTGCAATTAGGTGTTTCACTTTTGTCTAAGAAACTATCTATTGCTATTCTGCATTATAGTATACAACTAAAGCTATATAGTGAGTCCAAAATGTCCCAATTTCAGGTAAATACCTTACCTACAGACTCATTTATTTATTTATTTCATACAAAATATATACAGCATAACAGTAATAAACTAAAGAACTGTACAATTTAAATAACATAACATATTTTAAAATAAGAATAATACAGACAATAATTTAATAGAAATGTAACATAATAGGAATTCAACTGCCATCCATCGGCTCACAGTACCTCAGACAAACACGACACACATTCACGACTCATGTAGTTTATGACCAAAAATTCGTGAACTACTGACGGACAGACGGACCAACCGATTCCGACTCCGTTTTGTCCTTTATACGGAGCCTAAATAATAGTAAAATCATTTTATTGTACCCATGTGACCACCCATGTATATAATAATTTCTCTAAACTGAGCCGCAATTTTAGCGCGTCCCCGAAAACCGCACAATAGCTCGAATAATAAGCTGCCCGAGTAAGACTATTAAAAATAGAGAAAAGTTGGGAATGCAAACGTATTCCAGTTGTCATATTTCACGGTTTGGCCGATGTATAAACACGTTCTCCGTTCAATCATCCAGCGTTAGGCGGCGCCGGGGCGAATAAATCAAGCCTCTCACTTTTTCACCTGCCACACACAAAGCTTTCGCACTGAAACTTGATTCGGGTTATTTCTGACGAAATATCAGCCTATTTGTTATACTATTGATACGGACGCACGTGCGCTGCGTAAGTTTGAACTTGTTGTCGAGAGGGATTGAGTGAAAATTGCTTCCCTATTCCCGAAAATGTGCATAGAATTTGATGCTAACCGCCTGGCATTCTGCTCGCCATGTATCGATTTCAAAACTGAAAGTTAGAAGCGTTTATAAAACGGGCGAAGCGGTTCAATAGAGAAATAATATTGGTCCAACGACATCAACATTTTGTAAAATAAACCTAAAATAAATTAGCTTCGCAGAGCTGCGTTACGCGTTGGTTACGCGCGTAATGAAGCTCTACAAAGCTAGTTCTCGAGTGGAGACCACGTACCGGAAGACGAAGTGTTGGTAGGCCTCCCACAAGGTGGACCGACGATCTGGTAAGGATCGCTGGAAGCTGGTGAATCCGAGCAGCACAAGACCGACCGTCGTGGATATCCTTGGGGAAGGATTATGATGATGATGATGACGATGAAAGCTTGTTGGAGCTGTGTCGCATACGCGACATGTACGTGACCATTGTGGTTCGGCCTTAAATTCAATAGGTTACAATTACAAAGTTCACTGTGCATTTCTTGAGGCGCTGCCCAAATTTACATATTCAACACGTCAAACTAATCATATGCAAATATTCACGCCTAACATTATCAGTTTACATATCCGTCTAAAGCAATATATTGACGGGTGAACGCGCTAACGTAAGTAATATCTAATTCAATTATGGCGCAAAAGCGCGTCCCGTATCGGTGGTGATAGCACAATCTTGGAGCGCGATCTAGCTAAGGAAGCTGTGAGGTATCTCATTGTGGTGTCGGTAAGTGCCTATTTGAGGCTACGTAGCCACTTACGAGGCGGCCGATAGCGTAATCCGAATCGACGTGTATTGTGCGTTGCAATACTGCCTACGGAATACGGCGCCCGCAGAGCAGACTATTCCGTGAGGCCATAATCTTCGCTGTAAATGGATTTAATGCAAATTTTCTCCTCGACCGTTTCAATAGGTGTTGTGATATAAACACTCTACCCCTTTTGTGGGGATGAAATTGTTTTTAGACTGTTAATAAAAAGGATGGCTTTAGTTGGAGCGAGTTTTGTGATGTCAAAGAGTTTTAGCGGTTTAGACGTCAAATGTTTAACTAATTTTGCATACATTTGTCAACCTACTTGAATTTTATAGTTCACTTTTAACAAATTTTCTTTAGCCAAATGAGTCTTGGTGTATTGTGTAGTAAATATCTACTTACATCTAAAATAATGGCTATTTTACGTATCAAAGTCCTTCTCATATAATTTTAATAACCAATGAATATTTAAATTATTTATAGGCTAAATTAAACTGTGATCAAAACAACGCCACTCATCTCTCTAGTACGAGCTAATCGAAACATTCCAACGAGGGTCTAATAACTGAGTCAAATTTACATAAACAGAGCACTGTCTTGCGGCTGTTATCATTCAATTAAATAAGATTTTGCGATACCGAGACTACACCTCGTTCATTTAAACCCAATTTCTATTCGCTCGTTGACCGTAAACTCTCTCCACGTTATTACATTTAAACTTTATGCGATAACTTAATAACAATACTTTATTAAATGAGACTGCGGTGCCTTGTATCCGGTTTTAAATTACCGAATATCGGTGGAAAGCAGTAGCTTGCAGTGTTTCATACGGTGAATGAGGTGTTCAGAAGCCCATTTCACTTAAAGCGGACAACAGACTAGCGACTTTCTTAGGATTGCTGATTCTCGTAGGCGTGACGTTCTGTTTCCAGAAAAAAAAACCTTAAAGTATTTAATTTCGCTCAATACATGATACACATTTACATGATACTAAATTCGTTATGAGCTAGATCCGGTACTCAATATGAATACGCTGTATAACCACTTAAAGTAAAATTGGGCTGTGCGGGTGGTAGGACCTTGTGCAAGGTCCGTCCGGATCGCTACTACCATCTTGCTCGCTAATCCTGCCGCTAAGCAGCAGTGCTTGCACTGTTGTGTTCCGGCGTGGAGAGCAAGACAGCCGGTGTAATTACTGGCACAAGTGGTATTCCATCTTAGCCCTCTGGGTTGGCAACGCAGCTGCACTCTCTTTGTTGTTGCAGGTGTCTATAGGCGGTGGTGATCACTTACCATCAGGTGACCCACCTGCTTGTTTTCCTTCCTATGTTGTATATATAAAAAAAAAAAAAAAGGTTACAAGCATCTTGTATAGTAGCCCAAAAATGCTTACCACATTTCCTACCATGTCACAACGGCATAAGATTCAAAAGTTGTAAAGTAATTGCTAGATCGACTATACTTTCAAATATGTTTCGAACTGTTTTTGATGCTTCATTGACTATTACAAAATGTACTATTTATCCAAGATATTAGACAAACTAAGGCTGATTGTACCAAAAAGTTAAATAATGTTTAAAATGCTAAATCACGCTAGTTTCACCTAAGAATTGACAATTTAGCGTCTTGCATGTTCAATGTAAATATTGTAATCAACTTTTTGATATAGAATACTTAACTGCGATGAATTTGTCATGCACTATCTTACATCACCACTTACTTGCATTAGCTGTATAAGTTAGAGCTTCGAATGCAGCACGGCTCACGGCGCTTTGTCATCGCGTATAATACTCTTAAGCTCTCCAAATACCTACTGCAATATTGTAGTTTGTCAACTTGCTTTGTCTCTGTAGCTGGTAGATACAACTGCCAATAATTGAAGAGGTCAACACTTGTCTTGCACGTTGGAACGTTATAAGTGATATCACTGTACGTCGTCATTCAGGCGATATGTCGGGTACACGTGACGTTCATATTAAGTATATAGGGTTGATACGTAGCGGGAAATATGCGTGAGCTAACATAGTAAGGATAAGGCTAAGCATGCGTTGTATCGCACTGAAAAGCAAGTTTTTTCTTACCACCTGGATTCAGTCTTCGTATAGTTAAGACTTGTTTGTATTTTAAGGGTCAAATTTTGTTCTGCCCATTTGCCCTTCTATCTGTCCGTGTGTCACAACGCCATTCTTGGGGATTGTGGAACACAATCCGAAACAAATTCCAAGAGTAAAAAATATATAATTATCTTTAGAAAACGCTTTATTGTAGGTTCTACGACATGTCCTGTGACGTATTAGAGTACGGTAGATAGACCTCATGATGAAACCCAATGATAACAATTGGAACTCCTTTACTAAAAGTCAACACAATCGCTATGGAATTATCCCATAAAGGGCGTATTTGCATTTAGGTACCATCTTTAGAGGTGATGCAAGCATTTGACCACTACAATTGGATAACATGGTTCTATTGACGAGCAAGGCCACATGCATTTAGCTGATCGAAGAGATCGCCTCTAGAATTTGAATAATGCGTCGAGGTCCCAAAAGGTCCAGTACATTGCGGTGCACCAGGACCCCTACCTATCTAGGTATCCTCGTGTTTGCTGTGCGTAAATATGTCGAGTCCAAATTACGACACGGCCACAGTGAAATGTAACACAGCAACATGAAATAGTAAAGCGTCGGTACGGTAGGTCTGAGAAACATTTTCGGCTACGCAATTGCTAGTAAATTTCGCTTGTAATGTCTAACATTCAGAAGCTAAGCCGGTTTCTGCCAAATCATATAATAAAGTAGCTTGATATCAATAGCAGGTCCCCGAGGAAGAAAACATCGCAGTCCGAACAAGAGGTGAAATATTTCTGTTACCTAATAAATACCTATAGTTGAAAGTGTAATAAATTGTCAAGTGTCCGTGAATAAAAATAATTAAAAATATAAATTAGCAATGATGCATTTAAATGTGAATGAAAATCCGGAGCGTTAAGACAGGTAGGCAGGCGAGTACTGAGGACAGCCAATCAATTCTATTTGCATTTCTGTAGTCGCCATTAGCGAATCTCTCGCCACGTCAAACGCTGACTGCCCAACATCGAATTTGTAAATTAAATTCTGCCGAAATGTATTTAAAGCGTTTATTAAGTGGGCACCAAGATAGGAGCCATCGTCCTGAATAATAAAGCATTTGCTTCCTACTCTAAATTGTTATTAACTTAGCGATTGCTAAGCTCGCTAAGATTGATTATCACAATTGGGTGTAAATGACGATCAGTATTTAATTACTCCTCTGACGGACAGTAATTCATACAAACCGCTTTAACCTACACTTCATCTAAACGAGTTCTTCTTATATTTACTTCCTGTATTACTACAACAGTTGACAGCGAGTAACTACAGTCGATACGGTATTTTTTCTCTAAATGTCTGCTAGAGGCTCTTTACAATTTTCCCTAAAAATCGTTTACACCGTCGCTAGCGAGTACGGTCACCTCATGTCAACTTACGGTAAGGGTATTCATGGTTAGCATAATAAGTAAAAAAACATTTTATAACAAAATTGTGCAAGGTTCTAAAATCTAGTCTTACTGTAAATATTTTGCATAGTATTAAAAGATTTTTGATAGCTTGTTTTATATTAGGTATATTGAGAAGTAGCTTTCGAAGGCAACTCGCGCCTACTTAAATGAGCAATTGCACCTTTACCCGTCCGATTCATTTCAAAACTTAATTAAGACTAGTAACGGCGCTTAAATTATACTTACACAGATTTAAAGCAAGTTAAAAACGGTTAACGTGACACATAAACAAAAGAGCATACAATTAAAATGTTTTCTTTTTAAATTCTTCTTTCGAACAATCTTGACCGTAAAACCAAAGTCAAAAGGACTAAAATTTTCAAGTAACAACTTACTTACGCTGAGATCTGGGCATAAAATATCGCAAGTAACAATAAGAAGCGAGATCGTGGAAAATCAGTGGGTAGCGAGTCGCAATTAGCGGGCGAACACCCAACGGATATAAATAAGGATATTTGCTTGCCAGCCGCGGATCTGGGGGTAAAAAAAAATCGTGATTGTATCGAGGACCTACCTTAATAATACATAAATAATAAGATATTAAAATAGGTATTTTATACAGTTGAAGCTTGCTTTTGGTAAGAATTAAGAAAATAAACACGATGTTCACGGGGCAAGTGGCTCGAGGGCGGCCTCGGCTTACTTTTGTTGACCAAATTTGTGATGTCCTGAAGACAGGTCAAATCAGAAGTACCCGGAACCGCCGAGCATGTATGAAGAGAGGAATGTGTGTGGAGGAAGCGAGAGAAGTATGCCAGGACCGGGGCAAATGGCGTTCTGTGGTTTCTGCTTACCCCAAAGGGAAACAGGCGTGAGCTTATAATAATAATAAGAAGAAAATAAACTTAGGAAGCTACTACTTTGGTTGCAGCATGAAGCATCAGCCCCGTTCACTCCAGGGTTTCTAGACAAAGTGACACCCGGTAACGTTAACGCTAGTAGAAACGACGCAATGTATGGGTTTGACACTGTCGATCGACACAATACATTTTGACATCTGCTTTCGCTCCCTTACGCCAAGTCCATATAAATATGTTGTCATTTCTGGCACACTTTGTGAGTTGCAACGCTAACAGAAATTACAGAATGTTTAGGTTTGACATCGATGATCGACATATTTTGTCAAGTTACAATTTTTGTTGTTTGTACTAGCGTTGACGATTACAAAAGTTACCTAGTCTAGACACCAAGGTAATTTATAGGTACACAAGTTACCCAAATCTAATGTTCAGATCAAGCGTTACACCAGTGCACCTAGCCCGAACTTTTTCGATACGTCGTAACTGGATGCGTAGCTCAGCCCGTCTCTTTCTAACTAGCTCATTAATCACCAGGTGACCCACTTGCTCGTTTACCCTCCTATTTAACATAAAAAAATGCCATCTGTTAATCCCAATACAAAATTACATTCGACGTCTCCTTTCCGTATAGTCGATCAAGAAATTGCTTGACCACTTTTCGATCGTATTACAAAGGGATGAGGTTTAAAAGTGGGCAAGCAGTTACTTGGTCGACTATACATAATGACCAAATAGGAGAAAAAGGATTGTGAACCTCCGTCTTCTCCCAGCAATTCACTTGTTAGGGCAAAACAAAAGTCCAAAGCCTCTACCTCAAAATTAAACTAACGTCTATTCATGCTCATATGTCTTATCATGAAAACTAAATTCTAACCTAAAATTTCAATCTGTGTCACTTAAACATCGTTTATTGAAAATAAACTACTTTGCGTTTTAAACGTACGTTTTTACCACGTACGTCAGCTCTGTGGAAACAACTTTCGGCATCTGTGTTTCCAAATGGATACGACTTAGGGACTTTCAAGAAACTAGCCTTTTCCTTTCTTAAAGGCCGGCTACTCTAGATATTGCAGGTGTCTATGGGCGGCGGTGATTGCTTACCATCACATGACCCGTCTGCTTGTTTTCCCCCTCTACTATAAGGAAAAATGAAGCAAATTCAAACCTAATTCAAGCATCATGGAGGTGATTTATAATTTGTTGCTTTGTAATGTTTTATTCTAACAATAAACAATATTTTGATGTCAAATCTCAAATTTTAGGTTAGAATGTTGTTTACTACGACAAGTTGAGGAGAAATAGACTTTACATGATGCCAATATGACCGATGATAATGATTTCCTAGTATTACTTCAGTATGCATATTTTATCTTTAATGCAATTTAATTTATACGGTAGGGAAATAAAGAAGTGATAAGAGAATCAAACTTGCAGTTTTCAGAGGAATAGGGAAATGGCGCTCGGGACGGTCGTGATTAGATCGGGGACTGCACTGAGCAATGCGTGTGCATTATAACAATAAGGATTATAAAAAACCTATTAACTAAAAACTAGATAGCTTTCAGATACCAAGCTTTACAAGATGTTACTATTAATTTACGTTATGTAGCCTTAATATTTCCATGTTAAGATTAATAAAGGTATAGTATGTTGGTTATTCATGATGATAGCAAGCTTTATTTTTAAAAGTGATTGTTTATCTTATATTTTTGGATGACTTTTATTCCTAAAATTTGAATAGGTACATTATGTATGAATATAGAAAAGGCTTCTTGCCCTAATCCTTTCATAAAAGCACTGAAATTAAGTAAAGTGAACGATTACATAAGAGTTGATTTTAATTTGGAGACAGTCAACATTTCCGTGCCAATTCTCATACCAATTTTACGAAATGTGCAATCAGGAATTCAACGGTAAACATTCTTACAAAGCACCAAAAACGGTACTAATTACTTGCCCACTCCCGATGATTTGCCAGCATTGCGGCATGCTTGGATTCCTCAATCATATTCCAGAAGGTAAGCATTATTACTGCACCGTTGGTACTTTCTTTTTATTCGCCAGCCCTGACGCTCTGCGCTAAAACCGATTCCTTGTTACTTCATTTCTGCATTTCGAAAAAGCGTAAATATTTTTCTCTTGGGTGCTTTTGCTAGGTTGAAGAATTCAATGGCACTATATCTGTGAATAGGTATTTAATTGTTACTAATTTTATTATTTTCTACGAGACGGAAATGTATTGTGTGCACTCAAATAGCACCAGTTTATATCCTGCAGCAGTTGAGCAATTAAAATTACATTTTAATGTTTTGTTATGCCTGTACGAAAGTGGTATAAAAATCACGTGGCACGTGTTGCGGAAAAAGCGCAAAACTCATTCATCTAATACAAAATAAAGGAATGGATTGAAGGCCGTCAATCCACCGCTGTATTTGTGTGTTTCATCAAAATTGAAACATATTTCGGTTTCTGGTAAAAGCTAAGTACATTTGGGCATTTTCTGTGTTTTTTTTCTTTGGTAAGAGATTGCGCTAAGTGATCACATTTCGATATTAAACCATTTGCCGAAACCCGGTGCCGAATACGTATTTCATTTTACTGAGTAGGTAGGTATCGCGTAGTTTTGGAGACTGGGTGTTTGTTAGCGTTATTTTCCAATATTTTCTAGCGTCAATTTTCCTGTCAGGCTTTTGTGTCCTTCCTTTAAAAGACGTAAATGAACATGGATACATTCTTAAGTTTCATGTTAGCTACTACTTAAAGTAATTGATTCATGATGGTGGTGGTTACACTAGTAGACACTGGTGGTTACGTGCTACACTTTATTTTGATAACGACAATTAACCAAACTATAAAATACATAATTATTATAAACTAGCCCTTAGTGCGTCGAATAAAAAAGTCACTTAGGATCTCGCGCTGAATTCAAACTATAAATTAAAGTGTTGACCTAAAGAGGGTAAACATGGTTTTCGACTGAGAACTAGAAGTCTAAACTCAACGATTGCAACCGAGCACAGCATATTAGGTTAGAAAAGCATAGATTACATTTGATACACCACACTGCGCTCTAAAGTTGGAATAGTCGATGTTGGAAAAACTATCACCGTCATTATCATGAAAAACTGTGGCGACAGCTTATATTTGTATTAAATACTAGCTTTTGGCTGCACCCGCTACCCTGCGGGAATAATTCACGTTAACAGAAAAAAGAGTATAAGAGTATCGTATTTGTTATTCCAGGCTATAAGCTATCTCTGTTCCAAATTTCACCTAAATCCATCGAGGCGTTATAAAGTGAAGAATTAACAACAATTTAAGTCACACACAAACCTTCATCTTTATAATATTAGTGTGATAATGTAATTAGTTAATATACATGTTAAGTTCTTCTATTGGACTTCGGCTTGCTCCAGCATCAATGGGAAGCTGACAGGAACTGCTCATGCGCGCAACCTCTGCCTTAGCAGGACTGTGTTTGTATTTTTCCGATTCTATGTTAATATTCGTGTAAATCAAAGTATAAAAAATATAGCGGCAATCATCCTCTGCTCGTTTTCCTTAAAACTATGCCCATGTGTATAAAGATTTAACCCCTAAATTATTCCCCTGAAGGGTGATTCTAGATTATAGATTCTACTTATAAAATTCTAGCTACACGAGTTTAACGGCTTTTAGTCGGCAGTTTAAATACCGAATTCAAAATAATTCATAAATTGAAAGCTAATTGACGTTTTGTACCTTAATTTCAATCCGAATTTTACTACATTCAGGAGTTTCTAAAATTGTTGTATAATTTCAATAGTCAGCACATAAATCAGTTTTCACGTTTCTAACTTGAAAAGCAAAAGATTTCACACGCAAACTTTTAACCCCTATTGTTACACCCTTGAGGGCTGATTTATAAAATTGCCAAAACACGTGCTTATTTGTTTTCAATCGTCAGTCTAAGTACACCTAGGCACCTTTTTCATCTTGGAGTGCTTCTTCACAGTCGAAGGTTGCCTATTAGTTCCACATACAGATTGCGATCTCTAGCCAGATGAATAGGTGTTCTACGCTTTCAATCCTCATCCATGTCTTGACGTTTTTGAGCCATGGCTTTCGTCTTTTTCCAACGCGCCGTTAACCTTAAATTTTGCCCATTATGACTACTTACAGTAGTTTGTATCGGTGGTGTCTGACTACATAACATTTCCCATACAAACTTTCAACCCTATTTTTACGCCTCTGAGAGTTTATTTTTTTTTATTATTTGCATTTCATGTTTTACTTTAAAAAAATAAGGGATGTCCCATAAAAAACTTTAACCCCGTTTTGAACCTTTCAGGGATTAAATATTTCTAGACTTGTTTTTATCACTTGTCTTCGTTATAAAATATATCTATAGCCCAAATTTGGCGATCCTGGCATTAGTACTTTCGAGGCTACGATCAATGAATCATCAATCAATGAATCGTCAGTCAGTCATCTCTTGATTTGGAGGTTTGTAGTTTTTGATTGCTGATTAGTAGTCCATTAGTATAGAGGTATTATGAGAGATCATTCATTCATATAATTCGGAAGTGAAGCTTGTGAGATGGTTTCGTAAACTTGGCCGTATGATAGATCTCATTGTTTCTATACTCATTAAGTTCCTTAACAAGGTTCCGCGTCAGTATTTTGGACGTTAGCTGCTCGCTTTCAATATTTTCTACTCGTATTATTCGCTTTGAGTTCTGCTCGACGTCTGTGTAAGCGAAAACATCTCTAAAATGCTTTGAATGCCGATGTTTTTTGTTTGAGGTAAATAATTTAAGCACTTGTGAAAACTTCGTACTCTTGATTAACGGGGCTCAATTAGGTGCTTTAAGTTAAACATCTCAACAGCGCTTTGTGTAATTGTTAACGAATGTTTATCGGATACGTACTTTGCAAAATCGTACATAAAATGGATAATTTGAAACTTTCGCAAACTCAGAATTCAGTTTAGATCCCTTTCAAACTTTTTGTTTTACAGAAAATATGTCAACAAAGGGGGATACCTGCTATTTTAATTTTGCAAAGTGCATTATTATAAAGAATGTGCAGTAAGGAACTCGTAAAAAGAATCTTGGGAAATCTTAGACACATAATACAATGCCTGGATTAAGACTTAAAATTCGAGATTTTAAATATTACAACGTACTTTGTCGAACTGCAGTGCGGGCTCTGTAAATTCCATTTAGCTAAATAGCTTTCGAGAGAGATAAGAATCTAGCCATACAATGCTTCTTTGCTTCGAGCGGCAAACTAAGAAAATTGAAAAGAGAGTCGCCAAGTAAAACTGCAACGTCAATGGTCCGATTTCAGGCAACCTGAGATTTGGAATTACCTACTAACGTCGTAAAATGTAAGTGGGCGGTAAACACTTTTGATTCTTTTGAAGGTCAGACAAACTTTTTCTGTGAGACAATCCCCTCGGTCTCGCAATCTTGCTTTTAATAAGTATATAACGTTCCTGAGATGTACCTGTGAGGAGAGGATTTACATAATCATTACCATATCTGGCGCACTGGCACGCGTATTATGCCCGGGAGGTTAATAATGCTATTTTCTCGCCACGTTTTCACGTTGCTATTTCACGTTATCGACCCTCTTTATCTGCGTCGTCATTGTTACTAGCCACTCGCGGGACGAAGCCTGCGTGCCACTCCAATATTCCATAGCGGCGGTTTCATAGCGATTTACTTAATCCACTTGATTCTAACATCTCTCGTTCATATAATGCCGAAAATTCTTTATTAATATTATGCCTTAAAATGCGCAGGAAACTGTGGTGTAGGAATATTTGAATGCAACAGAGTAGTATTCACCTTACAAAGAGGTGCGGAATCTGTTGAATAGAATAATGAAAGTGTTTATTGTGTTCGTAAGCACGACACGGACGGGTGAGACGGTGCGTGCCTCCTCACATATGCGCGGAAGTCAGCTCCACTCGTTTCGGGTCTCGGTGCGTCTCTCAAAAATAGATACCTAAGTAAGCGCTCATCCGGATCAGTACTTCAAATTACTTTTTGTATGCTGGAATGAATAGAGGAATTGAACCGATAAAATTGTTCCCATTGTTGGTAACGAGTGTGTCACTTCCAGCTGAAACGTGAACTCGAATTTTAATGCGTAATGCGCTTATTTACCTACAATGCCGTATCGTAGACTTTTGTTCGTTTTCCGGTGGAACAATTGCGCTGACATTAAGCTCTTTAGCAACATTATGTCTGTTAGCGAAAGAAACAATATTAATTTGTACTTATCTCGCACCCTACCTTCCACTCACCTTGTTTTCATACGTCAGCAATCGTTAATCATACAAATATGATTTAGTGCCTAGAAGTAAAAGCTACCGAGTCAACTCGCACAATAGCCGATAAATCTAAAGAGAGGAATTATTTCTGTTTCTATGTTTATGCGATATTCCAGTCGGCGGAGATAGCTACAGTTCGTAAACTGCTGATTGCGCGACGTGCGAGGCGATATACTTAATAACAAAACTATTACACAAACTTTATTATATTTTGACAAAGTAATAGGAAAATAATAAAGCTGACTTGAAATCAAGCTTCGTCCTTTTTGCCGAGAGGGCAAGATTGGTATCTCATAGGATAAAAACAAAATCTCGTAGAATTTTCACTTGGGCGGTTAAAAGCGCACTTTGTCACAGAAATAGGGAGTTTTTCAGGAGCACAGTTACCTTTATAAGGATTTAACGTCGCAGGAAACGGCCGTCTGAGTATACGAGCGCAGGGGCGCCCTCTCGCGGCTGATAACAGAATTATCCGAATGACGCCATCTGTCTTTTAAATGTGCACCTTAGTTTTGGACGCTATGGCGATGGGGCAACCATTACAATGGTAGGATTTAACAAAAAATAAATGCTTGGTTGTACTTGAAACCTGCTTAAGTTAATTATGATTTACTTAAGGTTTTACGAGAAGGCCTGCAGTGGGTAGATTAAAAAAATGTTATGAGTGTACAGTGTTTTTACGAGTATTTTTTTTCTTTTCCTTGACCGCTAGAACTATTCAAAAAGGGTTCAATAAAATCTAAACATTAAAACATTTTCTATTCTTTCAATATTTAGTATCACACTATTTTTTTATAATTAAATTTTTGTTTGTAATACACAAAATAATTCTGTACCAATTATTATGTAAAGGAATTCTCAACAAACATTTTGCTTGTTCAAATTCCTATTCAAGACTGCAACAAGTGTTGCTTCGTAGTGCCATGCTCTCCGATTCGTTAACATCAGGGAATATCGAATTATGGAATTGTCTCCTTTCATCGCATCCTCTTTCTCATTTGCCAGTAAGGGACAGACACTTGGTTTCGTAATCCTGGACTTATAGAAATGGCTTGAGTTCAATTTGATGGCGTCATATTGTCTGGTTTTCATAGTACCTGTATATTATACTGTTATTAGGTACGTTATATCTTACCTATTTGTGGACTCTAATTTAAATACAAGAGAAAAACTTATACTTAGTTAGCAATGATAATTTTTACTGATCTTACCAGCTATTTCCGAGGTAAAGTGGATTTTTTATTGATTTTTGAAATAAAAAGTAATCTTATATTATCATCTTTTGGCTATTCAACTATAGATTAAATTTTAATCAAAAATTAAGAAAACACCTAGGTACTTTATTTTAAACAAAATAAAGTTTTTTTTTAATAGAGAATTCTTTATAGATACCTATAAATAAAATTAAGACAAACATCATGTATTAATTATCTTCAAAATTTACATAATAAATATAAATGTTAATTATAATAGGTGTTATGGTAATTATATAAAACATAGAACTAGATATGAAAAGAGAAATATCGTATCCGAGGTAGCAAGTTTGCGTGAATAAATATAAATAAATACGTAATATACCGTATTTTGTATCGTCCTAATGTCAGACTTAGTTATCTTCTCACCAAGAACTAAATACTGTAGTCGCTATTATGTAATATAACAAATTAGGGCTAGCCGTCCTATCAAACGGAAGTAAAAATGTTTTTTTTATCCGACTACGGCAAAGCCAAAAGGAAGGGTTATGTTTTTGGCAATCTATGTATGAATGTTTACAAACACATTTAGGCAGAAACTTGTCGTGTTGTTGAGAATTGTCAGGCACTGATTGTTAAATATTTAATGAAACTTTATCATTTACAGCACTTTTCTTAAAAGTTTGAAAATACGTTTTGGCTAGTCAAAATTTCAACAAAAAAAAACCGACTAATTTAGCTGGCATCGCGTGTTATACCTAATTATGAGGGCCATGGTTTAATATTTGTGTAACATTCCGTGTTGCAATTTAAACCGCATAATGCATTAACTGATTACTACGGCGATCCGTCTTAATACCCGACATGCTCCACCCAGCGCTTCTTTCGCAGTACACAGACTATCACCTATTAGTACGATCATTTTTATTGTAAGAAAACAGTAGGCACAATTTTCCTAATATCATATCTTTATGGACATCTTTTTTTGTAATAATTAAACATTTGTTTTATCCAATTACCGAACAAAACTCATGCAAAATCATGCGAATTAGTACAGATAATAAACCTGTGGACCCGCCGTTGTTATACATAATGTAACCTAAGTGACAACTCCGACTAGCACAGTGTGTCCTTAGTCTTTCTGTGCCCTTACTGTTATCTTTCTTTGCTGTGACCAAGAGTTGTTGTGCACTCAACTGTTGCCACCTAGGACGATCGGTACACAAAGTGTTAACACTTGCTTTGATATTGGAAAAATGTTGGCAAAGACGTTGTCCACAACGTAGTCGTTTCCGTTGCGGGCTTTCAGCGCTGCATTTGTTTTTGAAAAACTTTAAGTCATGATTGGATGGTTTGACAGTATTTTTAATATAATTACTGTATCAATCCAGTTTCAAATTTATGTATTTAAATGTGTTTAACGCAAGTACAAACTATTAAGTGATGCGAAATCTTTGAGCCGATTTACAAATATTTGGTTAACAGAACATGTTCCAAATAAGAATATTGTTAAAATTTAACATGCTACAGTTCGCTCTAAATTCCAGTTTTACTATGACCACAATGAAACTAAACTAAAGCGCAACAAGAAATATTACAGGTTGGTACTAACTAAGAGAAACCATACGTAATTTATCTCCAACCTTATGTCGTCGTATGTATGCAAAATACCCAATACCAAAAATCTTTATTATATTTTACGCCAAATAGAAAAACAACCAACATTTTGCACATAGCGTCCTAAAATAGTGACATTCTGTGTTTATGATCAGTGCACCCTAGCACGATTTTCCTCGATACGCGTAACTCGCTACGTAACTAGCCCAGTGGGAGAGAGACGCATTAAGTTACGTAGTAAGTTGACGCGTATCGAGAAGATTCGTGCTAGGTGCACTGTGCTTCTCACCTAACAAATTCCGTATATTTTTCCTCCAGGTTACACGAGCATAAGCAATGACGCGAATAAAAGCTAGTTATAATATTAACATACCTACACCATCGCATTACCGCAGTTAGTATTATTTTGTCAAGACGTCTACTTGCAATAACCAAGCACATATTTGCAAACCCGTTGTTTACTCCTTAAAACGATATATGTAAGCCAGTAAATATCGTGTCCTGTTTAAAGAAAAATATGTAAAACACGTACCGAGGCGGTCTTTGTTGTTCGCAGACGTATTTGGGACGATGATTTCGTTTCGCGCCAATGAACACATTTTTCCGTTTTGGTGAAAAATCAAGAATGTAGGTAAGAGCATTAAAACCTCGCGCCTTTTTGTGTATACCTTTATGGCGTGTGAAGAGGATATTTACGATAGAAATATTCGTTGATGTTTGTTGATAAAATGTTTTTCTCATCTTTTACTCTAATGAGAATAAGCAGAGGAGGCGATAAATTGAAATTTATTTTCTCCCTGGAACGCGTACACATACATAAATATTTATTACTTATTAAAGTCGGTAGCAATTCATTAAAGAGGTTTTACGAGTTATTCAAATGAGATTTATTATTCTGGAATGCATACCAGCTTATTACATTGTTCCTTATAAATTAATGACTGGAAATCGTTTTCGGTAAATTAAAGATAACTCTTTACTTCGTGATAGTAGCGAGCGAATCGTAACATCAATAAACAATCCCAGAGCGCACTACAAAAGTTCAGAGGAAGTTTTCTTATACTTAATAAAATGTCTGGTGTTTGTCGAACTTTTCCAGCGCACAAATTATAAGTAGGGAACACAAATATTAGTTGACGTAGGGCCCGGGGCGAGAGGGCTCGCGGAGGCGACGGAGAGGCGGGGGCGGCGGTAATCAACCCGGACAGTAATTCGGGAGCCTTAAGGGTGTGATCGGTTGGCGCAGACAAGGGTACAACTAGCATCCTTGGAGAGAAGAAATACTTTAGTTCAACATTTCCGATGTGGTTTTGTTTTGTAGCTCTTCGAGATTAGGCAATTTCTCAATAAACATGCGACCGGGCCGGGCAGCTGCTATTGCTTAGTTTGCGAGACGTCTCCGGAGAAATTAATGTAATGTGGAGTATAAGTTCGGCTATCGTAATAAGATTGGGTTCTATGTTTCTGTCTGTTTCATCCACTCGTTTATTTAGGAGCGATGTAACGTGGCTAGGGGTTAGCTCGGGCTTTAACGACTGCGTCTCGCGCTACTCTAGGTTCTAAACTTTATCTGTCTTATTCATAAAGTTGGCTCTTAAGTTAACAAAGTGAAATAAACTTAGTAACGTTACTGTTTCACTTTGTTTTATAAATAACATTTGCAGTGAGTAAGGACGAAGATATAATATCTTTCATAGTTTTCATGAAATAAGGCAAGAAACTGGTGTCGACGACAAAAATATAAATTTGTGATAGCCCAGAAGTTTGACCTCCGTAAATTAAGGTAACATTTAATTGCTGGGGCAACTTTAAACTTTTTTAAGTATTTTTTCTACCCCGGGTTGGAGTTTCATGGCTTTTTTTCATAATTTTCATATCATAACCACCCCTCCGTTGTTCACCTAGAATTTGATTTTAATAGTGTTAATAAATACAAAATTAAGTCACAGTTAGTCTTCAAATTGCAAGTTATTATGTTGGAGTGCCTGCCATCTGACCTCCATAACCCCTGTGGCACGGAATCCAAACCGATAGGATTGTGGTTACACATTCATGTAAATGAGTAGTTTCCTCGCAAAGGATTTCCCTTATCATAAGAGCGTTGGTTACTTTCAGTATTAAGGCAATGTACGTAGATTGGAAAACAATATTGGTTTACTTGTATATTGTAATGTATGTATGTATGTATGTATGACTCTTTATTGTACTAAACACATAAAATAACAGATAACAGGACAAAACAGATGTACAAAGGCGAACTTAATAATAGGCGTAATATTGTAATATTGAACTCAAAATTGCGATCACACATCTACAACCTTGGCCATTAAGCCACCAACACCCTCATAAAATTGCTAAAATACGTGGTCTGTAATTTTATACTTTTCATTATCATAATACATATATAATTATATTTTGCGAGTGATAGGACCTTGTGCGAGGTCTGTCCGGATAGTTACCACCATCTTGCTCGTTAATCTTGCTGCTGAGCAGCAGTACTTGCACTGTTGTGTTCCGGCATGGAGAGCAAGGCAGCCGGTGCAACTACTAGGACAAGAAGTATTCCATCTTGACCCTCTAGGTTGGCAACGCATCTGCAATCGCCTCGGTGTTGCGGGTATCCATAGCCAGCGGTGATCACTTACCATCAGGTGACCCACTTGCTTGTTTGTATTCTTATTTTATAAAAAAAGCTGTTATTTTTAGATTTTCACGTAGAGTATACTGCAAATCAAGCATGAATATTTTTATAAAGCAGTCTCAAACCAAATTAAGTTTCCTTTGAATCTTTTGAACGCACCAAATAGAGAAATAACGGCTGCCTACGCAACACTTGTAGGTTCTGAGTACACAGCGAACCGCTTGAGGGTCCTCGAGCCTCTCTAGCCGGCAGACTTCGGATATCCTTGCACCTTAATTACACCCGGCTCGGCACAAGTACGACACGTATAGTCAGCCGAAGATAGGGAAAAATCCGACGCCGAGAATGAAGACCGCTCTCTACAACCGAGCCCTCTTGCGACTCGCACTCCTGTTTTTAATTTTTGCTCAGGCGTGAGATATCGACATTATCAATGTTTGAGGGCCAAATTGAATTGATCATCAAATTTTCTGTATTCCTTGTTTATTTTTAAGGCTTTCAACGTTATGGATTACAAGATTGGTTTCTATATTATTGGGTCTTTTATAAGTAGTCCCTCGGGCGCAGACCCAATTTCTACACGTAATCAATCTAAGCGACCATAAAACAAATGATGTAAATAGACTACATAAATATAATAACGGACAAAAGAATTTACATAGTTTGAATTTTAAAATATCTTATTGCTTTAGTATGCACGTAATAAGGCGTTGGCAAAGTCTTGCGAGCTTAGCAATATTCCGCCGTGCCGAGTGCGCGCTCGAGCCCAGCAAAGCTTGTCTTATCTGCTAACTTTCATATTATCTGCCGAACTCTTCCATAAATTTGAGCGCCCCGACTCTACTTACTCTTATCAAGTCAAACTACTAAGCACGTATTTATTTGTTTCTATTTTCCGGCTGATTGGATCTAGCCTCAACCGACGCCTTAGCCTACCTTGCAAACTCGCTCACCCCTGATTCAGAATCAGTTAATGTAAAAGTTTATTTTTATAAGTAAGATTACACCGGAGTTCGGATAGAAGTTTTCCGAAGCAGCTTTCTTTCGGAAATCTCGCAAAGTATGGAAGAAACGGTGCCCGGGACCCGGTTGCGGGATTAATACTGAATATAAAATAATTTCGGGATTCGTCTTTGCAAACACAGTTGTCCAGAAATTGTGACTGTTGTTTCACCTTTAGTTTGTCGTACAGTATTGTGTGAGGAAGTTTGCCATAAGTTATTTCTTTGTTGTGACTTGACGTTATTTGGCATTAAAAATAATATGTTTGAAGAATTTAGTTGCAAAACATTTATTAATGTCAGTATAGAGCTTTATTGCTAGTGACGTTGATAAGATAAAAATAAAAAACTAACCTGTTTGTTGAAGCATCAGTAACATATTATAATAGAAACACATTAGAACTAATGAAATTTTACTATTCGCTAAGAAATTAACGAACAGCTAAGAAACTTGGTATCTGTTCAGATCTCAACCCTTTTATCAGCGACACCAACCACCCCGATTATCGTTTGGACCGAACTTAGCCCCCTTTTTACATAATATTTCTTGTTTATTAACGTAATTTTTGTAGAGTTTTGTACTTTTATACATCGAAATTAATAAAACCTTTATGTTTTTCTAGTAAATTCCTATTTAATTAACCATTGACACATACCACAAGCAGTTTTAGTCACTTAATTTAGAAATAGATTAATAACATATATTCTTAAATGGTATAACTTTTTATTTAAGATGGTAGGTAACTTCAACAGGAAATACTCTTTAGTTTTGTAAATAAGAGTCAGTCAGTCTGTTAACCGGTAACTTTTAAAACTAGTATAGGTAATTTTCGACATTTTTAAAGCATTTTAAGTTTCTAGGTTTACTGTTAAAGTTATTTGGTTAGAAAGAATGCTTCCACGGGTTTTTATAAACCGGTGGGTGTCTAAATTGTTGTAGCGTGGTATACGAATACGAACGTAGTTTGCATTTAAAAGAATGAAGAACCTTTATTTAATAAACAAATAATCATTATGATTTCAGGCTTACATAAACAATTACCGGGTTTAATACAGTTAAACCATTGTATCGTTATCAAACGTACACGTCCAATAGTCGGAATTTATGTGCGCTTCCCGATGGAGCTCATAAACATTGTAAAACTTCCGGCAGATGGCGGGCGGGCACCCGATTATGTTGTGCTACGCCACAGGACCCTACAATGTATAACGTGACCCTCGCTAAACACGGAGCAGGTACCCTGCCGCGTCCGCAGACAAAAGCTCAACATTCGTTTGTTAAACCACCGTGGAACGGGCACGGCGCAGATACATTAAAATTCATGGTCGTATCATCGTCCGAACACACTTCCTGTGGTTGTTCTTTCAATACAAAAATGATTCCAAAAACAAAAGTCAAACCAAAGCGTAACAACGGCGATGCGCGAAAATAAATACCGTCGTTCGCTTCTAATTTATAACGGAAGGGTTTACGGATAAAGCGGTATGTCTCTAATGGTTTTCGCTTCGAAAAAGTGGAAAAGACTTAATTTTTACAAGCAACAATCGCTTCTTCATAATATGCCATTAACGCTTGAGCGACGCGGCCTCTAATTCACGTTTAAAAGCTTGCACTTGAGTCTAAGTCAGCAGTAATTTCGTCTTAGCCAGCAATACCCAGCAAAAATCTAATTTGTCAAAGAGTGTACGTTGCGGCTACCGGAATTGTTGGATAAAATGACATTCTTATACTCGCTATAATATTCTAAGAGCACACTCTTCACGAATTTTCGAGCGTTCTCAAGAATGCTTTTTCATATGTACATTACAATAGCAATTTATGACGAAAATAGACGATAATTGCCGAAAAAAGGAGGTCAGTTTAATAGCCGTAATACATCGTAAGTAGAAGTGGTTTAGTATTTATGAATTTGTTCAACGAATTTTTCTTACATCAACATAGTTTCAAAAAATTTATAAGTTTTTACGGATCTTTAACCATCACTTTGATAATGATAAGTGATTTCGATTACAGTTCTGTTCTTTTTTTATTTAAAATCAGTTGATCCCGAATTGGTTTGAGGTAATGGGCTCGTGCTAATATGTTATGTAGACGATTTGTTTTATGCTGTCAGAGGCATGCAGGCTGCCGGTCGCGTCATGGTTCCTCACGCGTCGCTGCACCGGCCTTTCCGTAATCAGTCAGTGATGGTAGAAGTGAGAGGCGATTTATCACATCATCATCGATGTTCTGACTCTCTGATACTCAACAAGTTCTACTAAGCTTTACTTACATCAAACCAAGAAATGGGGCAAAATTACCTTACGCCATGACTTTTTACAATGTTGTTGAACTTTGAAAAGAAGCCGGTATTTGTGTTTTATATACAGCAAGGAAATCGAAACACCTTAGAACCCTATCGCGTCATTGCGACAGGGTTCTAAGGTGGTACGTGAATATATTTCCACTCTTCAATGTAGGTGCGCTCGCCGCATGACCTATGGCATAGGTTAATCGCAGTAGGTTGCCGGTTTGCCGCGCGCGTGCTCGCTCGTTCTGTGTCGCGCGTTGATAGTATTACAGTAAGCATCCCAACCCTAGCGGTGCGCCAGGGCATTGCGGGTGGAAGGCGGGCGCGGGCGGCGCCTTCGTTTTGACACATGCCGCCTGGCGAATGTTTATGAAGTAATACGGACTTTTTGTCCCTGATTATAAAGTTGGAATTCGTTTAATGCTGGTCGAATAACAAAGTCATAGACACTGACTTCTGAAAATACCGGTAAATTCAAACCCTGAAGAAAACCTGGTGAAGGTCGAAAACGAAATATTAAAATCACGATTGAAATGATAATAAAACAAAGAATATTGCTAAATTCATAGTGTCTGACAGGGTCACAACAAGTGGAGCATCTGATGGTAAGAGGATCATCAGTTGTGTGTACAACAGCAAGGAGAGTGCAGATGTGTTGCCAACCCTGAAGGCTAAGTGGAACACCTCTTGTGTCACTAATTTCACTGGCTGTCTTGCTTTTGACGCCTGAGCACAAAAGTGCAAGCACTGCTGCTTAGCGGCTGGATTAGCGAGCACGATGGTGGTATGTACCACCCGCAAAATGCCGAGGTTTCAAGTTTGAGTTCCACCGGATGACAAAGATTTTTTATGTGTTGTCATTGCGTCAATGATTAAAAATAAAATCTAAAGAAATGTTGGTCACAAAATCACCATAGTAATTTCTAAAATGAAAAGAAGCTCAGAAGTAGCTGAACATTTAAGTACCTTGTCGCTGTCAGTAATGAGACTAACTCGAGCAATTCTCATTTTATACTTTAGTTCGACAAGGTTCTTAAGTGTTTAACTGCTTCTGAAGCTGACTATATCTGGGTAAGTTAACCGTCCTAGCGCTTGACACGCGTAAGTTTTTTTTATTGGTGATGGGGTTTTTGCTTGATCAAAGTCACTTGATAGAAAGCGTCCGTCCTTTCTATCTGTGAAAAAATTTTTGAAATCGGTTCAGTAGTTCCAGAAATTATCCCTACATACAAACAAACAAAGTTTGCCGCTTTTTAAATTAGTGTAGATGTAGATAAAAACCTTTTCTTAATCGTTTTCGAATATAAAAAACAACATTTCGCCCCATTATCTCCGAAATGTGGACAGCAAAACATTAGAAATATTTATGATTTACTAGCTTTAGCCCGCGACTTCGTCCGCGTAGACTGGTTTAATTGAAATCGCTATCCCGGGGGAACTATGCATTTTTACGGGATAAAAAGTATTCTATATGTTAAGCCAGATTATGAACTATATGTGTGCTAAATTTCATCTAAATCCATTCAGTTGTTTTTGAGTGATTGAGTAACAAACATCCAAACATGCAAACTTTCACATTTATAATATTAGTACGATAAAGGTTTTTATAAATAAATATTTAGTACATACGTAGTTGCTTCTTCAAATTATGAACTGACTTCATACATAGAGTTTCCGATGAGTCTCTAATTTATACATACATTACTAGCGGCCCGCTCTGGCCTCGTAAGCGTACAATCGGGATGTATTGTATATAAAAACCTTCCTTTAAAAAAATCTGTAAACGACACTGAAAGCCCTTGCATGGTTTAGGAGGGAACGCGGCCGAAGACACACTATAAAAATTATGGACAGACAGGAAAAATAGCGACTTAATACTAGGTAAAAAAAATAAAATAAAGAAGAAGATGTAAACGGCGACTCATCCTTTAATTTTCCAACTTTAGAGGTAGAATATTGTCTCCAAATAAAAATGAGGGCAAATGAGTATAACCGATTCAATTAAAATAGAATCATTGAAATCGGTTCACAATCGGCGAAGATATCACGTTACATACAGACCAAAAAAATATAAGTAGAATTGAAAAGATTTTTCTCATTCATTTCATTAGAGTCCAGAGAAAAATTTAGAAAGTTATATTATGAGAGCAAAGATTTAAAAATTGAGAGTAATAAAAAAGCGCGATTTAGTGTTGTGTTCTAAAGAAACATTACAAAAGTGAAGTCTCCAGAATAGATTAGCATTATAATATTCACTTAAGAGACGTACAACAATCATAACATAATAGTTTAAAAGTATAATTAAAGTAAATGCAACAACAAAGGTAAATTAATTTAGGAAACACTAATGCTGTATGGAGTGCGATGCAGCGTTTTAGCGAGGCTTGTTCTGTTATTTTACTACTTATGATATTTTGAAACATGATCGCAGTAAAAAAACTGAATCCCAGTTTTTCTCCTTTTAAAAATAAATTTTAGAATGAAATAAAAACTATAAGAATACTTTATCGTATGAAAGGAAGTTAGTTCTAAGAAAGGGATGGCATCATGCTAGCCGGCAATACCATAGTTGTAAGGGGTCGATACAGTGGTACTATTTTCCATCGTTAGAATTCTGTGACTTTTTATTTTGATAATTTCAAGGTCGGCATGAATCTTAAAGGTTTTCGTACCATATTATTGGGCTTAAAAATACTCTACTTCCACTTTCCAAGGGCCTGCTTGATGACGTTAATGGTAAATGAGTCCTTATAAAGTTGTGTTTTTAATGCCAGATGAAACACACAAAGGTATGTTACAAGTGGCCTGTCTGTCTGTCAATAGTCTTATAGCTACTTGTAACGATTCCAGAACAGTGTTTTTTTGTTTGCTAAATTAAGTAACATCGTTTTTTGCGAGAAATGATTCATCAATTTTTAAATACAAATATCTTTTACAATATTTTGGACGTACTCATGTCATACATATTCAAAGTCAACTTTGGGTTTAAACCATAACGAATTGAACATCTTTCGTGTGCAAAGAAAGCAATGTTTTGCAAGCCAGCAAGAAAAAACAAATGGCAGGTCTTTTAGTCCAAGAAAACTCGTTTTAGAATCAACTTTGGCACTACTTGGTACCTTGTACCACGCTTTGAGAGATAAAAAAGGTTACAGGTCCATGAGATCTTTGTAAATCTATACGCTAGAATATACTAAATTAATATTTGTGTATGTTTAATAAGTATATGTAACCAACGAATAACTTATAAACGTATTCAAAGTCAGAAAACAATTGAAAGTTAAAATCATATAAAGCAAATCAAATTACAATAAACATTAACAATAGAACCATACCTGCGAACATCACTTAAACCGCAGCTTAAACTAAACTTAATGGGTTAAGTAGGTGGAGAAAGTTGTAAGCACTTCTCCTTTGAAATATATTTAGGGGCTTCAGTGAACCGACGTAAAGAAAGATACTTCTCATGTATGTATATGACGTGCCAGGAGCCATTAAAGGTACTTGAGATCTAAACTAAATTCTACTTAACACTAACTTGATGAGTAAGTTTTATTGCTTTCGTGACGTGCTTGTGGTGATATCAGTGACGTATAACTTGGTTTACTGGTTGGTACATACATTACTAACATTGTTTAGTACGGCAGTAATGTCAAGACGCTATGACTAGTTCTACCAGAAAACAAACATTTCGACGCTATAAAACGTGTGTAGCGAAACCAATGAGGTCATTTATGTGACTACAGTAAAAAACCGCTCCACTTCAAAGGCAGTTAAAACTGCTCCACACTTATACGAAAGCCTTTAACGTCCGGAACTTAACGTGTTTATCATTTTCGACCCTTCAAGTAATGGCTGCCCGACATTACGTCCCATTACAGGTGTGAAGAGGAGTTAAATTGTAATAAAACTGTGACAGGGAATTATGTTCTTGTACGTAAGTGCGACTAAGTACATATCGCTGCGTCGTAAACGCGAATAATGCTTTTAATCACGGGCTCGCGTTCAAGTGACTTTGCAAGAGCCGTGTGTACCTAAAATAGGCATTAGTGCAGAGTATGATTTTAACTTTAGCAAAATTAATCTTTTTTTTTTCTTTTTTCAGGTAAGATTAATCCTGCCAAGGCAAAGAATACGCTGTGGCGGTAAGTATATTTAAAAATAACTGACGCACTCTAATGAACTGAGACACCGACCAAAGACAATATAGCAAGATTATAAAGAGTACCTACGTATTTTTAAGTTTGTTCGATTCTAAAAGATTGATTAGTAAAATATACCACGGCCATGATTACTCATAAAAAGCATCACGCTATCGATTGTTAAAGTCACAATAGTGTCCTTGTCTACCTGAAGTATACCGTATCTATTTTTAGAAAAAAAAATGTCCCAAATAGATTAACCCATCTCCGAGTAATCGGCGAACATAGAATACTACGAGCTTTTGCCCGTGGCAAAATCTATTTATCTGATAAATTTCTTCTAAATATGTCCAGCAGTAAATTGATGCGTTATTGAGGAACAAGCATTAAAATATCCGAAAATCTTTACTTTTGCTTTTATATATTTTATAATATTAGTAACAAATGCGTCGAAATGAGACTTTTCTTTAGTTTTTTACCGACCAAAAAATGGAAGAGGTTTTCAAGTCGACCTGTATATAAATAAAGTGCTCTTGTGGAATTAAAAAAAATAATAATAATATCTACTTTGTACAAGTTATGAGTATTATGTAAACAATCGATAACCAGAACATTCTTCGCAAATCTAAATTCAAAAACGGCCATGGTGTTTAAACAAAACACTGTCCTAAATACATTTTGAAGACCCTATAAATAAGACGGTTTCATTATAACAAAATGCGTGCCCCGCTTGACAAAGTCTTTACTCGTAAGAATTATACCATTCATCCTTAAAATGGATTCCAAAGGAGGGAAGCAATTTCATTTGTGAAAACCTGCTCCTGCTTATAATCCGTCCGAGGTAATAACATTTCATATTCGTAATAGAATCACTCTGCGTCGCACGGAAACTTTATAGTCTCATTTTCATTGTGAGCGTTTAGTAGAAATAAACTTGTAGAATATTTGATGCACGTCCGGGCCAGAGCGCCCCAATCTCCGGCGCTCCTTAACTGGCTAATCAACGCGCCTGAATGTCAAATTTGCCATTTTTTATTCCATAACATCGCCCGGTTAAATATTTGACATATTTTTCATACTGAAGATTTAAAACTCTATTTAAATCTGCTGCATCGTATTGTATTGCATGGTTTTCGAACTTGGTAGTCGTAGTATCGTTAATTTGTTTCATAATTTTCACAGGACGCCTGTCAAGTGTTAATATGCAGGGTTTTGCTATGCGTTCACGTGAACTAAATAACTACAGTAACCTAATAAGTCTTCAACATACATTATGCACACTCAATTTGCCTCTAGAGGCGCAAGTGACGGAGTTCCAAGGAAATCGTTAATTAAATCCAGGACATCACTTCTAGTGAGGTTGCCGTCATAAAAGTTCACAAGTACGTACGTGTAAAATCAACCCAACTACGTGCGTTTAATGCTCCATTCACAACCTTATCCCTCATCATTTAGAGCAGCAATTGTATCCTATAAGCAGTTCTATAAACCGTATGTTTGTGAAACCAAACAGCAATCCTTAGCTATTGTGACTTGGATTAGTTATCTCGCTCGTTGTTATGAAGCTCGCACACTTCTAATTATCAATCCGAGTTGACAACAACGTTTAAGTAATCCACTAAATCAAATTTTATCAAGTTAAGGGATTAATTGTCTTGTCAGTTCCGTTACTTTGTTTTACATTCGCGTAATAATAACATTTGAGCACGAATTAAAATAACTCAGAGATAAAGGGCGCTCAAAATTGGTAGTTACGCAAATTTACGCACGAATTTAGCGCAGATTTTTCACTAGAATTCTTTTTATGAAAAACGTGTCTTAAAAATAAGGGAGCCACTCACGTAAAACTCAATAAACTGTAGAGCTTTACGGCGGCAAATCCGCATTTTTATCATTTTATATTCGCATGGGCGCGAAGCAACCTTCTAATTTGTCGTGTTATCGAATTCATCGGAGGGGGGGCGTGCGTACTGCGTACGGCTGCGAGGTGAGTCGGCGCCGAGCGAGTGCTCGCTACGACAAGATTTATGTAAGGACTTTTGTGTTTGTAGTTAAGCAGGGGCGCGGCGCGGCGGGCGAGGGGCAAGGCTCATCTACATTCGCTTTTACTCGCGCCAGATATCTAACAAAGTATAGAGAGCCCTCCTTTTGTCTATCCTCTTGCATCCGGTACAGTTTTCTTCAACGAAAAGTAGGGAAAAAACGACTCGTTTGAAAATTCCACGCGTACGTAGCGGCACGTAGAAGTTACTTTTTCTTTTTTTGCAATTTCTCGCCATAGACACATCATCTGGCGTGGATGAGTTTTTGTTGGTACGTAGGAAGTCCCTTTGTCTTTAGTATGAAAGTCGGAACTGCTGTAAGGAATATCCAGTGCTCGGCAGTGCCGTGTATATCTATTGTTTTGAGAAAAATCTAAACTTTTGTGCTCGTCGCTGCGTCTGCGAGCGCAACACGTGGCTCGGCGTTAAGTAATGAAACCTACTTGACTAATTAAAAACTCGTTCCGACATAACCTCCGCGCTCAACTAAAACAGCTTATCTTGTTACATATTTTAGCGGCGTAATTAACTTTTGCTATTGTATAGTAATCTCCGTTTAACTGAAGGCAGGGTCACACATAAAATTTTATGAATTACTTTGTTGTCTAACATCTAAATAATTTGTAATTCACAGTTGAAATGGGAGTTAACCGTAGATTACAACTGTTTGGTTAACCCTTGGCTCAGAGTTACAATGCTCTATACCAATTTCAATAAAGTAATATTTAAGTATTTAAATTAATGAATCATCACTAGATTTGATTTGCAAATGAGGAAAATTATTTAATGATGAGCGCATATTTAATTTAAAAAAAAACACGTCTAACGCCTCTGATCCGTACATAGCACTTTAAAATATACTACTTACAAAACAAAGGCCTCTTATGTAACCCCTGATGCAACGCAAAGGGGGGGAGGGGGGTTATAAAGTAAGTCCCATATTTAATAACAAATGGACCAACTGCCATCTGACCTTCAAAACCCCTGAGTCAGAAACCTGACTGACAGGATCACGGTTAAACATTCAGGTATAATCAAATGGTTAATTTTCTTAAGATGTTTTCCCTCAACGTAAGAACGTTGATTTCTACAGAGCCTAGGATAATGTAAATAAGTCAGAAAACCTCATTGATACAGTAGGCTTACGAAAATGTGGAGCAGTTTCGGACCATGTCGTAGTAACTAACAAAAATATTACACAAACTGTCATACCTTAACTCATTGATGTTTGCACTGACTACGTTCTATGCTTAACATTTTCATGGGGACCGCTTGGGATCGATCTCGGTTCTTTGCAATCACGAGGGCATCTTTCTAGCCACTAGGTAACTAATTACGGGTAGATAAATAAGCTGTTTTACCACACACAAAAACTCAAGTTAATAATGATAATCACCGTCAAAAAAAAACAAACACACAGTAAATTCACTTAAAAACAACCACTGAAATAAAAACGAAACTATTAATTCCAACATACAAGCCCGCTATAAAACAAGCTCGCAGCCACTTAATGGAATAAATGTCGCATCTCCGACTTCGCCATAGGCCCTTTGTCTTCCGAGACCTCGTCGGCAGGACAATGTAACATAGCCTTCATGTTATTGCTTCAATTAATCATGACTTCATAACTTTGTGTTAGTGAAATTTCTCTAGTGGGTAGATAGTAGACCATTGGTGCATGAACTCACGAAAGCATGAAATTGGATCGCGAAACCTTACTCCGCGGTTCTTAGAACTGGGGCGTTGCTGATTTTCCGAAAATTTAAGAACGCTCTCGTTATGCGTTTGATGGGTATGATAATTACGTGGAAGTCGTTGGGGGTATTTTCAACGTTTAAATTGTAACAATGACGCAGAAAATGGGAGGGGTGCTATGAGTTAAAAATCAGAGAATTGCGAGTCGAACTTATGCACTGAGGGTTCCATAGCACCATATTTGTGTTATATTTTTACTGAAATAACCTGTAAAAGAAAAACCAACCTTCAAAACTAAGTATGGTATAAAATAATTTCTATTGACTTTAAAATACAACTATGCCAGCTAGAAAGATCGTTTGATTTTTAATTTATTATTGACAGAAACTTTTATCAAATGTTTTTTTTCTGATTTTCCGTTTCACAAACTTTGGAGATAAATCCCTACTTAGCCTTACTCCCTAGAGTGGGGGGGGGGGGGGGGTGAATTTATTATTATTACTCGAAAATTAAACAGAAATAAAAAGGTTTTAGAATCTATAGATGCAGCTCTTTCCTAGAACATCCTATTTCGGCAATAAGGTTGGCTACGCATTATTTCCAACTAGGTAGTCCTAATGTCAAGTATTAAATTTTGTTATTATTTAATAAGCACTAGTCTCAGTAGTCATCTTATTCATAACCTTTTAGTAAGTAAACCAACATTATTTTAAACATTTTTCATTTTATCTGTCATTGTGACGTTTGCATTTGAACGAAAAGAATAAAAGCTATTTGGTAAAATTGTCTACTTATAAACAACATGCATTTTATGTACCAACGTATTATTAAAGACACCTGATGTATATGGTTGTGTGTGTTATGCGAAATACTGAAGTTAAACCAGCAGGGTACATAATGTGGGTCTTCAAAATGGGGATTAAAAAGTTCCAACCGGGTCGGCAAAGCGCGGGTGATTTTTCTGGAGTTGCAAGACATCAGGTCCATAGGCGGTGGTAACTGCTTACGATCAGGCGAGTTCTACCAACTAATTAAAAAGAAGGAATAATACGTTAAACTATCACATTAATTATCGCCTTGCCCGAAAAAATATGACAGTGTATTTAAAAACAAATCACAGAGTCGCCATTTAGGCAAACTTTCATTTCTTTTGTACCGATGAAGGTAAACTACTCGCGACCGTAAATTATCTTACACTTGATATCAGTGGACAGTTGACCCAAATCCTTAACGGACAGGGCGTGCCAGCAACTATTTATACCACCTAAATAAAGCCTGGAATGAATTCACAATGCAAACTCGCTAAAGCCTGCTGTTGACGTAATATGACTATAGAGTTATGATAATAGTTTTAAAGAGTTCAAGTGTACCAAATTTTCTGTACACGGTGTCCTAAATGGCGCTACGTGCGCCCGTAGACCGGTGCTACGCTGCTACGCTCGCTGCTACGGCGTAGACGCGTCTTATTTATGCCTTGTAATAATTTAGCATAGTTTTTGTTAGGATATTTATCACTCGTAAGTTTATTTATGGTCAATTTCACGCCTGCTAAGCACCTTTAAACTTGTTTAATGGTTTAAGGGTTTTCGGGTGAAGTCTAAATTAAAATATACTTATTATTTATTTAGCCTTGTAACATAGTTTACCAAAACAATAGCAATCGACGGACTTGAGGCCAATAAGAATTTTATACCAGCCAAACACAAAATAAATATTGAAATGAAGTATATGGGTAAAAAAAGATGAAGTAAACCGAAAAGGTACTGAACAAAATACTTATCGAATAAATACCAATAAATAGGTAAGCACTTAAAATTTTATACAAAAATACTTATCAATTAACTCGCTATCATTTTGTAGTCAAGAAAAATATTTTTATAAGCACCTACATCTCTGAGACGATATTGCGAAAGAAATTTGTAAGATATTTTCAATCTGCTAGGAGAGAGCTCGTCAGATATTCTAGACGCAATTATAATAAGGAACTCAGCTTTTAGTACTGAACCCGACAATAATATACATATAAAGTAGCGAAGTGGATTCTCCCGTACTAGGCAGTACTGCGCAATTAATTGGGATTAGTCTGTGAGGTCGTGCGTTCCATTTCCCACTTATTTTTCACGTTACGAAAAGTCCAGTGGCGAGGGCAGCGCGAGCGGCGGATTATTGAATTAAAGTTGATAAGTGTATTAGCCAATGTTGTTGCTCCATTCTCTTGATTAATGGCCGACCGGTGCTTTTTCTCTCTCATTTACAAATGATAATGAGCCCGACCGCGCCCGGACAATCATTACGTGTAAATGATTGTAGTTCCACGTTAAAACGCCCTTTAAAAATCACCATCGCGCTTATTTCGATCGCCGTTGTCTGAATTTAAAACGGTGAATGTTTATACAAAATTAAGTTTGTTTATTTCCAAACTGGATTATGTTAATTAATCAGCTGCTATTCCAACGGCAGAATCGTAATCGAAAACGCCTGCTAGTGTTGATTTACCTAATCAGTTTGTATTGTAAGTCGCGCAGTGACACTCGCGCGATTTTAATTTAATCCGAACCGAAAGCAAGCGATTTTGATGTCTCGCTGTTTTCGCTGTGGTAGAATAAAACTGTAATGCGTGACGTATGTGGGTACCATGAGCGCATACAACATAGAAGGTGGAATAAAGTGGTTCATATACTCGCCGGTCGCGGCTCGCCGCACCGCAGTGTCTGCTATTTAATTCCCCTTTGTTTAATACAATCTACAGGGAACACCGCTAGGGTTACGTTATGATGACATTTGGATTTGCTGTGTGTAATATAGTGAACGCGAGGGAATGAAATCCGGAAATATGAGTGCATCGCCGCCAACCGTGAAAGTGCTTTTATCAAACAAGGTCGTTTGTGTATCTAGAGGTTTATTCGATTAGCTTAATATGGGTCTCTGACTGCAGATTAAATAAAAAAACGATTGAACCTGATTTTTGTGGGAAAAAACTAGTTTAGCCATTTTTACTTTTAATAAAAAATCTTATTTTCGCTTCCGAATTTCATATGTAAGAAATAAATGAAGGTAACACTTTATGACTCAGAAATAATCAAAGTCCCTGAGGTAGTGTCAAACCGGATCTACAGTAAGCCGATCATTTTACTGAGACAGCCATCAACAGATTGCCTTTCTATGGATTGCTTTGCCATAGGATATACCTCATTCGGAGCCAGTCCAGCTACCTGTCCGTAACTCATCCCGTAAGATTATGTTACCTCAGCTGCAAAGCGTTGCAATAGCTGACAAACTGACATGTTGTACGTTGGTTTAAGTAAATGTATCACATTCAGCTTGAGACTACAAAGTTTTATGTTATACTTGCAGATGTAAAAATAAAAGTTAACATAACTCGATTATTTAATCTTCATCGAACACAAAAGTTCACTAAGCGAACAAAGCCACCGGTGTTCCGTCGTCAAACTATCCAACTTTGCATAAAAAAAATGAGAAAAAGGCAAGAAACATTCCCAAAAGTCGTTTCGTTACAAAAGCAAACTTTATATGAACGGTCGGAATACCGTTACAAAAAATATGACGTTTGAAAAATTACACGCATTCACAAATCATGCGGGCCCTCTTTTGTGGAAACTTCGGAAGCCTACAAAGGAGTTTAACTCGTTCTTGAGGCGTTAAATTTGTTCACTGCCCGTATACTCCACTCCACTTGTTTGTTTTTTCCTTCTCCATAAATGAATAAATACTACACGAAATAAAGGTTAACAGCGCAAAATTTAATTGGTCGTCGGAAGCGGGTTGCAAATTATGTGTGCCAAAAATAACAATCCCGGTTCGGTGCAAAGTAACAATAAATCACCAAGTCCATAATATACCTGGACGAGTGTAGTCCGGACAAAAACGGCGAACGTTTTACGAATCGCAATACAAAATCCCATTCGGTGCCGTCGAGAGGAAATGAAGCAATTAATTCAGCAGATGGCGTCGCCGTGCGAGCATTAATCATCGACTAATTCGTAACTGCAGTCTTCGATTAAACCGCGCGGCTCGCGGCCGCCGCGCCGCCCGCGCCGCCCGCGCGACACGTGTGCCTCCCGGCTCTTCAATTACCCACTTCTACCACTTCAGCACACGAGTGGAAAATAATATCGTACTTCACCACTAACCAATAATTAGCCATCCAGCAGCCACGACGTACGTCTCGGGAATGCCTCAATACTTCTCAGCAACTATCAAACGCCCTTCCATCGTTTAAATATTTATTTAAAGACGCAGTGCCAAACTTTAATGAAACAGATTGGCCTCCACTCTCTAACAATGTCAAGGCACTCCGCTTATCCGAAATCTTAATCCACGAATTACATCAATCAGAAACAAAAGTCTGCTAAACTCGGCTTTATTTAATAAATTAACACCGATACAATCTATTGTCACATCGACGGCCTTTGCAAGTTGTCTTTCTAATTAATTTCTCTTCGAAAATTTAATAATGGCCGAGGAGGCAATTAAAAATGGATTATTCGTAAAAATTAAACAAGTGGCGTATTTTAGAGTTGGAATAGAAGTGAGAGCTGGTGGATTAGGGCAGTTGCCTGGCGGGGATTACCGGACGCGCTAGTGGTAATGAAATTCTCGGAGAAACCGGCGGCGAGGCCTAGCACTGTAAGCCGTGACCAGCCGCGCGCTGATTGTATTTGATGAGAGTTTTATCTGTTTTGCACTATCGAAGCCTCCGATCAGCTTAATCCTCAACGATTTAACTTTGTTACACCCACTTAATTACTAGGGTTATTTTAAGTTTTGTTTGGACTTGCTTAAGAATTTGTCACATTGAAAAATGTTTTGCGTCATTTTGTTAACGTCATTAAATTTTGTTTTCTATAATTATTCCGTATGGCATACTATTTCAATCTGACACTCCAGTATGATCCCGCTATCCGACAATATTATACAAAACATAACATCACTTTGACCTCACGCACGACGCTAAACCTAATACGTGAGAACAAAATTAAGTCGAATCGGTAATAGAACATTACGGGAGCGAATCAACCAGCATGAGTCTACTCCAGACTGCGTCGCCCGAGGGATGGCTGCCCTGTGGAGTGCGTCTGACGTAACAGGTACCGATTGTGATCCAATTAGGGCTGGCTGCGCAGCCGCTTACGTACTTAACTGGACGGAACACTGACCGTTTTGCGACAAAGCAATAGCTGTATAGATTTCGTTGATAGGTTTATTAGCTGTGATCTTTAAGTTTGTAGTTTTTACTAATTTGTCTATTCAATGTCTAGTCAATAGCACAGTAAATTACACTTTTGATATAATGTTTAGATACTGGTATTGTACTTAAATAATAAATTTAATTGAATTTCTAAAGTATCAAAACTGTTCTGTTTCAGGGTAAGAATGGATAAATGCCTTACTAGTATTAACTTTATTTTTATTGTCTTCGCAATTTTTTTTCTGGTCAAATAAAACTGTTATAAGATCTCCCATAACACAAATTGACTAGCAAATTTTCTACATTCAAAAGAATAACATTTTATTTTACAATCTGTCACCGGTGTATCTGGCAGTTAAATTTTACTGTTCACAGTTGTAAAAAGCACTCGCAAAGTGCAATTTGTAAACACAATTCTAGCACCTCTTACAATAGAGTCGTAATTTCAAATTGTAAACACAATCTAGTACTCCTTACAATAAACCCGTATTTTTAACCGAGTGATATTGGCTGAGTAGAACTGGAGCAAGTTATGTTCTTTGGCTACTGCTTTAGCCATCGAAATAAAATAGATTGGTCTGGAATATTAGGATTTTATCTAGAAAAACAATATTCTAAATCAAAATTGCGATTTCGATACACTACGCTTAAGATAGGTACCAAACCCAATCACGTAGTTTTTATTGGCTTAATTTATACTGCTATGTGCATTTGTTGTTGATAACCATTAAAATGTAAATGTTGATTTATGTTTAAGAATAATAGCTGTACAATATTATGAAAATAAGAACGAAATTTATTTTTATATGTGTTTAACATCCATATTAAAAATGTAAAAGAGAAATATTATAAAAGCAGTGACTTAAAATCTGACAGTATTGTATCAGACATAGTGTTGTACTCCATACATACTATAGTGACGTCACTACTGCACACTTTCTTGTACAGAGTGCGATTTTCGGGTGATATTTTAAAATAATCGTAGAAAAAACACAATTTTTATACCAATTTTTAAACGTGTTTTTGGTGTTCGATTTCTTTCTTGCACAGGTTACTTAGGTATATACATTACATAAATACCTCATATTATGTGCTGCTACGGAAACCTGAGTGCGCGAGTACGAATCAAAACAAATAATATATTTCCATCCTCAGTCTTCACCATTCTTCTACATATAGTCTTCACTTGTTCTCGCAGCATGACCATATGTTCGCAGACACGTTTCATGGAGTTTGTCTTCGATCTTAATGACATTAAAAGTTTCCCATTACATATTTATTTGTAGCCTTATCTATTCTAATAATTCATCTCACACAACAGTTTCATCCTATTACGAGTAGAATGAAATGTAGGCTCCTCTGCTTTATCACACTAGCCAGCATTCAAAACCATACAGAAAGTCTATTTTCTAATAATTGCTTATTCATATACCTGCCCTTGATTTTTATTGGTATTTAGGGATTACAGAAGTTGTCGATCAAGGAGTGTAATTTAATCCAGGTGGTAGTCAGTCTTTTCTAAATTTCTTTTCCAGTGCTTAGTCTAAGTGCCACAGTAAATCCGAAATAATTGAAGTCATCTACATTGTTCTGAGGTACCCCTTCGATGGTTGTTGGTTTATTGTTTGATATAGTGCGGGAGATGCTGCAGATGTTGGTCTTACTTCTGTTAACTGTAAGCCCTCTCCTCCTTAAAGTCCTTAGCCAGGTGTCCAGATCAAATTATTTGTTACGTAGACTTTGCAACAAGAACCATGTCATCTGTGTAATGTCCATGGCAACTGATAATAATATATATATCGTTTGTGGTGTAGTTAATCATAAGGTTGAAAAGTAATGGGCTTAATATCAACCCCTGGGGAACACCAACTCTGTTCTCTACCCTATCAAAACCCGCTTGTTCCCACTGAGCCAGCGATACTTGTGGTAATAGAATAGTGTAATATAGATCTTTTAGGAAATCAATGTATGTGTTTGGGATCGCTTTCTTTCTTAGTGCTTGCTATAATAATGCGTTGTTTGGGAGTTGTAATGACCGTCAAAAGCCATTTCGATTTCGAATTCAGCTTGATTAAGAGTAATGGAGGTAAGACTCCACCGACATTCCGCAAGAACAGTCTTCTAGACCTCGGTCTGGGAGGTGAGGTTCTCGCATCTTGTAGCATCTTGTATTATTTCCATAGAATGGTGTTAAAATGCTACTTCTCCAGATGTTTTATGTATTTCTTTCTTTAAAGATAAACATAATGGTAAGCCATATTTCACTGCTATTACTAGAGATCTGTCAAAATTCTACCGGTCGTTTGTCTGGTCCAACTTCTTTTCTGTTTTTCATTTTTAAAATCACTTTCTTAACTTCGATGGTTCCTTGTGAGAAGTCTTCGTTAAGAAACTGTTCATAAGCTGTTTGTAGGTTGTAATAATTATCTAAAAAAACAGTAATGTTCTTTTGAATTATATTACATTTATACTTTTTCAATTAAGTCAGAAGCAAAAGGTTGCTTTATTTGTTACTTTTTCCCCTACGAGGAGGATTGATTTTTATTCATCGGACTTTTTATATCTGAATTTGTTTTTTTTTGTTTTAACAATTAGATAAACCTTAAACAATGAAAACAAATTGTGTAATCGTCTTACATATATCATTATTTATAGTTAACATTAGGTAAAATAAAAGCTGGTGAAGTGTGAGTCGGATCCGCGTTTTAAGGGTTTTTAGATCAATGCATTACCCACGATACATTAGAGGTAGACTGCATCACGACATACTAAAAAAACATTTTATTTTTAACGAATTTGGTTTTGCGTTTATTCATGGAAAACTCCGAAATTATTATAATTAAACAAGATGGGGTTTGAAAGTATGTTTTCTGGATTTAATTCGTAAATCCTACCTACCGTACCTTTATTTTTAATTAATTTATGTGTACTGAATAAATATTTTCTTTCTTTCTTTTTCTTTTTAAAATATGTAAAATAAATTCTCTTCGTACAAAATTTTAAGACTGGTCTCTAAGAGCTATCCAATAGGCTTTGATACCTTAGCTTGCGAGTTTCAAAGTATTTTTAGTGCACTTTTATTGACCTTAATATTTAATAATAATATCAAATTAAACTTAATACAACCCATTACTGAGAAAAAGGGTCGTGATAGATCAACAGGCAACAAAGTTATCCTTCAATCCCATTTGAAGTACTGAACCCTACAAATAGTTCAAAAAGGATTTAACACGTATTTTTTTCTGTACCGGACTACGGTAGTGCGGGCCGACACGCGTAAGATCCGAACGGTAATCGCCCGCCACTTCCGCCGCAGGCACACGTGCATATTATTTTTCATGTCTCTGCTTCCGTGCTTCCGTGCCGCAACGACGATTACTTTTAATTCCTACCCCTTTTACCCAAAACCATGTCAAACAAAACTGCTCCCTAACCATTCTAATAAATGCCACCCAAAATTAAAATAGCCGTATTCGACTCAGATTTACATTTCACATGCGAATATGCAAAAGATTCGAGGAACTATGTATTACATCCGTCAGTGTCACGCAAGTTTTATTGCAACGTATACGAAAACCGACAATCTCAGTCCGACATCGCCGTAGCTCTTTTCATAGCAAAACTCATACAGGCTATTGTTTTACAAGCCTCATACCGGCCACCAAACAATTTCTCAAAATGGAACAAGGGTGTCTCATATTTTGCATAAAAATGCCGAGACGTCAAGCGTTTACAAATAACGTCTGCGGAGGTAATTTTTGTTTTCCCCTTTACCGAAAGTTATGACACAAATATGAAAACATTAAAATTGAATCGTGGCCAAATATGTTAAGTCGGTGTGGGGATGTAGGCACGGAGTGGTCGGCGAATACCAATCGTCTACGGACTGGTCAAATAATGTGGGAGATTCGCTACGCGCCGCTACGGCGTAGGCTGCGGTGCTACGAGCGAGCCGTGTGCTACGCAGCCTTTAGCATGCTAAGCAAGCTTTGAGTGAATGCTGGCTAGGCGGATAAGTTACACGAACAAAAGTTTGTTTATCGTCGTTTTCTAATAATGACGGTGGTGAGAAAGATAATTCATGAAAAAAAGAAATGTTGATTATACTCGTATTTATAATTATGTTTATTCTCAGTCAATGAATGGGTTTAATTTTTTACGTAACTGACTTTTGTGATTGCATTTTTTTACAATCCTCGACAGTTTTGATCAATTGATGCTAATTGGGAGGCTAGCGATCGACACCCAGTTTTATTTGTAAGAATATTTCAGACCTACTGCGGTGATAAATCAAACTCGAAACCGTAATGAAAGCGAACGGATCGCGTCGCGAAGAGGAGGGAGGAAAAAATATCACGGAAAAAATCAGGTGCGTCCCCCGCTCGGGTGCCGAGAGAAAAACAGTCGGTCGCGCGTAGGGTTACCGCCGCCGACGGCTGCGCTGCGTGACACACTGACACTTGCCCTATTCTCATTTCCCAACTACGCTGAAATAACTTATTAATAAAAAAATATACTTATAACTTTTTTGAGTATTAAATAAAGTAAAATAAAACTTTTTTTGTGTTGGTTATTCAAATATAGCATGGGTCTAGTTTAAGTGTAGCAAAATGGCTGTTCCGCCTTTTCTCGACGAGCAGTTTTAGTAACTGCGGTGCGCGCGGCCAGAGCGATCGGCAGCCCTAAGTCGGGTGGTGGTAGGCGGGCAGGGTGCCGGCGGTCGATGCGGGGTGGTGGGGGCGCGGGGCGTGCGCTGGGCGGCGACGCGTGCGCGCCGGCCCCGCGGCGGCGGCGGCAGCGTCACACTACCCGCGGCCGCGTCGCTCGACACACGACACCCGCGCCCGCGCCCTCGCCTCCACACGCGCCGCCGGCCCGCGCCGCGCAAACACGTGACCCCCACGACTTTACATGACCAAAGTGCTAAAGTCAGTGCTACCTATCGCTACGACAGTGCTACCCATCCACAAGAACCCGACCTGCACGACGATCAGGGTTAGTATCATTCGCTGTGTCCGTTGAGTGATCGATTGGGATTTGGAAAAAGTTTATTTCGGGAGCGCAAAGTTTTGTAAAGTTGAAGTGCGCGCCGCTGCACATTGCCAGCCGCAAGTGGTTCGTGTCCGAGACGGCGCCGCCGCGGCGCTCCCCTCTCGATTAAAAACAACAAACAGATCAATCGACCTGTTACATTCACGAGAAATAATTCTCACCGACTCATAAATCCAGACAGATTTCGATTCATGATCTAACATTTTGTTTTATGCCCAAACGTTGCGATAAGAAAAGAGTAACTACACAATTAGCTTGAAATAAAATTGTGCGATCGCATGCAACGGCGATATTAACTGTTCCCAGTTCAAGTTTACCTACTATTTTCTTAAATTACATCGGTAGGGCATTTTATGGTAAAGTAAATTCGAGGTTCGACATCTGTTTTGATACTGTTTAATTCGTGATGGCAGAAAGTACGTAGTTTGGGCTAGAGACGAGTTCCGATTTCAGCCCAAAATAAACGCAAATAATGACTTTATAACGACAAAAATAATGGTTTTGTTCAAATTTCAATTTTTGTAAAATGAAATGTTAATACCATTTATGGTAAACAATTTAAGACCCACTAAATCAAACCAAACACAGTAAATCCCGGTTGATAACACAATATCATTACCAGGGCAACAAACTGTGTATGTGTATTGAAAACAACAAAAACGTACAAAAATGTATAACTGTTTATTTTCAAAATTTCATGTTGTAGGTCACAATCTCAGAGCAGATTATTATTAGCTGTAGATTGAAAACAGGTGAATGTATAAATCAGACAATTAGATCATTTTTTACGGCAAAATATGTAAAAAAATACCATTTTCGTTCCACTTTCTTATCATCGCCATCTAAATGAAATCAGTGCTTTTCATAGTTATATTTTGAATAGTTTCTAAGCGAAATCTAACTACGCGGCACTGATTTAGCGTTACAGATCATTAAATATATCCGTTGAAATATAATTATTTCTTAGTGATACTAAATCAACGTCACTTGAGAAATGTACCACATCTTGTATGAATCTTATTAATGGTACTCTAAATCCAATCTACATTGTATTTTGTGTGACGCATGAAAAGATAAATTTCTTAGACTCTCCCATAATAATTTCAGTATCAATGAGTATAAATCAACAGCTATACCTATTACAAAATGGTAAAAATCTTTTGAAGGCATTAAAACTGTTCATTATGTATTTACGCCTTAGACCTTAATTTTTTTTAGTGAACCGCGGTTGAACAAATATTTTAATTTTTTTTCATTTGACCACCCATAAACGATTGTCATCTTAACAAATATTTTCCCTAAACGGCAAATTAATTTTAAATGTAAGAAGCCACAGCTAAGTAGCATCACAGTCAATGATATTTGATACCCCTATTTTGTTCATAATATTCCTATTGCGTGACTTTGTGAATCGGAGAACGTAAAAATAATTATTTTATACTGTGATAGTGATTTATGTAACAACCGAATGTTATGTTGATAGTTAATCCTAACTTAAACTAATAAATGGATCAAAAAGTAAAAGAAAACAGTGGTACAACTACCCTATTCAAATAGTGTTTTAGAAAGTACTTCACGTGTGACAATTTAAGAGGTAATTAAATTACAGTAGTAAACATATCGATTTCTTTGGCATACAATCATTTTATAATGCTTTGACGTGATCATAATCGTGTGTTTTTATTTTAAAGTAAATTTGAAAAAAATCTTATGTAATACCTGTTGATTTTCCAGGTTGCCTTCCAGACAGAAATGTCTTTCAAATGTTTCTTGAAGTTTTATTTTGCACTGCATTCTGGCGCTCCTAACTCGACACTTTCATTTCGTTACAATAATAAACATTAAAAGGATCTTGAACTTTGTCTGGGTAAATAACATTCCGAGAGGTTGTTCTGTGACTGTTGGTCATACTATATTTTTTTCTAGAACGATAAAAAATAACAAAAAGTCTCACAGTTACTTAGAAAGAATTTATATTTCATAATGGAAATGGATGGGGTTAATAATTAATGTTACATCATCATGAGAAGAAGTATTGTCTAGTTACAGGGGATTAAGTTAAATATCGCGTGAGAAGTGAAAAGTGTTTTAACCGTTTTTATATTAAAATTAAAAGTTATGACAATTTACGTATAAACCAATTCTATCTTTTTTCAAATTTAAGTATTTATTAATTAAATAACAAAATATTTAGACTAGCTTAATAGCATTGTTAAACGTGGATCTAGCTTGTCCGTGGTATAACGAATATGAAAGTTTGTACCTGAGTTATTTATGGTTATGTATATATTTATGTGTACATATTATATTATTGTATGTTTAACCAGTGTCTACTACTCATGGTACAATTTAAGCTTTGCATAGTTTGGGACTAGGTTAATTTATTAATTATTCCAAGATGTTTATTTATTTTATATTTTTACATTAAATAATAACTCTAATGTATACATTTAAAATAAGAAAAAAATTTTTTTTTCACTGGTATGTGAAAGAGAAAAACTTAGCTTAAATGTTGATTTTCAGCCCTCACCCTAGAAGTGAAATTGGTAGCGGAGACTACAAAACACTTACACTTACACACTTACTACTTATGTTTAATTTATTCCTAAAAAGTACAACTTAACTAAGGAATAAAGAGATTTCTTACTGACTGACTGACTGACAAGCACACCCTATACTGCTGAAGATAGAGACATGAAATTCGTAACACGTGTTCCTTGGGTAGTATAAAAGTGTGCCAAGAAGAAATTTTTAGAAGTTGGAAAGTGAAAGGACGCTAATTGAGTCACGGGCAACAGCTAATACTTTATATGACCACAAAATTACAGTCCATAACAAAATAACTCATAAGTAACGACATACTTGATTCTAATACGTAGTTACGAAGTTTAGTAAGGCTTAACAGCAATACTGTGTTCTTGTCTCTAGTAATAAGTAAACAGTAATGATTGAAGAGCAGGGAATGATGATAGATGAAACTTAAATGTCTGACGCACACGTAACTTGGCGTAGGATGTGAGATATCATGTTGTAGTGGTATTAATGTCACCGTACACTAACGGTTACGTTAAAAAAAATCTGGCTGCTATAAAAAAAATACCTTAAATAACAACTCAATATAAAATACTCAGGAGATAATGAAGAGCTCATAAGAGCTGTAGCTTAAAAAAATCTATGTTTGTTTCCTTTTTTTACCCTTTTATTTTCGTTAGATATTAGAGACTAACAAGATATGCAAGAGGATTATAAGAGAGAGATATATAAGAGGGGACTACCTAAATGGTGTATATTTTTAAACAAATAACTATACACAAAATCATAATAAATTTTAAACAATTTAATAATAATGCTTTCTTGCAAACTTGTGCGGAAATCAAGCTAAATGGGTTTTTGATTCATACTTTGCTTTTTTATTTAAGAGGAGTGTGAACCCACCGCTCTCCATACAACCGGTGGTAACGTTTTCCATCCTCTAAACCTTAACCTATAGCCACGATTTTTTTGTATGTTGTCATTATGCCCTAGAACTAGATTTGTATGTATTGATTTTTTAAATATTTTTAATAGTTTCAAAAATATTGACGATTATTTGTCTTGTATGAAACTCCTAAAATGCAAACATTGTCAAACCTATGAAGAACATTAAAAAAATCAAAACTTACAAACCTAATTCTAAGGCCTAGTAATAATGACAACTTACCAAAAACGCATTGCTATAGATTAAGGTTTAGAGGGTGGAAAACGTTATCGCCGTTTGTATGGGGAGCGCTTTTTGTTACTGGGTTCACACTCCTTTTAAGTACAAAAATAATATTTATGTATTGCTTTTTATTATAGACAAATATTATCATTATCTATCATTTTGTTACTAACGTCATTTAGTTCGGTGCAAATTGCATTGAACAACGCATGCGACCTTCATCCTTATAGCTTCACCTGTAGTAGGTTATACCCCTTGCTCCCCGTACGAACCTCAGTTCCCTATGTCGCCTTCACATCATTTTTACGAAGCCTCGCCTTAAAAATCTAAAGGCATTGGCATGATAGTATGTCTGTATTTAAAGTTTCCATAGAGCCCAAATAGACTGAATAAAAATACTTATTTGGTTAGGTTTCAGTGATGCTTAGTAAAACGTAACTTTATGTAATATTTTGCAACTGGACACATATTTCAGGTGTGAAATAATTTGTCATATGAATTTTTAAAAAAAATGGTGCCAGTCGTAGAGTTCAATAGTTGAATCTGTGCTGTTGTTCATGCGGAAGCGGAACAGGGCGGGTATTTGCATAAAAATGTAATAAATACGTGCTTTACAACGCAGCTGTTTTCCACTAGAATTTTAGACACACGTTTCTGTCAGTCTGTTTTCAGGGAGCTATAAAGTATTTTTTTTCCAATATATTAGTTTTGACATTATTTTATTTCATATTATATGAATTATTTGGTGACGTTAATGCAAAGCGTGATTGCGCTATAAAAACTTTCCCATAAATATAGGTAGTTAAAAGTTAAAAGTCTTAATTAAATCGCAAGTCACACAATCCGACGCTTAACTCAGCATAAAAAGCTAACAAGAAACAGTTTACTTTTTAATTGGCCACCATACAGATTTAATACGGAACAAACACCTCAACCTGTTGTTTTTAAATTAATAACAGTTGTTCTTGTTATAATTACTTGTAGTTTGTTCTTATTACTACGAGCCCACTACTCCCTCGGGGGAGCGGGGTTGAGGTTATCGTTATTAATTCACAACTTTCGGTGTTTACACGGCTTAGCCCTCGATATCTTCGCATTTTCACCTTCATACGTCCAGATTGGGATTATAACAGCCACCTATCAATACTTTTAGTTATGCAGAACCCTCATAGAATATGTTATACATGACGTGCCCTGGTGGTTTGGTCGTGGAAATGTGCTCAGACGGGAAGCATGTATTGTATTGAGTGACAGGAAGGGTGGAATGGGTTACTTGCAACCGTGCTTCGGTAGATCTATACTGAAAGTATAGAATAAGGGGTAAGTTCGTCTTTGTAACGTTACTATGTGTCTGTTTGTCCTTTATGTTTTTTGTAGAATCAGTATCAAATATCGAAGCGTGCACAGTGGTCTAAAATATCTGAATATTCCCGAACATATTTGACAATAAAGTTGAGTTCAAATATTTTGAGCACTTTAGTTTCAATGTGATTTGTGACTTAACCTCTGTTACTTTGGATTTTTTTTTACTTATAACTAGAATCAATGTATGGTTAAAATACTGGCTCTGTTTGGAGCCAACATTGCTTCATATAAAGATACTAATTCATGTAAAGCAGTGAAATCTGCCTAAAACCTAAAAACTCAATGCCAGCTTAGGTTATTTAGCATGCGCACCGTTCGCTTGCGTCCTGAGTAAATTGGTGCCGATCGGCACCATTATGGCGGATTAAAATTGGCGCGCTTGCAACCTATTTTTAGGGTTCCGTACCGCAAAACGAAAAAACGAAACCTTTATAGGATCACAGGCGTATCGGTCTGACCGTCCGTCTGTCACAGTCAACTTGCTCCGGTCCAGCACCGGCTGAGTTAAAATTTGGTACACATATGTAAGTTAATACATTATGATTGATAATAAATAAATAAATACATTATGATTGTGAAGTATCAAATGAAAGTGCTATGAAAATCCTAAAAATGTATCTTTTATAATGAAAAAAAAAAGTATTTATTTATTCATATTCAAATTAAGCATTCTAAAGCATATAAAATTCAATTTTTGTATACATAACTTAAAAGCTAACCTTAGAATAAACTTAAACTTATAATTTTGAAATAAATAGTTTTAAAGTTATTTAAGAAAATAGGTGACAATTGACCATCCCTTATCTCCGAAATTACTTGGTCTAAAATTTTGAAAAATACACGAATTAGTTCTTGGCCGATAGATTACAGGAAACCTATAAGGATGTCTATGGTATTTAAAGTAACGGGAAATTTCTCAATATTGTGCATATATGGAACCCTGTCTACGCGAGTTTAACTCACACTTTTCCAGTATACATTATATCATTGGCAGAAAGCCACTCCATGTGCTTCTTGATTCTTACTGTGCTTAACATGCTCCTGTGCCGCCGTACTGTGTACAGTACCTATAAATATTTTTTTCGCTGAAGTGAAATATTGTTATTTATTTCTAACTGGGCTTACGATATTTATTTTTATTTTTATTATTATCAAATTTCGAAATAACATGATCTCATTGTTGTTAGTAAATATACATAAAATCTTAAAAACTAATGTTAGTACTTAAAAGTTATATTAGATTTAACAATTTTAACAAGGTGTACCATTATTGGGCAACACACATGCCCAATAATGCCATGCCATGATATAGATGGTGGTTTTGAAGTAACACATAGATCAAATACATTTTACTATCTAACGAATGCAAAAACAACAGACCGTTTTAACTTTATATACGATTGTACATTTTTACAGTTTTTATCCTTAAAGAGGTATTATTTTTTAACTATCCCCGCCCACTGTCGCTTATAGCGTAGATTTTTAAACGGATCGTAAAATTTGACGGTGCTCTCGTAACGGCGCTTTCAATTTTCCAGAGGCAGATTTTGTAAAAAAAATAGAGCTATTATGACATTTTATTAGTTCAGCGCTTAAAGAAGAAAATCCCTTTGTTGTAGAGATTACTAAAAGTTTTAACAATACGGTTTAGTTTCGTGAGGCTATCATTAATCTTTTGGGTTAACGTGAATGTAATCACAACCTTAGCTGGGTCATATACAGTCCATAATGGATCGAAGAGGTCGCTTAAAACCCGTTGCGTATATTTGTGATGCAGCAAGCTATCTAGTTGAATCAAAACACTGGCTTACTTTAAACAAATACTCTAAAAGTATGTTGGCTAATGACGTCAGTTGCTACACATTTGCGTCAGATTATAAAGTTTAGGTGGTACAGTTAGCAGCAGGAGTAGCAGAACATTTGAAGAGACCAAAAATATTAACACATGCCCTTTACTCTCTCGACAATAGGGTCGCGTGGACGGTGTTTTTGACCTCTTCAACTGTGTAGATGTACTCGTATCTTCTGTTGACCGTACTTAAACAAAGAACATGATTGTGTAATAATGACGATTACGCACAATACAAAATTATACACTTTAAAAAGATTCAAATTGTATTAAGCGGCTAAGTCTACCTCAGGGTTCTTAGAAAACCGGTTTTGAACCTATTGGGTTAATCTTTTAAGGGACCGCAAATATAAGTTTGTTTGGTGGCAGAAAATTCAGAATATCTAACAAATATGACGACATATTCATTCGAAACAATTTTCACCGGATGATTCACTAAGTTCTACTCATCTGCTCCTTCTCATACATGAAAGGTAAGCGCAAACTGTTCTTAAATTAAGAAAAGAAAGAAATTGGCTGAAAAAATCATTTAATGACCTCTGTGTCATACTTGAAGAATTATTAACATTTTTTGTCCCTTAGTTTCATGTATAGAGTGCAACTCTTAATTTTATACAGCAATTTTACCACTTCATTGTGTAGTGGTTAACAGAAGACTTCAACTTTTTAAATGTATAAAATCGACCTATACGTATCTAACCTACCTATCGCAATTGCTTGCCTTTAATTGTTCTAACGAACAGCAAAATATTGTAAGGTTCCGTTTCGTGATCGAAATTGGAATAACTTATTAAAAAAAGCAGATTTACAAAAATAGCTTAATCGATGGCCACACACTAGGCAATGCCTGTTACGTGGAAACCTGATCCGGAGACAAACCAATGTGCATAAAATACATTTCGAGTACTCTTGTAAGAATTAAAGTCTATAATATCTTAAAATATATGGAAATTTAAGAAAAACATTAAAAAATTCTGACATTAAGAGGCACATAAATTGATACAGGTTTCAAATTGACAACACCCTTATTATAATGTTAGACGTTAAAACATCGGTTAAGAGCATTTTAAACCTTGCTTAGTGTAGGGTTTCAAAGCTATTTCAAAACAACAATTTTAAATTCAATGTTAATAATATAGAAGATTAGTACTATTACAAAGAAACTTACTTTAACTATTAAATTACCTTAAAATAATAATGATTATCTCATTGTTTTCAATTGTTTGTTTATGCGTTCGCTAATTTTATACAGTAAAAAAACATTAATTTTGAAATATACTAAATCTGGGAATTGTGTTATTTTATTTACAACACTGGGTAATATAAACAAAGAGGTTTTGATTTTAGTGGGAGTACAAGTTATAGTTAAACAGCTTATTGTACCAAAATACTGTTTCAATCAATTCATAATATATTTACTACATCTATTTAAGACCACTTCCAGCGCTACCGACCTTGAGTGCGTAAGCGCCTCCCCCCGCACCAACCCCTGGTGCTGAACATTGTTAGTTTTTTTTAATAAGATAAACATTTACAAACGAATTTCTATAAAGTAAGAAAACCGAAATATCCTATATTATTTTGCAAAAAAATTGTAAATTTTAATTTTATTCTGAAAAATAATAGCAGCAAAAAAAATTTGCTTACAACTAGAAAAATTAGGAGAGATGGGGGGAAATTCAGTTATATTTTTGAAAATTGATGTAAAGACAAAACAAATCACTCTTTATGTCTTTTAATATAATATATTCTTTCTGAATAAAAATAAAAAATGCGCCATATTTATTTTTAAAAAATCAGCACTTTTCTACAAGTAAAATTCCTTTAACATACAGACGGACGGAACAATTATAAGGATTCCTTGTTTACCACGGAACCTTTTAAAGGTAGGTACAAAGTTACACAAAAGTTGTAACAATGTATGATCAGTTTAGATTAAAAGGGGTTAACCACAACGTGCTGCGGTACCTAAAATTGATGCGTCATCAAGTATCGATTAAATAGCGAACGTTTCAAAAATGATAATATCAACCCTCAAATCTATTAAAATATGAATGGGGTATTTTAATACATCAACGTTATTTATTGACTTCAGTGGATAGCCACAAACTTCCTGGTGTACTTAGTTAAAGATTCAGAACGTACCGTCTAATAGTTATAAAACTTACTCTATGACGGCAGCACATTAATTACTAACCGTTGCCGGAGCAAAACCCAATAGGACAGTCTATTAAGTTTAGCCATGTAGATTTACGATCAAACCCTTTCATTAAAGTGGCATCAAGGAGACAGATAAGCCTGTACATTACGCACTCGCCCCCCTAAGTGAGGTCTTTGCATGAAACCAGTATATCTACCAATGAAGCTACCCAATCCTCTTCCATCAATACAGATATCCCGCTGATATGGGTAAAAGTTGCGGTTTAACTGGTATTAAACCAAAATCAATCGAGAACTTATCAGTATAATGAGGCTTTACAATTTCTTGGAACTCGAAACCACTTACGTATATGTAAAATCTGGTATCTGTACAATTTTCAAATGCCTCGTGGAGCGGAAATGTTGGCGAAGTTAGCTGATAGTGTTAATTTAGCGACGTGCATGGCGGTAAGTGTCTCGTTTGTTTTGCACTTAAAAGAACAGTCGATTTTAGAGCTCGCTGGATTGAAAATTATATGAGGAGCCTTAGAGCGGGCGTGCGGGCGCGGCGATCGTGAGCCGCCAATGCGCTTGTCTTTCGGTTCAGTGGGCTTTCTTTAAATTGGCGACGGCTCCGCCGCTGGCCGCTCCGCTTATTGCATCCCCCGCCCATACCGTCGCGACGTCCACGATATTGCCTCCATTCGACCTTTAGGCAAATACAATTTGCTAGTCTGTAAATAGGATAGCGTTATAGGTAGGTAAATCTTCAGCTTTTCGCACCGTTTACCGGTAAAAGGTTGAAATTCGATTTCAACCGTCAGTGCAAGGTACTCGACGTCACCGATTACGATCGCCGCGGGCCCGTACGGCACGCTGATATCCGAAGAGCTTTTTGCGGAAATTTGTGCGTGATGAAGGCCAATTCCTCATAGCTTGTCAAGAAATTGTCTCGTTCGGCGGGCCGTTGGCATTCTTTATTCGTATTCATGGCTCAAGCTCGGCTAGGTCGCTCGATGTGGATTACAGAATGCCATACATTGTCCTTTTTATTCTGACGAGTGAACGCCGGGGAAGTTGCGTGTCGCGTGGATTTTCATCATGAGGTCTATCAAATAATAACGAGGTCGTTCCTTTCAGCGGCGGTTCGGTCGGTATCGCCCGATCTATTCTGTAACAATCATGGCCGATCCTTTGTACAAAATGATAATACATGTCATTGTTATTTCTCGATTCTTTGTAAATGTTAAGTGGATGTCGTTAAATTAATATGAGACGATGTTATTTAACAGGTGGTATTATGTAGTAACGTTCAGGGGAGTTGTTATAAAACGGGTTAAGTTAATGGATGGTGAGAGCTCACATCCGCACTAGCTATCGCCGGGCGGCTCGTCCGAATCTAAGCCTATTGTCGCCGGCGCGGCCATCACGGATTCTGCCCACGATCTCTCCACGGTTTATTGTAATTTACAAAACTGAAGGTGGTTTTGCTGCTATTATTCCGTTGCCCATTTGGTTTCTTGATTCGTCTTTATTCTGAGGATTAAGGTTTGTGTAAGAATTAAATGAATTTAGCATGACAGACTCTTATACATATATACCTAGCTACTTACTCGTGTTTACACGTTGTTCACTTGTAGGTAGTAGTAGCTGTCTTATTATGGTATGTACTTTTAATAAAAATTAAGTTTCTTTTGACCTCACAAATCTCTAAACAAATACGAGGTTGAAGGGCGTATGGAGTAGTTTTACGGTTATATTTAACTTTAAAAACTTTGTTTTCTCTCCTAAATATGTAAACACAACCCATAAATTTATTATAGAGATGCAAACTTCAAAAAACCAAGAACTCCTTAATAATATTATGATCATTGATATTTTGTAAGTTTTTCTATAACCCTGTGATATGTCTAATAGGACTTCATATCGGTTGCTTACTCACCTTACTAAAGAGTCTAGCGAAAAATAAACCAAGAAAACTGGGTGTATTTGAATGCAAGAAAAAACTGAAACGAAGTACGATGGTACGGAACCATTGGTTTACGAGTCCAACTCGCATTTGACCAGTTTTTTGACCGACCGCGGACTGCGTTATTTGAGCGTCTATTTTGCGGGAAGCGGCAGGCACCTAATGGCAGAAATTGAAGAGTGCGCTGTAGCCGCAGGTTTTGCGAACCTATTTGAAATTCAGTTTCTCGCAGCGTGGCATTGCGAGGAGCGATCGCCTCTGGAACCCGTCGTAATATAAATTCTGTATAGAACGAAATGGAGATGGATCGCTTCTAAACGCGTTGTGGAAACCAGAATTTCAAATTTGCATCCCGACGCATCAAAAGTGCAGCTGCGTTGCGGAAAAATCATATCGGTGGGACGGGAATTGCGTTTATCGAAAGCTCAATAATAATAAGGTTAAAATGATTTATTTATTAAAATTCGTGCACCGAATGAAGCTAAATGTTACACTTTCTGTTTAATGTTATGAATTTTTGATGAATTCTGACCATTTCAATTGAAATACACAAACTTAAGAGCCAATTAATTTTAATAAGGTTAAAATCTGTCATTATTCTATTCTGACGAAATTTTTTATGTTTTTAAATAGCACGCCTATAAATGTTTAAACGGTATAATTATTTGAGTATAGGTACATCAAATATTTACTTCATGTTAGTCACGCACGGCAGATACCAAATTATATTTCAATATATCAATATACTTGATATCGTGTAAATAACGTATTTTACGACAGTACAGTAGGTATTTATTTTACGACTTTTCTCGTTAAAATAAAAAATTGCTAGAAATGAACAATGGCAAAAATGTACTGTCCCAACAGTATATTTTTGCCATTTTCCATAGTTAAAAAACTACGTCCTTAACGATCCGAAAATAAAAACCTGTTTTTCGAGGTAAAAAATAAAACCCTTTTCTAACAATTTCCACTTTAGTAGACTCACTTTTAACCCCCCCCCCCCCCCCCGTGCCCCTTTTGCAAAGAAACTAAAAATATTATAATTATTATAAATTATTGTTTCATTTTGATAAATGTTTTTGAAAATCGATAGAGCGTTTAGTACTACTGGGATTTTATTGTGCCGCTATGATAAATAGACGGACGAACCATCAATTACTTCTGGCACTTCTGACCATGATGACCAATTATTCGATATTTTAGGGTATCTTACATGTAACAACATGTATAAGATCTACTTATAGCGTTATTAGTGGTCGGCTAGCCTATTACAAATGCAACGGGTTGTCAAGGCCGACAGGCTCGCGGCAGACGGAGCAAGGCGGTGCTCACTCCAGCGTCATATCAATCACCATTGCCGCCAAGCCGCCCGATCCCTTGGCACTTGGCCTGGATTCCAAATTACACAAATTTACGTAGAGGGCCTAACCGCCGCCGTTAGCCGAGCACAGGGATTAGGCGATCGGGCGCAGCTTACAACGGATACTCGAGGCCCCAATACCACGCTCAATCGATGTCCGATCTTTGCCTCGTTCCGTTTTCATTCCATTATTTTCTGTTGCTTCGCCCCCGTTTTCATTCCGCCGACATGACCGCAGATAATTAAATCGACAACGTAATGATGTCATCAATAAGCCCCTAATAGGCAAGTTGATAAATACCGGAGTTACAGAACTTGTCGCGTCCCCGAAAGCCATCAAAGTGAATGCCTACTTTAGCACAAGTGACAGCAAAGTAGGATTTGTGTTTTGACTTTTACGCTTCTTGGAAAGGATTATGGGAATATCATATTGACAATTGACTTGTTTGGGAAATGTTTCGCTTCATAGCTGTAATATTACATGATTTATTTTTTCTGCTGTTATATTAAATGGTTACGATTAATCGGTAAATTTAACAATACTCGTGATAATTCCAACACGTGAATCATTGTGCGTATTGAGGATGAATTAAACGATTACACTGTCTAAAAATAAAACCGCGTACTTACTCACTGGCGCTCGAACCAAATTACTTTCCGATCGTAATCATAACCGATGCGTAGAAATAAAACTCATAGGCCAGAATAATCTTAGTTTAAAATAATTGTAGCACTGTTTTTTCTGAACTAGCTACAATGTATTAGTAGGAAAACCTTTAACGTTTTATCAGTTTTCCATGAGCTCCTTGTAATAAGTAAACACGCGTAAGTAATACCCTTTCATTTATAACTCGCGCCGCGGCTCCTGATACAGGCTCGGCCTTAATACCGACTTAATTAGTGTCACGCAAGTTCCGTAATCCTAGGCTCGGGGATCGCACGACCGTTCTTAAAATGGAGATTAGTGTGGCAAATATCTCGAACTACGCTATTCACTCGTTCCTAAAGCCACTCCCACACTAAGTGGGTAAAAAACAATTTAACGGCGGCAGCGGTGCGGTGATTTCGTTATGGGATTTTGATAGCAATTTAAAATGGTTCCAGAAGTTGTGAGACATGCGTTAGCGGCGAGATTTCACCAATACTACCACGATTCTGACATAGGAATGATATTATTATTGTGTGTTCACTTTCCGAATAATTTCAAGTACAGTCCGTGTCACATAAAATCTCATCAGTTTTCCTTGGAAAAGATTGTATCGTATCCATATAATATGAATTGTGATAGATGGCCAATGTTTAAGAGTAGTAAAATTTTATTATTTAGCGAACTAAATTAACATTTATATTAAAAAAATCAAACTATACCCTATGTACAACGAGCACAAAGTTGAAGACTGGTTGTTGCAACAATTTTTTAAAGATTTTTACATACAGTGGATATGTACTCAGTAAAATGCGTATAATACCTTACGGCACATATCATTACAACATAAAATTCATGTAATTCATGAAATTTGATAAGTCCCCGAAAAGCTTAAAGTATGTTTATTTCCGGTTCACTGTCGGCACGAAGAGTCAACTGCGAGGAATTCTAAAAGAACTCGACATAAACATAGTATTTTGTGTACGGAAGTCCTGCCGCGGTCGCGTACAACGGATGTGCAGGAAAACGCTTGCATACTGAGTAGGCGTGCCTAAAAGACACTGCGGACTTTAGTTCACCTACAGCGGATTACACGAAACTTAACATGCCACCAGTGCACCTAGCACGAATATTCTCGATACGCGTTAACTCGCTACGTAACTCAGTGCGTCTCTCTCCTACCAGGCTAGTTAGCAAGGGACGCACTGAGTTACGTAGCGAGTTAACGCGTATCGAGAAGATTCGTGCTAGATGCACTGATTCTGTGACTCCAGCTATAGAAGCGCTGCAACCAACTATTGTTAGTGAGTGGTTGTATACAATTTTGTTTATTTTAAACATCACCTAGAAGTCAATGCAGGTTATATAATAGCACATTTCCTCATCAAAATTTCATCCTCATAAAATTAAAGTTGCTGTCAACCTTGCTTATCGAACGTTTATTAATACCAAGTCATGTCGAAACCAGCTAAAAATTATTTCCATCGCGTCCCTCAACATGTCAGTCGACAAATTAGCTACGGATTTATTCGCGTCAATTGACGGCCGTCTATATTTTTAACGAGACATCAAACATCATCGAGGGGCTCGCGAGAAGTTGCCCAAGCGCTGTTTACAAATAAGAAACGTCGGGGAGACGAGTGCGTAATAAATTTTATAACATGCCATCGATTCGGATTCGAGCGTAATAATAATATATCGGCTGGAAATATCGGAATGTTGCGGTGCGCTCGGCCCGCATCTGAAAATAGACCCTCATCAAAGGCAAGCAGGTTTGCAGCTGTAAATCCATTTCAGTGTGGCTTGTCCGCATTATAAATTGGAGAGTAGATACGTAGGTAGGTAAGTCTGTACAAACAGCGGGCGACGCGTCCTGTGACCCCGCGCTTCCATCTCATGTCGCACCGCATTCGTTTGCGTTTTCTATTAACGTGTCCGGGACACTATTAGGCCAGCTAGATGGATGTTGTAATTTGATTTCGTATACATTCGCCAGATTAACAACAGGCCTATGATGCAAAGAAAGTTTGTATTTTAATATTAATTCATACTAACCCAATAATAAATCATACCTACTAAACGTTTCAGATGAAACTATATTACATGGAATTTAAAACCATAAAACTACTAGATTGCTCTTTTATTTCTCCCAGTAGGCATAGTCGACCAAGAAATTGATTGACCACTTTCCGACCCTATTACAACCAGATAAGGTTCAAACAATTACTTGGTCGACTATACATTTTTGAAGTTACAAAGACGCAAAACAAAAATGAGTAAGTAATTAAAACACAATTATGTCCCAACTCCAATCACAATGCTCCTACTGCAAAGACATCAAAACTTACAAAAGCACCAGAAAAAAAATCTTTATCTACAATATTATTTCCACAGCGGACTTGTGCTAATCCATAGCAGATTGCATTTGATGAAACGCGCCCCGCCCGCGGGTGCGGCGAGCACTCTAGACAACCGCACTGCATAGATTTGCATTTTACGGTTTTGATACGTGAGCGAATATTCAGTGCGGTGTCGGCGTAGGTATCTTTTCAATTCGACGCGGCGGACGCCGAGTGCGGCTCGAGAGCGCTCAAGTGTCGACGCGTGCTCAAGTGCTCGGTGCCATGCGCTTGCGCAACGCTCGCCCCTCTCTCTACCCCCGTCACCCCCTCCAACGCCCGCACCATCCCCCAATCTCGCTTGAAGCTTATTACAATTAACTGCAACGCCGAGTTGAGCCTCAATTTGGCAGCTGGTTAACGCGGATGTGCCTTAAGATTTTTCTTGACACTTGAACATGTCTGGTTTTAATTGTTGTACTCACTTGATACAAGGCACGCTCCATTAGCTCCAAAGCGTGATTAAGTTTTTGCAGTAAGGAAGTTTACTGTAAACTTTTCGTCCTTTAACAGAACAATTAGCACATAATGAATGGGTAAGACATAGCTAAATAATGCTACGGCTTTACCTGCGTGACGTGAGTTTCGTCTAATGGCACGCTAAATCCAAATGTAGCCACGTTCTTAACGCATTAATCGTAAGCCACCACCACGCGCCGGTTACGCTGCGCGATATATTACGCGGTGATCTTTTCGGTATTACGTTAACGCAACGTGACTGTAGTAAGTAAATTCGAATTATGCCATCAACTTTGGAGATTTGCTTCAAAGTATTTTCTGATGATATGTTTACAGGCAATCGAACGTGATCGTTTCTGCTGTGTAATAATATTTTGCGTTAGGTAATTTACATTCAATAAGTAAGGCACTGCTCCTAGTCAATCATGAATCATGCTGGTGCTAATTAGTCAAGTGCAGAAAAATCAAACGATTCAAACCACCCAAAAATTTGTAGCGGCAAGAGTTTAGGCTTTTGAAAAAAATTCTTAAATTGTTAGTAATTTTTCTATTAGACCATAAAAAATATTTTATATTCGAATACTAAGAAAACTGAAAAACTTGTTTACAAATGTATACGTATGACTTTATGATCATGGTGGATAACAATTACTCTAGTATAAAGCATTTGGTACATTTTTTTTATTTGAAAATTTACACATTTTTACTGGGATTATCATTCTTTATACAACTCATGTAAAAACGAGTTTCAAATATCTGTCTGCGTTAGAAAAATCATGCTATTTTTAAATTTTCGATAAAATTTTGTTAAAAATCTAAGCAAACACAAAACAGAAAATTAAATACTAGTATAAACTAACAATTATTCAAACTAAAACCATGAAGTTATAGTTCCAGCCATTCTCGCGCTGGATGGCTAAGCCATCTGCGCGTGAGTTGCCTGTCGCCTCTTTCAAAACGTTAGATCCGGGAATTTCGGGAAGTTGGTAATATTTTGTTAAAAATAGGTATTCTATAGGACTTACTAAAACTACCACACTCTCCAGGACTTTTCTTTTATATATTATGATTCTACCTAGGAACACTGGACTCACTATGACAAATCCAATGACACCTCATTTACCAAAATCGATGTATCCGTTTAGTTTAATAAGGGAAAAAAAACAAAGTCAAATATAACCCTTCTTTTTGGCTGCAGTCAGCTAAAATATAAAAAACTGACGTATTGATTATACACGTAGAAGCAAATAGTCGCAATTTTCACTTTCACCATCTGCTCAGGTATCGTTTCGTGATAAGAAAATAATAATTCTTTTCTCTTATACCTTTTCAATTTGCAAATGTAATTTTGACTGAGGCGTGGGCTTTATAGCTATAAATGTCGGTCAAAACGTCTGTTAAATAACAAAGGTATTTACTTAGCGTACATTTATCGCGTTAAGACTCGTCTTAATTTAAAATTTCCCTTACAATAAAGCCCTATTTAAAAATAATGCAGTAATTACCAAATTTTTGAACAATACGAGTTGTAAACATAGTCACTTTATTTTTTCTAAATAAGATAACATGACATGTGTCTGCATGTTTATAAGAAACTAGCTTCTGCCCGTGGCTTCGCCCGCGTATCCTACAGAAAACAAAAGACTTTTTTTAGAATCAAATAACTAATAAGTGCTCTCACTTCCTCTCATATTTTCACCGCCCGTTTTACCCCCTTCCAATGCAAAAATCCAAATACCCTAAAGCAAACAAACATTTTGAAGTTCCTGTTTTTGAATAAACCGATACCTCCCCTCCATACAAATTTTCACCCCCGTTTCCCACCCCTAAAATTCGATAGTCGTAAAACCCTGAAACACATAATTATTTATTTATGATAAGTATCTAAAATTCAAAATTTCAAGTTCCTATTAAAAACCCGATACCTCCTTACAAACCTTTACTCCCCGCTTCTCCCCTACAAATTTGAAAATCCAAAAACCCTGGGACACGTCATTTTTATTTATGATAAGTAGCTGTATTTCAAAATTACAAGCTCCTATTAAATAAAATCAATACGTCCTTACAAACCTTCACCCCCGCTTCTCCCCCTTTAAATGTAAAAATGCCAAAATCCTGAAACACGTTTTAATTTTTATAATCTATTTATGATCAGTAGTTCTAATTCAAATTTTCATGTTTATAACTTCAATCAACAAAGACTTTCATACAATGTTCAACCCCCACCCCCCGTTTTCCCTCTGAAGGTAAAAAAATACTAAAAATAGTTTCTTAGCGGATGCCGACGTTATAAAATAAACGTATATTCCAAATTTCAGCTTTCTTGATTCAATAGTTTCGGTTGGACGATGATCGCAAACCAGTCAGGACATGCTTGCGCGTGGCAGACAGACAGACAAACGGACAGACGGGTGGCAATAGAGGCTATATAGTAATAACACGTTACCACGTACGTTATTTTTACTTTAATACAAAAAAATTGTGAACGAATCAAATACAAAATTTCATCCCCTTTTTCACCCCCTTAAGGGTTGTAATTCCAATAACACCCGATATACACGTTGCATTATAAGCCTAAATAATAAATGAAGTGATTTTTGCTGTGAAAATGAAGGCATTTCCATACACAACTTTATCCCCCTTTTCACCCTGTCAGGGGTGGAATTATCAAAAACACTGAGAACCGTATAAATTATTTTTTTACGTAAGCCTAACAACCAAATTTCAAGGTCCTAACTTCAAAACTGACGGACTTTCATACAAACTTTCATTCTCTAATTTACCCCCTTAGGGGTGGAATTTCCAAAAATCCTTTTTTAGTGGATGCCTACACTATATAAGGTATCTATGTACAAAGTTTCAAGTCTCTAGGTCCAGTGGTTTGGGCCGTGCGCTGTCAGTCAGTCAGTCAGTTAGTCAGTCAGTCAGTCAGTGTCAGTCAGTCAGGACTTTGAATTTTATATATATAGATAAGGTAACATGCATCTCCAAAGATCAAAATGCACAGTAGTTGATGTAGAAACAAACAATAACAAGCTTCTTGATTATACTTTGCGTCTAAGTTATCATTTGCTATCAATGCTCCTTGCAAAACTTTTAAACGGTAAAAACAGGCTTTTTTCAGGTTACTAGCACCGTTTTTAGAAATCTTTAATAAACACTTTACAAACGAACATGCTTGTAGTTTTGCGATTCGTTTTTTAGGGTTCCCTACCTCAAAAGGAAAAACGCAACCCTTATAGGATCACTTTGTTGTCCGTCTGTCTGTCTGTCTGTATGTCTGTCTATCAAGACCATTTTTCTCAAGACCTCGTGAAGGTATTGAGTTGAAATTAATATCAAATAAGTACATAAGTGTGCAATCCCTCAAAGCCATGAAAAAATAAAACTTCTAAGTCAACAGAATCAAAAGATACGGCCGTTTATGCCGCATGTTTCATACATTCGCAAGGCACTCAAAAACCAATGGGGTACGTCCCTTTGACCTAGAACTATGAAAATTAGCAAGAAGGAAGCATGCACAGCACAAATGAAAGAATAAACCGAAAACTATAAATTAGTAGTTAATAAACACAAATAAGTTTTTTGGTCATACAGAGCAAAAATGGGATACTAGATGTTGTTGCTGACGGAACCCTCGGTGCGCGAGTCCGACACGCACGTGCCCGTTTTTTTTAATCATTCACATGCTTTATGATAAACCTTAACCTATAGTAACAATTTTTATGTATGTTGCCATTATGCCTTAGAACTTGGTGTGTATGTTTTGAGTTTTTAAATATTCTTAGTAGTTTCAAAAATATGGACGCTTTTTTGTTTTGTATGAAACTCCTAAAATGGAAAGATAGTCGAATCTATGAAGAATATTTAAAAAATCAAAATATACAAACCTAGTTCTAAGGCATAATGATAACATACCAAAAAATCATTGCCATAGATTATGGTTAAGACGGTGTAAAACGTTATCGCCGTTTGTATGGAGAGCGGTTTTTGGGTTCACAATCCTCTTAAAACCGATCACAGCAACATTTCAGACATGCTTTTATTGATACGCACTTGACAGATATTTTACACACCTTGGTGATTTAAATACAAATGTGTAGTTTTTGATACTGACAAACGTTCTAGATTAAAAATTAAATATATACCGGAATAAATTTGTTCAATCAAATTTCAAGTTCATATTTGTTCTAATTTGTTGATACTTTCATGAATTTCCAAATTATTTAAATGAAGCGCTTCCTGTATTGTGTCTGAACACGGGATTCGGGATTCAGATTTTCAATACAAATAATTTCCTGTAGTCAAATACCTTAATAAGTACTAATTAACGACGGAACTTAGAAAAGGTGTCATTTTTCAAATGAGGCATTACGGTGTAAAGATATTTCCCTCAATTCCTGCTTAAATGGTTGTATTTGACTGTACCCACTGTAATGTAAAATTTCATTATCTCTCGTTTTTCGCGTTTTCTAGGTAAGAAAGTTTCTTACAAAGTTTAATAAAATATTCGAAATCCTAATCGTGTTGTTATTCGCGGTCACGGAAGTCCGCCATATTGCCCGTGTCAGCTGGTCGCAAACGGAAGCACCGTCAGCGTCGCTAGCCCAAGCGAACTACTTTTATGTCCGCTGTGTTGGTACCACCACTCATAAAACTCTGTCCGCAATGGTACATTTATTTACTACTCAATATTATAATGTTGAATTGTAATATAATTATGGATTTATTAAGAAATGTAATGTTTAGTGATTTTATGGTTTAATGTGTTAGCAGTGACACTTAAATTTCTGCTTCTCTAAAATATAATATTATCCGTCTATATTTCTACACGTTAGACAGTTCGAAACGAAAATCATACAGAAATAATGCCATATTCATTTTTTGTGCGTTATTCTTTACCAGATAAGCGATATTTACTGATCTAGGGTATATTATGTCAGATTGCCAAGATTACTCCGGTCGTTTTTTCTCTCTATATGGAGAAACTATTCGTTCATTTTGTTCGGCTGTTCAGAATGAATCACACCCAGTGGCTCGCTCTCGACAATTAGCGCTATTGATTAATTTTCCCAATTCCATTTGGCGATATCCTACTACGCTATTTACCATTTAGTGTCTTAGTTTTACGGGTACAACTTCGTTGTTTATCCTTGTAATAATCGTGGTGATAGTAAAAAGGGAGTCGCTTCAGTAAACACGAATCTACTCAATTATGTTAAGACTTTTCCGACAGTAACATTTTCTATACCTATATCGCAATGGAGACATTTATAATGTTGATTACGAATTCGCGTTACATGATTCTTACTTCTATTTTTGTTGTAATATTTTAAATGTTACATTCAGTTTTTGACTAAGGATATATTATTAAGAATCAGTCTTTAAGTGCATTAAACTAGACATCGAGAAATCGCTCTATCTACTCGTGTTATAACTACATAAAGAAAAAACTTTTGAACTTACCATTATTTTCAACCTAAAATAATTCAAATGCCCTCACCCGTTTGCCACCAAACATGGCCAAGAACCGGCTGGATGAAATCAGCTACTAAAATTAAAAAATCAGCATATCGGATCCTAACCAACGAGGCCATCTGTGGCATTAAACAAAGTAAGGTATGAAACGTATAACACCCCCTTTTGTGTTTTGTTGGGGGGTAAAAAATAGAATGCAAGCATATTCCTGTGTGCGCAGATGGTATGAACTGAGTACAATACAAAGATCGCGGAACGCTAGACGCTTCTGTCTGTGTGAATGCTAATTATATGAAACACGGAGAAGCTCTCATCGGTCCTTCGATCATTACGCGAAACAAAAGAACAACCAAAGCCAAATGTATATCGCATGGACATAATTTTGCTTGGTTCATTTTTATTTTAAATTACAACTTTATGCCGTCTAATTCTTGAGGGTTCGTAGATATTTATTAGATAGGTATTTGTAATAACGAGGTAAGCAAATAATATATAGATTCCTTTTAAAAAGGTAAACTATTATTATTTTATTACTGTGCTGTAATTACGATTATGATACGGTTATCTCAAAATACAACGTTTTATTTTAGCAAGTTTATTTTGGGAGAAGCGTTTAAAATTTATTGAGTCTGCTCTTGCCATGCCATAAAATTGTAAAAGTTTTCCGTGGTACGCACAATTTACTACATTTCCCGCGAATAAGTATAGCTTTTATACTGCACCATCCACTCATTATTATTCAGTTAAGTATATTTTGCGAGGCTTAATTGTATACTGATATTTTTTATTAAATTCGTTAACATTGCAGACCAGAGAATTATGTCGTTACACGTGTATAATTCTGTATTACTTGAACGCGTGTAAATTTTCCTCGTACTCCGAGTGCAAACATGAACAAGGCTTAAAATTCAATCATTTTAAAATATCGTTCGCCCTGGCTCGGCGCAGCGACGTTATAATTAACTAATTTCTAACTTAGTGTCAGGGAACAGCACATTCGCGCAAGTGGCACGTGAATACATACCTTTTGTGTAATTAAACTGAGGCCAGACCCAGTATAAGTTTAATCCTATAGCCTCTTGACACCGCACTCCCGCCCGAGGGGAGCTTATTTTGTTCGTCAACACTATCGACCGATGTCGAGACGAAAACGCTCAACCCAACGCCTCAAGTGCCGTACAAAATACTACTCTTTCACCTATATAACGTGAGTCAGTTTCCATAGTCGTATTGTCGGGGACGTCGTTTTCTTTTAGTAGGGATTCGGAAAAAATACGGTTACAAGGCACATAGAGTTCAGTCAGACGGCAATCATTCATACGGATTGCATGTTTTGTAGGCAGCCTCCGTCATACATGACACTTGTTTCTGTAGTTTGTATTTATTTACCACTGCGAATGGTGTGCCATACATTTTCCAGCACGTTTTGTGTGAGATAGAGACGTCAAGAAGTTGTTTAGTGACGCCATTACAAGTTGTAAGGTAGGTACAGGAGAAAATGGTGCCACGCTATTACAAATTTCTTGTAAAAGTAGTAGAATAAAAGAGTGTAGCGAAACGGTTTGAAATTGGCACAATTTAAATGTTTTTTTTTCTATTATGAAATCTAATAAATAAGTACAGATTATTTTGTTATTTTAATAAATTGTGTCAATGTTTCTAAAAATATATCAAACAATATTATGTATAATAAACCTGAATAAATTAGCGTTTTTACGAATCTAAACATGCTACCAATCCCTATAAAAATGTGAAAATATAATAGTTTAGTTATTTGGATAATTAGATGATTGCTCCTCAATCACGCGTTCACATGGGGTCAGCGGAAAACATTACATACTCTTTACTTTGCTCTCTACGCAGTCGCGCACACATTTAGTGTTTTATAAATTGAACGCAATTAATAACAAAATCATACATAAATATTATGTCTAAACAAGCTTCTAAACAAGCTTCTAAACAATTTTAGCAGATCCTCCTGGCCCCCGTATTAAAACCAGGCCGCAACGGCTTTCTACATTTAGGTCCTTACTGCGAATTCTCGACATTTGCTTAATGTATGAAAATTTGAAAGAACGTACCGTGTTGATGGCACTCGAAACAAAATAATTGCTACGGTCGCGCGGTCCCGGTTTCGGCCTCCGCATTCATTATTCACTTTTTTTTTTCACCCTCCCCTCGGCTTATAATTTGACTCGAAACATAAAATCAAGTTTTATTTGATTATGCGTAGCAAAAAGAAAAACTCGAAATACCTTGTATCCTTCACTTTTAATGGGGACTGAAATCTTTACGTTATGATTTACTTACGAAACTTTACTTTGTTCTCATGAACCACGTCTTCGCATTCATTTATCACAAAAGCCGAAAATTCTCGGTAATGTTATTACAACAAAGTTCTTCTCGAATCACTTAAACCGATTTCCATTTCTGCCTTGTGTGTTCAAACATTACCATATAGATAATTTAAAACTAAGAGAGCATTCGCATGTTTCTTCTTTCAAATATATACTTGTATATGTGTAATTCTCATACGAACAGCAAATTCAGTCAGACATTTATTAGCCTAGCATTTCTTCATATTGTAGAAATCTAGCGTTATAATGTCGGTCTTTATCCCCGTGTCGATATTATATTCCCTGTCTGCATATGCCAGATAAAACATTCTCGGCGAGACCTAACAATGGGTTAGGGTTAGTATGAACGTAGGTTTTTGCATTTAGCATAGATGGGGGAGTAAGCGACAAGGCGCGTCGACGACGTTTCGCTTTCATCCACTCACTGAGCGAGACTGCAAAAAGGAAAACAAGTATGCATACACCTACTATAATATGAACGCCAAACCCTCGCGGAAATGGAGTCATTTCGATGTGTTTGAATGGGTTTCGATGACGGGTGCACTGAGTACTTTTTCGTTTTAGTCGCCTAAAATGTGCCTATTGTTTTGTAGCCCTTGTAAAGGCATTTTGTAGGCATATTTTGTTAAAATAAAAGCTAAGATTTTTTCGTATTTAGTCTCGACTTTATGTTAGCTACTTTGATCAGAAAACTTTGTTTGTAAAGATTAACATACATTGCAGAAATGGAATCTACTTGAGCGTACATCTATCCTTACGGAGAGGCCGAAAGAAGTGATCCTTTGTTCGCCGGTGTAGAGGGCTTGCGTACAAGTGAAAGGACGCAAAAAGTGAGAGAAGCAATATCCAAGCCTTGGGTTAGATAGCCACTTCATCCGTTTCTACCATTGTATGGATCCTCTTTAAATTTTTCATGGGCTTATCAACGCATCGATCAGCCGTTATTTATTCAACTCACGACGTAATTCGAAGAAGTTTGCTCATTTACATGCATTCGCTTTTTCTTTGGTGCCTATTTACTTGTTTGTGCTTGCTTTATCGGATATTGAATGAAAACATATGAAAACTCTGTTGAATATTTGCTTCCATTACGTTTTATTTTATTCAAATTAGAGGGACACGAAGAGCTCGAAAAACTCCCAGATAATTTATAGTTGGAGGATGAGTGGAATGTGCCGCCACCAAAGAAAATAACCAAACGTATTATACCGTAAATAGCGACTTTGACAGGGGCCCTCCGCTCGTTCCCCAACTGTAGGTGACTTCGTATAAACCGAGATACAATATATTAGGATTCGGAAACTTGCAACAGTATATCAAAATCTCGATTTTCAGCCACTAAATCGTCTCGCATTCATATAACAATACGTGCCGGAGCCAAGTCTAGCTATTCTAGGAATTAACTAGTCTACAAAGCGTCAGATAGTGAGCATCAGAACGAGATAGAGATTAATACTGTGCAAGTGCTGGTGAAGCTGAGAAGCAATAACGTTTTGTTAATGTCTGCCATTTAGAACGTACGCGGTTAGTGTCTTGCGTCGGTTGACGTCGCACGCCTTAGCCGAGTAGTTATTTCACGTCGCACGGAGACTGCGACTGAAGTAACGAGACTGACACCGTAAGCCCTGGGAATCACCATTTGCCATCCGTGCGGTTTCTGTATTGTTACAAATGGCACAGGTCTGCTAGCAGGCGCTCCGTGCGGACCTAATGAGCTGTGAACCAGATAAGGTGTGCGACACGACGAGACGGGATCATCTGCTATCTATGTGGAATGCTCACTGCGCTCAAGGCAAATGTGTTTCTCGACTTACGTAATGTTGCGAATATAATATCACGATAGAATTTACTGGCAACACATCTATAATACCTATCGCTATCGTCAGCTAGTTTTTTTCTAACGTTTTTCTTGCTAGTTTTTATTAAATTTTCACTCAAATTCTCAGCTTGTCGGTAAAGGAAATTTTTCATGAAAAATGCAAGCAGATGCAAAACATATCCTATGTTGCCAGTGTAGTAATAATGAAAAACATGTATTTCAAAGCACGCATTTATTCAGGAAGACAAAGAGCAGATAGGCAGGCCAAAGGCTGTGGGCAAACAAAAAATGAAATGCAACGTCAGCGTCGGTCGGACGACCTTTGTGAGGCGGCGGCGATCGCACGAAATTGTCTCTTTGTTAAAATTGATTAATACTGTCCTAACCAGAATACTGTAATGCAATAAAATTATATGACCGCCCATCTCGCGAGGGCTCATTTTAATTGAACAGTGTCATAAGTGTTATTTGCTATTACCCACGCACATGTCCCTATATGAAAATTGGTTCAGTAATGCTTTTTATAGTCCATTCGAAATATAGTTAGGTACTTGTTAAGCTGTGGGTACTTACCTCTAGCGTCGGCATTTCCTGATGTTTATACTTTGGATTATTTGAAGGTTAGGGTGATAAGGCATAATCTATCCAATTTTGTCTAAATTCTAAACAGGATAACGTTTTACATGTCGTTGGAAATTTGCTATAGATTTTAATGCACACAAATGCTCGTAGTACGCATTTTTTTCGTACGAATTAGCTTATGATGGGGTAATATTAGCTGATTTGGCCTTTAATGTCATTTGGGAATATTTTTACCGTAAGAAAGGAGGATTATATTCGAGTGTATGTAAGTATGTTTTAATGTACGTCTATTTCCTTGGCACGGCCTGCAGCCTTAATGGATTGATGCATTTTAACCTGTGAGGTGTCAACTTAAACTATGCTCAGTAGTAGTCAAAGGTGCTTTGTAATATTTACTTGTTGCTGCTGGCTACCTTGTAACATTTAAGATATTTCCCCGTACGATGGGCCCATTGACGTACTTCAACTCCCGACTTGCTTAAAAATTGTCGTTGTATAATATATCGCAAAGTACCTAATGATATAAGTGCTGACGTCGGGTGCATACCTTTAGATTCAAAGCGTTGCGGGATACAGGTGGAAACATAAAAATTTCACCGACGCAGCGTGCACGGCACATTATGAATTGAGTTAGGGCATGCGCGCGTTTCCAGGGAACCAACATCCGAGGTTAACTGTGACGGATACAGTTTATAAACTATATTGCTGCGTTCATTTAAATGAAAATAAACTCTATTCAGTTATTAATATTCATTGCGTTGGAACTTTGAAACAAATACATAAATGCAATAATAATGTCTCTGTCACATGTAAAGTGAGTGGCTTTTGCAATGTTGGCACACTTCCTGATACTACGAAGTCCATTGAAACCTAGCCTAAGCCAATCATTCTTTTTATAGCAGAATATTATTTAGAGCTTATTGTCCAGATTAAAATAACTGATATGGATCATTTGTATGGGACGTTATGCATTGGTAAAATGTTATACAATCGTATGATTAATTTAAAAATTAAGATCATCACGTTGCTTGATGAAGAGATACACGTTGTCAAACGAGCACTAATTGGTGCAACGAGCACTTACCGTTTTGTACGTCTTTTTCTAAAAAGCCTGTCATTTTAACAATTCTAGTTTAATAAACAGACTAACTGATCTACCTTTTCGCCAAGATTCCTTACTGACTGACGCAACTGTCATAGTTACACAGGTGTACTTAAAAGCCTTAGTCTCCAGTTAAACGCAGGCGACGACGTCACTGTAAATCACTGTCGCAGTCTTTATCACTTGCTATAGTGGCTGAAAGAGTTCAACGTATAAAGTTAAGCTGACGTCACACACGTACGCGTTTAACTGGAGACCAACGCCCAAGGCCTCACTAAAATGAAAAAGTAACGTTTTAGCGACAAGCGAGAGAATAGCAAGCATGCTACCCGCTACGATGTCGTAAGAGTACGGATTCGCGGTAGAGCTCGCGAGTCCGTGGTCGCGGGGGACGGCGCTAGCTGCGGCTCGGGCGGACGTGTCGTAATTGATGTGTGTATGTTTTTGTCGTGCTACGACCGTTCGGTGTTTGCCACCACCTCTGGTCAAGTTAGACTAAATTAAATTGTTGTATTTTTCACAACGAAACGACTGCGGCGAGTGACCGACTCCTGTTAACGAGGGGGCGGATAATATCGTTTGGCCAAGCGGCGCTCTTGTATGTGCCATAAACACGTTACGAATTTTTGAGTTATGAGACGCTAGAGCGTGGGCTAATTTTCGGAGTTGCTTTTTGATGGACCCAGTTAGCTTTGAACGTAAACTCTTTAAATTCAAACCTTTTAAAAACGAATTGGTTCTAAAGATCACTGTAGTCATTAAAACTACCTGAAAAAGCTGCATTTCAACATAAAAACTGTACCTAAACATTTTATAATTAAAAATAAAACGAGGTAAGATTCAAACAACCCAGTTTTGCTGAGTCAGGTTTAAGCAGTAGCGATTAATTCAGGCAATCACAGGTAGCATCCCAATTTAGAGTGAGCCAAAAATTGGATATGCTGTGAATAATAATTTTCCCTGTGGAGTGAACTGCGTTGTCCACATTTAAGGTAATTGCCAACAGTTTCGGCTGACGGCCTCCGGTAAACCTGACACTCGCTCCCGAGGGATCGCCCTTTACAATCCCACTAATAAATGCGGCTTTATCAAATTTTTATTTATCGTTTTATAAATATTTTATGAAACGTCGAGTGCTACTGAAAAAAAGAGACGTCCTTGCAACTTTGCTCGATATTTTCATCCGGCGCGTACTTATTGGTTGTTAAAGAATTTAATTACTAAATATAAACCCATTAATCAATTTATCAATTATTACTACTATCCACGACTACTAGATGCCATCTGATCATCAGGTTGATATCTGCCCACTGATCTTCGATTTAAACTTGGCCACCACACCGGAACACAACAGTGCAAGAGCTGCTGCTTAGCGGCTGGATTAGCAAGCAAGATAGTATTAGCGATCCAGACCGACCTTGCACAAGGTCCTACCAACTGCAAAACGATATTTTTCTGGTCTCACAGGCAGTCTACCCCTGAACATGAGACCTGTAAAGGGCTCGAAAAGTGGGGAATTAGAGATGTTACAATGTAGGTACGCGATACAAACCGTTTAAATTACCGTACTTCAATGTCAACAAGTGGGAAAACATAAGAATTTATTGAGCATTTTTTTTAATACACCTCTTATTGTTTATCTAAGCGGAAATGTTAACAAATTAGTTTTCCGCCCAGATTCACAACTAACGCCTCATCGTAATCCAATTTTGCATTACCTACCCACATATAAATAAATACACCACCTGGGTAAACATCTAAACGATGCGTCCAGAATACATTTTTGGATTTCACTCAAACAATAAAAAACAACACAAAAATCAAAACTTAAAAATGTATAGCCGACCAAGAAATTGCTTGGTCACTTTTCGGCAGTATTACAGAGGGATAAGGTTCAAAAGTGGTCCAGCAATTACTTGGTCGACTATACCTACTTAAATAATCTATTTTTTTCTAACATTTTTTTTTTTAGTTTAATGAAACTACAAAACATATTTCCTATTTAGTGTCAAACATATTTTAAAATGTCTTTCCCACATTTATGTTTATAACAATTCACATAACGTTACTTTATTTAATTTTTAATCAATGTAAGTAATCGTTATCGCAATGATTTCAAAATATCGATTAACGAATGAATGGAACGTAACGTGATCCATTGAAATTCGGAAAGGTTTTATCGTTGAGGGCCAGATCGGTCCCGCGCGCGATATTATCGCCCATCGCTTTATTTATTTTGAATATCGCATCGATCACATCGGATAGATTACAATGGGACGATTTTACCTGCAGTGATTATTTTCCACTGAAACTACTGTATTTACTTATTTTTGTGACGCTATCTATTTGTAGAGATAATCTAGTGCTAACCGCTGTGTTTTAGGTAGGCATAATGAATTTTCGGACAGTTTTGGGCACTTACAAATGCTATTTCGTTATCATTTTACTTCAAATAAATCTATGGTCAAGCAAAATTCCATCATCAATAAAAACACTTTGGACGAAGTCTATCAGAGACGGGTTATTTCAATTTGGGTTTGGTTCTTTGAATGTGAGATCATTGCAATCTTATATTTGTCAGTTAAGAGTCTGTATAAGTGTTTATCTACACACATATTGTTACTGCTCTATAATGCGTTCAAAAACCGTAGGAAATGACCAGCATTATTACAACCAATGTTATTATAAGAATTTTCTTTTCTGTGGTAGTAGGTAAATATGTACTTTAATAGTCATCACATTACTGATATCTATAACGTTATGAATTTAAATTTGAAACAGCTGTCTGAATTCAAGTGGGTCTCTATTCTAGTATCCATAGATATTAAAACAGTTATCGATACGAAACGTCAATCCAGTATGTTTTTAATAGAAACCGCATGACATTTGATCTCGAATGACACGACAATAGGGACTTTCATTCGTTTTTGTATAATTAAAAAAAAAATCGTCTTGTCGGAGGATCGAATTGCCGCCATTACTGTTGTCATTCGTTTGTTGGTTTTTTTCTGTTACGGTTTTTTGCTATAATAATATGTGTGTAGATAAAGTAATGTATGCAACTGTATATAATTAGGCCTTAAAGCACTCGTGTGATCCTATTATGAAACTCGCTCGTTTCATAAAACCACACTCGTGTTTTAAGGCCTCTCATTATATAGCAGTTGCATAAACTACTATTATTAAAATAGGTTTTATTATTTGTTGTGTTGTTATCCTGTAATAATCCTGTTTTTAGATATATTGTTTCTTCATGGGGCCAATATGTTCAGTTTTGATCAAAACCCCCTAAATAAATAAAGTTTTTTTATGTTTTGTAATTAGAATAAGTTCTAACACTTTGCCATGCCTCAATATGTACTCTTAAATTATGCTCCTGCCACAGATATAAAACAGTCCTCAACATCAAGACAGAAAGCAGCTTACATTTATCTGCGTAACGTTACTCAAAAAATTAAAAGCACTGATTTAGATAGAAACCGTTACGGGGGAAACAGGATATGTTGTCACACTCGAGATTTACGGGAGAGATGGGGAAGCCGGGGAGGAAGGGCCCGCCACTTGGACACGTACTGGACCGGGGCGGGGGCACTTTCTCGTCATTTATATTTGAGTGTGATTTCGTTTGGGATCGTCACAGAACTCCGAGGCCCCTCACTCACTTATATTAGTTACATTACGTTACCGAATCTTGTTTTATTCAATTTCTTCTGAGCTATTATCTTTTGCCACTAGCTAGAATATAGATAGTTGTCTGTCGCGTTCAATAACTTTTTAGGACTGTGTTATTAACTTATCTTAGATCTTTAGTTGGTACTAGCAAAGTTAAACGCTGAACAAAATAAAATTCAGATAAATAAATAAAACGTTCATGAACACGGCGTAAATAAACTTATAATGCAAATAGGAATCGAGTTTGCGAGCGGTGGTAGAGTTTGAAAAACACTGAGTTGACAGTTCACCAGGGTTAATTGTTTGACTTTAGCGACTTTGTCGGTCAGGTGATGCGTTAATACTAGCCCTGGGGCTTTGAAAGCCGCGTTTACAATTTTACATAAAAGTGAAGGGAGTTAAAAAATATTCCTGACTATTTTGGTGGCGTTTTATTACGCTCTGCTGCAGTACGAAGCTATGGAACGACTTTAAAACTGCGCAACACTTTTACCCAAATCGAATCCATTCAACAGATTCTACGAACTGCAGGGAAATCCTAACTTTTATCTAACTTGAATTCTCGTTTTAATAGACAATTTTGAGAATTTTATGGATGTTACAAATGTAGGACAGGTACATTCTTTATGTTAAGTACGTAATGTAGACATTATGCATATTGCTCTGTAAAAGCGATGAAAAAAAGGAATAAGCTGCTAAGCTTCTTGCGGCGCTTCCTTTCAACAGAATCTGCCATTTTCCGAAGCACTAGTAGACTCAGATATGTAAAAAAGCCCATGTGGTGAACTTGTAAATAAAACATGGATATACTAACAGAGTTAAACGCTTTTCCGACGTTATAATTTAGCTGTTTCCCTTTTGATGTTGTTTAGTAGATTAACTACTTCATTAATGAGATGATGGACTGCCTTAATTTCGATATGCACACAAGGCCATTGCATGTAATTTGAGCTCATTAGTCAAAACGTAACTAACTATTTGATATATCTGACAGTAGCCTCAATTGAATTTGAAACGATACTTTGTTGAAAGTATCAATCTATGTGTTAAATCATCTTCAAAAATCGCAAAATCTCATGTAACGTCTTCACACACCATCCCACGGCTGGGTCCAGCCTTCAATTATTGAAACTCTTCAAGTACCGTTAAGCTGCTTTGCAGGAGTGTACAGATTTCCTCGCGACCTTTTTTCTTCACCGAAAAGCTCATGTTTTTTTGCATAAAATGTGCGAGATCCAGTACCAGCCCACAGCACTTTTACAATAAAGGAAATGCAGATAATTTTAATTTAAATGTAAGTAAATATAGTGTTGTAAGTAATTGCATTAACTTAAAGGGATTACCATGTTGCGTTGCCACCAATCGCTTATTTAACGGCGTTTGATCCTAAAATCTCCATCTATTGTTACCTTGTCGCGTGCTTTTTCCCTCGTTATTACTCGCATAAATATTCAAGAAGAAACAGGCAAGTCCTTTGACACCGAGCCGCGGCGATATTGACGTTATAATGAAATCCCCTATAAACGTCTACGCTTGGATTGTTTAAATATGCATTACATGAATAATCTTAACCACATTCATTAAATTGCTACTTACAATTAAAAGAGTCAGTGGTTACTGTTTTTTTGGAAAAAGGTGAAAAATGGCCACCAAGTGGGAAGTGATCACCGCCGCCTATACGAAACAGGGATCCCTAGAGAGTCACTATACGTTAAAGTTCCCCACCACTGAGCCTCAGGATCTTTCACTTACCAAACGGAATAGCAACCACCTATACCGGTAATCGTAGTGCTTTCAGACATACACACTGACTACAGTGTATGATCCTAAGCAATCTTTGCAACTGGGGGTGGTAGGATCTTATGATAGGCCCGTCCGGATCGCTACCACTACTTTGCTCGCTAATCCAGCCGCCAAGCAACATTGCTTACACTGTTGTCTTCCAGTATGGAGAGCAAGGCAGCCGATAAAATTACTCACAGGAGAAGTATACCATCTTAGCCTTCTAGGTTGGCAACACATCTGCAATTTCCCTGGTGTTGCAGGTGTCTATGGGCAGTGGTGTTCACTTACCACCAGGTGGCCCACTTGCCTGTTTACAAAAAAATATATATTATTTAAAAAAATTGAAATATTATTGATTTCCATATTGCTTCGAAATATTTCTAATACGGATAAGGATACGATTTCAAACATCCTCTAATAATGTTGTCATCATTGTTTATTTGAAGAATATCAATTAGTAGTAAACAAGTCTAAATCCGCTGTAATGGCCTCACACACTCGTTAGCCAGGTTTAATGCGTTCTTCTGATGTATCTCATCTTACCTAACTTTACTGGGGAGGCTGCATAATATATAAAGAGTAATTAATCTTACATTTTTGCTCGCCCGTGTTGTTGTTATTGTTTCGATATCATGGCCCGCTTTAACATAAATCTTGTATCACAACTACCTACCTACTTACATCACACGTTTTCCAAATTAGAGCAACAGGAGAAACAAGACGAAGATACCAAATCTGTTCCATCATTATCTATAAAAAACCAAAAAATCTGGGCAATTTACACCAATTGACAATGTATGAATCATAACCCTGATTCTATTAATCTGGTTTCCCTGTCACAAGGATTAAGGAGATCACATAACGGTTGTTCCAATAGAATAACTTGAGCTGCCATATCTGCTGCCATAATAATATGCCGTCAAATCATTGTTCAAAAGCGTACTGCGAATAATGAAATGTAAAAAACTAGAAGGAGCTGTTTTTATCTTTAAATACTTAAAAGTGGAAATATTTTATAAAACCGAGAAAGAAGATTATTTAAGGAAATAATATTTTTCTATTTACTTCTGTTGCACTGCGCTACAGAATACTTGAGGAGTATCTCAAGAAAGTCGAGTTTCAAAGTAAAAAATCTACCCCGAACTAAAGTAATAGTCAAGAGGTTGTAACTATAATACGTTAAAATGCTGGTATAGTGTTATTTTGGAGTGATTATCAGATCACATATTACACTTACGAGTATATATTATATTTAAAAAATGAGAATTTTCAATATCAACAACATGAAATGAAAAACATTCAAGGACAACTGGTCCGGCTTCCTTGTTTTTCTTCATGAGACCTTTGGTCCACCTTATGGTTGATCTATTCAGGCTTCAATAATTTAATTTTGTTTTTTTCTTTTCAGATGGTGACCAGGACAAAGAAAATCTTCGTAGGAGGGTTATCAGCACCCACAACGCTGGAAGACGTAAAGAATTACTTCGAACAGTTTGGCCCGGTACGTTTTTACATACTTATACGTTTTTTACCGGTCGAAAATCGTTAAATGAACCTGTGCTAGCCCTAAGCAATTATTCCCTCATACTAATTTAGCAAATTGATTTCAAACTCCAATGTTTTGGAATAAACCGTTTAAGTTGTCAGTAGGGCGTGCTTGCCATTTTAATCTGCTTGTTAGGAACGAGGCGAATTTAACAATCAGGTTGCAACGTTTGACGGTACCTACCCGGTAGCTATTTGATTTATTCCCTCCGAGAATAATAGCAAGATGATTCCGAAACGTCGCGTCGTCATGTTCTACGCAACATGTCAGCGTAGAGAGCGCGAAGTTGCTTTATCGCAAAATTTAATTTACAGCAAACTTTTTGCAAAAGTGTACTGAATTTGCGCTGTCATGTTTCAGTTGTTATTAGGCAACCCTAATTTTGCCCGCAGCTAAATCATTTCGTGCACATAATATTAAACACTTTACCCTCGAATTAGGCGTGTCTGTCAAACTCGCAAACTGTGTTATGGCTATTTTATGCTCGCTTTATTTCATTTCCGATGATAAATAATCGGATTTAATCCACCTGCTGTCCATTTAATTTTGATACTGATTTTAAACATATATATTTAACCTTTCTAAAACAAAACAGGAGGCTTTTGACAAAATTATGGTCGTTTTAAAGAAGAGAAAAGCAAAGATTTCAATCAAGAAACAATTTGCTTTGTCTCATTATTGTCTCAGATCGACATTGAAAGGACTGATGTCGTCTTAGCACCAGTCTGTCGTCTCGTTTCTTGAGTGTGACACGCTAAAAGGAACCTTGACATTAGGAGGTAAAGTAAATATTCTATGACGGCGGTGTCCACGCCTGGAAGTCTGCGATAAGTTGGCCTTTGTCTGGCGGCCGCGACTCAGCGCAGGTGTCTATCTACAAAAGTTTCACCGTAATTAGCCCTGTATCCAGCGTGGATGCGGACTAAGGAACTTTTCAGAATTCAACATCGAATACAGCCGGGGAGTCATTGTGCCGGCTCTCAAAGTAATCGGTGCCTGGCAGCCGCCCGCGCCCGCGCCGGCCGATCAAGACCTTCATTACCTATTATGAGAGTTTAGAATAACGAGCCAACGAGTTTTTCGGAGTGAATGTGATTGATGCCGAGCGAAGGAAATATCCCGAGAGAGATAAAAGGAATTTAATGAAGACTTTTAAGAATAATGATTAAGGGAATGGTTATTCCTTTTGGTCGGAAGCCTAATGATGGGGTCTTTTGAATTACTTTTTGCGTCTACGAAATATTGTGTAACCGCAATTAATCTAATTAAACGGGAGGAAGGAAAACCGGCCGAGCAATGTGTACTTTAGCAGAAAGGTGTACACAGGTAGCTCTTTGACGAACCTAGTCCTCAGAATTGTATTAATAAAATAGTAAGGAAAACATTTCTCTCATTTTATATTCAAGGCAGTATTTTATCCATTTTCTGGTCGAGAAGAGAACAATTACTGATATGAGTAAATGAAAATAGAAATACTCCGAAATTGCGTATACGTATTCACTATCAAAACTTACGCAGAACATGGTTACGTAACAAGCCTAAAGGGTACTTCCAGCACAGCTAAATAAATTAATACCATTATTACATCCAAGAACGCACACGGAGAATTCTGATTACAAATTAATTCAATAACATTCATGCCGTGCACTGTGCTCCCGGCTCGGCATCATTTCGTAAGGGTGTCACATTTTGAGCAAGTTTAATTAACAATCCAGTCGCTTTTGTAGGTGCCTTCATTAGTGTATTTGTGGATAAACATTGCGCAATGAGCTCGGTAACTCGGCGCAATCCAGATACGTGCGTGTGCGTGGGACGGGATGCGAGGTCGGACGTCGTGTGGCGTCGCGGCCGACGCCGCGCGACACGCGGCGCGGCCCAGCGGCCGGCCCCGGCGCACTGCCGGGCGATGTGTGCGTGCTCCGTGACTCCGATGTCTCGATACGGCCCCGGCCCACCCCACGTGCGAGCTTTCCGAATGCAAACTGTCTCAGAATATCAAATGAGCCCCTTAAATACCGAACACAATGACTACGCCCACCTGAAGCAAAGGCCGCGGGGACGCGTGCACGCAACGCCGCCGTAAATGAAAGGAGCACGTCGGGTCGGGACCGAAGGGTGGGCGAGGTTCAACCCCGGTAACGATTTCCTCCAGATAATGGAGAATTTTCTGATGAAAGCTGCTCGGCAGTGCCCTTTCAAGTATTAGTAGTATTTATGGCCCGATCGGTCGGTGCAAATTTCGTTCCCTTCGATAGTGTATGCTATCGCACGTTTATACCGGTCGCTTCGAGAGACTATTCCCCGGGTATCATCCTTGTATAAAATTCCCTCCATTTGGAACTTTTAAGTGGAACTGAGGAGTAAAGCTAAAGAGTTATGGAGATAACGTGCCTTCAGTGCTTTAATCGGCACAGCTGTGGTCCAACAAAGTGTAGAAAGAGATTGCAACGCGGTAATTTTATAGAGTCGGACGTTCATACGGACACAAAACGTAGGTGAGATAATCGGGGGTGGTCCATAGGTTATTTGGAAACTAAAAGCAGTGTTTTGGCCGTGTTGATTATAACTTACGGTTGCCGCAATTTTACTTCCGGTGCCGTTGAGTTATACATTTAAAACGTCATTTAGGTTAGTAGTAACAAACATAACTCAAGTTCAAAGTTAACTAACATAGTATGAAACTGGAACTTGAGCTCGGTCTGTAACTACCACCCTTAAAAAACTTTGACAAAGTAGATTTCTGACATGTGGGCCTTTTGCCGCAGCCCAAATAAGAAAGCCGACAGCGGAAAAATTAAAATTTGGGTAATTTAATAATATACGCGCGCCCTGAACCCGTGTCTCATAAATTCATTTTGGGTAAATTGTTACACTTATGGAAAGTATCGTCTTAATTAGATACAATGTTCTTTCAGAAACTAAATTGAATTTTGGTTAAATTAAATAGTTTGTTTATTCAAAGAAAAGTAGAGAAAATTATTATTACTAGCTTACGCAACATAGATTTTATTATTTTGGCTTTTTTTAATTATTTGCATTACAATTAAGATAGTATGTTTAAAAGAAATGTATATTCAAATGGTATTCTAATTCATTTGGAAGTCGAATGCCGGTTACCGGCTCCGGGATGCTTAAAAATTAATTAACCGAACGACCGGTGTAATCTCTGAAGACTGCGCCGATTAAGTGTTATCTAGCCGAGTTTGTTGTTTGCGATGTTTACCCTAGGGGTCGGGTGTAGGTGTCGTTTTCCAGCGCGCCCCATACCGCTTGCGCCCTTCTGGTACCCGCCAGACCTCGCGTCTGCCAATCTCGACAGACTCTTAGCCCTCACAAGTTTGCCGCAGATTGCTTACATTTTATTTTTTCTGTTCTCATGAAAATGTATGCCGTCTTTATCTGTCTATCTGCTTCGCTAAAACGATCTTATTTAATGTTAAACGGACAAGTTTATTCTGAAGAATTTCGGCTGCGACGCTTAAATAAAATATCTCCTTCTCGGTAAATGTTATTATAAGTATTCGTCTTTATTATGGGTGTGTTTGCAAACGCGAGGAAGAGGACTTTTTCTCTTATTTCTTTCGCATTAAGCTATCTTTGTCATCTCTTAGCGCATTAGCTAACACAGAGGCAAAGTTGGCTTCTAAAATAATGAGTTTCGCACTGATAATTAAGAAAATGTGTTTTCTTGCAAATCTGGCGCCTCATATTACTGGGTTTAAGCTCGACTAAGGCTGAAGTTTCCTAACCAATATAAAGTTAGCGACCGAGCGTTCGCTAAGCGTCGCACGCACAAGAGGGTGTCTTTGAGAAAGTTCCGTTGCATGCTTGATTCGCCATTGTTTTAGCCGTCGAGCCAGTCCAAACTCTGACCGGGCTGTTCGGGGCTCCCAGCCAGTACGCAAGCAAGTGTGTTGCCCCCCGCTCCAACTTGCACGATTGCTTGTTATTATCTTAACTTATGCTCCTTAACTTCGTATTGGCTATCGACATGTTCTCTTGGCTGCAACTGCACACCGGAATATCCGTATACAGTTGCAAACGGTGTGCCGTGTGATGTTTGAGCGAGTTGCTTTGTGCTTTCAGTTTTGTGAACTTATACTTAACATTTTGGTTGGTGTGAAAACATAAATGCATTTAAGATCTGACAATTTTGTCGAATAATAAGTTGACTACAATTAAACTGTTAACTTATTTAATCAATTCAAAAAAGGAATCTTGTGTTTAATTCCAGAATGTATTTAATAAATGTTAACAAAGTAACCTAAACATATATTTATAAGGTAGTCGGTACGTATAACCACGTGCTGCCCTTTCCTGAATCGAATTGTTCCGGTTCGTTTGCGGAATTTTCCGCATCAAACAGATTATTATCAGCTCGATACCCATATTAATGTACAACCTGACGGCACAAACTTACATTCCCGTATAATATCAGGCAATCTCATAAAAAATATTAATGAATATTTATAAAATACGGCTTAATAATTACTGACCCACAACCGCCTCCCGCCTCGTTTGAAATATCGTGTACTCTTTTTATTTACCTTTTTGTAACAATACGTACTAAAAAAAAATTGCAGTCAACTTCACGAAACTTTAAGAAAGCAAAATTTTGCCTTTTTGATTAAAATTCAAACAGTATTTTTGAATTCATTGAAAACCTATTCGCAGCCTTAGTTTTCGTTTCGAAAAATTCCGCTTCCCGGCAAAACATGGACGAATTTCCACAGATAGGTTTATCAAAACAAACAATTGTAACCCGATACGTATTCGACTCTTATCGCTCGCAACACTAACTAAACATCGCTTACTGTCAACAGCACTCGAACTGTAACTGAAACGGGCCCGGAATTCGGCTTTACTATAGCCTTAATACTTCTACAGCTAGGTACGATATCATCGGAGGCCGTATATCAATCAGTTGTTACAACGCGCCACGGTTGTCGTTTATCTTCGGGCCCGTTCGGATCTGTCTGTCCAGATTCGTGCATTGTTCAGACATTAGCCGCGACTGCCGAAACGGTGGATGTCTGAAATGCCAGTGGCGGCGGTGGCGCGCCCGTTGCAGCGCTGCAGCGAGCGGCCGATAGCGTTTCCAATTTCCTGACTTAAATTGCTCTAATTTGGTTATGCGCTGACGGGTGATCGAAGGCTGCTAAAACCCCGGCTACCAGCGACACTCGAGTTGCGGCTTGTAATTTGTATTGGCCTTTGCTGGACTATTTTATACTCGCGTTTGAGGTACTAGATGCGACTGAAATTTCGTTTCTGTTTTTAACTATCCCTCTTCATATTCATTAAAAAATCACTGCATTTCAATTTAATTTATATAATCTATCTTAAACAATTAATTTTTGGAGTTTTGTATTAGTTTACTATGGTTAAGTGTTACTTTTTTAGGGTAATTCAGATTTGATGTATTATCATTGTTGACAATAGTTATTTTTTGTGCCAGTAAACCTTTTATTTCTTACCTTTTTTCTTTCGTATTATTAGAATAAAATTGCTGTTGAAACCAATTAAAAAAAAATGTTATCCGCTTAATTGTGTAATACCGCACTGCTCCAACGTTACATCAAGAAGGAAACTTATATTTTTCGATATCATTATATTAAGTTAATGGCGACCTAATTGGAGGTTTTTATGACTCTTACAATCCATAAAGTAGGAATTAAGTGCTCATACTTTACCCACCCACTCTATAATATTACTACCTAAGTTAAGATTTCACGAAACGGATAAGTTAAAAAATGTTCCTAAGTTACATTTCCTTTACTAATAGCAAGTCAAATCTAATCGAAATCATAGTAAACATCACTCACATGTTCAACTTTAGACTTAATCGATATCCTTTAATTTCCTCCGTTCCTTTTTTGGTTGAATTATTGTTCGAATTAAGTTGAAATTCAGAAATAAAATGCACTCGTGGAACGGAACTCAAACAGCGTCGGCTCTAATGATTACGAGCAGAATTTTTCTAAATAGAGACTTGAGTTTTTTTGCTTTTCCGTTTGCATTGGCATTGAAGCGAGGCGGGTAGCAGGAGTGCCAATATATTAAGCAAATGGCGAACTAATTACGCCTCGAACGATTTTACAGGACCACGTAATGACCTCTTAAGGAACTTCTCTTTTAAAATATGTTTCACTGGGGCTTAATTTAATATTCTGATGTTACAGTTGAACACACGCTTTATCTGTTAAGATGTGCTCTATAGGTAACATCAATATCTATGCAAATACTTTTAGATTAACTATCATGGTCTCTAAGTTTTGATGAAACAGAATCACCTAGTTTCTCAATTCTTTGTATTCTCTGGACTCTTTGAAGGTAGGTTAAAGTCAGATTCAAAATATTTTTATTCAGATTAGGCTTACAGGAAACACTTAAGAATGATAGAAAAAAATCTTCTAATGTGAAGATACCGGCAAGAAACTCAACGATGTGTAATTTTTTAATTAAATCAGAACACAATGTTACATCTTAAAATATTTAAACATTTAGGTACACTATTCGGAGGGAATCGAATCTACTGATTAGACAGTAGGTATAGCTTTAAATTTCGGATTGCCCTCGGTAAATACAGTATTCAAGTGCTAGAATTCTATTTTATCACAAAATAGTGCTCCAAAAACTGCTTTTATTACATTCAAATCCGTCTTGTCACTCTATTTACCTAAAAACAAAGAGTTTCGGAAAGTCGCAGCGAAACATTTACATTGTCGTGTATTTTGTTGATACAAGAGCTTTCGACGAGAGAAATAAAATCGGAATGCAGTGGGACAATGATGTAATAGTTTTCTCGGCATTGGGGTGTGGTTGTACTTAGGGAGATGAAAGCCTGGTAAGGAATAATAGAATCAGTGTTATTTTATAAAGGGAAAATACTTTTTTTACAACATAGGAAGGCAAACGAGCAAGTGGGTCACCCGATGGTAAGTGATCACCACCGTTCATAAGCACCCACATTACCAAAGATATTGCAGATGCGTTGCCAACACAGAGGGCTAAGATGGAATGCCTCTTGTACCAATAATTTCTCCGGCTGTTTTGCTCTCTATGCCAGAACACAACAGTGCAAGCACTGCTGCTTAGCGGCTGGATTAGCGAGCAAGATCATGGAAGCGGTCCAGACGGACCTTACACAGGGTCCTATCACCCGGAAACACAGTAGATAATAAATACTAATTATTTATTATACCTTGGAACAAATTACTCTAATTGGCATAGCCCCAAGCTAAGCAAGGCTTTTGTTATGGTCACTGGATACTTATGCATAGTTGCCCATGTGCCCACTGTTACCTGTAACACCTTATGTGAACCATGGTCGCAAGAAACATAAATATAGATAAATATATTTCTAACTTGCGTACTTCTTTTAAAATCATTGACAAATTCTTTGTAAACTTAGTTTAACGGTTTGTTGTGAAGGACAAGCAGGCCTTTTTCGTTATGTATTTGTAACTGGCCATTGCGATACCTCGTGACAGCTGCCCAGCTTGAAGAGTATCAGGAGTTAGTCGTCGGCCGTCTGCTGAGGCTGCTGCCACGAGGTTCACCAATAGATTCATGTAAAGTTTTAATTCATGAAATTAGTATTTTTCTCAGTTTCCATCTATTATTATTTACAGTCCACTGGGTATTTCTCACAATTGTATTACGGTATTGTGATGCGGAAACCTCGGTACGTTAGTCCGACTTGCACTTGGCGGGTCTAGCCCTTTTCTGCTGCAAGGCATGTAATCTTTTCCTCATTTTTCTCCGTGTAGGGCTATTTCCTCTCTGTTCTGACTTATAACTTTGGTTTTAGTGTTGCTGTAACCAATACAGTTATTTACTGTCTCTCCTTGAGCCGTCTTTCCATTGTACCCAAGTTTTGCAGCACGACTGTTGTTTTGTCATCACGTTGCCAGTACAGCCTTCTCTCTCTAGAGTTGCGTTTAAGCTTAGTCTAATACCTGTGGCATCTTTTGCTTCTAAGCCACTACTTACAAGGTTTTGTACCATAGCTGGTCTCTTGTAATAATAACCTTATAGTAATTATGTTGGATTGTATAAAAAAAATACATTACTTGTTACAGTAGACCCATTTCATAGACCAAGACCCTAGATTTGACCGGTTAGGTTATTACATTGGAGCGAGTCCGATCTGACTTCCGTGACCCCTGTTACAGGAAAACTGGACCAATAAGATCATGGTAACACATTTATTTACATTAACACACAGGTTACAGATAGTGTAAATTTTCTCACAGTATTTTCCCTCACCGTAAGAGCGTTGGTTATACTTAGCAAATGTACATAAGTTAAAAAAACTCATTGCTACATGGTGCCCGTTTGAGATCGAACTCGGTACCTCACGATCGCCTGTCCAAACTCTTGGCCACTGGGCCACCAACGCTCTTCAGTATTTATTACATTAGATTACTAACAGATGTTATTAAATGTTTCAAAAACCATGGCATAAATTCATCACACTGGCTTTACGTAAAAAAAAAACACGTTTTAAAATGTGCTTTAAATTTAGTGAACAAGAGCGCTTAAGCCTTACATTTTCTTGATTCGCTCTAAGTGCGTCCGCACCCAAAAGGGGTCGGGTGGAAAGGGAGGTGGTAGGTACGGATAAACGAACCCCGGGGCGAACGATTTGTATTAGAAGTCTAGTACTCGTCTTGTTCGTAATTGTCGACGCTTCGGGCTGCGTTGCGATACGTCTGGCACTCAAACACGTGACTCAAATAGGTCACCGGGACCACTGTGCATTATTTTACTAATTACATTTTTGTTTTCTCTGCTAACACTTAACTGTATTTTTTTTGAGTCAACAAACGTCTCGAAAGCGTTACCGTAAACTTCTAAATTACTATGGAAACTGGTGGTGACTGATACGTGCTACTGGAGGCATTATGTATATTTTCATCTAACGCATTCAAGACGTTTATTGTGAGAAAAATCACACTAAAGCTACTGATTTCCGTGTAAATAAACGTCCATTTGTAAAAATACGTGCTCAAAGTTCGCTTAACGCAAATCGCTACCGGTTAAAATAAACCCGTTAAAAGGTTTTCCCGAGTCAGAAATCGAATGAAATTAAATAAATAGTGATTCACGCATCAACTAGTTTATCCTGTTACAACACTCGAACTGATGGGACATTATAAGCCGATCATTTGCAATATAACAAAATAAATGCGAAACGAGTCATGGAATTCTGATGTTGCCCCATTATCTTTTGTTTGCCAATTATAAGGTTACCACCCAGCCGCGCAATGTACTATTGCAATTATATAAACTGATCATTTAAAGTTATTACAATAAATGCGTGATGCCGCGATACTAATAAAATAATAATGTCCCACATGCGAACCCTACGCGCATTTAATACGTATATTATACGTTTCATTTACCCTTATCCTCGCAGCCTTAAGGGAGGATCGTCTTTAAAATGAAAAAATCAACGTAGGCATTTGAATCAGCTCACAACAGAGCGTCGGAGACGTCTTATTCAAAGCTCCTTCAGAATCGAAAGAGGTTCGTTTCACGCGTGTGTGAGTAGGTAGGTACTCTAAGTCGACTTTGCGGACTCGACTTTATAAGCTCGCAAAGCTGATTCGCGGCCGGCTCAATTATTTCCTTTATTTCTTTTTATCTGACGACGTTAATAAAAGTGTTTAAATTTCACAAAGCCTTCGTGGTCTCGCGCTGTATCGCTTTTTTGTTCTCGCATTAACTTTTCCTTTAAAAAATACAGGATTTTCATGTGGATGGAACTGTTAAATAATTCCTAAATTTTGATTGCCTTGTAGAAATCCGCCCGGATTCTGCGGAGGGGCTCTTCATTTATTGTTCCCATTTCAAGGGACAATTAGGTATGCTAATTCATTCATTTTATGACGGCTTTGTGAAAAAAATTCGCTGAGAAAAGATCAGTGTTGGGATTTAGGTAGGAGGTTTGGTTTAAGCGGTCGGCGGTGGGGTGGGGAGCACGCCTCATGGCGAAGGTTGACGTCTCACGCGGCGTGCTGCCCTGGTAATTAATGGATCTTGCGTGGCTCTCCGAGGATCGCCTGTTACTGCACACAGATTCTATGTAGGTACCTAGACATCCTATTTACTTACCGAACTCCACGTACATACTAAATCTGTTAGGCTGTGTACTGCTTATGCGAATATTGCCTGCGATAGCTAACGATCGGTGCCGACACACCTTAAGTGAATTAGAAGGAACCAATCCGCGTAGAACAAGGGACACGGTAAACATAATTAGGCGTTAGTGCGAACGACCGTCTTGATTGAAGAAGACAGGCTGACACTTTCCGCATGAAATTGCACGTGAAAGCTAATATCTCACTCGGATAAAAATGTTCCTATCAAACCGGCGAAAATGAATTTTCGTATTTGAATATAAATTGAGTGTAATATTAATAGATGAGTGTACTTTTTTAACGTGAGAAAACGATATTTTTTGCAGGAAAATTCGAACCTTGAATAGCCAGACCAGGAAAAAGTCAATGTAGGCATTTTTGCACCAGGCGTCTACGGGGAATATATTATTCTGTTAACATTCGAAGCTGTAATAAAAAACGTGGTGAAGGATGTATTGTAACAAGTTTCGGTTTGTTTTATAACTTACGCATTATCTTTTGGCGTGCGAGGCAGGAAACTGGGAAAAATAACAACAGGAGCGGGCGAGCGGTGACAATTCAAACTGTCAAATAATTCAAGGTGCGGCACGGCGTTTCTCACAATCAGCTAGATCTACGGCCGTAGCGAGCGAAACTCAGTACATTTTTTTTCCATCATTCGGTTTCTTTATTTCTCGTTTCTCTATATAAGAGTTCGGCATCTCTGCACGAATTCCCTGGATGAAAAGGTATTTTTCACTCGCGGTGTGTGGAGCGCTGCGCCCCGCATCGCGTACTGCTCCCTATCAAATAAATGCATTGAGCTATCAGACCATCATATTTATTTATATTATACAAAATACTTGATATACTCGTATTTTATGATACTTTTGTCTGAATAGTGTATGTAGAGAAGTATTATTTGTCAAATCCAAATTTTATTTTAAGGTAACCAAATAAATATTTGCATGATTTTAAAATACCATTTGATATGAGAGTGTGCTCGTATGAAACCCTTGGATACTAAGCACAGCATAATACTGAGCACAGTATTAAGCCGTGAAATTACCTACTAGGATATTTATGACACAAAGTCTTTATCAAGAACACTGTTGCTTCCTTCACTGTTATCTTCATTTTTATAAAAAAATCTCGTCGTAGATTGAAGGCAACGCAACATCCCTCACTTACGGCACAATGTCGTAACGTCGTGTTTTATCGTAAAAGAAAACAAAAGCAAGCGTACCCAAAGTAATAAAGCTTCTCGATTTCCCCTATTTAGGACTGGCGAAGAGAATTAAAGTTCTTTTTAAGGAAAAGTATACACAGAGTGTATCCAGAGCGCGTAATAAGAATTCTCTGGTAGCACCGCGGAGCGGAGGCTGGCACTTTGACGAAAAAACGATGATGAAGCACGATCATGTCGCCGAGATCCCCGCCTAGCTGACTGACAAATTGTCGAACATTTTTTCGCTAAAATTCCTTTCCTTCGAATCCAATTATTGAGCCTTACCGATAGAACGCTTCGCCGTCTTTGTTGCTAATATACAATTGATTATGATCGGCTGAACAACGCGAGGGAATCGAATTGAGTTCCTTGAAAATCTACACGTTTGCTTTGAACGCTTTTCACTTTATTGTCAGACGCGATTTATGTGTGTATTATGCCGGTATAAAAATGCTTAGCCATTATTTTCGTTAACATAGCTTCAATGTTATATAATTGTACCAGTGTCAAAGAAACACAGAAATTGCTATAATAAGAATACACCATATACTTCACCTAATGATGAACCTTTAAACGGCGTAATTTAAACAGAAGAAAGTTTATTTGCAAGTATTATTGAGTAAAATACGTGACACGATATATTGGACAATTCCAAACAGTGCAGTCTGAGCTAAGCCACCTCTTGATTAACTTGCCAATCTCTGCTGGTCTGACCTGCGGCGGTTTTTGCCTGTTACTCGAACAGACTTAAAACAAAACAACTAAATCCCCAATCGTTGCTCGGCCGTGAAAAGTTTTACATGGGAGGCAACGATAAATGGGTAGTTCGTTTTTACCTCAGTTTATGTATGTTTTACAAATAATGGTGTCAGACTTTTTTTTAGCTCAACGAAGTGCAAAGCGATTGTTTTTGCAGGCTTAGATGGGACAACAAAAAGAATGTTTCCGCCAGTATTGGTGTAGAAATCTCTAGCAATTTGATTGGTCTACTTTTCATTTGGCCCTAATAAATGACAGGACTATAGTAACTATTATTTAACTTGTCGTGTTACTTTGCTTGGCAATGTGTATGTTTATCCAATTTTTTTTAATCCACTTCTACTAGATAGACTTGGAATTAGGCAAATACATGTATCCGATAACATTGCTATAATAAAGTACCGTCAACAAATTACAAATACAATGTTAGAAATACTTATTTACCATAATAAATAAAGATAAATATCTTGTAACCCATTGAATTGAACGAGTCCCAAAATTAAGCAACTAAGGCTGCTTGTACTGTGGTTACCTGATAATAGGTAAACAACCTAGTGAGAAAGTCATCTATAAAAATTGTCTGTGGCCCGTTTCACGATGCTACAAGTTACAATTTTACAAGTCTAAACCGGCAACATTGGTCATTATGCCCATTGCCATTGGTCATTATTGACTAATGTTGCCGGTTTAGACTTGTAAAATTGTAACTTGTAGCTTAGTGAAACGGGCCACTGGTATAAAAATTGAAATTCATCATGCAAATTATGTCTGCTCTAAGAGGGATCCAGGCCTGCAACCTCAGGTTTCACAGTCAGGTTTACCGACAGAACAGATTTACATTATAGTTAGTTCGCTTGGGTTCGAGTAAAATATCGTAATTGAGTTTTGACCCAAATATGGTTTTATAATCGACCCGAAATTTGATTGAAAATTGAAGGAGACCCGATTATGAAAATAAGAAGCGGCCATGAAACACAGGCATGAAATTTGCAGTGATGACCCGTGATAGAATCCTGACAATTTGACATATAAAGCAACAGTAAGAGACTTGTTATGACTTGATTTGTAACGTCATTTTAACATAGTAGTAGGATTCCATTTTGTTGATTGTAACTTGGATGCTGCAATGCAACACATAAAACTGTGATGACTAAAAACACCGCTCTCCGTGGAAGCCTATAAAGCAATTCATAACGTTCAATGCAAATATGTTTCCTGGGTACCTACTGTAATTTTATTTCTCTGAACGTTTCATACATGGGATGTGCAATTTCGCTCAGCTGAGGCTGTCTAAATTGGTCTGTTGTGCAAGCACCAAACCAAAGCGAGTGTGAGGGCTATGTAATATTGTATGCGCGGTTCGGTAATTCTAGGCAAGCTTATTGGTGTTTCTCATTGTAATACTACCTGTTTTTATTGATAACACAAGTTATCAAGCGCATGCTTACGAGTATGTTTAAGCCTCTTAGAGAATAAGGTGTGTTATCAACTTGAAACCTACATCGCCCGTTATGACTGCACCAGTTTGTTTATTTGTTGGACCCTTGATTGCAATATCTTGTAATTTAAAATAAATATAGTGTATTTTATTGTTTGCTGAAGTAGGTATCAAATAAAAGTACATTTTATGGTGCATTCTACATTGATGAAACAAAATTTCTTATTTGCTTGTTTTTTATTGTTCCAGTTTTTAGTTAAAGTAATGAACGAGTTAAATGGGTACAATCCAATTAAGAATTAACGCGCCGTCTTTCTGTAAAACGTATTTTTGTAGGTTGTCTCAAAATTGTAGCATTGAAACAATACTTATTTTACGTAAACAAAGTTATGAGTTCGCAAGAAGAGCTGACTTAACTCTTACATGTTAGTTACAAAAAATATAAATTTAGCATATTTATCATGCAGCATACAAGCAATTTTTTTAATACAATGTTGCGTTATTCATATTCATATTGATAATGATACATGCGGCCTTAAAACATTTAATAAAGAGGCAAGTTCGCGAAAACAATCTTATTAACAATTTTTGTAAGGCTAAAAGGATTTAGACCGACAAGTAGTATACATGGTCTATTTATTTCCAGAATGCTTGTTGTCGGTTTGTAAAGTAGTGAAATGAGTATCTGTTACGATGCCGGTTGGCGCCACTTGGAGTTGGATTGTGATTATTATTGCCTTTCTACTATGTAAGAGTAAAAAAGTCGGGGGACTTAGTTTTTTTTACATAAAATATTTTATTTACAATTTACTACCGAAATTTTTGATGCGTTGGAAAATGTTTTTGGAATAAACATTGAGTTCTGATGATATTATAGTAGTTTTTTTATAAAAAAATAGAAGAATTTGTAGTACAGAAAGCCTATTCAAAATTATAGCAAAATTGTGCACCTTTTGGGAGCCCTCTTGGTCCAAAAAATAACCTTTATGTCGAACTTCCTCAAACAGGCGGTGCTACAAAACACTGTAAAGCGATACATTCCGTGATAAAGGTTCGATTGTATGCAGTAAATAAAATACTGCCCATATTTCCACATTCGTTTCTTTTCGTCTTTTCGTTTTATGTCCCTTTTTTGGCCTCCCTTGGAAAACGTTCATACAAAACACCTTTTCGATATTGCCCAACTTTATTAGCATTGGGCACGTGTTTTTATATCTGGAATATCTTTCACTTCTGCGGCCCGCGAGAAATAAAGATTCCACATGTGCTCCGATGTTACATTATCATGATATATAAGAAAAGTTATACCCTTTTATTCCAACAATTTATTGTAAGAGCGATTGGCGTTGAAACCTGTGATTTTGTATTTTCGTCGGTAGATTACAGAAACATATTTTTTTCTCGCTTAACCTACATTTGTCCGCGCAAACATCACTACTATTCAAGCAAAGTTTCTCTTTTACCTATTTTGAAGGTTTTTTCTTTTGTCATGACCTAAAATCTAAACTGCAATCTTTTTTTGGCAACTAGTTCCTTGGGAACGCGTCAGTAATATAATTCGAGGCATTATTTGCGTTATTAGCTGTGCTGCTTCAACTTAGAAGGGCCAGATTGGGCTTCCGGCGCAAATAAATAGCTTCTTCCAAAGCTATCGGGAAAGAGAATTAGAATAATGCGGCTCGATTTGGCGTTTCAACAAACGAGAACGTAGAATGGCCCTCGATGGGATATTCGAGTGTTTGGGTACGACTAAATTCGTATATAAATGACGGTGTCGTGATTCGTGTACTGGCTCGGACTTTGAGTCTATCCTTTATTTCAAGACTTTACTTTCAACTCCGAAAATCTCCAAAAAAAAACTAAACTACGCTAAATTTGGAAAGTTTGTGCGACTATTGTTTTTATGTTTTAATTTATTTTATGTTATGCTAATTGCGTTTGCGTCGTAACAAATATGTCTCATGAACAAAAACTTATCCCGTCTCGTAATTAATTATCAAAGTTAATATGTAGTATAAGGAGTAGGTAAGCCATGGAGATCACAGATCAAACGGCGCCGACCTGTCCCCTCCATGCTAATGTGGAAGATTAATGGAATTACCCCCGGCTCTGCGACACTAGGCCCGCAAAACTCTCCTTGTTCATTTACTTTCATATCGTGTGTCCTTATTTCATAATAAATTCGCTTGCATAATTTACTGCCTAATTGTTTACTACATGTAATAATTTTATTTGCGCCCTAATAAAATAATCTTACATGCCATGCATTGCCTTTGTACATGTTACTTATTTTCTTGTAAATTGTTATTTTTTATTATTATGTGCAATAAAGAGTTTTACATTCATACATACATAATCTCGTGCTTTTTCTTAATAAACTGCTTTTGAAGCATAGTGAGAAAAATACTTAAAAAAGTGTTAAGGCAATAACTTTAATGACTTAAGTTCACGTCAAAACAGTTCGAGTATCGAATTTAAACTATAAAGAAAGGTGATAAATTATAATATCAAGCCAGTGTTAAGCTTAACCGTTAGTATATCACTATTTTTTAACTGGTTGTTTTCTACGCAACTGTGTTCCTTCTCAGTTCCTGGATCTCACACGTCAAGATACATAGGTACAGCTTTGGTTACATATGTGTCATATTGAAAATGCAGACTTAGAAAGATTCAATATAAAGGCAAGGAATAGAAGCTTGAGTTGCATGTTGGAAAGTCATAATGTGATTTCAAATTGAATACGTCATATGTAAAGTTCTACATGTGTGTAGGGTAACTATACTCGTACCTCTAGGAGGAATAGGGTGGCGTCGGAATACAGAAAACGTATTAAATTCGAATTGAACTTTTAGGTTTCATTTTCCTCCGTTGTTGGTGTGCAATTTCGTACGCATTTATAGTGCAATTTTTTACAGCCGTTGTTAAGACATTAGGCTCGCAGAGTACTTAGAGGGACCTAATTTTCTCCCTTTAAAAAATATTTCAATTAACTTCCAGACCCTTAAACTTTTTATGTCCAACACGAAACTTTAAATACTTTCTAATGCCGCCTTTAAACTCAATAAAAAGCCTACGTTCATCAACGTCGGAGTAATAAAACTTGCTTTACTGTTATCCCCGGCAATGGAATTAGATAATGTGTCTTGGTGAAGTTTTTTCTTGGTAGGTTTAAAGCAGTAAAAATCTAATTGGTGTAGGCGATAAATATATTTGCTGGCGGGACGCGGCGCGGCCCTGAATGCCGATTGGGCGAGGGCTCAGTAATGCATGCCAATAACACCATTACAATTTCCTTGGGCCCAGACCCGAATCCTTATCATCGTATATTTCAAGGATTTGATTAATCATAATCATTTTCTGTACACGTTCCTCTGGCACAAATACAAAGTATTGGAAAAACTTTCATAGAAGACGTGAGAATTCTTTTTGTCGTTAAGGCTGCCTGTTTTTGTTGCTTAAAATGTGACCCGAAACAAAATGGAACTTTTAGAAGTGTTTCGATTTCTTTCAGTAATAAATAATTATTTGGAAACAAAATGTAATAAAAATCACAGGCTAATGCAGGATTTACACTTAACCCAAAGGTAAACGGACCATCCAGTCCAGTTACATCCACAGGTACCTAATGTTGTTTTCATCAGTACAGTTTTATACTGTTTCCGAATAAATAAATTTCAAAATGCTACAAGACATGTGGTGGAATAAATAAACGTTTCAAAAATATGTCGATGACACTAATAATAAAAACAGATGTTAAATAAACAAATTTGAAACAAATACCTAAATTAAAATAATTCCTCTTTCTAAACAGTTGTACTGTATGCACAACATTAGTAATATCGTCTAAAAAATGTCTTGTCCTCCCTTTACTAAACTAAAGGTATCAGACCTTTTTAATTTAAAAACACAAAATCCTAATCATCACTAAAAAAAATATCATCACGGCGTAAAACTAAACAATGTCTCAACCTTTCCTTAAAAACATAAGCAAGGGAAGCCGAAAACAAAACTTGCCAAATTTAAAATTAAATTAATTAAGTCAAGTCACAAAGAAGTTGTAACTTTATTCGCAAAATCATTGATTCTCCCCTATAAGGAGCGGGAATGTGCACCTACCCTCTTTACGGGCCTCTGTCACCAGTAATTAGTTTTTCTTCCATTGTAATCGTTGTCGGTGGCTACAGCGTACCGAACATGCAACGTTGTAGCCCCTTAATGAAAATACTGTTAAGTGCTCGTGTTTAATGCTTATTTATTTCCATTTTGTTTTTAACCTCCCCCGTGGTCTTTGCGAGGCCAAGCTGAAAGTAACATTACAAGTGCTTTTTAAATATCGCTGGTATTCGTTCTGACAATCCTGATTAAGTAACGAAGATGTTTCTTTAAATGTGGAGCATAAATGATTAATGAAATGCTTTTTTCTGTGACGAACTACTTAATAAAACTAGCTTTTGCCTGCGATTTGGTCCATGTTGAATTTTAAATAGGCCTATTTTAATCTCCTTTCAGTACCATCTCCTAGCGGAAGCTGGCGATCATTAGCTCTATCTTGACTTTAGAGACGGCTGCCCAAAACAAGGGTCTAGTACTCAGCCAGAACCTGTTTCCATGATTTAGGCTCAGGAATAATATATTTACAAATTGGAACAAATTAACTTGCTACTCCAAGAAATTAGTTTTGTGTACTCACGTGCAAAACGTCATTTTCATACAAAAACCCACCCTCCTCAGCTTGTATAATTCTACATTAAACAACATATAAATACATCTGACAGTCTCAACTATTAACCACCACTAATAAACACATAATCTACACGACATACGTGCGTTACGTCTCTTTACGTGGCATCGTCAGGACCTATCTTAAATGATATGACTGGTTTCGCGAAGGTGCAAGGTCATTTATTCCCGATTTCTACTATGGAGCTCCGCGAAGTAACGCCTTAATCTATACATAATATACCACACTATCTAGTGTTAAAAGAGTTGGATGTCATAGAACCTCACAATCAGAGTTTCAGCTCCTGATTTCTTTCCTTAAGGGTTGATTTTCTAAAATTATCGAAACGGACGTTTGCTTGTTTCCATAAAATCATACTAAATATAAATTTTCTAAATTCAAAAGCAGGAAATGTCTCACACAAACTTTCGATCCTTAATTTTATACCCCTAAGGGTTGATTTACTAATATTTCTGAAATACTTACTTATTGGATAAATTTTAAGCCTAAGTTTAGTACTTAAGATTAAAACTTCAAAAATAGGGGATGTTCCATACAACACTTCAATGCCTTTTTGTACCCTTCAGGGTGTTCCATTTTTTACAACACCTTATGACTTGTCCCGGGATTTAAAAAACCAATTGAATAAATTTCAATCCTAGCATTTGTAGTTTCGGCGTTCCGATGATGAGTCAGTCAGTCAAACAATTAATCATCAGTCAGAACGGCTAGCACGCCTGCTTATGTTCTCGCTTCTCGCTCAGTGCGTTTCGTTCCTACTGGACTAGTTACAAAGCGACCTACTGAGCATTAGTGAATAAATATTTAATTTTAAATTTAATTTGATTAAGCTAGTGGCCGTGTGTCATGCTAGTCATTCTGGAGTTCTCTCTTTATAACATACCTAGGTATTGTAGAGGTACAGATACAGATGAAGTAAGGTAACCATCCCAGTGCTTGACATGCGTAGGACATTGTTTTGACTCGTACGTTTCCGTATCTTCTTGTCAATTATTGGGTCACTGTCTATGACTGGACCTTAGGTACTTAATAAAAAATCAATTATTTAATACAAATATATTTTGTTGAAACGCAACGCGTATATTTTGTTTAACCAGAGATTTTAATGTCTCATTACTTAGAGCCCATAAGTAATACAAAATCATTAAATCAATCGCAGAGGAAAACGCACCAGGTAAAGCCCGGAACACAATAGCACAAGAGCTCCTGATAAAGCCCTGCAGTCCACACGTCAGCGGCGGCAGCTGCGATTTATTGGACGTTTTTATTGTTCGCCAAGTACGCTCCTTGTTTTAATTTCGCTCAAGGATCAGCGCGTTCCGTTCGCCGCTGCGTCGTCGCCGTGCGGTGTGCCCCATCCCTATCTCGCCGTGAGCCTAATGTCGCGAGGCGACAAAATTTATCGCGTCGCTTGTAATTCCGCCCCGCCACCGCCACCCCTATGTCACCCGCGTCACCCCGTCACCCGGCGACACACTTATAACGTTTTCTAATGAAATTGTCCACAAACTCCCGCTCGCCGCAGCCCCCGGCCCGTCGACGCCGCCGGATGAACCGAAAAAAGTACAGCTCGCGTTACTAATGGCTTCATTTATCACAGTCACTTACACTGATACACCGCAACGACGTTTTATATTTAATTTGGCTCTCTGCGGAATAAATTACGGCCATATCGAGACTGGAGCGATAAAGGACAAGCGGCTGTGGAGCTATCGGAACGGCACCGTAGTATTAAGTCGGTAACCTCCTTGGATTAATTTGTTCGTGACTAAGTGATAAGTTAGCCGCCGCCGATGCCGCGCCTGCCCCGGCCGAAACTTATGACATCGCCGGACGGATTACAAGGGATGCTAAGGAAAGTGTTTTGACTGTTGTATACGTCAATCGGAAGAACGGTAATGTTAAAAGTTTTGAGTGCTTTGTAAACGACGGGGACAGGGATAGAAAATACTGGCAAAGTAACTTATGAATGAAGATAACTTGCATGTGTAGATACGTTACTGAGACGTGTAGTTGGTTAAACATTAAGCGTACTATGAAACTTGGTGCTTGGCTTGCACAAAATAAGGTACAAATGGCTATAAATCTTCGAGATCTGAACTATAATTCGATATAAAATACCTGATAAAACCGTTAAAACACTTTCCCTGCGAGCTGTTGATTTATTCGTAGTGAAAACACTGTGTTTCTTATGTCGCACATTTTTTTTAATTTACGACGCAGTCATTTCAGTAGATATTTATGAAATACGTGTTTTAACTCGCAACAAAACTATCTTTGAAGCGATTTTTCAATGAGACATTTGTAGTTACGAAATTGAGATTTGACCGACGAAAAAAAACGGAGGAGGTTCTTAAGTCGGCCTTTTTTAATTTGTCAGATTTTGTTGATTCTTTTTTCGTTGCATAGGGTAAGTTCGAAAAAAAACAAAAACAATTGAAACACTCAATTCAAAACTGTAGTAAAACTTTCCTTGGGCTTAAATAGTCATTTTAAAACGGCAAAAACGCAGACAGTAAAGTCTTAAGACACTACGAACATTATGAAGATCGAAGCATGCATCTCCTGCAATGCACGAGGCAGCGCGGCTTAGCCGAAGCAGCCGCAGCTCGCAGCGAGCACATCGCGAGATTACAGTAAGCCCACATTTATACCACGCCACGTAATTTGGCAACTCGACTCTGATTAGATAGTGCTTTCGGCTCGTTAACACAAACGAGTATTGCTCCGCGAACCCTTAATTTCCGCGTTAATATGATCTTTGTTTTCGATTTGTTTCATAAACGCTATTTCGTTAACTTCCATTACAGTGCCTAACTAAATAATGTGTTTAATTAATTTCTGTAACCCCATTCATACTGTGGCACGAATGTTATTGGAACATTTAGCAATGACGTTAGTTTCGTTACATTTTCATTTGTGCTTTGTGTTGGTAACGGTTTCATTGAAGTGAAAATGAGCCTTACTGAGATTTTGTGTTTCGTTTGAAATCGTAATCGAGTGAGGGTTAGTTGCTGTTCTCTAATTTCTTTGATCGAAATAAATAATAAACGGAGGCCTCGTCTTAAATATATAAACTTGTACAGCGATCTTCTTATCACAAATGATATACTCTTTTTGTTACGTTTCTGTTTTCTGACAATAATTTGTACAGTAGAAAAAATGTTTATCATCCCTAAAACGTCTAATAATGACAGGTGTCAGAATTCCAGGGAACTAGCAAGGCGAGTGTAGGAACTGAATATCCGTTCAGAATAGTATTTTATGCAACTGCTATATAATGAGAGGCCTTAAAACACGAGTGTGGTTTTATGAAACGAGCGTCAGCGAGTTTCATAATAGGAACACACGAGTGTTTTAAGGCCTAATTATATACAGTTGCATACATTACTTTATCTACACACATATCATAACTGCAGAAAACCGTAACAGCAAAAAACCAACAAACAAGTATGGCGGCAATTCGATCTATCCGTCAAGACGAACGTTTTTTTTAAATCATAGACAAAAGAATGAAGCCCCTATTGTCATGTCACTCGAGATCAAATGTCGTGCGTTTAAATTAAAAAATCATACTGAATTGTCGTTTCGTATCGATAACTGTTTTAATATCTGTGGATACTGGAATAGAGACCAACTTGAATTTTGACAGCTGTTCCAAATTTAAATTCATAACGTCACGAGATATCGGTAATGTAATCACCAATAAACACAGAACAGATTTACCTACTACCACAGACAAGAAAATTCTTATAATAACATTGGTTGTAATAATGCTGGTCATTTTCTATGGTTTTTGAACGCGTTATTGAGAAATTATGATATGTGTGTAGATAATAGTATATTACACCTCTCCGGTGGTAAAATAAAGAATGTTTCACATCGTAAGTACTTGACATGTGAGTCGAAGTCGAGGGCGATGAACGTGTGATCTGGAGCTTTCTAAATCACCGCTCAATGTGTGTACTCAGTTTTACGTCTTCCCTTAGCTAGAAAGTGGGATTTTTAACTGGCAGCAAGAAACACTTCTTTCCGGCCGGGATTTTACAATACTTCTTTAAATGGTGATCATCACATGTTATTATAGCGAACAGATAATTAAGTTTCTCAAGTTTTCATTCTACCAACGTATTAACGTCCGCTTAACGCACGAGATACTTAAAGATACATAAATACATACATATTGCTTATGACTTAGGCATAAATATTCATATTCATCATACAATGACCTGACCCTTCCTGCGCCCTAAAGTTTCTAGTCAGGTTCAGTAACCACTAGGTTATCCGAACATTACATACGTGCCAATTTTTTATAAATCACTTGTACAAATTTACAATGTTGCTTAAAAATTCCTCCTTTTTCGTTTCCGAAAAAGTCAACGACATTTTCGTGCAGTAACTATGTACATTTTTATATAATTTTACTCCCAATATTCTATTTTCGATGCGGAATTTAGTCTTTGGATTAAAAAACAGACTTGAGAAAGATGTTTGTATAAAATTACATGCCATTGCACCATCTTTCGGGCACAAAACAGCACATACAGAAGTTCACCAGACGTTGTGGTCCGTTTCCGCACATTCTTTCGGCGACGTAAAATAGCTACCGAGTTCATGTACGAGAATAGTGTGTACCTACCTACTAGGTATAAACTCGGTTGTCTTAGGGTTTGCTTACATTGCCATCCAACTTATTGTCACGTTTTAATCATCGAAGAAAAGGGGTTTAGCACTCGATACGTGAACAGTAGGTAATTTCAATCAGCAATTTCAATACTTGCAATAAATTAATCGAACAAAACATTGATTTCGAATAACTACGAGTACACATTATCCTAAATATTTTGCTTAATTCCACCAACACTAGTGTGATTTCTTAAAATCTTAACTACCCCCATAAGAATCCTTAAAATATGCTTGGGTCTTGTTCTTAGTCCAAATTATTCCAAGTATCTTAAGTAGGTGCGAGGAATAGTAAGGCTTTTTTTTATTAGAATAAGTACAGCCAAACATTTCCAAATTAAACACTTCCAAATTTTCTTTCTCCATCTTATCCACCGACACTTATTTACATTGCACATGCATATTGCTATTTCCGTGCTGCCTAAAGGTTGGCTGGTAGAAAATGCCTTGTGGCATTAAGTTCGTGTCTTCGTGCATTTTGTTGTTTATTTTGTACAGTAAAGATTAAGTAAATAAAAGTCTGTACACATAGCTTAAGTTAAGCTGAGAGTTTGATGTAACATTGTAGGCAAGTTCTAACCAAACAGCCAGTTCGCTCTGCGCCGGAAGCAACGCAGGCACCGCAAGGCTAGGTACGAGTTGTTTCCACGGCTTGGCGAGCGCGCCTTACTATTTCGGAAGTAATGTAAATCGTCGCGGGCTACGGCAAACTTCCAGAGATATCTCGCCAAAGGACAAGACGCTAATATATGTGCAATCGTGCAACCTACGTATTGTGGCCTAATGTAGCGAAGTTTCGTCGACTGTTTCTATTTACGCTCACCAACTTGCAGATTTGTGAATCCGGTTGTTATTAGTGAATTTCTGCGCTGAAGTATGTTAATGCGTTGGTGAGCTTTGTCTGGGCATTCTGGAAATGCTTAGCGCTTTATATAAGGCAATTGCATTTGTTTTATACAGTAGGAGATTGTACAGTCAGCAGCTGATGACTCAAAATAATCGAAATGGACTAAAAGACATACGTACGAGACGCTTTCAAGAAAGTAAGAGTTATCTTTTGACTTTTTCGAGTGTTCAAATACTAGAATGCACCTAAATTGACTAGCCTAGGTTTAATTTATCCCTCCCTGCGTCTATGTTAAACTAGCGTGATAAGAAAGGGAAGCACATAGAGATAGACTCAGATATACTAAACCTGACATAATCATGCTAAGGTCACTCCATAGTACGGTGTACCACGTAGATTTTCCTGCATCCATTCACTGAAGGAAGTTAAAATTAGTGAATCTTTTTTGTGTAAAAATATCAAAATAATCACAAATGGTCTACGTAAAATAAGGACAAAGTTATGAAAAACGACAGCAACGTAAGGGTTCACGTGCCTTTTAAATAAATTGCGTTTATGTGCTATAGTACAATCTATAAATATAATCTGTTTACGCCTACACTTTTGTTTCAGTATCTCTCTGTAATATTACTTGAATGGAACCCGTCTCGACCCGGAACTTAGTTGAGGCTTTCTTAGGCCATTACAGTCTATTAATTTAAATTAATTTTGTACTATGCTCGTTCTGGTTATGCTTAAATAAATAGCGTACCACCAATCTTGCAAACTCTAGTTCTTACCAGGATCTGGTGTGATTTCAGTCATAGGGTGCAAACAGTTTTGTTTGTTGTAAAATTTCATATATAATTATTTACATTGAACTTTCTATTTTTATGTAAGTTGTTGTTTTTAGGTCCACAATATCAGAATTTTAAACTGACTGCCTATGTGTTAAACTTATTGTTTCGTACCTTGTAACTTAACAAAGTATACCTGTACTTGTAATACATTATTAACAAAAGCTTTCTTTTCTTGCTAGAGGCTTCTCTTAGAATGTGGAAATGAGTTTTTTGTCATATTATCGTTTCGTAAAAAAAAGCTTCAACATACACCAATATTCATGATAATAATAACTGTTGTTTGGTGTTGCGGATGTCTATAGGCGGTGGTGATTATTTACCATCAGGTGACTATTTAATAAAAAAAAACATGAACTTAAAATCTCACGCCAATGACAAGATAGTGTTATTTGAGGGTAAAAAACAACCAAGTTTTTACTGATACTCATTGCTATTGCCTGTTGCTGTGGCTTTCGATCAATTAAATTCCCGAAGATTTACATGCCCGTGCCCGCTCTGCTCTTGTGGCATGGCATAAGCTATGCTCAGACGGGCCTCGAGCAAAGATATTTCGCAGTCGTATTTACTCAGCCGTGCCTAAATTGTTTGCTTACATGTTCGACGCGCCGCGGCGCCGCACGCAACGCTCATTACGCCGAGCGGGCTTTTGTTTCGACTTACACAACATATTGTTAAACCCGATGGAGCAGTATCTTCCCTATAATATGTTTATTTTTATCATTTCAGGTAAGTTCCTCCAGCTCCAGTTTAATGGCTACGCTTGGGTGAGGATTCTCCTTTGAATTACTCAAGGAAATTGTAATAAAGTTTTAAAGACTTGCATTCTCTTTTATAGAGTTTTAGTCGTTAGCAAACCAGACGATGAATGTACCTAAACGTTTGCACGATGAAAGAAAGTCGAATTATAAAACATTTTTTTAGAATGTGTAACCGCAACGAACATAAAAACCGTTTAGCTTAACGTTACGTTAATCCCCTATAATGCGTACTACGTACAAGTACACTTATTCATAACGTTCATCTTGGCTTCCCTGAACAGCTTTATAACTATTTAGTGAGACCTGTAAAAAAACAACTTTGTTTACGAACCACAAACAGCGTGAGGCGACGGGTAGCTTAGACAGGACAGATCACTACAGTTTAACGATACAAGCATTAGACATACCACTTAGAAGCAGTTAACATTCATTACGATTCTTACCGCGCGGGGGCAGGTTGGCACACTTAATTGTTCATACAACAAGCCAGCCGGGAATTGGCTCTAAATGTTTCGCTGTCCGGAACGTAGCTCCACCGCAAATGTGCCGCGCGAACTCGCTCTAAGCATTCCTTACTAACTGTGCCAAAATCGACCACATCTCTTTGTAGCTTAGCCTGATTTTTGAGTAACCTCGGCAAAGCCCTGTACGCGCGGGAGAGCTCGTGATGGAAAGCGCAATAGACGGCCATTTACACCTGCGATTCTTCTTCATCTTGCCCTAAACTGGCGCCCCTTTTGCCTAAAGTAATTATGCCACACAACGTATTAGTCTTTTGGGAGTGAGCGCGTGTTGGAAACGCTTAATCATTTGCTTAACATTTGCGTACGCAAATAATCCGCTAATTTAATTTCGGTATGGTATTTATAACGCTTATTTATTATCATATCAGAGCGAAGGCTTTATTTCGCCGGCAGTGTGTGCGTGTGAATAGGACATTCATTATGACATCATGTCGTTAATGTAATTTTTAAACTGTTAGTTCCCCAATATGGTTACACAGCATTTTGTTTAGTGGTTTCCGTTCGCGAGGTTAGTTTTATAGCAGGAAAGGTAATGATTTCTCGACCAATATAACCAGAAAATAAGGAGGAATAAATTTAGTACATTTTTCGGTTAGGTAAAAGTAGTCAACATCACTATTCATCACACAACCCTCTCCTGCGGAAATAACGGGACCCCAGAATATACGCGCGGAGTGCCGCTTCGCTGACTTTTCTCCATACGGCTACTTCCTGATGAAGGACAAAAGTTTTCATTGCGCCGAGAAGTCATATTATTACATATTGATTATTTCGTAAATCTCATGTATCACTCCGCGTGTTTGTCCTCCTCACGCCCCAGTCAATTACAATAAGGCATCTCTCTCCGTCCGGCCGACTTACTTAAGGCTTAAATCGCTTTTGAGCCCTCCTCGCCATTGATATTTATGCTTTTTTCGGGATTCTTACGGAGGGTAAGTTGTTTTGAAACTTTTCTTTTTGGGAGAAATGGCTGGGTTCACTGGATTAATGTAAGTAGAGTGTTGTAATTGGTTGAAAAGTTATTACTTTTCTGTTTCTTTTCGGGAAAAACATAAAGCAATTTTACAACTTCCTCGGGAGTGATTTATTTCTATTCGTTGAAACGTCTTCTCTGAACTTAAAAACAACATTTAAATTGTAACTCTTGATTATTTGGTATTAATAGCGTTTCGTTTCAAATTGGCAATACAGTGAGATTTTAATTCGAAATTCGTTAATTAAAATCATTTTAGAGACAAAGCTGCCAATCCGGTGTATTTGCAAGTTTAATTCGTGAATACTTACATAAAGCTCTTGTATCGATACTTACCTGGCGGGAGGTAAAAACTTTTTGAGCGAAATTTACGATGAGCGTGAAATAAGAATAAACCTCTTGTAGGTTGCTACAATTTTTAACAAAATGTGTTGACTTGCTAATAAATACAATATAACAAAGATATTATCTTCAACGCCGAAGTCAAGATCAAAATTTAATAAAAATGGCGGAGTTTAAAGTGACCCTCAGTTAGCTATGATTGTTGCGATCGTCGCTATGATTGGTGCATTAAGTAGACGGTAAGATTCCAAGCTTTGCTCTCGCTTATAGGTTTTTAATTCTAAGCTCGCGGATGCGTCTAGCTAAGCGGAGTCTAGACGATTATGGTCTTTTGCTAGTACAAATTGTTATTTATACTTGTCTGAAAAAAGGGATGCATAGGTTCAATCCTTTTTTTGTGCGGCTGTAACATCGTAGACTCAAAATACATATAATTATGTACGTATATAATAATATAATATAACTATTGTTGATAATAGAACGTAGTAGTCAAATTAATACGGGTTTATTCCGCGCTCGGAGTATTTTCCTTAAATCCCCTGAAGCTAACTTACTGTTTAGATTATCCTTAAAACGAGCTTAAAGATATTATGAGGTAGGACTAATTGTAGGTGCGACAATCCTTGAGAAATATTGTTTTAACGTTTATGTTCAGCTTAATACGAGTATTTATAAATTAAACACTACTAACAAAATACGGAACTACTAATAATAAAACGTTTTTATTTTTCGACAGTACTATTTTTTTTACAAATGCTGTAAGTATCATACAGTAGTAAATATTGATACAGCTAACCAAATACAACAAAGTGCTGTTTTTTTGTACAGTCAGCTCCAAATAAACTTATGTATTGGAGCAAACAAGGTCAAAAATATCTGAACACGTCTGTATTAATAAAGCAAATATCTCGTAGAGTTACAAAACCTAAGAAAATATATTAAAATTAGCACTTTAAAACAGTTAAAAAACACCTAACTTTAAAGGAAGTAATTTATAGATTGTATTTTTAACTATCAATAAGAAACAAAACATGTTGAAACAATAACAACAGAAAATGTTAAAACGGTAATATTGATAATTGGGTAACAATATAAATGCGTACAAATTCAACTTGTCCATTAACCTGGTAAAGCGCATTAAAATTCACAAAATTGCGTTGCTTGCCTGATTCCCTCCGAAAAACATGCGAAATTTCCTCCTTTTTGATGACACGCTCACTTAGTTTCTAATGATTTATGGCATACGGTTTGTTTTGCCTTTTAGACTTAATATGTTTTTCACATGTTGTTCGTTTGTTTTTGTTTCGTAGCTTTACGCTCCGCTGCCCCGGCTGTTCCTGAACTGCCTCGTATAACCACGCATTTTATTCTTATAACCGAATTTGAAATTCTTTCATAAGTATCAATATTTACAATCAAATAAAAACTCATTGGTAGATAGTTAGATACCTACATGAGACCATTGGGAATCGAAATTGGTTCTATAGGACAATCCACCTATCATCATTAACATCATGTAGGATAATCCACCCCCATAACTAGTCCACCAAACGTTCATAGTGTCGAGATCATTCCAGGGATTAAATATAAACTCAAGAACAATAAAATGTTGAATTCAAACTTCGTTAAACTCAAATTACAACCACTGGGGTTAGTTTTCCAGTCGACATAACATTTAATTGCCGCGCACTTCCATATATTTATAATATCAAACAGTCATAATGCCGCACATGTGCAAACACAAACTTGAATCGAGGTCGACTCGAACCCGCGCTAAGCATTTGTTTCAGTTTGCGTGTAAGGGTCTTAAAATATCCGGTTCAGAAAATAAAACACAAAAGCTATTTTCTCTGACAGGACTTTGTTTGAAATCATAACAAATAGCCTTTTAGGAAACCGCATCCCGGCCCGAACTGTCCTACAAAAAGGGGTTCGTAAACACATTACAAATCTTTGCCACGGCATCGGGCAGTTAAGAGGGCTGTCGATGGCCTTCCTCCCTCCAACTATTCGTCATGTGTCTTAATGGATTACATGGAATAAAGTAGGCATCGACAAAACAAAGGCCGAGCTCCCCCGAAAATCTCTGACCGCATAGTTTGCTGGCTAAAACTAAATTTATTACGTTTGACCTTAGTAATTCTTGCCGGAGGTTTTCTAACCTAAATGTGTGTAGGCAGTTACGGCTTTGAAAGGTATGGCGCGTTCGCCCGTTGTGGTTTTATACGGAACTAAATATTTTATGAGTTACAAAATAGTTGCGCAGAAAGTATCGGCTCCCAGCGAGTTTTGATTTGATCCCGAATATTTTTGGTATTTGATGGAAGTTGAAAATTGGAGTGATGCGGATTGCTACTGGCAGATCTACTATAATTTGCAAAATTGTTTTTTTACATTTATACCCTGTAACAATTTGGTTTTTTTCCGCTTGATAACATTAGATTCATTTATTAATCAGTGTCGGTATACGTTGTAAACACATAACGTGACATTTTAGTTAAGTACTGTTTTGTTTATATTTACTTTAAATAGTGACCAAAAACAATTTCCAGTTAGCAAATCCCAATGAAAAATAGCAGATATTTGTGTAGGATAGATTCTAAGCGGTGTTATCGGAACGCGGTGGTACCCCGCAGCTCGATGCTCATCACATCAAAACTTATTTCTGCACCGGTCGCTGCGATTACCTGCTCACAGCCCGGCCGCTTGCCACTTATTCGAATGCGTTCCACTGTAAACGTGCTCATTTTGCGCCCTTTGAAGCCGGCGTGTTTAGAACGTTTGATTCCAACAACTCTTTCACCGTGATTAACGTTTTGAACGATCGCGCGAGTTACGCCCCTACATTCAGCGAATGAAGCACCGAGTAGGCACTGACGTGTCGGAGCAACTTTTTAATTCGCCTAATGCATGATGATGTCGTGTGCGTTGTGTTTGCTTACTGTCTGCCTTTTCTTAACTGCTGTGCTAGTTTGTATGGCTTCACGTTGAGCCTTGTTTGGTGCTGTCACAGTCACACGCTGTTGCATTTTGAGTTCGTTGTAGCTACAAAGGCTTTAAGTTTCGTTTTTCCAAGGTAACTTTTGTTCTATTCCAACGAATGGCTTTGTTAAGCGTTTAACATTTAATAGGCGTTTAATAAACATCATTTTATTAAAATTATTTCAATCAACTGCTTTGCTTTTATATTACATCATATTTTGAAGTTGATGTACAACAAAGAATTGTTGAGGCTTCCAGATGAAGCATGATGATAAATAACGGCTTCGGATTGAACGAAACGCTACCTGAAATAAATAACAATTTATCTTAATGGAAATTAATATTTTAAATGAACCATTTCCTCTTAATTCAATAAGACGAAGCTAAATGATCGCTAATTAATATTAACAAAGAAAACACCACAACTGCGATTTGCAAGACGCTTAATCAGACTTAATGATTATTTTGATTTTCATCTCTCGCCCGCGTGAAACGGGAAAGTTAATGAAAAGTCAAGCAAACTCAGTCGAATATAAATTTTAGCATTAGTATGCAAGAGTAAAGTTTTTATTCAATATAACTTGCACTGTTTTATCTTCCATTTCTCTTATTCGCATCAGCAATGCACAAGTTATTGTAACTTCCCATCGCGCTAAATAAACCCATTGAAAGCCACGTTTTGTATTGTTTTGTTTGCCTTTTAATTTACTTAATGCTTCTTTACGTTTTGATAAGTTCATTATTAAATGAAGGATGGACTTAATTAATGATTTGTTGATTGAAGACATCTTTTTTAGGGTTGTGCACCCAAAGAGTGATAACGGGAACGTATTTTACTAAGCCTACTCCATCTGTTCGGCCTTTAGAAGGATATATCTTAAGAAATACACCATAATACATAATCGATTGACATTTTCACATAATATGTTTATTTACGGTGTACATCATAATAAGTACTAAATAATTAAAAAGCAAAAACAGACACAGTGCAACCTGGGCTCGGGCTAAGAATCCCGAACTTAATATTAGCCTTTCAATTTTGGTGTTAATTACTGGCAGATATATTGAGTAGTGTTACAGGTGGGCGGGACCTTCGATGCGCGAGGCCAACTCGCACTTGACTGCTATAAGTTTTCCTGAAGTGTATCGATACATGGCGGGTACTAAGTAGCGGAGTTAAACAAAAATATCCCTATTTGCTATGTGTCCCATACGAAATATTTTTCATAAATCAACCCACATTGTCATGATAAATAACTTTGTGACAGAGGTCAGCCTAAGGTCTATGTATTTTGTACCGAAATCTTAGGAAAACTTCGTGTAGCAAAACCAATACAAACAAGCTTTATTGGAAAGGCATTTTTTACCCATTCTTATTTATTTACATAAATGAAAATAAAATGCTGTTCGTTACTAAGCGCATCACTTGAGAACTGCTGGACCGATTTGATAAATTTTTATTGAAATCCAAATTGGGTTTATGGAAAGGAACAACTGGAAAAGTTACCCCGAAAATTTCCAATTCTGGAATAGATATTTGGGAATGGGATATTTGTATTTGGACAGGACAACGTCTAATCGGGTCAGCTAATCTTCAAATACATACTAATATTTATGAAAGAAAAAAACTGCAAGAAAGAAGAATATTGTTTTAACAAGTTGACAAAGTGACACCAATATCAGTGACGGAAATAAACTGACATTGAGTTCACAAGTTGGTAAAAAAGGTATTTTAATAAATAAAATTCCCTTTGAAACTGTGGCATTCGACGCGGTAGCGCCTAGTTCCGCAGCCTGTCTCCGTGCAGTATCGAGTGCGGCCCCGACACGCCAGCCACCTAATTCTGATATGAATATGAAATTGTATGTAAATGTCAGCCAAATGTTGCCGCGCAACTTGACAACTCGACAGTACCGTAAATATACGGGCGCCGTTGCGCTGACTGTACCAAAACATGCGAGTTAGTAGTTTACGACAGTAAATTGTTTAGATTGTGCCCTACGTACCTACTTAACTGTACGTATCTATGCAAAGCAGTTGACTGCCGCACCACTGAACCGTAGGTATAATCCACGTAAGGAGACTGGAATTCGCATGGGTACCGTAAAGTGTCCTTGCGACGCGGTCTAACGAGAGCAATCACCCAACTGCGTCGAGAATCCTTGTTTTAAACTAGAATTCATTACAGCTGTACAAACGCCGCAAATGCACATTCTGGAGTAAAGCTCTCGGCTACAAAGTTAAGTTTCACCACTTGCCATAATTACCAATAAAACGTGTTCTTGCCGTCGGCACGTCAGCGAGGGCCGCATCAGAATTATGAAGTTAGCGTTTGCCTCCGTGACACCGCGTTATTGCTGACATTTCAGCCTGATTATCTTTAATTAAAAAGTTGTTTTAGACGCCCTCAAAATTCCAACTTATTAAAAGAAATTGCCACGGCCCTGTGAAGTGGTAACTCAGTGAATTGTCATAATTAGATTAAGAGTGGCTTGAGAGTCAGCTAGGATTTCGGACAGAGATTTTAGGAACAATGTCTTGTTAGGTATTCTTCTGTACCCCAAATATATTTAAGTTCCAAATAATTAGAATATTGTAGTAACTGAAACTCTATATTTTTATTTCTGTTCATATAAGCCTACATACTATATTTTATCTAGTTATTTTGCTACTAAACGCTAATACGTCTCAGCACACACTCATTGTCATATCTAGCAGCGACTTATAGCTCCCTTTGTTCCAATGTAGTAGAATGGTCTAAACGGATCGTATGCTCAAAGAATATTGACAGATATGATCACTTCTCGATTGGAGCTCGGCCAACATCTAGATTTTCTGTACGATTTGTAACTCGATACTTCGCTAGCTTCCGTTTAGAATAGATACGCCGTTTTAGAGTGTTGCGTCTTACTCGTATTCGACGTGCGTTCAAGATATTTATGACGGTTTGCACTTCACGTATTTCCATGATACAAATTTGATTTGTTACATCGCGTACATGCATTTTAATTTATTGTTGGGTTGTTTTGAAATAGGAGATGAGGATTGTGGGAGTTTTTTTACCTGAAAAATATACAGCGACAAAAAGTAGTGTTGAAAATTTTATCTTGATGTGTGTGAGCTGATGTATGTGCGGAATGTTTGGTGGTGTGCAGCGGGCGGAGTACGGGAGTACGCGCACGGCACTCGCGCCGTATGATTCCCTTTTATTTATTTTAATCAAATGTGCCGGTTGTTGTTTTGATGCAGTGAGGTTTGCTGTCGCGGCAGTTTTGTGTGCTCTATATTCTCTCATGAATTCCGGTGTGCGGAGTAGCGCATAGATGAATGCTTTATCATTTTACATAGCCGACGAATGAATTTGTTTTCGCACGTGATGTATTTTCCAATGCTGTTATTTTGAGACATATTTTTTCATATTTGCAGTTTAATTACGTTCATCATTGTTCAAAAACTGTTTTTCATTGGCCTACAAATTCATTTTCCTTCATTAAAATGGACAATCGACTACAGCAAAAACAAATAAGTAGGAATACTTTTCAACACCTGCACTTTGCGATCATTTTATTCCTTCCGACCTAATCCTGAGCTTTATGAAGCAGCAAAAGGCAAAAAGAGAATGGCATTCCAGCGGGATAATGAAAATCTTCGACGTCCTATTTCTTTTTTGTAATTGCTTCACAGTTCTTTGTAACGGGGTAGTGCGTGCGGTGCGGGCTTTAGTTCGATTGTACTGAGCAATCAATGGTAGTGAGTCGAGAGGTATTGGTCGCACAGTGTCGACGGCATATAACGTGAAAAAATGTAGGTATCGTACAATAAGGACTGTTATGAAGTATCTACTGCGTGTATAGGAGTTAAACGTCAAATGGTGATCTTGAATACAATATATAAACTACCACCCTTTAGTGTGCCAACTTATTTGGGGTAGTTTTCGAACTCTAGACTTTTGATGTACCTACCGATACACGCTTAAAAATATTTTTAGTATTCTTTGCAGCTATGCGTACCCTCAGCCATCGCTACCATCATTTTGTCCCAGCTTCTGATAATGGTGATAGTATGTATCTAAAAAAAATAAAAAAAAAAAGACGGCCAAGTGCGTCTTGGACTCGGGCGTTGAGGGTTCTGTAGTTACCACCACGCAATATATTTTGTATTAGTTACAGTCAGCTGCAAAAAAAAAAGGACAGACCTTCGGGTACGGTTTCCTAACTAAGTTTATCATCGAGTTCCTATTAATAAGTCTATGTTGTTCATCCCGCAGTCCGTCTTTCCGTTAGTCCATCTGTCCGTCCTCCCTATCTTTTAAAGGCTCTCATTTAAACGGATATAGAAAACCGGTTGAAAATTTCACAATGCGTTATCCTAATAAATAATAAAAGCAAAACAAACGACAAGGAGGGGATCTTCATTTAAAAAATATGTTTTAACGGGGTACTTCTTTTTGCTTTTATAGTAAAAGCGGTAGGTACCTACCTAATGTATTTCGAAATCGTGAAACTTAACCCAAACTATAAATATTAAAACCGATCAAATATTTAGAATTCAAAATTGAATGCAGGATGTCACATTTTTAGGTTAATTTTACAAAAACAAATATTCAATATAAGCCATGCTATTTCTATCCTAGAGGTAATATGTAACTCAAACATACCTACTGAAAATCCAAATACCTACTTGAAACGTAAATTTATTCTTGTATTGGATGACGCCCGTGCTACAGGTATGGAGGCTGCAGCCAGCGTCGAGGGATTGGAGGGACAGTGATCATTTAAAAATGGTGCGCGCTCACTGTGAAACGCATCTCGGCGATTGCAGCTTACGTCCCACAATCAGATAGCACGGCCTCCCCCCTCATATCGACTTTTTCCACTTCGCTTGTTGCATACCGTTTGGGAATAGTTTTTGTTACCGAACTAATCAACGCCCGAACAGAGGAACGGGAATTTCAATTCCTTTTTTTTTAGTAACGCTTGCATACGCTTATTTTGCGTTTGCGAAAAATGCTGATTGCCAATGATTTTGCTACTGTGGCTAGAAATAGGAATTTGTTACGGGGAATCAAACACAAAAAATACTTAATTGATGTATTCTATTCAGGTTATTTTATTCTACCTACACCCCTGTACCCATTGGCAATTGTGCTCGTTAGCTTGAATCTAACTGAAGTAAGGACAAACCGTTAAAATTATAAATTAGTTCAATTATACGCCGTGTGTTTCTAAACGCGTCTGATGCAGGCATTTTTAAATTCACTGTTCAATTACAGCGGCATTCATTCACCAAATCATTCAGTACCTAGCTAATTGCGGTTATGCGGTGCAAATATCGATTTACATGCCACTGTATAATTCAAAGGTTGAATAATGTATTGCCTTTCATTAGCACATTGGGCAATACCGAGATGTATTTGCACGTGAATTCACCTAACCGCACCCAGAAGGAGGCGATACGCTGATGCGGTGCGGGCTATTGCATCACTTATGTAGTTATTTTTACCATAAAAATATCTGCACGAGTCTGACGATAAAAGATAAAATAATACCTATTTGTATTAATGCTTTTTTACTATACTATTTTAATGTCAAGAGCTGAGGCGACGGCGTGGAACTAATTTAATATTTGAATCGCACGAAAACTGGGACGTAACTAAGTTGTCTCGCATTCGACGCATATAAACGTTACGCAAATAGCCTTAGTAAAGTTAAACAACAAAACTTCATTACAAACTCGTGCACAACACATAGCGCGATATTATCGGATTAAAATGTCTCACCGCGGACCCCTGAAAATAGTTTAGCCACGCACTGAAACTTTAACGGGGGAAAAATACAGAGCCTTACTAATGAACTTCGATAATTGCGAGCTTACCGTGGCACGCGTTCCATTACCTACCTGGGAAACGGTCCACCTCAATCATTTTAATGCCTGCTCAATTATTATACATTGTGGGGCCACGCGGTCCCAGCGCATACTCCCCGTCTTCGTCGTGAGACCGCCACGCCGCAATAAGCAATTCGGTCGGTTAAAACAAATGAATACAAGCGTCTGATCAATGTATTTACAGTGTCGTTTTAGTTTTAATTAAGCTACAGCCGGCCGTTAAGCCGCACCGCGCAGTAAAATCGACTACGCAGCGCGTGCGGCGCGTTAATAAGTCCGCGCGAATTTAACTCCGAACGTGGACCGTAAATGAGAATCGCCAATAAATCGGGCATTATAATAAACATTAACGTTATTGTTTCCCGTTAAACGCCCCGGCGCTCCCCTCCCTCAGGTGGCGCCGCAACAATCCGCTCGGAATTTCAACGACTTCAATTATTGAGTGCCTACGAAAACCGAACCCTTTGGGCTTCTCAAGGGGCCGGACTGTCCATTTCGCCCGACGATAATGCGGCGTGGCACGCGGAAAGGATATAGGTACCTACATTAAATAAGCCATTATATATCCGCTTCCCTTTTGTGTTTTTTCCACAGAGACTTCGAACGGAATTTAATTTTAAACTTGGAATAAATACCCACCTACTGGCAATTGCTTTGATTTTATTTAGTGTATAAACACTAAATATAGATTGAGAAAACTTGAAACACTTTCTGTTGCTGATAGTACATATAAACTCAAACTTAATATAATAAATTTGAATAAATATAAGATCTCACTTTATCGAAATATGTAACCTGTGGTGAGAGTGTCAATTATAAGACAAAAACATAGGTGCTATTAACAGTTAAAAAGTTGGTTAGTTAGTTAATAGGTACATTTATTTATTTATTCAATGCTGCTGCTTAATTTATTTAATATGGGTATTTTTTTAATTAAAAATAGTAATTTACAAAAGTCTATAAATCGTTTTCAACTTAAATATGTTTTCTTCCTGCCGCACTAACATGGCCGCCAGTATTAAATTTATCCCTCCCACCGGTTCACCTTACTACCGTCATTAGATAGAGAAGCATATAGAGAAAAAAACTGAACTTGATCGGTTACGTCAAGGCCACTGTCTTCAGAGTACAAACGTTACAATGACAGACAGAAGAAACAAATTGTTAATTAATAAGGGAAAGTCGATTATATCGTTTCGCCATTTAAATTGAACCACTACGAGTTTCCATAAAACAGCCTACTTTTTACACTGGCAATACTAATGCTTTAGTGGCGCCATTAACTGTCAACTAAGTTAGAAACGGTTTCATCCAAACACGTGCGTGAAAACGAAAATATTAAATTTCTTGGTGAAAAATAATGTAAATTATGTTGGTTTGTAACGTGATTCATAAATAAGAAACTTAAAAACACTTAATAAATAGTATTTAACTGCTTTAAAATGCTTTATTGGATTTTTATTGTTATTTAGTGTAGTTTGTGTACAGCCTAGTCACACACTATCGTCGACAGTAGGTGCTCGCAGGGAGTGGAAAGCCTAATCCAATTGAAGGTTTGCATAATTCTCGCCTGCCGTACCTACTGCACAATGTAATTGTAGTGCATTGAACTAATAGCTGGGATTATTAAGTTTGAGGAACTGCATATGTGTCGACGGCGGATTAGACGCTTGTTTATTACTTGCTTCTAGATTTTTCTTAAATCAAAAGGGGTAGAATGTTGACAGTTGGTTTTCTATGCTAGCAACAAGGGAATGTGTAACACAATAACATGCTGTAAATTATAGCTTAATGTATCAGTCATAGAGAGCGTTGGTGGCCTAGTATGGACTCGTGATCGTGACGTACCGAGTTCGATCGCCAGCGGTTGCCTAGGTACTTACCTATAACTTTTTCTAACTTAAATGCATTACCTAATTACTATAATAACTAATGTTCTTACGGTGAGGGACAAATCATCTGGAAACGTTCACATTCGGGTAGATGAATCCGTAACCATGATTCTGCCGATCTGATTTCGCAGTAATAGTGGTTAAGGAAGTCAAATGGCAGTCGCTCCAATACTCGTACCTGCCAATCTGGGATCATAGTCAAAGCGTATACCCTAAAGTAACGGGCAACGCGTTAGGACTACGATGATATAGAAATACTTATATTATATTAGTTATAAAATTTTGTATTCATGTACTAGCGTATAGACGAATATAAAGATAGTTGGTGTGTATTTGACTATTTATGATCTCTTAGAGAGTGCTACAAGGTGCGGAAGTTCATACTAAAGTCGGCTTACTAGGACTGTACTGTCAATCAAAACAGGTTACAAATGCCGTTCGTTGTATTTGTTTTGTGTATCTCACTTATGAGATTACTTTGTCACTTGCACACTCTACGTTTAAAATATTCTAAGTTTTATGGTATCAGTAGCTGGAATAAGCGTTATGCCGTTGACAGCTAATACTGGAGTAAATTGTACAAAATTATTGAGATACATTTAAACACAATCACAACAGTCATTGATCTTATTAAAGAAAACCCCAATAACTTAATGCTATCGAACAATAAAAGTCTTAACTAAAACAAAACGCACGACCCCATGTTCGTTTCGTGGCATTATCGAAACTAAATTAAGGCGCTTACATACACACGTCACGTTGTCGCTAATCTCGACTCTTAGCGCAATCTGGAGCCATTCCGGTGAGTAAACAATACCGCCATCTTTCACAAGAACAAAGAGGAAATAACAAAAGAACGGACTGGCCGGACGAATAGGTGCACGGTGCATTATCGGACCAGCACACGTGCGCCTGAAGTCCATCGGCCTTTAGAACAAGGACGTTACAAAGAAATTTCCACGGCACGACGCGATTTATTGTTTAGTCGTTAGATTCAATGCGAAGCGTTTATCGTGACTTTTAAAATGACGGCAGGAAGTTGTTTCAACGAAACTTTCCCCAATTTGACTTTCGTTAGCCAAATAATATAATTCAGGTGAATCATTTGATTTTAATTTGTTGTACATGTATTTGTATTAGTTTTGTTGATTTAGTTTCGACAGTTAAGTAACGATTGAATTGATATCGTATAGTGTACATACATTTGGCTTCCATTACAATGCTTTGTTCAATGTTTAATTTACTATCTTTTATAAAATATAGTACCGTTGGTTCAGTAATTTCTAGGTAAGAACATTCACTTCTGTCCGTAAAAGTCAGTTATTTGGAATTTAGAATTGGTAACACTTGATTAAAACCGAGCAGCTAAAATGTTCTGTGGCTTTGTCCATCTCTAGCTTAGGAAATGTTAAAAACCAGCACAGTCGTCTATACTAAACAGAGAGTAAGCCACAGAAATTTCACCCGTTTTTTTTTTGTTTTATGATTGACAGCACATGGGCCGTGTTCGGTCGCGCGTTCAGCCCAGCGGCCCGTGATCCTCTGTTAAGAGACCTATCTGCCGGGTGGTTTGTGCACATTGTCACGTTGTGCATAATACAGACGACTGTGTGCTTTGAATTCGTAATTTTGCGGCCGTATCGAAAAAGCGATGGATAGTTTGACGCTTGCAGTTTCAAGTTTTTTTCTTTAGTTCCTATGAACAATATTTACGAAACGAAACAATGCAGTCTGCAATGAAAGTAGCCTCCGTGTTTCTATTGATATATAATGTAACGCTAGTAACAAAAAATTGTATTGCTTCTTTTAAACTGGGTTTGATACATATTCTTATAGTCAAACTATGGACCCTTGTAGTTTAGCTATGACCGTCTGTCTATCTGTATAGTCCTTCAGAAGCTAAAGAAAATCATTTTGGTTGATTGTAGAAATGGCTGCGGGACTCAACACTGATCATGATTCGAGATACTCTTGGCCGGTCTTCGATTAGTAATGTCGAATATGCATCTGAGTTACCGGCATTTGATCTGACATTTGACCTTACGGACCTTAATGAAACTGGACCTCAAATTATTGACATAGAAACATAACTTGTAATTTTTTGGGAAGTTTGTTCCACAACACTTGAATTTTTATACAATAATGACAATGTAAATTTTATAATTATGTAAGTATGTCTTAAAATTCAGGTTAAGTTTCATAATCAGTAACATTATTATTGTTAGGTCACTGTACGTGCTATGAATTTTTGCCTTGCATAAATAATGTAGAAAACAAGTTAACAAACTAAACAAATTCCAAACACTATAAAGATAAAGAACGGAAATAGCACCGCTCCATGTCTAATTACGAAAAAGAAAGCGTCGGATTCATTTTGTGCCTAAATGTAGAAAAAAATGTTCATCTCGTTAAAACTTTCGTCTACAAATATAAAATTCAATTTCTGAATGAGTGCAAAAAAAGAATCCTCCACCATGTTTTTCGCGTTCATTTTGCATCAACCGACGTAGAATCCTAATTATCTTTCCCAGTTAAGCTTAAGTGAATTATTCCAGCCGCCCACTGCGGCGCACAAACAAAACGGCACGGAGTTCGCAACCTCAGTCGAAAATACTAAAACATTAAAGAGCATTCCCGGCGTGTGTATAATATCCGCTAAGTAGTATACGTGGCGCATAAGCCCGCTATCTTGGCAGAGGTAACGGAGCCGCGCTTTAGTCGGCTCAACTTTTAATAACGCCCGCAAAATCATCTAATTAATCTGATTAAGGCCGGACCCGTAACACTCGGTACTAATACTAATGCCTATTGCGCATTATACCGGCCGGCGGTGCCCAGTAGTGCCCGGATTACAGGGCTGGCCCACTCGTCTCGAAGATTAGTACGACTCACGAGCCCACCAAACATCCACTAGAGTCACACAAGACATCAGACTCTCTTTGATCACGTTTTTCCTTAGCGGATTAAAAACCCACTCGACATTGAGCTGAAACTGCTAGGTTTTCAGTTCTGTTTTTGTGACATTAGAAAACATTAAGCAATGCAGTGGAACATATAAAATACTCAAGTAAAATGTGCAAGTTGATGTAGTTAATTAGCACCTAAATCTGTTTTGAAGCATTTTATAGTGTTCACTTGTTCTTGTTTGTCTTGTATTATGAATACGCAATAATGATTGGGCAGCACGATCGAGGCATTAATGGCTTAAGAAATAAAGCCGCATATCGCGTTTCGGGGCTCGGCGGAGCTGTTGTGTTTGTACGCGCCCCTATAAGTGTAATTACGGGTCGAGACTCCTTCAGCTGGCTCCACGCACACGATGAATGAGATCTGCGACTAATGGAGATCTTATCTTAACCCCGAGATGGAGTAAGGTAGCCGTCCTTAACAGTATAAACTTTATTATAATATAATATAGGGACTTATCTCGCCCAAATAGGACAGTCGAGTCCAGGTCATAAATAACGGCCCGGCTTTGATTTCTGAAGATGACCCTTGCTTTATACGTTTCTTAGGGACGGATCTCGGAAGGTCCCTTTTAATAGTTTCTAAGGAAATCTTGCTTAATTGGCAAAATGGATCACATGAACTGTAGGTACGGTTGATAATTGGGACCGTAATAAATTGCTTAACCTTGCATCTCGCGGCCCTGTCGCGCTACCTTGTATGTTTTAATACGTGTGTATTAATTTCTTCACAATTACTCGTTAATCCGTTTTCTTCACAAATTAAATATTTAAGGCGGCAATTTGTGGCGCTTCCGTTTCACTCAGTGCGGTACAAAGAAGAGAGGGCTATTTGGCAAAAGTAATTTTCAAAATTATATTGTTACTTCGCCTTCGGATCTTGTGATAATTATCTCTGGTTTGTTTTAACAACCTAAATAGAAGTAGGAAATTAAGCCGCTGCTTTGTGTTAAATTTTTGACGCGTCAATTTAATTTTCTAATAATTATAAGAACATGATATGCAAGAGCATTCATGGCAGCGAGATTAATATCGCGCAGCACCGGAGCTTTTATGGAGAATGATTAGGAGTTCACAAACATAAAAGTCCTAAAACAATTGAAAAAGAGGAAATCGGGATTTCGATAAAAGGTAAAGCCTATTGGCAGAACGATCGAGAGGGGCAGAATACAGAAAGAGGTTGGCGGCTGGCGGCCGGGAGGCGAGAGCAGATAGGCAGCTCGAGCGACGCGAATGCGACATTTCAATTTGAGTATATATTATTCATGGTAATGCGTTAAAAGCGCCGGCATACAACTTGCTCAGTTCGAGCGGGAACCGAGTAATCGCCGCGCACGTGCGAACACCAGATATATTCAATGTTGTGCTTTAAAATTGTCGTTTCGCGCCATTTGCAGTTGCCGCGCCTGGCCCGATGTGCCTCGCTTATAAAGTAACTCAACGAAATGTGGGACCCGTTTTTATATTTACTGTGCTCTATAAAAATTACCTCTTTCACTAGACAGAACGATTACTCGCACGATTTTGTTTTCAATGGGAAACAAATAACGTACCAAGCGATGTTCTCTGTTGTATTTTATGAACGGCCGTGATACGACTACATGTTTGAATTAATGGCATAGCTACCTACGCGACTACACAAATTGCGTAGATTCCATATAAACAAGATGTATTGAATACCGTGCATAAATCTCTTGCACCACGAGAAACAGACTGGTAGTCGATGGCACCGCAATACGACCGAGAGAAATGGTCAAATAATATCTATGCACGCATTCCACGCCACATTCCGAAACAGAAATCTGCGTTACCAGATCCAACTATTGCATCTGGATTAAATTCAGTTATAACTACCTTAAGCATAAAAAGTAAATGTAAACATGGTTATTGGATTCGTTTATAATAATGACTAAATACGATTTTCTCAAACCAAATTCTTGCCATGATGTAAATAGCACTACTCGTCAGTATGTTATACAAATATTCGTATTCATTAGACGTATTAGTATAAAAAAACAAGGTATTGATACGGTTCGCGTTCCGCACCAATATCAGTTGTGTACGCATCGTATCGGAGAGGTCGGGCCGGGCTGCGGCCGACATCTATTATTCATCGCCGAAGACACGGGAACAAAATTTGTGTAAGTGCGTTGTGATCCAGCCAATCTCGCCATCTTTATTTCATTCGCAATAAATGGATTACGTTGTTCGCAGTGTGCGTATTTTTCGTTGCTATCGTCATTGCTTGCTTTTGTTCGGTATTTATTAGAGTGATTTAGAATTGATGACCAATATTCGATATTACTTAGACAAAACCGAGCTCTAAATAAAATAAGCTAGTTTGTTTGTAAGTCACGAAATCTGACAAAAGCAACCACTAAAAGGCGTATTTTATTTTCTTCCAATATCCCTATAAGTTTCTGTTTTTCTAGCAGATTTCAATATTGTTCCCTATCGTAAATCATCCCTCTGCCAACAAAAATAAATCGAAAACGTCAACAGAAAACAGGATTTCTGCTGCGGAGAAAAGGAGGGAAATAAAATTTCAAATGCCAATCAAAATTACACATGACCTGGCACGCAAATACAAATGCCAACATACTGACATGTCTTTGGGTAGGGATTTTGTTCAAAGGGAGTATGGAGAATCGGTTAAATCTTTGAAGGGTACGTTCACTTGTAATCCCAAGTTACAGAGATTTCTTACTTCCCCCGATGCATCACTGTGAGTTATCCGGGCCAGCGATAAAATCAATCCGACGGGAAGGGACAAACAGGAATAAAACATTGAGGCATCACGTACGAAAAGGGCTGCGGTCATAGTTTTCCTGATGAGGTAAATCGGTTCACTACTATTGGATCGTATAATGAGTTGTTTTGGTGCACGGCGTTGGTCGGGCAAGTAAATCATAGCACCGAAGACGTATAGCGACGTTTTATTGCAAAGCTATCTTAAGCGGCATAGATCTTTAAGAGAGAAATATATTTTTCAGTAATAAGCTGTATCAAAATATGTTAATTTGCTTTAATGAGTAAACACCTAAACTGCTGAATATGTGTATAATATAAGGCACTGCCCTCGCTTAATCGAAAAAACATGGGCATGACCGTGCCATACTTTTCTTGAAGCATCTTATTTTCTTGAATAGCACAAACAGGACCAGACAGTGAGACAAAAATTTATAAGACTTATTACTCCAGTGACTAATGAGATGGAGCCCACAAACTCTGTATCCAAATCTAGTGTAGCCAAGCCAACCTTTGGTTTAGGATCGGATCCTTCGCGAATGTTCAAGTCTCGCATTGAGCGTACCACGCCCGCGACGCGTGTGATAAACACAAGTCAATTCATCACCCACGCGTGAACCCTCGTTCAAGCCCTTCCACTCTTAACCGATCCATCTACGTACTGTATTCTAAAAGATACAACTTAAAGAAATATGTAGCAACAAAAATCATTGTCCGTAATTAGGTATACTTATGAAGTCGAAAATATTAAAAACTTTCATCGACGACTCTCATCGCCACTTTTTTAATTAAAATAGGGAATTTGGGCGGGGTCTCACCTGTGCTCGGCTCCCGTGCCACCGTTTTATCGGTACCCCGGGACATAAATTAGAAGTAAAAGTAATCGTTGAAACTTTCCCAAGGCAGGCCGGAAGGCTAGCGACTGGAATTTGTGCAGAATTACCTGCCACTGGTTTTAAGACTTGCAATTTATCAGTGAGGGATCCCACGGCTCGATAGACCGTCCGACCGATGGCCAGTCGCATGGAAAAAGGCTAGTCTTTTTTCAAGGATTACCGGGATGCATTAACGCGGGAAGTGTTTAATAAATCTACCTAAGCGCAGCTTTTATACTAAATTAAATTCAAAAGCTGAACATTAAACTTTGGTTGGGTCACTTTTGGCTAGCTATTTATTTTACTGAACAGAAAAAGTGACTACGCTGAAGTGTATAATTAGTTACAGGAAATACGCTTGGTAAAGTAGCTTGCAATTTCCGAACTGAATGCAATTTACGCCTTCATTACGTAAATTATTCCGTGGAACGGGCTGAAAATTATATTTATATTTTATGTATCCAGTATAACGGAATTGTTGTACGCGTATATTATGGTATCTCAGAAAAAGGCGGGTTTTGATTGACGCTGGCAATCCGCTTAATGTGACCTCGAGGCAAGTTTTGCGCGGCGCACAAACGACTGGTTAAATTCGGAGGTCGACGCAAAGCGACGCAATCTCTCACGCGTCACACCGAAGGAGCTTGCCATATAATTCATTCCCCTATTCATATTTGTCTTAGTGGTTGATTCCTGGGTGCGAGCTTTGAACGCAAAAAAATCTAAAAAGGCTAAGGAGCTATGCAAAATGACATGATATTTTACGACGGGAGTGTTATTGAAAAAGTTTCAGGGAAATATATTTGCCTCTCACTTCGCCGTTCATATGAATTGAATCGGGTCCCTATTCTAAGCATATAGAAGAAGTGCGCCAGGCGTATGGTTTATATTCGTCGTTCAAGATTACGTGACTGGAAATAGTAAAATCGGATGATGATGTTGATAATGTAGGTCGTAATAGGCCATTGCCAATAAAAAGTTATAGGTAAGCGATGGATTAAAAGGAAGTGGGTCAGGGCAGGGCTCTACCTTATGAAAATAACGCGTTTTGGTGGCTCCTCCCTTCTACTAAACAACGGATATCGCGTTATCTATCAATCTGCCGATGCCTGCCTTCCCGCGCGTATGTAACCGATCCTCATAAACTCAGTGGAGAGCGAAAGTCAAAATAACGAAAACATCCGAGAAACATACATTAATTTCCATTTGTAAAAGGTCCAACTTCGAAATACTGTTTATAAAATTCTTTTCAGACAAAACAGGAGCTGCCGAAAGGAGCGGCCAATCACACTAACTTTGCATTACTTTGAGCTAGTGCTTGGGTTCTAAAAGCAAAGTTACATGCACTCAATAGAAGGCCGCTTAAAAAACTTTTCTCGGAATACGTCATTGAGAAAGGCTGCCCGCAACTTGGCAATATCGCCCATTTGTCTCGGGTAAATGAATAATTATTGAAATTTAAAATTCTTATTTTGCGTAACATTACGAAGTTTAAAAAGGGTCATGACTTTCTGTGCGATCCCAATTTTCTTTTGTTCGATAATGGAGGAGTTTTTCAGATTTTTACGATATTAGATTTCAACAAGTATTGGCTTATCTATACATATAAAATTCAAAGTCCTGACTGACTGACTTATATATCAACGCACAGCGCAAACCGCTAGACCTAGAGGCTTGAAATTTTGCACAATGATACCTTTATACAGGGTAGGCATCCAATAAGGAAGGCTTTTTGGAAAGTCCACCCCTGTCATCTGTTTTCTGTAGGCCACGCGGGCGAAGCCATGGGCAGAAGCTATTGTTAAATTAAAATTATACTTATAAGTACGTATATATTAAATATTATACAATCTAAATGGAGCATTTAGTACGCATGTGCGATAATTAAAGCGGTGTCATAGGTTATCCGTAATTGGCAGCGAGGCTGAGCACGCCGGGCCGGCCGCGCGGCCGTCGGTCCGGCGGCCGCGCCCGACGGGAGTCGTTTGCGCCCATCGTTACCGGCAGCTGGCGTCGCCACACGCACAACGACCTCTTCTTTTCACAGAAAATTTTACTAGCAAACCACGCGTGGAACGCCCCTACAACGTTTTCCATGATTAAAATTCCCGCAGCGCCATTATCCTCGTTCATACTTCGCTATCAATTTTATCATAATTCCATTGTATTACCGACAATCCTTGATCTATCAAAAGATACTGCCAGTCAATAACGTAACTTTTACCCCCAAACTTAGTAGCCGCAGAGGCTAGTTGAAAGTTTCATGTGGCTGATAATTTACATAATAGAAGACGGTAGGTCTATCCCCTATCGGGGTCATCCAAACTTCTGTGGATTAGGGCTTTCACCATCGAGGCTTATCGGATTCTGAACGAATTTCGGGATTCATGCGATAGTGACGTCATTATCGATATTCGATTTATATGCAGATTGCGAGTAAAGGAGCGTGGGTGCGGCCGAGGTAGCGTGACGTCACGGTCGCCGATACCCTGGCAATGCCGTCCTGTCTGACAGCCATTCCCGCTATAACACTACTAGTGGGCACTTCCTCCCTTCTACACATAAACATTTGAAACCCAGATAATAGGTAGAGTAGCTTCTATATGTATACTTACAGCGTTCTCTTCGAAACTGAGATCCTTGTTAAAGTTTTGCGCACTGGACCTTAAGACGACAGAAGCTCCATTGTAAGGATTTAACAATATCTCTCGCTTTGCTGCATCTCGCCCAGTGATAATAAAATATCACAATGGTAGTCGATTCTATTCATGACAAGAATGCGAGATGAAGAGTGTCAGTGGCATAATTCGAGAAATCAAATGATAAGGAAATTATTCAGTTAAGTATTGTTTTGAGTTTGTAACTAGAAGTTGAAAAGTCCTTTCTGTCTCTGTTGACGTCTTTTGTTTTGGCTAAGTTATATTTCGAGTTCTCCATTAAATAAGGACTATTTGTGACATAAGTGCCTGCTTAATTTAATTGTTTTTTATTTATTATATTAAAATGACTTACTTATTTTGCTTGAACCTTTCTTCGAAGATTGTCAATGTTTGATCCTGCCGTAGCATAACAACTTACTCTGCAAACAGTAACAGATTGCGCACATTTCTACTCAGACGAGACCTACTTTGTAAACAATAAGTAATTTGGAAAATGGAAGCGAACGTATGAAAGTGTGGCTTTTCCCATAGGTAGGGTAGTAGGTAGTGACTGGCAACAATCTACATCAGACTAACGAGTAAAAGTTCAGTAGCGTCATTATACTGCGAGCGATTGCTTTATGCTCAACAAAATTGGCATTTTTCACTCCGCCCGTGTAACCCATCTCGGGTATTTATATTACGAGTACCAGCCGTCATAGTAAGTCTATCAATAATAGCTAACACAAGTTTCGGTTGCATGCTAGCAGACTTTGTCTAAGTGTTAGCTTTACTCTATCAATGTTTAAGCCCGTGGCGTAGATTTTGACCATACCTCTCTCTAAGTGCGTTATTAGTTCCAGCGTGCCGTAATCCGCATCGCCGTAAATTTGGCGCGTCGCTCGCCCGGCTCGCTGTCAAATTCACGTTGTTGTTGCCTAATAATTCATTAACTTTTTCGGGGGAAAAGAAAGCGAGTAAAAAGGCCAACACATCATTCATCTTTTACCCGAGCTGTCTATTATGAGTTGCAGTTTTTAAAAAGTTGGTAATTAACATCGGGCCGCAGTCGCAGACCACGTCCTAACTTCTGAAGTGTTCACAAAGTTTGGGGAATGCCCTAATCATTAACAGCGAGGCGCTTGCTCAAAACGATGACTTTTTTATTCAGGTCGCATGATAGGAGAAGTTTTGTAATTAAAAAGGTACGAACTTGAGAGTAATTTCGACTGATGATTTAAAGTCAATAGCTTTAAAGGATGAATGCTACGTGCCGCCGAATTAATCTTGAATTTTAGAAATAAAATAAAAATTGCCGTAGTGGTAATAATATTTTCTGCTTGAGAATTGACTTCACACACACACACACAATCAATTTATTGTTGTGGTATGTTGTGGTCTCATCATAATACAGAGTTCGATATTCTTTTGATACTCGTGAAATCTATTGAAGACTACGCGTAGATAACAATAGCTCTGATCTGCCTTTTGATGAAACAAACTGTTTTGTGAACATTGACATTCAATCCTCGATCAACGTGATAGAAAAGCTAGGTCAAGATGGAATCAACTGCTTTTTTTTACTCATGAATAAGTGTTAAACTGAAATGCAGCAAGTGAATATTAAAAAAAGAAAATTGTTTAAAAACATCTGTGAGAAAAATATTATCGACGTCTCTTTGACCTACGAACTAACCCAGAACAATTAATTATTTTTTGAATTCAGTCCATTTGTAAACATGCTCAAACAGTGTGTTGTCATTGTATATCATTTACACATAATCATTTTACGATTCAACATTTAAAAAAAATCAAAAGAAATTTCGGTGATAAAAAATATTCAAACAAAAAACTAAGCTAAAAATGATTGAAAGGATCTGGACTGAATAGGGATAGTTTATTCCATAGGCGGAATGGACAATAACTCATCCCCTCCTGATAGTATATTTCGTTACGTCTACAAAGATGAAAATTTTTAGTGGCCGTATGATATGTCCCTCTGGTTGAGACAGAATGGGAGAGTACCGAAGGGCTCATCCCTGGTTCGATCGGGTCTCCCGGGGGGTGCCGTCCCGTTCGCTCCCGTTTGTCCCGGTATTCAAGCGCAGGTTAATAAGTAATGAAGCGGATTCGACCGAGTTTTGTTTGTTAAAGTGATTATTCAAATACGAAAAACGTTTCCGGTTTCCCTAAACTTCTCTCATATTTTATTCACTGATTTCTTCACGGTTTGAGGAATTCGTAATTGTTGATAGAATTTTCGCAGCTATTTGCGCTCGACGAAACCTACTGCCTACTGTCGAGTTATGATTTAGTTCAATGCTAATGTTTCCCCTTTCGTTATTATTTTAATATCTATGAACCTTTGAAAAGTCCCGGTTTTCATTTAGTAATTAAGACAAAGGTTGTAGCAATCCTAACCACATAATTAAACGATAACATTGTCTGTCCATTCTAATTAATAAGTTCGTGCTTGCCCACGTTTGTGCCAAAGACGAGAATAAGGTAATTTATATCGGTGGCATTTGTTATCTATCAATTTTATTTTTTCTTTTAAACCCTGCTTATTGGAAAGTTATTTAAAACAAAAAACTAGAAAGTTAAAAACAAAATGGATGCCCAGTAGTGGTAAGTAAGAAAATTGGGCATCCCTAAACTTTCCTAGGAAAACTAATCCCATACCGAGATTATTTCGCGAGGCGCCCAATCAATTCGCCTATAAAAACACGGGATAAAACGTTGCTATCCTCTTCCGAGAGTTGTCTCCTCAGAGAATCATTACGAAAATACGACAAAATTCTAGAGCGTCTGTCCTCAGGAAAGGGTGTTATTTATGGAGGGCAGAGGCTGGGGTGTATCTGAGTGGCTCTATTAGCTCAACTAATATTTTCTTCTTCAAGTTAATTGTTATGTCGCCTTTAAGACCAGGTGGCTTGTCCCATTACACCGCCACGGGGTCGTAACGCTGAGGCGCGAAACTTGCGAGCCGTCGGGGAGCGTAGCCCCGCGGAAATATTTAAACAAATTAAAACTTTTTCCTTACAATATTTCCCGTAGAGTGCTGCACAACTCTTCAAGTTATATTGAGTTCCTTTGATTGTACAATCGAAGTGTTTAATCATACCGCAACAACCAATGAAAACATTGAAACAATTGCAGAAATCATACTATGCTCTAAAGCAGGGCTGATTTGACTTCTGCATTTTTTTTTTGGTAATATGGGGAATTGTTGATATTTTTGTTATTTACTATTTCTTGTATACAGTTTCCGATTAATAAATACTTACTTCGTCAAATCGTTCTAGCCACAAAGTCCTAAATTACAAGTTATTTGTAAATTGACCAATGCGACTGTCTTTTCACAAAAAATTGCACAACGTTTAGGCTTAAACGCAACGCCCCTAAAATCCAGCTTTAATAAATGTGAACGATCAACGTCCAGTGTAAACCAAGATAACAGACAAGCAGCATTGTTAGCCTAACATTGTTGGTATTTTGATGGACGCGAGGCAGACCATTACGACTGGACCATTGTTCCGAAACTGCTAAAGTAACCACTGGCCGTCATGAGAAAACGGTTGCATAGTTCTAGAGTTCCTTTCAACAGCAAACCGTTCTAATTTGAAATATTTTAGGGGAGTGATTGATTATGGGGACTTTTAGGTCAAATTTACGTGGGCGCCACAATTTTATTTTTCACTCATATTACTTTACCTATATTATTTTCAATGCGTTTTATTCGGTAGTGTGAGCTTTCTATCATATAAAAATTGTCCGGCATTAGGAAATTAGTATGTAAAACCTGATTTATGAACCATAAATCCTGGGGTTGGCAGTTCGGAATTCTGATTTTAAATTTAAATGGAGGCTGTAAGTCACAATAGTATTTTATACTTATAGTATGATTATTTTGACAGGTTTTTTTTTTAACTTTCACCAGATGCCACTAACATATTATATTTAGGTGGGACAAATTGCAGGGTGAAAAAATAACCAAAAATGCACAAATGCCAGTAAATGCGATAGTTTCTTTTTTTAATTATTATTATTTATGTTAAGTAGGAACTTACTGTGCATAGACGTAGTTTATACTGCTTTGTTATTTTGTTTTGAAAGAGAAGAAAAAATGATAATTTATTGACTTTTTTGCGGTGCTACTTTTGAGCAGAACCTTCCATTCTCCGAAACGCTGGTAGAATGGACAAGCGTACTACTAGGCTACTTAAAAAAACCTATATTCATTTTCAACGGGTAGTTCTCGTTTTTATAACATCTGTTATTATCCATTAACCCTAAGATAGTAAATATTTTACCTAAAGTATTAAATAACAGAATTTTGAAAAAAAATCACGATATGGCATGAGAATTACCCTAATATAACAGTGAAATGACTTTAATATTTTTTTTAAAAATTCATCGACTTTCATCTGACAAAATAAAATTATACTTGATTTTATAGTTTACGTTTAGATATCTATATGAAGTGTCACTGGTAGATATGTCCGTGGCAGCGCTGCAATATGACCCTCATCATGGCATCGTTTGAAAAGCGATCGTATTTACGACTTGGCACTCCGTCGGCGATTGAACGTCTTGAGATACTATATCAGTTTTTTGATAACGTTAAACAATTTTTAGAAAATAGCTCGTTTTGGCTGCAATGTCAGCGATATGTTATCTGTGTTTAATAAAGTGAGGGGTAACGTTACCAAGTACATTAAATAAAATGTTATTATCATAAAACAGAGGAATATGTAAGAAAAAACTATTCTCAATACATTGTTTTTATAAACAGGATAGAGGGTGATGATATCTTGTCCCACATTAAAATTTTATTTCATACGGAGAGACGCCAGTCGTTTTAAGTTTCCATAGTTGAATTGTAAAGAATGGAACCTTTATAGTCTTATTCTGTTTTCAATTATAAACCCAAACACCAATTTTTACGTTTTTAAGTTCACCAAGTGAGGCCCTATACAAATTTTAAACCCCTACTTTGCCCACTTAGGGATGTTTTTTTTTTAAATGGGTGAAATATGTATTTCTTTATTTTTAGCCATTGGCCTTAATATAATTTCTACCCCCTTTTCTATTTATTTAAAATCTGTTCTTATTACTTGTATTACAAGTAACTTATTGTTTAAAATGTGTTTTCCTAGAAATAGAAATTTTGGCACTACGGCAATGAGTCAGTCAGTCAATCAATCAATCATCAGTCAGAAGATCACTCTTTATAATTTTAGTACAAATACATTTAGGAATGTTAAATTGTTAGCTCTATTGGTCATCTGCAAGTTGATAAAATTTAACACAACAGGACAGGTAGACCTCTAAATCTAGCCAAGGACTATAAACTAGTTAGTGCACATTAGCTACAAATTTAAATAAAAATAAATTAGGTGCAAACTGCATGTTGATTACAATATAACGTCGTAAATCACCGTTTCCTAAAAGCGGATGCGGCTAATCATAATAAATCTAACAAACTACATTGCACCGATTAAACAATCCAATTAAATTTTACATAACTAACAGTGTTTACATATTCGCGTGCATGTGCTCCAGCTAAACCGTTGCCGATACAAGCGCGTGCAAACAGAACAGTGATTGATTTGATATTAGTTCAACTGACAAAATGTTGGTGCTTCGCGATATCGCATGCCGGCTTTTAATGGACTGCGGCGCCAACACGCGTTCACTTAGCTTCTGTTATTTCTAGCAACGACCTTAAACGTTATAACTTATAACTATACTAAAGTAAACACTTTAAATTTATTGTCGATAAATGAACAAGTCATTACTGTTAGTTGAAATTCGCTGCCCGGTTCGCTACCAAAAATAGTTAAGAGCCATCTCGGTTTAATCAACCAACCCAAAAACGCGTAGAAATTAGTTTATTAAGTCTGGAATTATGAGTCCATGAAAGGCAAACAGACAAACAGAGGCCTCAGACTAGTAACAGCTCTCTTTGTGTTACGTAAACAGGCAGTTTTAGTAAATACTTCAGTAGTTCAGTAGTTTAGTAATAAGTGATGTGTGCTTAAAAAAAAAGACATGAAATTTCTAGATAAGTCTCTTTATTACTATAGCTTTTTTTCAACTTCGCAGACGTTTTGTTTCTTTAACACATACCTTTGTTTTTTAGTTCTATTTACGTGTATATATACTGTTTGGTAAGTAACAAACCTCAATTCTTTGTCTCAATTGAATAATGTGTGTGAAGTACTGTCTCCCAAGCCCTCTTATTATGAGATTACCCAACAGTGGGACATTTATAAGCTGTAGAAGATGAAATTTAACCTTAGCCTTATTTGAGTTCCAATTAATTAATGTCATGATTAGTAAATTTAGTATAACTTCATCATCAGCCTATGTTCGTCCACTGCTGGACATAGGCCTCTCCCATGGCACGCCACTGAGCACGATCCTCGGCCACTGTCATCCAGCTCTTGCCAGCCGCCTTGCGAAGATCATCGCTCCACCGAGTCTGAGGACGACCCACGCTACGTTTGCCGATCCGTGGTCTCCACTCAAGAACTCGTCTACCCCAACGGTTATCGGTTCTTAGTACAACTTAAATAATTTCAATTATTTCCTGACGCTATTTAATTTCGGTTTTGTAATAGCTAACAATAAAGTTAACAACTTAAACTACAGTTCAAATAATAAACAGAAGTGAACTAGAGATAAAGAATACTTTAATAAATGTAATTAACTAAACGCATCAAAAGAAGGTTTAATACAGTATCATCACCACCGCAATTAAAAAAGGCATTAAAAGCCAAAGGCTTATAGTCTTAAAACATCGCAAACTCAACAATAACAGTGATAAAACACCTCAAATCCGCTATATTACATTAAATCACGACAACACGGGGAAAACTGAGAAGAATTAAAGCGAGTATTCTTAAAACAAGTACCTACACGTAGTAAATTACAGCGACAGGTATCTCAGGGGACGGCAAGGCCTTCCCCCTAAGTAAAATAATAATAGGGCCAGCAGCTTTGTAGGGAAACGGCGACATTTAGCAAAATTGCGCCCTTTATTACGAGTAGGCTACATGTTTATTGATATCCGAAATTTTCACTTAGCCAACAATTTCCTTTGCGTTTGCTGAGTGCCGTTCACTTGAAGCTGTTAAGGTGTTAATTGGAACGACTAGATTTGTACCAAGGTAAAAAGGATTTCGAATAAAATTGTACCTACCTTTAACAATATCGTCCAATGGGATCGGGCGAAGACACAATTCAAAAATTGAAAAAAATAACTGTTTAAATTCGAAAAAAAATCTTATTTTTGCAGCTTGTGTGACTATGCCTGTTTGTTAATTGGGCCTTAAAAAATTATAACCAATCCAACAGGTAGATAAAATTATTATGATTGATTATGATTAAGACGTAATTTTTTATAATAGGTATTTTAAATCAGGGTAAGCCTATAAATTTAGGAGCCTAGCTGAACCTAACAATAACCAAAAATCTGGTTATCATTAAAAAGAAGGTAAAACAATGGTAAAATGAGCATACTGGCCACCTAGTGGAAAGTGATCAACGCCGCCTACAAACCTAGTGGCACAAACCGATCGAACAGGCTCGAGCTGCATTGGCTCTACCACATTTTTTTATTTATATCTGCTTCTTCATCACTGGTCGGTAAAACACAAACAAAAGTTTAGATGAACAAACCACAATAACGACAAACTAGCTAAACAATTAACTTTCCAAAATGTAGCACTTAAATTTTTAACCGACTCAGTACACGTAGTTTCAACATAAACAACAAAGAGTCTTCATAAACATCCACTAAAACTCCGCAAAACTAATGTTTTATTTAGCTCTCCTATAAAAATTCTCTGCTCTATCCAGCTCAATTTCTGTGCTCTAAACACTTTAAAAGAATGAGATTCGGTGCTTTAAAAATGCCTTACAGTTACGCCTGCATTCTATGGGAGTGTGGTAACAACTTGGTTGAGCCGGCCTATTTGTATTTCAACCAACAATTGGCTACAGTAGATACAGGATATGATGTATTACATTTAAATTTCCTTTTTATAGAAAAGTGACTATAAAGATCAACTCTATCAATTATTCAAATGATTGGTCATAGGTGCGTCCTTTGACAGTTAGTGGCTTTCAAATATATCGAGGCGGTCAAGGTACTCTTTATACATCTGAATTCGCACTAACGTCATTGTCAATAGAGTAGTTTTCACATTCTGAGCATTCGACCGAGTCGATTATATTCGAAGGCGACTGACTGCCTTCAAAATCTTAAAGGTATGTAAATTTTTTCGGTGTATGCTGCTAGGCGCTAACTCGTAAAATTTATGCGTTTTCGACTAGCTATATTAGCTAGAGTTCTCGATTGGCGACCGCGTACCGAAAGATGCAGCGTGGGCAGACCCGCAATAAGGTGGACCGATGAGCTGGTGATCGTTGCGGGAACCCGCTGGATGCAAGCAGCACAAGATCGGTCGTTGTGGCGATCCTTGGGAGATGCCTATGTCCAGCAGTGGACGTCTTTTGGCTGAAATGATGATGATGATGATGATGATATTTCTCCATCCACGAACTGTTGCATACTTTTTTTTAATAAAAAGGCAAACAAGCAACGGGAAGTAGGTTCTAATGGTAAGTGATCACCACCGCCCATAGATACGCTTCGAATTACGCGAGCACCTATACAAACTAGAAGCTTCTTCAGAGGATTGTGTACCTAACCTTAAAAAACCACTCTCCATACAAACAGCGATAACGTTTTGCACCCCCTTAACCTTAACTTATACTCATATTTTTTTAGTAGATATGTTGTTGTGTCGCTTTAGAACTGGTTTGTGATACGTTTGGTTTTTTTTTATATTCTTCACAGTCATAGGTTTAACATTATTTATATTTTAAGAGTTTCATACAAAACAAAAAATCATACAAACCTAGTTCATCAGGCATAACAACAGCACATAAAAAAATGAGGCTAAAGCTAAAGGTTTAGATGGTGGAAAACCCTATCGCCCTTTGTATGGAGAGCGCTAGGTTTACAATAGTCTTAATTTTCAAAAGCGTTATTTTAAAAAAACATTACATTCTAAACTTAAAGGTAAAATAATTGTCTCAAATCGCCGCCAATCGGGAGAGTGCCCAGAAGGCTGGCAACATTGCCACGTTAGATGGCAATGCTGATTCTTTAGACAAAGTATTGCCCAGCCTTCAGGTCACGGGAGGCGTTTATGAGGCACGCCTATAGGTCTTTGTATAGACGTCTTGCACTTGGCCCCCAGAGCCCCAGAGTTTCAACCCCTAGCGCTAAGTTTTGCGGTTATACAAACACGTTTTTGATTTATGAAAAAAAGACTGATGAATTAATGGGACCTTTGAGGTAAAACTTACTGTGTAGATGCGAATTAAAAAAACCTAATCCATTAATTACGTAGATAACATGTGATCATTAACTTGAAAGACACTGCAGAGGCCGCGTCGATCAAGCCAAGTTCGATTTCTCTAACGTCACCCCAGGGAGCAACCCATAGCGTGCCAGTCACCTGTCCTTGTCCCGCCCGCGTTACAACCGGCATGCTAGAGTGCGACAACAGCACAGACCTTACAAATTGCCCGTTACGATACCGCATTAGATCACAATCTTCTACGTAGAGTTATCGAAACCGTACAAATACGCTGAGTTACTGCAAGTGGTGAATTGAAATTTACTATGGAAATGTTCTTCGGTAATCTCTAAATATAATTTGATTTTGAACTGAAACCTCTCAGTTACTCTTTCATTATTATAAACGTTATATTTTCTCTTTGATGTCGCCGCAATATGATGGTACAAGTATAATACCGGCTCTATTACATCACTAAAGGACTTGTTATAACTTGACCGTAAAACGACTAAGCTAAATTAAAAAGCAGTGTCAAACGGTGACGCAAAATTTCTGTTATTATTTTCTTAATCTTAAATTGGTTTAACTTTCTATAAGTTTCGTTGTATCGATCCCCAAACTCAGTAGTAGAGGCGTGTCGGGTAGGCTGCTTTATTTATAATGTCGCCCCCGGGACTGGATGTCGAATCGCGGGCGGACGCCTGACGAAACAAATTCTCTCATTTTCCTTACAAGATTGCTTTACGCCAAACTTCTCTAATAAAACGTTTCAATGGCCACTAATTTATTTTTGAAAGACAAAGATTTAGAATTGAGCTCTGTTTTGTAGCTCCGTTAAATCTGCACGAGCCAATTATGCCTTTGTTACAAAAAAAAAACGGAGAACTCTATTAACTTAAAAAAAAGTCACTTAATTATTACTGCTCGAGTTAACTCGTTAAGTCTCAGCTAAACGGGAACGTTAATCATCAAACGTACCACAAAAGTGCTTTGCGAAGGCATATAGTAATTCACATTAGCCAGAACTACCGCAGTACCGCTAACAAAAGTCGACTCGGCTCGGCGCGATTTAATCCGAGTCTTTCCACCGCAAAAAAGGGTTGTCCACTTCACGTGTGAAACAAAAAGCGTCGCAATTCCCACTCAAACAAATCACCGCTAAACAAACGTTTCTACAGGTAGAAATAATTCAGCGAAAGGTCACCTGTTACGGGTATTCGGCATCGATCATCGGGAGTGCGTGGCGCCGGCGTCGACCTTCCACTGCCTAATGTGGCCCGAGGGAGCGGCCGCCGCTGCCGGCTCTGAGACAAAACCCCTGGGCACCCGCTTGTCAAACTCAACTTGCCCAATTTTGTTTAACACGAACGCATTTTTCAACATCGGTAATTTTGCCACCAATCTGACTTACTTTGGGGCTTAATTTGACTTTTTGCAATCAATTAAATGTTGAAATATTTTTCAAGTTGTTCTAGCTATTAAGTATTCGTCAATTTCAATGTGTAGACGACCATGAATTGCTTTACCAGTTCTGGCAATTTTTCACGCTTAATGTAGGGCTCAATAAAGCTGATTGACAGATCGGATGTCCTTGTGTTTGAAGACCAAGTAATCTTAAATGTCATGTAGATTATTTCTTAATCAATTATATAACAATTAATAGATTCAGGCGTTACTTTGCGGAGGTCCATATCAACAAGCTGGAACAAATTACCTTGCTACTCCGCGAAACCAATGGTATGGTTTCGCGGAGTAGCAAGGTAATTTGTTCCAGTTTGTTAATTATATAACACGTTCGTAGCCTTAAGACAAATCTCCCGAGTAATCATAAAACCTAAAGCAAAACGATAGGCGCCCACTATTATGTCGGGTACGTAATATTTCCTGCTTGGTGATAAAGCACGGTAACAGCTTGTTGGAACTAAGTAACTCGAAAATGTTGAAACCCGGAGAATTTACAACGGCCATCATGAATGTGGAATGCGTGCGCTTCAACATGAATATTGACGATGCCATTTCGTTACCTAACATCAAGGATTTATCGCAATTTTGTAACTGGGTGGGGAATTTTAAAAATGCTCCTTCGTGGCCAAATTTAGGTGTGCGCAGGCAACCCGCGCGACGCCGACGCCGCGGTGACGATGACAGCGCATCTCTCCTCGCGTGTATTGTTCGTGTCCTAACCGCCGACTTTCCATTTATTTCTCTATGAATACGTTATTACCTGCTCGCCCCCGCTTATCAAAGTTTATTTGCAGCGTGTGGTTTACTCTGTACCGGTGCTTATTCGTTATTACAGCGCCAGAGTGTTTTATTGCCGGGGCGGGGCTCAAATCGCGTACGACGCCCTTGTTTTTCGCTATATTCCCCCCGATCTTTTCAGGATTTGAACTTTATTTTATGTCTTTTTTCTTGTTGCAGATCGAGGACGCCATGTTAATGTTCGACAAACAAACCAATAGGCACAGAGGTAAGTCGTACGATACAATTCCATATAGCAGCTAAACGATAAACCTTCACAGACGGTCCGTTATTTCAATGGTCTGATCGCCGGTCAAAAACTATATGTTTGCGTGTTGTAACGTCTTATACTTAGCTTACAAATAATTAATTGACCATTAGAATCACGCAACCGAATTTCATTCGGTACCCTACCTACATGTACGAGTAGGCTCGCGTCCGCAATCGAACAAGAAATAATTATATATTTAAATAATGTGACCGCTCGTATAATTTGGTAGGGTAACAGGTAGTTTTCTTAAAGGTATACTCAACAACAATTTAAACTTTAGCAGTGACCCATCAATTACAGTGTATCGGAAAAAAGCGAAATAAATTCCAAGGGCTGTAACATATATTATTACTTACCCGCTCGTAACTTAGTCGAGGAAGGCACGCACGAGCGCTCAGCTGGCGTGTCACCTTATTTTTCCTTACAAAAACAGCAAACTTCCAAAGGCTTGCATGTCACACAGGGAAACATATCATTTTTGTGCTCGTCTCGCCTCATTTCACTGGCCGTCTTCGCCACAAAGTCGTCGTTGGTAGCCTAGCTACGGATAAATACAGACGCCGACGCTCGATGAAACACGACCAGTAGAGCAAGACATGTAAACGCAAAGACACCCCTCCCTTGACTCCGTTCCACAAAGAGAGCTCAGAGAGGTAGGGAAGTTCAAGCACCGCTGGCAGAGGTTACAGCTCAGGCGAAGCGAAGCGAAACGGAGGTTCGAGGTGGTATCGATACTAAATAGGCTCACCGATTTCGGTATTGTGTTCCCTCCCTCGTATTGCAACTATTCCCGGCTAATAAATAACAAATCGACGCCCGAATAAAATGTATGGCTTCCTTATGTAGATTTCTTTGTAGGTATCTTTGAGGGTGAAAGGGAAAAAAACGTTGCAAAACGTGTTAGTCGCATTTGTCTTAGTGATTTTAGTCAGTTTCTATTCACAATTTGATAGAGAGTCGAGTTATATTACTTGTCAAGCTTTTTGGACCGTCCAAGCAAAATTTAGTTTTTACAAAAATCTGATGGTATAAATTGGCCCTTTAAAATCAACTGCTTAATAGTATTATACCTTTCTTTTGCTAGATTCATAAATGTATCAATACGTGATGTAAGAACACCTGTATACACAGATTATGTACCGAGCTAATCAAATTTTGTCCCGAAACACTACACAGGCCGGTACTTATATATTCAGTCAGTTTCATTATCCCCACAACGCGTAAGATTTTAATTAAAATCCACGGAAAATGTATCAAGGCCGGCCATCTTTTGTTGCCAACGAAGGTTCGCTTGCAGCAGTTACACCAAATACAATGTTAAATTTGCTTTTGTAATCCCCATTACGCAAAAACAGGTTGACCCAAATATTCGGCCTGGGTAAAATATCGTTGCGCCGTCATTTGTGCAAGTTCGCAAAAACCAATCCTGTTCCACTCCAGACTCAGGGAAAACGAGCCTTTTCTTGTCGACGTAAGACATAAAATGATTTACGCATTCCATCCTACGTCCAGTTTTAGCGCCTTTTGCGTGTCAGCCTGATGAAAATTGTAGCTTCACTTAGTAATTAGTTTAAAAAAAGCTTACGCGTCTACTTCTTCAGTCCTTTTCTCACTTTATGGCACGATTAGGTACTCAACGATATTGGAAGTATACTGCGACGTTTTATGTTTATCTAGTCGGAAAATTTGGTTAATAATCTGTGACATAATTTAATTTGTTTTCCAATAAAATTACCTCCATCTTGCGTGATCGTCAAACCTTGAAACATCGTTAAGTAAAGAGGCAATTCAAATATGTGACGCCGGGAAAGGGAGTAATTTTTTTATTATAAATATTCCTTATAGGCTCATACACAGGCCGGGTTATTATCCCTGAAACGTAATCAGTTGGGTCGGGTTATCCTAGCAAGAAATGTAAAAATATCCCTGTTTATTTGTATCAAACTCGGGCAAGAGGCAACCCAAACGCGTATTCAAACTGAATATGAATGCAAACTGCCCCGACGAACGGGCGGAATGGCGAAAATCAAATTAGGTATATCGTGAATACTTCACGGCGACGTTGGGAAAAAAATTGAAATCAAATATTCATTGACTTTCAACCGGATAAGCCGGCCCGCAGCCATTTCAATACATTTTATTATCTATTTTTTCGCTGCGGAGTCCCGGACCATGGCTGAGGCACCGCAAGACGACAAAATATCCCGCCGCCTGAATTATAAATCATAACAATGGTTATACGGCTAGAGTGTGCAATTTGAACCGAGTTGAATGACCTACAGCAGTAGCAGTTGTAAGCGTAAAGGTGACTCACGTGCTCGCTGCTGCGGGTAAACCACTTCCACGTACATTTTCCGGTTCGATCAAAAATTCTCGTGGAAGTGGACAACTCCATTTTAATGATAGTCACATTTGCATACACTTAATCCTAAAGGATTTTCTAATTCCTTTGTTTTTGAGTGTTTAAACCAGATTTTTTTTCCGTGTCCAGGTTTTTTTTCCTATACATCACGTGTTGAATGGGGACTTAATTCGAATGGTGATTTTTATGTAAAGCTGTTGAAAATGTGAGAAATAAAAACCTTTTAGCCTTTACAGTACATTAAATATGCGCGAATAATGCGTTTAATAGCACCCTTTACTTTTATTTACGACCTTCGTTGGTAGAAAAAACATAATTAACGACATCCCTTCGCGGAAATATTCCATTGTCTTTTTTTAATTTAATTTGCAAATTTTTTGAGCCTGTATGATACCGACGGCTTATATTGCATAAAGATTTATTAAAACTGCAATTTTCAACAATATTTATAGGACGCTAAGTTATTTATTGAATTGAAAGTGTTTCCAAAACATCCGCGTATGATTTAAGTAGGCTACGCCGATCGCTCGCGTTCACGTTCGTTTGGCATTCAAAGTGGCAGCGAAGCCTGTATCAAATGCCATTATAAAAGGTGAACGCGATGTGTGAGACACCAAGTTGTTAAATATTAAACGAAAAAGAACTAGCGGAACCAATCTCAGCGGGGCGGATTCCATTTGGTCTCTGGCACGGAGCTCTCGCCTATGGGACACATTTTCACGAGTGCGTGCCGTGCTACCGTGAAAATTTCACCTTTCACTTTGCATAAGAGTAGTGTTATCTATATTTCATTCGACGCTGTGCGTGATGTGTAAAGACGCCTATCGCGTGAATCATAAATGACGATCGTTTCCGACGAGTGCCGTATAGTTTCTTTCACTCAAAAAAGAGGGATATCAACGGAACATTTCAAGTTATTTTTATCGCGCTGCGCATTTTCACGAGTTTGTATTTTTTATTCAGAAATATTATTTCACAAACGATATTGTGCTAAACACTTTAACCGATAATAAGGTATCAATTTTGTTGCTGCAAATAACTTATAAATTTCACTCGAATTAAACACAATACACGTAAATGTTATATTTGTTTTGTATTGGATTCAATTCGCCGAACACTTTCGCTATTTTTGTACACGTCGAGGCAATTCCAACACGAGTAAGCTTCTGGAGTAGAGCTCTCAGACTCTGTAAAGTTTCCTATCTTAGCCCGTGGACCGGTGCAAACGACTTTAACCTTTATGACTGAACAATAAGAGTTGTTTGAGTTGTTTTATAAGTTCGTAAGCGTATATTCGCCGAGTGCTAAGTGGCGGCACGTGGGCGCGTCCCCGGGGAGCGAACACAGCGAGTTAGATGCATCTTGCGGGGAACCAAACCGCTCTGTTAATATTACGTGTATTACAATTAATTCATTTTACAATCTCGTTACACCGGGCCCGAGTACCGTTTACACTTGAACATTATTGTACTTCAGTTCTAGTTTCCTCCTCCCGTCTTCATTGTTTGTAATTGTGTAATGTTGGCTTAGATTTTTATTGAAGGTATTCTGTCTGCGCTAAATGTGCCGGAAATATTTAACTAAAATACCGTTGAGTTAAACCTATTCCATCATTTTAATATGGCCACAAATTGCTTTACCACGAATATTTTGTAATTAACGCTTTATTAACCTGACAATGTTGTCCTCAATTTTGTCCGCTTACAACAACAAGGCCTACTCAGTGTTGTTATTAGTGCATATTGAATTAACAAAATAAGTAAATGAAATATTATATCATTGGCCTCTGATACCTTTTAACAGGTAGAAAACCACTTTTATAGTAAAGTATGTGTCGAAAGTGTCAATTCTACATGACTTCTTGTATACTGTGTAATAATCTCGTTCATTTTGAGTCTTATCATCGAATGTATAATTTTACTTTATTAAAGTTTAGTTTTTGAACCATAGCAAACTCTAAAATGTCTACAAAAATCCATTCATCCAAGTACGTCGAAAGCTAAATCGTTTCATCCCACTTCTGGGAAACACTCGACGCTTTCTTTATCTCCAGCATTTTTGTTTCCACATTTTCTTAAATAGAATGTTGATATATTGATACGGTATCTAGTCCCGCTGGTTCCCTGGAGGAAATGCGGTTGAGTGAGAATGCATCCCGTTGCATCGCATATGCGAGGATGGGCTCGTGAGCTCTGGAGACCGCTCGCGGTAATCATCTGCGCCTGCTTGTGTGCATTTTCAAGAATAAGGATTTGAACTTCTTTTCAGGTGGCTTTTATATGACTTATTCGGTATTATGTAGTATTACAATGAGGTAGGTATACTTTCCTATACAACTATGGTTTCCTTTTTTGATACCTCTGTTGTTAGCAGGCCAGGTTCAAGAATCATAAGTATTGTTAGTCTAAAAATAAGCTTTAATCAAAAGTGTTCGCCTTCTGTTGGAAAATATTAAAGACTCTCAGATTTTTTTAACTCTTTTAAATAATTTGCATGATCCTCGTACAGATCATTACCGAAGGTCTCAATGGTAATTTAGACCGCCGGTTGAAAACGATTACTTTAAAAGATTGACATAAATATACCTACTAAAACAAACGCTCGCTTTAAAGGACGTAGTAGCTTTAAACGTGTGTTGTAATGCCATGGCCCATGTAAAAGTCCAAATTAAACTTTTATCTTTGGCTGAACATTTCACTAGAAATCAAATTCAACCCGAAAACTTTCTGACTCACCTCAAAATGTACAACAGCACACTTAAACTGTTGTATACATTTCAAGGATACGTACCTAACCATATCTACGTGTTGCAACAAGTTCATTTACACGTTAGTAGAGGATTGAGATCCCAGCGGGGAGAGGTATGGAAAATACTGGGAGAGTTTGGTTGGTCTGTTTTTCAACGGTTCTACATATACGTAAATAGGTTTATTCAACTTGTTGGTTGCTTGCATATTTAACACGCGGGTGGTGCAAGCTTTGCTCGTTGATTTGGATTTTGTAGATATCGATTGTTTTCTTTACAGGACTTTGTAAAACAAATGACCTTGCACACATAGAAACGTGTAGAGAGAAAAATGAGGCGACTGTACCCCTACATTGACGATTACAGACAGTTTACAAACGCGCACCCACATTTTAGAATCGGAAAAAAAACGTAAGCGCTAATGGTATAAAACGGTAATTAGACAAATTAATTTTAAAACAAGTTTGTTTAATCAGTTTTAACAGGTTAGTGATGGACAAATAGTAAATTTATAGTTAACACTGTTCCATGTTTTTCATAAACATCATTAACCCGTGTCGTCTACACTAGGTCACCTATGTAAGCAACTAATATTTGTTAATGTAAATTATGCCTTCGAGTTTTCAAAACCGAGTCTCGTTTATCTTAATTATTACTTTTTACATATATATTATACTAGCGACCTGTCCCGGCTTCGCATGTGTACATTTAGGCTGTATTGTACAAAACCTCCTATAAGTTCTTTTCTTAAATGACAGTAAAAGCGTATCAAAATCTATTGCGTGGTTTAAATGGAGTATGCGGACACACAGAACCGGACAGCGACTTTGTTTTATACTTTGTAAAGATAAAGATATATTTATTATACAGCCTATTAAATATCCTATGCAAAAAATTTTCTGAAAAAAAAAACTGTTTCAAATGGAAACCAAAAATAATGGGCCATACTGTGTGACTCGAATACCATCCGTTGTTTAAGAGATAATATTCTATTTTCGGTTTAATTTTGAGAACAATATCACATGAAGGCTTGAAAAATAATCTACTGCTATTCAATTAGGCTGTTTAAGAAAACCTTGCTCCCTTGACAATACTATTCGTAAAGTAGTAGATCATTGTTGCCTCCTTCAACTGTCGAGGTATATCTGCTAACTGTATATCATGCGTCATTCTCATCTCCATTAAAAATCTCTATGTATTCTAGTTGGCCTAGTACGAAATAGTACTGATTGAATGTCCCCCTTAAGTATTCTCATTGATCTTCTTTAACTGGTACTTACGAACATTATCTCTCCCATTATATTTGTGTAATCCAACCAAAGGAATCACGTACGAGTTCTTACTCTATCGTCTTATAATTCCTTTGGCTTGAACAACAATACCTCCTTAAGAACGGATAGCAATAAATCGAAACCACGAATTGTTTGTCAATGGAGCATTAAGGGGCCGACGCTTCTACAATGTACATTAGAAGTATGTTTTAGCAAATCACTTCCTACCGAAAAGGGATGGATAAAAAAATAGTGAGTGCGGGAAATGACACAGTAGAAAAGCTATTGTAGACATCCTTACTAGCGAAGGTAAATAAAGTGGTAGCAATTGAAAAGTCATCCATTTCGGGGCCGAGGAAAATTGACTGCAGCCTTCACATTGTCAGCCTAAAGGACAAAGCGTGGAAAACTCGCTCAACGAAATAACTCCGCAATTATGAGGCCAATAGTTCCGGCGATTTAGCTACATTTCACCTGAACTCTTTATTGACACTGCCTCTCACTAATATATGCGAGTATGAATAGGGTTCTTACAGTACGCGTTTCACCTTTTTTTACGCTTTTCTAACTTTAATCTACAATTTACACCGTTATTTGTAACAAAGGCACAGATATACAAGGTCGGTCGACCTTTCCGAACATCGATCGTCCTCTCCATTTGTCTCGACAACTACAACCTAAATACTATTTATGGCTGTTACTGTTTGGGTACTGCAGAGTTGCGAAAGACCCATTACTTATAAATAATTGTGCCTAATGATTTAACTTCGCTCAAATACTTATTGAAAATTTATTTACTCGCAACTTTGAAACGACACGCAGTTGTTTACATTAGATATTAGTTCACTCGTGAAACGTTTGTGACTGCAAATATTAGTACCTCAATAGAAAACTAGCTGCAATTGTTTTAAATATCGAATTTTCATCTATTTGAATACACTCTTAAACAACACCTCCATGCGCGTGGGAACTTGATAAGCTTATTAAGATAATCTATGAATATTTGAGTAGGCTTTAGAGAGGTTTTAAAACTATCGTTAAGTACATTGCCTCGCGGGACAGCTCTTCAATAAAACTGTAGTAAACTAAGGTGTTACAATATACGCACGCACTCGAGTAATTACACAACCATCGCGGCAACTTAGCCACTAAAGCATTACCCGAGTCCTTCTGTCACATTAACACGAACACTTTAGCGCAAGTTATTCACGCTTGTTTTGGTTATATTAAAGGATTCCAGGCATATCTCAAAGCGACTTACTACACAGCCATTTATTAACCATCTTAATTACTAAGGCCGAGTTAATTACACCGGGTAAAACTTAGCGCCTAAAGAGCGTTATCCCGTTAATTTAGTAGCAAGTCGCGTTCGCGGAAATCTCTTTATGTCATCATACCCCTGTGGGATATCGCCAAAGTTGTCTCAGGATTTCAAATCGCACCTTAAAATAATGACTTCCCCTTAACTTTTTTCATAATAAAATTATGGTAAAATCTTTTGATACTTGAAATGATTTAAGGCTACATTTTATTTATGGCCTCCAATATTTTTTATCTAGAGCGGCAGAGCCATTTAAAAGTTTAGAATTTGATGTCGAAAATCTTTCGTTTCAGCAACGCTTTTAGATGACTTATTCATTTAATACCAGTCAGATTTGACACGTATAACAATATGCACAAAACCGCACGTCAATTTTCACGCTTTGAAGACACGTTTGAAATTAGGATTTCACCATTCTGAATTCCGCAACCTGGACAATGGGAAGCTATTCCAATAAGCAAGAACGCAGTGGGTGTGGTCGGTTTACGTACGGCGTGCACAATTGCAATCAGCCTAATATGTTGAACAGTAGGTCCATCTCATTATCACGAGCGACCACAGGTGAATGATGGCGCGGCGCCCGCGCCGTTTTGTTTGCGGTCGATTTAACGCCGAGGACAAATTGCGTGTTTGCCGCCATAGCCGGGAGATCATTCCAGAACCGAGAGAAATAAATCGACTGATTACTTTTGCACAATTTGGAATATAACCTGAATTGTTCTGAACGCATGACTGCACCTCTATATTATTTTGTTGGCTAGCGATGCAAATGATAGCTCTGGTATTGCGGTGACAGTCCTTGGTTTGCGATTCGCAATTCGTTCAAGCTTAAGTAAGCTACTGTATGCAATCCTGCAATTGCTATACAATAAAAAATAAATGGAAACGTACAAATATTAAAAATATTTGTCACTAAGCATTACGTGTAAGAAGGGCTGTAAACCTTCATCTGTAAAGCTATACGTCCTCGAAACAGCCTCTCAGCTACACTTAACGGGATCGTCGAAAAAAAGCCTTTAAAAGAAAGAACCTTTCTTATTTATTTCCTTGTCGAAAGTGAACTAACTCTTGTTTTCATCCTCTTAACAAGAAAGTAATCTGTCGACCTCCGTAGCGGTAACGGGATTTTTATGTAACAAACTCGAGTCGCGCCTACCCTCACCTAGCCCGGGGCTCTCTCAAGAAATCCCCGCATTATACTCGCCTGCCAGATTCTACTAAGGATTCGGCGTAATATACATTTTCCCGTGTCGGAATTACAGCTGTATTTTGCTCATGCAACATAAAATCGGCATAAAGGCGACGCCCATGAAAAGGCTCCGGCGAGAACCTACCCCCGCCTTTATTTAGTTGGCTTCAATGTAACAATCCACTGAAAGTTTTACTGTCGACTGTTCTGGCCCCGCGCTCCATAAGCGAGCACCGTAAAGTGTAACAGGGTATAACGCAATGCACCGCGAGTAAGACAAATTCGACCGACATGTGATACCCCGAACAAGCTTTTAAACCAACACACTAAGCTTCACTTGACTTGAAGCACGCAAACATTTTATTTTATGTCAAAACTCACAAGTAAATTTCGAAGTTTCTCGTACCCTCTATTTTATACGTTGAATAATAAACCGATCAAAACTTACCCTTTGTTAAAGGGGTCTTAAATGCTTTAAACACATCAGCTTGCTTGGATTAATAGGTCAGCAATTGCTTGAACTTTTAATGGTTCCCAAACTTACGTAACCTTTGTAATATTAAATTCTCACATTTCGCACGTTTTCCCAAATTGCGAAATTAGGGTTTTTAATCGTAATTTTTCTTTGCATTATTTCTTGAAAATTATATACAAGGAACGTGTATGCGGCGGGCTGGCAACACGTATGCCCTGGTGGCGGCAACAGGTGCGAGGTGCGCTCCGAGCCCCGCTGCAAGCTCGTAATTATAATAACTCCAGCTGTCCTGTTCCCTCAGTCGCCCGAATCACAACTAAAAGAAGCACCTTTTACGTACCCCACCAACACTGTCTAGCCAATACTGCCAATACCACTTAATTAAAACATTAATCCAAAAACCGCAGAATATTAATGTCCCATTTTGAATGACGCAGTGATTTACTGAATAAAACCAATTTAATTGGCTACGTCGCTCTATACAAGTACGAACACGAATGCAGTGGTCCCTTTAGGTGATCAATTTAATACATTTCAAGTTGTCATTGGCGGGAGCCGAGTGTGCCGGGTGGCGGGTGGCGGGTCACAACACATACTGAAAAGTTTCTGGCGCCGACAACATCACTACATTTTCACATTTTGTTCGCTTGTCAATTAAATGGCACACGTGATTCGTTGCGAATTTACTCACTCGCTCGCGAATATCAGCCGGCCAAATGGAAATTTGCATTAAAACACATTCTCAGCGCAGTACCCCGTGACTGGCGTCATGTCCGCCCATTGTGATTAAGCTCATTTTAACTGAAACGAATTAAGTAATTTACTTTTGAGAGACGAAATTGAGTTAACCTTTAGGGAATTTAATTTATTCAATTGACTGCATAGATATGAAGTCGCTTAATGTAGATAGGTTTATGTCGAACGCTAGACGCCGGCATCACGAGACTCGTGCCATTTTAAGTTAAGCTAAATGTAACTAAAATCTCCTTACCGAGTGACGTAGGTTATGCCAATGTTACGATGTCTACGTGACATTGGCGACGTGATTTTATTTACACCATACAATACCTCGTCCACAGGGCCAAAATAGTGCGACTCAAGAGATGCCTTAGAGGTAGTTGCGGTCCCAGTCCATTTTAGACTCAAATTGACTATCATTTTGCATTGACAGAAACAAAAAAGTTCACCGTGACCTTTGTACCTATTTAGTTGATACAAAACTTGCATTTTTTTACTCTAGTAAAAGTAAAGTAAGTAGGTAAGTAAACTTAGACTGGCGCCACTTAATCGAACAATAAATACGTCAAGAACATTTATAAATGCATATTTTACGGTTGATGCTGACTGTACCTAATCAATAAATTTATGCAAATACAATTAACAACAAAATGTCTTAAACTAAATTTCCTAAACGATTGTCTCACAACAGAACTCAGGATAGCTGATAGCCGAATAATTTGACTAGAATATTAACACTCTTATTAGCGGCAAATACAAAACCACCTATGTTATGAACTCTGTTTGCGTTTCGTTGTTTCTGTTAGGAATTGTACAGACAGGTAAATATTTTGGAGCTTTGATGGAGCTGTAAGAGGTTTGGCCCATAAATCCGAGACGGACTGGAGCACGCAACGAATGTGTGCGACGAGCAGATTTATTCGTTTGTCTTGTATGCCAGTGCACGCTCCCTGCCGAAAAATATTAGCTCCCGCGATAGATACAGTATAATAACTTACCACACACTACTTTTTACGGATGTAGCTTTAAATAAAAACAACCACTGTGCATCCAAATAATAAACGATTATTATAGTTGAGAAAACTTTCCATCTGGATGTTCATTGCGTTATTAAAAAGACCAGACTTCATGAATTAACAGTTTTAAGTTTTAAGTTTCCAGTAAAAAAGGCGCTGAGTGAAACACGACAAAGGTATTAAAAATCACAGCTTTGACGAGGTGCGATGTGTCGATCTAGAATTAATTTAAACTTTGCTGGTCAAAGCGAGCAGCGCCAAGCCCCGGGGACCAGAGGGACATCAAATCGAATAGAAGGTTATAATTGACTGCTACCACGCGAACAACAACCAAAACGCCTCGCGATGCCTAATCAAATATGAACTCTAAATATTTGACCTCGCTCGCAAATTCAAATGCAACCAAGATATGATTCTCATTTGGACACAACTAAGCTGGTGTCGTGGTGAGTGTACTATGTACTTAGTAGGTGCTTCACAAAAGTAATTTGGGAAGCTCGTGGTGGATCATTTAGATCTTGTGGCATTTACATACGGAATTAACGTTTTGCCACATTATTACTCCTGAGCGAGAAACAAGCTAGGCTCCACAGAGTGATAAGTGGATTTTATTTGCACTAGAGTGTGAGGATACTCGTGTATTTTATGATAACGGTTTTGTAAATTTCAACCGGTATTCCCGCTTGTTTGGCGACTGAGTTACATCGTTCATTTCGATGCGCTCTGTTGTGTGCGAAGAATCTGTTTTTGTTTCGGTTTCCATTTTAGCGCTTTTGAAAAAGGTGGTAAAAGCATAAACCCAGTAATTTTTTTAAAGGAGATAGTCTAACACAGTTTTACGATAATTCAGCTTAAGCTGATACTATTGCAAATTAAGTAAGTAAGTATACATTTTATTGTACTTAAAACACGCTGCGCAGCATTATTAATAAAATAAATTAGTACAAAGGCGAACTTATTCTGTAAGGGATCTCACCCAAATAACCAAGAAAACATTTACGAAAAATTAACAAGGAAAGACAAACAACAAGCGTCAACCTACAGCTAACTAATAAAACCTAATAAATACCTATATTTCCATAAATAAATTCATATAAAAATAATAAAATAAAATAATACGAATGTAACTTAATACATATAATACTTAATTCTTATTTTAATTAATAAATATGTGCTAGTGTAATTAGGATAATGTTTCATATTTATTAATTTACAAATAATCAGATTTGACAGTATTGATTCTTGTATGCTGACAGTTAAAGCATAGTGTTACCTTCTTTTTACCACCACTGTATCAGCTTCACCTATGTTTTCAAATAAATCACTTTGACTTTGACTTTTTACTTTCATCAATACATACATTTTCATACGCAACTAAAACAATAAATTAAACTCATGGTTAACTTTATTTGACGTTAAATTCTGTAATAGGGAACTACCAACAATTTTGCAATTTGTCCAGTAAACCACAGAACTATCACGGGTTCCGTGTGGCAAGCCCCGAGGACTCTTCGGACTGTCTCGCCTGACAGCGCTGCCACCTCCGAGACTTCAATTCACACTTGTGGTGCCCTCAGGATGATTATAAGACAGTCTTCAGACAAACGGAAAACACGCTAGCTATTTGATTATTGTCGTTACGCTGATAATAATACAGTATATTATGTATAAGCAACCTTTTAATACTTTTTAGCTGTCTCATTTTTACAAATCAGCCTTCAATCAATTTACTTAATTGACTTCAATTTCAGAGTGCAGAGTAAAACTTTGTGGCATACATAAATTGCTACCCGATGGTACCTTTAAAAATAATTAATATGTGTTATTAATAACAATAATTAAAAAAACTTTGCCATAAGGTTTCCTATAAAGGTGTATTAAAACCTATGTCTTATAAAAACCTTTGCTTTTCATCGTGTTTAATATTGTACTACTACAACTTACGGTTTTGTACGCATAGTTTCTATAGGAATAATGTTGTATAAAAAATTCGCTTATGTGTTGTCGATTGTTTATACTATATCCGATTTGTTGAATATTATCTATTAAATATGAATATGAATATTCGTACTAGATTTGAAGTCGATACTAACGAACAAATGCAATCATGCAACTTAAAGCTGACCATGAGATAACACGACTTTTCTAGGTGCACCAACCCCATCTCCCTGCCTGAGGGACCTCTGCACAAATCACAAGCCTTCTAACTCGCCACGTAACTCAGTGCGTCTCTCTTCTACTGGGGTAGTTAAAGTGGGTTTGTGGGGCCTGTGTGGGGAGATTCTACTCATTGTAGCCCATTGTTACTTCCCAACCTTCAAACAATATGGATGCAACGCAACATGTCGATCCGATGCTCCATTACAACGTGAAAGGAGCACAAACACTCAAGCACACTTTAAGTACTATTTTAAATAATCCATTAATTGTATCATAATATGAATTGATTTGTTCGAAAAGATGTAGCCACCAATATACCTAGAAATAAATAAAATGTATATTAATTTATAAAAAAAATACACTTGTCTATGTTGATCACTCATAAAAATATCGTGAATTTGCGTGTGTGCACTAATTTATACATGTAGTTTTGAAGCTTACTACATATATTTCTTTTTCGTATTTTTCGTACACAAATAATTTTCTAACCCATCACCACACCAAACTTTTCATAGGATGACTGAAACATTAAGGTGCTAAAGTAAAATGAAAGTGTACTCATTTTGGAACAATCTAAGTAAAAAAATATGCTTCAACAAAACACTCCGAAACGTTCTTTGTCCTAAAAAGAATGTGAACGTTATAATTAAACCTTCCAATAAAGGAGTACCGTTAAAAGAGGCTCAACGAAGAAAAAATCTCTGTCACTAAGTTTTACAAAGCTTCTTTCCACAATATCTGCCTCAAAGTCCGTATGCGATCATTTCAAAAATAAAACCACATTTGTTCTATAAAGTCTGGTTATCATTTGTTCTGTAACAATGAATACAGGGTTGTTTGATGTCCCCAGGTCGTTGATTACACCAAAATAACAAGGAAATGAGGGCCTTTTAAAAATACAGAACTGGCATCACAATTGGGAATTCATTTGAATGATGTTGAGCAAAGTCAACGAAGGTAAAAATGAACAAACGCTTGATGGCACTAGACTTTTACAGATTATTAGTCAACGAATTTAATTGCCTTACACAAATGATGTGCATGCAAGGAAGACTCTTATATGTGTGTATAACTGCACCTGTCTCAGTGACCTGTCTTACTAGTGTTTCTTTAAGTGCTCAGTAGTTCACGACCCTAAGTAGCTATTTCCGTACCAGCTTTTAAAAGTCATCAGTTTAAAATCGGATCGCGAGCTGTGCACGAACGCTCCGAGTGGCTCGTGCCATTAAACATTTACGCGTTCGAGATAACGCCTGCTTTTTGTGTTGGACTACACCTATTTTATGGCTCTTTTATTATTCCCTGATCTGATCGAGGGCATTCAAAGTTCTAACGTGGCTCTTGTACTAAGAAAGATACAGGCTAATTGATGCGTGAGCATTATCATTGCTGATAAATTTGATGCCTTTGTAACATTTTAATCGCTACAGTCCTTTGCACTGCGTTCAATGTTTAAAAACTTCTTAGTGGATAATATAGACAGAGGCATTGTAAAAATGTAAGGGTTTATTCACTTATGTTAGGTAACTTCGCATTTCAATCAAAGTATTAACACTGCGGCGCGATTCAATAATTTTATTTCCAGACCTTTTCCAAAAGCAATTTTGTTCAAAAATAGAGTATCGTTATATACCTAAACGCTAGCGACAAAAGCTATCACAGTCCGCTTTAACTTGTTGGAGCGCAACAAAAAGCAAATGTTTATTTTACCTGACTGAATTCCAGATTAAAGCCCTTTCAACTTCATGTAACAAAAATGCGGTTGCTTGTGTCAATAAGGACAGAAGTCGGCATATGTTACGCGCGCCTATGTCGGCCGGGTAAGGGCAAGTCTGGTCGGGATGGCAAACAACACAAAAGAAATAATGAATGGTCCAGAAAAACGGCGCGGCTCTCGTTACGAGCTACATGCATAAATGATACGGCGAATATGACAAATGGCACGGCGGAGTATAACAAAGCTAGTGCCTCCAAGTGGCCGTTCAATTATGCAAATACGCGGCGCGATGTTCGTCCGGCAATAATAAAACTGTTTAACAGCTGTCAAACGCGCGCCGCCCCGTGAACATTTTTGTATTCCGGCTACCTTCTAAGCAATAAAATGAAAGCAGGTACATCAGCCGCATGATGGAACATGCAACGCTTATATTAAATTAGACCGCCCGGCCCGTGGTCATCCACTTTATTTTTATTTGAATCCCATGAAAATATGGAACGTGTTGGCTCGCTAACGTTTCGGAGTACACTCGCCACCGTTTTATTCCCGAGTCAATGTTTATGAATTTGCCAATAAACGCCCGAGTGGACGTTGTTACCTCTGCAATTTACTCGACACAAAATTGGTGACAAAGTTTACTTTGCGGACTATAAAACGCCGCAGCTAATTATATGAAATGGTTATTTGGCTCAAATAAAAAGTAATCCGTAAGTAATTTTGATAAAATAGTCTGTTTTACGAGGTCTGGGGTCTTGATTGGTGTAAGTATCGCGGTCTTAAAGAGGGGTTATCATGCAAGGAGCACATAAACGCTATCGCGCGGCGTGTGTCGCGCGAGGAAATGTTATCGGATCATTGCTTCGGAATAATGTACCTTTCAGTGTATGAAGAGACAATTTCGCTAGGTATTGCGCTTAACGAGTTGAAAGCTTCTTCAAAAAAAGTTTTTTTAGTATGGATAAACTTATATTTCTTTTAAAACTTCGGGATCAGAAATATACTCATGCCTAATAAACTAATTTATAACAACTGAATTAAAGCCGTTAATAATGGAGTCGAGATGATAAATTTATTAATCAGGAGTAATTTTTCGCCAGTAACTCATTAAAGTGATCCAGCGCTGTAGGTGCTTCATCACTCAGTCAAATTGCGTTTTGCTTAATTTTCTTTCCCGGCAGGTGTGTTCGACAGAGCAATTATTTACACCGTCAGGGCTGACGGCACCCCCCTTCCCTTACCCGTGCTACCACTGCCTCACATCTGCGAGCACTTCCTCCTAGAACCGAACCCCCGTACTGTAGTCGAGATAGTTCTCAACTGTAAATTATTCCGGTTAACTTATTCCATTTCGCAAGCTTCGAAATAAAGTTGTATCATGTAGATTCTCTACAACAACCTTTAATCGATCATTAAATTTCTCGCAAATTGTATCCCGAAAACTGTACAGGCGGGTTTAAACTTCAGTACTTCGCTTTAGCATTCGTAAATTTTATTTCCCTAATTATTCTCAAAGGTTTCATTAATGCGATTTCGATGGAAACTTTTCGGAAATATCTGTAAAAAAAAATGTATTATGCTAATTTCCATTCATAATTTATACTCTGTGCTCAACTTTTAACCCCCTAAAGGGAGGCCCATTGTCACTTTGGTACAAGACTTCTTACGTCTGAGTCAGCAACAATGAAAGCGACGAAGTCATAAATAATTGGAGATAACCCTTCTGCTTCCTACATTACAGCCAAGGTCGCTTTAATAGGTACCTACCTACTTACTGAATGTCAGATCCATTTGCTCCCCTCATGTTTAGAAATGTCACTGCGGCTGATACGCCTATGGTTTAGTGTCTGTAATGTGACAGTGACATATAGGATTAAATTAGAATGACATGCCGGCGGTGGAAAATGAGTTCGCACTTCGCACTGATTGAGATTATATTATAATGGGTGCTACAACTATTGTTTAATGCATTGTCAGTAAACTAAGCAGGCTTTACTATTTACTATCGTATTTCGAATTGAGGAATCGATCCAGAATTTCATTACTGGTCGACATGGTCTATTCGTTATTTGCACCTCTATATTTCTTATGGATATTCCGGTGATGTAAAACACCATAAATATTTCCTTTAAGTATCAGAATCGCCTTGAACGTCAACGTTTTGACTGACATTTGCACAGGTGAAGACTTGACATTTAGCCTGAACTACATTTTGTGGAGCATGAAACTGTATTGATTAGTTCTATAATGACCTTTTACGCAGCCACTTGCCTAAAACGAATTGGTTCGCTATAGCACGCGATTGCCGAAGGTGAGTGTGCAAGGTGATTACACAATCACTGCTTTTAATTAAAGTTTATTTACTAAAACTTCTGTTGCCCAAGTTAGATTTGCTGCTATTAACAATTATAAGATGTACATAGTTATAAATTTGTCAGGCCGTTTTAGGTAAAATTTCTAGGAAAATATTCCATGAAATACACCAATATTGTAACAAGTTTCGAAGTAACAAAATATTTTAAAAACACGAACGCACGTTCTAGCACAAATAAACGGCTAAACATAAACATTTCATGCAGCCAACCACATCGATATCCCGGGGAATGCGCCGGTGCATCGCTCCAAAGCCTCCGATGAAACCGTTTTATAATAAATTCCACCGCTCCCTGTGGGATTAATCTTCTTGCTTTCTTCTCTCTACCATAATCCTCACAGGGAATTGTGTGGGCAGGATCTTCTACTAAAACCGCTGCCACTACCACTAATAGTCGTCAGGTTCGACTCGAAGCGAAATAACTCCTTCATCTTTTATATTTTATATCCATGGCAAAACGGTAAAATGTAGATAGTTAATAGGTTTTTTGATACTACAGACAAGAAAAAAAAGGTAATTCAAATTTCGATAAAGTTGGTGGAAATTTTTCAACAAAAAGAACAATTACTTATTTTAAAGCGATACTAACTCATGGTAGGGGTTTAGGTTGCAGAATCGTAACAAGGGATAGTTGCGAAGTGTACGTTCAGGATTTACCGCATCACTAGTTGCGCCCAGATAAGTATCGTCAGCGACGCTTTAACTTATGAAATGGTCTCTTTGTGCAGTTCTCTGTCTTTGTTGACTGAATGCGAATAATTGCTTTCGTTCTGGCGGGATATGGATCGTGTAGTTTTAATGGAATGGCACCGTTTGTGTTCTTAGTTAATGGCTTCATAAAATGAGGGTGTCTTTGTTGTGATAAAAAGCTATATATCTACGTAATTACGTCAAGTTAATTCTTAACAACTGAAACACCTTCTATTGAAAAAAAAATTGTGTTGATTATCAGTCTTGAAGCCGATTTCGTAACAAACCTTTCAAAGTTTCGAATTTATGGTTTGTCCTTATCGATTGATTAAATCATTTATTTCGGTCGTGACAGTCCATAATCTACTACTCCCAAAATTGTATCCATTTACATAGAAAACTTGTATTCTTATTTCAAACTAACAAAGTTAAACGAGTGCCGCTGCAAATGAAGTGTGAGTGGAGGGTTCGCAGCGACGCTGCGAGTACCTGATGGGCTTACCGTTGGCAACAGGGTTTAGCTGTGTCACAATCGGCCGCCGCTGCAGAATTAACCGGCCGGCCGGACCGCTCCAAATGTCACTCTTATTATCATCTGACACTTTGGGATTACTCCGGATAAATTGTTTTAGCGTTTGGAAGCGGCTATTTTACTGGACGTCGACGGATGTTATCTTTGCAAAACGAAACTCAATTGCGCAATTTTAAATCGTTCTGGAAAAATATTTTTTCCGAAGTCAAAACCTGTCAGTTTAATCCAGAGCCTTAGGGCTGACTAGAATCAGTTTAACTCGCGTTTGATTGGTTGCAACAATCATTTAGGTGTGGCTGTGCGAACTGTAAAATAAGAATGAAGTTTCACGGCAGACTGGGCGGCGCAGTCCGTTTGCTAATGCCATTTTCCGTTTGGCTAATAAGTTTACCATGCGCTATTACCAATCTGCCGGCGAGCTCGGCGCTTGTCGAGCGCCTCTGCACAGCAATCAATTTGTTTCATGTTCGGACGTTTTGATTCTCTGATTTTCACGGGAACAAGAGACTGACTATATGCTCGTTGCGGTGTGTCTTCATTTGCAAGTTTATGCAGCTTTGCCGTCTTATTTACCTTTACGATGGCAGGTAACCCAAACACCGGATGGAAATGGCTTAATCGCGCTGTTAGTCGTAACTACCTAGGACGTATGTTTTTACTCTGCAGCGGCCTACGTGAACTTTTCCATCTCGTAATCGTTATCGATACAAAATTGCAATATGTAAATGGCAGGCCGGGCTCCGGCAGAGGCACTCGGGTTCATTTAACATTCGGATCACGGGCTCCTCGAACGATGTCCCATCTCGGCTCACTCGCGCCGATTACATTAATTTTATCATTTTATAAACGATTTAATAGACAATCTTCAGATTCGGCTGTTTGTGATCGGCCTATAATGTATTTAAAACAAAATGGTAATAGTGTGATTTATTTAGAGCGCTGGGTGTGTCACGAATAAATTGAATACCGTGGCTCGCTTGATATTCAAAGGACACAATGAAACTTCCACTTATTTTTGACGACGAGGTGTTTAATTTATTCATTGAGCCCGCAGTTTTGCCGATAAGTCTGGAAGAAGTCCGATAAGAGTGCGGTGGTCATTTCACGACGGCCGCCTTCGATATATCCTCGGGAGTATTCAAATCAATCTCGGAACATTTTCAATTTATTTCAGTGTCCTTATCGCAGTGGCGTCGGCGTTGAATTAATCTGAGAGGCCGCCCCCGCCCCCCGCTTATCACCCGCGCCCCTCCATCTCACCGGAAATTAAACGAATTAACGCCATCCGAATGTACATTTTTCACTTTGGGACTCGCGCATCCTATCGATGAATCTCCAGTCTTTTTCATCGGAAAGCGATCGCCAGATCTGTGCGTTTATCTGCCTTCGCTTAGATTGAACAATTGATACGTCAGTGATGTACGGAGAATTGTAAATTGAATTCGCTGTATTGATTCGTCCACGCTCCATTTATTAGGAAGCAATTTGATTAAACGTAGCGCTCGGTAATATCTCAACTTAACGTCGCGCTAGCACAGAATGAATTTGGGTTTTGATAATGACCATGTCATGTTGAACTCATAGCATTTTTAGTCTTGAGTTATCTGAGAACTTTGTGGGTGATGTTTGGTTTGGTCTGTTAGCAAATATGATACTTGAGTCGTCAATCAATCATAAATATTGTATTATGCGAGGGAAAAGAGCGGTATTGTTTTCCTCGTAGTATTTGCGTTTGAATAGGGCACGCATCAATCGGGCAGGGTCCGCTAGGTACGAGTATAACGAGGCTGTAAAGCTGCGCGCACCTGCCCGCCACTCCAATAATGAATTAACTAGCCGCCATTACTACGAATACGATACCGCGATTATCGCAGAACCTTAAACCGTGGGGTTGATTCAACTGTTATTTCTCTTTCAGCTCTTGCATAACATTGTTAAACCGCTCCATTCATTTCTATGATGTGCTCAGCGTGATTTTAAAAACTAATAGTTTTGGTAAAGAGCTGTATAACAGCTGATCATTTGGGTACTCTTTACATATAATATGTGTATTCTATCAAATTACGGTTGCAAGTATAACGATAATGACTAAATAACAAAGCCATTTTATTTTCATTACTCATGGGTCGAAACGAGTTTTTAATGCTTTTTATGGCATCGTTTTTCTGAAACATGTCATCGCAAACACCGAAAACACCGCAAATTTAGATAGTTGTTTACACTCGACAAAACGCATCAAATGGAACGCATAATTTAAGCGGAGGCCGGAGAGCTTTAGCGCTCATCCTCTTAACGAGTTCAGACTGCCCAATAAATTGCTGCAAACTATGCTCGTTTTGATTAATAAACTGATTATGTTAACGGCACTGCGTAAATTTTAATTTTACATGTTTATTACGTGATTATAAACGTCATTTGTCACTGCGTTAATGCCGGAATTTGTATTGAAATTTCAAGTTGAAATAGCGTTTTTGCGTCGGCGTCGCTTTAATTAATTTAACAATGAAAGTTTTACATCCAAATATACTCTTTTTATTTATGACATATTCCCATAGCAAGTCATAAAAGCTACTATAAAGTGCAGGTAAATGAACTACTCCCCTCCGTTATCTCTTTATAAAAGACTAGGTGTGCCCGCAGCTCCGCTCGTGTAAATAAAATCGTGGTATAGTAAAAAGGGTTTGCTTTTATGTAAGTACTTTTAAAAAGTAACTAATAAATCTTTTAAACAGTCTGTCTACCAATACATAGGCACTGATGAGGCTGCGCGGGACAATAGGCTCGTAAAAATGATCGCTTTACTCCGAAAATGATAATTAATCTTTCCTTTTCTTTAATAATTCTTTATCTACCTATAATATAAAAGTAAAGAAACAGAATATATTTTTCATAGATATGCAATGTGTTGTTTTGATCAGCATCTTCCTTTAGAAGGGCGTCAATATACGCGATACTACTGCTGCCATAAAATGATTATTTTTTCAAATAAATTCCATCTGACTATACCAGGTGACGATCATTTACCGTCAGGCGACCCACTTGCACGTTTGCCTTCCAATTTTATGTAAAAATGGTATTAACGCGGAAGTGACCTAACCTAAAATGACTCTGTATATTTTTTGATAAATTGTTGATAGAATATAGACAGCAAAGTGATCATTTTTATGCTCTAGTTCTATTGGCAATCCAAAAAATAGATTCCAAGTTTTTTTATCCAGGTCCATTATTAGGTACGCATCCTAATTTGTATTCAGAAAACGTATCAACACGAAATTCTTAAAATACTGTTAGGTTGCCTTGCTTTTTTCCCTTTCTAATCATGGTAGTCGACGATGGAAACTTTATCTACATTAGTATTAGAGTTCCGTGGTAACAAGGAACCCTTATGGTGTGACTCCGTCCGACTATTGGTCTGTCACAGTAGCAAATTGCAGCAACTATAAATAATAGATAAATCGTTTATTATTAGGGCACAAAAGGCCCATAGACAAATGAATACCTTACAGACTGACATATATACAAATATATAACAGAAGTTCGCCGAAGTTCTAATTAAAGCTTTCAACTAGTTTACTAGGAACACCAGGTACTTAATTATTATTGTTGTATATAATTATATAAACCCAGATTTCGAAGTAAAGGCAATGATTCAAGTGGCGTGTTATTTGAAAGGGCTTCAGGATACAAATTTTAAAACGTTTTAACTTGCAGTTTTGAACAAAAATGAGATATTACAGAAAAGTCCGTGAAACATAAATTGTTATATAATATAATTACATTTAATGTGAATATTAAAAGAGAGAACCAGTAGCGATCTTCATAAATATTAAGTACAGGTTTTAAGAAATAACTAAAAATCCTATAAAGTACTAACTATGTTTTGCGGTTCGGTTTGTTTTCGTTACATGCGCTCGAGTAAGTACATCGGTGCGCGATTTCGACTCGCACTTGGCCAGTTTTTTGATGGTAAAGCTGTTCTGTTTAGTTACCAGGCGATATCTCAGTGGGATGCGGGCAGAACTTGTGCTTCAAGCGCAGCGGTGCCTGTAGGAGCTGCCCGTAAACCACCGTAAGTGTTATCGCGCCGGGAGCAGCTGCCCCGCTAACTAGCCGTGATTGCTCCTCTCCCTCACCCCACGTGTATCATTTTTTCAACCCTCTCCCGACGACCGGCTCACCGTCGTCTTGAAATTGCGATACTTAGCATTAAATTGTGAGGCTCTTAAAGGGCATTTCGCCACGATTACTTGGGCGCGGAATTTTTTTCCTTGCGCTCGGCTAGATTGCGCCCGCTTAGCCGTTCTGTAAATACCTTAAAGGTATCGGTGGCGTAAAGTTGGCCGGCATCCGCGTTGACGTTAATGAGCTGGTCCTTTACGCCATTTCGGATACGCACGCTTCGGCTCCAAAATATTTTAAAATAAGCTTTCCCCTCTCTCAAATGTTTCTTTCTTTCATTTTTCTTCCAACTTAGGAGATTTAGTATCGTATTCGACAACATAATGTCTTCTTCTAATCAAAGAAATTATGACTTTAATCTCATAAAAAGTTCTGCCAAAAGTTTATCCGACTTTACTTTTAAAGTTCTTCGTCCCTCATTCAGCGCTCAGTGATTTATGAATAGTAGGAAAATCTGAAAGCATAAAATATCTTTCATTGCTTCGCTAACTTTGTTGTCGTGTACAAATGCACTTTGATACGTAGGTAGAAGTATATTACATATGCAGTGCGGATCCGATGAATATGGTTTTTATTATTTCGTTTGTGAAAATATTTGTATTTTGCGATTCATTCGTTTGGCATACCGTGCTATTTTCGCATTAATTGTTCAGCGTAGCTTTGTTGTCAAATCAAATAGAAAAATCATACTCTAGTAATTTTCTTCTACCTGCACACACGACTACCCCAATCAAATTTATTCATTTTAAAATAATAACGTTAGTTCAATAACAATAGTCAGTAACATAACATTGGGTAAGTAAACAGCACACATGTTTATCAATTCATTGGCCTATACTAATGGCGATCGAGCATTAATATCGGCCAATTCATTTCCTAAGGAGCACTTTAGACTTATTTACTCCCCCTAATGCTGTCTATTTGGGAAGATAAAAGAAGTTAATTTTATAAATGGGCCATTCCCGTATACGTAGGTAATCTTGCGTCGGCGGTGTTATCTGGGTCCAATCGGCCAAAGACAGATAGCGTGGTCGACACGCGAGCGTCGATTGATTAGCCGGGCCCGCAGTGCCCTGACGGGTTAATAAAGCCTCCTGCTGCCCGCTGATTGCTTGGTAAGGTACTGCTATCCACCCGAATTCTGCCAATTACTTTGCGAATCATATCGCCCGTGCCATTGGTGCGACAAACTAAAACAATAAAGTCACTCAGTGAGTCAATCCATACACCCAAAAACGCGGGTGGTTAAGCATAAAAACGACTTGAAAGAGTAATAAGCGGTTGCGCTTCAGAGCGGGATAATATCCTCGACTGTGCAAGGCAACTTATCGTCTAAGTCACACTACTTCGTCTACATTTTGTCAAGATGAAAACAGGTCCTAATTGCCTAAGGTATAAGCGATTAAGTGATTGAGATAAATGAACGTGATCTCATGACCATAGCAAATAGAGTTCACACTCGCCTTGATAAATATGACACGCAGTGACCACACGGCGACCTAAAGAAAGTTTTCGCGTCGTCAATACGCGCCCTTATTAATTTTGAGACAGCCGTTTCTTTTTTTTTGCCGCCAACCATCAATATATTGCTCCACGATAAAAAAGGTAGGTTACTATTAAGCTATTAAACACCATAGAGCGTCGTTTCAAACCGAGTCGCAAAAAAAATCTATTGTCCGTAAGTGCGTTCTATAAATTGGTTGGTTTAATAAGAAAACTCAAATCAACATATGATAAAATGAGACGAATGTACCTACGGTTTTCCTACGCCTCTAATTCCTAATTACAAAGACTCTCGGCACTCGTAGCCCCAAATCGGGTATCAGTTTCAGATTAAGTATCAACTTTTACGCCACTCGCATTTATAAGGATTAGTGGGGGAAACAACGGTTCTGTTTTAGTATACAAAAGTTTATGCCGGCTGCGGTATAAATTAATCAAAGAGTTTTGTATAGTGTGTAGCGATTATAAAGCGGGTGACAAGGCGGGCGCGGCGCGCCGGGCGCGGCCGGCACAAGTTTCGGCTCGGCCCGCGGATCGGATTAGAGGCCGCTCGCGGTCAGTCTCAGGTCTCATGAACACGGTATACGTTTCAGAAACTTCTCCCCACCGTTGGAATTAGAAAGTCACTCGCCGAAAACAAATCTGGATTTACTTGGCCCTCTGCAAATGACATTTTTAAACTCGAGTCTCATCGCTGAGGCACGCTTATTATCCGAAAACACAATGGTTTTACCGCGTTGCGTTGGATTATGCAACAAAAAAGCGCTTTTAAAATAACCCTTTTTTAAGAGCGAGCCGATGTGACGTGAGGTTTCTTCCGCCGGGCCGCCACGGCCTTTGGAGCGACGCGGGCTCGCAGCCTAATTGTTTGACGAAAATAAATGATTCCAAAAATAAAAATAAACGAGAGTTTTGCGTTTCGTTATAATTTTTAGCATTACGATGCTTTTTACTCGAAGCTTTTATAACAGCACGCACGGAATTTCATATTGATTGCTCGGTATGCGAGTCACGGAAAATCGGAAAACGATACTTAATTATTTCAAGTTTAATGTTAAGAATGGATTGAGGAAAGAAAAACGTTAGAAAATAAGGGTCGCTGTATCAATACCATGCTGAACGTTAATTAAAATTGGATGTGAGAAAATAATTTCAGCCGACGACCCTTTGCAGCTAAAAAGTTTGAGCGATAAACATAACTTTATTTCACTTGATAAAAACTACACATGGTGATGTTCCATTAATGGGCATAAATAAAAATGTAAAACAGCGCCTAATAGAGCGATAACTTTGCGGTAGATAGGGGACGACAAATTATAATTATCTTGTTTATGTGTAAACATTGAGCTGGGTTTAAACCGTGATTGCTGGCACGCACGGCAGCCGGCCACGCACGTAACTTATGTCGGTGAGACTAGGCTATGCTAGTTAATACTATTTAATTAATCAATGCTGGTTAACATGTTAACTCATGAAAATACGATGCTACCCGCTAACAAAACTGTTTTGTAAGGCAACCTACCTTGAATACGTATTATTATAATACTGCTGCAAAAGAAACTTTTAATTATGTAAATTAAATTGGCTCTTACTAAAAATAATATACATAGCCTACATAGGTTTAAAAGTAGTAGTAAGTAATGGAAATCCACAGTGTCAATACACAGTTTTGCTATTTCAAAAAGTATCAATTTATAATCTGAAAAAAATTATGTTACCTTTTTAACATAAAACTACCGTGAGACTCGGACATATTAATAAAACGGATTACTCACGTATTTCTTTCACTTCACGTAATTTTACTTTGTAAATAGTAATTCTAACCATTTGTTATCTCGTGGTTTCACGAAAGCCCTTCGACTCATATGCTTGTGCGTGGTTTTAGTTTAAAAATTATGAAAAGTAAACTCACTTTGTTTATTACAACGTCCGTACAAGTACTTCAGTTAGTTAAAGTACTGGAGCTTTGTATAAAAAGCAACATTGTATGAGCTTTATTTTTTAAGCTCGTATGACGTAATTTTTCTGCTTTAATTAACTCGCATACAAACAGAGCAAACTGTTGTCGTAAATTATATAAAACTGTACGATTTTATTCTTTGAGCGTATACACCTTGTAATATTTATGCTATTTTATCAGACTCAAATTTTTAAAACAAATGATGCAATTTCACAAATCCAAAGTATACAATTAAATATACAAAACATTGCATTAAAAAGTTATTTTTTTTGCTTAATAATACCCGTGGCCTTACTAGTATCAAAATATGTTATTATTTTCTGGACAATAAATGTTTTTCTGAACCTAAAGATGTACTAAGCAGACATATAATTAGTCAGAAGCACTTTTGCAAATATAATTATATTATTTATTACCTCATGTGTCAAAATAATGCGAATGTTTATACACTATAGCGCACTGACTACTGCAGACTTGTCATTTAAAACAGGTTACCATGCCGTTGTGTTTGTTGTATTTTTACCCGACTACGGTGAGCAAAAAGGAGGGTTATGATTTTAACCATTATGTATGTAGGTATGGATGTTAATTAAAACTTGAGTGCTATAATAATTATATTACATTTTTACTTCCACACGTTGGATGTTTGGTAGGCCATAACGGTAATTTTAAAACCTTTCTAGTGCAACTCGGACATGCGCGCTGACGGTTCACACACACATCTGACACGTGTTTTGTCCAACCGCAAAATTTAGTATGTATTTTTTCTTTTGAATCAAAAACGCTAGGGACTCCATTTAATTTTTCTGATACAAAGTAACATAATGATGTATTTTCACGTCATTGTATTATTCAAGATTTTTCTTATCCAAAGTTTTGAAAATAACGGGAGAATAGCTACTTTTCTTGCATGCACCTCTCAATTTTTCAGTGGAGAGATATGAATAATACGTACAGAAGCTACAAGAAGAAAATTTTCGAAACGCAAGCGTCGAAGCTAAGCGTTCGAATTTCAAAACCTCCGCGTTTACCGTACCGCGCACAATATTTATCCGCCGTCGCCACAACCTTGCGCAGTCACGCGATAATCTGTCTTCATTTCCTATCTATCGGAGTGGTCGAGCCCGCGAGCGAACCGCTGTAAAGCATTAGCTCCTATCAGGCGACTCTCTGCGTGAAAAATGATTTCCCACCACACCTTAAAATGTGTAAACCAGGTTGCAGAGGTTTCAGAACGGAGCCTTTATTAATCATGCTTTTATTGCTCGCGTGGGGTGACGGTTTAGTTATTTTGGTGGTAATTTATTGTCTAATAAACGGATTTCCGTAGAGAACTATTTAGTTCACCCTACACACAAGTTGGCATCACATCTGCTAGGGCTTGTCAATCTCTACAGTGGGGTGTGTAATTCATAAATAAAAACTGCTCACATGTGACATCAATGGCCAGTAACAAGATGCAGTGTGGTGTGACCTTTATACGAACTCCTTGCTCCATTCGCATAAGCTATTTGATATATTTTATAGCAATGGTGTAGGTAAGCTTAAAGTAAAACAGAATCACAGTAATGTCGTATATAACTTATAGAACATAAACTTTCCACCACGCACCTTTATTATTTATTTAATGAAATCATAACACATTCAATACATAGAAGATCTTAGCCTAGGTTTATGACACTCCGTTAGGGCATTGGATTTAAATCTTAAACCTAAGAACAATAAATCAGTATTGACCACTAATTTTAAAACCTTTAAACATTGGTGGGATGTAATTAAAATTAATATTGAAGATATTAAACGAGATTGTTAAATAAGCTCTCTCGCAGTTTTTGCACACTGCGGCCAAAAGGGAGGGCTATGTTAAGTGATGCTAATTAATGTCGAAAATCAGCGTGTGATAATTACAACCGAAAGTAAAGTCTCCACTTTATATGTTTTATTATCCGTTAATTTGTTTGAACTGAACCCGCTGTGTGTTTTGCGCTGCCGCGGGTAGCATATATTTCACTGTTTGCCTTGTATTTTTGAACGTTATCTATTGTTTCATTAAACGCTTCGCGTGCCCGCGTTACGTGCAATCTGCGTTCTATTCATGAACTTTTGATTTCAGAAACGTATCTTTAGATAAAGCCTCGAACAATAGAATGATTTTCTGACAGTTTCATTGTGCCCGTGAGGATTAAATGCATAATGTATGGTGTAAGGTGTAAATGAATTTCCTTCCGCAGTTGTAATTAGGCGGTTGGGGGATGGAAATGCAATGGAGAAACAAGATTAATTAATAAACCAATTCTGAAACGGAAATCAACAGCAAAAATTCAATGGACTATTGGCTTAGGAATAGTTTATATTTGATAAGACGTACTTGGTTTTTTAGCCGAGTGTCACCAGGACAAAGAGCTATTTACATTATTATTCTAAAACTGAATATAGTACCACCAACCGTCGTCGGCGACCGGGTGCTGTCTGATAGGCTCGACTCACTGGCTCTGCGGAGGGATGTCGCATCTCTTTGCATATTTTATCGCTTATATAATGGGGAGTGTTCCGAGGAATTGTTTGGATTAATACCAGCAGCTAACTTCCATCACCGCACTACTCGAAACAAGCTTTCGTTTCATCCTCACCACCTGGATGGTTGGCGTTCAACCACTGTGCGTTTTAAACGTACCTTTTTACCACGTACGTCAGCTCTGTGGAATCAACTTTCGGCTTCGGTGTTTCCAAATGGATACGACTTGGGGACCTTCAAGTAACGAGCCTATTCTTTTCTTAAAGGCCGGCAACGCGCTTGCGATTCTCTTGATATTGCAGGTGTCCATGGGCGGCGGTGATTGCTTACCATCACGTGACCCGTCTGCTCGTTTTCCCCCTATACTATAAAAAAAAAAAAACAAAATTAAGAGTTCTACGATATGACGTAATTATAAAGTGTTTCATACAAAAATGTAACAAACACGTTAAATTGTAGCACTGTAAGTTTTGTAGCATAAACCCCTGGTTTTATTAGAGGAGTTTAAATTTCATTCTTCATTCTTGTCAAATCAAGATAAATCATGAAAGCTTGTAAAGGAACTAGCATTTTTTACATTCCAAAACATAAAAAGGTCTACTTGTGGTGCGGGACTAAATAATTATTTAACTTGACAGCTCTTCTGCCACCTGATTTAAAAGGGTTATTATACAGGTTGATTTATCCTAATGAGTCGATATGGAGTCTGAAACTTCAAGATATAGTTTAATGTGTCCCAAAGAACCAAGAAATTGATTTTATAGCTAAATAGCTGCATTAAAAGGCTTTTAAAAACTTTAAAAAAATACACAGACCAGGAGGGAGGCAATTTCGAGGACCATTGCGAATGTGAAATCTACTGCTTCTGTTTTATTTAAGACTTGGAGTTTTTCATAGGATTTATTTCTTACGTTCAACACTATCAATTACCGTAATAAAACAACTTCCCGATTGTTGGCTTGGTTCTACTCCCAGACAGTGTATTTTTTTTTATTACATTTTAAATTCAGATGACCTATTTGAATTATTTTTCCTGTATATAATGACAAAATATTTTTGGATAATTGAACAACCTAGTCAAATAAGGCGACTAAAGATCCTTACGCTACGTATACACAACGAATAGCCATACTTAAATAAATAAATAAATTGTGTAAATACATTACATAGCCTATTCAACCACACCTTGTCTTTTCATGTAAACAAAATTCGTACCTAAAATTTAACTTTATGTGAGTTACATCGTTTGTAGTATTAATAAAACAAATCGAGGCTCTATAAAGAAGCGATTTTTAATTTGTTGCGACAGAATGTGTTATTTAAACAAATACATAAAAAAAACAAATGTACAAGTTGAATTGAGAACCTCCTCCTTTTATTTTTCGTCGGTTAATAAACAATATTTTTGTAGCAAGAACTGAAATTTTAGGTTAGAATGTTTAATATTTAATACAAGTAAGGTTGAATGTGGTTTAATCCCAGCATATTATCATTATCATTTATTTACCGCTTTCATGGGTGTATTTTAGATTACATTTCAGATCTTATACTATGAATTTTCCCAACATGAAACCCTGTAGTTGAGGGCAATGCAATATACTTAAAATATAACATTATTACAGGTCACTTACAGTGTGACCATATGTGGCAGGATCCTGCCTTTTTGACAGGATTAGACCGTCATTTTGACTTCTGGCAGGATCGGTTGAAGTTTTCAAAATCTGGCAGTATTTGGCAGGATTGCAATATAAGCTGGCACGTTTGGCAGTATAGCCTTAGACTGGGTTCACAGTAAGTATTTGCGAGCGATAAAAACGCAAAAACGTGGCCATTGCCCAACCAGAGACAGCCATTGCTGCGTTTTTCCGTTTTTATCGCTCATAAACTCTGATTGTGAACCCAGTCTTAAAGGAGCTTAGCCATAAGAGTTTGGCTTTGGCAGAATTTGTCAGTTTTCTAGCCTAAGTAGGGCAGGATCTCTAATTTGAAGTTGGTCACACTGGTCACTTATTTTTTTCAAGCACTTGTATTAAATAGAATTAGACAAAAGCAATACCTACCGTAATTTAGAGTTCGCTCGCTTAATGTAAGGTTTCCAGCGCTGGCCGGCGGCGCGGGGCGGTTCAGGAGAGTAATTCTCTATTCCTAAGAGCGACGAGCTCGACACTGACGCAGCGCCCTGTCTTGCTCCAGCACGCTAGCTAGAGAGAGCGAGACAGGGTGATGCCTCGACGTCGAATCCACCGCTGGTGCGCTTAGAGAATAACAGTGCTGTTCAATACGTGGAAATAAAAGTGGATTAATGTCTTACTTTAACCTCTTATTCACACGCTAAGGCAAATATCGCTGGCTACAGTGGGACTATTTTTTATAAACTTTACTGAAATGTACCTAGGAAAGGCATTAACTTAATATGCTATGCTAGTGTACATACGACCGAACAGTTCAGTATAAGTTTATGATTCCTGTTCACTTAATAACCAGAAGTTCACTTTTCAGAGATTGCCCTCAATCAGTTAAGAGAAATACAAAATTAAACACCCCTTAGATGCAGTAAAATGTCAAGGAAATAATGTATCTAAGCCACGGAGTGTATGGAGTGGCCTTCAGCCGTGATTTGTGCAGCCGATTATTTTGAGCAAATGCTTATAATGTTTGTATGGTTTGTTGCTACTGTCAGAGGCGTTTAGTCGCGTACGTGCGAGCGATATGCGTCGACAGGTAGTCGACGTCTGCAGGTACAAACAGCGACAAAGTTAAAGAGGGAACTGAAAGAAATTGTCTATGCTCGAAAGGGATAGATATATCAACTTCATAGTGCATATTATATGCCTCCCTTTCAAAAAAGGACACCTCTCAGTTCCGACTATAATATTCACTTATGTGTCTTTGATTGTACGAACGCATGTAAAAGTTTCGAATTAACCCTTTTTCAAGCAGATGCGTTTTATCGACTACATACATTTATTTTTAAATTTAGACCGTATTTTCCACTCGTTACGATACAAATTCGAATGTACTTCGTTAAAATTTTACCTGCATTATAACTATTGGTGGCAACGAAACGAAACTGCGTCTGTTTTCATTAGTTTTCTAACCTATCTATTTTGATGGAGCCTGTATTAGGGTTAAGGTTTATCTTGTTTAAACGAAGGTGAAAAATGAATCCGAATAATTGTTTTTAATGCCAATTAACACATTCAATGTTCTTTGTATTTGATAATTAACATTTTCCATAGCGTTGGCATAATACAAACATGTGATCACAATATGACGCATGCAGGAGGATAGTTATCTCCCCTCTTCTCCTCGACTAGGGAGGTCGGATGATGTGAATTTTAATTACATTTTTTACGATACTAAAGCGAGCGCGCTCAAGTATGTATGAAGGGCAGGGACCCGCCATTTGAACCTGCGCTTCCGCCGTGCGCATATACAATGAATAACCCCTTACCGAGTCTCACCTACAGTCTCGTTTAAGCTGATTTCTTTTTTGGCCGAATAATAAAAGTCTCGCTAGTATGGCTAGCAAGACGCACTGCGATTGGCTTTGTCGCTATTCGCGTTACAAGTTTCAAAGATAGATCGATTAAATTTTTTTCGCTTTTTATCATAAGTCAAAACTAAGTGACATTAAAAAACTTGTTTTTGAATGTGCAAGTTAAACCGTTTCGCCATACGATATCCATAATTTTTTAACCAACTAGAAGCCTTATTTTGACTTAATTTTGCTTTTTTTTTCGTTAAGCATTTTCATTGACACAACTCTAAACCGGTTCCCATTATTCCAAGTATGTTTCATACACTTATTAATATTACACGTAAATCATTCTTTTACAGTACAGTGTACATGCATCCTTACGTCCGTAACTTGACAAAGTATGCGCTGCCATAATAGGACACCCGGCGAAATTGTATGCAACCGTGTCAAGTGAACTGTGCTAGTTTTACTACTATGTACCATGCAAATTTGGTGCAAGCATGCGGGACAAAACGCAGTTTTCATCCGAAACCTGTAAACTGTATGCTGGTAACAAAAGACACTTACCTACCTAAGTATACTTCGGTATACAGGATTAATCCAATGGAGTATGGAGAAGTCGAATACTAAAAGGCATAGGGAACTCTCCTATAATTAAGAATATCGTGGATTTAAAGTAAAAAATAAAGGGCTTTTTTGTACATCATCCGGGAGTTGAACCTCTTTGTTGAAGTTCGGTTATTACGCTAGTTGACTATGTAGAATAAAAGAAATAAATCCTGCTATGAAACCCCATTTCTAAAATAAAAAGAAATTCTACATTTCACATTCGTCATGGACCATGAGATCGCCTCTTTCCCATTCAACTCCCGGTTAGTGTACACAAAATTTTTGTTGTTAGTACCGAGTAAGTCTTTATTTGCAGTTTTTATTAGCTCTAAATCGATGACCATGGGTCGTTACAAACGATTTTCGTACATATTTTATAGTTTCAAACTTTTCCACATGGACCCATTTCTTTTAATTATCCTGTAAGAAGAATCCTAGTACCTACCTATGTGTATGGGTACCTATGGGAACACATGTTGAAATATTAACATTCTGAGAATCTAATCCGTTCTTCAACGACAACTTTCATTAAAATATATTTTGTTCACAAACTTCTGTTTTCCTTAAAACTTAGTAAATAAAACTTAGTAAAATATTCTTGTTTAGGGCCTTCCATATCAGCAAAGTTTTATAGAAGTCTCATAAAAGCATTGAAAGAGGAGATCAATGGCCGAGGTAAATTTCCGAATTTTACGACTTTTACAGCTCGTATTCCCCTAACTTAAACTGTATCATATTTATTAAACATATTTCTTGTACCAAAAAAGTGACAATCTCCAAACTTTTTTTATTATTCAGCTTGATATACATAAAATACAACCAAACAGTGGTAAAAAGTGGCCAAAACTGCAGTTTCTTCAGTCATGTAAGAGATTGGTATGGTTTCAATATTAGGCCTAAGTCTATATTAGATTATTAAACATATCCGGCTAATATTTTTATTTTATTTATTCGGGGCATCAACAGCATTACAGATCTAATCTATATTTTTAAACATAACAATACAAAAAGCCAATAACAGATGTCCACCAAAATACAGTAAGTGGAACCACAGTTAATAAGAAAAACAAAAAATAAACAAAATATTTATACTAAGCAAGTAAATGACATTAAAAAAATAACACACTAAATTTATAATATATTAACTACTTCACGTGTGTGTTAGGAGAGTGAATGTCTGTATCATGTGTGTGTGTGTGTGTAATTACGTGTATAATTGTGTTACTGTTTGTGTCGATGTTGGAGGATGTTAAATGTAATAACATCAAGCACTTAATTATTTACCTTACTCTGTCTGAGAAATAACCGTATTCGATTTTTAAAGGTAGACTTGGAGCAATCAAATAGGTCGATGATATGAAATTTTTTATTATAATTTTCAAGTAAACGGATAAGAGACGAGTTATGAGCATATTTTGTATGCACCAAAGGAAGACTGAAAAGAGTTCGATCCGAACGGCGAGTCCTAATTGTAAGGACACAAAACTTTATATTCGACAACAGCTCAGAACTATCGATACGCCCGGACAAGATATCGTGCAGCACGGAAGCATCTAACAAAAAAAAAAAAAATAGTTAATAAAATTGCAAAAATTTCACGTATTAAATACATCACTTTAAATATAAGTCGATACAATTTTACGATTCACTATACGTCAAAGACTTAATTTTTTCTGTCAGCCATTTCCTATTTTTATTTTATAAATATATTTTGTAAAAGCAAACAGTAATTATTTACGTTGATATGCAAAAAAATTTCAAATAATAAACTCGATATTTTAATTTAAACTCTTCACATTTTCAAAACCTGTTATAGAAATACATTTGAATACTTACTCATTCTGTAAATCGAAACACAAACAATGCTAAAAGCAGTTCGTTTAAGAGCGCTATTCAATTGTCGCGTTGTTTGTCCATCACGATTGCGTCTACATTATCCTGTTTGCACAGATTTCGGGAATCCTGTTTTCCCCAAGAGATCGCATTATCTATTCTGTATTCTAATGCTTTGATTTAATTTATGATTCGTACGTATGAATTATTAAATTCTTTAACGTTACACGCTTAGAGTAAATTTCCTCGAATACAATATTTATGAAAGATAACGGTCCGCGGGTATTGCTTTGAAATACATTTTAGCTAAATACAAATTACTTTTACCTTTTATTTATTTCCTTAAGTTACAGATTAGTTCAATAAAAAAAGGCATGTGAACGAATAATGGTCCGATGACCTCATACAGGTTGCAGGAAAGCGCTGGTTGCATGCCACTTCCAACCGGTCACTTTGGAAATCCATGGAGGAGGCCTATGTTCAACAGTGGACTTCTTGTGACTGAGATGATGATGATGATGATGAAGAACGAATATGAAAGACTATTTGAAATCAATACAAGTGTAGCCAAAACAGTTTATGTCGTTAGAGATCATAACGTGTCGATTTGCGTTATCTTTAATCTAAACCCGAAGCCGTCAAGTCGAGGCGATTGACTCAAATGACATCGTCCCATATTTCACTTTAAGATATATAAGACGGCTGTAAAATCCGAGATTCCATGTGCAAGCGGCCGTTTATATCTTATTTCGCTCATCCGGTTTTACGTTCAGATGTTTTATGCCCACGGAGAGATGTATTGGCAATGCAAATAAGCGGTATTTTCCACTAAATCACCACGTTTTATGTGAGGGTGACGGCAAATGGGCATTATTTTCCTTTCATAACGCAAAAACATGCCACTGACACGCATTAGTGATGAGTTTCGATCTAACTTTGCATAAACTTAACTAAAATATTCATGCCATTGTACCTAATGGCAATTGCAGTGCGTCTGCGGTAATTGAATAATAAAATAGTATTAGCATCAGCAAAATAAAATTCCATTAACAAAAACAAATGGCTTAAAATCTACACCGACAATGAAACGTGGCTTTCCATTAATAACTAATCAAGCTTTCGGTGCCTACGGATGTGTGTTTGCCTTTTATTTAGCAGCTTTACTCAGGGTCAAAGGGACTTAGAACAGTGCTGAAATGCATACCAATATTGAAATAAACAGATTAAAAGACAAAGGTAATAGTTAAACAAATTAACAAGTGTCCCTCTTGCAAGTTCGAATAGACGTTCAATTTTGAAATCTGTTACATAACGGACAATATTTTATTAAGAGATTACTGGATCCTGTCCACTTCTAAATTAATTGTAGTAATAAGACTATGCATAATTCATTGATAGTGCCAAGTTATTACTTTCACATTCTCTGCGTTATTCTCAGTAATATTATTATTAATTATTATAAATGTTTTTGTAAACTGTACATAACTACATTCTGGAGGGGCGCTTAACTTATGAACAACCTTGCATCTGTTTTATTTCGATTAGATTTTCTCTACGAGGGGGCAATTACGTTAGGCCCGGGGCATAGCGCCGATATCAATATATTGACCGAGAAAAATTAGTATTCAAGCCGCGCTCCTGTTTTTGCTCCGTAAATTTTTGCAAAAAGGGAAATAATGATATCATAAGTCAGCGAGCGAGATAAGCCTAAGCTGGTGCCGTATTGTTTATCACGTTTCCATTGAGATTTTTGTTTTCAATAGACGCTTGAGGGCTTCATTATATTTGCGCAATTTGCTTTTACCATTATTATGTTACAATTGAATTCTTTATCTTTGAATAAATTGTTTGACGACCGAACAGCCTGGTGGTTATTGACAATGTACACGAAGCTAGAGGTTGCGTATTCGATTCCTGTGATTGAGAGACTTGTATTAAAAATATGATATTTTTACCGCATTGGTACATTTAGTTAAGTGTGTATATAATTATGCCTATTTGTTGCCTTAATGATATATTATTTATATATTAATATATTTATTTCGGGTAAACAGAAGTGCTCCCGTTTATTTATCATTATTTCTTGTATTTTTCACAACACAGGAATACATAATGTAAAATGTAAAAGACTGTAACTGAAAACGCTACATTCACATAAATGCAAACTTTGTCACCCAAGAGCTTCTTTCCATTCAATTACTTATCTGCTTATAATATGTAAAAGTAAACTGGAAACTCTTTTCAAATACATTCCGTAACAATGAAACTAAAAACAAAATAAACTTGCGAGTGGGAACTATACGGCTTCTTATTCAATCTGAGTCACAAAATTACAATAATAACATAGCGCAATGTTAAAAAAATATTATCACGATCCATGCTAAAGTTAACCTTTAATAAACTAGAACAAATTACCTTGCTACTCCGCGAAACCAGTGCCGGGCTCGTGCAAAATAGCTGCGTCTGTGCGACACATATATGTTCATGCAAAAACCCACCCTCCTCCGCTTCCACACGAAACAACATATATCACACAGACTCAACTACACACCACCACCACTAAACACTAAAACTACACGATCGACGCGCGTTTCGTTTCGTTTCGTGTAGTTTTAGTGTTTAGTGGTGGTGGTGTGTAGTTGAGTCTGTGTGATATATGTTGTTTCGTGTGGAAGCGGAGGAGGGTGGGTTTTTGCATGAACATATATGTGTCGCACAGACGCAGCTATTTTGCACGAGCCCGGCACTGGTTTCGCGGAGTAGCAAGGTAATTTGTTCCAGTTTGTTAATATGGACCTCCGCAAAGTAACGCCTGAATCTATTAATTATTTAACCTTTAATATTTTATACCTACTCAGAAGTTTACGTTATCTGCCTTCATAAGTGAGAGTGCTATCTGAAAATTAAATTATCCTGCATTTGAAACAATCTTGATAGCAAAAACTGAGGGCAACACACGGCATTTTTTACCTGCGAAAAAATTGTTTTGCTGTCATTTACGTAAACGCAAATACTCACGTAATCGCCAAGCCCACTTACTAAACATTAGGTGCTCAACATGAAGATAACATTGGCTTTATGAATTTTTACCACGTAATCGGTTTACCTTGAGTTTCTGCCCACGGGGTGGAAAATATCATGGAGATGAACTCCTCTCTATTTGTATTAGCGCTTACAGCTATCGTGTTGCTTGTAGAATAATGTTCATTTAAAACAGCGCCACGGTAATAGCCGGTAGCAGTGTCAATCAAATCAAAACTGATTTGTTTAGACTAGAGCGCAAACGGTGTCCTGATATTATTTGTTTGTCAAAATCGTATATGCAATGATACTTCCACCAGTTATGAACGCTTTCTTCACTTTAGAAATTTTACAATAATTACTTACGAAATCATAATTCCTTCTGTTGTAGTTTGCTACTGCCTACCGTATGGTTGGTAAGAGATCCGTAGGGCCCAATTGGGACCTAAAGTGTGATAACGGATCAGCGGTTATCTTAGGGTTGCTAGTTTTCAAGGGCGGCGGTGATTCCTTCCAATCAGTTGACGCGTATGCTCGTTTTCCTCCCTTTTCACAATAAAAAATAATTATAATGGTAATACAATATTAAAAATTACTGTACTTATCATACATAATGCATTACTTTTTTAGGGTAATTCTTTAAAAATTCTCATTCCTCTGGCGCATGGTTTAGCATATTTACCTAATATTAACTAAACATAACCTGGTTAAATCTCGATTTGCCTGCACCCTGGCGGAATTTGGTCAAAAATTTACAATATGTTTAGGAAGTAGGTATTAAGTAAATTTGCTAAAACGTACGCCAGAGGAATCAAAATTTCGAAAAATTACCCTTTACCTGTACCTAAATCTGAGACCTCTCCGTCAGTCCTTCTTCCATGGCAATCCAGGACAATGAGGTTTCATAGTATGCGTGCTACCGGATGCTATTTGAGGATGGGACCTCTTCATACATAGTTAAGTGGGACACCCTCGCGAATTTAAAATTCACCCCCTAATGAGAACCGCTGTTTGGCCGCGATCACTGTGATAATATGAAAAACCGGGCAAAATACAAGTGCGGGTTTTTTATGAAAAACCGGGCAAAACTCAGGAGACATTTTTTTTACCCTGGCCGCAAAAAAAAGACAAGTTTGAAGCCTGTGTTCAGACACACATAGGTCTGTGGGCCTCTGTGTCACAACTGCTTAGTATAGTCTAATCGAGTGACTTTGAACTGCAGAAACGACTGTAAAAAAATTGTTTCAAATATTTAATTGTTTTTTTTTTATCCAATGAATATCTTTAGTGCTGTCTATATGACTAAACTCACTTAATGAGGGCTGCATTGATTTTATGACGATTTTAAAACTATCAAAGTTACCCCGTGTTACGGTACCGTTAGTAGGTACAAGCTTTGCATAGTTTAGGACTAAGTCAATTGGTGTTAATTGTACCAAGACTTTTATTTATTTATCAAAATTCAAAAAATAGGGTTAGTAAACGCGTTAATAGAAAAGCAACAAAATAAACGAATATGAGCGGTGGATGACCATTGGCACTCTTACTTCTGTGAATAAGAGTTGTTTGCTTACGCATCTTTTACATGACATTTTAGTAGCCACTACGAACTAAAACAAGCATTTTCTACCTACCATTTTCTACTCTTGCAGCACCAGTGTGAATGCAATGTGTTGTTTTTTTTCATATTTTTATCGTATTTAGTACCGCGCCTCCACAGCACAGTAATAATCTGCGTAACAGCGCTCGCATTTATTTGAATGATATTCGTTGTTACAAAAACAATGGCACGAATGCGCCGTCGGCGTTTGTGTTTGATACGACGCGATATTACATATATTTTTTTGTAACACGCGAAACATTTAGGGAATTGTTGCAATGTTTGTGATATTGTTATTTGTCTTATCTGAGTTTTATTCGTGTTTGCTACGTTTTTATAGAAATACTTTTTTAATGTCCACTGCGTCCCTAGACCTATTAAGAAAATTTCTACACAGTGATGCTATTCGTAATAAACAAAACATATTACTATGTTTATTTAACTAACTTGAAATTTTCATACTCATTTCTAGCCATATTTTCTATTTTTGAATTTATCTATAATTATACATTTAAATAAAGAATTCCGTTACTGTTCGACAAATCATGCACACCCTAAACTGCTAAATATGTATAAAGACATGAAATTTGGAATATGTATCTTTAATGAGCGTAGAAGAACACTAAAAATAATTTTAGAAATCCCATCTTAAGGGAGTTGAAAAAGGATAAGAAGATAGCATGAAAATACCAATATTTACTCGGACGAAGATGCGTGTGAAAGCTACTTTTATTATAGAAACATATAATATAATAAATAAATATCTTGAGACAAATATTACCAATTCATCTAGTTCCAAACACAACAAAGATTGTCCTATGAGTACGAAACACCGGATAAACATAATATACATAAATATATATGGCATCCATGACTCAGAAATAAACATTCATATTAACCATAAAATCATTTGCTTCTCGTGAGGATTACACTCACTACGTAGTCAGTATCCGAGCCTTCCGGGCGTCAAACTCAGAAATAAAAGCTTAAAATGTTTTTTTTTTATAAATGTTCTATGAGACGTAAAAAAAAGGTAAGCCAGTCAGATTGTATGTGGCGATTAGAGCTGGTCGTCAGGGTGGATAGTACAACCTGATATTACGGCTCCTGTTACTATACGGGTACCTTATCTTTTGTGCGGCGAACGCTGCATTTGATCCAATTTGCCAATACAATCGGATCTCGAGTATTGCAATGGCATTATCATCGGGCGAGGGCCACGCGGTCTCTAATGCGATCGCAGCTAAGAACTTTCACTCGCCCGTATAGCATTGTGGATGGTTTTTGCTTTAGTTGTCGTCTATTAATAAAAGAAAAAAAAGGAAATTCATTTATCTATAAAAACAAAAATGGTGGTTACTAAAAAAAACATGATTGTGCCGAATAGCACCCAAGCCCCACTTAGCGGACTACCTCTGTGAGTTAAGGCTCTGATTTTCAGTGGGCCCTTGACTAGTAAAATTAATCTTTAAATAAAAACTAAAACAGACAATGAAAATTGTTATTATTATCTATATATTTTCTTTTCTACATAGTAAAAAAGAAAGGCGCTGTCCATTCATGTCTGTCGGTTTATCATCGGCCGCTTACTCCTTCCAAACCACGCAAGTACGCAATGGATTTTTAAAAGATTTTCACTGTTATGTACAGCATTTTTCACAGAAGGTTTTATGTACTTTATATCCTCGTTGTATCCGTGCGAAGTCGGGGCGGGTCGCTAGTTATGAAATAAATTATTAATATGGGTTTGGGTCACACTGTATCCATATGAAATCAGAGTTGTGCCACCATCCGTAACTCAACAAAAATCCGAATCGGTTTCCGCGTTTTGTATATTTATTGCACCTGTTTTTTAAGTTTCAAAATTAAGATCTTCAAGTTTAATTGATTTCTTACTAGTTTATTAATTTAATTTCCGCGGAAATTCTAAGAAATTTTTATTAAAAATCAAGTTTGACAGATAAAAATAATAATATGATTTAGTTTCCCTTGTTCTTATTAAACTTCAGAGAAGGATAACGCCAACATCTTAGCAGTAAACCCACGCATATTTTCCAATAAAGCGAAACAAAACAATGTTAGGAATAGTAAAGCCCTCAAAGGCGGACTACACGCATAATTTGAAATAGTATCGATGCCCTCCTCCCGCGCCGAGGGAAATCCTTCAAGGTGAGAGGGCGCCGGACACTGGAAAATCTTCCCTCCCTCCCTCCCTGATAAGATTGTCGAGTGCAACTCCCAAAACGCAGAGGGATTGAAAACTTCTACCGAAACGAAACCGAACATACCATCCTAAGGGATCAATACATTGGGAAATATAATATCTGGACAGTTCTTGCTTAGAGATCTTGACTTTTCGTAACACTTTTTTGTTTCTTCAGATATTAGTTTTGTAGATAATAGTTCCGATTTGTTTGCTTGTTTTTTTTTCCTTTGTTAAAAGTGATTTAGACTGCTTGAGCACTTTACTGTGACAACTTATTGGAAGTAATAATAGGTCCCCGCGTTTATTATTCACCTATTTATGTTAGACTAGCGCCCTGCCCCGGCTTCATACGAGTGCAATTTACTAATAAATAACTATTAGAATGTATAGTACCATAAAAACCTGCATTTTTTTTAATATTATACGTACCATTTAGAAAAGTTGTAGTGAAAGTTTAGAAGAAGTGAGCAGCCGGAGATACGATGGGAATAGACAAAGTTGGATAACGTTTTTTTTTAAATAGGTAAATATAAAAAAAATAAGACAAAGATTTGATTTTTGCTTCATTATTTTGACTCCTACTGACACAATGAAAAACATTTTATTTCATTAGATAAAAACACAGCACCGTATACGTTTTGTCGCTGTATACCTTGGAGACGTGAATAAGTGGGTTTGCGAATTTTTCTTGGTAAAGTTGAGTGGTTGTTTACACTGAAAGCGGAGTCGTTTACTTTGGGGGTGGGGGTGGGGATCACTAACGTAATTAGCACAGTCGGTCGGTGGCGACCGTACCGGAGTCACGTCGGTCTAACGAACACAAAGTATTCCAGAAATTAGCACGACTCCATTCCGGGTTTTTTCCTCGTACCAAAACTGACGTCTTGTTTTAACAGATTGGTTAAGCCAAATTATCCTTTCGTTGCAACTTTTTGCCAGGCGAAACCATTTTGTGAAGTATTTTGAACCTTGTTTTGAAGCCTTGTGAACTTAATACTTATGTTATCAACAGGATAAAATTTGTTTATAACAGAAAATCTAACAACGGATTATTTGTGACTATTTATTGTGAGCGCGCACGTAATGTAACAAATTGTTTTAGTACATACATGTAACAATTTTAATACTTGCAATTGAGCTACTCATTCAACGTGCTCACCTCTATAATGCTATCAAGCTGGTTCATTACGCTCGCGGTTGACATCTTGCTAATAAAAAAATACCATGTTTATTTTAAAGTAGATCATCCTTCCATCTAAACAATGTACCTACAGTCTATCAATTTGATTCATATATAGGCCACTGTAGAACGTTGTCGCAATGTATCATCGCTGAGATATTATGACATTTGTTGAGAAGTCATTATGACGTTTATTGTGAAAAGGTTCTACAGTGGCCTATGAATCAAATTGGTTGACTGTATATAGTCGACTGCCAAGACTCGCGTTGCAGTGCGCCAATGCGAACCTAATAGCAGTTTTTCATCCAATTTCGATAAGTCAACATTGAGATGGATCGCTTCCAAATGAATAACAATTTTTAATATCCGGTTCATATATTCAATTTTCCTTTTAAAACGTCAAATATTCGCTCATCGATTAGCTTTTTGTATGAACGAAACGTGATAGAGGTAACAAAAGGTATTCCTATGCTAGAGGAGGACATTCGATTACATCCTTCAACGTTTCTAATTTCCTGGTCCTCGAATGTGGCTAACGCAATTTCCGAGGCTGGCTGGAGAAGGTACCTGGGGACGGCCGAGGCCCGCTTCTGGGACCATTATCGTAAAATCAAATAAGAGTCTTTTGAGATTACGTGATTGAGACGAGTCGTCGATAAAAATGGAACATTTTTGAATTATGTTAAAATGTTTACTTTGTACTCAATTTACAACAACGCCTGCGCTTTTAACTTTTATTAACAGCGACGTTCGTAACACGAAGCGTCACCTTCTTATTGGCTGTAAAATCGTTGGCAATAATGACGCTTTTTCAAGAAATAAATGGATTCCATTAGCCTATGAGCTAAATTCGTGGCGGCACATTTGACGGTAAAAGCAAAATGTTTCTGATAATATCCGCCCAGATTATTTCTCGGTTCATCACTCACCCTTAATTTCGTTTTGACGCTAGGGATTATCCATGACGCTCTATTGTTTTTGAGCATCTTTGAAAGTTTTAATTTTGAAATTGACTGTTGCGGGGCACTCCATGAATTCTTCGTCATTTATCATTGGCTTCATTTATTTTTGCGCCTCGATGAGATATGATTTATCACACCAAGGCCAGGAGTAGGTTTGTTTTTGCTGCGCCCGCAAAGATATTAATCGTTATCGTGCGCGTGCCGCCAGTCGTTTGTTTTCGTTACAGTGGCATCGCCCATTAATTATCAATGAACGTCCGGCCGCGCCGTATGATGAAGGTAGCGCTATGTCCCAGTGTTGCCAGGTGACAAGGCTACTCGCTGTCAACCCTTTTTAAGCCTTCGCATTTAACGCAGAGTGTCTGACATCATAAAAGCGTCCGATTTAGGCACGTCCCGTGAAAATTATCGCTCGTGATTAAATTTTTTCCGAACGTTTTTCCTTTTTTGTTCAAATAAGATTTGACGGCATAATTTTTGGGTACATTTTACAGTACCGAACCTTCTATCAAAGGTAAAAATGATTCTAATAAATCTATCTCAATAATGTTGCTAAGTGCATAATCTTATCTAACCAAGGAACCATAAACAAAAACAGTATTGCATGTCATTAATTTAAAATATGGATAACTCCGGTATAACTGTCATCTAAAACAGTTATCTGTTTATACGGTTTTTTTCTAAAGTAAGCAAAGTTAAGTAAAGGTTCTTTTTGAATTAACTCTAGGGTAGACTAAGTAAATAACAAATTGTCCTCGAGCATGATTAATTTATTCTGGTTCCTTTCAAGTTCTCTTTTTAAATTGTAACGCCAAGAGAGTCGGTGAAAATTACAAATGACTGCCAGTGCTTTTTTAGTTTTTAATCTGGTATTGTCCATTGTTCCGAAGGATAATGTATTGTATTTCTTACGTGACATGTCATCGCGGTAATAAATGTATTTTACCGCTGAATCGATTCCGTGCTTCGCTTTTTCTAAATGCAAACATTGTATCACATTGTCATTTCGGTCTGGAACAATAACGAACAAATTCGCTTGCTCACTACAAATGAGTTTAACGTTACATTTTTAGGTTACTTAATTTTGAACCCTGTGTTTTTAAGTACAAGGTTAACTTGAAATTGTGACACGAAACTTTCAGTGTACCAACGAATTGTCGGCTAAGCGGAATCGGAACATGTTTGAAATTCAATACAAAGGCAATAGCTTTATAATTATAATCTCATTTGTATTGTGTACCGAAACAACATTTGAAAAGCCGCCGTAATTACCGTGAGACGAGCCATCTATCTGTGAAATCAGATTATTATCAAGACTGTAATTATGCTACGTCACATGATCCACAATATTATACGGCATCTATGGCCTCATTTTCCCTGATATTTACAGCCAATACCAGCTATTTGAAGGGTTTCTTCATGTTCAACTCCAAATCTAATGTGATTTAATTATATTACAAAAGTATTAAGACTTATACTATAGATTATCGATCATTACAATATCTTTTGTTTTTGGTTATTCCTTAATCACTTCATGAACATTCTGAAATCAAAGCGTACGTCCGTATGTCACACCCCTGTTTTTGTTTTATATATAGAATGTGTAATTTGAACACATGAATATCTATTCCGCGCATAAGGACAAAAAATAAAATGTTTTTTTTTCTTCTTAGTAATACGAGGATAAATCTTTTCTTTGAACCTGCAACATTGAATAGGGTGTCATTAGGTAGGTCTTTAGCATAAAATACAATTTTAAATTTTAATATAAACTTTTATATTTATGTTGCCGCTTAAGAAATATTGAGCTCTGAATAGGTACTACTAAAATACCTTTACAACATATCTTTTTTATGGCAAAAATAATCTCAATCTTGAAACAGGTCAAAAAAAGAGTTTTTAATAGCTGTCGTAATGGCTTACTAGCTAAGGAATCTACAATGAGCACGACCTGACATACTCTACTCTGGTTTTTGGTCTTTGATGGACTCCAAAGTATCCAACGGGAGCATTTGTAAGTAAATAACAAATAAAAGTTAGTTACAGTAATGATTTTTGCACTGGCGTTCGGGTTATTCGACACACTAATGGTTAAAATGCTCGAATCTGGGTTTTTACATTAAACGCGAATCCTCGCGTCGCATACCCGGCTTTATTGTCATCTAGTTAAATAATACAAAAGCCGAACTCAAACTTACGTCTTCGTATGGCTATTGATGGCTAGCTGGACTTCTAAATCACTTAGAACAATGTCAAATAGAAACCCGGATGCCAAACTTGGCAGTGCCTAGAGACAGATGTTTGTCCTGACTGGATTCGTAGCCACGGTTAACAGCGCATTAAGCAAGATTACTACAAAGAAGACCAATAATTAAGTCAAAAAAACGTCATGAAACATACAAATCTTATACCTAAATAAGAATTGGTAGAAAACTAAAGAATGCGAGAGGGTTTTACTGAAAAGCAGTTTCCTAGTAAGTATCTTTGCAGAAACTTGATGTGTAATTTTGTTTGGCTGATTTGTTAGTTTGGCAAGGTTAGGGTTGCAGCCTCTTTATAGGCCAGTAGGTAAAATTGTTTTCTAATATCTCGTCAGTTAGTCGCCATTTGGCGCGAGGTCCGCCATGACACCGTGATAGATGAGCCAGCCAATCGGTTGATTGATCGCTGACGTCTGCACAATGCTGCCATCATGCACGTGAAGCGATGTACGAGAGATACTTAAAAATAATTTAATTATTCTCTGATAAATAATATCCCCTACTTCACGTCGCCATGCTTTCGCGATGAGTTTTGTTTGTCAGTTCATTGGCTGGGGTATTTTTGTCCCACATTTTTAATAGACTTCAAAAATAGACATTTATTCGACCATAATATTTGTTTGTTTATTATTATGTGTGTATGTTCATTATAATATATGCTATGATATCGCATCAATATAAACACTTTAAGTATATCTTATTATTTATCTCTATCTAAAATTTCGCTTGTCAAAATAACGCTAGATAGAATAAGTTTTAAATTTTTAATAGTATTTTATGCAACTGCTATATAATGACAGGCCTTAAAACACGAGTGTGGTTTTATGAAACGAGCGGCAGCGAGTTTCATAATAGGATCACACGAGTGTTTTAAGGCCTAATTATATACAGTTGCATACATTACTTTATCTACACACATATCATAACTGCAAAAAATCGTAACAGCAAAAAACCTCAAAAGAATGACAACTAATGGCGGCCATGTATATTAAAAAAGTACTCTGTGATTCGATCTATCCGTCAGGACGAACATTTTTTTTAAACCATAGACGAACGAATGAAGTTGCTATTTTCATGTCACTCGAGATCAAATGTCGTGCGTTTAAATTAAAAAATCATACTGAGTTCACGTTTCGTATCGATAACTGTTTTAATATCTGTGGATACTAGAATAGAGACCAACTTGAATTTTGACAGCTGTTCCAAATTTAAATTCATAACGTCACGAGCAGTCACGAGATATCGGTAATGTGATGACCAATAAAGAACAGATTTACCTACTACCACAGACAAGAAAATTCTTATAATAACATTGGTTGTAATAATGCTGGTCATTTCCTAGGGTTTTTGAACGCGTTATTTAGCCTTTATGATATGTGTGTAGATAAACACAATTATTTTCTTGACTGTTGGTACTTTATTATTAAACTGTCATAAGATCAAAATGCTATACCAAATTTGGAAAGAATCTGACCATTTACAGTTTATAAGAAATAACTTCAAATATTTGACCCACACACCAACAAGGCAAGTTAAATAAAAGCTTGTGAAAAAGTATAGCTTTTCGTTAAAAAAATTGCTATCTTACTTACTATGTTATGTTAACCATTACTATTCTACCGTTAGTAGAACCTCCCTGTCGTTCCTTCTTATTTCTTCTTTATCTTACTTTTAATGAGATATTATCATATCCATCCACCATTAATATGCTTGCAGTTTACTGATGAAAATCGGAGGGCTTTTTAAAATCTTAAAGACTGTGCATAATTATGTGTCACCATATTAAAAACTTAACAATACCAACTCATGCAAATCACTCATGTATCTAAACATAGCATTTATAAAGTGAAGGTATTAAACAAGTGCCCCGCAATTAATAAGCATCGTTATGATCAAAGTTCAAGTTAATTTCAAAGAAGATTAATTACCACGTATCGATTAAACACATAACACTCGAGCGAAACTTCTACTCGGATAACCAACGAAACGGCAAGATAAAATCTTTAGGGAAGGAGGGGGTTTCATTTTAAACCATTCCACGGAAATGGGTTATAAATTTAGATGAGGGAAACGCTGAAAGATTGCGCTGAAGAATCTAGTTCGAATTTTAAAACTGGTAGGACACTGGAGTAAATGAAGTGTATCTAGTAGATGCGCTTTGGTCTAAGCGCTCCAAATATTGCGAGGTGGTTAAGTGGTGAAGAATAGCCATCGTTTTTTTTTCTGTCAATTTCATTTGAACAATGACTACATGCATGCATTTTAAATCACTTATCTGATTGCAATCCGAAGAAGATGTAATTTAGTGCTGTAATATGTACATTTTTTACATTTACTCTCACAGGACGGAGGAAGGGAAGTCTTTTTTATAATTTTAAGCATATGAAGCCTTTAGCACTGATTTTATAATCTTTGACTATGAACATGTTTACTATGACTGCAAACTAAATAGCTCAAAGATTTGTCTCTTAAAACCATGTTAAATAAGTACAAGCTATGTCTTGTGAAACTCTCTTTAAACCATGTTTTAACCACCCTAATCAGACCTTTAACCCTAGCTTTAAATTCCGTGCCATTTCTTCCCCTTCAACTAAAACTTAACCCGTAACTTGCTACATAGTTACGCGATGCCAGCCCGTCAAACTTGTCGAAACGAACGATGATGAAAGCAAGCGTAAAATCATTACGGCCCAAGATAATACGGTTGGGCTAATGAACCGAGGTGTCCTCGGCGTTACTATGAAATGATTTGAATGTAGAACGAGTAGTGATGTGAGTTACGCTCGAGAAAAGTAAAAATCGTTGTAATGGGTGAATTTGAGAGTATATATTTTTTATGTTTTAATGATTTTAATAAATTTAATATATTTGAAATTGTTTTAATATTTCGTGACTTTTACACATATTTATAACTTTAAATAGCGTCCGTCGCGACTCCACTTCAGCCTACTCGTGACCACTACCGCTGCAATACGGTTGAAACGTCGAGGTAAATAAATACAATATTATCATCGCATTGAAGTCCCGATAGACGTCATAAAAAAATGAATCATATAGTTGTACAATAAAAAAAATATAAGTTTTGAGACCGAATAGTTTTATAACAAGTTAAATGGTTGTAAACATCGAGACATATAATATAGTCACTATATAACGCAATAAATAATAGCTGTTTAAGTAGTTTTAAACTGTACTGTAATACTATTAAAATTTACCTTTCTGTTCAATTTTCACAGTACCTACTAACATATTCAGGAACACTCATTGAAACGACCAAACAAATCACCTCTAATTTAACTCTTCATTCAAATCAAGTTAATATCGAAAGTTCGAGAACATTGAGTAGATAGACGTGTGAGGACGGTTCTCGTAGTACCTATGTTCGATCACAGTACACCTGACGCAATCAGTATTATATTATAAAGTTGTTAAGTTTGAAACATATTTAATCCTTTCAATAAGTCCCTGATGTGGCTTCTTTAAACAGCATGTAACTGGAACGCTGTTTGAAAAAAGATAGCTATTTTCTGGTTACCACCACTGACTGTAAGCACAAACATTGTGATTATATGTTCAAATATTAAAGTTTCCACCGACACTATAATGCGATTTAGTAAATAATTATTACGTTAGTGAGCTTCATGAATATATTTCTTATTGAGTTTATTTAGCTAAATTTACCATATAGACTTAAAAGTGAGCCAAGAGCAAACGTTATTTTATTAAAAACGAAAAGACAGCAACACTCTTAACCTTTTTCATAATTCAGTATACAGTTTGGTAGCAACATTACAGTTATGTCAGTGTTTTAAACACGACAATTAACTTGGAGAAGGGTGGTATGTCATGCAACTAGCTTCTTCGTGCGTAAAATTTTCCCACTTGACTTACTGCTCATAATACGGGTCCCATGTCCCTGCTTAGTTGGATTAGGCTCGCGCCATTAATCGCAGAAATTGCGTTCAGTTCACGTGGCGGCCCTTCGGCGCGATCCTATCCGGGAATCTTTAATTAGAGGCAACTTTCCAATTTCAATTCCAATAGGTCGGCAGTTAGCGTTATCCTGAAGGAACTTACTGAATTGCTATTTGGGCATATTGATTTACTTTCTTACCTTCAAGTTTACTGGAACATTTTGGTTAGGTTAGAGAACACATACAAAATAAACGACCGAGGGTATTTGATTTCTACTTACATAGCATCTAGGCCGAGTCAAGGAAGGCTACCAATGAAGTGTACCGTGAGACCAATGACTTCCACGCGTAGCTGCAAAGAACGGCAGTGTATACTTGCCCACTAAACATGTGTTACCCGCTCCTTAACCGAAAGGGTAATCGTAAAAACCGAATTAGCGTTTACCTTAAGCAAGCAAACGCGAGCCGTGGGAACAAACACCTGCCTACTTTATTTACTTACGTCTCAGATACTATAATCTCCATACAAGAAATGTACCGTGCACGGAGACGCTTCGAGTAAGCCTTTATTTTATCCCCGCGCGAGGTTTAATCCTTTTGTCGCGTTATATTTATACTGCGTGTGCTGCGATGTTAATGTACGATTTAGATTTAATGACTATGTGGCTCATTGTTATCTTAAGATGTTCTAAAATGTTTTGCTTGGGTTCGGCGTTTGTTTGGGAGACACGGGAGGGAGGCGACATTCAACACAAAATAAATATGTCCGTTTTATTAAGTGTCGGGATGAGCTTATGATGTACTCACCATCATATCATATATTTAATACGTTTTAAAGAGATCTAACAGTTATTTTTGACAAGTCTCACTTTATCTCTTCTAACGAGACAATTGCCTCCGCCATAGCACGATCTGCGACTTCTCAAGTTCAAGTTATTTATTGCAATGAAATTGTCACAATTTTGTTGGTATTAAATCTACGAGTAGATACTGTTTAATATTAACCCTGTTACAACATAACAATATGGATATTTAAGTACGGTTGTGCATATAATTATGTGTTTCTCAACTATTATTATTATTCACTGTTATAACATTTATACGGGATCGTTACTTTATTAGAGTTGAAATACGTCAAAAAGGTTTTGACTAGCAATTCTTAAAACAACTTAACCGAAACGTTAAAATTAATTTTAATTTTACTGACCATTTTACATGAAAATACATAGTTAATTTCGAATGTAACGTAGAATTAACATATTAAAATGACTCATACTCGTAATATTTGCAAGGATAATAATGTAAAAACGCCGCCGCCGGCCACAAATACTGTTTCAGATAAACATTAAAATGTATGAACGTTTCACAAAAATGAGCACCATTAAATATGTCTACGGCTGCGGCGTAGCGCGCTACGAAGAATAGGCTGTAGACGTGCTACGAGACACAAGCTGTAGACGCTCTACGGGTTACAAACTGCGGTCGGTCTACGAAATGCAACTAAACTGTAGATGGTCTGCACATAACTTTTAAATGCGCTACAATTCTATAGACTACTTTTTATGGAATAGTTAGGCAAATAAGCATGCGAGTGAACTCACAACTGCAGCTAAATAAATCTTAACAAAAAACAAAAGCCCGATTTTTCATTCAGTGCTGGTTAAGTATCGGTAAGTGTAAAATTAGTACGACGATGAGCAACTGCCCTCGTTTTTTTTCATTGTCGTTATTATCAAAGATAGGGTTGCCACACAATTTTGTCAGTTACTCAATGGTAAAATTGTCAATTTTGTAACATAACAAGTCAATAAACAGGGGTTTCAGCCTTAATCTGATTAAAACGTAAAAAGGAAAATGATAGAAAAGTGTAACAATTTCACAAACTCTTTGTTTTACTTTGATTTAATGCTCAATGCAAATGTAACAGCTTGACATACAAAAATATATTAAAAAGCAATTACTCGAACCTACCTAATAAACTCGTTTACTAATAACGGCATTTGACAACTTTCCTTATAAATTTGAATCGTAACAAGTACGGTTGGCAAAAACGACAGCTAAACTCTTCTTATTTCGCAGTAACGAAGCTGAAGATAAGTTTCGCTGCAGACTGTACCGGGGAGGTAATTTTAATATTTTAACAATCTTTAATCCCTTCGTTTATTATTTGCACTCATTTGCGGCAGGGCTCATTTAAACTTCTTAACTTTTCAATACTTACTAAGAAAGAATATTTTGCCTGCGCCAGACCGTTGTACTTTGTATATTTTGGAGTTATGTATACAAAAAGCAAATCTTCTGTGTGTCGTGATGTCTATCCTAAGTTACCGCAATTTAACTTTGATATTATAATAGTTACATATTTTAAATTATGTGCATTAAATAAGGTGTAGTCTGGAAACCGCCACTCAGAGCTCGTATAAAACCTTTCAAAAACAGGGGACAGTGAGTTGGATTTTTTAAAGCTTATTATGCCTTTTTATGGTGATCAATAAAGAGTTATTGTATTGTAATCATTATGGTATCTCGTTGCATAGGGATTTTATAATGAAAGAAATGTTTCTAAGCCTTGCAGATATAGATTGTTCTCGAGTACGGTCGCGTTCTCAAGATCGCATTTGACATTTCATTCCTATAGAAACGAAATGTTAAATGTGATCTTGGGAACGCTGTTACACTTGAAAATGATCTAACTTTACTTTAATGATTAATTTACTTCACGCATATCATTATTACATGCATTGGCCATTGCCTGACAATAAAATCATTATGATAATTATGTACCTAACTGAAATGGTACACAGTGAATCACTACTAAAAATAGTTCAACCGTACAGCAATGTTACTTGTTAATTTAGATAACATTATTTTTCCGTTATTTTTGCAAAAGTTTGCAAGACGACGCCGGATAGTTAACGTCTTAATATGACAAAGTTATATTGCTTTAAAACTACGGTATCGTAAGTTTATTCAATTAATTCACGGAGTCCATTAAAGAACAACGGAACAACATTACCTGCTATAAGTGGACAAACTTACAGATGAACTTGATGGTTTCTGTATAAATAATATTTATATTCTTCTTTCGCCGACTCAAAAAGTTTTATTTTATTTGTTTTGATCGTATGTCTGTCACTTTGTTTAGTTTTCTTCTTTACCAGTGCTGAGTATTATTCAAATTTACAAATAAACGTACTTTGGATAGTTTTCTGAAGCTTTTACGAACTTAAAGGAAATTGTCCTCATCATCATCATAATCAGCGTTTATTGATCCACTGCTGAACGTATGCCTCTCTCAAGATGGGTAACTGAGCCCGATCTCGTTTAAAAAATTGTAACTATGAACAATTTCAAAATATAGACGAATCATCTGATTTTTTTCATAGTCAATGCCAACGCATGCCGCGAAAACCATAATTAGATCATCATCATCGTCATCATCTCAGCCACAAGAAGTTCACTGTTGAACATAGGCCTCCTCCATGGATTTCCAAAGCAACCGGTCGGAAGCGGCATGCAACCAGCGCCTTCCTGCCACCTGTATGAGGTCATTGGACCATCTTGTGGCTGGTCATCCTACGCTGCGCTTGCTAATACGCGACCGCCATTCGAGAACTTTCGACCCCATCGGGCATCAGTTCTTCGTGCTATGTGCCCTGCCCACTGCCACTTTAACTTGCTAATCCGCTGGGCTACGTCATAATTAGATTCTCTTTGTCAAATCGTTCCACAGTGGGTCGCAAATTTAGAAATCATCACTTCGTTTCCGTGATACGGGCGTGTCAGTTTTAAATAGCTTCAGCTGACTGACGCCGTGCTAATGTTAAGTGCTACGGATATATCCGGAGCCGTATCAGTCTAAATTATACCCTGTGGCCAGACTAGTTTAAATTGGCAATTTCTTAAATTTAGGACAGTATCCCTTTTAATCTTAGTTTCAGAGTATTTTTATTTATTTATATTAAATATGTGTAGTTAACTAGATTAAAATTAAAGTTAAAATTAATTGAAATCGAATTATTAAAAAGAGAAAAGTTGAGTATCTCGGGCACGTGATAGGCATAACAGATGCCAATTTCTTCAATTAATTATGATGGACAAAGAGTCCGAAGATATTTATTTACTTTAATTATGTTTCAATAGCAAGAAAATGCAAATAGCGTGTCGTTTCGCTATATTCGTTCGCTCAACAGAGGAATATCCGATCAAACCGGTTTCAATTAAACCGGGATTCATATCGTTAATTAAACCGATTATTGACTTGGAACATAACCTACGATTTACACGTGCCCGCCAGGACACAGGGAATCGGATAAACATCGATACTTGCGTTTGTAAAGCTCGCCAGTAATCAAATATTAAAGTTTAATCCCAAAGAAGCTGCGGTGAAAAATTATAGTTAAAATTCACGGGTTGGTTTTAAATAAATGATATGAGCAGTTTTTATTTGATAACTGTTGGCAAACAACAGTAAACAAGTAAAGCAATGCTTTAAATTAATACCTACTGTGATATAATTGGCTCATAATCAATCTTTTGCTACATATTTCCTTTAAAATTTTGCATATTACCTAAAGAGCATATATTATACAAAAACTTATACAGAAAGCGACTGTTGTTTCCCTACAGGGTATCCAGGATAGTCTTCTGCTTACGCGTAAAGGAAAACTCACTAGTGTGACTGTCTATCATAGCATCGTGGCGTTCATCGTTGTGCCAGCGATGACGACTGAATCTGATTACAGAGATTTGAGCGCAAGTGAGCTAGATAGAGCGCTAGCGCTGCGTTGAAAGCAGCGATGTTACATTAAGGAATCACACCCCAGAACATCTTTCTCTTATCTAAACTACACTCACTTTCCTCTGAACTCATTCCTCCATGGTCGTTATGTATGGGTCCTTTTTATTTTTAAAACTAAAAGTATAATTTACAAACCCCGTACCCTCTATCTATGTTTTAGTAGTAAAATTCCAAATCAAACGTGAAAATACATTTGCTTTGCACATTTTTGCATTTATTACTTTCACAACTTTTGACACGATAACAATTCTCACCTATATGATGTTAGCTTTCTAAATAATATTTTATAGTCTAAATTTTACATTTGCACGAGTTGTAAATTTCGTCTAGTTTTGATTTACAATCTTCCAGCTCGGGGTTCTAACAGGCATTATTTATACCCAGTGGTTGTCTAACACTCCGGTCACACCACACAGATAGCAATGCAGTACGCCAACATCTAAAATGACACCTATTTGCGACGTTTGGACATTGAATTTGAAAACTGCAAAGAACTCGAAAAATAATAGATTAGCTTAGTTCAAATTTCGAAGTTTAAAATATGCCGCTTTACCTCAGACAGGGTGGCAAGCGAAGCCCATGCTGCCAATATTTTGTTTTACTTTGTATCTAATTCTACGTGACCAAATGCTTTTAAAATCCTACGAAAAAGCCCACGTCTAAAACCACATAGGACACTTTAGTTCATTACTTAATATTTACGTCTGCACTGCGTTGAGATCACGGTATACGAGCACGCGATTTGCGTTTGCTAAACAACGCGGGCGCACTCTAATGCAGCATACTCGAGAATTATTTGCATATTTAAATAACGCGGCAAAACGTCGTGACTTGCACTAATTCACGTACGGACCATACTGTCGTTTACTTTGATTAACAAAATTTTTGTTAATTATAAGTCCCTGTTTTTTAAGACATTGAGGAGTATCTGTTGTGTTATACAGAAGAGGACACGGTCGTGATTTAGTTCGAGATGCTATTTAGTCGTTTTTTGACGGGAATACAGCTATGTTTTTGTTTATAATAGGGGTCATTTAGTGAACAGGAGCTTATGCACTAACGTCATCTGTTGGTGCACAAGTGAACGAACTTGGTATATGAGATGTACTGTATCGACAATTGGCTAGCGCATGGGCTTGTGTTGATACGACGTATTGACGTTTACGTGGTGATGAGTGAATTAAACACAACAAACGTTTTTACGTGTCCCGTAAAAGTGTTTTAATTTTTTATAACTTCTATAATTCTGGGTTGTTTTGGAGAAATAAATCATTCAGTTTTTAGAGTTCCAAATAAAATTGATTTAACTTACACACGTAATTTAAATGTTAAGCTATTTTGACACATTTCATACTTTTCGTATAAATGACCTGTGCATTACACTCAGTTTGAAACAATAATTCGTATAATTGTTCATATAAGTTCCACATAGACGTATCCACGTAAACCTTACGGCTGTAACAAGCATACAGCCAATTTCAGTTTTTTATTTCCTTTTTTAATGTAAGTTTTTTTCAACAGTACCTTATTACTGCATTATCATCGGATCTATATTAGTATACGCATCCCAAATATGGAAATAATTTGACTACCTAAGAAGTGAGTTAAAATTGACTTTAATGATTTGAACTAAACATGGATACACATTGATATGAAGCAAAGTAAAAACCTGTAAAAATAATTCCTTTTATGGGTATAATATTTATGAGCCATATCTGCTTCACTAAGTCATCTAATTCCCAACTAACCAGTCCCACTGGCCCTAACATGACCGACCAAGTTTAGTTTAGCTGAGTTTAACTCTATGTGCGTCACTTTCTAATGACACTAGTTTTTCTAATGACACTAGTTCGACAGAGTCACATGGAGGGATAATAAACCAGGTCCAGTCATCTTAGGATGATAGATATGGAAATCAAGGTCTGATAAACTACATGAACAATAAATAAACGGTAAACATCCTGACACAGTGCACATTCAAATGTTGCTCTCTTATCTCACAAATGTTGATTCACAATAGTATACTAACCAGTCACTAAGTATAACTAAAATGCATTATTAGTTCTATTAGTAATTAAACGTTGTGTTAAATAAATAGGTAGTATTGTTGATGAAAAACTGACATAGAAAGGTGAAGTACCCTTGAGTACGTTTGAGTGTTACGATAAATCCTCTTAACGTAGTAAAAAATCCCCTAAGTAGACAATAATTAAGATGTACAAAATGTAACAGGCAGCAATCAGCGCCGCCGAGGCGTGTTTCTTATTAATAACTCGGAGCAAAGAGTTAACGGCGTTCCGACACGATTGTTACTAAACCGACGGAATTTTAATTCGTCCCGGAGTTTATTAAGTGCGTAAAGTTTTAGCGGAAGGGCTCAACGCGAGAGGTAAATTAAGTGAATTTGCTCGTAGGCTCGAGGGGCCACGCCACTTACAATCAGATCACCAGCATATTATTAACAACTTTAATTATACTACTATAAATTCCTCGGCAGCGAGAATCAATGTCTAATTTAACCATTTTTCTTTGTTTCAGGTAAGCAAACCCCGACGACACGCAACTACCCTAAACCCCCGCATGCCTATAAGCTGTTTTGTATTCCAACATATAGAGGTCCTGCATAAAAAGGTAGTAAAATAGAGTGAAATGAGTGAGACCCGTAAAACTCTTTCCATACAATATTCAATAGAAAATATTTTATTATACAGAGATTTGCACAATTTTCCGATAAATTCCCTCTATACCTCTAGTTTTATATCCTTCTGTAGGGCAAATTTGTTTCTTTTTCACGTGATTCAGTTATAAATCTATCGCTATGCGTACGCTTCTCTGGTTACGAATCTATTTTATGACCACACACGCCGAAGGTTAACCAATAAAACCTTTTAACAGCCGTAACTATTTCGTTATAAGTTCTGAGTACGCAATAAAAACAGCGAAATAGAAATAAATCTGGGGTCACAATGGCGAGCGAGCGGCGCGGGCGCGGGCCGGCGCGGGCGCGGCCGGAATCAATCACGAGCCGCGCGCTTTAATCGCTCCAATTTAAGGGGGTTCGATTCCCATAGAAAATGTCGGTGCACCTTTTGAAGCTTCTAGGACATTAATTTGCACGGATTTTTTTGGAAATAGTTAGTTATGGATTAATTACTTACGTAAAACCAAACAAAGAGTTGCTTTACCGATCCTGAACTGCAGTAGGATCCAGGAAATTATGATGCATTTTACCGTTGTGGGAGTACAACCGCAACCATGTGTGTGTGAAATCTTTAGATGGGTGCGTCAATTAGTGACAGTTAATATAGGTGAGTAAAAACCTATTGACAATTTCGACCAGTCACGTGACCACCTATTTAGTTCCGTGGTAACATTTACATGGGTAAAGATCGTGAAAGACCAAGTTCAAATCTCGTTGTATCTTTTTTTTGTATTTTAAAATTTTCTTTTTTCAATGAGTTTTGCAAAGTAGGATATAGTCTTCCAAAGTAAATGATAAAACTATTTTTTTTTTCTGATTTTGGATACAACGTAATATGACTCATTTTTATTACAATATAAATGGAATAAACGTTCGTTTAACAAATAAAGAAACTGCCTTGAATAAAAGGATATGGACAAACTGCAGAAATTTCTCAAAAAGGTAGAAATTTAAAGTTTACAACTATGTTAAATTTCATCCGGCTCACTCGATTACTGTGGTACTTTTCCACAATAAATGACATGCTGATTCCTTTACAGGGATTGTCACATCTTTAAAATATTTACTGTGAAAAGGTTCTGTGCAGTGGTTCGCGGATCAAAACGGTGCAACTGTGCACTGTATCATACACGCAATGATACTATCCTTTATTTATTACAGAATAAAATTGCCCGCAGTATGGACTCTTATTTATTTCGTTTTACAATTATATTAGGTCGAGTGATAGGATTTTCTCCGACCTGAGAACTTTTTAATGAAACAAACCTTTTTATCAGATTCAGGCTGATATAAGGATAAAAATAAAAAATCTGTGGTCTATGACCTGCCAGAGGAAAAAAAATGTTCGATGACAAAGGGATTGTCTAAGCTATTGCGATGCTGTTACACTATTTACGTGAAAGAAAACCCAGAGCAATTTGAACATTTTCCAGTTCTTGGTAAGTGATCTCAAAACCAGCAACCCTAAGATACATATTAATTTATTGCCAGTTTTTAGGTCCCGCCTCTCTCGCTTTCCAAATCAATCAATTAATCACTATTTAAAAAGTGGTAACTCAAACTGCAACTAGCAAACTGAACTGGTTAGAATCTGACTCTATCACACTAAAACAAGACTTCCACGATTTCACGGTGGACGCTGTGGTTGTCCCTCATTGCTGCGACTAGATCTCTTCGTCGTGCTCGAACTGACCTGCAACAGCTGGTCGCCTGGTACGCCTCGGGACGACGACAACAGGTCAAACGTTATGACGTTTATACTGTGGAAGATGCCGAACGGCCCTTTGCGGGAAGCCACCTGCGTCGAATATCTGCCATGATTTCGTCTTACCTAGAGCCCCTAAACGTATAACTATGCAGCAATAAGAAGAAGCTTTTATGTTGGGGGCTTGGCGCCTTGTCTATGATAAAAGCCATCGTGTACAAAATTACAGAAAAGACAGGTGACCAGAGGCGAAGTTCGTTGCCATCACTGATCATTAACAGTGATCATAATTCATAGGTCTGAGGGCCTGGCCACATACGACGGCGTGTTGTATTGTACAGGCGCGAAAAAAAAATATTGTGGGCGAACCCATTTCTTTCTATTATGGATCAGGATTGGAGTAATTTTAAGAGGAAATACGAGGTGTTGAAAATAAGTGAACACAAATTTTTCGAGTACTTTAGAATGTCTGTATCAAGATAAAATATATTGTAATCTCCTTGTATTCAAAAGCAACACGTATTTAGAGAACCTGTGGGACCTTTGAAAATGTTAGGATTAACTATGCCTACTATAGCTGAGTTTCTTGCGGCGTTTCTTCTCAGTAGTATCTTCGATTTTCTGAAGCGCTAGTAGATTCAGACATGTAAAAGAGCCTATATGGCCAACCTGCAAAATAAATTTTTCATTTTCATTTTCATAAGGTACGCGGTATAGCTGTACGAAATGAAAACATGTTTTACTCGATTGCCGCCAGAAGGGAGGGTTATATGTTTTTCGAGTGTAAGTGAGTATGTATGTATGTAAGTATGTATGTATGTAAGTATGTATGTATGTAAGTATGTATGTATGTAAGTATGTATGTATGTATGTATGTCATTTCTGTGCCATGCGCTGCACCCTAAACGGTTTGATGGATTTTGATTTGTGAGGTGTCGTTGGATTCGTCTTGATTGGAGGGGTGACTAAGCTATGTCAATATTAACCGGCTCACCTGGCAATTTGTCATCTACTACTGCTTTTAAGCTACAATATGCATACAAGTGTAAAACTGGCAAATGGCTTCCCTGGTGGTAAGTAATTCTCCTAAATGCTTCACCTGGTAATCTGTAATCTACTGCTGCTTCTAAGCTACAATGAGCATACAAGTGTAAAACAGGCAAGCGGCTTTCCTGGTGGTCAGTGATTGTCCTAAATGCTTTACCTAGTAATTTGTCATATACTACTGCTCTTAAGCTACAATGCGCTTACAAATGTAAAACAGGCAAGTGGCTCCCCTGGAGGTAAGTAATTTTCGTAACCGCCTTACCTGCTAACTTGTTATCTACTACTGCTCCTAAGCTATAATGAGCTGCGGCACCTCGGCCGCTTGCTATAATTCGTCACATACAATTCTTTACAATTAATCGGAGCGCGCAGAACGCAACGCCCCGGACGCACGCTTCGGGCGCCTGCTATGTTTTGTCCTCCTCGTATTTCCTCTTAAAATTACTCCCATCCTGATTCATAATAGAAAGTAATGGGTTTGACCAGAACATTCTTTTTATTTGTCTTTTCGCGCCTGAATAACACGGCGTCGTGGTACAACGCGGCGCCCTACCGTGCACCCGCTCAGTACGGCACCGCGCGGTGTATTTCCACACCGCGGACCGTAAAAATGCACGGTAAAACGGCGCCGCGCCGTTTCACGGTAACGACTCCGCGCCGTGGACATGTGGCCAGGCCAGATTTCAGGTTTTAGTTATAGTATTATTTAAGTTGTTAGTTTACTTTTATTTCAAGTTTTTAGTTATTTTTCTGTTACTTATTTTTTTAATTTGCTTTTGTATTTAATGTTTCAAGTGTCAGATAATCTAATAATATTAAACTGTCATTTTAGATTTATAGCTTCGTTAATTGAAGGGACAAAAGGAAGAGGAAGACCCAGACTGACATATTTTGAGCAAGTGGAAGAAAATTTTCGAACCGCGTCGTATTGGAACATCAAACGGCTGGCGGAGAAGAAAGAAGACTGGCGATTACTGACAGGACCTGATGATAAACGGTGAAGGGCGGGATGGTTTTTTTTTTGCAAGTTTTATTTATCTGTTTTGTCACAAAATTTACCTCATATTGGTATGAAAATAGTATTAAAGTATACAAACAAATCCCTTTTATATAAGACCCTACTAGACCATGTACCTACAAAGCTCTCAAATTATTAATGAAAAGAGTAATGTCGTATTTTTTAAACAGGTCACATGGAGTATCAAAAGAAATAAACACATTTGATTCAGGCTGATCCAAACAGTGTATTAAAAAGTATAAGCTTCTTCAGAAATTATTCGTTACGGACTTATCAAAAGAGCCTGTTGTATTTTGTATTGTACCTCGTACAAGGCACTTCCTAAAATGACCACTTCCAGTTGTGACCCCTTCCTAAATACTACTATTTCATAAAATGACTTCCTGATATAAATATTTCCTGATTTGATCACTTTCCAAAATGAGCATTTCTCGGTGTAACCACTCCCAGTATTTCATAGCGCGACGTGACTTGACTACAAATCTACTAGTGACCCGCTGTTGCTTTGTTCCAATTTCATAGGTTTTCTCAGACTACAAAAGTATTATGATATGGTGCCTGCCTTACAGGTTGAATTTTTAAAACTGTTATCATTTTTGGGTGGCATACCAAAAAGTAAAAAGGAAAGTTATTGGTGCGATTCGTTCCGTCCGTCTGTCCATCCGTCTATCTGTCCATCTACCTGTCATAGCGACATATTTTAGTACATTACTAATGCTATATATTTGAAATGTTGAACAGATTATAAAATTTCCTTACTCAACCGTATTGCTAGTCAAAAAATTAAGAAACATACTTTCGGTTCATCTGAAAATGTGAAATGTATGTCTCTCGATGCTCTCATTTCCTTATAACACTAGTCAGATGGAGCCGCATGCATTTCGGCTAGTACGGAGAGATAAAACAGATTATGTTCAAAGAGAAATACCGTTTTAATAGTAGTAGTAGCTTAATCAATTGAGTATCATTAGCTGAGAAATGGTTTTTGTTGATGTTAAATATAAAATTTGCAGGTACTTCAAGGTCATAAATAAAAAAATAATATCATAAATCGGTCATATCGGGAAGTGACTACAAGTGTTCATATCGGGAAGTAGTCTCATAAGGAAGGGATCGCCTCAGAAATTGGTCATATCTTGACCTGATCATATCGGAAAGCGGTCATATTAGGTGTGGTCTTCAAGCAAAATCATCTTGATTTGTCGTTTCAGAAAGTAATTCGTTTTAACAGAAAGGGTTAAGCTTTTTATAAAAAACGCCCAATTCTGGTACCAATATCGGAATTCTAGAACAGACTGTCCAATGTCACTAACCACTGGACTTCTGAAAGGCGAGATTTTAGCCTGTGGCAAAAAAAAGACTTAAAACAAAGTAGGATGGTCAGAATATTACCAATTAATAGGCTTACGTAGTCATCCATACTATATTATTAATGCGAAAGTCTGCCTGTCCGTCTGTCTATCTGTACGGCTGTCGCACTTAAACTACTGAATCGATTTCGATAAATTTTTGTACAAATATAGTTTCATACATAATAATACAGAGGGTACTTTTGACATGAAACGTCTTTAATTTGGACTTGAGGGGCTCACAGTGCAAAAACCATGTCTGAACGAAATATGTTATGATTAGATCGCTTATTACTTTAAAAATATTGCACATATATGTAGACAATATTTTATTTAATCACATTTTTTCTTCACTTTGTTTTCTAAAACTATAACGTTATGTATCGTCAGTGACATACATTTATTTAGCTCATAATATTTTACTATCATGATTTATTTTAGATTTATAGCTTCGTTAATTGAAGGGATAAACGGGAGAGGAAGACCCAGATTTACGTAATTTGAGCAAGTGGAAGAGAAGTTTCGAAGCACGTGGTATTGGTATATCATACAGCTGGCGGAGAACAAAGAAGAGAGGCAATTACTGAGAGGACCGATGATAAACGGTGAAGGGCGGAATGGTATTTTTTTTGGAATGTTTCGCTACCTATTGTGTCGCACACTAGACCACATATTTGTATGAAAACTGTTTTTAAAAGTACAAACAATATCTTTTTAGATAAGACCCCACTCGAACGCATTAGTACTAGAGATTGCAAACCGGGCCCGCCCGGGCCCGGTGACCTTTTAGGCACCCACCGGGCCCGACCATTCTTACGGGGCCCGGTCACCGGACCCGGTAAGTAAACCGCGGCGCGCTGCGTGGGAGCGCCAACTCGTAGAATGTACGTTATTAGTTTGTTTTTTTTTACTATGTGTTCAAATAGACACTATAAGGAGTAAAGAGAAAGCTTGCTTGTTTAAACTTATAAAAATGAATAAATTACTGATACGAATGTTACCTTTCCGCCCATAAGTAAAAGTAATCAATTCTGTAATAAGTGTGATTTTGAGACTTGAGTGAGACTGATTATTGTGATAATTGTTCATAAGCCAGTTTGAAATAAACATCAACCTTGAATCATTATTTTTCCATTCATATACAGGGTGTAATCGTTAAGTGTAGCCAGGCGATTATTCAGTAAATATAACAGATATCAGAAAACTTTAAGCTGATGTCGAATTTACATTACCCAATGAGTAAAATTACATTAATAACTTTTTTTAATAAAACCAGAAATATCCCAAATATTAACTTCAAACCCTCCCATACATTTAGTACGCCGTTCGTTGAAAGACAATATAAGGCCTAGTCATTTCACCATTATAAAATGATTCATGAATTGTTTTAATACAGTTTATTTGCGTAAATAATGAATTTTAAGCACTTTTCTCTTACGACATTATTTGAGGCTGCGTGAAACTTACGGCCGCAAAGGAGAGTTTGAAGTAAATATTTGGGATATTTCTAGTTTTATTTAAAAAGTTATTAATGTAATTTTACTCATTGGGTAGCGTACTCTCGATATCAGATTAAAGTTTTCTGATATCTGTTACATTTACAGAATAATCGCCCGACTACACTTAACGATTACACCCTGTATAGAAAATTTTCATAAAATATTTGAAAGGTTTCATCACTAACACACAACCCGGCCGGGCCCGGCGGACCCGGCCGGGTTAGCGACGAATGCAACCGGGCCCGGCCGGGTTCAGAAACATACCGGATTGCATTCTCTAATTAGTACCTACTGTATGGTATTGTGGTTCGTATAAGGCACTTTCTTAAATGACTGCTGCCAGATGTGAACTCTTACGAAATGCAACAATTTTATAAAATGAAGTCCCGATATGAACATTTCTTGATTTGACCACTTTCCAAAATGAGCACTTCTTGATAAAATCACTCCCAGTATTTCATAGCGTGACGTGACTTGACTACAAATCTACTAGCGACCCGCTGTTGCTTTGTTCCAATTTCATAGGTTTTTTTCAGACTACAAAAGTATTATGATATGGCGGTGTGCCTACCTTACTAGTTGAATTTTTAAAACCGTTATCATTTTTGGGTGTCATACCGAAAAGCAAAAAGGAAGCTTATTGGTACGACTCGATTCGTCCGTCCGTCCATCTGTCCATCTATCTGTCATAGCGGCATATTTTAGCACAGTACTAATGGTTTCTATTTAAAATGTGGAGCAGAAATTAATTTTTTTTTGTTACTCAACCTGATTGCTAGTAAAAAAATTATTATCGGTCATATCGGGAAGTGACTATAAGTGTTCATATCGGGGAGTTATAAGGAAGGGGTCTCCTCAGAAATTGGTCATATCTTGACGAGATCATATCGGAATGCGGTCATATTAGGTGTGGTCTTCAAGCAAAATGGTATCATCTTAATTGGTCGTTTCAGAAAGTTATAGAAAAGCGTTCGGATTAGGAGTAGTTTTAAAAGGAAACGGTTTTATCTCGAATGGGTAATTTTAGAAAGTAATCAGTTTGAATCGAAAGGGTTAAATTACTTAGATTTTTATAAAAAAGCTCAATTCTGGCTGGTAGCAGTTCCTAAGTTCTAGTTCTAGATGTCCAATCTCATTGGCCCCTGAACAGCTGAAAGCCTGGATTATGGGCATGTGACAAATATTCTTGAACTGCAGAGCGGTCATGATGTGGTCACTTTTGTGGTTACTAAGCACGGCGCCTATTTTAATACATTAACTATAACCACAGGAATTCCATGGGGATGAACACCGGCAAAATGCTTGGATATTTTTTCGGTACCAAGTAATTAGCTGTTTGTTGTTGTTGTTGTTAGCTTCGTAAGTGAACCAAAACAATATCACATTTTTGGTTGCCTCATTTAATTTAAAAAAATAAAAACGTAAAATGTCATAAAATGTTTTTATTTTTTACAATTATATGGCGCAACTAAAAAGTCTAATGTTTTGTAATGTAAAAATATCCAAGCACTTTGGCTGCAATTCATCCAGAGGAAATTGTTGGACAGATTCAAAAGAAAGTATATACGAAAGACAGAATATCAACAGTTAAAAATCTAACATAAACATAACTAATATTATAAATGCGAAATTCCGTCTGTCTGTCTATTTGTCTGACCAGCTCTCGCGCGTTACTGGCTTAGTCTATTTATATATTGACACCTGCGAATGGATGCAGGGTGACTTTTTCTTTTTAAAATGTTCAAGTTTTTTTAATTACCCAAATTTTATTTGTAAACTCGTTAATTTATTTCATTATTTGATCGCGCGATCGTTATAGAACCCAAGTAAATGTTGTTCTAAATAATAAAAATGTAACTTATCCATTTTATAAAAAATACGAGGACTACCCTAACACTCCACCGGTGCGTAGGTATGTCAATCTCAACAAATAGGCCTAGTTTCAGTACTGCTTTATTTATAAACTGTGTCTATAGGCCTATTGAGCCTGAAATGAATTGATTCTATTCTATAATGGGGGTGGACATTGGGAAGTGGTCGTTTTGGGAAGTGGTGAATTTATTTTAGGAAGTGGTTATTAACTTTCATGATATAAAAAAATCAGTACCTACAGTTCTTTGCAACTTTAGCAACAAAGTGTCATGACTCCATTTTTGAAAACAGAATGTTGCATCTTTCACACTATAAGTAGTTGGTGTGTCACAAGACATAATAGCTAACTGCTACCTGACAAGTCAGGCAGCCAAGGCCTTCCAGAATGCCCGTGAGATTCTGCGTGACGTCAAAGGCGCATTCTATCTTATTCATGTATTCTGTGATATTATTCAACGATGGCTAGGCGTTTAGTTAGCTGTTGTCTTTGGGTGTCTATCAACGGTGCATCATGCGTGTCTTAACTATTATTTTCCTTAGGATTATCATGTGTCTCAACAATAAAAATGCATTACATAATTACCACTTTTCTAGTTTTATTATCTCACAGACTCATAACAGCCCATCTTTTTCATTTCTCTCAAAAGCAGCGTGCCTAAACAAAGTGGCATTGTTGGCGTTGACGTTCTGGTAGAAACAACAACATTGTGCAGTTGACGCCAAAGACTGTTTACTGTTTTCCACCTTATTGCAATGGAATAAGTTATAAAGTGTTTGACGTCGACGCGACGGTGTAGTCAGCCAAATTGAACTCTGGGCCTCTAGAGAACTAGTAGCAATGAATGAAAGCAATATTATTAAGACATTTACTATGAAAAGTCATTTTGACATTTATTGGTAAAGGTTCTCAGAATTCACATTGATTGTCTGCACAGACTCGATGTAAGGGTGGCAAAAGCAAAATTCAAAAAATATTTTGATTAGACATACCTACATTCACGCTTCAACCCCAATTGTATGTACCTTTCTTTGTTGAGGTTCAATCGGATTTATAAAATATCATATCATCCATCAGGGTCCATTTAACATACTCAAAAATATGAACGACCGCTCTTATAACAATGTATAATTAAAGCGTTGGTAAGTATATACTTTTACACATGACCGTATCAGAGATTCGCAAAATACTTAGTCCATATAAGACATTTTTCAACTACCGGCACTTTCACACGCTCGCATTGAGTAGTGCGACACAGTAAGAGTATGAAAAAACTCATAATCATAGGTCATAGGTTAGGTTACAATAACCCCAAGCTATATCAAGGCTCATGAGCTTTGGGGGCCTTGGTCAGATAACCCAGTGCCCAGTAGCGGAGTTCCGTCGACCCCATCCTGAGGAACAGAACATCCTTGTGCTCCTACCAGCAGTAGCACTAGAAAATGCTCAAGAGTGGTTATCATTCGATAAACGCAAAGTAGAAGATTAACGTAGGCAGCCGGTACAAATATTTGTGGGAGATTCTGATATTTTGTGAGTTTAGTATTTGGAGAGTCAGGTATTTTGCGAAACTGGTATTCATGGGCGTTTTCTGTGGGTAATCGTAACTCCACATGACTTTTTTTTATAAATAAATAAACTTCACTGTTTTGGTCGTACCCCGAATCTGGTATTTAGTGAAGCAAGTATTCTACTCAAGGGAGCTCCACCTCTGCCACGATGCTTCAGCTTATCAGCGAGTGGAGAAAGTTCGGCTTTTATGTAAGTATGGTAAGTCCTACCTACTACGGTCTGACGACGAGTGGAAGGCTCCTGTAAGTCTCTATTTTCCACTATACGTTTGGTTTTGCTTTGGTACAGGAACCTTCCGCTCAATAGTCGGGCTATTGCTAGCTCAGGAATCTATGCTAACTATATAAGTAAGGCTCTTCACAAAGACCAATTCTGTATCCAACGTCTTACCGCATCAGACCGTCGAAAATATTATCGGTCAAACCTATGGCAGTCAGCGAGATAAGCTTGGTGGTTATTTAGGTACAGGTACCTTCTATCAGGAACCATAATCCTTAGGATCAGTCCTTCGGTCGACTTATGGTAACCGACCCTGTAATGACATCAGTAGGTCACTAAAGCCAGCAATCATGAGGCACTGGTATTTTAACAACAAAAAAGTTGTAAAGATTTCGAGTAAGGAGTACCTAGGTGTGATGTGTAAGATTGATATCACCTAAAAACGTTACAAAGACTTTATCTGAGTTTAGCACCAAAGTCTTTCATGGTCACCAGTTTTTACTACGATAATCACAATCACACTTGTGGGCCTTTATATCTTAGACTTGAAAGCCTGAAATCATAAGAGATGGCTTTTCTGGTCTACACAAGTAAAACTAATAAAAGTTATGTATTTTAGTCATTCGTGTATTCAGGTATACAGAAATTAATAACACGATACAAATATTTTATATCAGTTTTATTGCAGTCTGAAAACGTACGCCAACTAGCTAGCTAACTGCCGCGAAAGATTGTCGCTAGCTGGCGCTGTATAGTTGCATGTGTGTGTGTGACGATAGTGTCTGTATACGCTCGTAAACAGATTCTGCATTTTTTCTCAGGACTGGCACAACAATACCTTCAAACCGTGAAGTCAAAAAATCAACCGTATTCAGATACCTACGGTAACAAAAAAATAATAAAAAAACAACGATAGGTTACGAAAAATTACGAAAAAACCGTATTTTTTTTTACAGCGCCATCTAACGGGACTTTGTTTGAGAGCGACCCTAGTCGGTCCCCCTTAAGTTTTTCCTTTCTTGATAGAACAAATTGATGGAAATAGTTGAACGTTAGATATTGCGACTCGTCGAGCGCGAGTAAACAAACTTCCTCTTACGTGCGTTTACGGCGGACCAATAAATCTCGGCCGCTTTGTGCTCGCGTCTCCCTCAACATTTCCAGCCATAAACGGCACGTGCGCTGTTATCTGTATTTTTGTAACGACCTACAAGTGAAAAAATGTTGTTAACGTCGCACTCTTCCTGTTTAACTGTCGCGTTACCTTCGCAGGTATTGTTTACTGGATGTAGCAGCATATTTCGACCGCTCCGGGATCATTTAGGATCAGTTTTGTCCGCGTTGTTTCGTTTTTCTTTCGAAAATGCGTTACTGAGCGTAAAATATGAACCCGCGCGGCTTTTTCGGAGTCTGCTCCATTTTCCAAAATTACTCGCAAGTTTTGTTTTGCAACATTTCTCATGATGGCCCAATTTTATTTTGCTTTGACAATGTATCAACAGTGTATGTGCATTTTTGCTTGTAGAATAAAAAAAGCTACTGTCAAGAATTGGATGCTAAGTAACATTGATAACAGTGGTACCAGCAGGCTGTCACCAAGCGGTGTATGACATGTGTTCGTGCTGCACAACATAACGGCATGAATCAGTGCTGATAAGCGCGTGGCGCGCAGATTTGCAGGACCTCGCCGCCACCGTGCGTTCGTTGCCAAGTTTTCGCCTATACAGTTGCTATAGGCCGCATCTAGACTTATTGTCGTGTTAAACACTTGTACATAGAATTTATTAAGTAATTTCTATGCAACTGTTCGTGCATTCTAAATGTTACATTCATTCCAAATTATTTCACCAACCACAAAATATTGACTTACGAGAAAATTATAAGCTGGTAATAAATGGGGTGACCCATTTGCTTGGCGATTTGTTTATCCGTCTACACAGCGGAGCGTCACGAGTTCGCCAGGATAAATATTTGTGTACGCAGAAGGAAATTTGTCTCGCGTCTTCTTGTTTTTGGCTGTCGCAGTTTAAGCTATTCCTTGTGGCATAAATGTCGCTACTTTTACTTAAACCAAATAAATGACAGCAAAGTATATTTGCATACACGATGAAAAAGTTGCCTGACCTAACTTTTGTGACAAAAATACCACTACTCCTGACGTTTCAAACAGCTTGCGTCCTGTGTTTGTGTAAAATAAATAGACTTAAAGCATTACTAAACGCAATTCGGCTTTTATTGTATGTAATGATGATGTCATGTGCCTAAATGGTCCGCTAGACCAACGATAAATCAGCGTTTGTTGCGAGCGTAAACAACCGCAGCTCTCAGCGTCCAATCATTACTCAAAGCATCCGAGTGCAGCAAAAAGCGGACTGATTGCGCTCTTGAAGGACAAGGGGCACTGCCGCTCCGTCGTGAACGTACTTAGTCACGTTTAATATTTCTACAGACTCCAGGGTTTTACCTCCGATGATCTGCAGAACGTAGATAAAGAGAACTGTTTCTGTTTTAATTTAATTCCATCCCAAAATTAAGTAGGTACCTATAGGTACTGTCGTTAATATTTTGAAAATTTCATTCAAGGATGAATAAGTAACCTACAAGAATTTCTTTCGCACGATTACAATCGGTTGACTTACTAAAAGCAAAGTCACTGGGATATTTGAGGTTTTTTTTATTAGCTTGACTTATTCCATTATAATAATTTCTCCATAGCCAAACCGTAGTTTTTTTGTGAAAGCAAACCCACTTTAAAAGCAAGGAAACTTGTTTGCAAATATTTTCTTAAAGTTGGTTAATTTAGAAGAGAAAATTCTGTTGTAGAGTAAGTTAAAGTTTTCGTTCACACAGCAGTGTCGTGGCCCGGAGTAAACACCTCACAAGTTGCCCTTTCCTAAACTTTCAAGAAATTGATTTTTAAGCTGTGAACAAGTTGGGATGAAAAAAGCTGCAAAACATGAAAAACTATTCTAACACAAAGTTGGGAATGAAATTAGTTTCAAGCGACAAGTTCATTACAGTTTTTTACCGGCAACTCGGTTCTGCAATTGCTGGAGATTCCCGCTCAACTTTCCCAGTGCAGATTTTGATTACACACGCTCCTTCAAGAAACTTCCTGTCGGATAGGAATATTAAATCTTATTTAAGTTAGACATCCGCAGCGTTTCGCGTTGTTATTTCGAATAAGGTGCTTTATAAACTCCGAGTGTACTATGCCGGCGAACTTGCCGCCAAGAACATTTTAACCTTTCTGTTGGGTTTGTCGCTCCTTAGCAGAATGTTGCTTTTTCATATTTCGCTACCTTGACAATAATTCACTCTCCTTAGTATTCCGCATCAAGTTTCATCTGCTAATGGCTTGGTATTTCACCTAGGTTTTACGACTACGTCTTTGAACCGACCTTAATGTAGTTGCTCCCGAATTTCTTAATATACATCCGGGCTTAACATTAAATTCCGATTTCAGGAACATCCTTTTGGCCCCCGCTACGGTCGGTTGAGATGAAATAGAGTAGGTACAATCTTCCGTACAATTTTAGGAACGCTTAAATTTTAATTGCGTAATAAAAGTACGGTTATATAATGATTACGGGGAACAATACGGCGCCGAGCGAGCGAGCTGCGACGGGCGCGCGGCCGCCCGCCCTGTACACTTCACGTTACATGGTGCATTTGCCTAATTACAGCTCAGTTCACTGGTGTGACAATTCGTGATTACCGAAACGGTTATTTCGGGAGACGTCTACTTTGCTCCGCCCGATTATGTTCTACAAAATTCCCGTCCCGCTCAGACATCATCTACTATTATCCCGACAGAGTCTCTTATTACTTATAAAATAAAATACTGAACTTTTCTCGTCCTCGGTAATACGATACGCAGCGAGAGTAGGGTGACGTAACAACCGTAGTGACTGAAGGATGTAAAGTAACGTCGGTGTTCCTTTCAAATCTCTCCATCAGAGCTCTTACTTACTTATCTCATATTTCTGAAAGTTATGTTTAACAAGTTATGAAGTTAATATAAGTCAGTCGTATAGTGATATCAGGGAAAGGGAAGTGGAGAAATAGAGTTGGTGCGGAGGGGCGCAGGAATCGATGAGTGGCGCCGCAGCGGCGGAGCGGCGAGCCTGCCGTGCGGGTTCCCCGTGCGTGTATTTTCGCGAACATCGAAAAGTTTCCGTCACGAGTGACGCGCCGCCCGAGACGTGGCGGCGGGAGCAGCAGCCGCGGCCACGCCGCCCGGCCTACTACCACTCCTGCAGTTCTCTAACTCCGAGTAGCGAATTATAATGATTTTGTAGCTCACTCTAACTTTCAGTCACTGTATAAGTGAAACCAACTGACTTACCCGGTTTGCTGCTACTCCGCAACGACGTAGCCTTATACTAGGCATAATGCGCGATTAAATTACCCAGTGATTCAAAACGGAGACACGTTAGAACTTCTTAAACTGTTCTCCAAACTTTTAAAGTCTCTTTACGTACGTTGGTCGTATCTAACGCAAACAGCCAAGTTTCTTGTTCATCTAAAATGAACTGACTGCATGTTGGAGCGATAAAAGCGTTTTTCAAGAGAGACGAGAGAAAATTAGAATCGAAATACTGTTACAGAGCCCTATTCCGACGTTTTAATTTTATTAAACATCTCCCGGTACCGAGATAAAGTTGATTTCTTTCGCTGCCAAGTAAGAATTTCGACTCGTATAATAATTTAGATTACGTAGCGAGCTGTGAGCGTTCATTATCGTTCTTTTGTACCTGATTTCGTAGAGATCTCATTCGGATAGAGCGGCGGTCCGCGGCGCCGGCGCGCTCTCGAAATGGAAAGTGCGAAAATGAAATTATAAAGCCTCGCGATAAAAATAAATTAAATCGGATTTCGCATTTCGCAGTAGCCAGGGATGAGGAGCATTTGGTAGTCTGCGAATTCTTTTCTTTTTTAAATATTTGTTTTAACAGTTGATTTGTGGTGTAATGAGAAAATTCTCACTTGGAATTTTTGTCATTTCTCTTTTGTATTTTTTACGTGTCTTATTTTCCTGTTGTTGCTGCTGAATTGTAAGGGCTCTATTGCTGATGTACCAGCGAGCATTTTTTTGTTTTCATGCATAGTGATAAACAGGTTCCAATCTGGAAGACATATTGCTCCTTACAGCTTTCTTGTTGCCCTCGTACGGCGCGGCAATTCACTCGGCATTCTCACCTTAGTCGCCGACGATTATTCAAATTAGGTAACGGTACGACAAAGACGAATGGCGCTAATATCGCCGGCGCGATCGCCGCGCGATAGTGCGCTACGTGCGCTACACACGCGCCGAGATCTCCTCCGCCGATAAACGCCGATTGATCCCTCCGATACGCTTTTTGCGTAAATTGCTATGCTAGTTTTAATGCAGTCCTATTAACACAGAAACTTCGTATTTACTGGGTCATTCGTTATCTGTTCTATCTAAATGAAAGATACTCCTAGATGAATTGCCTTATTTTTTATGGACACCGTAGTTCCAGTGTAGTAGCAGTGACTATCTGATTAATTTTGGAAGTCTGATTTTAACAGTTAAGTTCTCAGTTAGAATTAATGTAAAGGTTGAACATTAAGTGACTTCGGGTTACATACTTTTGAACGCTTTTCTTGTATCTGATATTATAAATAAGAGCAAGGATACGGTAGGTAAAGGGACAAGAGTGAGTAACCTTTAAAGGTCTGCTTGCGAAAGTGCAAGTGTCATTTAAACTGATGAACTTCAATGAAAGTTAATTTCACCTGTTGATCAGAAAGTTGTATTAAAAATCCCAAGTTCATAAAAAGTTGTATGGTATATTTTTAAGTGGAATCAAATACACCCTATCTAAATGTCCAGTGTCGACTCTAGCTCACTTTAAAGAAGAGATCGTTTAGAGCAAGATTTCTGTGGCTTCTAACCGTCCTGGCGTAGGTGTCCGTAGTGCCTTGAGATAAAAGTGCATTACCAAATTGCTTCACACACCGCTTTTACCAAATAATTTTGCTGAAGTGTCGTTCCGTGCAGTAATTTTGGCGGAAGATTCGCAGAGGCTGCCGGATACCACTTTATAACATTTCGTTTGGGAGACAGATTTTAAAATTATATTTTTTATGTTTTGCTTTTACTTTAATATACTTTTATCAAAATAAAAAACTAACAGCAGTGTGACCACTAAGTAACGAACAAGGTGCTCAAAAATATATGGGTACGGTTCTGTTTTCAAAGCCGTTAAAAAGTACTTTTGAGAGTACTTACTCAAGCAAAGGTTGTATGTCGGAATCTTAGCAAGTTCAAATCTGTGGTCTCTGCCTACCCCTACTTTATGTTTTAGAAGCGACTTTATGTTTATATTTCGTGTTTAATACTTAGTCTGCTCTGACACATTTGAAACAATATAATACGAGTACACATAATAGCTAGTGAAACTATTGAATTAAAAGTTGCCTTAAAATAAGACCGACAGTTGAGCGTGGTTTGCGGGTATGACACCGGAAACGTACGGTGGAAGTTATTAACTTTCCAACTAGTCTAACGACGAGGCAGCCTTAATTCCAAATATAGCACACCGAGAACACGGAGGCTGCGCCACTAAGAATATGTGTTCTCTTTAATCTCGTCACAAAAGCCTCAGCTGAATCAGCGAGGCCACGAGGCACTCTTGCGAGACACAAACGTGGAGGAATGAGCCGGAAGAGTACCCACTCTGAATTACTTCCTAATGAAAAGAGCCGAGGAGTGGGACAGAGTGGGCCAGAGTGGGCCAGAGTGGGACAGCAGTTCGTCACGTCCCCGCTAACGAACGCAGTAGGCCTCTCGAGCGACTCGAGTGTTCGCTTGACGGATGCCAGCGCTTCTTCGGATCTCGCACGGCTTATTAGAGAAATACTCTGTAAGATCGCCGTGGTTGGCAACGTCGCTAACACGAAAACTTTATTCGGGGTCAAGATGTTTAAAACAACGTGCTTAAAACGTAATATAGCACTTTTCACAAACATCATTATATCCGGTTTTTTTTCAACATCCACTAACTTTAGTACCTTTCTAATGAGTTTTCAAGTCAGAAAAACTAAAAATCCTTTTCCACTTAATTATTCAGTATAATTATTATGATTGCATAATCTCTCAGACGCCATTAGCCTTTTAGTGGTAATTAAAACAAACACCGCTTAACGCTTTAACCCCTTTGTCTAACGTTTCACAATTAAATTTACCCTTCATAAACGATGAAAATTCACACGCATTTTTTAAAAGCCGTCGAATATACCGCTTAGCCCAAATCGAGAAAACCGTTTTACATTCCACGGAAATACCTAAATACGTTTCCCCTTTTTGCGGAGGCCAGCTTTTGTAGTCGGTCAAAAGCTTTAATAGCTGTTTGTATAAAAACAATAACAGTGGCATAAAATCGAACACAGATAGAATGTACTGGGTAGAACTGCCCATTCACTGGCGAGCGATCGCGATAAACATGTTGGATGAATATTGGCCAGCGAGTACTTTTTTGGGGCATAAAAGATAATTACTTATTTTTTCCTCATATTTAAATTTTATTGCGCGAAGGCTTATCATTCGTACTATAAACGATTTAAGCTTGGGGTTTCGTTAATGGATTCATTTTAAGACTAAATTCAAATCTGGATTAGCTTTGCTATGAGATCATTTCACCGCAAAATTTATTTACAGGGATATAGACGAAAAGCAAAACAAGTCTATTCATTTGGCAGAGTCAGCCAATTCTAACCTATTCCAAGTGACTGACCAGCAGGCTATCCTGATTGGTAGAAATACGTTGTTTTATTTTTGTTTAACATGAAACTATGAAAATTGAATAGAAACAATGAATGAACTACTAGATAATAGATTTCATATTTTATTAAAAAGTCATCAACAACGCATGAGTATTTTTGATTCAATTTACATGTAACTTTTTTACATCAATGAAAGTTTAAGCCAATACATTTTTACTTGTACCTATGCTAAATCCTATTTACACAACTGACTGGAAATTGGTGTTAAATGCTAAAATACACTCTTAAAAATGTTTAAGGATACTCATTATCAAGGGATAAATAGTATATAGAGAATTGTTATGGTTTCGGCTTATTAGTAATTTATTTAAAAATGTTCAAATTTGTATACAAATTGAACTGATCCATTTTAAGGAGTATGGTTGTGTATGTATGAAGTTATTTTATATTTCAAGAACTAGAAGGAAATTGAAAACATAATTTTAACCCGCTCTTATGTTGCGTTAAAAGAAAAAAATCTTAGGACAGATCTCCGTTAAGTAGCAATTTGAATAGGATAAACACCCCTCCTATTGGCACCTAGGTTTTGCACGATTGTCAACACTTTTGCCTTGAAATGAGATTGAAACGTTATTGGAGGGGTGTCGACAATAGAAATGTTAACCCCGTCCACCTAGCATGAACCTTCTCCACACGTATTAATTTTCTACGTAGCTCAGTGCGTCTCTTCTTAACTAACCCAGCAGAAGAGAGACGTACTGAGTTACGTAGTCAGTTACGGCGTAGCACGTAGGTGCACGGTTACCTGAATAGTATCTAGTTGTGTCAATAATAACGATCTTATTTTAAATTTCAACAAGATCCAAACGAATCTAAACTAATGTTATAAATACGCGAGTCTGTCTGTCTCAGTCCGGCTTTCATGCTTAAAAAGCCTAACTAATTTGGATGAACTTTGGTGTGGGTAGAGTTTGACACCCAGGGACGGACATACCCAGTAGGTATGTTTTTTTATTCTACCCTAAGGAGGTGGAATGCGGGATGAAATTTTTGTATGGGAAATGCTAGACTGCTGAAAAAAATTGGGTATTGGGTTTGACACTTAGGGACGAATACAGACTACTTTTTCCCAAAAATCTACCCCTGAGGGGTGACATGGAGGATCAAAAAGAGATCGACGAAAATGGGCAAATTACAACGTAAATTATTAATTCATCTATTATTTAGTCACCGGTCGTAAAATATCGTCATTAATAAGTAACACATATTTAACGTAAACGAAGTCGCGAATAACAGCTAAATAGCTAATATATAGAAATTAAAACTATTTATCAGTTACTAATAGGTCACGACCGCAGAACCATAACAGTCGAGGCAATCGGCCGTTTGTAACGTGAATATCGTTCCAACAGCATAACTGGTGAGATCAAACATTTTTATTTGTTTGCCCACTCAACTGCACGACTGAAACTAATGAAGAGGAGTTTCGATTAAATTAATAACGATTTTATTTCCGTTCTGCTTTTGCCGTTCGACGTGAGAGGTTTTTTCATGGCCCGTTCTATGCTTCAATCGCTAATTGATAAAATATGCTTCATTAGTTCTGATCCATTACTGTTTCCTGACGACGGTCTACATGTTTAACAAGGCTTTTGTTTTAAATAAGAAACATTATTTTGTCCATTGTTTTTTCCATTCTTGGCGTCGAACTTTGCAAACTTTTCGTCGTCTGAAATAGTAATCTGACACAATATAGATAGTTCTATATTCCACAAGCCGCTGTGTGATTTGTTTACTGGACTAGCGAAGTCAAAAGTCAGTGTGTCTCCGAGAATATTGTATGTAAAAGTAGTTGTCTTAATTTACTTTGCCTCACTTTGTTTCTGCAGTGCTCCGAGTTGTAGTAGTCTAGACAGGGTTGACTTCCTTGCGGAATTTGCTTAACTTTAGAGAATCCTGTACTTAACTGTTTCAATGAACATTTTGTTAGGTTGCTATTTATGTGACATGTATTTATGTGCTACGTAGTTCTCGTGTGACATACTGATTAAACAAATACGTTTTCGTTTATTTTTTTGAGATAGCCACATTTCATTCGCGAATGTTTTAAAAATAGTTGCTTAATGAATTTTATTTAATCTTACGTTTTTATCAAGGAAAAGTTTTGTTACCAAATTTCGAATAAATCTGATCTAAGAAATTGGGACAAAATCAGCTTAAAAAATTTCAAGCAAATCCAAAAATAAACAAACATACGCGACGTGAAGCCAATGTAAAACCAGTTTTATTAATTGAGAAAAATCATTTTAACCAGCTTGGTTCTATTCCAATCAGTAAAAGAAGTATTTTTAAGCAGTTTATTTGAAATTATACATTTATTTCCGCATGTCATTTTATAGCTTTCCAAGAGATCGCTGATAGCTCAACCTACCACTTGTTGCGTAAAACATCTCAGAAAGATTTCAGCCAAACTAATTTCAATTTCCCAAGTAACCTACCATGCGATTAACGATTTAATTAATTGTTAACAATATCGGAGCGTGTGGACGCAGAATAAACGCATATAGCTTATTTCTAGTAGAAGGTGGAGCGAAGTTTAATAAGCAACAACCGCACTGGTGTTGCTACCCGTGTTAGTTCCAGACTAACGTGAACGAGGCGAAATGTTGCCAACGTGTTTTAAACTGATATTAACATGATAGTGCTGTGATCCCCTGGCGCCGGTATGAAGTGATTTAATTGCTTCAGTCGGAGAATATTAAATTCGGTCTACACAACAGCCACTCGTTACTGCTAATTATTAATGAAGCAAAACAAGGCATTGAAGCAATTTATAGCGATCTCATTGCAACGTAACAAGTTTGATAACTTTCAAGGATGCCGGGAACATCGAGCGGCAATTAAATCTCGCAATCGGCGGACGGAATCTACCGCGTTGATAAATCTCATTAACGCAAGTACCATTTCATCCACTCGCTGGGCTTTCTCATTTTCGGTCCCACATTTCCCAAATGATTCAATCGCAAACGTGACATAGAATTAAAATGGAAAACGGATCTTTTGTTGGGCTTAGGTGACATCACGCGCGAATGAAATTGTCGGAATCGGGACGGTTGATTTTAGAATCAATTTTTCATTGTTTTAATTAAAAAGAGATTGGAACAGGTATTTTGGAGATTTCATTGTGATAAATTGATATAACAAACATTTAAAATAAAGGATGGTTGATTTGCCGTAAATACTTTTAAACTATATTTCACTAAGCAGCTTTCCCACTATTCTACTCAATGCTGAATACTTCGTTGCTTTTCCACAATGTATCTTACAGATGTTAACTTAAGCTGAGTAACTAAGAACTGCGTAGATAGTAAGCACTTGATGAAACTTTCTTTTAAAAGTAAAGGTTGTCACAACCTCAAAGTTTTTAAACAACATACTGGCAAACAAACGTTAAGCCGATTAGGGTGACATTAGAACAAAATGTCACCTTCGTTCGCCAGGCGCCTAGGCATATCGCGATAGCGCCGAAATCGAACGGTCGTTAACCGAACTTCGCTCGCGCAATTAGCTAACCGTCTTGGTTTTATTAAATTTAATCAAGAACTTGTGTAATATTATACAAATTGGACCAATCGGGCCGTGTACAAGTTTCGATAGCGCTGTAGTTGGAAACTAATTTCGGAAATAAGCAAGTATTCCCGGTTTGTGGTATATAAAAAGGGGATCAGTTCGTAATAAGATGAGACGATAAGCTATAGCGAATGTAGGGGTTCACGCTGAGTGGTCTTATAAGGGCTGTTATTACAAAGATAACAATGCAAGGGCGCGTATTACGGTTAATGATGCCACATTTAAGTTTCTAGTCGATATATTCGAGCTTTGTGTAATCGTAAGGAATATTTAGTTTTATAATTTTTTAAGAAAATATTTTATTTTACAAACACGACCACAAAAGTCTTGATTAAAAAGACAGTTTAAGTCAAGAAATTGTATGAGATCTAATTTTATCTTACGTCCGGATTAAAGGCAGCGAGTAGCTTACAGTTAAATTTTCATCTACAATTACGTTAGAAAATCCACACGATAAATACGTATATAGGTATAAACTTAGGTATGTAGCACGCGTTATCAGCGGTGATAAGCCGAGCGCGGGGCCGGAACCCGCCGTCGTCCGCCCAACGTTCCCGCAGGCTATATCTGTATTACATTATTGTTACAGCTGACTCACTTGTGCAACATCATTCGGGCTTCCACCTCGCACGTCCAAACATATTCGACATCTCACTACAAACCTGCAAGTTTATGAAAGTCGGCTGGAAAAAATAAAAACCAACTGGGACTAGGAAAACCAACGAGAATCAGTTACCACGTTTTAAAAATACTCCAGCCAGTATTTCAAGCTGTATCCGTTAGCTAAACAAAGATTCAGAAACTAACTTCCACAGCCATTGTATTGTATAAGGCACCTGAAAACCACCGGCGCAGTTTCCAAACAAATATTGCACAATTTTAAACAAAGCTATAGACGGGACACAACGGCATTAACATAAACCTTGGACCGGCAAGCACGAAATTGCTTTTTTGAACTCCGACAACGTTACAACCATTAGGAGTTCAGAAGTTGTGTAAAGGTGGCGCGCGGATGTGACAGCTTAGATCCCATTGCGGCGCCGAGTTAAGGAAACGATCTCCCGAAAGATTCGGGGCACGTTGCATTTATGGCTGCTATTGATTTAAATCTTGACGCGTCAACACTGAACCGACACCTCGGGAAATTTTCGCTTTTGTCGCTCGCGAATTTTATAGTTACGCTCTCCTTTCACACATATATCAATCGTAAAGCTGCGCCGTACGACCCATATAGTATAACCAAAATATTTTATTTGATTTTTATACTACCTTATATTCAGCTAAAGCTGCACTGGCGTCAGATTACAACTATTTACAAAACCCTGGCACCGCGAGCGTGCCTTTTAAAAATTCCACGACTCTCACTTTGGAATAATCAGGATCTCTTGCGCGAGACAGCCAGTTCCTTAATCGCTTTCGAGTCTTAGAAAAGTTTTTACAGGCTGAATAAATCCAAAGATAAAGGTCTTAGTCTTAAGAAAGTTCAGCTAGAAAATGCAGCTGTTTGAACGCATGGTTTATACAGCTAGGTAGGAGTTAGCGAGTCCGGGCGAGGTTCCGCCGGGGTCCGATCGAGGCGTGCGTGAACATATTTTATCTGTTTCCGCCACTCGGCTGGCGGTAATTATCTACAGCGTGCTACACAGTCATAACGCGGACCCTCGATTACCGCCCGTGTAAGGCGGCGTTTTGAACGCAGCGAACTACTTAAAGCTTATACTTATAACAGAACTCCTGAAGCATTACTGATGCAGAAATATGTGGTTATTTGATTACAATGAGCGATATTGATCAGGGTTAGAATAGATTCATGAAATTGTAACTTACACTTTAAGACAGAGTAAGAATTAAAGTTAGATGAGAGAAAATTACCTTGCAATACTTAATTGCTTGATTGGTTTCATTGTACAATATCAGAAAAACGTTGGTAAACTAGACGCGTAGAGTTTAAAACGCGGAATGTAAACCTACATAAAACTGACGATGAAAATAAATGTTTAGTAAGAGAGGAAAGTGTCGTAATAAAATGCACACAGCGCTGTGTTGCCTCTGACCTAGTGAGACTCACACGTGAGCTTGTACTGATTAACTACACGATAATTGCTAGGGAAAACCTACAGTGCAATCGTAATTATTCTAACGTTAACGCTAAGTCATTTCTCGCACTCGTTTGTTTTTAACGCTAACTATAGTCTTTAAAGTTATTAGCGCGCCGCTCGTAACTTGAAGTCGAGGACGACGTGACCGCGTTACGCACTGCTTTCCTAAGACGCGGCTTCCTCAGATCGACGATAAAACCCTCAACCCCATTAATTATTTACTTACAACCACTGTAATTAAAGTTTCAACAAATCACTGATGCCGACGTATCAGGTATCACCACCTTAACCTGCAATTAAAACCCTTCTTCAAGCCACCATAAAGTGTTTTTCCACTTTATTGCCTGATAACACCGATTCACAATTGCAGTTTAACAGCGCTGTACAAAGCATGATGAAGGTGGTGTTAAAAACATGCATTCAAATGTACATTCATTAAGGACAAGCTGTTAGTAAGTACACATTTGTTCCGGAAATAGAACCTCCAAGCAATTCCAAGCAAGTCCTTGGATCGCTGAAATAATTGCCATAATTATAAGGCACGCATAAATCGACATCTATCTTTACGTTTTCGTCCGAAACAGCAATTACGAGTAATTATTCAACTTTTCCATTCTTCCGTTAAATGAAAATTAAGCCTGCGATTATTACGTGGCGGGTCCGTAATAGGTCAAAATTGCCTTCGTTTGGTCGGACACAACATCTTTTCTTCACTATGGTACCTTGTGGAAATATCCATTACATCTGTGTTCATTAGTGGTGAAATGCGACCCGCTATCTCGACTAAGCAATTAGGGAGAAATAATTATTTACATAAATACAAGGACTCGCCAATAACTGTTTATAATATTTACTGAAGACACCATTTGTATTAAACGGACTATTACTGTAAATGCTTTACGGCAGAAGGCTTTAATTGAGTCGTCATTACCGCTCCTCGGGGGACGATTATAATAGACGCATGCGTGTACGACGTTCCGCTTTATTTGTAAAAAGCTATTACAATATAATAAAGATAAATAATAACCGTGTTGGGACCGCGGATGTATAAATTTTCCACATTATCTAGGTTTGCGTGTCGTTAAAATTGGGGGTAGTAGGAATTTGGTGATTCCATATAACGACCTGAATAGAATAACTGTTAATGTATGATTTGCTTACCATGATTCAATATATAATGTGTCTTAAATGCACAATGCTAGAATAGTGTCGAAATGTTATTACTTTTTATGGCTATTAAGGTGATTTCGGTGTCGATGTTTTGTTCAGATAAATTGTTGCTGTTTGTCCCCAAATTGTCTACCCTTCACATTAGCGGCATCGCCATCGGCAGAAAACTTTGCGCCACGGTAAACACGTAAGCAAGTATATTTATTCAGTGTGTAAGCGCCGAACAAATTGTTTGCCGGAGCTCTTTACCTGGCGGCAAGTTTTCATAACACAGCGTAGCCGCGGGTGCGACAATTTGTAAGACGCCTCACGACGGTGGATTTGCTGACGAGCTGGCGGCTTGTAAACATATTCTTCCTTTATGACAGTGACGGCAGCGACATCTGTGAAAATTCTTATGGAAACTAGCTATATTAAAATAGTGCCCTGTTTTAAAATTGCCTTGATGCTTTGAACTTTTTGAGAAATAGATTATTGTTTTGAAAACTTCATGTAATCTTATTAAGTTACACACGTGTAAACTGTGAAACCTTCAAGAAACTGACAAGAGCAAATGACCTTAAGCAATAGTAAGCAACCGTAAGAGGAGGCCAGTGCTGTGACTGACTGTTAATAATTGCGTTAACCTTCTGATGAATTATAAAGAGACAATAGTTTGTTTAGGGTATTTGAAACTTGGCTTTGCCTTTTATGTAGCAAATTTTGCTAGATAAAATGTTATGAAACACTTTTTTATAAAATACGCTCACGATTACAATATATTTTTCACGCAGCAACAAATCAAGCAAATTTGTCAAAAAATGGCTAACTTACTTAAGTAAAGCTAATTAAGCTCTTATCAGCGCCTCAAATAATTCCCGCCTAAATAAATTATTAACCTTGTACGCTTGTACTTACTTTGCCGGCTAAATTACACTTAAATGTCATAACATGGAATGAAATTGTTTAAAATTGTGTGTTAAAGCTCGTATTTAACTATCCAGCGTTGGTTTAAGCAGGAATTTGGTTATTAAAATTAAGTACTTTGTTTTTGAAATAAATTAGACGCGTGCATGTTTCACTATGTTATCTATGACATAAGAGCAAATTTATCGCATGCCATGGTTTCTACTTACTTTAAATTAACTTAGTATTATTATAATTACATGATAATAACGCACATTTTGCTAAGTTCAATCTTTGTTGGTATTGTAGTTTTAACATTGCACGTTAGCCTTTCAGTCATGATCGTGACTTACATTGACAATCATTAATAGGGATCGTATTAAATACTTTTTTTTTAATAGCCTGATAATGTGTCCCACTGCTGGGCAAAGGCCTCTCCTTTTGACCTCCACAACTCCCTATCTGATGCAGTATCTGGCCAGCACCTACCATACGCGTCCAAATCGTCGCGCCATCGCCGTCTTGGTCTGCCTCGTCGACGCTGCCCGTTCTGCGGCACCCACCAAGTGACTGCGTGAGCCCACCTCTGTGGGTGCATCCGACAGACGTGTGCGGCCCAATCCCATTTTAGTTTAGCAGTCTTTTTACCAACGTCAGCCAAGCGTGTTTTGAAGCGCAGAGTGGTGTTTCGGATTTTATCTAATATGATTTTATATTTTATATTAGGTGTAAAGAGGATGGAGGAGGCCTATGTCCAACAGTGGACTTCTTGTGGCTGAGATGATGATGATGATGATAAAGAGGATTATTTACTTAATAAGTAAATTTTTTTTTAATAATACCTCGTTGTGTTTCTTACCGGTGTCTTCTCATTAGATGATTTTCCAATTCGGTGGCTAATTTACTAAAATTCTTAACTGGTTCTTGTAACGAATAAAGATTAAAACGATCAACAAAGCGATCTTTCTGAGGTCACTGCTTTCAATGGACAGCAGTAATCACTTCCCATCAGGTGACCCTTAAGCTCGTTTGCCTCACTTTTTCATAGAAAAAACGTTACAAATAAAGTGGGGATGATATTTTCTCTTCGCACACCCTTGCGTGTGAGGTTTCATTAAATTGATGTTTTGATGAAATAATAGAAAGTGGTTTAAATTCCATTTTTCAGTAAAACAAATCGATTACAAAATATTTAGATTTTATAGTAAAATTATTATTAGAGGTATATGGCTCCAACGCTGAGATAATGTTTTTATTGCTTTATTTTAATGCCTAAATTAATTTTCTTATATATAATATCAAAATAATCCTTTGCTACTTTTACAGAAATAGATATTTTCGGTTACAACGCTACCTTGAGTTTGGCTAGTTCAGAAATAACTTTGTTTTTCAAGGATCTTTGAACAATACTATCAAATACAAACTTACTTTTTTCCGCCTGTACAATAAGTAACTCATGGTTTTTTCTTAATTTTATTAAAATTTTATTTTTCGTTTTACCTACGGAACCTTATATTAGGCATGGCTCGGCATGCTCATGCCCGATATTTCCATACTTGTTACGTTCCTTATTTAGGTTTTATATTCCACGAAACGAAACATCTGAGAACGAATCTGAATGCTCGACCATCTTTATTTCAATCTATTGAGAGACTGCTCCCTCTTTCATCTCAAGAGGCTTGGAGAGCCTCATTTTTTCCTTCGTTAGTGCATCACGCTCTCAAGCATGCCCTTATCTCGCATTTAGATACAAAATGTAGCCCCCAAACCTCCAGCACGCGAATACTTGAAAGAGAAAAATGTTCAGGTACTTACAACTTTACGAATTGTTTGCAATATTCACGAGTTTTTACGATATTTCTTTCTGACTCCCTAGGGCGAGGGGATCAGTTGGATTCAACTCACCTGCATACCCTTTGAACATTTATATTTATCGCCTAAAAATATATTTATGGAAATTACGTAATACAATTTCTTTATATCCAATTACTAGGGTCTCGAAACGGCTTTGTACGGTTTTGTTCTTAACTCAAAGCTATTGTGTTCTAAATGAAATAAAATTATCGAAAGAGTTACTTGTATTTGCATTCAAATTTTACATTCATTTGGGTAATAGCTACGATTTTGGTTTAATTATATTTACCAAACGAATTCTTACAATGAAATAACATTAAATCCGCCTATTAAACCTTATAATGATTACTAGATTTGAGTAGCTTATTCATTAATTCATAGCCAAACATTTTTCCCGTAATAAACCGATCTAAGAAATTGTCAGGTGACTAACTGACTGTACACACACAGACGTATTTCTCGAATAAAATTCTCCCTTAGACATGTACCAGGAAATCAAATAAAATGTGGATGAGGAAAACCAACAAGTTTGAGCCAGTGACCAAATGATACGATTAGGCTTACAAACATTATGATAATAATAATATAGTTATGTGATACGGTAGCCCTGCCCTGCCTTGATCAGTTTTAAACATGCTTTGGACAAAAAAAGGAATAAAGAATTAAGAATTTAGTATACTTTCGGAGTTTTTACATTTTATAAAGTGACATATTTATAAAGTGCTTAAAGCGATATGAAGATGTTAGCTTATGTTATGATTACGTTGGAACTTCCATCCTTGATCTTTAACCCCTTGAATGGTGAAATTTCAACAACCCTTGCTTAGGGCACCTTTACAACCACTAAGAAACACATGTTCCACATGTTTCTATATTCAATCGTTTAGGCTGTGCGTTATCTGTCATTCAGTCAGCCAGTCAGTAACGAAGCTTTTTTATCACTAGTATAATATTAACTAATTATCTAACTACTATAATCGTTCCTAAGACTTCCACTGCCAAGCCGAAACGAGTAGTATTATTGGCTTGATTATTATTCTCTCAAAAGTGTTTTTTTTTGTTTCAAAAATAAGTTTCTTATGAAGCTAAATTGATTATATCACTAGTATCCAGTCAATATCAGGTTGCGTACATATCGATTGTCCTAATGCAATGTTTCGCATAATTCTCGTTTAGTATAATTCATATTATTATACTGATGCTGTAACAAAATAAGCCTAACCGATTTTAAGTAGCACACGCAAAAGATTTTATATAATATTTTCTATTGTAGCTGAAGAAAAACTAGACCAAGCGATGATTTGACACAACATTAGAACAAACAATACAATGCGATGCGAAGGGTTCCAGCTTGTGCCAACTTAGAGAATATTTCGACCGTTTCTAAATGAGATTATATTTTGAAAAACTGTGACGAACAGTCTTATGGAATGAAATGGGAAAACCAATAAAAAAATACACGTTTACTTAATTGTTTACGTTTGAACATGAATTTAAGATTAAATTCTAAACTTACAAATTCACATCTACTTTGAGTGTTCATACTGGTTATCATTTTATTTCTAATCCGATAATCTGAAATAAATCGCAAGCGATAACAGTGACTGCATAATTTAGTGTGTGTTATTATCCACATTAAGTGAGCTATTTTGAGCTAAGCTTTATCTTTTATTCATATTTTAAAAGCGCGTTTTGATCAGACCCTAATATATTTTGCATCGCACTTTTGTTACTATCTTTATGTTTAACACATTAATTTTGAGCACGTTTTTCTCATTGTATTTATTTTCATGGCTAAAGATGTGATGTCAAAGTGAAGTTTTTACTTATTTGTTAAATGTAAATCAAAGCGGTGCATGCTGTGCACCCTTATTTTACTATAGACGTGTTTGTACAAAGGTTAACTTTAAAAAAAAATTATTTGTCAACCTATTTATTTGCTACACAAGACTTCTTAACAACTTATTTGTCAACCTTTTTCAAGGCTAAACTCTTCACCTTGTTGCATTATACTGCACTTAAAATTAATTACAAAACTATGAGATCCATCATGTCAAATATATTGATATACTTTAATGAACTTCTTTTCTGCCATTCTGTAATTGGGCGCAACGCATAAACATTTAATAATTCATACTTTTTTAAAACATTTCACTGGCGTTTTTTCGCCCGACGTGACAACGTCATATAAAGACTGTAAAAGAAAAGAATAAAGCACAGTTCACAAATGCGTGCGTGACGTAATTAAAATTCGCAAGGCTGCCTCGAGTTGCATCTCTCGAGACGTATCATTACGGGGTGAAGCGGCGCTGAGGGTGGCGCGGGTAGGCATCGGGCATGGGAAACGCGGAAGCGGTGAGCGAGACGAGACCATAAGCGACGGCGGATAGAGTGGTGGTTAATCCGCGAATGCTGAGACCTTGTGAAATATCCATCCGGATCACTACCATTATCTTGCTCGCAATCTAGCCGCCAAGCAGCACTGCTTACATTGTTGTGTTCCGGCGTGGAGAGCAAGACAGCCAGTGAAATTACTGGTACAAGAGGTATTCCATCTTAACCTTCTGATTTAGCAACACGTCTGCAATCTCCTTGATTTTGCGGGTGTCTTATGGGAGGTAGTGATGACTTACTTTTACGTGACCCACTTGCTCGTTTTCTTTCCTAAAAAACTAGGTCTGAAAAGATTTTATGCAACTGTTTTGAAAATATAATTAGATTTGATGAAGTCGGTAAATTAACTATTTTTCTGGTTCAGATTCTTCATCGATACAGAAAAAAAGTTTAAAGATAGGGTAAATGAATACGGAAAATTTTAGATGTGACAAGCATTCTGTACCTCGCTGACTGTAGCTGTGGTACATAATCATAATTACCTTGTATTCATCCTTCTACTGTCCCAGTATAGGTAAAACGTTCTCCCGTTAAGGTTATGATGTCCCTACTACAATATTTTCATTCGAATATCAATTATTGATAAACATAGTTCTAAAAGAAAGTAATAAGTAAAATACCCGACCTTCATTCAGTCAGTTTTTGTAACAGTTTTAGGTCCATACTTAATTCTTCCCCGCTCGCTTGTCCACTAAATTTGCAGCCAAAAGCCTCATTTGAGGGTGCTGTGTTTACATGGTGTACTCAACGTGGATCCGCATCTTTGACGTTCAAACAGAAAACGTTCTTGCTATCAAGTTTTTAAGGAAAGTTTTTAAGACTAAGATTACTCTTCTTTCTTTTGGAGGCATTTTGTGGTTGATTAGAAGCTTCGTACTTAGAGACTTCATTTTTTTGCAGTGTATGGTCAAAATTGTGATTTTCACTTTCTTGTTTTGGACATTAATAATTCAGCAGAGTTTTTCAAACTTTATCTTCTTTTCTTCATCCAAATTTTTAAGGCTGCAGGTGCACTTTCAGTGACTTATTTACTTTGCCTTCTGTTTAATTGATCCTTTCTGTATTCAATCTGCTTCTAAGCTGGGTCTGGTAGGTTACTAGTTCCCTCATTAAGATATCATTCTTGTGTTATTTTATGGTCAATTCTGAATGCAGGTAGGAGCACAGCCATTTTTTCATCTCCACTTTGTATACCTACTATCATTTTGAAATACTTTATCGAAGTAAAACATTATTGGAATATCTCAGGGTTATAAGGAACTCATAACTATTCACCACCATGTGCAACTGGAGCGCATCGATGCCGTAATCTCGCAGATATTAATATGCGCGAATCATGCATATGCAGTCTCCGGCAGATGGCTTCGCCGCCTTAATGACTTGCCAGTACGGTAGCTTGTAATGAGGTAGCAGTAGGTCTCAAAGATGACGTGAGACTTCATTTACTAGCATAGATTTTTTCCTAATTGCTGAAGTTAGATTGAATTTATTTTGAGCCTGAAACAAATCTAAAGTTTTGCTGTTTATTTTCACCGAAAGAAGTCAGAAGAAACTTTGACCTTTTATTAGGCTTTGTCTTATTTTACTTTTGTGGCTAACGAACTGGTTTGTTAATATTTAAGAAGCATTATTATATATTCTTGCTTTTACAAGCCTTACCCACTTACTTTGTTTGTCAGTTTGTATATTTTGGCTATCTGATTGATTCAAATTTTAGTATGGGTAAATTTATATAGAAAACCAAATTTCCTCACCTAATTCAAATATGAACAATGACATGACATGAAGAATGTTCCCTTAAAAATACCGCAAATAGAAAACACGGCGTATACGCTCTAATGACATTTCAATAATAACGTATCGTCAAAAAAAAGATGTAGTGTGCATAAAAATTTAGCTTCACATACTTTGGGGCCATAACAGCATGATAAGGGCTCTTCTAAAGTATTTATAGGTATCAATATTAATCATTGCTTTTTTCGCTTAAACAATTGCAATTGCAGCAGCCGGTAGATACAGTCAGAGGCAAAATTATCCTAATATGGTAAACAGAAATTTTATAGTCGTACATGCAAACGCTTAGCTTTCATGTAAACCGCAATCATGCTCACGTACTACTGTAGTTTGCCAGGTCGTGCTGTTTCCTGGTCTATGCCAAATGAAGAGGCGTCGCTTATGACATATCAATGTACCGTGTAGTCGTTTGCGAGTGTTGGCGGGGATCGGCGATATCTCCGGCGCACGATATCGGAGATAGCGACGTCAATCCCAGCCGAGTCATTATCGTAAATGTTAATGACTACGACAATTACTGCCACCAAGCTTCATCGAGAGCCCCCCAAATTGAACATTCCCAATCTATCGGCTTCCGCTCGATTTTGTCCCTCTATAAACTCCTTCCAACCGAACGGGTTTAATTAAAATAGTTTTCATGGGAAAAATAGTATATTTCACGCCATGGTCGTTCCGACCGATATGAAAAAAATCGTTCTATTTCCAATATTGCTCACGTTTCGCGTGCACTCGTAGTAACTGAAAACTTCACAGAAAAATGACCAAACGCATATTTTTTTTCATTGTTTTGTTTTCTTTTACCTTAGCTTTTAAACTGAAGGTACTTTTACCTATTAATATGACAAAATGGAAAATTGAATCAATGTAGTCGAGAAAAGAGCACTTATCAAAGAAAATGAGTAGTTTCGTTCGGGCAAGTAAGTTGCCGTGTAGTTTATACAAAGAGTCCACTCGAAAGACAATGGACGGTGAGTAAGTTTCAATATTAATGATGCGCCGGGAATGCACACAGAGTCCGGCGAGTTTCAAAAGCCTCCTCCCATTGATACTCATTAACTATTGATTCATAAGTAATACCCTTTTACCGTCGCTGAACCGAAGGCTCCGGACAACTTTTTGAATTTAAATGCGAAAAGAGTTTGCAATTTTAAAAAACATCTATTTGAAATTTCTCGAGTTAAACTTCCTTTTGCTGCGTTTAAGTAAATAATACTGCCATTAGATGGAGGAACTTAAACTCTTTTCGATAAAATTAAATTGGAAACAATGTTTATTGCAGTATTAATAACGAAAGGGTACTTGTACTTAAGAGTACGAGGAAGATCGGCCAACGGGAAGATTGCTGGAAATTCCCATTATTTATAAGTAAGTATAAAACAACGTGCATCGACATTGTTAAACGTATTGAAAATGACATGTAAATATAATTCGATAATAATGGCGGCAATCATAATAATTAACTCAACATTCATTTACAATCAGTTAAAAAGTAAGCTTAATGTTTGTATTAGCGGCTCAGACATTTCACATTTACTGACGATTGCTTTAAAAACTTAAAGTATAAAAATAAAATAGATTTCCTTAGTAAAATGTGCACGGATAAGAATTACTTTATTCCATAAAGAATAATTATCTTGTCATGGCTTTCAAAATTTGTAGTCATTTTATGATATGACGTAATATAATTTTCAAAGATAAACAAAATCTGTAAATGTCATTAGTGTCTCAAACAAATCATAGTCTAAATTTCATTTTTTTTATGAAATAGGAATGCAAACAAGCAAGTGGATCACCTGATGGTAAGTAATCACCACCGCCCCGCCCTCACCCGCAACACCAGAGATTGCAGATGCGTTGCCAACCCAGAGGGCTAAGATAGAATACCTCTTGGGCCAATAATTACACCGGCTGACTTGCTCTCCATGCCGGAACACAACAGTGCAAGCACTGCTGCTTAGCGGCAGGATTAGCGAGCAAGATGGGGGTAGCGATCCGGACAGACCTTTCACAAGGTCCTACCACCCGCGAAATTACGTCAAAATAAGTCAAAATAATAAATATGTACGGTATACATTTTTCCAGGCTAATTTAAGGAAGTAAAGGGAAAAACTGTATACAATATTCACGATCTTGACTGAACAAACAAATTCTACACGTTGACATAATTCCAGCGACCGTCCCAAACACATTAATGAAGATCAACCGCGTTTTATAAAACCTGCCGCTGAGCACGTCTCTAAGCCTTTAAAGGATAGATTTGGACTGAATAACAAGTAACAACTCCGCACAATACCCGAGCGTCTCTTTCCAGTTTATTGTTCTAACAGATGTCGGGATATGCTAAATCGGACAGTAAAACAACGGTCGGCCGCGATTACTTTGCGCAGTTAACTCTCTCTTATGCTCATCTTTATTGGAGACCTAACCTGTAAATTTGTAATCCGATCCCCTCACTACACCACTGATTACGGTAATTGTATTGTCTTATTGTTGGCCGTGATCGGCACGTATTTTGTTCATTAAGATGTTGAGGTTTCTTCAAAGAGGCTGCGTTTTGGTTTGGTAGTGGATTTTAAATGTAGTATATATGTAAATAGTTTATTTCGGAACCGAAACATATTCCATAATACAAACTAAACTGAATATAATAAAAAACACTCAAAATTAGAAATAATAACAATAAACTTTAATGAACTGGTATGTAGCTTTTTCTTATTGTTTTAACTCTCTTTTTTTAAGGATTGGGTAGAAATACTGAACCCCGCTGCGAAAGTTTAAAGATATTTATACGTATATTTACTTATTTGTGTGTGATGTGCACATTTCAAAACCGATTGTAATGAAATTAGAACAAAACGTTAGGACAACAGAAACAGAATTGATCTACTTGGTCGTCTATACAAGCAGTTGTATAGAATTTATTAACATTTCCAATTGAAAGCGTGCAAGCGTGAAAGCGTGTATTGGTAGTCTAATGATTTCTCTCAAGCAGAAGGGTTTGAACCTGAGCTTAAAACTATAAGTTTTCTGAACTCAGTGTGATTAATTTGAAGTTTACCAAGAGCGTTTAATTGAAAAGCTTAGAAATCACACTAACCATATAAATAAAATTACTTTATAGATTATTTAAAAGCATGATAAATCCATTAAACCTGCTTTTAAACAATTTAATAACCACGACAATTAAATAACAAAGTAACTCCAAAACAACCTTTAACCGTTAATGTTCGTATGATATTCCCGTATCAGCAAACACTGTGCTACCAGCCTTAGTCGCGGTGAGCAAATACGCTTTGCACTCGATGCGGCCCGTGTGTGCAGACCCTTATGAACAAAGCGCGGATCAAAGCGATGTATCGACTTTTAAGTATAAGGCTTACTCAAGAGGATCAGATCTAATCGCTGATAGATTTTAAGCTCGTTTAAAAAAGTAAAACTATAATTTCATAGTCAGGCATGTTTCCCGGGGGGGTAGGCAGAAACCATGAATTCCCACTGACTACGACCCCGACATACAACTTTTCCTTTACTTGGGGCTTGTTTCACTGCTCTATAATAAGTTCCTGGTATTAAAATTATTCGACACTATGAATAATAATTCTCTAGAAGCGTAACTAAGGGCAAAATGGTTCCACGAAATAGGAATATTCGTAGATCCAACAGATATATGTCATGCCGTCTCTTTTTATTCTATAAACACGAACAGAAATGGTATAATAGATATCTGTTAGATATGATATCGCGAACTTATCAGAGAGTAGAGAAACAGGGCCTTCCTTACTCTCATAATATTTTTGATGCATGTTTGTCGGTTTAAGGTACTGCAGAATATCTATCGCTAGTTTTTAATTAAAAAAATCCCGATAGCAGTAGTGACGTGTTTGGAATTCTAAATGATTTCTATAGTCAGTTTTATGCAAGTTATTAGTACCTACAGAAAAACCACTTCAAGTAAAAATGTAGGCTGAAGGTAATGCCACTGTTTTCATGTCGTTTCAAAATTGCTTTGCAAAAGCCTTGAAGTAATTGAAAAACATTCGAACAACTGCGTGTTGTAACTGTGAAAATTCATTACACCATCCGACATCCGTCGGTTATTTTGTAAACCATTCGAAACACAATCGGAAAAAAGTTTCCACGCACCAGCCACTACCGCTAGTATATTGCCAAAATCAGCACGAAAACTGTTCTCTAGTGTTCTGCAAATAAGCGTTCTCGCAATAACGGCTGACCCGGGCCGGTCACTCGAGAACTCGTCCGAGGACAACTCGAAATACGACCCGGCGTCCTACAACAGAACTTTCGGACGACTCTTTTTTGAGTGCTAAGTTTTTAGAGATCGGTTTGAGAATAGAGTATCACACTTTGTTTTAATAGACAAGAATACTTTTGAATGTTTGTTATTGAATGCAAAGAAAGTTAAAGTTAGTTGTGGCATCAACTTTCAGTATTGTTGTTTCAAATAGATACGAGTTAAGAACCTTCAAAAAACGCTCCTATTTCTTTTTTATTAAAGTAGGAAGGCAAAGGAATAAGTCAATCACCTGTTTGTAAGTGATTACTACCACATAGACACTCGCAACTCCAAGAAGATTGGAAGATTGGATTATGCGTTGCCAACCAAGACGGCTAAGATGGAATACCTCTTGTGCCAGTAATTTCAACGGCTGTCTTTCGGTTTACCACTGCGAAATTGTCTTTAAAAGCATTTGATGATTGAATATCAAAATTAAGTGAATTTAGCTTCAATTTTTTCCATTTGTTTATTTTATACAGTTTAAACCGCAACTGTTGTATAAATGTGTGATATAAAGAATATTAAAACAAAGCAAACAAGTGAACAAAATCCAGCTCCTTGAAGGCATCCCTTCTAAATCTTGACCGAAATCCTCTTTTGCAGCTTCAATTTTGTAAATGCGGTTCCCTTGCTACGAACTAGAGCAAAAAAGGAAAAGTTCTAGAGTGAATAGAATACCGATGTCCTGAAAACTCCTAGTACAGTCGCCGTCAGATATTTCGGACGACCAAACTGTTCAGAAATGTATGCACAAACACTAACACTTTCGTAACCCCATTACATACAAACAATAACATAGTATAATTGACTTTAAATAATAATATTGGAACAATTAAGAGCAATTGATCTAGTTTTAAAGTATGTTAAGCTTGTACCTTATGAGTACTAGAAAGTGGATATGACATACTTATAGATAAATATTCATATAAATACATACAACTTCTAGGCAATTAAATATTAATTTAGGCAATTATGACGTGTGCTTTTATGCAATAAACTATTTTGACTTGACTTGAATATCCACGACTCAGGTAGAAACATTTCATTCATCGTACAATCATTTGCCCTTTGTGGGGATTGAACTCACAACCTCTATCTTCGTAGTCAGGATCACTAAGCACTCGGCTATCCGGTCGTCAAAAGTTAATTGCTCCTATAAATATGATGGCAACAAGAACAAACAACAAATATTTTTTATTGGGCAACACAACAAAAAATACAGAAAAAGGGTATCAAATAAACTTCATAAGGGAGAGAATAGGCGGTCTTATTGCTTAAAAGCAACTACTCTCGTTTGACAACAAGCCTAGAGCGCTTGAGGGTAATTTCTAGACTTTTGCCATTTGTCAGTTGTATAAAAATATAAAAAAACTAGTCAATAGGAATGCAAACTATAGAAGGCCCGTTGGGGCTTAACCTCCATTAATTCGGTTTTAATATTTTAGAACATTTTGATACATTAAAACTGCATCGAAAGACCCTAGATTTGATTGTCAAAAATCGATAAACGACTAGAACTCGTTTATTCGTTGAAAGTCCATTGTGGTTTAAGTCCTCCATCCGGTAAATACGCTGCCGGCATCCCAATGCCGCCCACGCCTTCTGAGCAATTAAACTGATATTAAAGGAATTACAAACACCTCATAGTTTCTTTGCGTCCGAGTTATAAATAAATGTGGAATGGCTAAACGATTGTGTTAAAAGAAGGCAGTATAAATTTGAAGAATGTACGTGTATTTTATTAAAAAAACTTATAAAAAGCCATTTTATGGGGTAAAAAGTTCAAGTTACCCAACGCTTAAACGTAGTGGTAAAACTTTTTTTTATAAAAGCAATAAAAAGGAATGAATAAACTTTTGTAACTTACGTAGGCACCCAATAAATTTCACACGTAATAAAATGGTAATACGAGTACGTTTAAGGTTTTTTAACATTTATATTTTTAAACGAATTAGTCACAACACTTTGTGAGCATGAGTGAGAATTTGTATAAATCATAATAATACTAATTTAAATTATTATAATGCAAGTTGAGTTTAACTTCTACCAGCTGCATACTTAAATGACAAGGGAGATAGTAGTGAAGAGATTACACTTGGGATTTGTCTTGTAACTCAACACGCGGACTACGAGCAATGTCGAGACGAACAAGGAAATTCCCGTCTTGCCTGATGATCCCGCAAAACCCATCCGTTGAGTCGCAGGCACGTATTCCCGTCGGGATTACGCGCTTTACGCGATCTAGACGCGAACCCGTGTGACCACAACAATCATACTCGACTATCTGGACGAGATCTGGTCGTTTATGTGCTCCTGATAATTATAATGTCTTAGCGGTTTGATATCACGTTAATCGCCTGATTTGGATAAGTAATGAAAGCAATATGTTGCATAGATATTTTGGTATTACGCTGGTATTTTTGCGATTTCATTGTTGTGTTTACAAATCGTTTAATATAAGTGATGGGCGTTTTGAAAGCAACAGAGACAAAAATGCGCATACGCGAGTACAAGTCGCAATTGTAGGGCAAAGTTTGCCGTAAAACAACAGCGTCACGAAAGAAGGGACGGAATCTTATTAAAGTAAATATTTATGGCATTGCTATCAACTGATTGGACGAGGGTTCCGTCGCCCTTGATAAATTGTCCCGCTGGCTGCGGCCTAACGGCCACTCTCCCAAATATTTCTCGTGTTAACGTATCGCTCTAAAGAATTTTCTGTGTGCTTGATTTATGACATAATTTCCTTTCACGCCTTTTGATAAGTTCCCTTGGAATTTCTTTGTAAATGTGTTGCGGGAGCGCGTTATTGCCCAGATATCCCTACCGAAGACTAAATGCCAAAACGAACAAAATAAATGAAACTAAATAAAAATAACTAAGTAAAGTTTGGGAATTTAAAACTTGAGCATCTTGACGCACTGTGTACCGGGCCAATTGTGTTTCTATTTTATTTACCTGAGCGTAGACAATAAGGGTGTCTCCACACAATCAGCTAGACGGGAAAGTTGATTGTTCGTGTTCCATTCAACTTCACAATAGAGAAAATGAAGAGGAGCCAATTCTTTTTACAACAGCTTTTATCAGCCGTTCGCTTACCCGAAAGTTTGCGCTTAGTCTCCACCTCGCTGCGAATGCATTAGAATCTCTGCACATATTTGTCTTGGAATCAGCCACTATCATAAAAGTTCCAATTTGATAAACTGTTTGTTTTCTCAACAATGCAATTTTCTGAATGTGGAAGAATTTTTGAAACCTGAACTTACTCTAGTGGTATCAAATTCATGTTCTTATACCTACATATTTTAGTTGAGCTGCCAATTCTGCCGTGTACGAGTAACATGTATGTAGTTTGGCCGATATTTTAATCATGTTTTAGGTAGGTCTTTTGATGAATCCAAATTTTTCGTCTATTTAGTACAAACTACACAGAGCCTCCCACAGAGCTATGCGTTAACCATTAATTAATCAAGTACAAACAATCAATCCGATATCTAATAATAAGAAGCCATTCGCCGCGACGTTTCGACTTGGCGCGGCCAATTTTCTCGTAACAGTCTCTCATTCTTACTAATAACTATTACGATTAACTTGTTATTATTAGCCGGGCACAGAAGAAAAATGGCAATTATTTACGCAGCAAACATTCTGTCACGATGAGAGCTCGTAGATAAAAGTTTTGGCTAACTATTACGTCAGCGGGGACAATTCTAGGGCATCTCTTAATTATACTGCTGCGTATTTCGTATTACAATAATGAAGCGAAACAATAACAAAAGTTTGGACGTCGGAGCGCGGCCGGGCAAGTTCGCTGCTCATTTGAGTGCTGTTCAGCGCGCTCCTAATGAAAACTTGTTAGTTACCGCGAACATAGAACGGTACTTTTATGTATCGCGGAGTAGTCCACTGTCGCCGATGAGTTGCACTAATATACTTTGATCATATTCACTGCTGCGCGTAAGAGGGGGATGGCGCTCCAACCGCTGTTATTTGGAACAATCAGCAGTATTTTCGGTACTTTTACTAAACTTGCGCAGTTGCGTCAAACGCCACGTAGGTACCCAGTAAGTCTTTAGTCTATAATTTATTTAAGGTCAACGTAATTGTTTTGAATATTTGAAACAGCATTTCTAGTTGTAACCTTGGTAACTGCCATAACTGTTTTTATACCTGCAAAGTATAGAACAGAAAGGTACCATAATAAAAAATGGCGAGCCTTCGACGACGCGAGCGTCAGCGCGAAGGGCACGAACTGGAGGCCTAAGGTTGTATATAACGTCCGTTATCGACGCCTACAATAAGTCGCACTTTATACGGTTATTATAGCGCCATAAACGCCACCGGCCGGTGTTTCATACAGTGCCGGGGCAGATTATACTGCCTGTGGCCCGCTGGGGGGCCAGGGGGGCGCGGGGCGCGGCGGCCCGCCCTCTGTCAGCGCCACGTGCCACCCGACAGATGTGTCGAGATATCCGATATCGGAAGACACTTTCATAATCTTCGCCTTACAACCTCCACTTCTTACATATTAAAATAAGAAATACCACCCGCACGTGCACAGGTGCGATTAAAAAAAAACCCGAACCGTGATGCGAACTCAATTTATTTGGCTGAATGTCCTAGAGCAGCACTGCTCGCAAATCACCTGTAAGTCTCCAGATTTAATTAAAGTATTCCTCCTAAAAATAAAGGTAGTCTAATTGAAGCCGGAAAAAATAAAGTTAATTCCTGGAAAGACGCCGCTCGAGAACTTTCATTAGCGTTTCACGGCTACAATTGCAAGTTCAAATAATTATGTTTACAGAATCCTTTTCTTACGCGGCGATATTTATCTTCTCCATTGTTACGAGAAGTGACGCGGACGAATTTCGCGAAAACGCCCCATTTATCTAGAGCGGCCACACAAAAGCAAAACGAAACCCAAAACTTTTTATGCGGTCAGTGACATTGACGAATTTAACTCGAGCTCTTAAAGGAACTTCATTTAGTTTGATTCGTTGATCCTATTTCATATTTGCTTAGCCATCGGCCCGCAGATAAGTTCACCCGGGACGTTGTTGCTTACTTCCTACTTTATTCGGTTTGCGGACCCGCATAAATAAGGGAAGGCATCGCTTGCTCCCCGCGTGGCCACGAGCTCTCCGGCGACTCGTCGCGGTCCTGCCGCCTAACCTAGCCGCTCCTTACTAAATCCAGTTTTATTTCATGTACTCTTATCACAGAATTTTATCTATGAGGACTTTAATCAAATAGCTCATGGTTAAAAATATAATTGCAAAATAATAATCAATCAGAAAATGTAACTACCTACCTGCAATAATGACGAGTACTTTCCGAACTTCGCTCCCTCGGGGAAAAGTTTTGGTAGAACATTCGCCGTAGCATTTTTATGCCCACGGATTAAGAAAACACCATCATCTATGGAACTCGTCGGAACCCTTATTTGCCTTTCGGGGTGTTATTATCTTTGCCTCAATTCCCACGTAAAGCCACCCGTCCGCGCGCGAAATACCAAATGCGCCCTAGTTTCGTCGATCGCACAGATCACGCTGTTTGTTTAGGGCAGCTAGCACTCGTGAAAGGTGATGAACTAAATATTAACAAAGTCGCGCTATTGACTGTCGGATTATAAACATCAGCCTACGTGGAAGGTAGCATTTGAAGGTTATCGATCGCCGGGGTAGCAAACGGCGGTTTATGAATAAGCTCCTGTTTGTCGAGTGTGACTCCGCGTCGAAATGACTCATCCCTCCGAACCCGAGGCCGCGTGACGTTGATCCCGTATCATGTGTAGTGCGGCGACTTGTTCACACGTGCCCATATCAACATGTGGACATGGGACGAACAAGTAGAAAGTTTTCGCACGAGACGGGGAGTCGCGCCCTCTGTACCTACGTGTCAGCATAATCGCGGCGCCACCTCCTGTTTGTCGAGCGGCTCGCTAATGCTATTTGTCGTAGTGGACGCGTCACGTCACGTCTGCGTGTGTGAGTCTTTATCGTTAACAGACCGAAACACGCCGGTTCATCGCCGTGTTTTGTTTGCCACTTTAAGCGGAAACTTTGCTGATGCCAGGTGATTACGTGATTCAGGCAACCTGACCCACGTCGTGTTGAGCGATTCCCGTGACATATTTTTAAACTTGAAAGTAAGTATCTTAGAGTATAGAGTAAATATCGGAAAGCAATTCGGATGTCGAGTGCGAAACTCGAAATCGCAATTTGTAATTCATGAATCCCATAAGGGGGCGAACTTGAGCGATCTTTTGCGTCGAATGCGGAACGTATCGTCGAAGTTGCTCGGTGCTGTAGCCATGTGAATATCTGGTACATTTAAAGTGAGGAATATTGTTGGGTTTGTCGTCAGCGGTAGGCGGGGCGAGCGCCGTGCCTGTTCGCGCCACGCGCCGGGCGATACCGCTTGATAGCTTTTGTCGAAAACTAACTGACGTGCCACTTTAGAACTAACCAAATACCTTGCCCTTAATTAAAACGATATTCAAGATAAAACTACTCGCCTATAACTTGAACAAATGTAGGTTCTCGTAGGTAACTCGAAAAGTTTTAAGACTAATTTTCCGAGGCATTGACTAGTATTAGGTGAGCTTGCCGAAACGTAAAATGTCTGAAGAGAGAGGACCAACTTTGGCTTGACTAAGAACTACTACTACCTTATAAGTTAAACCTAGCCGTTAATATTTCGAAGTAGCACCATAGCTTTGGAATTTATTATGGCTCTAATATTCTGTTTCTTTTGTTACAGGTTTCGGTTTCGTCACGTTTCAAAGTGAAGACATAGTAGATAAAGTGTGCGAAATACATTTTCATGAAATTAACAACAAAATGGTGAGTATTTTTTATTTATTTTATTTATAGGGGTGCGGCATTGTACAGGTGCAATTTACTATCGAAAACTTAATTGGAATACATAACAACCTGGTGTAAAAAAATATCTAAATGGCAGTAAAAACCCGAATCAAAAATCCGTTGCGTGAATAAAAAGGAGTAAGTGATAAATATACGATGAAAATATATAGTGGCGGATTGCGATCTTATTATACTTACTATGTAATGATATCTCAAATATGAACAGAATTAAAAAATATTCAAACCAATATCTTCCATCCTGAAATGATCAATTCAAATGGAAAAGTTATCGAGAAACCTCCATATCATATTTGAAGGTCTATTCAAAGACACTCTACACAATTTAATAACATCTATCGGGACTTTAATGCGTGAAATTATTGTATATTTACTTCGACGTTTCGACCGTATAGCAACGGCAATGTCGGCAATATAGTCACGAGTAGACTAGGTGCGACAAATGACAGACCAAATAGCCAACAAACTTCATAAATATGTGTGAAAATCGCAAAGTTTAAAGCTATACTCTACACGCCTGTGTCCTAAAAAAATCCCCCAGTGAATGTATGGAGTATACTTAATTTTATATGTTTTTCCTAATTTGAATTTAGTCATTGTATAGCAGTCATAAGTATAACTTAAGCTTTAATAGACTAAAAGTAAAAGTACTGTGTTATACGGAGAGACAGACATCAAGAGAAAAAAGGGTGACACTATCAGGGCTCCGATTTGTGCCATTTAGGTACGGAAGCTTGTTTGGGACCGATTGCCAATATACTTATAGAATATTCCCTACTCTACTCAAATTACCATCAAAGCGTTACGCCAGTTAAATAATTAATCTATAAATGCTATAAACTCATCATTAGAATACTCCAAATTACCTTTCAGCGGTTAAAAAGCATTTTATCTAAACCACTACTATCGGAAGCAGAAACATTTGCCTTATTTCTTTGCTAACCGCCGCCACAGTCATTTAGAATTCTCAACCGCGGCACTTTAAAAACCAAACAGCGTAAAATAAACAAGGAACGAACCGTCGGCGCAGCGCGAGTCAATCTCAATGTTAACATTGTCGGTCAGATATCAATTAGGACGAAGAAACTGCGCTGGCGACGGTCCAAACAGAGCCAATAAAACGCCACTAAACTCGGCTTTTACTGTGTTTAGATTTTTCCCCACCGTACGAAAGGGGGGCGTGACGTGTGTATTCGAGATGTCGCCACCACACAATACTGAATTCTTTCTTTTTGTTCAATTACTTTTAGAACAATTTAATCTAAGTAAAGACATTTTATCGAAGATAAAAAATATACAAAACACGCAACACATTATCCAGAAAACACGGTATAGTAAATACGTTCACAATAAGGCTTGTGCCGTGTGGTTACTTGCACTCTCCCGTCCACTGCCGTCCGCAATACATTACAGCCACCCTTTACAAGACTATTACAATCATGTGACGCAGTAAACCTCGCCCTCGATTAACTTGTAACTGCACGCAACCATTGTCCGGCCGTAATATGGTAAAATTTCATCAGTTGTTTGTTAACAGCAAAGTGAAAAAACGTTTTTGTCTTTTACAATTCGTAATACTTTCACTTTTGACTTATGCTTGAGTAGAAATAAGTAACAAATGTAGAAAACGTTTCAATTAATTTTGAGCCAACATGTTCAACAATCAGTTGCGAAATTATATTGAAATCAGTTTGAAATAAATAAATTGTAGTACGGGGCTTTTATATTTGAACCTTACATTAGAACCGCGGTTTTTATCTTGAATTGGATATTTGAGCTGAGCTCTCCATGTAATAACAAACAATTAAACGTTTTTCAGGACCGGTTCAATATAAAAAATGCAACAAGGCGTCCTTGTGTTAAGTTAGTTTCAATGTATAAATAATTGGTGGAATCAATATTATCCTCCATCGCTATTAAGGCAAAAAATACCTACCTTACATATTTAATGAAAACAATTGCGATATTAATTCATGCAAGATATGGCCAATTTTTGGCACAATTTCCCCTCTCTGATCTGAGGCTCAAGGTACAGTCCCGTGCAAAAAAAATCAATGTAAACAATTCGAAAATATGTAGCGGTGACCCAGTCGCGTTGGCAAAGAGCGTTCAGGGCATATTTTTGAGTTGTACCTACCCATATTTTTAAACGGTAGTCTATACACACGTTCATATTACTTAACTTTTCTTATTATTATCTTATATTCGTCAAACAAATATTTACCCCTTGCAAGAATCAACCCTAAACCTCATAATGTAATCTTACAGACATAAGCAGACGTACAGGCAAATGCTTCAATTTATAATACTCTATATCAAGTATCAATAGTTAAAAACTAAATACTGAATGTTCAAAGTATCTGATAAATCAGGAAAAATAATAATGGGTATGTGCTACTCTATGTAAGTAGGGCCTAGGCAAACAGTTTTCAAAGCTAAATTTTTATCACAATAGCGGCAATAATAACGACATAGGTACTTATAAGCAGGAGAATATAAGGATCCATTAGACGTTTACAATACCACACATCTCCACTCTTTAGAGGGAAAATCCAACGCGAACACTCATTAAAACGCAACCACAATTCAAACCCCCACCTTCATTGTCACTAAAAGTTTTCACCAAGATCATCTTTCACTGTCGCTGTAAAGACTCCGACTCTCCGCCCCAAGGCGATGCATATTCCTGATTATTAATGCTTGTTTTTTGTGTCACCCATTGTCTGCATCGTAATGGGTGTGCGCGGAACTCGCGGTTCTGAAATCGCAAGGGTACAGTACCCTGATGTACCCTTAGTGGTGCAAACAAGGAACAAAGACATCAAACAAATGGGCGGCGTTTTAGAGCAATTACGGTTCGCTTCCGTGAAACGTGAGGTGTGCATGAATCGGGCTCTCTCTCGGCGCGTAATGTACGCACGCCCTGTTGTTGTTGCGAAAAATTAATCGCCTCAATCTTCCATTAAGAGTCATTTACATTGCGGGCTGCCGAGGTATGACGTGGACAATCGATCGATTGAGCCCCGCAATGTAGTTGTACCGTGTAAATGGTCCTTTACTGGTGAACTTACGTTCCCTATATTTTCGTTTTAACAAAACATTTTACTGATATAAATACATATTCCGGAAGGAACATTTCTTTCCTAGGCCTAAAACAAGATGACACTTAATCTTGACAAACTCTTACCTCGACATAAAGAAAATATTTTTTTGGATTTCAACCCGATTTTGTGGATGAAAATATAAGTACTTCTTATAAGTTCTCTAATAGCTGTTGTAAAAATAACATATAATTGAGCAGAGCAGTAAAATACCTACTAAATTTCAAAATATAAAGGTAACTTTTATTACCAATTCGTGTATCAATAAAAGGAACAAAGTTGCTCAGTGACAAAGTATTTTTGTGTAAGTCGACATTGTTTGCTTAAATACCGGAGACGTTTTATGTGTACTTGCATTGACAGAATATTAAGTTTACTGTTACGAGTAATATGTGTACAGCAAGTAGCGTTTTATGTGATTTCACAGACTATAATAATATAGTCTACATTTAAAGTAGGTAGTTTCCATTTCTAGAAGTGATTTGAAGTTATACGGACTTTAAAAGTTATGCCAACGACGATTCGAAAGTGCGTGAAATAATCACTGGATATCATATAACACATCTGATAGTTATATTTCTAGTAATAAAGAAGACAGGGGTCACGCGTCACGTCAGCTCGACGTTTGCGATACGAGTAGCTGCCCTCGTAAATTTAATATGTCATCTCTTATATTAAAATGGTCGTTAAGCTAATAGCAGCTCCGCCTCCTCGCACGAGAGTGATAGGGTGATACCGTGACTTTCTTGCAGCAGTAAAAAAATGGTGTTTTATGAAATTATTGCTGTGAAAATTGTGTGCCTTTGTACGCGGGAAACTTTTTGATGCGTTGTTTTATACGCGTTTTATTATCCCTTATGGTGGCACTACACTTCGCTTTTCGTATTTACGTTTTGATGTTCGCTGTATTCGATGGATTCGCAACGAATTTTCAAATACCACAAACATGTCGATACATTCAAATAAATAGTCGAATAACAAATAACCGGAATGTTTTTCTTTCGCTTGTAAAAATTTAGTGTTGCGTGGTAAATGAATTAGTTCATTTATTTAGACATTCACACCTTTATATTTCAGAAGCAATATCAAAGTGTTGCAAAAATAAAAAATAAAGGTATCAAGTAGACACCAGTGACAGTGACGACAAGACTAGACGGTCACAGGGAATATTTGCTATTCGGTAATTTTGTGTATTCATGCGAAAATGGCGAATAACTACTCCACGCATTGCAATTTTCGGCCAAACCTGACGAATAGTATAAATATACGAAAAGCGAAGTGCAATGCCACCATCATACAATATTGGTAGCCGAGATAAATATGTATATTTCCATGATTAGAAAGAAAATGCTGTTGGTGTTATTTTATTTGTTACAAAGCAATCGATAAGCAATCAATGCAGTGGAGTAAGCATTGTACTAGCTCGAGCAGACGCTATAGTGGTTGGGTGTGTTTGCTGCATGAGGTCGCACCTGCGCTGAACAAATGAAAATACACGCCAACTCTGCTTCTGCAAAAATACTATCGCATCAACTCTGTAAACATTCGGCGCCAAACATAAACACTCGCGAAAAGGCTCGTTTGTTTTTGGCGACATTTTTCAAATCCAGATAGATGTGTGTTTCACTTCGCAAGTTCATGAATTTGTTTTTCCAAGTATTAAGCTAAATTGATTATATTTTACCTTGGTAGCTGCATAACTTCAACGAGATTGTGTAACTTCGAACTCGCGAGTACAAGAAACTTTTATGGCGCTCGCGATATAAGCGAATTCCCCGGATTTTATTTTTCGTTCGCTATACGCGTTGCGTTTTATTGGACGTTTAACTAATGGTTTCCCAAAACAACGTGACAGGACTCAATGATTCATAGGCAAGTTTTTTTTGGGCAGATACGCCTCACACGATTCATATAAATCTACTGTTTTAATATTTTTCTAGCCACATATTCATTCGCACTTTCGATACAGAGTTCCGCGCTGACATAAAAATGCACTCTTTTTCGAGCCATCCTCGCATAAACACTTCAGAAGAAGACTTTGGGTATTGCGTACATTTTTCTCCTCGATCGCACATGAGGCAAACAAATGGTTTCCGTTTAGGAAATAACACTAAAAGTAGGCACATTTGAAACTGCCACTTAAATCTTGGGATCCTCGATCGCCATTTCTCTTAGCGTCTTAACTGGTGCGGGGCCGGCGGCGCGCCCTTGTCGTTACTGCCGCATTAAAGAATGTCTTACATACCTACGCATCGCTGATAGCCCCCGATAAGGATTACGCGTGGCAACCTTTTAACCCTTTAAATTAAGATGGAGATACGGCCGTTGTCACAAGCCAATCCGAGCTTAACTTTTGATTAAAAGACTCACTTAAATGAAGCTTAACTTGTTCTGAGTGCTCTATTGTTAAGCCGGCCGTTGGATACAGCGTGTTAGAAGAGACACGTCCATCCCGACTCAGTAGTCCGTCCCTCCGCCCATTGTGGGCCGCGTCGAACAATCAATCACGCATTCCTCTGCACCGTGATTACCATAAACTTTCCGTTTTAGCACGACCCGGCTCGCTTCTTCTAAGCTTTATCGATTCGGCCATTTTTACGCTTTCTATATATCAAGAGTTCCTGTGACAGTCCCTTTTCTTTGAAACTCGCAATTGCCCGGTTGCGGGTGCCGTAGCTAGTTAGATACTTTTCATTTATACAACTGATTTAAAGTTTCGGGTTTCTTCGTGTAAGTTTCTTTTGAATAGCATTTGTAAATCATTTGAAGCAAGATGAAGTTTTTGAATTAGATACCTACCTGCAAATTGCCTGGGAAGCTTAGCTTAGCTTAAAATTTACCCCCATCATAAACAACAATTAAAGAGTTGTCCAATAAAATGTTTAAATAAACGAAACTAACGTAGTTTTAATGGGCTGTCTAATCTTTTTCTTACTTTCATATGTTGAAGTGTTTCTTTGCCTTAATCGTTATTTGTTGGCTGAAACCGTAAATCAGGAATGTTATATAACTTTTATGTTACATATCTCGGATGTCTTAGTACTTATTTTAGGTCATTAAATAACGATTTGCATGTTCCTATTGAGAAAGTCACGCCAAATTTTAAACAGTGAGGGATAATTTCAAAAGTATGACCTATGCAACAAAAAAAAACAATCGAAAGATAAAGAGACATAAGACATAAGATAACTTGCCACTATCATGGTATAAAAATGAGCAATATACGTCTCTTAATTTTCAAGTCTATTATTTCAAATTTAATATAATTTATAAATGGTGGGATATTTTCTCTAAATTTTTATGGGATCAACCTCGAGTATTATCCATTCAATAAAAAAAGAATCATTGAAATTGGTTCACACAAACAAAGCAGTTGAATTGAGGACCTTATTTTTTGGAGCCCGAAAAAAAATGTGCTGAATAGGTGACTTCCTCTTTCTTTGAACCCGTTTTAAACGCTGATCTTTACAAAAATCCTGAAAGTTTATCGGTTTTAACTAAAATTCATTATGGCAATGTGCCACACGGGCAAATTATACTTAAAGGACGTGATAGATAGGACCTCGTTTTAGTCATTATTATGGTTAAGTTCGCTTAATATATTTATAAGGTGTGTAAATCGTTACAAATAATAATTTTAATATTTCCATTCCTGAAATATGGTTGGCAATTTTGCTGTCCCCGGCGTATGTATCATTAATAACAGACGCGTAACCAGAAATCCCCTGTCGGATTAGCAGTGCGCAATACCTTGCTGCTAATGAGATCTGAGAACGCTATCCTGCACTATAAAGTTATAGAGCTATATTAATGAAAAATATTGCAATTAGGATGCTCGTTTTGAAATCAATAAGTAAAGAGGGTGCATATTGAACTCTATAAACTGAAACCTTTTTAACGAAAATTTACAGGTTCGATTGTAATCTCACGGCAATCACTATTTGAACAACTACCTAATTTCCTATGTACGTACAATATAAATTTAATGGTTATAAGGCAACCGGCACGCAATTTCCAAATGACGCGACCAACTCCAGTCGAACACGAAGACGTAAATTATGGCTCAACAGGCCTTTCCTGCCGTTAACGATTGCGACTTAAATTCGAAGCGTGAAAGAAAATTAATTAATCACAGGTGGTGCACGGCATCGTGCACACGAACCTACCTATCCCACCGCAGACATACATATTTATACGTGGCGCGGCGCTCGACGCAGTTGGGAAAATCTAAAAATCATCCTTCTAGCTAAATTACTTACCGTATTATGGTTACGGAATCGTTCGAACGGGCGTTCGCGACAAATTATTCAATCACCATAAAGTATTGTAAGAAGCCGCGCGTAATTGAAACGGTGTCGCTGCGTAGGGAGACAATAAAGTAGCGAGAGTGTTGAGGGCGCGGGCGTCATCAATAAAGGCCATACGTTAGGGCAGGCCGGTTCATTACTGCGCTCCGCGTCTCCACATTCCCATTACGTGGGAGTTAGGAGACGCGCGCGGCGATAAATAGCGGCCAAGAAGCCCTGCTTTGTTTCTTGGTTCTTGCGCACAATTTCATTTACATTAGAGGTGCTGAGCCGAGTCTCCTCGGGGAGCCATATGAAAGTCGCGTACAGATTCATGCAAAACAAGTTACGAGCGGTGAGACCACGTGCCGCAGACCTTAATCTAGTCGGCAGTGGCTGACAAGCCAGCGCCGGCGGCAGCCTGCACTAACCTACTTAATTACTGCCAACTAATTGCTACAGCTGATATGTAGGTACCTACGACATAAACTTCGCCGGCTGCTTCAAGTCTCTTGAATTAACACCTTCGTTTACAACGTCATTTGAATATTTTCATGCATTTAATTTTGTGCATACTGCTTCAAGCCATGTCTATAAAACGGAATGGCTCTTTAATTAGCCGAAGCAGTCGCTTTGTGGGTGCATTTAATTTGTTTATCTAATTTGTCAGTTAATTCTCAGAACATTCAAAATTTTTCATACAAATAACGTCAAAAGAACAGCAGTGTCGCTGATGCTTACACAAATTCAGCTGTCCATACATTTGCATGGAATCAGCGGCACAGTCGCCATCTCCGTTGGTCATTCTCCGTCGTTTTTTCCGTTCTTCCTTTTCTCCAAGCACCCTCTTAAGCGTGATAAGAATTAGTTAAGCAACGACTCTGCGTTAATCATACACTTACAATTGCAAACGGCCAGGCTAATACTGTTGAGTGGCTGCCAATACAGTTTTTGCTTGTTATGCTCTCGTTTTAATTGGTTTTTCAACGGACCTCGTGGAAGTTTGCCTTAATATTGAATCAGATGAAATTTCTTGATTGGAAAGCTCGGCATAATCGTTGCGTAGCTACTCCAAAATACCGGCCTGTGTAGTTGAAGCTTTTAATGTAATTTGTTTTAATTTTGGGTATTTTGATTTTATTGCACCATTCTTTGAGTGGTACTTAGAAAATCATTGAATTACATAAATAAAAATCAATGTTATCTGATTACGCGTTGCCAGGGCGAGGGCTCCTAAGTGTTCTTGCTGCGATCGCTGTCGATAGCGATCGATGGCATGGAAATAGCCGCGAGCGTTCGACTCGCTACTGTTGCAAGCCGCGCTCCATGCCACCCCTCCATATTTAATGTCTAACTAACATTTCTATGACGGCGAATCGCAAGGCGAGTATGCCACTGTAATTTTGAATTCAACATTGATGTGATACGAAATAAATTCGTAATGCACCAAGCCGAAACCAATTGCGGGCTATTTGTTGAATAAAATATTTCATACTGTTTGTTTTTCGATTGTTTCACTTACGATACATTCGAAAGAAGTAATTCGTAACTTAAAAGAATGGTGATACCAGTGCTAACAGCTAAACTGACTTTGACCAATGTGTTACTTTGTTCCCATGGGATCAATCTGTTGCTTTTTTTCGTAAAATGAACAATTTTCCGCAATGCAAAATAAACTGTTCTGTCCATCGACACTTAACAAGTATTAAGTGGGTAATTAAAATTCAAACGTCCAAATATTCAACACTTAATATTTATAATACACACATAAATAAAGTGACGCCTGTTTTCAAGAGGGGTAAGCAGAGGCCACGGATTTCAATTTGCTACGATTCTAACATACAGCCTTTGCTTCACTTACTCTCATAACATTCTTCATGCATGCTCGTCTGTTTAGGGTACTCCTGACCTGGCCTTTCTCTAGAATGTCTCCGATTTGGTCGAGGTTCGTTTGCCGAGGTATTCCCCTTCCCATTTTTCCATCCACTCTGCCTTTATACACCCTTTTTGTCACCTTCTTTGATCCATCCTCATTCATACATCCAACATTCGTTACATTACATTCTACAAGATTAATACTATTAGAATAGAAATAATTTATTTAGCAGCGATGGTCTGTAACGTCCGCATTGCTGCGCACGGGAAAGTTGCGACGTCGCGATATTAGTTGCAAACACGATGCTAAACTAATACACATGTGATTAACATTACTATAACTGTGACTTGCCCATGCGGTGGATTTTTTTTATACAATAGGAAGGCAAACAAGCAAGTGGGTCACCTGATGGTAAGTGATCACTACCGCCTATAGACACCCGCAACTCCAAGGAGATTGCAAATGCATTGCCAACCCAGAGGGCTAAGATAGAATACCTCTTGTACCAGTAATTGCACCGGCTGTCTTGCTCTCCACGGCGGAACACAACAGTGCAAGCGCTGCTGCTTTACGGCAGGATTAGCGAGCAATATGGTGGTAGCGATCCGGATGGACCTTGCTCAAGGTCCTACCACCCGCAAAATATGCGAATGCTTTGAAAAGTCTTAGTCGTCATTATTTCCCCCTTGCAAAACAGACTCGGTCTTGGCTTACCTTACGAGCCATTAAAATTTTGTTTTAGTACGAGCCTGCCGTTTATATTATTAAAATAATATACTACTATACTAATACTATTCTATTTCAATGTCTTAAAACCCCAAAGCCGTTATTTTTATCAATTTATTTCTATTTATGTAAGCTATATGAAACTTTGAAAAATCCACCTAAAACTTAAGCTGTCTGAAAAAAAATAGCGGTAGCACACAGTAGCCAGTTGCTGATCCAACTGGATACAATTGGCCGACTTGAGGGGGGTAGTATCACTCTATCGCAGAACACTGGCGTCAAATTGTAGCTCCAGAGAGAGAGAGAGATCCAGAGGCTCACGTAGGGGGAGCGATTAAGGATACTCATTATCCTTTTACGAATCTGATAGTTTGGCTCAATAAGTAAGTACATAAATTGGAATCTTAAACTTTTGACGACATTAAATCCTAAACTCAACAAAAAACAATATCACCGCACATATGAGTAACTGAAGCGCAGAAAGTCTTTGCGTCGAATTTTAAATTTATTTTTAACGTTTCTGTATAAAACGTCTTCAATATAAGACTGGCTGGAGGGCTATCAGCGGAGCATTGCAGGTAACGTTGCCGCTTATCGCCGCCGAGCGTCGATCGCTTATATCTGATTTGAATTTCGCATTACAACCCATCGAACCCCCGTCCCCTCTCCGTAAACACCGACGACTTGAGAGCTCCACTGAAATTCACGGCTCGCGCTTGTCTTATTTTATCCAACAACGCTTAAGTAAATATGAAAAGAGCTCCCAGGCTGCGGACTATTTCATTATCTGTGCTATGACCTGTTGAGCGCAAGATTTGTGAGTCATCTCTTTTACGTAATGTCGCCGTGCGGTTTCAGTCAAAAGTTTCGTGTTATGATTTTTTTGGGATTGTGATACAAAATTTCTGTTTGCTAGACGGTATTTGTTATCTATCATGGAGAAAATAATCCACAACTTGGTGTTTTAGAACGGAGTGAGGTTTTTAAGGATTTTTTTATATTTCTATAATAATCCAAAACAAGGTTACATAGTGGCGTCGATAAGAAACGTAAATTCTAAAGCCAAGAAAGAACTAGCCATTACAGCCACCCGTACTTTTCTCAAGCACCACTTAAAATTATCGCTGCATTTAAGGATTGTCTTCGGAAAACTTTTGGTTACCTCCGGTTCCCACGTTCGGGCTTCCGCTTAGCGGCAATCAGGGCGAGGCCTGCGACGCGTTCTGTCAATACGAAGGCGAGAGGTTTCCTTGATAAACTTATCTAGCACCCCTCCTCCTCCCCCGGCTCTTCTCGACTCCCGCACCTACCCCCCGACGTCTGCGTTTATCTCTCACGTATGTTCCGCACGCTACGCCCGCACCACATTACTCTCCCCGAATGCGACGCTGCTTTCTTGACTTTTTATCAGTGCGTCGAGCCCCAATTACACTGGAAAATTTTAACACGATGACTTACAACTTATATCAGGTAAATAAGTAAATTTTTTGTTGAGTCATAATGCCATTTTATCGGATTCTAACAACAAAGTATTTCACATAAAAGTTTTACTAAGAGTCTGAAAAGTATCAAATGTGAGTTTAGCATCCTCCAATTTATATTCGTTTAGAAATGGCCGCTATATTTTATGCCTTTATAAGTTGTCTATTTGGCCAGTTGCCCGAAAACCGCCACGAAAATTTCAAAGGAAACACAAATTTCAGTACAAGTAAACAAACGCAAAAATCTTATAAAATGCAGTTAACGTCAACACACATGTAAGCTGGTTCGGTGCGCGTACTCGAGTTCAGAACGTTGCCCTATTCTGTTAGTTCTTACAGCGCAACATGCTCGGGAGGTATCCGGAATAGTGTCCTCTATCCCTGGACTTTGTATCTGATACGCAGTGTACAGGCATACTAGCACTGACGTAACGGGTCCAACTAGCCGCAGTACGCTCGTCTCTACCGTATGCCCTCTGTACGCGTAGCAGTTTACGACATATACTTCGATCACTTAATCTCAGTGTCTTTTGTTCCAAAGGTCCCCGTTAGGAGCAGGGTCGGCAATAACTCATCGGTCCCCGCAATATACAGCCAATACGCGAATTAATAAAATTCGACTCCGGCCTGGATCTACTTAAACGCACCCCAGGGCTTTTTATTCGCAAAACTCCTGAGTATTTTATTTCTCCGTTTTTATTTCGACGCTTTTTTATGTTCGACGGTAGGTCCGTAAAGGTGAATGAAAAAAACATCAACCAGCGCCCGATTGCTTCCGCAAGCTCTCACAGAAAAAAGAGAAATGCCCAAAATGTTAACGGGACAAGACCAAAAAACGCTGCCTTAATTGTGCTGTTATTCAGTCAAATTTACTTATGTACTCTTGTATGTAATGGCATCCACAAAAAGGTAGGTAAGCTAAATCTTTCGCGATCGACGTTATTGACATCACTGTTTTACCTTAAAAGGCTTTCAACCAGAACCAATCGAGCGAAAATTTAATGACTGCTTTCAGATTCGTATTAATTCACCTTCACACGCGAATGTTCAGTGAGTGTGGTGGAGCATAAAACGCGATGTTTTCCTGCGAAACAATTAAATTTCTCATACGTCGTTGGGATTAGCGTGCAGAGTTTCTGGGCGAGAGGGCGCGGGTGCGGCGGCATTAAGTTGGGCGCGTCGGAACGGTCTTACGTCCGCTCGGTTAAACCGGCATCTTCGCGTCGGCATCGGCAGCGGCATCGAGGACTACTCGATCCGTGTCGGATCGATACGTCGCCTACCTAGTGGGGGCTAAATACAATTTACCTTTGTTATTTTTCGTGTCATTTAACTGCGTCGCGATCTCGAACGCTCGATCGGGATTGCGAACTCCGATGCGAATTGTTTGTGAGCTTTTGTTTCTCGCTCGCCCGCCAGCGACGCGACATCAATTAACGTCGGAACCCCCGGCTGAATTTTCTTCGTGGCTGCCAATGTAGGTAGATTTAAAATTGAATTATTTTCCGCTGAAAAATGTTGCATACCTACGAAAGTTCTGTTAGGCCACCGTCTCGACATCTCTGTACCCTAAATTTCGAGCTCATAGAACAAAGTGGGATCGTTAAATTTTAACAAATCTGAAAAGTCATGTTGTCTTAGTTTTAAAGTGAAGTGGCATTTATCTGGTAGGTATGTCCCCTAGGTTGCGTGCTGCCGAACAAATGGAGGGTGGGCCCGGCGCTGGCGGCCGCCACTGGCGTAGGCGCCGGTTCATTTGTAAAGCTTTATCGGACCTGACAAATGGCGACACTCACTATTTTTATGTCGCAGACGATCGAAGAATACAGTTCATGTTACAGAACGATTTAGCTCTGTTTCGTGTTGTTCAACTTTTGTACGGTGCAACTTTGGTACGAGATACACAAACTTGTCTATGTACCTATACTCGTACGGCTCTCGAATGTGTTTGAAAAACTTCCATGTTGCCATAAAAGAAACGTATACGCGTTTTATTACTTAAAACCGGGGTTGTTTCAAACTTTAATTTTACGTGTTGATTATTCAGCTTTATCTAGGCATAAAACTTTGTGGAAAGACACTCATCTCAGTGACGCCGCGCACTCACTTCCACGCGTTAATGCAAGAGCACGTAGTTCCATGTCGGCGCAGAAAGTTTTGCAAAGTGCACAAAGTGCGCGAACACCGTGGCAAAGCCTTCATTTGTCGGCTCGTGACGTCCGCGTGACAAATGTGGCCACGACTTACCTACTCCAGCGCGTCTGCCCCAGCTAGCTAGCACACACGGATAGTCGAGGACATGTCACGATTATGCATCGCTGTGAAAAATGTGACTGAGAAGTTTTTACTCGTCAGCCACGCGACTTACGATAACTATGCATCAGCAGTAGTAATTCGAGTTTGAATGAAACATTACTTTGCAGCCGGGAACGAGGGAGAGTTAAGTAAGTGATTTATCCGACTGGCTTTAACATAATTTAAGCCTATGTACTTTTCTGTAACGATGCTACTTGGTAGCGAAAATTCTATTGCTAAAGGTTTGGGTTAGCGTAGATTGGGTAATTTATACTTGCCTCCTGCCCTCCACCTCCGTAGAGGGGGAGATACAAGCACTGCAGAGAGCCATCCTGTTCGTTAAAATTACTTAATGGATCGATTAAGCGTTGGGTTTAATTATTTGGTATACCTAAATGTAATTTAGGGGAAGCTATGCTCAGGTAGTTACTTACTGCTTGTAAGTTTATGTTAAACTACTATTTTATTTATTAAAATAAGAGAAAAGGGTATATTTCTAATGATGAAATAAATTTAAAGCAATGTAACATGAAACAAGAAAAATAAAAATCTTCAGAAGCAGTAATTTTAAATGATTATTTATGCGCTAAATATATTAAATTCGCAAACTGTATTATTTCGTAACGTAATTTTGTAACAGCAATTATCAAGACATTGGTTAAATCCTAACAATACAACTTGTTACATAAATTCTAAACAATTGCGTCTGATTTCGTAAAATTTGTCCTAGTGTATAATAAGCATTTAATGATAAGCTCCTTGACTTGATAAAGCAAATTAAAATTCAATTTGTGAGTCGAACCGTGAAGCATAACGGATTGTCGACCGGCTTCGTCGCCCCCTTTCTTCCATAATTCTGCGAGTCTCCCGCTTCGAGGAAGCATTTTCGCTATTCTGCGAAGTCAATTGTTAAGCAGCCCAACCTCCGCCGAAAAGCAATTAAGGGCTCCCTTTTAAGTTGAAATGTATGTTTTTGTTTCAGGTGGAATGCAAGAAAGCACAGCCTAAGGAAGTCATGCTCCCAGCGAATCTGGCGAAGACGAGAGCCGCCGGTCGCGGCGCGTACGGTGAGTTGCTTGGCGGCGCTGCGGTGGCCGGCACCAGCGGTATTCGGTACACTCCCTACCCTCTCCCGGCGCCCGCGCAGCTGCTGGTGTCGGGCGCGGGCGGCGGCTCGGCGCACGCGGCCGCGTACCGCCGCGCGCTGGCCGCGCTCCGGCCGTCTCCGCGCCCCCCGCGCCCTGCGCTAGCGCAGCTAGCCCTCCCGCCCCTGGCCTATTCTGTGTCCGAGCTCCTGGGCGCCCATGCCCTGGACATCCCAGCGCTCTACTCCCCCCTTACTCACGCGACTCTGCCCACCGCTCTGCCCCTCTGATCCGCGATCCTCTTCCAGCAACATCCGCACCACCCGTTTTAAATGATCCGGCAAATAATTTCTCGCCTCATTAGGAACTATTCCTCTCCGCTTAGCGGCAAAATTTCTCTGTCCATTCCTAGTTTTGTCTTACATTCCTACTTTTCTCTTTCCTACCGAAGTGACAAAGTTTATTCTGTAAGGAAACTGATAATATCCAAAGTGTCTTATTTTAGTAAATGCCATTAGTAAATCAGTTAGTTAGCAGATTTTCGAAATGTGTACTAACCAAGAATTTAGAAGAGTCATAGAAAGAGTTCTGATATTAAATTATACAAATATATCATCATTTTGCTAAATATAAAGTAGAAAAACTGGATCAATTTTAAATTTAGGGTGATATATAGCAATATTTTTCTACCAGGTAGTAGGCGCTTACTTCTGTTTGATTTACATATAGATTTTTATAAATACTGAGCCTGGTATTTTTCATATTCTTAAGTAGCTTTTAATATAAAATATTTTGGAGAGAACCTTTTGGTTCGGCCAGTCTTGCCAGTTACTTGTCCATCCATGATAACTTACCTTCTAGCACACAGAGTCTAGTCGCGACATTAATTGCGGATAATTGGTGAAGTCTTTTTCTAAATAATATTTTCCTAACTGATATTCTTATTATTTAGCTTTTTACTATGGCTATAGCTTTACAGTTTGATGTCGGCTTTCAAAAATATGTATGAGTGGAAAACACGAGGTACTTTATCTGTGAATGTTATGCGTTTTGTGGAACACCTAGATAAATAGGAGTATCTGTTTTATTTACTAATTTATATATTATTATAATGGTAAGAATTTAAAAACCTAGTATTACGTACTTAAAAGCATCGTTATATGTATTTATAGCCACATAATTAATATAGATTTTGATGAATACTTTAGATCTTCACTATTTATTATTATTTATTTTGTGCTATATACCAAATTAAGACTAAACAGATGTTCACTATTTGTTTTGTTTAGTTTGTAGATATACTTTTCCAACTTTAAAAAAAAATACTGTTTCTAAAACAGTAACATTATAAATTATAAATATTACACTGATTTTGTTTGATAATCGTAGCTCTCGTAAACTAATAGAATTAATTTGTATTAACGTTTTACTTAAGTAGGTAATCAGTAGAGTCTAGATTAATAAATATCATTGCCAAAATATTTAAAATCGTCTGTTTGTTTAACATGTTTAGCCGTAGACTAACAATATGTAGCATAGATTAACATGTTAAATAAGCTGTTAGATCATCTTTGATGACAGAACTAACATTCCCCTGGCTCTGACGCCGCCTCCACCACATGGTGGCAGAACACTGTTAAATGAGTGCTTATCAGAACATTCACTAAACATTTAACACTCCACTCTTTAGTTGTTCAATATTGATAAATGTGTAATGGTTAGCAAAATTGTTCGCCAAGCAAAATAGTGTCTCCTGGCACATTTATGTCAAATAACTCTTTATTATAATCAATTTGACACATTTCTAAATGTAAGAATCGATCGATTTATGTAAATGTTTTTACATTTCTAGATTTCATGTGGTCATTGGGTGCTCTTCCTGACGGTAAGTTAATATGCACATTTTATTACCCAAGTCACTTCATTCTGCTATTCCTGCATCTGTCAGATCACTTCTCATTGGAACGAACATGTCCTTTATGGCTCTCGATAAACTTTTCGACGTCGATTGTTAAACTTGTCCTAATTGGGGGTACGAAAATGGATTAAGGCAGTAATAATTAACTCGGCGAGTCAGCTTAAGCGTTAGTAGGTGTTAGTACATTTAATCAATGAATTATCGAACAAGCCCGTCGCGCCGCGCGGCCGCGTGGCGCGTGATGGATCGCGAGGCCTGACAGATACACTATTTTGATTGGCAATAATATGATAAACGATCCCGTGTAGTAATCATATCAACCGCTGTGGACGGGTCCGGCCATAATTCATTTCACATTTTATATTTAACGGACTTCGTTGATAACGGACATGTGATAACGGATTAGTTTTCTTAGAACATTTTAATGAAGTTTTAAAACCGTTGTTTATAGTTGTTTATTTTGTATTAATGTCATGTTTTGAAATAGTGTAATTATCATTTGTTTCGATTTACATAGATAGTGTTGTTAATGACATGCAGTAGGTATGTTAGCTGTTTAATGAAGCCGTCGTTACTCCACTTACACTGCGCTACATGAAACGATGTTTACAAAGTATATTCCGCTGGACATTGTCCAAAACGATGTCGTACGATGAAGTACGTACGGTACTCTCACCTATGTTTTCAGTGAGACGGCTCTATTTTAGAATTGGGCCACCAGGACAAGTGTTAGGAACACACCGCAAGTTATAACGGTCAAGGAACCAGTTTCGTCGACGCATTTGAATAATCGAATGGAGAGTTTGAAAGAAAGCATGCAACCCGATAATTAACCTTTGCTTCTCATGTCGGAGTGTGCCTATTGATGTAGTTGTTTAAAATGTCTCGTTTGTTGCGCAGGTTTCCCCGCAGCGTACGCCGCCTACGCGGCAGGACGTAGCTATTCGGGCTATCCTAGCTTCGGGCTGCCATATCCAGCAGGTAATCCCTTGACGAGCTTGCACCACCAACTGTCCGGCAATCACTACCACCACTTGGCGACACTTCTGCCCTACCACCCGCTCGAGCTGAGCGGCGTTTATAATGTACACGCCATGCATCTGTGAACTCGCGCCTGCGACAATGCATTCCACTAACCGCTAACTTCTCCAACGGCAACGATTCGATTAAATACGATATCGCACAACTCGTCTGAAACGATCTGATACCTGACTCGTTGAAAGTCGTATCAGATATCGAATTTAACACCATACATATTTTATACTTTTTTTTCGAATCGTTGCCGTATATTTCTTTTTCATTCCTTCTATTCCGTCATTTAAATAAGTCATCCATCTAAATAACTAAACGCATATGCGCACTTATTCTCGTAATTAACCGTGGTGACTACTTCTTAACTTGCGTTTTCAACTAACTTTCCCTAAGGCGAAAGTTCATGTGAACTGTCACTAACAACTTTACTAACAATTTAACACCCTTAACAATGACTGAGCCATCTAGATAAATCTGCCAAGCCGTCAATTACAAAACGTCCATGTTTTGAGAAATGCTGTTTTATTGTTTATCTTCAGAATTTTGTCTAGAAAATCCGGCCAATCGCGAGCGCCTCGCTCGATGTTTACCGACGAGTCGCCCTAACGATTCTCAAATGCTACGCGTCGTGCAAACACTCTAGCGCAAATACTGTGTTTGCCTTCGCTCTACACGCCCTCCCCGCGCCCGCGCCCCGCCCCGCGCCGCTCGCGCCGGTCTAGTATGAGTATCGCGCCATCGCCGGCCCCTCATTAACAGCAAAAGCTTTTAAAGAGATTTAAACAGATTCAAACAAAAGTACTGAAAAAGTGACGTCCTTTTTGCGGTGACTTCTATGTAAATCTCGGTACGGACAAAAAATAATTACCACTAATTAAACGTAGTCCTCTTGAGGCTGGTAGTCGAGCCCCTCGAATGAGACCAGAATGTTAATTTTGCGTGGTTCTTATAGTACTTTCGAGGTCAGTTAGTTCCATCGGAAGGCGGTTCGATGCAGGGCACGGGTGGGGGTTTCCTAATAAGTGTCGTGGCAGAGCACAGCTGCACAAATACTCTCCTCGTTATTTGTCCACACTCCGCGCTTGAGCCGCCTTCGCCTCGCCATAATTGCGCCACTAAGCTTTGACTTTACACTTTTTTTCGCTCCAAACGCTGTTCAGCATACGGAATCTGAAAACGCGGACGCAATTGAGAATTCTAAGTGAGGGAATCGCGTATAGACCGTGGCTCAGTCTGTGTGGGATTGCGGTTTGTTGGGAGGACTTGGTCGCTGATCGATGTTATCGCAGCAGAGTCGGCGACCGCGCTTAGGGAAGTTTTTCTTTCATATTACTAGTCGTACAAATCGTTCCGCGTTAATTACTTTCGAGTGAGCGTTTTACGGCACGCGAGACAAACGTTTCTAGCGGCCGGTTCACAAAAATGACACTGATTGTGGGCGTTCGTTCAATTGTAAACATAATTGAACAATAGAGCGGTTCAATAATTACACGGGCAACCGTACAAACCTTTTTATTTAATGGCGTTATCGAATGCGAGTCAGCCGCTCGATCGCATAGGATAATCCGAAAAGACTTTTGACTGGATTTGGCGGAAGCGGTTAAAGTAATTTTGGGATGTGTATTTTCAATTTATGAATGCAGAATTTGAGGCTCAACTTTGAATTATGTGCATTATTTTTTTATTGGAGACTTATTTTCATTGATTTTGGGAAACGTGTTGCTTGTCCGGCGGCTGGCGGCTGGCGGCTGGCGGCCGGGCCGCTGGCCGTGGCCGCAGTGTGCGTGCGCCGCGCGTCAACCCATAATTAATGTGCGTCCATTACGGCCATTAGCATTCCTCCGCCGACGCGCCAGCTTATTGGTAACGTCATCTGCAGCGATATTTAAGTACATAATAAATTAATTACACCCCCAGACATGCATTACGCTGCTGAAATAATAATGAGATCGATGGCATGCGCTCAAGCTTGTTATCATCAATAATGCAGTGGAGAACATGTTGACACTTTTACGGAAATAGTTTATATTTGAACAATTTTATTAAAAATGTGAAGTAAAAATTTATTTTGATATTTCTACGAAAGCTTTAAAAAGTGCGCTTGCGAACACCATATAGCACATTTTTAAAAATACACAGCTTCGTTCCTCTTATCTTTTCATACATATTCCGAGTTGCTAGGAAAGATGCGAGTCGCAAGGGCATAGTTTACACATAGTTCGCACCACGATGGCAAATAACTCGGTGGAAATTATTATACGCTACTATGAGCCTGCGAAACTGCAATCGAGAAGAAATTTAGTTAGTACGAACAACAAAAATCTCTTTACGGGCATTTCTATTAAACTATTTAAGAAGGCTGCAAGTAATTTGAATGAAAACTCGTGTGTATTTAGGACATTTGTGTGATACAAAGTAAATCGAAGATACGTAAAGATCGAAATGTCACGGTACAGCATATGAAGGTTCTATGCGATTAGTCGATTTTTAGCATTCTTAGTCACGTAATATTCGTAGATGAATAAAATTAAGCTTAGTCTCGAATCTTAACTCATTTCTCTATTATATTATAGTCATATTAATAATAACTAGAGGCAATAGGCACCTATAGCACGTATTATAGTCTTAGTATAATCAAAATAATCTTCAACGTAGCATGATAGTTCGTAGTTTGGATTTCAGTAGAAAGTAGGGTTAACTGATGATACTGCAAATTTAGGGATTTCGTAAAAATCGAGTTACAGCAATATTTTCTCATAGTAGGGTCCCATGTCCCAGTGCATGCATACGGAATGGCGGTATACGGCCGCGCCGTACTTTTGTAAAATAAAATGAATAAAAAGTCATTTGTCATAGTCCACATCGCTTCATACATTACCCAACAATAATTTTACTCGTTCAACGCAAATAGAAAATTACAAACGCCATGTAATTTGAAAGTGTTTAAGTTCTTTACATTGCCTACGTCTGCTTCAATTTAAATAGTAGACGCTATGATGTAGTAGTAAATTTGCAGTATCATTGCTATTCTCGATTTAGTCTTTTTAAATCTAAGAATCACACGATAGATAAATAAAATAATGTCTTCTAGATAGATAAGATAATTAGTAGCGGGTTATTTAATAGAAATTTATTTGGAATTACTAAGTTTAGAGGATGAGTAACTAAGCAATATTTAGCGGTTCTGTTGCGTAGCTTGCGTAGGTTAGCCTAGTTTAGCATCTTTCTTCATTTTTAATATCCAATCGTATATAAATAAATAAAAACTTTATCGAGCTTGATAATATAATTTATTTTATCAAATCCAGTATTCGCTATATTAAATTTAAAATAATTAAGTACGTTTCGTTTGAAAGTTATTTCTCTATTACAATTATATTTACACGGCTTATAAATACTAAAGTAATTGATATAGATATTTATTGTTACCGTTGTATATTTTGAATGCTATTTTATGCTATCTTCTTCGTGTTATTGTTGTTATGAAATGGTTCATTGTATTTATAAACGGTGCAACGAATTTCGGAAGTGGTAAACGCCGCTCTCTATCGATCAATTAAAGGAACTGTCAATTTTTGTGGCAAATAAACATCGCTTACCATTACCTCGCATTATTTTTTGTCAAAATTAAAGGTGTGATATGGAAATTATTATTACATAACTATAAGTTAATGTTCGATCATTAAATCGCGACCGAAGTGTGCGACCGTCCTTATCGCCATCCTCTAAACTAGTCATAAATACATCAATAAGATAATTATAACGTATCTACTTAAAATAATGATTAATCTATGAAATAATTCCATATTACCTTATTGCGATGTTTCATGCGTCACGTCGACGCCATTAATCATTAAGCTTGGAGGTATCGTTGCATACTAACCACTGATTCTTTGTCAAACCGAACTCCGGACAGCCGGACTGTCTATTCCGACTTGAGTTCCCAATGCGTGTTTAGATATACTTACTAATTCGAAATGGAATATTAGTGAATAACCGTATGTTTGTGATAGTTTGATTGAATCAATACGCATAACACGAAATGACCCTCTCCCCGCATCGTGGCAGTGCGTGATACAGATAATTTGTATACAAAAACCCAATAAAGCCAAGTCTATCGTTCCGTGTCTGTGCGTGCAAACAATTTTAAATACCCCGAAAACAGTAAACAGGAAACTATCAATTCCAAGTTTCCCCATAAAGATTCGATGAGTGGAGCCCGGGCGATATTCTCCGCTTTTTACACTGCTCCTAGGTGTAATGATATATTTTGGCAACTTTTGTTTTTTTCCTTCTGTGTTCGTTTTTGAGTAGATAGCTACGAAAGTTGCGAAACACATTTAGTTTTTATAATTTTCTTGTTGATTTATTTGCACACGTCTGAGTCGGTTCGAGCCCTCGGTGGCTGCGTGGCCGGCTTTGCAGATTTTTTTTTGTTGCCGCAGGTATGGTAGGAGTTATCCCAGCGGAAAATCGACTCTTGGTCGGCGCCGAGTACGTTAGCCCGGCCGTGCTCGGGCAGAGCTCGTAGCACGCGGCGCCGGCGTACTCCCGAGGCGCCCTTGACATCGCTTTACCACTCTCATCTCTTACCCGGACAACCCCTTTACGGCTCCCGGATATATTTAAAAGACGCAAATAAACCTTTTCACGAACGAATAGCTCTTTGGTATTACGCCCTCCATCCCCCCTCGAACCGCGGCCGTGGAATGCAATGTCGCAAAACTAAGGGTTTATAAATAACTTGATCCCGCTCGGATCGCAGATGCGTGTCGATGATCGCCCGACTAGGCTTGCCCATATAGCCCGTTGCAAGGTCACTTGAACGAATTCTCGTCGAATTTAATCAGGAATTGCGGTCTCCCTCAGGAAGTCATACCATTTATATAATGTTTAGGCAAATAACTAACGCGTCGTGAACGACGCTGAAGTATAAAACATTGTAATGTAACACATGTTTGTGTTAAATACATAATGCAATAAGTCTACTTTATAATTATAAGTCAATAGTAATGTTCTTATCGCTGTTCCAACATATCGTCTTATATCGTTAATCGTAAGTTTGTCATATTGTGAAGTCGCTATATTTTAAAATAAAGGAAATTGCCGTTGTATAAGCAAAACGTTTTATCGTTTATTGTCCAATTGATCGTTCTGTAATCGAGGTCGATCGTGCCTCACTGATTTACTTACAATCGTTCGCATATCGATTGCGACCAAAATAACTGGAAGAGATAGTGTGTTAGCGAGGAGTTGGCTAGCGTGCGGTGAAGTTTGATTACTCCTTACGTGTGTGTATGGGGGTTACGCGCCGCGATCGTGATTTCGATGTATGTTAACTGTGGCTTTCGTTTTCTGACTCATCCAATGCGGCACATGCAGCGTGGTGTCCACGGCGTGCCGCTGCGCAGCCAGCCGGTAAGCGATAACCGAGCTGCATGGACTTAGCGTCGCCACTGCCCAGACAGCCGACCGCCGCCGCTGCCGCCTCTACCGCGCAACCCGCATTCCACGCATTCAACCCGCATTCCCTCAGAATGCACTCCGCGTACCTCCTACTAGACACACCTACACAAACTAACTCAGCCACTTTAATACCCCAACTCGAATCTTTGCATTATTCATTTTACGCTCCGCTCCTCGTTAAATATCGCTCGGACTGTCTTTAGACAAGACGACGGATTAAATTTCCGATTCGCAAGAAAAAAATCAAAAAGTCGATGTCTCAGCGAAATTAGCGCCTTGAAACAAAATCCTTTAAAGGGTCACACAGCCGTCGGGTTGAATCCAAATAATTAGCTGGCGAGGCGGCGAGTGGCCGCGTGTCGCGAACTGTGCCAACTCCATTTGTAATTTAAGATATTTGACCGTTAATTGTGTTAGTAACTGTTACGCTTAGTGCTTGTTGCTTGGTCGGAGCGAGTACGAGTGTGACTCTCGTCGGTATTGGCACTATTTTCGACAATTCCTCTTAGTCTGTCGTGTAACTTCTAGACATAGCTGCAATGACGATCATAGCGACCAGCGATCATCCATCGCTGTTTTAGATTACGAGTGCTGTGTTTGGATGGGTCAGAAGTTTTATTTTATTAATTTATTGTTTTAGATGAGTATTTTATTTAATTAATGGATGTCTTATAGCTTTTGACTATAAATGCGCTAGCCTAGCGAACTCCATCGCCTATAAATTTTTATTGTAGTGTCTCACCGATCTGAAGTGTGTCCCTGGGACCATAATGGTGACTATTAGCATACTAATCTCTTCTAGTTAGTGTTCAGTTGCGACCAAGTCCAGCGCACTGCAACCGGGATGTTTGCGTAGTAAGTCCTTTCTCCCCTGCATGGTTGGTCGGTAGCGCCGCCCGTGCGCGGTAGTCGTCCTTCGCCGGCCTGGCAGCCTTACGGCTCGCAGCTCCAACGCCCTGCGTCGCACTAACTGCCACCGACGAACCCGGTACAACTCCACACTGCTGTTGCTGTAATAAAGAACCCATTATTGCCATTCCATATCCCAACAGGGGATAAGGGATTTACACAACAAGCGCCTAAGTATAGCTTACAAAGTCTCATAATGCGAGTGTGAGCATAAACAAAAAAGTTAGTGACGAACGAAAACAAGAGAAACAGCAGTTTGGTGAATGGAGTGTGACGACGCTGACGACAATAGGGCGAGTAATTTTCTATTTGAACGTTATGGAGTTTAATCAGTACGGTACTAAACCACTTTGAAAAATAGAATAGAATTGGTTATTTGTTTGGATACATTGTTGTTGAAGTTTATAGGTAAAAATCAAAGTGTGGTAGAATTTAAATAGTTGACAAATTTTAATGCTGAAATAGTAAATAGTAGTCGAATACAAAATAGAGATTAGCACTAGACTAAGAATTAGAAAGTTTAAGCGTGTCAAAGTAAATGAAATTTTGTAGATTTGTTATCTTCATTAATGAAATTCAAATTAGAGGATTTTCACAATAGTCTAGTTTGTTTTCAAATAATGGTGGAATCTTTAATTCGATGTAATTTAGTGAAGCTTCAAAAATAGTTTCGGTTATAAGGTCGATCCGAGTATACTTATTGCTAAAGGATATCAGAATTCGCTTTTACCAGTATTATTACCATTTTGGTAGCTGTCCTTTGTAATTGACTAGATAGAAATGTGTTACAAACTTATTGTGATTGGTGGTGCAAACTCTTTTATAGCGTGTTGGATTTTTTACTGTTTAGTTTTAAGATAATATTATAGAATTAGACTAATGTAACTAAAACGATGTTGTGCCTTAGATGAACTGTATTAAAGTGTAAAAAGACTTATTAATTGCCATTAGAATAGGTACCTAGTCAGATTTATTATTATTTTCATATACAACTAGATTAGAACAGAATCGTCGTTACTTAACTATAGTAGTTTATAAGTAGTTATTCTGAATTCGCTGCAAGAAAATTAAACATTTTATTACAATAATGTAGATATATTAATAAAAGAAGGCGTAATGTAGCATACAGTTTTCGAGTAATTTAAGCGTGTTTTTAAGGATTTTTGTCTTTATAAATGTTTTCCTATATTTCATTTCGCTTTTATTATGTCGCTTTACATGTACTGATTAACATTCGGATCCATGACTGAACCATGTGGGCGGGCCACGTTTGCATGGCGGCGACAATGTAAACAGCTTATTGAATCAACCAGCGAGCCGCACTAAAATAAGAACGGGGAGAGATTTAAGAAAGGACGCGTGCTTCTTTGAATTACAAATCCGGGCGATCGCGCGTGCGTACCGGCCGGCTCCTCCACTAGCCAGCATAGAAATTCGATTAATTTGCAATTGAAATAAGTCCTAGCGGCGAAACCATCGAAAACCCGCAAAGCGTATCATCTCGCCGAGTTATTGATGGCACCTATTAAATATACGTTTACTTCGAGACGTGTGCGGGACGCGCCGCGGTCTCCCGTAACAGCTCAAATAAAACATTTCAATCCGGCGATTGCGAAATAAAGTGTCGGGGTCCTAGGTGAGATCCGAATACGTTATCGGCGAAGTGAAGGCGGCTCGGGGCGCCGGCCGCGGCCGAGGTTGCGTCGACGTACCTACTAAGTTGCGCTACTGTGCAACTGCATTGTTGCTTGGCTTTTGTTTTATTAATGCTTCTTGGAAATGATACACGGAGGTTGGTTTTATACATCGTAATATACGAGTAACGTAACAAGAACATTGTAAAACAAACAAAAAAGCACACTAACAAGTTGTAAAGCATAGTTACTAGCTTATTATTTACAATTCAAATGAAGACAGTGATTATATAACTTACCACATCATTAGAACAAAACTGGTCTAGAAAGAAAGAAAACAGTTTATTCGGTGCTAAGATGTACTGCACAGGATGAACTACAATTAGAACACCGAAAGGGTACCCAAGGGGGGGTTTAGATCTTAAACTTTAAAATCGGTAGTTAAACATAACCTTCTGTTTGCCAATTCTTCAAAATACGTTAAAGTACAACGTTAGACCTACGTTTTTGTTACAATTTTTACCGCCCTGAACTGACTTAAAGTATGACTCAAAGCGAAACTTTTCCACACACCAATTAACTCAAAAACTCTGTAACACACCGAATATTTTCATGTTAAACTTTTATATTGCGTGGAAGATATAAAAAGCTGGCACTTGTAAGTAATATAGTAGCTTCAAGGGCGGGTGTTACGCCAGTACGCCCCGTGAATATTCCCGTTCGACCGTCATCCCACTTCTGAAGAAGAATTATTAAGTTTCCCCCGAACTTCGCAATTATGAAAGTTCGAATAGCTCTCGCAGGACGGCTCCTGAATTTATAGATGTATGCCCTCACCTGCAAGGTGGAACATACTTAGCGAATATTAGCACATCACTCATGTTGTTAATGCGCTGACCCAACTACGCCAAGTTGGGACAGGCTACATGATCATTACCGCGCTCCTGTTTGACAGGTCGGGAGATCTTAAATGAGCGATATCATATAGAGCGCGTAGGTACTTCATTAAACCTACACAGAATTGACGAGCTTGCTGGTTGGAACAATCTGAGTTTCGCAACTTTATTTGCTGTCATGTGACGTCGCTCGCTGTACTGTGTTCGTTCCAACCACGTTGCATCTTGTTTAAATCAAAGACGGACTCACGCAATTTTATTGTAATCTCTCCGCAAGTTTCCAGTTGGAAGTTAACGTCCGAAGCAGATATGACCGACGTTAGAACTAACAACAGAGTTGCTTCTCCGTGCTTGTAAACTGAATCGTAAATTATTTGAGGTCGGGCGGCAACTCCGATCCGCCTGCCGCTGACTTTGATCGCTGCCGACCCGTGGGCTATGATTGCGACGGATATATAACGGTTTATGACACATCACTGCCATTTTTGCGTCCGGATTATTCAGGCTAGACGTTTATATAGCTGTAAAAACGTAACTAGTGTCCGGAATTGGAGGTCGAAATATAAATGAACCCATAAAACTTAGCGTGCGATGTGGTGTTGTGGTGGGAGCGTGTATAGTAAGAAACTGAAGGAATTTGCAGTAAAAATAATTTTATTGCCGACACTTTCAAATATTGTGTCGTGCTACCATGTGCCTTAAAACAACCCCTGCAATAAAATAATATTTTTCTTATTAAATCATTCAAATCTTTTTGTTATACGAATTGCTACTTTAATATTGAAGCCAGTTTTTCCTTAATAATTGCAAAAGAATGAAGTTTGACGGATCGACACGCTAACGATCGAAGGACGTGTCTGAACTAACACTCCACTTCATATTTGGTACACGGCAACCCTAAAATAAATAGCCTCTCGCAACGCAAAGTAATGTTATTAAAACGTGTCAGCATTTTAGTACGGGCGGGGGCGCGCCGGGCGAAGCGCGAGCGAGAGCGGGAGCGGGCGCGGCCGCGGGTGCGAGCGGGACGCCGCGCGGCCGCCCGGCCCGCGACGCCATCTATCATTCATCCTCCATTACTTATATTGTACTTTTTTCGCAAAGTCACTCGCAGGCCGGTAATCACCTGGTGCGACCGCGGACCTCCATTTTTCACACCAAATGATAACTGGCGCATCTGACAAAAATAAAATTTGTCGTACAAGCTGATAGGGCTAATGGTGACACTATGAGCAAGCAGAATTGGAGACACGAATATTAATCGGCTACTTAATAAGTGAGACTTTCTCGTAAAATTATATTAAAAAATTCAGCGGTTTTCAAATTGAATATTTCGGCGATAAAAGTCACATTATGTTTCCTCTCTGTATTACGAGTGAACCGTTCTTGTTTTCTTAATTTACTAACCGGAATAACAAGTTATTCTCATCGGGGGCATAAATCACGAGTACGTAGACATGATTGCGTCCGCAACTAGTGCAGCGCGGCCGGCCGGGCGCGGCGGGCGCGCGGCGTGCGTGCGGGCGCGGCGCGGCGCGCGGCGTCAAGACGCGGCGACGTGCGCCGTATGCTAATGCCTTCCCTATTCAATAAGCAGACCGCCGCGTGCCAGCGAGAACTCACGTCGGATAATTTACTGGATAGTTTGTAAAAGTTTTTTCGCCCTCTGTGATTTATACCCGCGAAACTCGGAGCACTCTTTTTCATTTGAATGCACGTGACATACGTGATATTTTTTGTTCCGACATAATCTGAGCCCGGGGAGTCTTCGTTGTCCTCATTCGTCAGCACGGCATCTGTCTCCAACGGCTAAATTATTCATGCATTTACGCGCTCCAACTTTATCCGCGTTGGAGAACTTTAATATTGAGTTGGGATTACATCGATAGTCACTTTACCGTTCAATATGCTAAATTCGGAAAAGATGAGGTGTTGCGAGCGGGGTGGCGACTTTTTGAATTTTTAAAATGCGATGGTTCAGTCATGGATGTGTGTGTCACTAACGAGAGTGCGCGTCACTCGTACGTGGAGCGAATGCGAACCGTGTGTATGTTTGCAGTTGACCTGACCAACGGCCAATTGACACCGAACAACAACACACCGCTGCTCGCGCAGGCGCTCTCAGGTGAGCCCGCCGCTGCCGCACGCGCGCTCACACACCGCACTGACTCCTCGGCCTTATGTGCTCCACGCACTAAACACTCATTACCCGAGCTCCTTGTAACACCCAGATTCTAACGACTCGACTCAATTGATATCTGGTTATTGCAAGGAGTTCACACAAAATGGGAATTGTCAAAGCCATTTTACGTTAATGCCAAATTGTTCCCGATGTTCGAAGCCGAAAGCATCCCTGCGTGAGACAGACAAGTTATACAAATAACATTACGTAAAAACGCATTACTAATACCTTTGTCGCTTGTGAACTCAGTGTTACAATTTGTGTCTTTGTGCCTTTTAATGTTGTTTTAGTCTTTGTCAATTACAATTCTGTTCTCTCTCCGGCATTAGATGTTCTTTATGCGCTAGTTACCTACTTACGTCGAACTTTATTTGGTCCAACAATTAAACACAATACACGAGAGCGGAATTAAGTGTAACGACTGCTTTACTTGTTTTTCTTTTTGCTTTGTTGTTGTGTGCTAGATTGTTTTTCTTCTATTACTCTAATGATTAAATGAACAAGTTACTTACATGAATTTTTCGCAAGCGAAATCATTTCGAAGCATACTCATTGCATTTGAGATGGTCATGAAATCTTCTCTCTTTAACCTTCAATTTCAGATCGAACTTGGCACTAAGATTCACATGATCCTCTTATTTGCCGATCTCATTTTACGTCAACAAACACTGTAATTTCAAATTGAACTTATACAACAAAACTTTCACGTCTTATTACACAGATTTGCAATCACACGTTAGGTATACATTCACAAATTGCATTGTATTGGATTTTATATGACAATGGCTTTACACATTTAAGTGATAATAGCTTTATAATTTTTTCGAATTTTACTTCGTTTAAATACTTATCACTCAGATAACACCAATGTCGTATGAAGTCTCTTATCGCTGGAGTCTCGCAGTTTTACCAACAATTGTCACACGACAGCTCAACATGGCCGTGCTAGTAAAGCATGCCACGTTCAGCTGTTGCATCCTAAGCTTAATGGTGGTTAGTGCATTTGCCTTTCATCAATGCATTATCAAATTTTGTTTCAGGAATACTAAATATAAATAAGTAAATTATAGAGGAAACCTCTGGGCCGAAAAAGCTGAACTCTTTTACATCTTGTTCCAAATAGCCCCGCCAAATTCATAAAATGTATTCAATTTTTTTTATTTGTCACACTTAGCTAGCTGTGCTCGAGCCTTATTTTGCCAAGCTAACTAGTGACAAAGATATCAAGTATATTAATTATTTTACAGAGCATTATCAGCGCAAAACGTGGGGAGGATATCAACCGCATTCGATTTGATATAGCTTGTTCAAAATGTGATATTCATCCCGATTGGTTTTCGGAACTGTTCTGCTGATTGAATAATATTTCACAGAGTAGAGTTATAAGTAATTTTCATATGATAATAGCGAAGGCACACATTGTGGGCGTGGTACCCTAACTCGATGGGAAGAGGTACGCTCTCGTTTTGATAAAAAAAACTATACTTACTTAGATAACATTGATCAACGTCAACAGTGCGGAAGGGTCATTTTCACATTTTTAAAAGAACCAATGAAACCAGTGTCGGCACGACTTGCTCAAGTGACCAGGACTCACTTTGTCGTTAACTTTGTGCCTCTCTTACTAAATAGTCAGGGACACTGAGCAATAAAAAAACCGCTAACCCATTTAAAACAGTCGAAAAGAACCTTAACCAACTGTTTAACTGTTATTTTAGTTATAACTTTAACGGTCACTGATGTGTGTCTTTGACTGTAAGAATCGATTAAAACAGAACGAAAGCCAAAAAAGTTAATACTCTTTCGTAATGAATTAAATTACTGAGTGTTTAGTCAACTAATTAGGCAGCGGTAATGTTAGGCGATTAAAGCGTCTTAAGTGCGTGGTAGCACCCTATCTTGTACCAAACCTGAACTGTCACTCTATTCTATGTGTATGCGTTCCCAGTGATGAACAACTACCAGGCAGCAGCGGCCGGTTTCGGTCCGCCAGCGTCGCCGCACGGCGCCGGCGGCCGCGCCGGCTTCCCGGCCGCCAGCTCGCCGGGCCCCGCGCTGGACGTGTACGGCTCAGCCGCAGACAGCGTTGGTTACGTGCAGGCCGCCAGCCCCCAGCCTTCAGGATTCCCCGCGATCGCAGTCAGCCGCGCGCCCCTCAATTACACCCCGGTGAGTGTCCCTGGTTTTTTTTAAGTGTAGATTGGTATTTGATCTTAATCTCACCAATGCACATAGCACGAATCTTTTCGACACGCATTAACTCGGTACTTACTCAGTACGTCTCTCTCCTGTGTCGAGAAGATTCATACTAGGTGCATTGATGTAAAGTGTACAGTGGAACAAGCTGAAACAGGTAACATACCAATATTTACTGTATCTTTGTAAATTCATAACCCATATATTTATTGTATACATTTTTGCTGTACTATTTTATATCTGTTAGTCTTGTACGGGAAATTCGTTCCTTGGGGAAGGCACATGCCCAGCAGTAGGCGTGTTTCGGTTGATATGATGATGATGAGTCTGTAAGGTATTTGTCAGTGGAGCTGTAAGCCTGGGAATAAATGATTTTATTTATAATTTTTATTATAACCAACACTGTAGCCGATTCATATCGCTAGCATGCAACAAAATGCCGTGACAACATATGAGCATTTTTCTCATACGTATCATCTACACAAATCATGACTAAAGGCCTCATGATCGCATCGGATCGTGACTTAAGTTGTTTGTATAGTAAAAATATGGAAAATTATTAAAAGCTCTTATAAAGTGGTATAAAGGAAAACTGTAACGACTAGCTTCATCGGATCATCAGTTATGAGATGAAGGATTTTAATCCTGTATTACACGTTAACAGTAGAAAAATCAGTCAATCAGATGCCGTTGTGGGTTATATGTGTTTGTTAAAACTATCCCAATTCGCTCTACATGAGACATAGAAAAAGAGCACATTTAATTTGTTGAATGGCATTCGGATTGTTTTATATTTATAAATATTTTATATAGTAGCCACTTATGAAGTAACTAGTTTTAAATGCACTCTTAAGATTAAAACTTAATCATTTTAAGTCGTGATAAATGAATAAAGTTAATAACTAAGTTATTAACTTTTTTAATTTATTACTTCAAGTTCAAAAATGCCTATTCCGGTACGATTCAAATGACGGCAATTCCTAAAATTGTCCTCGTTCGGGAAGTTTCGACTGTCACGGAATTCAAATTAATGTTTGTTCTGTTTTGTTTTTCTTCGGGCCTTTTGATTCGCGCCTTGAGATGCTAAAATTATTTTTGCATTTCTTCTGCGGTTAGCAATAATTTGCATAACTCGAGATTTGTCGACAGCATTTTAAATTGTAAGGTCTAGTGAAGAATATAAAACGTTCGTCAGCCGGTTAGCTAGTGAGCTGTGCAAGCGCCAAACAGCATGCGCTCGAGGTCCCGCGCCGCTCGCGTCACGGTGCGAGCTTCGCGCGGCGCCGGCGAGCACCGCAGACGCAATTAGCAGCCGACGGCACTCTAAAATTTTAGCGAGACGGTCCAATCTCATTATGGAACCGATCTTCCTTGTCGCTCTTAAAGCATAATCACCATAAGTTAGCGAGCGAGTGAAGCGTGAGAGATGCGATTATAAAGTGTTCCGAAATATGAGCGGGACGAGCGGGAGGGGCGGCAATCTACGCGGTGCAGTGCCGCGGGTAATGGCTTTTTAAAACTGCGACCACGCTCCATAACTGCTTCTCTGAGACGCCATCAGTCTTCATTGCTTGTCGGCGCCCGCCAGCGCCGCCGCCGCCGCCGGCGGCAAGATCTTAACTCCTCACGTCGCCGTATCTCGAACACATTTTTCAGACTAGGAAGCTCCTTTAATTTACTAGATATTTAAAGGTCAAAATGGCCTCCAACTTAGTTGACTGACGGTCGCAGTGACGCGAGCTGAAGGCGGACCTTCGGCTAATGTTTTTCGAGGCTTAAATCGAGTTGGTGGTCGGCGGCGCTATAGGCTACCCTTCCGCTGCAGGCGCGTCATATATCAAATGGGATATTAACTCAATCGTCCGTAATCGCCGGGGCAAAACAAATATGTCGCTAATGAGAGAATGAACGGTCCAGGCGTCGGGCGGGCCGGACCGGCGCATGTGGTTCCCGGGTGTAAAACGGTCTTATTAGGTAACGGGAGTGCCCCCCGGGTAATAACAGTAAATCAAGGAGAACAAGCGGTGTAATTACCGCTGGCGAGCGGTCGCGCGCTGCTCTAACTCATCCGCTCACTGTTTTTATTTTGTTGGCCACCAAGCCTCCACCGCTCTATCGGCTGCAAACACCAAACTTACTACCTCTAAATCTGTCCCCGGGGAGGATAATGTTCGACTGAACGCTTTATACTTCCATTCAATTATGGTTTGCAATTTAGCTGCACTTTTATTTTAACCGAAATGATATACATATGATTAATTAGACATTAAAGCTACTTTTCACAGAGATACCTTATTTTAGGTTAAAACTTAAACATGTACTTATCAAACTTATTTATGAGTCTTATTTTCTTTCTCATTCCAGGGACCCCTGATTCCTGCGGCTTTTACCAATGGATATCATTGAAAGTGTCGTAGCACAAATATTTTACGTAAGTGTATTTTTATTCTGATTTTCATATTATTTTTAATGAACGTATATCCAAGGATTTTTAGTTAAGCAGAGTATTCCATCCCATTGAAATGCTTTTTGACCAAATGAGTTTTGCCATCATTTTTTTGTGTATTAAAAAGACTAATATCGTATAGACAGTATGCACTTGAATAAAAATGTAGAGTGGCAAGCTGATGACGTGGCTTAATAGGGACAAAAAACGTACCCAAGTCATAGCTAACGTCGTAGCTTTAGCTGCTAAATTGCCTTTTTTGTTCTTGAGTACGTACCTAACTTGTATAACTGCCCGCCCTAACGTAGAGCCTACTACGCCACTAGTTTAAATATAGTTTTCTTTAATTGTAAAAAACAAAACTTGATTTGTTTTCTAGAATCTTGGTAGCTCACTTCTGCACAGCAAGCATGATATGTCTCAACTCTCATTTGCGCAACGTGTCAGCATTTGTCTTTTTCGTATAACACCAATAAGATAGAAACGTGATCTGCTATTCCTCGGCATATGAGAGTCACAGCATGTCATGCTACGCTTAAAACAATTTGCATTGCCAGCAGTCACGGAGCCAATCTATCTTTAATTTCAATTTAATGTTAAAGCTGTAAGCACAAAGAAGTGGCAGCAAAAGCGTAGAGGTATCGGGATGATTTGTGACACCCAAACCTGCCAAAAAAGCGTGACTTTTAGAGCTATAGATCGTACCCAAGTTCCAGTTTGATTCTGGATCAGTATACTAAACTGGAACGCGAGTAAAATCTATAACTACCAGCTAATGACTCGTTTAGTGATTTAATAATTTTATACAAGCCAGGTGTCTAGACAAAGTGACACTCTGTTAGCGTCAACGCTGGTAAAGACGACAGAATGTACGGGTTGAATATTGACGGACGATACATTTTGACGTTTGCTTTCGCCCTTTTGCTTCAAGTCTTTAAATGTTTTACACTTTAGCGAGTCTAATGTTGTAGACACCCTGATGACTGATTAGTAGTCCTTCTCTAACGTGCAACGTGGTTGTGTGGCAGGTGGCGAGCGGTGTGGCGTCGCGTAACGTCCCGCGGCCGCGCCCGCCCGACACGTCTCCTCGACCGGCCCCGCCCCCCGCGCCGCCTGCGCCCGCGCAGGTCGCGGCGCAGCGACCTCCGTCCGACACGCGCGGACCGACCCGTCGACCACCAGCCACCCCACCCACCACCAACCCCTAACCCCGACCCACCCCGCCCGAGAGGAGACCCTGTCTATTGTAAATAATAATAATCTACTTTTTATCGTGTGAACGAGAGATAGTCTATTACTTAAACAGGTATTTTTTCAAACTTTTCTCGCTTTCAACTGTACCGTAGATGTGTTGTCAGAATAAAGGATTAAACTACAAAAAAATACATTTCATAATTATATAAACATGCATCTAGACAGTTAAATCGCAGGGAGATATATCTTCACTATTTTACTGTTCATAGTTAAATTACAGTTTTAAGGTGTAACTTAATGTCCCTCCACGCGCGCGGGACCTTCGTTTCTAGACACAGGACTTACTTGGCATGTTCGATACGCCGCCCCGCCCACCGAGGGCGTTCCACGGGTCGCAATTTTTAGTACCAAGCTTTTGTAATATGTAGGAGTTTGAAAATGAGCAGTTCGCATTGAGGTTCGCGCAGTGTAAACGCGACCAGCCGCCGCGCCGCGATGCGATGCGACGCGCCGCGCCGCGCCGCGCTGCGCTCCGCCGCGCCGGCCGGCCGGAGACAATAAGCGACCGCGCCGCACGCCTCCTCGCTCGTCCACCAACACATATTTTATTCTATTTTTAATATTAATGTCAAATATTAACATAATTATTATACTACTATATATTACGCATATTTTACCTATGAATGTAATTATTTTTTGCCTAATTCGAATTGTATAAAATCACCTCTTTGAACGGCTGTTCTGTTTCAGTAGTGAACAACAGTTTCTCGATTACTTCTGTATAAGACTATGTTAGTTACGATAAAATACTACGTATACATACTTTCTAATATTTATGTATTATGATATAAAATTTTATCCTAAGGATAATAATGATCATAGACGGTTCATAAGGACGTTCGGAAAGCTAAGTCGGAACATTTCACAATATCTCTCATCGCGTTAAGATAATAATTCGTTTCTATCTTGTACCTTAAAAAGTAGGTATTGTAATTATAATAAATGACAATTTTGTGCATTACGTAATAAATATTTCATTGTTTCTTACGATTGTATTTACCTTAATGTAAGACCACTGTTAAACAATTACGAGGCGTCGCTTAAACGCGACGTTACACCGTACTTAGTTGTATTTAAAATTTTAATCAATTTACTAATAAAAAATAAAATTTCGTACAGATAGTAAAGTCACACGACACAAGCATTTCAATAAAATAAAGACAGGGATATCACAAAAAGTAACACAGCCAAAGGCGCAGGTTCGAGCTAATAGAATAAATAAATATGAAGTCAATTCATTAATCATATTCGTTAGGTACTGAAGACATTTTTATCGGCCACTTTGATCTAGTTTGCTGCAGATAGGAACCTCGCGGGGCGCGCCGTAGCCGGCGGCGTAGCCCGCGGCCTCTACGCCGTAGCAGGGCTACGCGCCGCTACGCGCGCCCGCCCGCTACACATGCACTCGGTTGCATTCATTTGTTCGTTATTTACTATTAATTAATATTATTACACATTATCTACATCAATTAAACATTAATATTATAAATCTAGGTATTAAATTTTAGGTATTAATAATAAACAATCTTTTAAATGCTATTATTATATAAATACGTTATAAATATAAATGTTTCCTGTTACAAAAAATATTGAAAATCATACGAAATAAATCAATATTCTTTTTAAAGGTGATTTATTACTTATGAGTATGTAGTTAATTGAATGATGGAGTGTTAGACGGAGTGCGCTCGTCGCCGGGCGGCGCGCTCGCTTTGCGTTTTTTCGTTCGTGCCGAGAGTTCGTTCGCTGACGTCGCGTGGCACCGCGCCGCGCCTGCGCCGCGCCCGAGCCGCGCGCGCGCCGCACACACCGCACCGCAGGAGACGCGACCGCGATTATGTTGTTAAATCGTTAGCTAGGAAATTGATAATGAAATCGAAAGGTGTGAGTCTGTAGGACGGTCGGAAAATCGATATCATACCTAACAAATTAACGTAATTATTTGTTTTATATTTACGGTGTTATAGGTAATTAAGACATTTTTTCTTAGGATATTTAATTATTACGATGAGATGTTATACTTGTTAGGCCCGGGCCGGCGGCGGCGCGGCGCCCCGCTCCCCTCCGCCGTCGGTCGACTCACTCTCACTCTCACATCCTCACTCTAATTATATTTTCTTACCGACCTTTTTAATGTAGGAGAAGCGCACACGGCCGCTTGTCCCCGTGACGTACGAGTACAAACAAACGTTGTAGTGAGAGACGCTCGCGTCGCGTCGCGCGTTCGTGGGAAGCCATCGGTTCGCCGCGATGCATCGACTCGATCATAATTACTATTGTATATACATAGTTAGCCGCATATGTAAAAAAACGTTAGCCGAGACCATCTGATCGAAATTAGACTCGTTCGAGCTGCAATCAGGATTAGCTTGACGAAGGTTATTAGTTTCATTGTTGTTGAAATGGTTTGTTGATACGGTTTGTGAGGTTGTTTCTTTAGTGTCATCCTAGTATGCCGCGGCGCTGCGGCGCGGGGGCCGGCGCGGGCGACGCGCGGCTGCCGCGCAGCAGCCGCGCAGCAGCCGTGCAGCAGCCGCGCGGGCGCCGCCGCGGGCCGTCGCCGCCGCCACGCCGCATTCTCTCGCTTCCTCGTATATGCGTTAGTTGATTTACTTCAGTCATCATTTTAGAAATGTGATCTATATCACGATAAAGACTACGTAATAATAAGCGAGATCTCAAATTTATTTTAAAAAATTCGTTATGTGATCCTAATATTGCGACTTATCTTATATATAAAATTGAAAAGATAATTTATTATATTTTGTATAAAAACATTCTACGTTATTTTACACTCGACCTACTTTATATTGTTATTAAAGATAATAATTAATTTTAATCTAATAACGTGACAGACTGGTAAAGTTCGTAGAGTCGCCGTGGCGGCCTTAGATCAAGTAGCTTTGCATATTCGGCGATGGCCAACTTAATGTTTCAAGGACCAAAGGTATACTTATTCGCGTAGAACCGGACGCGCATTGGCTCCGCACGAACCGACCCCAGCCGATCGGTTGTTTCATTGCACCATCAGAGCGTGTCTATGGGTATAGAATATATATGAGAAGTCACTGTTGGCGGGCAGGGGCGGCCCGCGCTCGCCAGCGGCCGCCCGCGGCCCGCGGCGGCGCGCGCGCGGCCCGCGCTCCGCCGGCGCCCGCGCCTCTCCCGCCCCCCTTCACCCGGCACCCCCGCCCCCGCGCAACGCCGCCCGCTTGGTTTCGTTCTCGCGGTTACTTCTCGATTGCGTGCTTCGCGTGCTGACTGATTTTCTATAGCAATAAAAATCAATTACCTAAGATTTTACATTAAAATAAATTTGGATTTATATACGTTCGAATTTGGTGTCATGTACATTTAAAATATTAGAGAAAGAAGGATAACGATAGGCGAACGAGTCGCGACTGTCCGTCGCGACGTCGACGCAATATTTTCGTCATTTCTTCGTGTATTATATGTTACATGAATCTGTATACAATATGGATATAAATCATAATGATGAATAAATAAAATTAGTTTTTACGTCATCTCTTTATTAAAATAATGATATCAAACATTTTGTAAAAAGCGGTGGGTATGTCCGCCGCCCCGATTCCGTGCACCAGTGCACTTAAACTTATGGGAATATTACATTATATAACGTACATAATACTATGAGATATATAATCATACAGCCTCTCGGGGCGCGCGTGTATGGCGATGTATGTATACACATTGTGCAATGTACATATACCTATTATGATACAATGATTTAAGACAAGGTTCACATCGTGCCGTGTGTATGTGGTAATAAATATAATATGGACATTGTTCAAACAATAATCAGTTGTTTCATTTTACCCCAGTATCGACCGGCCGTTGCAATGCAGCTTAATGAGCCAGTCAGTCGGCAGTTTATGTCAATCTAATTTTGAGTTTAATTCCTAGAAAATTAGTTGGCATAATCTGCTTTCAACAAACCGCATGTTTAAAATAGAATAAAAAATCTCTAAATAGATAATGTCATGAAAAATCCCAAATCTGCCCAAATGCCAAATCTGGGATCATGACCAAAGCGTACCCCGACAAACGGGAAAAAGCGCTAAGAAAATGATCATAAGATAATGCCATGAAAATTAATATCGACGGCAATGTTCAAAGACCTCATATCTGACATTCCAAAAAGTGGAGTTTCCAATATCATTCGAATTAAATTTTTACATTAGTACCACTAGTATTACTAGGCTTAGTGTAGTAACCTCCGAGAAAATTACGATTTTGTCAGATAGGAGATCATAAGGAAATCATTAAACATTGCCGTCAATATGGCATATAAAAACAAAAGTGTCTTGAGAGTTATTTCTTAGTGGTTTCTAACATGCGCTACTAATAACCAATTTTATAAAAACAAGCACAAAAAAATATTGGTCTACGTACTAAAACCGTAGCCGTGCAGTTTTTTTTAAGTTTTTAAAAGCTTGTAGTCTCTGTATGTATGTCTGTATGTGTCCTAGTTACTCCGAATTTGATGAACAGACCAACCAAACCAAATGATTCTTAACCCTTTGAACGCCAAGAACGCTTAAAAGTGTCGTGAGCTATCGTGCCCTTCACGCCTACGACACATATAGTTGGCCGATGACATGTGCAATAGCGATCTATATACGTAAATGTATTTAAACTTCAAATTCGCGTTTGACATAATGGCGACCTGGCGTGTGGGCACGAACTTTTGTATGCGTTGTTGGCGCTGAAAAGGTCTGGTGGCAAAAGGGTCAGGAGTTTTCAAGATACTTAACTTTTAAAATCTGTAGGTGCCTCATTCAAAGATTTTCCTGGTTTAATTATTTAATAGACTATTTTGTTTTACTGTGACTGCAATGTATAGTCTCTTATTGCTCGCTTCTGCGTCGCCAATGCTTTTGGTATCCATTTTACCTACTTCTTACCTATTAGTAATGGAATATAAAATACCACCTTTAGCTTTAATTTCCTTTTTTAATGCCTCGTCAATTACAAAAGTATTCATTCACACGCCAAGCCTTGTCGTTGTTAATAACGAAGTTGAGTATTATGCGAATGCGAGTAGATAACTTTTTAACTGCACGCATTGACGGATATAACCACCGTCATTAGCATTGAAAAGGTTAAGAGCTTTTGCTTTAGTAGTAGGCACCTTTAGGCTTTTTATACAGCATCAGGAGCAAAGAAACTCGTCGTTCGTCGAATGGTACGCCATAATCCTCTACAGAAACTTGCAACAATTGCAATACCCAGCAGTATGACTTACACGTTTCCAAACTCGAAAGATAATTGTCCAGGTTGCAAAACGTCCTTTTACAGCCTGCTCACTGCCTAATTTATGCTTTTGAGGATGCTTGGTAAAGAAGCGAAATAGTCATTTACTGCCGTAAGACAGATAAAAATAATTGTACTGCCCACACAAAAAGCTCTATAATAAGTTATGGAAACCTGCTGTCATGATGGCAAAGTATTAAGAAGGTGAAGTGCTTTTGGAGCTAAACCAGTTTCTACGTTCCTAATTCTTTACAATGTTCAATCTTTATAAGTGTACCCAAACAGTGTCCTTAACGTGACTGCCATAGTTTAATGTATTTCTCTATATTTTATTTTTTTACGACATTAGTTAGGCGGAGCCACAGGGATACTAGAATAGCTTGAGCGGTCTTATAAGAGCCACAGAAATAGGCTTGTACAGTATCCTTTAGGACACAAAAACAGTCGTAACTGCAGTTTTGTCTACGAGGATAGTCAAAAAGCCCGCTAATCTAGACTGGTGATACGTGAAATGAGCTCACACCTTTAGAACAAAAGGCAATCTTCGTATAAAATACAATGCAATTCTCGTTTTTTGAACAAGATTTTCCTTGTATGTTTAATATATAATTAGATATACATATACTTTTGTTTTATGTTACTGACATCAAAAACTTGAGCTTGACGTATGCAAGCGATCCATTATGGTGCAGAGGTACAACGCATACCCTGGCAAGTCCTTTAAGGCTGATTCGATTCCCTTCTAGCATGACCATAAACTTTGAAAAAAATATCAACCATTAAGGATTATTTTCCTTATGTACTATGTCAAGTGAAATTAGCCATTACTAAGACAGCTCTACAGCCACTCAGAATTATATTGTGTGAATAGGCTTATGTTAGTGCCTACTTGCATATATGTTACACACTTGTAAACCGGTGTGACATCGTTACTCAATTAAACAGGATATCCTGCTCTATAACATTACTTATAGGTCGACGAGAATCCCTAATGGTATATGCTTGCAAATTAGTTTAATATGGAATGCAAACCGAGTTGACATAAAGTAAGCGAAAAAATAAAATATTTTTGTAGGCCATTTTAGACGATCGAGTAGCCTAGTGGATAATAACCTTGACTACGAAGATAAAGGTTCCGGGTTCGAGCCTCGTAAGCGGCAAAAGTCTTGGATGCTACGTGTATTTAAGTAAGTATTTATCAATACATATAGGTATGTGTCCAGTACCCATACCAGTAGCAGCTTTAGTTACTTAATTTGAGACTATGTAATTTGCGTAAGTTGTCCCAAGATGATTATTTGTTATTATTTATAATGACTTCCAATCATTGAGATCCTGAAAACGGCTACGATTCTCTTCAGAAATCTTACGTCCAGATGTATCTATCAAAGCAGTTTTTTTATCTGATCTCACATACTGTCATTATATTTTTAAGTATTTAAAAACGTGATTTACCACGTGATTCATTATTGTCACAAAAATGGAATTGAATTACATTTTTTTCTGTGAACTCTGAATATTTATTTATTACATTTGAATTTATACTAATGCTTGGCTTCATTGCAAGTTATTTTTTTTTAATTCTTTATTTATTTAGGGGCATTGCAAGTTATAATGATAACTAAATAACTATTGTTATTTGTATAAGTCGGTTCATAAAAGCTGGCACCGAATGTCTATTAAATTAATGACAGTTTCACACTTTTCGATGCCAGCTCGTATAAATCCACCTATACCTATTTATACACTTTTTTATGTAAAGGAGAGACAAACGAGCTTGCAGATCATCTGATGAGAAGTGATAGGCCCTAAAATAATCGCTAAATCTGCCGGTTTTAGGTCTCTCCCAGTGGGTCTCGAATCTCTTACTCACTGTACGAAATCAGTAGCCAACTTCTACTTCGCGCCGGTATTCTGTGAGAGAGCGTGCAACCAGTGATAGAGCCACATGGTGGTCATATTGTACCACTATAAAGAACAACTCATGGACCCCAAATACAAGGAGTTCTAATTAAATCCATGGGATACTGTTTATATTCAACACTTCATAACACGGGTTTAAGGCAAGGGCCCAATCTTTGACAGTGACAATCATTGGCAAGTAGATACGGAATCGTACAAGGAAAAACAAGACACAATAGTGTCAACTACAGGTTAAAACAATGCCTTACGCGTGTCAAACACTGGTATCTTTAGTTACCTTAAGCTAGATGTATACGTAGACAACATAAGTCATTTCATAAACAACATTTTCCAAAAACATTAGTCCTTTTTTGAGCGTAGAACAAAGAGCGATTCAGTGTAACTGTCTGTAGTCTTTATAGCCATCTCATACCAAATTTCGTTACAAATTGTAAACTTGCATAATCGTTCCACATTCAAACTTAGGTTATTTATTTATGGCATAAAAGCAATTCCGTTCATCTGTGCCGCCCTTTATATTTGGGGCGCAGTTAGTGAAACTCACCTTAAAGGCCTGCTTATCCGTTACGTGACTCTATTCGGGCAATGGGACACCTTTCAACAATTTACATCCTTTCGAGTAAATTACCCAATCTGTTCGAGTTGTGCTTTTATATGAACAGTGAGCAGGTTTGCTTGGAGCTTGATTGTTTTGTTCAAACAAAATGGTTTCGTTTTGGCCCTCCTTTAGGGTATTCTGCAGTCGTAAGTTTGAAATGTGTGTTTGTTTTAAACAAACCTATGCGGGTTTTTTTAAGTACCATTATGGGTGGATATTTTACCATTCTTGATGAAGAGTGGTCATTTATGAAAATGAACATGATAGGTCGAAAATATTTGACCACGCTCTAACGCCATTGACAATAGAGTCTTGTTCATAAAACATAGCAGAATACACGAGGATAAACTTATCCATATCCAGAGCCGTATTATTTCTCACTTTTTACACAATCGCTTATAAAAAAATAGTAAAATTTCTTGTAACTTGGTGGTGCAGAAAGATCACACAGCTAGTGTTCTAGTGCCGCAGGAAGACTTACCAACTTTTTTATACTTATTTCTCGAAAATACTTTTTTGCACTAAACGATAAAAAAGTTTGTGTTTCTAATGACGACAGGAAATAGACTTTCAAGATACATCGGAGGGAGTTAAAAAATAATATATTTTTATAAATCTATGTCTATGACGCACTTTGACATTATTAAATGCTTGCGATCTTTGACAGAGTATTCTTAGACAGTTTTCTAACGTTTTAAATATTTTCATGATTTCAAAACATGGACTTTCTACTCTCTCCACAGAGTGCTTATACGTGGTATAACTAAAGCCTTTCGCGGCAGTGGGCGTAAATGAACTGACACATTAATACAGCAGGGATCAAATTACGTCCCCTTCTCTGGAATGGATAGCCTCGTTTGCTTGCCAGTTATACTCTTGTTCTATTTACTTTGATTATTAGCTTATTTGCTCATAATTACATGAAAAACCCTTGTAAGGAATAAGACAATTATAGGTATTTTCTAAATACAAGGTTTTCAAAAATTAAATGGAATAAAGATTATGTATGAAGAAGGGCGTAGATTTCAATATAATAGAGTGAAAGACATGACGAGCTTTAAATACTTTGACTGGATTCGTGTACCTACTTATTGTATGTAGTAAGAGGTTAAAGATGTACCTGTATCAGTACCTATGTAAAGACTAAATCCTTGTTACTAAACTTGATGTCTACATTCATTATCTAACCATTCTGATAAATCTATGAAGTCAATTTTGTTTAAAAGCGGATAAATTTCCATTCACACCGCAGACGATTTTATCAATTTCATTCGTTATATGTTCGTCGAAATTGAATGAAGTAGCTAATCTGATTTCGCGAATCATTGTCAGCCAGTGTGAACCGGTGGAAGCATAGATCGTAATGGAAATATGCAGATATGCTTTTGCATAATTATACAAGTAGTCAATCAAAATGGACATTGGTTGTGTTAAAATTTGGCAAAATTATTCATTTAGAAAAAAGTATTTTTACCTTTAATGAACTAGCTTTTGACTGACACTTCATCGTCGTAGATTTTGGATGAAATGCTAACTTCCATCCCCCTTTTTACTCCCTTATTGGAGGATATTCCAAAAATCCATTTATTAGTTACCTTAACATATCAAAGCAGCACGTGTTTCAATTTTTTTTTAGGTATGCTGTTGCTGGTAACGGAAATCTTTTACATATATACAAAATGTATGTATGTGTACAAAAGTGTTTATATTTAGTTTGCCTCTCCACATTGAAACCCTATCTCTTAAAATACAAAGTGGCAAAGCATTTTCTGGGCTACTTTACATCTAAAGGACGCTACAGAATTTGAGGTGTTTGAATACATACTTACATTCATGCAAAGTTATTTTTCCCACTCCCACACAAAATAAAATATAAACACAAACGCTACTATCACCACAACCAACAACACTAACACAAAATACCAATAAATGTGGGATCGTATGAAGGAAAACTCTTCAATAAAAATATTAAAAAAAGTTTAATTAAAATAAAAACTCGGAAATACAAAAGAAACACAACTAGCGGCTAACAAATCACCAAACGCACTCCCAGTCGCTCACTCAAACCCGTTCATTCACAATAATCTCTTTTAGTCATTCGCTCGTTTACATCAATCGTTTGCTCAGTCTTGCTACCATTCCCACATAAATACAAATAATTAATTACCACAACCACTGCTATTTTGCATGATACGCTAGCACGGAGTTCGCGGAGTAGCAAGGTTTGTTCTGATAATATCAATATGGACTACCGCCGAATAACGATATTATTTGCTGTCATTCAATTAATGTTACTTTTGTTTTACTGTCAACAAGCCAGTCAGTTTGCAAGTCTATGTCAACCTAGATGCTCTGTGTCTCAAATCTGCGTTTGGCAGTCGAAATAATCTTCACACCCCAGTGGGCGAGACGGGTAATTAACGCGATCACATCAACAACATAAGTTGGCAATTACAATACGAATATACGCCTGTGTAGTTGGCTTAAGGCATATTGATCTACGCCTATGCTGAAGGTCATCGTTACTATTGTGGGGTTTTCGCCATCGTGCTAAAGTCGAGAATTGGAAGATTGGAATGTTGATTCTTATTTTATACTATTGCGGGTGGTAGCACAAATACAAAATAAAATATTGTTGACATGTCATTTGTTTAAAATACCTATTCTCAACTTCTAAAATTAGATTTTATGTCTATTTCCTTTTCGTGCGGCGATATCTTTTGCAATAACAGTTGTTCGAAAAATTTAAGCGATGACAACATTTTTCTGTGATCATTATTATTTCAAATCATATTGATTTCAAAGATAAAGCTAACCTATCCTCAAACATTTTCATGATCTTATTGACCCTCTTAAAGTAACCCTTGAGAAATATCGAAACAAAAAGATCCTCTGAATAAACAATATTACCTCATATTTACCTCAATTGTTAATAACAATGTATTTGAGCCTTTCCGGCCTTTATTACTAGTTTTTGACTTTAAATTTATCACAATTCTTCCTTCGTGATTTCGTAATAAGATTTCGTAAGTAGGACATTTCAAATTTAAATTTAACAGAAGACAAAAAGAGTAAAACAAAACTCACTGTTATAAAGCAAATAATCTAAGTGGTTTTCTAAACTGGATTGCATCAGCCTTACCGCGCAGGTTTCAATCGCCACAACTCCACAAAGCACTGCTACATAACAATGTAGCAGAGTATTTAATGGATTGCGCATTTATGTATTGGACTGGTGAAACTGTATTGCTAAATCCAAGATAATCTCCTTTCTGCCGTGTATCGCCCGCTTGCTATTATCCGGTTGAAATAAAACGCCGCTGTAATAACCCAACATGCATCAGAGTACCAGCCCACTTAATTCAATACTGTGGGATAATCCTTTGGCCTTTCTTATATGACAGTAAGTGCTATTGGTAAATTTTATTGGTTTTAGCTCATTTCTACAATGGAGGAAAATGTAACAATCGTATTAATGGAATATTGTTGCGTTATATAGTCTGTAGTATAAATTTGTAACCTTTAGCGAGTGTAGTTTTTAGTTGGCGATGTGATATCATTAAACTTAACTCTAATGATAACGTTTTTTTAGTTCTATTTTGTCTCCATTTCGTTTCAAAACTTACATATAAGTAAAGTGAAAAAATGTAGAGTAGTAGACTTAAAATTTTTGTTGTACTCGTACTGAATTTTTTTGTGATTTAACGCTCTAATTTACTGCATACTTAAAGTAACGTATTATGAAGCAATCGAAATCAAAGTCAAAATATCTTACTTCAGGTAAGGCTTACACACTTATGTTTTTTAGAAAATTTGCTACCAATCTTTTTTTTTATGAAATAGAAAGGCAAACAAGCAAGTGGGTCAACTGATGGTAAGTGATCACCACCGCCTATAGACACCCGCAACAACAAAGAGATTGCAGATGAGTTTCCAACCCAGAGGGCTAGGATGGAATACCTCTTGTGCCAGTAATTACACCGGCTGTCTTGCTCTCCACGCCGGAACACCACAGTGCAAGCACTGCTGCTTAGCGGCACGATTAGAAAGCAAGATGGTGGTGGCTATCCGGACGGACCTTGCACAAGATCCTACCACCCGCAATTTAAAAGTGTAAATAAAATGTTACCTTTGTGTGTATTTGTGTTTCCAATATCAAATAAACTGATAATCTATCTGTCGTGATGCTACCCCTTGACAAAATAGGAAATTGTCAATCTTTGTTTTTTGGTTTATTATGCTATTCTTAATACGATAGCTCACAATTCCGAAGGAAGCTAGTAAATATAGAATAAGGAATTTTTCCCTCGTCCAAGGCGTGCACGTCGGTCCAGCGCAGACCAGCACTCGGCCGGATTAACGAACTTCCCGAATCTTCCCGTGAGGCAAACTTAAAATGCTAACATCAGTTTCGGGAATTAAAGGATTTCCTCCATAAATTTATAAAGCCCGCTTACTTCAACTTAATCTTGTTTGCTTATTCGTAGCTCTATTAGCGGATAAATCGAATAAGTTATTCCCTTTCGCGAGCCAGGTTGATTAGGGCGGGCTTATGAGACGCCGGGTAATTTGATAATTTGCTATTGTTGAATAAACTAGTCGGTTGGAGAGTATTACATTTATGTTTCACTCATTAACGTTTTCTCATTTACTGCTCATAGTAAAAGCTTGAAAAAACGGATTTAATGCTTGTCAAATATTTGGTTAATCGTTAAACGTGATTTTAATCAAATACAGTTCACATTTACTGTTGTTAATTCCGAAATTTACTTGGCGCCATTGAAACGGATTGAGATTAAATCAAAAATAAGTTTCACACTCCTTAAATTTTAAAACAAACTAACCAAATGAAGCAAAAGATCAATTTATCTTGAAGGATGTCAAAAGACTTATTTTGTAAAAAAAAATAAGATAGTTTTCACCAATTTTTGGATCACATTATGTATAACCTAAAACTAAACTAATGTTCATTGAAAACTGGAATTATATAGTAATGAAAGTGAATTACACGAACAAATCCCCTCACATTTTACTCCGAGAAGTACTTTATTTCGTACTTCTATTTTCTTCTTATTAACTTCTTTATAGCTCCCAAGGCGGTAATTACTTTAACTCTCGCGTTGTCTAAGCGATTTTGTGGCATTTTTAAACGCGACCAAATAATAATAGTAAAACGGTCAACACGAAAAAGGTTTTGCTGAACGAAATTCAAAGCATGATTTTTGGAAAATATTATAAGGCAAATAACTAATAATAATTTAACACTCAATAAAACTAAAGTAAAAACTTAAATGAAATAAATGCGTAATTTGTGCAAGCATTTATTTTACCGATCAAAAAGTAACTTGAAACAAAATGATTAATGTCACCATTAATTTAAAAAGTTACGAGGTTTCAATTACCTACTAAGTACCTAAAACACCTGTAGGTGATCCTGCTTCTCTTTAACAATTATATACTTGTTAATAACAAAAAAAAAAACCTATACCAAATCATCGTTACACAATGAAAATTTTAATGTTGTTTTGTTTTGACGATAGACACAATTTTTTTATTTCATTTCGGGAATCTATTACAGCCACCACTAATTTCAGTGTGATCCCCATAAACTGGGGCTGAACGTAAGCCTGCGAGGTCCCGGTACATCATACCGCCGCCCTGACACACGGCTTTGCTGTATGATAAAGTACCTGTTCACATATTTTATAGTACAAACATGGGTTAAAATTTATTGTAAGGCGTGGTTTCGTAAAGGGGCGCGTACGAACTATTTTTGTTACACACTTGGTAAGTGGGTGTTCACTGTTCACCTACATCAGGTTTATTTTTTACAAAATTGGAAAGAAACTTTTAGCGATCAATAGGTTGACTATAGAAATGTGTTTTGTTAAAAGCACTACACCGACAAGACTAAAAGTCTTAAGTTGAGAAGAAGAAGACAGACTTTTGTAAAGTGGAAAGATTTTTTTCACTTAATCGTTAAATATCACGATTATAATCCATTCCATAATAACTTTTAACGCTAACTACGACATACTCGTAGTTCAAACAACCGGTCTAATTTATATTTGTATCGTTCGAGAGGTTTCCTTTTAATATTTTACATAAAATGAAATAAATAACACTTGGTAGCTCAAATCTTCAAATCACTGGGTGAGCTCAACGTGCGCTACTTCTTGTTTGTGGGAATAGTTCTTATTCCATACTTTAAAATATTTAGGTGTTCTACAATAGAGGCTTTCCAGACCATTTCTGTTTTAACACTTTTCCCTTCCCACAATGATTTATACAGGTTTAATTTGCCAAACGTAGACCATGTGTAAGTTCAGTTCATCAAAAATATAACATTATATCGTTAATTAAAATTTACTTGCTTGATTTACTTGTATGAAATCTGGCAGACGTGGGTTAAAATACAGAATTATATCCCATAAAAATGCATAGCTTCCAAGAATAATACCTAGACAGCGTCGTGGATTCAACTAGTTTTTTAAAAAAGACTAGAAATGTTCATTTTTTAGAATATTCTACACAATTGGTGTTACATTGATATAAATTCACTATATCCTACCAAAGCGTAGAAATGTATAAATAATCTTTGCATTATATTTTCTTGAAACAAATGTAACATTTTATTCTGAATACAATAAAAGCTCAAGGTGTTTCAAAGTTATTAAATAAAGGAATCGCAGTAGTTTTAAGTATTCAAACAACTTCAAAATAAACCACAAGGCGAATATAAACTTGAGTCGCGGCAGAACATCCTGCGAGGTTTGTCAGAGGCTCCCAGAATAAGATGTCAGGTCTAAACTTGGCAAGCCAATATCGAAATATGCTGACGCTGCTACCAGTGTGCCAAGGGTTTTATTCTTGTTTCAACCTGCATCTTCTATTATGCAGCGGAAGGCTACATTCATTTGAAACAATTATTTTATGCAGCTCTGCGTTTTTGGTTTCAATGCTTTAACGCTGCGACAGATTACAAACGAAGATGCTCTACAGTCAGATCGTTTGAATGTTGAGCCACTAGTAATTAAAACAATAAACATACTGAATTATTTAAACATCTACCATTTATTATATTGGTTTCACTGTGGCTCAAAATTAAATGTTGTTGATGTATATAACAATAAAAGTAACACATTACAAAGGTACTTAAAATTTGGTAGGGATAGCGTTTTTACCTGCGTGCGTGTGTTCAGTTTTTTATGGATTTCTTTGGAGCATGTTTTTTTTAGGGTATTAGGAAACTAGTACTAATGGCTTAGGCAGTAATTTATGCGTCAGAAGGTGATGTATATTTTACTTCTTCCTTTCAATATATTATCTTGGGTAAACGTGCATGTCGATCCACGAATATTCTGTTTTATTTATGAAATTGGAAGGTACGCGGGTTAGAGGCTGGACTAGTGAGTAAAATGATTGTAGCGATCCAAACGGACCTAGCACAAGGTCCTACCACCCACTCACTATGGAAATGTGAATCATTCATTATAAAGCAACATCAGAATTTGATTATCTATCTCGTTCACAAGTAAAAAAAACAAAGCAAAATGTCTCCTCAGGGAAAAAATACCGCAAAAGTGAAGCCTCTCATCTCATTAAATTGTCAAACATTTTTGCTTAGATATTTCTAATGTTACATAAGAAAATACCTATACTTGAGAGTTATTTCTGTATCTACTATTTACTGGTTTGTAGAGTTTATTTTGGTAGACAAATGTTTTTTAACGAATCGCCGCAATAAATAGTTTAGTAAATCACACCAGCTTAATAAGATAAGAAGGGCTTCAAGTTATTTTCAAACGGAACTTTCAATTTGTTCAGTCGCTACGATAACATGCCTTTGCTTAACCTGCGTGACCGACCATTAGATACAGCATATTTCCTTCAAGGAAATTACTGAAAGTCAGTAAAAAGCAGTAATTCCGTAACAAGTAAACAAATAATCATAATACCTGGCTACGTATTAAAATAGCAGCGAGCAACAAGGCTATTGCATTCTTTGAATTCTAAATTAACCTCAATTGGCGATTTCCGTCTTCACAGCAATTCTCAGCAACTATCAACAAGTTCAATAAGCAATCAACATCGCACCGCGTGCCGTCGTGTAATGAATAGCTGAACTAATTCTACGTTATGGACCTGAAAAGGCGGCGTAGTTATAGCACCAGTATAGCACCGTCACTTCTTGAACTTCTCCGCCCCCCGCCCCTCGTCTCTCGCACGGTCTTTAAGGGGCAACTTGTTTTAATATTGCCGGTCCTAGTACAAAGGTTGTACGCACAGCTCGCACTTTCATATGGACATCGTAAATCAAAACGTTCCGAAATTAAAACCAGGGTAGCATGGTCGTCTATTAGTTTGAAGTGCAGCAGAGCCGGCCGCGCCCGACGGGGACAGATTTCGTGGTCTTGTAAAGCTCGGAATTGAGACACAGTTGGTAACACCTGTATGTTGCTGCTGACCTAGTCTTTGTTCGCAAAATTGTATATTTTAGCAGTAAAATACGAGCGGCTATTTCGAAATATGGTTAGAGGTATTTTGCACTGCACATTTGACTTACGTTCATTAAATTTAATTTAACTTATGTTACAAAGAAAATTAGCACATTCCGATTATTTGTAAATGGCATCATCATTCGCTATCAGTGTAAATAGCCAGCATATGCTTTTGAATTCCGAGGATGGCATTACAAACAATTGAATTTTCCTGTTTTATGTCATTGCAACGTACAAACACTCTGAAAATCTAGTTACAATCCGCAAATGCACGACACAGAGTGGTCCTATTCCTCAAAATGGATGGCTTTATTCAGTAGTCCACAGGTGCCCGATAAGCGCCCCCGAGATCACTCCTTCCACTCGCTTGATGGAATTACCGTCTTGGTTGCACGCTGCATAATATCCACTCGAAGAGTTTCGTATTCTAGATGCTGCTTGTGGTATATTATTTGAATCATTCAAATATTTATTCATATATTTTAATGCATCACAAATATGAATGCTCTAAATACTTACATTTGCGATTTAACCATAAGTTGGTAGCGTTGCATTATTTACGCTAAATTGAAGGGACAACGTTGTCCATTTTCTGTTCCATTTCACTTACGGCTCAATTAGAAAGTTTAAAGCGCCAATGGAAGATCAAATGGACACGGAACTCGGGCTGCGGAGCCTGCTAACTTAATTTCCACAGACTGTCAACATTCACTGAATTTCAGTATGTAGACTGCGTACTGAATAGCGTCATAAGATTGAGTTAAAACTGTCTACAGAATGGCTAAGAACGACGTGCTCATTTTCTCGCGTGTCGCTCAGTACGTCTCTCTCTGGAAGGCTGTTTAAAAAGAGTCGCAGCCACAGATTATGTTAGTTCGTTTTAAAAACTACACTTTTTACGTAGATTACCATACAGTAAGATACGTCATAATTTCCTGTTAAAATAAAAATATGTGACGACCTCTATGCGTTTTTTAAAAATGTTCGTGATTTATAAGTACAAAATTAACAATTATAATGATGGAATCAAATGCATACAAAATGCACAAATTAGGAACCTCCTCCGGTGTTGGTTCTCTTGGCTTTTTTTTCATTTATTTACAAAAAGTACACGTGGGTTTAATTACAATCACACTTCTTTATTTAGAGAAAGTGACAGTAAGTGCTATTGGTTTCAACGCCACCAGTAGAAACAACAATGTATTTGACGTATGGTAGCGAAAGCAAAAGTCAAGATGTTTCGATCGCAAATCTCAAACCCATACAATACATAGGCTATGTGTAGGCATCATGATGGCAGGTGACGATCAAACTGGATATAATCTAAGATTAAGCGAGCCAGCTTACTTAGCAAAAGGCCAATTAATATTTCCACTAACTTCCTATAGAGGTGTCAACTAAATAAATTATGAATGAATGAATGAATGAATGAATTATACAGCAAGGTACCTTTTAACTAAATTTACGCATCCCTACGGCGACCAGTTTGATTAATAATAATAAAACGTCCCTTCGTGCCTTAGTTGACAGCGTGACAGCAACAATCATGCAAGCAAAACGTAATTATTAAGACTGATACCCAGGGTCTAATTATAATAACGAACTCTATCGTACGTCATTATTAGCAATAGAGGGTAATACCGAATATCGTAACAGTTACTGAAAAGGTCAGCATATCCGTTTTTATTTTATTGTCTTATCTAATTAGTAGTACTTATGTATCAATTATAAAGGTCAATATCAATCTTATTTGTCCTAGACTAACACACCAGCTAGTTGCTACGTGAAAAAGAAAATAAATCGTATCATTTTTAGACATCAAATGTAACTCAGTTCGTAAGTATTTTTTAGAACCTTATGTGCTACCTCTTCCCTACTGCTTTAATTGCTCAAGATGTAACATTCAGTAGAAAGTATTAAAGTTTTTGCAACAATAATAAATATTATTGTGCAGGATTCGTGTTTTAAAACGTAACTATTTTACTTATTTGTTCCAATAACATGTTCCAATAATACAGGTGCCAAATGTATTCAAAAATTTGCTTAACGAAGTAATCCACGAACTAAATCGTTGAAATTCAATACCGTGTTTGTGTTTCAACGTGGTTTCAACGTGTTCGAATATGGAATGGAATAAGTGGGAGAGCCGTTAAAAAGTCTCGCTGGATTTGGTTTGAAACAGCGCGTTGCTTTTTTTATCTAGAGTATGTTTAGGTTGAACTGCTGGTAGATAAATGTGCAATTTTTATTCGCGTTTTGTTCAAGAAGGAACAGTTTTATATTTGCATTAAATTACAATTTTTGTTAACGTTACAGATTTTAGAGTGAGGGAGAAACATTAAAACGCCTAGCCTAGCCGCGTGGCGGGATTAGCTAATCACCATCTTCAACACCTCCAGAAAACATAATCTGTAAAGTTTAGAGTGGTAGAGCTAAACTGTAGCCAAATGCTACAGTCCGAATGAGCCCGTAAATGGGGTATTGCCACACTCCTACAGAAAAATCATGTGAAGAATTAGCTTGCTACTGAGCTGTGTATAGTGAGTGACGAAATCCTAAGACCTATTGGTGAGGCGACTTAAAGGCCAGCAATGAATCTGCTAATAGTGCTAATTTCTTAGGATTCTTCTTCTTGTAGGACCATCTCCTACCGGAGGCTGCAATGTTCAGCCAAGATGTTCGACTTCTGCCAGGTGGTCGGCGGCCGTGGATGTTTCCTTGAATTATTAACTTTAGCAACCGATGTTTATTGTTGCGTGTTATATGTCCAAGGTTTTGCAACTTTCGGCTTTTCGGCTCTTTGGGTTGCTAGTGCCTGTGGGCAGTGGGGATCACCTCCCAACAGACGACTCGCATGCTCCTTGTCCTCTCGCCCCTACAAAAAAGTGACCATTTATTTAGAAAACATTTCCTTTTAATGGCGCCTTAATAGCAATATCGACACGTAATGGCGTCCAGCACCTATGATTAATACCGGTCGAGCGGGTGACTCGTGCCCAATCGCCATCTGCCCTTATTAATTGCCCTGTCAACTGTAATCGTGTGTCCTTCGCTCAGTACCGTCCCGTCCAGGGTATGTGCTTCGGAGCTACTTCCTGCTGATAATTGGCATTACTATTATCTTCAGCAATCGTCAAAGGTCATTGTACTTGTTTAATGTCTAATTAGCGCTCATTTTGGCATTTCAGTGGTATTTACTTATGGTGAATTATTTTGATTAGCAAGGCACCAGTAATCATTGTTCTCAGCAAGGTCACTAAAAAAAATACTTACTTATACAGTATTTTCTTTTCGATAATAAAATTGGGCGATGCCTAATTAGGACGCAGTACGTCCGGCGTTTCAACAAAATTAATTCGTGCTTGATACTGATATGTGTCACTGTTTCTGAAAGTGTTATGATTATTTCTTCTTTCTCATTGGTCAAGCTTGACAGTCGGCCAATTAAATAATCGAAATTATGTTGCACGCATGTCTCGTCTCTAGCTTTTTCACCTGCGACGCAACGCAAAGTGCGGTGTTCTAAATTTGAAACTTCTGTCCATCTGTCTGACTACTTGTCATCCGTTGAAAACGCCTTTTTAAGCGAATTGAGTTTAAAGGTTAGAGTTCTAGACCACCGTACTGATGTTCCAGTTTGGTATTAATCCACTATCAAACTGGAACTTGAGTATATAAATACCACCGTAAATATTGTTAAGTCAAAAATGTTATAGCTGTTTTCGAGATATGTCTCAAAACTATCATTGTCATTTGAACAAGTCTCGGGTAAATCCAAAGTATTTTTATTACAGTTATTGTAACAGACGATGGCCCTGATTCAGAGACTTCATTTTTGACAGCTACCTATTTATTGCTTACAATTAATTGTCCCGTAGCTATAGGGTCCGTTTTGACTAATGTCTATACGGCACAATCAACAGATGACAAGCAATTAATCGAATTAATTACCGCCGTCGGCTGGGCCCGACGCAAATGACCGTACCCTCTAGTGAATCCCTATCACGTCCCAATCTCCAGTGCATTCTACGAAATGACATTTTATTACATCAAACCTTAGCCGGAAGTTTATCGTCAAAGTTATAGTTGCTAATATGAAGTATCCCCAACTGCAACCGTCAATGCCTTCAGACTTTCAATCGTTACAACACATTCAGTGCCACGGACTCGCTAGGTGAGTTCTCTGTTCGTAGAGGATTTTTGCTATATACCGGGAAACCCTTGCTACGAGCTACGAGCGTAGCAAGTAACACTCCGTGGCAGTTAATGTGTTAATAAGTAGTTATTTAATGAATTAAGTATACGTTTTAAAGAGAGTACAAGTAATTCTTTTCGTACGTAAACTAGAATTATGAAGCAATTTCATGTTTCACACAAGTGTCACTGAGCTTTCTACTTTTAGAATCGATAATAGTCGCCAAGTACGAACATTACACAACAACACAGTTGTCAAGCTGCTGTTTGAGCCGCGTGGTTCTAATACGAAATGCTAAATAAATCGACAATTATCAATGCACGTGGACATCACAACATGATATAGGTGACCCTATCCTAATCCTGATTGTTTAATATCAATTCATTTTAAATCTCCCAACTGCAGCACTGTTCAAAGGCTTACTGCGACTGGAATCTGTCATCAACTACCGAAAAGCACCACGACTACACCAACTTTGGTGTGAAGGGTGTGACAAAGCGAGTTTATAATACACCTACAATCTGCGATTCAAATCAACTTTATCATCCGAGAAGGCAACAAAGCGTGTGTACGAGCGTCCAAGTTTTCAAGCTTGAGTCACACCTGCGACTCTCCCACAAATTGTAACCGGTTCCAACTCGCAAGTCGGCCGTCGCCAACTTGGCCTTCTTCACTTCATAATTAATTCTTTATTCGGAACTTAGACTCGGGCAGAACCGGGTCGCGTAAGCACTTAAATAGTCCAAATTGTGTCGAAGAAGCGCCCGTTTTAATGACGATGCTCATTTTTAATTAGTTCAGAAGAGCTCTTTAATTGTTAATGGCCGCATTTTGAAGTTTGATTAGTTGTTGAAGTAAGCGGGAGCACATTTTGTTGCAAATAAAACATGGCGGAAGTTAGCCTCTGAGTTATAATGCTAAATCGCAGTTGCTGAAGGACGAAACTTTCTTTTTGTAAAGGAAACCTGATTTACAACGTGATTAGGTGTTAAGAATGACTGCTTTATCATAGTAGGTACATATAACCATGCGTAATTTTGTGGGATAACTATCAGATGATCAAAATTATATATATTATGTATATGTAGTTAGGACAACATGCCAACATTTTGAAAAGCATATTTGAATCTGAAATGTGACTTCGTATTGTGAATTAATATACCGTACCAGAGAATTATACTGGACTCGAACAGACTGTAGCTAGAGCTTACAGCAATTTGATTGACCTAGTTATCAATATTAGTCTGCACTATAATTATAATAAAGAGGTTAATTTTGTTTTTTTGGTTGTTTGTTTGTAGCTAGTGGGTAATTTCTGGGACTACTGAACCGATTTGAAAAATTATTTCACTAATAGAACACTTTTCGCTCGTCAAAGTGAGTCATAGCCACTCGTGCTAGCCGCTCACTCCATTAGTAATCATATCACAATCACCCCCACAATCTTCTTCATAAACTTGTCGATAGTCAAAGGGCAAACTGCTTTTTGGTGGTGGTCCTTATGCGTATACGGAACCACTCCTGCGTATGCGTAAAGTTCTTCCAGACCCACGATAGGCATGCCTTTTGACTATTGTTAAATCACCGATCTGTGTTGAAAAAAATTGTTATTTGCTAAGCGAACGTGCCGCCCGTACCCTTCGCGAGGACTGCGATGAGCAAAATAAAGACTAAAAAAAACACTATTCCTGACGGACATAGGCTACTAATTCCACGCAAACGAAGTCGCGGGCGTCCGTTAGTCGTATAGTAAAATGTAACCAAATAAAATCAGCATCAGCCTAATGACTCCCTTCTCTATTCACCATATAAATCGTTCTATCCTTTTTTATTTAGATTTGCTTTTTCGAGTATAAACGCAAATCTGCGAAAAAAATAAAAAAAGTAACCTTTTGTCTTATGTTTTATTTTATGTTAAATAATATAAGATTTACTTAAGCATTTCAGGATATGTTCATTACTATTACATATGTTCTTTACTCTTAATACAAAAATGACCGGCTACTTTAATGTTATTGATGTTAAGAGCGAAGAGTATTACTTGGTTATACTTGGTATTGACAATATGAACGATATGTTAAAGTAATGCAACACCATAATTGATTATCTTGCTTATTAATTTCCCTTTATCTTTCTACAACACATTATAACAAGAAATGTCTCAGCTAGAAGTTATACCACCCCTACAACCGACCCTATGATCTTTAACCCTTTCTTAAGCCCTAAAATTGTTGACACCTGAGAAAACACCTGACGGTCAAATTTATAGGCAGCGCACCGCACGGAGGTGCCTTCAAATTCGCACCAACATATTGCAAACACACTCAAAACACACATCTCCTTAACACCAGCGTGTAAGGTTGATAATAGCCCGGTTATCCTATTTGCTGGTGCAAAATGGATCTGGCGTGTGTATAATGTTCACCGCTTAGTGTAACTCTGTCAGTGTCAGCCCTAATTAGAACCATTGAAATAGGCTGATTAATATGCGTAATGCCGTAGTCTATGCCGATGCTCCATTGTGGATGCTCCGTGAATTATGTATATGAGGTGATTATGTGTCATATCGCATCGCACTGGCTGTTGATCAGCTGATAAGCGAAAGAAATGACGTGCTGAAGCAATAATTTACCTGACTGATAGGTCAATGACGCAATAATTTACCTAAGTATCTGTTTAACGTCGAGATTGTGTTTGTAATTAAATAGAGCATAACATAGTTTACGTGTACCTCTAATGAAGTTTTAAATTGTGTAGTTCTAATTCCAGGCAAAGGAGTTTTAGTTGTTAAATCAGAGCCATGGATTGCGCGAGGTTTTTTCTTTTGTAAATCCTATTTTGCAGCCAGCTCCAGAATTGATTATGTATCTGCTCGAACTTTCGTCTATTCCGTCCATTAGCGTTACGACGAAAAATAAAAAAGGTTCAAACTTTCGTTTTTTCTTTGTTGAAAGTTTAAATGTAGGATCCCAATGTTAAAATCGTAAATGGATTCTAACAACCAAAATTTAGATGTTCAATGTTTGAAAATTATTTTGCAGTGATACAGTTAGCGGTAGATAAATTATATCCACACAGTCCAAGAGGTTCAAGTCGTAAACTCCTAAAAATAACTCTACTGCCAAGTAGAGATTAAGTCACCTTCGAGATATGTCAAAAAGAGTGAAGATTTTTTATTTTATTTTATTTTATTTATAAATACAATCTACAGCATTACAGTCAATGACCAATGCACCATAAATCTTAAGCTAAACTTAATTAAAAACTCAGTAACAATCTATATGTAACAAATAACAAAGAGAAAAAAAAAACTATACATAAATTATGTTTGCACACTAGACTGCCTTACGTCCATTCCGTCACAGAACCTCAAACATTCCGAACATACAGCTGCCCATCGCCACGCAAACAAGTCACATTCAGTGCATCTAGCACGAATCTTCTTGATAGGCGTTAACTCGCTACGTAACTCAGTGCGTCTCTCTCATACTGGGCTGGTTAGAAAGAGATGCGCTGAGTTACGTAGCCAGTAAACGCCTATCGAGAAGATTCGTACTAGGTGCACAGGTGCTGATGCCAAGAGCACGTTGAGCAGTGTTAGGGCGCGGACTAGCGGAGAGTTTCTGTGCGACACGGTGCGTGCCGGTGTGTAAGGTGGTTTAAAAATGGCTGATAAGTAGCTTGACTGAAAAAGCTTTGTCGAAAAGTGAAACCCGAGTGATTCATTCTTGTTGAGTTAGTTAGTTGTATTCTTAGTTTTAAAGGTATATAATAATAGAAATGTCATTAAAATAAATATTCGCAGTGTTTGGCGACCTAAAGTTCAATGACCAAGGACGCCATTTCGAGTCCTACCGTATGACCAAGATTTTTCTATATTAAAGATACAATCAAAATAACTTTCGGTAACAATAAGACTTATCTTGTAGTTTTAAATAGTAAACATGGTTAAACTTCAGAAGCAGAAGAGATAAAAATATGAAAAATTTAACCCCTACCACAAATGTAAGCATCGAACATCGCAGTATCGCATCAAATCATTCTGAAGCAATCATGTTTATAACACTGATGTATGGTCCGCTACCCCCTTTTTACCCAATTGCGTGACGCAAAGGAGGGTAATGTGTTTATCAGCCTATAATGTATGTATGTATGTTTGTTCCTTTGTGGCGATCTAGAGACCAAACGCGCGGGCCGATTTTAATTATTCTTACGTCAATCGATTCGTCTTAATCTTGCAAATGTCACTAAGGACATGGCAATAATCAAAATTCAATGTGGCGACCACCAGACGCAATATTGTGAAAAAGAAAAAAAATTAAAGTCGACGTACTATGTTGAGTGGGGTATCATTAGGTAGGTCTTTGAAAAACATTTTTAGGTTTCTCATATCATTTTTCATTTTGAATGACCGTTTAGGATCTATAACTATTTAAAGTTGGTGAGCAACCATTCTCACTCAATCCGAACTAAAAAGAGTAAAATAAAAAAGTAAATTTAATGTCATGAACTTTAATAGTCGGGACCCATTATTGAGAAAATTTGAGCCGGTCTACATTTTTAATGGGTCCCGACTGTTGAACTTTATGAAAATATTGCCATGGTGTAGGAATTCAACATTACTTAACAGAACTTAAGACTACTGGACTTGTTTTAGTCTTTTCAGTTTTAATTTACTATTTACGCAGTTGGGTTTTTGATTTTTTAAATTTACTTTTTTTTTACCTATTACCTCTATTTGATTCTGTCTAACACAATGTTCCTATTTTTGTAATTTTGCCGTGTTAAGTGTATGTGTGTGTATTGTGTTGAATGGTTTAAAATAAACGTTTTTTATCTTTCGTGCATTCAAACACACCCATATGAAAAGATTACTGCTTAACCCGTTAATTCAACACGTCTAATGCCGAACAGTTAACATTTACTTCAGAACTCCTATACCCAATATGAAATGATTTATCACTACCAAAACTAAGCAACACAAATCCAAAAGCTATCTTTTATCATCTCATCTGTCATCCTTTACAGAATTGAGCCTCACAACGCTTTTATTCGCGTCTGCGGAAAGCAGGCGGTCGATTTGCCTGCCATTGTCGAAGTCGCGGATGACGTCACTAACGCATTGTCAGTACCCGCTACACTACTGTTTCGGAAATTGACGGCTCAAATATACAGCTGCTTTTGAAGGGTATCTATCTACTAAGTATCCATTTTTGAGTTTGGAGATTACAGTTGCTTGTTTGGCGCACGTGCGCATGTAAAGACGTAGACTACATCATCCTTATTTGCCTTAATATTAAAAAACAACATTCTAACCTAAAATTTCAGTTTTTTTCATCCAAATATTGTTTTTTGTTTAAATAAAATATTCTAAAGCAATATTATTATAAGTAATTTACTTTATTGATTTACAGTCTGGATTTCTTTTATTTAGACGACAAATTTTGTTTACGTGATAAAGAGTGACAAATTATAGGTTAGGATTTAGTTTACATAATAATACAAGTATGGATGAACCGACTTTTTGAGCCTTAATTTGCATCAGATAGACAGACTCAGTACAAAAGAAACCTCTTCGACTGCATTAATAAGCACGTATAATAAAAAACCAACTGAATTATTCAACTATTTAGACAAGAAAGTCGCGACCAAATTTGCAAAGCAAAACTTTTGAATAATGTTGCCACAGTAACTGTTTGGTAACTCTGTATTGTTTATTCACTATTTAAAAATAACTTTTTACTCAGTATCTTTAACTTGATTTAAAAATAAATCATTGCGTCACAAGTAAGTATTTTGTCATTGTTTATGTATATTGTAGTACTTTAACCTCTTTTCAGCCCTGTAATTATGGGCAGGATCATACTATTTGTGTTGTATTGATGTATTGTACATCTATGCGTGGAAACACGCTGATCAGTAATCGAACCACAGTCAAACCATGAGTAGTAGGTACAGTAGTGGTGGTTACAACAAACAACTTTCCGTCTGGCAAAAAATAAAACAAAATTCATTTAATTCGTCACGACCTGTTTTTCCACTTAGGAGATACTTAACAAACACCATATTTTAAATTAAATATCCAACAAGATAGTCAATAGTAATAAACAGTGTGTACAGAGGACAAAGCGGTCGGGACAATGCCGCGAAAACAATGAGTGCGGCCTGCAACACGCAAACACTGTTCCCCGTTCGTTCAGCTCTGTCACTGTCAGACCTAATTAGAGCCGCCATTGAGATTGTCTGATTAATATGCGCATTGTTTCCTTCCATGTCGCACTCTACGCGCCCTAAATTATTGACTTCAATGATATTAATTGGCAACGGTATCTTTAAGTCAGCGGGAAATGCGAGAATGACTAAAAGACTTTCACGCCTATGGTCCTACTTTTCGTCAAAAGTCCCTTTCACAAAGGCGCGTTAACTTAAAATTATTCTTTGTCGAATGTGCATTCAGTACTACAGTTTTAGTCAAAATACTATTCCTGTTAAAAATACGTATAGTTGACAGTGTATACTTGAGATTATTGAGATGACGCGGCTTGTATCATCGTTGTCATCATTGTCATACTGCTTTTTCTCACTTCATTACTTCAGAATGCGTTTTAATGTTCAACGTCGATCAAAGGATCTTATAAAACAATAATAAAATATTCTTGCGACAGATCAGACGCAATTATATTAACTTTAGTAATAATTTATTTTGCAGCCATACTCTCATTTCATGATTTATCGTCTCACTTCAGGACATAGGCATCCTGTTTTACTCGTAACTGAGAGGGTTTATGTCACTTCCCATCAAGCAAACCGCATGCTCGTTTCGCTGTAGACAAAGTACCAAGACGCAACAAAAAATACAGGAAAATGTCGTAAAATAACGAACGTATGCCAATGAGTGCAAGTTTTGAAGACCTGGTGTAGTAAATTTAACACTAGATTATACATTGAAAACACGTAATAAAATTCGTGATACTCATACAACTTTACGCCATATTTCTCTTTGTCTTGACGCAATTAGGTACTTGCGCCTAATAGCATGAAGATCAGTCAAGTGGTGAGTGGTCCATTCAGTTTAATTCCTTCGTCAAACGGTTCGCCAGAAGCAAACTCCCAGCAACTTGATGACGTTAAACCGATGAAACTTTGTGTGTTTGAGACATAAATTTATACGTTATGCGACATAACACAATTAACCGTCATGAATATAAGTTTCCATCACGATAATTTCCCCCGTTATGTAACTGCCGACCAAACAACTTAACATTAGATTTCTCGTAAAAGTTATAAAGCAAGTCGAGTGCGGTAGTCGTAACTGGCAGGGCGAGAAATGTGTTCGACAAAATTACCACTTTTTGTTGATAAATGTTCGTCGCTCCCCTACAGGCTGCTGTTTATGTGCCCATTAACTTGATATACCTATTTGTTAATGAGTAATCTGTAATTGTATTTGTTAGTTCTAAATTGTTATGATAGGCGCACTTGTTAAGACTACATTGCACTAATTTAATGTCTCTTGGAAGGAAATTAGAAATTTGTTTCAAAAATTACATCTACAGAATAGTTTAAAAATGATATGTCATGGATTCTAATTCCAAATAGTGATTAAGTATAGCATTGAAAAAAATGGTAACTTGTTACGGCAGTCGGGTGAAAAGACAATTTCGTGGGTTTTAATTTTACAGGGCAAGGAAAGTGTTTAAATAAATGTCTACTTATGTAGTAATACTAAATGTTATGCGAATACTGATAACGAAATATAGTTCAAATGTGTTCAATAAATGACCTTGAAATAGACACACAAATGGTTAATTCAATTAATTCAAGCCCCGGATACAGACTCCCCTTAAACACTTGAGCCATACGAATAGATCCAGCTGTTGTTTACAACGTACCAATAATGTTGTAAACTTTGATCGCAATAGCGACGGTTTACCTTCTGTACCTCGTATCTTAAACGATAAAGCAGGTCTAAAAGCAACCCTGCACAGTGTAAAATAATGTTTATATTTTCATTAAGCTCAAAAGCGAGATACAGGGTTGAGAAAGTAACCAGTCGATATCTCACAATACGCAACGCAGGTGTTGTGCTTATGTGGTGTTCAAACTTAAGAGGTTTATTACGTGAAAGGCATGTTATGACATAGTTTAGAAAACATAATATTAGTATCTATCCTTACAAAATCTGCTGCAAAATAAATAACTTTGTACTCTCTGTGACTTTACCATCAATCTCTTTTCTCCATTACGCAACAATGTCAATAAATTTTGCCTCATTATGTCCTTTCTACTCCCAAAAATTAAAAACTATAAAGTCATTGTTTCTATTTTAACTGCAATCCACATGCAGATATTCATTTTTAACCACCGACTTTTTTTTTGACGACCGAATAGCCTTGTGGTTAGTGACCCTGACTATGAAGCTAGAGGTTCCGGATTCGATTCCCGGGAAGGGCAAATGTTTGTATGATGAATATGAAGATTTGTACCCGAGTCTTGGATGTTATATGTATTTAAGTATGTATATCCGTTGTCTAGTACCCATAACACAAGGTTTACTTAACTTGGGAATAGGTCAATTGGTGTGAATTGTCCTGAGATATTTATGTTTATGTTAACCGCCTCCAAAAAATAGAAGGAGGTTCTCAATGCGACTGTTTTTTTTTGTTCTGAGTTTACCATAAGATTGAATTAAAGTCACAGTTATTAGGGGTCGTACTTAGAGATCATTCTCATTCTTATAGAAACGAAATGTCAAATGCAAGTTTGAATACGCTGTTGTACTTGAGAACGATCTACATAGGTATGCCTCAGGGCAGAAAAGGCATAACTAAAAAGTCTTTTACTGTATAAACAGTGAATTTGTATTATTATACAGGAATATTTTTTCTTGCTAATAGACAGAATAAAAGTTAACTACGTCTCTGGTGTAGTAATTACTTAATTCCTGAATTATTTAAATATCATTTAAAAAAAAACTAAGTAACTTTATGGCCACCCTACATTTCTTGAGGTGAATATGTCAGTTAATAATACTTAGGTATACCTGGTAGGGTGACAATAATTTTGGTTAAAACATAAATTCTAAATTTAAAAGAAGGACTACAGAGTCATATTTGTTTCATTTAACTCAAAGTTAAATGTCATTGCCATCGAATACTGATGAGAAAAATGGCTCTTGTACTGATTATAATATGATCTATTTATTTATCAATGTATACTAACATGAAGTCTGCAGCCTCTGCTTGATAGAGTAATGAGAGGGTGCAGTATAAAGGGAATAGGGTTCCCATTCCGTCATTCGTGCCGCCGGCGGGGGCAGGGTATGTCGCTACGGCCGGCAGGTACGCTTTTTAATTTAGTGACAACTGTTGCGTTTTTCTTTCCTGACAGCCAGCTGCGGGCATATTGTGATGGAACAAAAAATGGAGACTGTGTTAGACTTTAGACTACATATCCCACAAAAATTTTTTAAGGGACTAAATTCGGTGCAAATAACATTCGAAGATGACCGTGTCGCCGAAAAGGAGTTATCTTAAATCATAGCTTATAGTATGTATTAAAAATGTTCTGTTTTCATCTTTTAACTAGGCAATCACGCAGTATAAGCGTGAAGGTATTAGCATCACGACAAATACAATCCCTACATCCCAATTATGTATTTCTAAAGCTATGAATTAAAGCACTTATAATATGGAACTTCGCCCCCGTTTAGTTTTTTTTACTCTATAACCACAAATCTAAGAGAAGTTAAGAACGGATATGTTCAATTTTGTAGAAATTTTTAATTTAGAGCAGTAAATGATGAACTGTAGATTTGTGTTAAACTAGTACAGTTAAATATTTACTCCCACCATATTTGTAAAAAGGTGTTTCCACGGAAATCAAAAAACTGTTTTTTGATTTCCGTGGGTGTTTCTGTCCCATTTTATTTGAATAACAACCAATACACTTCTGAAAGCCAAATCAAAATCAAATCGAATCATTTTATTTTGCTAGAACATAGTCAGTTGCTACAAATAAATACGGCAAATAAAACATGTAAAATAACTACTCTTTATCATAATAAATGTTTGTTATATGCCTAGTTTAGTTAGCTATGTTTGACGATCTGTATGGCACGGTGGCACATGTGTCTGCTTACAGTACAAGAGGTCCCGGGTTCAAATCCTGGTAAGGGCAAATATTTGTGTGGCAAATGTTTGTACCTAAGTCATGGATGTTATTTGTATTTAAGTATGTATTTATCTCTATAAGTGTGTGTATCCGTTGTCTAGTACTCATAGTACAAGCTTTGCTTAGTTTGGGACTAGGTCAATTGGTGTTCATTGTCCCAAGATATTTATTTATTTAGTAATTTTTAGTTTCGATATGTTTTTCCATTTTTATTTTTTAATGGTTTTTGCCAGCTTACACCGCAAGCACTTACAGTGCTTCTATGTGACTCGATTACACTTAAAGCGAAAATCACACACCGGTGTTAAGTGAAGCCATATATCTACACATAGTATGGTCAGGAACTAGCCCTTTTAGCTACCCATATAACTCTCTGTGAAATATTTTCAAGCCCCGCAATTAATATAACCATTCATTGTGACGTCATAAATTTCGGTTTCAAATATTATTTAGCGTAATTAATGTTGAAGGTACGCCGATACAAAATCTCCGCAATATTAATGAATATTGCCCGAGCATTGTCGCCGAATACCATGGAGTAATTATTATAAATAAATGTGCAAACTTGGACCATTTGTTACAAGTCAATACACGGTGAACGCTTCAAACGATATTCTAGGAATGTTAATGTATTTTATTGGATATTACGTCGCTAATGTTCACTGGCTACGGCCGAGTCATTGTGTCACTTGAAACCTGAATGTGTTGGGGTTTAAAATTATCAAGATAATAAAAACTCTTGATAACCATCATTGTAATTGTATAATCTAATAGTTGTAGGTTTATAGGAATGTAAATGAATGTCCCAGAAGGAATTTCTCAAAACTTATATAATTTCCAAAACAATCGAGAATCGCGAATTGAAAATATTTATAAAATATTTTAAAAGAAAATGTGGCCATAACAGCGAGACCATCTGAGTAGGCGATACAGTTTCATTGGAAAATCTGAAGTAAAAGAATCAAGAAGTGGTTAGAGAGATTTTTTTTTAATGACTTTTATTTTTGCTGGTCGTAGTCCTCACGAAGGGTACGGGCGGCTACGATCGCTTAACAAATGACAATTTATTTCAACACAGATAGGTGATTTACCAATAGTCAAAAGGCATGCCTATTGTGGGTCTGAGAGAACTTTACGCGTACACAGGAGTGGTTCCGTAGACGCGTAATGACCACCATCAAAAGCGGTTTGGTTAGAGAGTTAAGTGTAAAAAAATTGTGCTCAGTAAGTGAAGTACGAGTATGTTGTGAACGTTACAGTAAAAAACAAATGCTGTGAACAGTCTTTGATTGCGTCTTTGTTTATTTATTGTGATTAAACCCGTGTGAATTTTTCAAAAGAAGTCTGTCGCTTTAAACCTGAACCCACAGCTCGTAACAATGATATACTAAAAGATAATCTTTAAAAAAAATTGAACTTCCCAACTCCATAACGAACTTAGACGATGCTTCGTTTCTTGATCACAAAAGTGATTATAACGATACACATAAACGCAAAGTTTTTACTCCAAGGATTCCATTCCAATTAACATTCACGCAATTAAGTTGACTAGACAAACACGAACAAAGATAATCAAAGTTTAACTACGTCACAAGAAACGTATACCCTCAAAGGAGGTATAAGAGCGATTATTAAAATGACACACCGACTTTTAGTCGTATAGAGCTTATTGCAAAGCCCGTGAGAGTTCGCTACTCGACCAATCTCGCTGATGGCAGTTGGTTCTCGGGAGACGTTGTTCTTGATCTACCATGTTACCCCCCCCCCCCCCCCCTCAATGCACATTATTGGAAGTATAAAAGCTGTATTTTATCCAATGGCGTACGATGCATTATATTGATAAGAAAGTTAAAGTAATTTTCGGAAGAAACAACCTTTTCGACATCCTGCAAACGCTTTGGAGACCACCTAAGTGTGTCTACTTATAATGCTGCTTTAAAACAGCGTAAGCTTAAGTATTGCTCTGTTATTGAAGCAAAAAAACTTCTTTTTAATTGGCTCCAACCCTTAAATTATGCTGAGACTGAAGCTATTCTTGAAAAACCGGAATAAGTGTTAATAATTAATCTTGTATAATCTTGTAGAATTTATGTTTATTGAACTGCAAATGTATAACTCTGTTTACCTGATAAGTGTACCTATATTACCCAACCACTTTATATGTATAACCAATATGTATACAATTGTAACTGGTTCCCCGCGATACAGGCATTGCCTAGTGTGGGGACCCCTGATAAATTTTGTTACACCTTTATGCAAAATAAACAAATTTTTATTTATTTATTTTTTTTATCCTAGAATTGCTTCGCAAGGGAAGCATTTGCAACTTTTTTAACATGATTTCCTTCATAATTGATACCCAGCTCACAAATTCAATTGTGGCCATAAATTTCTAAAAATACCACGATAATTAAACAACAGAGCCTTAAAATATCTCCCAAAAACTGAACGCACTGGAACTTAATTTCTTTATTTAACATGGCTTCAAATTGTAACTAAACGCTAAGATTTTGATTCTGTTCAAATCAATCTTGTACCTCACAGGTTCTTAACTCGATCGTATGTTCAGTACTAAAATCGATAGCCGGGGACGAGAATAGCAAAGTTCCATGAGAAACCTAAGTCGCAATCACTAGAAACTATAACTTCTATATCGATATCTGCCTTGTTATGTCTTTGCTGGACTAACGCTACTCGTACCCTGTTGGAAAGGGGCGCGAAATAGTTAAAGGAAATTGTAATAGTGCAGAATTAATAAACTAGACATATTAAAGAGTAGTCATAGATAAGCAATGTGGGGTTAATATAAATTAATATGACGTATATCAATAAACTAACATGCTAGACACTTTTGCTAAAAAAATGGAGTATTCCATTTTGTTTTTTTTTAACAAAAAAAAATCACTGGTATCGAACTTAAATAATATGACATGCTTTTTACCCAATTGATGCCAGAACCTGTAATCAAAGTATGTTAGGTGGTAGAGAAATATGTTTTGTATTTATTTTTGTCCACGCCGGCAATACCTTATTAATACGAATACTATTTAAGTTTTACTTAGACGGTTTCGAAGGTATTTCTATCTACACTGCTGAAACAAATTTTCTTCGGTTTACGTATGGGACTGGTTTTTCTCTTGATAGTTTTTTATTAACTTGAATTCTGAGATAGAAACAAGCAATCGGCTCACATATTACTTACTTATGGCATTAAGTCCGCCTTTTTTACATTTTATACTTGCTAAAAGGATCTATAGTAAAACTTTAATTAATGTTTAATTATTATTACTAGTATGATTACTACAGTTTGCATGTCGGCGTTAGTCGAAAAATATAGTTTTGATTTACATAGCTTCTTGGGAACATTGTATTAAACTTGACCTTCTATCTAAAAGCGGCAATGTACTCCTCTTAATTTTATTTAACTATTATGGCATACCCTGTGAGAGCCGAAGTAACTAGTAATATAATTGTACTGTACCTATGTGGAAGTACAGTGTACCTTCAGCCTTCTTCATTTACACGTTAATAGCTTGGTTGATCGAGAAATGGATTAAGTGCAGTCTCGTGTACGTGGAGAATATACGAGTTGTAATTTATTTAAAGTATCATTAAATACTTATTGTAGATACCCAATTGTCTACTTCTGTATATTTTGAAACCATTCTTGTCCACGTAGTCCCAAAACTTAAGTCCACATCAGCAAAAGAAAGGTAATATTTGCACCGCAAAAAAATAGAATGCGCTTATGTTTTGCGGAAATAATTCACTTTTATTGTATCCTACGCGCTCTTTGCTATATTTATTGCTCACCTTGCGTTCCTACTATATTCGTACTTATAATAAAATACGATGTACCTGGGAGCAATTCCTCACACCGACATATATGCCATGTGCATTTATGTACGATATTCCATTTCCGAAGTGATGGATATGACGTAATCAGTGATTGTGAATATCTGACCGACGTCATATTAATGTCCGGCAGTAATATTAAATCTATATCCGGCAACTTATGATAAATAGTAAACCATCATTAAAAAATCTTCTACTTAGTTCTGTTTTTTAAAGTCGGTTAATCAGCAACGTATGACTCAACTGTTTACAAAACTTTAAAGCACTCTCTGATAATTCCCGATGTCATATCTAACAGATATCTGTGATACCGTCTCTGTTTGTGGCCATAGAATAATCAGGGCCGGCATCCCAGATATCTGTTGCATATACTCGTAATACCAGGAACTTATCAGAGAGTGGTGAAACAGGCCCTAATCAAAGTTAAATTTATTTTTCACCCCGATAAATATTTATTCACACACATACCAAACACATACTAAACAAATATTAGTAAACTCTCCACCTGAAATCTCCACTACCTATTGTGTACCTTATGATTTATCTCCATAATACTATACTTCTTTCTATGTTATTTATTTGTGTGGTGACCAAAAAGGTAGGTTTAAAGTAGGTTTTGTATTGTCTTAAAACACCACCACAAACCACGCTTAAAGAAGCGTGGTATCAAATTATATTTTATTCCCTTAATAAATCTGAAATCTCAAATAAAATTAAGTAGTGACATTCTTTTAGAACTGCCGCCGTCCTTCTACGTACTGAAATCGATACGCAATGTAGTGGACATTACATTCATTTTGGGACACCTCACCAACTTACTCAATACTCCACGGCATCTTATTTTAATTGTTTCAAAGTCGACTTTCGCTAGTACGGTCTGTAAAAGTCTTGACAGCTGGGGCAAGGATAAAAGTGGAGCTTGGCTGGGTCGTGGGGCTTTGTGATAGGGTTGTTGTTCGGTTGTTTGAGAGGAATGTTGGGTTGGGGCAGTTTGGACGATCGGTCGGAAGGAGCAAGTGCGTTTGACAGTAGGTCGATTAGCGTGCCTGGACACGGGTTCAAAGGCATGCGACAACTACTGATACTGCTCGATATAGACTGGACGCTTACTGGACGAGATGCTATTTATAATCAAGGCTTATAAGCACAGAGTTACTGAGCCAGGTTACTTTGATGACAAGTTACACGCATCACTAACTAACCCACTATTAAAGGCCTCCTAGTTTCAAAAGGCCCTGAGTTTGAATGAATAGAGCCAAAGTGACACCAGTAAGTAACACTTTGTTATTCAAAAATAAATCTAAAGGTAATTCCCAAAACGCAACATTAATTCCATTAAAATTGATTTTTTAGATCAATTAATCAGCTCAAACATGCGTCTCAAGTTACTAGCAAGTCAAGAACACAAGAAGTTTCCATCATAAAATAGCGTCTAATCTTCCCTCTCATTATAGAAGGTTTTAGTTTTATTTCAGCAATAAACACCTCTTTTTCGCCTGTTTCAGCTCTTAATCAAGCATATTCGCCATGTTGCAGTTTCCACTCGGGCAGGGCGTAATTAAAACCGGTGTCTAGAAACGCCCGACTCCTCAATTCCCTTACATTGTCAGGTAAGTGGACGGAGTTATGGCCAGTTATCTTGAGCTGCAATTGTGTGCGATTAATGTCACTGAAATTATGTTGTGCAAAGATATTAAATGGACACACCGTCAGTCAGTATTATAGGCCCCTTTTTTATAAACGTTGCAGGTGCTACAGTTTTATGTTATTGGCACTTTTTACTGGGAAGCAATTAAGAAGGTAATTTGTTCAATTTTGTTGATATGGACCTCTGCGTAGTAATACCTGAGTCTGTCATTAAGTAAGCAGTTGATAATAAGGTTAACTTACCGCAACAGTCTAGTTTTTGAAGTAAGAGGCAGATCTTTGAGCATTTTAAATTTGTCCGTTTTTGCCCCTAGAATTAAATGCAGTCATCATCAAATACTTGTATGAGTGACCCTAACTTGATCTCCCAAGTTTAATTTATTCATATTTGTGTGCATTTTGTAAAGACACTAGTTAGAGCCTAAAGGAGAGATATATTAAACTTTAACTGACATGCTAGGGGCGCAGTATGAAAGCAGGCTTTGAATTGTAATAAAAAAACATTTCATAGCGCTAATAATTTAGTCAAATGTATTTACCGTGTTCAGATATTTTTAAACATCTTGCCTGCAGCAGCCCTTATATGACTGCCGAAGTTCAATTTATACCTCCGTGCAGGTTTATCTAACTACTCGTAGCATATAAGAAAGGTACGCACTAAGACACTAAGCGATAAATGAATATCATGTTAGAGTCAATAACCAAAATTTGGTGATGACTTTACCTCATTGCAGTGTACAGCCAACCAGTTTGATTCATATTAGGCCACTGTAGAACCATTTCACAATAGACGTCATTAAGACTTCTGAATAAATGTCAAAGTGTCTTAGCAACATTGCGACAACGTTCTGCGGTAGCCTTTAAACAAAATTGATTGACTGTACATATTTATGTTACACTAAAGAATCTAGTAATTCGGTCTCAATAAAGTTCATACAGACAAAACCAAAATAAAACAAACCACTAGTACTCTAATTTTTTTTATAAATGAGTGATAGTAACATGGATCACATACACCTGTAAGTTCGTCGTTTAATTTTATAAATTGAACAAACTTTGTCCTAGTTTTCAATAATTAAGAGATAATATTAAATTATGATAAACGGGAAATGTTTTAAGTTATACATTATCACAGTGAAGTGTATCAATACCATGCCAGTCTATGCTAGTCAGAAAATCAAATCATTTTGCTGTGTCTGAACCTGAAACTGATCACAAAATATCTAAGATTTAAATTGATTACATATTGCGGTTCATACTTTACTCTATTTATATATAGGTACTAATAATCCCTGGGACGATGTTATAAATTCTAATATAATGCAATCAAGTTCAGCTCTGTGACTAGAAGAAGTTATAGTTCGGTCCGAGGCGCGGCGTAATTCAGAGCCGAGTCAAATTGAACATCAGAAACCAAACCATTATAATATAATCGGATGTTATTGGTATTCGTGTAATATATAGGCAATATTGCCAAGCCATTTGTCAAATAGCACTCTCGTAAACTGGCTGTAATGAACGTCCCATGCTGCACGGCAATTAAATGAGCATAAACCAGTAACAAGGTGGACATTTTACATTGTATTTAAGCACTATGTCTCGGTTAATATAAAATCAATTAGTTGACACGGACGTTAATTTAAACGTGAGGGTTTAACCAATGAAAAGCTACACGGCATACTGAAATTGAGTACCATGCATCAAATAGCAAGAATAAATTTTCCAAATTCTGTTCTTGACTATTAATAACCTTGCCATACTTAATTAGAGTTTATTGTACGGTCGGCCTCAGAAGTAGGTGAACATTTTAGTGCCTTGTCGCTGTCAGTAATGTGAAAAATTCGATTAACTCTCATGTCATACGTTACGACGACAAGGTACTTAAGTGTTAAGCTACTTCTGAGGCCGACTGTACATAAACCCTTTCTGTAAAAAAAACTCCAAATGACTATCAAAGATGTTATCAAAATCCGATGCGTAATTTAGAAGCAGTAAGCGGCCCAAGATATGAGGACAGACAGAGGGGGACAGAGGGGTTTTTGCGGGTGGTAGGACCTTGTGCAAGGTCCGTCCGGATCGCTACCACCATCTTGCTCGCTAATCCTGCCGCTAAGCAGCAGTGCTTGCACTGTTGTGTTCCGGCGTGGAGAGCAAGACAGCCGGTGTAATTACTGGCACAAGAGGTATTCCATCTTAGCCCTCTGGGTTGGCAACGCATCTGCACTCTCATTGTTGTTGCAGGTGTCTATAGGCGGTAATGATCACTTACCATCAGGTGACCCACCTGCTTGTTTTCCATCCTATGTTGTATTAAAAAAAAGAGGCGGATAGTGACTTTGTTTTATACTATGTGAAGAAAAGCAGATAATAAAGAAAGAAGATGATTAACAACAGTCAAACTTGTCCTTTTGTGTCCTAAACACGCCATTTATTGTATAAGTCACCACAGTTTATGATTGTTTTACGACTTTATCAATGAAACTTCGTCCTAATTCACTAAAGACCTGTCTACATTGTCGTGAATTGAGCGCATTAGGCGACTGGCCCTGTCACACATTCGTACCAGGGGCATAACCACGCTTATACGAAGCAGTCATAGCAGATGAAGCCTGGAGTTTGAGCCGTATAGCACAGTTTCTAGGTCGACGGTAGTTTGTGTCGGAAATGGTGTTAGAATCATTTTAGCCTGGGAAGTTAGTGAGTATTTGTAGCAAGAGATAACAGCACACGAGCTGGCAGCGGACCTGTTGATGATAAGCCGTCGTCGATAAGGACTCCGGCTGATGGACTGGCAGAGACAGAATTTCGGCGAATGCATATTGCATGAGTTGACTAAATAGTTTACGTTTTGAATTTATCCACATATACTAGGATACGTTAAGTGGCAATGCCGCAGCGAGCGCCGCAATTTCAGGAATGTTTAATGTTTGAATTGATATTTCTGGATTGCGGGTGGAACTGGTGTTCTGGGTTGCCTTGATTAGGTGCTGCGATAGTAAATGTTGAGTATTGCAAGAGGGCATTAAGCTACGAGTATTACCTAGATATCTTTTTAACCTACATCTATCTTTTTACATATGTATGTATGATTTCAGGAATGTACTCGTATGTAGCTAGCTGTTGATGAGAAACTATGATTTGAAATGTTATACACTATTTATTTATACTTAGTTTTGAGATCATCAAAGTATATACAAACAGATAATAAATCTTCTTTGATTACTTAAAGCACTCGCACTCGAGAAATCATTTATTTATAAACTAAGATTTCTAGGATTTAAAACTGTTCGAATGCTATAAAAGGAACTTTCTAGAATAAAGCTTTGTTTTTAAAATAAAGTAAAGAGTTCGTAAACTTACTCCAAGTTTAACATAAATCCTTCTCCTTACTTAAGCGTCCATATAAAGTTAACTTTATATGTTCACGGTTCTAAAAAAGTGTGTTAGCATTTAAGCGTTCTATTGCCACGGCATTTGGTGTAGTACCATGGGTTTCGTTAGCAGTTTGTGATAATTCTTAATATTGAACTCTCTGATTTCTACTGTAGAATTGTTTAACTCTAGACAGCATGAATTTTAACATTTTGTAATGATGTGTCTTTAAATCTATCTATCTTCTACTTATTTTAGAGTCATTGTGAAACTTTTGATTACAAGGATAACTTATGGGTACGATACCTAGGTAAATATTCTAACCAAGACCTAAGTAAAGTATTATATCGATTTATTTAACTTAAAAATGAAACCGAATTTTGAAACTTTATAAATGTGCATAATTCTCGAGTTTAAAATCAGCATTTTATTCACAAGAAGTCTAAAAAGAAAGAAGAAAGAATATCAAGTGTAATTTTATACTTCCTTAAATTTGTTCTAATATTTTTGCGACTTGTTCATTAAAGTGTATTCTCTGAGTGTTCTAGAACCCATGGTGGCGTGCGAGTCACTTGCAACGTGCAACAACGCGAGTTGCGGCCGCGCGCGATAAAAAATGAAATATTCCCCGCGACGGACATCGCCCTCTTATTTTAACGCCACACAAATTGTATGCGTTTTCGCCCGCACGAGCTGTGAGTGTTAATCCGTGTTCAAACGTTTTGCGGGCATTTAAGTGCTCTTTCAGCACCAACATGAGATGCCGTTTCTCTTTTATCGCGAAGTGCGTCAACTTCGTAGTGATCTGATTAATGCAGATGGCGACAAAGCGGGACGCGGCCACTTGTGCCCGTTTTGCACGGTTAACATAATGTCGATACTCATTCTTCGCTACTTATACCGCCTTGTGATATAATGATTAGTGCAGAAGCTGCCAAATGATGGCAGCTGCTCACCACCCAACTAGCATACAAGCACTATAAAAGCTGTATAATAAATATATCATTTCGATGTGAGCGCTAAGTGTATTGGATTCAAAAATTATTTGCGCTCCTTTGCCGTACTGTGCCGTTTGTCAATACCGGCCTAAACGTCAAAAGATCGAGAGTATTATAAATATCAGTATGATTGTGTGGTTTGATGTACCTGCCAGTTTTTTAATACCGTGCTGATGGTCAGCAATCTAATCATGATACAGTGTGTGCGGTCTAACGTACCACTTGGGTATCTTTTGTACAAGTCTGATTAGAAAGAGGTCACTATCTGCGAGATAAAAACGATAAGCTAAGGTTTCTTCGCAAGAGAGGCAATTTAAATAAAGCGTGGTCCCTGGGCAGAGATAATTTCGTACAATAACCTTTTACTGCTTAAATATCTCATTTGCGTACAAATACTTATCGACTTTAAAACATTTAGCTTCGCGTTGCATTGATCAGTTGTTTATCAGCTTTTTTACTTTTCTTTTTGTGCACCCATGTTTGTTACTTTCTTATTTATAGTGTGGTTGACTGGTAGAGAATACCTACTGGCATTAAGTCTGCCAATTGTATTTGTTTTGTAAACTGTGCAATGAAGCTTAAATCAATAAATAAATAAATCAGTCTTACTATTATGATACTTACAAATACAAACTCATAAATGATCAAACAAAATCCCTCTGAATAGCAAAAAAAAACTATAATTGGCATTCTATTTTGATGAGCAGTCACTTAACAATAACACCAACACCATTTTATATCGAAAGAAATATAATCAAAAGCTTTTAGTTGGACCAACATGGATCAACGTGTTAGTTTATACATAATTGCCCTCTTATAGATGTTTAGTAAAAACAATGATTTATAAAATTGCAATCTACGAAATCAGTTAAATTAATTTATTGAATACCACTAAACAGTGTTTAGTAATCAAGCTAATGACCCGTTAGTTCAGATGTATAGTAAATTCATCTGAATCAAGCTTTAGGCATACTGCATTCATATTCGCAGTGCACAGTAGAATATTAGCTAAAGAACAAATAAATTAGATCGTTAACAACGTTGGAAATAGCACGCTGGTTACCCGAATAGAATTATTAAAATAAATGAACGTATGTACTTTAAAATTTAGGTCACAAGTTTAACCAGCTTGAAACATTTCCGCGTTCAGGCATTTTCGAGTTGCCTATCGGCTAACTTTGTCTGGGACTCTCATTTTGCCCTACAAAGCGTTACCTAAGCTTAATCCTTATCCGCAAGAGTTTGGATTTGAAAAAAGATTTTTTTTCACCGTTTTCTGAAGTGGTTATAATCGTTTATTTTTGCCTAATGACCCGCTGGGGGAGCGGGGCTTCCTGAGAGATACCCCCGGGTGCAAAAGGTTAGCTTTTTTTGGTCTGCCTAATGCCAGCAGTTAAAAAGTTGCGAAATAAAAGGCTACCACTTTAATGGACGGTTGATATACTGATTTAGAGTGCTCTACGTAGAATTATAGTCATATTTTTAAGTCTTTATAACAGGTTACATTTTTATTTTACTCCTACAACGAAGGTTCTTTTGAGGGCCAGTCTTGTCATTCTATTTGCACGTAGCATAGATTCAAAATCCAAAATTCAATATGGTAAAAAAACAATAAACAGGACAAAATAGACGTACATTGGTGAACTTAACCCTAAACCGGTATAAATTTTGGTAATTACAGTCAAGGTCATCATCGCTATACGTTTATCTCTTTCTAACGCTCATTTAGAATAGAAGAGAGGGTAAATATATATAAATCATTGACCGATTAATATATAGTCTAACCATCACCGATCTGCATGATTTCTGCATTCAAAAGTCGACCAGTTTAACCTCGTTCTATACCAATTATTTCCACGGCGTTCCCAAACACAACATTCACAATAAAGAATCACGGTACAAAAGGCGTCGTAAGTTTTGCTTATCGCGTCGGCCGTTAGCCGAACAATTGATTCTTGCCGCTCCCAGTCGCAGATTCCCCTAGATAAAACCCAACTTTTGAATATTATCGTATTTTACTGTGTCAATTGCAAGTACTATTAACCAGGGCTTATGCGGAGTTCCGTTTTGACTCTGCACTGAATTGTAAATACAAAGAATCGTTACGTGGCTATTGCTTATACTCGTGAAGAGGATATGGGAGAGTCCAATTTCCCACGCAAACGTAGCCCTCTTTTCCCTCCTGAATTGCGTCAGTAGCGCAATGACTTTTGGATATGTTAAATATGTTTATCAAATGCTTATGTTTTGAGTTTTGTTAGACGTGTTTTGGTAGTGGTAAGTTTGGTAACTTACCGAAGTTAAAATTTGAAGAAGAAGAAGAAGAATTAAGACTGTTATGAGAACAAGACAGCTGGTGTAATTACTGGCACAAGAGGTATTCCATCTTCGCCGTCTGAGTTGGCAACGCATCTGCAATCTCTTTGGCGGTGATCACTTACCATCAGGTGACCCACTTGCTTCTTTGCCTTCCTATTTCATAAAAAAATAAGAGAAACATAGATTGTACTCGTAGGTACGTCAGGATCGTAGCAAATGGAAATCTGTGGTCTCTGCCTATCCCTGGAAAACAGATTTGGCTTTATGTATGTGTGTGTTAAGAAAATACACACGCAACACATACCAACGCAGATAATTTTTATTGCTTTTTATTAAAAAAATCAAAGAATCAAAGGTCCAAACTGGGCGTATCCCATGAAGATGTTTTGTTTTTATTTAATTTTTGTTTTGTTTTTCTTACACTACGTGTAAAAGGTTTTTGTTGTGACTAACACTATGGGTTTATACCCGAAATAAATTATTTTAAATTTGAATATGAGCAAATGCCCATTTATTTCAACGGCAACGGCGGTTTTGGTACAAATCACGGCGCAAGGCCACTCCACTTTTTTCATGTGCTTTGTGCATAAAATACACATACAAAGCAGTAATACATTTATACATAATATTTACAGTTAAGCATTTGTTACGTAGCAACGTAGTATAGTTGACCAAGAAATTGCTTGACCATTTTTCGACTTTATTACAAAGAAATAAGATTCAAAAGTGGTCAAGCAATCACTTGGTCGACTATACACAAGAGTCCCACTTTCATTACTGAAGTGTGGAGTTGCAAATTTTGGCCATGGGGCCTGATTTGTGAAACTATCGGCTAACCATGAAAGAGACAATTCGACTTGCGGGCATGCGGATCATCTGATGGGAAGTAATCACCGCTGCCCATAAGAACCATTGAGCTCAAGAGAATCGCTGATTCGTTGCCGCCCCATAGGCCCTGGCTCCCCGTGTTCCTCTGGATCTCTCGCTCACTGTATGAAACGCTTCAGCAAGCTACTATTTCACGTCGTTATTCTGTAATAGTTTAGTACTACTCTGGACGAACCGGCCCATTCGTACTGCAATAAGCGACTAGCTACAGTGTGGCTTTACGTAGTCGATTTAATAAAAATTAAATCGACTTATTTCTTTATTTGCTCCTGTTTTTTACATAATGCTTTAATGTGACCTGATGAGCATTAAAACTGAAGAGAGACATCCAACGAATTCTCAAAATATTTTGTTCAAAACGTTCTTTTACAGGTCAGTGTACATTTTTGACCATTAACTGCATGGAGATACTTTGAATCCTTTGAATTCCGCTTTCATGTTGCATAAAGGTTTTTTTTTGGATTTAAAACGTGTTGATTTTTGTAATGCGATTGCTTTTATTGAAAAAAACAGTAAATAAAACGTCAACTATTAATGCCACTATTAATCTATATTAGTTTTATAAAGTTAGGTACTCTATCTATATTTTATTCTTATAGAAATGTATACAACCTCTTTCAGGTTTCAGACGTCATCGTGTCTAAACTGTATTATGCGTTGGCTTACAATAATTGCTACAAAACAGTTACAAGCAACCCCTCAAATCTCCGCGTTTACCATTATAAAACTATAATACGACCTCGCTGGCACTTGACATTCGCAAGTTTTAATTGCCACACTCCTCGACACTTCTGCGGTACGAGTGGGCACGACCCGTCACGGCTATGACAACTTCTGGCAAAAACTACCACGAAGCGTTTAGTGGTAGTTTTCACCGCATTACTTGGTAGTTTTCACGTACGAATGCGTAAGTAGGCGATATTATGGCTTTAATTGTTGTAATTTCCGGTTACGTTACGGTTTAGTAGGTGATTTGAATAAAGTTATGTTTTGTTTGGAGAAGGACGCGGGATTACTAAGTTAATTTGAAGCTGAATTTTTGGTCGCATTGTGACGCATGAAACTTTAAATTATAGTACTCGTTGTTTTGTAATACGTTAGCAATTGTTTATACCTATTTATATTCATTTTATTCAGCGGTTTTTAAAATGTATGTAATTAATATCATACTCAATTTACGTTGCCTACGTACTCAAAATAGACCAAATTAAATAAACGATCCTAACTACATTATCTAGTACCTCTAAACTAACTTGATCGCTGCAATTATTTACCTCGCATGTTACGTGATGCTGGCAAAATTAATTTAATGTTAGTTAAACTGGTATCATGGCGTATCGCTTGTTGTAATCTTGTTTATTATTATCACTCCTCATAGTTCTAAACACGATTCACAGAAGCTATTATACATAAGTTCCTACAAGTTTACTATGAAAGATCTAATCTTAGGTTGTAAGAACTAAGAGTTATATTTTTATCAAGGATATAAATATGCTATTATAAATAATAGAGTCTACAGACGACACGATCTAACGCCTGATTATGGTCAGGGTCGATCTGTTATTTCCTAGAAATTGACTAGATGTCAATCCTCCACATTACAAGATATTACTCCTGATTTTGGCCATTTCAGGATCATATCGTTTATATATCCTATGAAGTTATTTTTCATAATTGATATGCTTTAGACCGGTTTTAATACAACTCTATTGTTCACCGACTGCCTTAAAAGCGTAAACAATGCTGCACTAAAAGTACTTAAGTCTAACTAGCTCTTATTACCATTGAGCTATTATATTTCTGTAATAAAATTATAAATTAAATATTGCCACTCTATATTCCAATGTGGGTTGAGACAGTGCTATAAATACATAATTTAAGTAAGAGATAAGAACGCCTGCTATAAAATACATACAAAAAGTTGAAATAAAGACTTCGAACTTTAATAGTAGTACCAGCCATTTAATATATCACTGGCAGCGTGGGAAACAAAGGAATCCAGGGCACACCTACGTAAGAAATAAAAGTTGAACACTTCAAAGAGTCGATATAGCATGTAACTGCGAGGTCCGAGGCACGCATTTTAAAAAATGGCCGAGCTTATGTTCACGAGCGAAAGAACGGTGGGAGGAAGGAGGTGCAAAGAGGAACACGTCGGGGGCAAAGTGGGGCACGGGAGGGGCCCGTAGTTTATGGACCGAACTGATACCGGGGACCCAGGAAAGTGCCCCAAGCTTACGCTCAGGATTTGTGTGTGTGTGAGGTATTTACATGGATAAATACGAGAGGAATGGAATAAGTGTCGTCTCAAACAGCGCACTAGTCTTACTTGGTCTTGTCCACATACGTGATTATACCTCTAAATTATTATTACACGTCTAGATGAGACTGTTTAATTATTACGTTACCCCGACCTTAAGCTTCGACTGGCAAATTCTAACAACAAATTAATCACCCAGGCACCTACGTAAGCGATAGGTTTCCACCGAAACTTGAAACTGTTTCATTCGGTCAGTCGAGCTATTTGTCCGTTAAATTGACTGTTGGCCATACTTAGCGAACGATAATGTTCTCTCGGGCGTCGACGGGGCGCGGGGCAGTTCGGAGGGGCGGGCGGCGGAGTAAGGGCGTCGGGTCCTGCGGCAGACATGACTTATTACAACCACCGGGATACAACCCTATTCGGACCCTAATGACGACGCTCGTAGGAGCCTTAATTTCGACGACCCACGATTTTTATTTACGCCTCCAAGTGGCCCGCAATTTGGGCCGTCTCCAGTTTATTGTCAGTATGTATCGCTCGCGATTAATTTGCAGTTTTTGTTCGTGCTTGTTGCTGATTGATGACTTTGTTTCCTTGTTTTGCGATGTTATGGCAGAGAGGCGAAGTGACGATTCATTTTAAAATGCTGTTGCAAAACCTTTCAGAGTTGTTTGGTTTTCTCGTTCCAGTTGTACAGCCATTAAAAGTAGAGAATTTAACGTGTAAATAAAAATTATTCCACATATATTTAAAAATAAAAACTGCAAACTGCAAATTGCAATAAATAGATTTGATTTTTAATTCTTACTTGTCAACATGAGTCAGAAAATGTATGGGAAAAATAGCACTGCGTCGTTCACAGAAAGACAAATCAAACAAACAGTAAATGTAGAAAAAGAAACTAAAATCGACTTCATAGCACTCTATACTACACAAAACCAGCCTTTTGATTTTTAAGTACTATCGTTTGACACCAAATCACGGCCTCTGAAACGGCGAACCGTCTAACAAGCCATTCGATGTCATACATTACAGCCGACTACGCCATAAAAGCGCCCATCATAATCCGTAACCAATTCAATTTTTCTCCTGACCTAAATTTAAAGGTCACAGAAATGTTATACGAATGGGCATTTTCGGTGTATTCCTTTGTACACTAAAGCCCTTAAAGGGCAGACAATGAGGGAGGCATACTGCCATTCTTCGTAATTTGAGCTCCATAACCGACGCAGTTTATGACTTTACTACCTGAAAGGTTAAATCGAAGCGGACTGCAGTTAAATCGGCAACGGCCCCGGTAAAACTGTGTAATAGAATGTTTTACGCCGTTAAGTACCTGTGAGGGAAAATAACGCTGTATAGTGAGGGTCCATAAGAATATTATTAAATGAGAGATGACTGTTATGGGTTTTGTTTAGTAGTTTGTAGCTGTGTGGTGCGTAAAACTTTCTTTGCTATGAAATAGCTGATTTTAAATATTAAAGCATTAAAAATGTTGCATACACCTGACGTACCTAAGTATTCCATTTATGCTTGCGTTTCGACCGCATTGCAACGGCCTTGGTTACATCGGAATACTGTTCTGATTGAATATCTCAAGGGTGTGGGACTTTTTTTATATAAAATACTCTTCTTGTGACATAGAATAAAACAAAATCGCTATCCATCCCTGTTTGTCCTCATCCTATCTTTGGCCGTTTACTCTTTCTTAATCACGCAACGGATTTTGATATAATTTTCACTGTCATTTAATTAAAGATTTTTTGTGGAAGCAAAACAGCAAGTACATATACTAAAGTTAAAATGAAACAGGAATATCTACATCTATTACATATAGTTTATATCTGTATTTCAGGGCACTGGTAACAGTAATAAAGCAACAACTACGCTAAAATGTACCAAATAATATCTACATAGTGATCGAGTATTTAAATGATGGCCCGAACACTACATTCAATAGATCCGGCTTACTAAACTCAAACCTACTCGTACCTCTAAAATAGCCACTGAATTTGAAGCCAATTTTAAAATATTTATAGCTAATCCCACTCCACGTATTTGAAATGTAAAATCAGGACTTTGTTCAACACCATCTGAGTGACATAGAAACGAAGCGAAAACAAGACGCTATTGTTTTTTTTTAACTACTAATATAGCTTTGTATACAATATTTTGTATAATAGACCTGGTTTTTTTGGTTGAGAATTGATGTAAACAATCTTGGTAGGCGAGTCTTTTTCTTTAAGTGCTACTATGTAATTTATATGTGTATTGCTTTTTCGAATAGATCATCTTTGTTAGCAACTCTTATTCATAGAAAATAGCAGTATCCAAAAATAACATTAGTACCAAGACTGTTTTTAGACATTAAATATTTCTCATCCTAAAAAAACGAGGCAAGTTCGTTACGAGGCCAGTTTTTTTATTCCAACAATCATTCGAATGGTTTCCAGGGAGTGGTTCCCGACCAATAAAGCTCTTACTATACCAAGCGGTCAGTAGCACATGATATATGGTGCTCCATTTGCACTAACCGACGGCATTTTTCCCGTATAAATGAGGCCTTACGTCTTATACAGGTGGGTACTCTGTTTCTGTCAGTAATGCCTATAACATACGATGGTATTATACGGTTCGTTATAATTAGGCTCAAATGAGAAAAAAAAACGTAATTTTTAAGCGTTAATGATGGAAAAAGTCCATGGTTGTCTGTTTAACGGTGGAATGCATATTATACCTAACAAATGCAATTTTTATAAGAAATTGTGTACAACCCAGTCAGTATGTGAATGTGTCTGATACCACTTCTCGAGAACAACTTTGAACAGTGTTGGATTCGAGTGCCAATGGTCATGAGCCGTTTGCCAAATATTATTTAAAACTTTAAATTTCCGCGAAATTTTACATTTATTTTATAAAAACTTCCATAAGAATGTTCGAAAGTCTTATGTATTAACAATCAAGTCATCATTATAAAAAAGGGATAAAAATACCCTACTAAGCTCTTTTCTAGCGCACTTATTTCTATGATGATTTTTCTCCTCGTAACTGAAAACATATCGGAAAAATAAAGTTTACTAAAATTTGCTATTATTTTTCAAGAGTTTTCATTTAACAAGAGCTTAATAAATTCACAAACTACACGAGTTATGTGGGACGATATGTGACTATAAAGCAAGCATAATTATGTTTACCCTCCCGGTCCACGTTATATGGACTCTGTTATCCCAGATAAGCCGATTTTAATGATGCGTACATATATAAACAGTCCGTACTTCCTAAAGAATTTACAGGGCTGTTATCCATTTTTCGTACCTAGACAAGTGCCTAGGTTTAGCCATCATGCAAAAGTTCTAAAACTACTAACGCAAACACTTTTGTTAAGAATATTAAATTTTAAATTTCCAGAGTAATGGTCTCTTCTGTCACTTTCGCTATTCCACATTACAAAATGTATTGAAACTAATCAATCATCAAAACATAAAGCATAGCTACGAGCACACAAAGTGGTTTAGATTAAAATTTGCGAAACTTTTATTTTGGATATTGAGACCCCGAAATGTTTAACCAAAAACAGATATTATATAATACCTTTGGTACCTTTAATATAGATAAACGTCTATTCATCATCATCATCATCATCGTATCAGCCGGAAGACGCCCACTGCTGGGCATAGGCCTTCCCCAAGGATCTCCACGACGGTCGGTCTTGTGCTGTGCTGTGCGGTTTCCAGCGTTCTTTACCAGATCGTCGGTCCAACTTCTATTGTATCTCCATTTCTGCTATACAACTCATCACTTCTTTTTCTATCTTTATCTCAAAATAGTTTAAAGCAAAGTCGTTATTTCTGTCTGTCTGTGCTTAGTTCTTTTTAATAGATTTGAATGCGGTTTATAGCATCATGCAGAGAGTTACTTCCAAAAGTTTTATGTACTTACTCGTATATGTTACCGGTAACGTATGAAATTCTGCTTTCTTTATAATCCCTAAGTATTCTATAGAATGCCATAAACATTTAGTATGAAATATTATTCATTTTATACGTTGCCTTCGTATTCTATAAAATTTCAAGACTATAGCTGGTAATGTATAAAATATTGTTTTAATTAGGTACATATATTCATTGTTGGAATTTTTAGATTCTCACCGAGTGCCGCGTCAACATTTACCGAACAAGAGCTGAAGCCGTAAGCCAAAGAAACTCATAGTGTCTTTTTCAACCTCGACATTGGCGGAATCATCGATAAATTCGATGGAGCTATACACACAAAAATTTAATTGAATTGTTGGATTGCAATCGGCGAACATATAAAAGTCAAAGGCTAAGAAACAAGCTACTCTTTCGTATTGATAAGACGCATCGCGCTGGGACTCAACTCACACCAGATCTATCTTGACTAAAAGATTTTATAACGGCCAGAAAATTAATTAAACTTTAAGAAGTAGGGTAGGTATCATAACACTAATGCAATCTGTCATACATACCTTATGACATATTTTATACGTATTTTCTTTTAAATCTAGTTTAAACCTTTAAGGCGTATTTTGATGAGGCAGAAATTTTCCGCCGCCGCCGTGCGTTTATATGAATGAAAGGAATTCCAAAATTATTCACCAGTACCACCCAGTAGCAACAGTTGGTACTCATCTTTGATGAAGTACCGCGAAGTGACAGCGCGGCCACTATATGAAAGTTTTGACCTCTTCAAAACGCGCATTAATGACGCCACACAAGTAAATCACATCAGTGTTACGCCGAGGCGGGTCGCTAGTATTTACTATATTACCTTATAATACCAGATATCTTGTTATAGAACAAGAATATCGAGTAAACGATGTTGTCAGACACTGTTATACAAGCTTACGTCGTATCCACTTACCGCCAACTAACAGACAAAAGAAAATCAGCTCAAGTTATGTGTAAGTATGTGCCTATCTGAGCTTTACATTTATTTATTTTAGCGTAGTTGGTTAAAACGATTGCTCAGCTGATGGACAACCGTATAACCTACTAGTTAGTGACCCTTACTACGAAGCTAAAGATTGCGAGTTCGATTCGCTCGTGCGGGACCAATTGGTGTAAAAGTTGTTTTAATACCTATGTGTTTCTTTACTGTGATTAACTCTCTATCGCTTTATTTCTAAAGAAATGTTTCAGTTCGATAGGAATATTTCTGATAATGATTATACTTACAAATGTTACTTATGGCTAGGGTTATTGGTTCCCAGTTGTGGACTCGCATGCTGGTTTGTCACCTTTTTTCCATATATCTAATTTCACATCATGCTTTCGATTTTATTTGTGCTGATTTCACATATATCTTTTTTGTACAAATAAATCACAGTCTTTTTTAATCCGTATTGTTATACCAAAGTAGAATATACTAATAGCAACATATATGCTGCTTAGTAATAGCACGAGTGCTTCAATTTCAATGATGATCCGCTAATACGACGGCATTAGAATAAATTTGCATTGTTAACATATTATATCCCATAATACAACACTTCTCGGATGTAGGTAGGTATGTGTGCAAAGATTAATACAACCATGATTAGTAATTACCCTACGTTAAACCTCTCAAACATACTTATTTGAAAAATGAAATATAATTGAACATAGCTAAACAATTTTCTACTAAACATTGCTAATGAACTTTACTTAATTCAGCTACCAAACGGAGAAGCTGCGTTGTAATCGGTTCATTAAATCTGGAATTCCTAGGCCAGAGACAGCTGCATAATACAGAAGTCACACGTATCAGCAATTAAAACACTCTTCATTGTATGAAAAGACGTCAAAAAGTTGCTCATCTTCAAACCGGTTGAAAGGATTTTGATTTTGCATAACTATGGAAAACCCCTCTGGTACTGAGTGTGTAGTGTTAGTTTTTGTTGCAATAAACGCCTCGAACGTGTTAGCGTTAACTTCTCAATTACTATGGAAGTAAAGACAGCGCCTCTGGCGGCGCGTAACTGCTACAAAATGTTTCTATATAAGTTTGAAGATAAAATATGTAATATTATCGTTTCGATTACTCTGTACACTCGATCGAAAAATTGCTTAAAGAGTTAACATTGCGTAGAATAAATCTTTTAAACATTTAAATAAAAAACAGGAATAACTCGATGTTTGCACTGCCACGGGTAGATTTATCTAAATCACAAAGCGAAACTGAAGACTGCTACTATAATGAACTACAGCCGTTTCATGCATTGTTAAAACAATGTTTATCTGAAAATGCGGAACGCAGCGCTGGAAAGATTGCATCATTTGCATTGTACTTTGTTCGTTTGCCTCAAAATGCAGCGGAATAATACACCTGCATGATGTGAAATCTGCTCTTTCTAGGCTTCAGCTGGGTCTTAGCTCACTTCGCTCTGGGCCTCAAATTCCACACTTAAAAAGCCCATGAAAAACATTTAGGTCTATCATAGGTATAGTCAACCAATTTCATTCATAGGCCAAATAAAAGTAAAACCGTTTAACAATGAATGTCACAATGACTTCTCAATGAATGTCATAATATCCCGGCAATAGCACAATGCGACAATGTTCTACAGTAACTGAGTATCCAGAGTTCCATTACTGACTGACAGACAATGCACAGCGTAAACAGCTGAAGACAGATACATGAAATTTGGAACTTGTATTCCTTGAGGGGTGAAGAGGATAAAGAAAGAGGACCAAAGATTCGAAGATAGTAATCCAAAATCTACGATTACAAAATTGTGTCAAGAGGTAGTAGGTACAATATATATGTCTGCTTAAATGGAAAAGTGCTTATGGCTGCGCTTCTTTGCTATAGTTTGAGTATGTGGTGCATTAGTGTGGTTGGTACTTTTTCATACATACAGCGAATTACTTAATATCTAAGCCATGCCAATGAGTAAGAATTTGGCATGATTATTTGTTTTTCAGACGAACATAATAACATTAAAACTGAATCCTGCGCTTTTGCGAACGTTTTACCCTTTACAAGTGCGTAGAACCTAAAAAATAACTATAAATAAATACGTAGATAAGTGGTTTTACTCGCGGCTTCTCTTTTATACTTTTTATATGGTGAGGGGAAGTAAACGAGCATGTGGGTCACCTTATGAGAAGTGATCACCGCCACCCATGGGGACCAGTGACCCCAAAAGAATCGCTACTAAAGGAATTTTGCATTATTTTTGGATTTTAAACTGTGTTTGTGCCATTTTTCATTAAAATGATTCGATTAGTTTGGCCTTAAAAGGTGAACTTACAGAGACAGAAACAGCCAGAATCTCTCTCTATTGAGAATTAATTAATTCTTCCTTATTCCTCGATGAAGCGATGACCTGTACTACGCTATTCTCCATCGCCTTTAGACTTCCTTATACAATGCGTAATTAACTTCTTCTTCATTAAAATATCGCGGAGGAATATTCCAATAAATCAGGATTAAAGGTAAGTCTGATAATTCGTGTTTAATTTCCTTTTGCACCAGCATCCGTTGAAACTTTTCAGTTTCAAGTAGGTTTGCCACAAACTACCAAATTCTAGTTACCGGTACCGCAGTGAACTTGGCAAATTGTAAGCTAGGGAACCGAGTACTACTAACTTACCTGGTTTCACGTTGTTAAATTATATCCAGATTTCCGATTTAAGAATAAAATTCACGACGAAAACTTAAATTTGGAAGTTTTTGTACGGTAAAGCTTAACTGGCACTAAAACGAGACGTCCTCAATGTATGAAACACAAGTAGATCTGTATATAATATTAGTTGGAAAATTTGAGAGTCTTGGCGCCTAAATGTAGTGATTATATTCTCTTTAGTATAAAAAAACGCGTGTCCTAAGAAACGTTGACTCAGAAGGAGTTGGTACGATTTATGAATGGGTATCAACATATTGCACTACACAAAGGTACCGACTTAAGGTAAGATGTATGCTTATACTAATATAAACTTGTATATTTTGTTAAACTTTCTTGTTTATTGCGTATGAATATGACGTGTGCAAAACCTAAAGTTAAGATACAGTTACTTGATCGATCCTTTTATTTTGGCAGTATCTAAAGTATTTTTCTATGTAGATGATGACTTACTATTATCAATATAAAGCAATGGAAGTCGCTTTATTTATCAATAACATACTCGTAAATATCGGTGAGTAAAAATCTACCTAAGCCGCTTAATTACAGTATACAGAGTCATATTCCTGGCTTGGAGTAGGATTTATACAGGAGCGTTAAGAGTACTAAAATATTAGTTAAATTATTACATCTTCGACACTACTGATATTTTGTCCAGCGGAACTTTTAAAACCTAGTCTAAAGATACACCTTAATGGTGCTTTACTCTCAAATACTTGCGAAGTTAGTCGTGCGATCGTTATTTAATACAATTTAAACCGGCTTAGCGCTGCAGCGGGGATCAAAGTCAGAAACCGTAATTGATCTGAAAAAAGCTGATCAAGTGCTAGTCGGTCTCACGGGAAGCGAATTTCGTATATGGTCGCATTATCTACCATTGGAAATATTTATTTATTAATTCAAAAACAGACTGCAGATAGTCCAAATTGATTAGTAACAATAGAAATTTCTTATGTGCATGTTAGTTACAGAAACAACTTACTATCCTAAACTATCAACCAAAACAAAATTTGCGTCTGGTCAATAAAATAATTACATTCTGCTTTCAGCACTTGAACAGAGTGGTGCATGGACGGCTAGTCGTACTTTGCTGCCACAGCTTTCCAGCTGGAGTTGGGACTGGCCCACAGAGTGCAGTGCCCTAGGCACGAATCTTCTTGTCACGTGGTAACTCGCTACGTAGCTCAGTGCGTATTTCTCCTACTGGGCTAGATAGTACGAGACGCACTGAGTTACGTAGCGAGTAACTCGTCGAGGAGAAGGGTTGTGCTAGGTGCACAGAGCATCAAAGCAGTATTTTTGCGCATGATGACGTTTTAGCCAGTTCAATCAAGCCCAAGGCATTGCAGGCCTGCTGCAGCCCCACCAGCATAGGTACTGAAGTCGATATATTATTATATTGTAGATACTCGAAGGGCGCTAATAGTTTTTCCAGTCTAAACTTAATAAAATGCACCATACCCAATAGATAACAACTTCGTCAGATATTTTTTTTAACGCTTGCATGAAGCTACATAAAAATATAATGCTAAATTTGACACGAAGGTATTTGAAATTCATGTTTCCAGTATTTGTTCGCTAACATATGTCAAAAGATTTTTCTTTATGCCATTTTTCAAGACTATAAATTACTGGGAAGTACTCCATATTATTATGTTTTCTTACCTCACTTTGGAAGTATAATATGACAGCTAAAAGTATGACTTTTTATGGTGCTAGGTGACCGGAGTCCTCAGTAGAGTAGTCCTCAGTGAGAAAAAGGCTCTTAACAGATCGAGGATAGATAACCATACAGACGAATGTTTAAAAAGTGACCCTAAAAGAATTCAGTTTTACTTACTGAGGTACGGAACCCCAGAAAACGCTGAAATAAGCGACCATACGAGCGGGAAGTTGAGAGATTATTTATACCTACTGTGTTTTTAGACTTATATTGGCACTAATAAATTTAGCTCAATGCTGCTGGAGCCGTTAAGTATGTTTCGGCTTTGAGTTTAGCCTACTTAACTAGAACTTAGCGACGCACTCAAAGCTCTTTTAGGTGACACATAATTCGTACTTTAGTGGCAACTTTCCACAGAACACTTTTGCTTAAGAACAAGTTAAAAGTCAATTAAATATTTCTAAGTCTGACGGTCAGTCGCGCAATAATAATTTTGGTAGCTAAAGTCTTAAAGGAAGCACGGTATTGTTGAGTACTTTAAATGATTATATAATTTTACAAACGTATGTTTTTACTTTAACGCGATAAAAATCATTGTTAATTTATCTCAACGTTTCGCCCAAGTTTCAACGGCCGAAGGTACGAGAAGACGATTATGTCAAACTGTAGCACTTGTAAGTTTTGTGGTACGATTTGACTCTAGGCGCTAAAAGTATTAACTGAAATAAATTGCCGCCGTTGTATTTTAGAAAAGGCTTTTGAAAGGCTGTATTTGTTGTAGAGACCTTTGTAATTTGCAGCAGGTATCGCCCAAACAGTGATCCGCGCGGAACAAGCAACCACAAATCTCCATTAAGTGAGGCGCAAAGAAACGCGTGCGTCGCGTAGCAATGCTTTAATTGCTAGTGCTTATCGCCGCCATTACTCTCGCTGGGGGCCTATTCTCGGAGCCGTGATAAAATATAGAGCAAATACAAACAATTTGAATACTGTGCACCTAGCACGAATCTTCTCGATGCGCGTTAACTCGCTACCTGGCCTAGTTAGATCGAGATTCACTGGCTTACGTAGCGAGTTAACTCGTATCGAGATTTCTGCTACGGGCACTGATATGTTTTGGTTCATGAGAACTTGGAGTCCAAAATATCTTGACGCAACGCAAAAATGTAATTGCGAAAACATTTTTAGTCCATTCATACCGGACTTACAATCGCGTTGCACAAAATGTTCATTGCACCCTGAGTTCTGTGCTTCTTTTACCTTTAAAAATATGTTTTTCTGTCAAACATTGTAATATATACTTTTCAAAAAATATTACGAACGTTTTGCAAATAGCGTACCCATTTTAAATAGCGCACATACGTCACTGCTAGCGCGTAGATAATTATTTACCGCGTTATGTGTTTGTGTGGTATAGGTACGTCGGTGCCGCTCGAAAAACGCTAAGCGCCAAACGACCCGCTCCTTTTCGGTAACGGTTTAATTTGTCTATCACCTTCCTTTTGTTTTCAGTGCATTTAATGTAATGGCAATTACTTGTCTTAGGGGGCAATTAAGTTGCTGTGCGATACAATGTGGTATGATGTGTTTTATGCAAACGGGAGGAAAATGAGCATGCAGGTGCCTTAGTTGTAATAAAATGGAAACTTTTGGATATACTCTCATACACCGTACATTGCATTGTGCTTTAAAAAACAGTGTTTGAGCGCAATACACACACACATAAACACACGCGCACAGATGCAGACACACGCGCGTACGCACACACCCATACCCGCGCGTACCCGTGAACTCTTTATTTCTTCAGCTTCGCAGTCAATACGCGGGCTTTATTGCGAAACTTTCGTCGAGCATTCCTCTTTTATTACCCCAATTTTGTACGACTAAGCCCACGGAGCTGAGGGGCCGCGCGCGGTCTTTATTATTTAGATTCCGATTGTTTGTGCTTACAGAAAAATACACGGTAAGGCGTCATATATATTCAGCGGCAGCTGATTCGGAATCAATTGCGGATTTATGACGCGGGAGCATCAGTGCTTTATTCCCGTAGGCTGGAGGAAAGTACGAGTTTAGGGGGCCTGCTTTGGTTAAGTAGCGCCTTGGATCATTTAAATCTAGAGTTTAACTTTTGCCAGGCATATTTGCTGTAGTTCGATATACTGGAAGCTGCTCAAAGCTTAGCTTTCTTTTGGAGAGTTCACCTGTATCTTTAACAATAAATAACAATAACAACGTGGATGGACAATCTCAAAGGGTGACTAAAGCTCACCAAAAGGCCGAATCTCTAGTCACCCGGTGAGATTCAAAAATTGCACCTCTGGACTTTTATACCACAAGAGATTTTTTGAGTTTTAGCAACTGTCATTCTATACAAATTACATATCAATCAAGTATGTAAGACATTTTTAATTTGTGTTAACTTGGCGAGTATTATTGCCACGTACTATACAATTAATATTGTCCTACAAAGAGATATCACTAAACTATGGTTCTATTTTAAAACAGTTCTCTCAATTAAATTCCCTTTGACACGACACCGTTCGAACTACGAAGGTAGTTATGTATTCACACCTATGTACGTACATCTGAGAAAGGTTAATTTTAATTCGACCGATACAGGATTACTCGTAGAACACTTCCAAAGTGCGCCAACTGTACAGGGTAGCAATTAGTAAAACGGTAGATAATTTCTCACTAAGCCAATTTGCGAACTTTACTCGACTTCTGCTGAATTCCGTTTTGTTTTTGCCTGGGGTCATTTTTGATTTATGCGTAAATTAGGCAAAACGATGAATTGAAATATTAATAGGAAAATTTTAATGTACTAATTATAATTATAATTTGAAATGTTCATGCGAATTTAATGAACCGCGCCTAAGACGTATCTACGCGCGTAAGTATAATGTCTGGGTCACACATTCCGGAATTGTAGTGGTCAGTTAGGTTACATTGCGGGGTTACCATGGTTTCCGACATAACAACGTCGGGTCCACTAATCGATGTATACTACTCGCATGGATTTACTCGCAACATGTGACGTAGGCATAAGGCAGGTAAATGAAAAGTTTAATATACCTGCACGATATACTCTAGTGTGATTAACTTTGTATTTATCTGTGTCTTCGCCTGCCTTGGCAATGTTTGTACATAAAGTCCTCATTAACATATTTCACATTTTTTTTACTTTCTGAAGTTCGTGCAAAAAATTATTATAAATTTGATTTGAAAAGATCTTTGTATACTTTAATTCCTTCTCGTATTACAAATTTCGATAAACAAAGACCACTGAGAAAGTTGCTGAACAATCATCCTCCAATTATCGACCATTTGAAAAATCGACCACCACAATCGGTAGCGTCAGCAGCCCACGACTAACCATTTTCGAGCAATAGTGAGTGGAAGCGACAGAGTTCCCACCACAGCGAGAAGATTGCGCCCGGCCCGGACATCGAATCCCCGACCGAGCATATTAGATTAGGGATATCGGTCCGCACGAACTATTTAGCTACCTGAGTCTGTCGTGACGTCTCGTGTTGCTACGTGTGGAAGAGGCTTAATTATTACATGTTTTTCTATTAAGAAAAAAGTATTAAAGTACAAATCATCTACTTCAGTGCCAACAATACTGAACACTTTTTACTTATACCAGCGAAAAGGCTCTCTAATTTAAGACTAAGAAACTCTTTGTAAAGCTTATCCGGTGGATTCTTAAGAAACGATGTCAAGGTTACTTTACGACCTCACTCAAACTCTTTTTGAAAGATTGAAATAAATCTATAAGCCTAGGCCATAAACACTCAGTAAAACTCAATTTGCTGACACATATTTTATTTGCCATTGTGATGATTGCCTTAGAATATATGTAACAAAACATATAGTTTAGTTAAAAGAGGTTAGATAACTTGTGTAAAAAGTATTGAGTGTTATTTGTGACACCATAAATCGACCGCATCTTATTTGAATATTAAAAATAGTAACTCATTTTGAAAGAAAAATATTATTATTTCAGTAATTTCAACATCGGATTAGTCTCCTTGTACATACGTAATGGCACTCGGGTACTTGAAATATTAAGGACAAATGGGAATTGTCATTAATTTATTTACCAAAGCCTTACTCTCGCATCCAGCCACATTGTCCAAGCAGGTATGTGACATTCCCTTCATCGGCGACGGCGAGACATTGACATGGGTTGTGAAATCACCCCCGACGCCTTGATTATGATAAACGACTTATGAAATTAAAACGGCCGTACAACAAGTTGCCATTCAAATTGGGACCCTTTTGTTGGAATCCATTCCCTTGACAAATCGCTGCTCTACTATTTACTGGCCGGCCATAGAAATTGTTTCTCCGAAGGCTATTTCTGAGACAAAACGATGACACGTCAATCGCTTGCGTGCGGCCGTTCAATTTTAATCAGGCCCCCACTGAATTTACAATGTATATCGATTTGGACAAGGAGCTTACCGGAACACTACCTTATGTTACACTTCATCGTATAACAGTCACGACCTAGTTAGTTTAAGAATGGAACTTCACTTAGATACAAACTATATTTTCACTCGAAATCAATCAAATACTAACTACATTTTGAACCAAAATTTTCATGTGGCCATTACTCACTTTCGCGCAAACGGCCTGATCGTAAACGTCACAAAATAATTTTACGACGTCTTTTCCCCGCGAACATAACGTACCTTTATTAAATGCAGCTTACCTAGGAACTCGCCAATTTATTGGCAACAAGAATATGTCTAAAAGCGTCGAAAGGTTGCAATAACGTCGTAAAAGTCGATAGATATCCGTAGCTAGCGATCGCTGACGTCGTTTCGATAACTTTGACATTCGCTATCTCTCCCGCGCCCGCGCCCGCTCCCGCTCCCGCCCCCACTCCGCCTGGCCTCGACAAATTTTCGACCGAAGCGGACTGTAGTTTGTTTTCTTTGTGTCATTTCCTTATCGCTCTTCCAAAATACGTTTCATGACTGTTACGTCAGCCGAAACATACTTCAGGTGAAAAGTATAGTTAGAATCGGTAGTTTTGATAGTTTACTTATTTGAAGTTAATTCCGCAAAAATAAAAGTACAAATAGTGGACTTATTGCCTTAAAGCGTTCTCTGCCAGTCAACCTTTGCGCAAAGCAGAGAATGGTGTGGGCGGTGTACTTTAATAGTGGGAATGTTTAGTATTATATAGTAAGAGATTATTAGATTCGATAAGATTTTTCATGTATACTTCGGTCAGAAAAAGAGCTCGTAATATTTTTAAACAATATCGAACCATTCATTTTCTTAATGTAGAATATTTCACCGACACAGTACACTTTATATCACCTCCATTTTAAAGTTTATTTTTAAATGCGACGTCATATGCATTCGGCAACAGTTTCTTAGCCGAAATGCACGACAACAACATTACGCGATTATTTATAACAATCTCTTTGCAAATACCTACCGCAATTGCTTGTCGCCGGTAACCGCAATAATACGAGAAATATTTTATGTTGCTACAAGCCCATTGCACTCGTCCCGTAAATTTCGTGGAAATTTACACTGCTTAATATGGTTTTAAAATATGATTCTGACCTAAATTAAATTTGCTTAACATTTATTTCAAAATATTTTAATTGTTGCGAGCTGAATTCAAATGTTGCTTCGCAACGTTATTGCCACTGAACCAATTTATAATTTACACTTCCACAAAACACTGGTTTTCGCCGGTTGTATTTTGTTCGCAAAAATGTAACGCTCGCTGATTTTGCATATTTTGTTCAAAATTCTGAAGCGATAGAATAAAATTATCAATACTATTGACGGTGCAGTTTTAATATTTATGGCATGGATAGTTTGATAAAACGGTTCGTCATCGAGCTTCATTTGCAATGCATCCCATGCTAACGAACATTCCAATTAATAAAAAGATTTGAGGATGAGGATTTGGTAAAAAGACATTTAAGATTTTTTGATTTTGTAATTTTTATGTAAAAGAGAGTTTTCAATAATAATCGTGGATGGCTAACACGACACACCGCGAGTCACTTTGTCAATCAATCCATCTCTTTATAACTAGCCTATAACAATAAATCGCTCTGAGCGAAAAGTCATATTAACGGAAACGCTTCCTAGCCGTTCATGCTTGCAAATAATATGCTCATAAACCAAAGGCAAAACAGTTTAAAATTGTTGTAGTCTGTCATTAAAACTATTTACGGCGAAAGAGGAAGGCTTAAAAAAATATTTTAAAAAATCTAGCAATACAAATTTTAAAAAAAATACAGTAAAGACCCACCTTCTAAATAATCGCACTCTAAAAGTATGAAACAAAAAAAAACTCATTTTAAATTGTTATGTACAAACTATTCATTATTGGTCGTCTATTAAATAAACAATTTATACGTAATTCATTTTAATGTTTTTGATAGATATTCACAGTGATGTTCAGAGGACAACCGTGTTCAAAATCAGTATCAAATTGTAGTTCATACATATTAATTACACATACCGGTGAACAACTATCAGGATTTAAGTCCAGCTTCGTTAAATAATAGTATCAGTGTGAAAGGGTGTATGTAAAGGTGTGTTATCATAATCTGCGGCTGCAGCGCAGTATATCTCCGCAAGTGTCAAGACGTTGAGACCACTTGTCGGCGCGCACGTGTGCATACGCCCTGTCGTGCACTGAAACAACATCTATTTGATTCCTATCTCGCCCCCCTCTTACTACTACCCCCTGAAATATAACTTAGAGCGCTTTGAAACGAGAAATTACTTACATTTTGGATCGTAGCTCTTTTTCAAATACCTTGCAGATATGATGCGGTAACGTTCGTCATCTGTTTTAAAAATGTTGAACGCTTTTGTGTACTTAGTATAAACAATTTTATCTACTTCTATTTTTAAATGGCAATCACTAGCGAAAACTTAATTAGAATGTATTGTACATAAAAATCTATTAAAAAATTTAAGAATTATAGAGAAAAACGTTAATAATCCATTGTATGGTTTAGAATAAGTAAGCGGCCGAAGATACGATGAGGATCGAGGACAGACAGGCGAACAGCAACTATGTTTTATACCAGGGGTGGCCATCCGGTCGATGGCGACTATTATTCCAGACGATCATGGCAAGGCAAAAAATATAAATACGTAAAACAGACTGCGATTGCGATTGCGAAGAAGTATGTAATTGTTAGATCGCTCAGGGTTTCGTCAATGAACAGTAGATCTTGGGTCTAACCAAGTTGGCAACCCCTGTTTTATACTATGTAAAGATAAAAAAGATATAAAAGGCTTCCGTGACTGACAAATAACGCACTACCTAAACTCCTGTACGTAGAGATTAAAGTTTGGTACATGTATTCCTTAGGAGGTACCAAGGTGTGCAATAAAAAAGATTTTTGCAAATTCCACAATTAAGAGGGTTAAAATGAGGATGGATGTTAGTATGTTCTCCGCCAATGAAGTCGCCCGGATAAGCTAGTAATGTATAAGTATTGGAATTCAAATGGAAACCAGATGAGATCGAACTGAATAATACTTTATCGAAACTCTCTTAAGATTCGATAATGCCTATAAAACAGGGAGCAGAACTTTTAAAGCAAATAGTCGACTGAAAACTCCCGGGGGGAGAAATGTGCAACGTTGATTTCGGAGCAGGAAATAAGCAGGCTTTAGAGGTAATGCCGATAGCTTCTTGTTAAAATGTCACGTTATTGCAATAGCAAATGAAATTTTATTATTTTTTGCTGTCGATCATTATAACGTCTAAAATTGAAAATGGAATTCAAGATCCGCAGTCGTGGATCTTATTTGTATTTAAGTATAAATGTATCTCTAATCTATATATATAAGTCCGTTGTCTAGTACCCGTAATACAAGCAGCTTTAGTTGCTTACTTTGGGACTAGGTCAATTGATGTTAACTGTTCCAAGATATTTATTTATTTTTATTTTATTTTAAGATCACGTGAATGTTCTATTCAGATCAAGGGCAATATCTTGTGGTGTGTAGACTTTTAGCTGATAAATCTCTCAGACAAGACAGATAAAGGCCCGACCACGTCAGGCATCAAATAATGTCATCCATAACCGTGTTTTGATCTCGGAATAAATTTTTGAGGATAGTAATTTTAGTCATCAGGATTATTGAAAGTTATTTTAATTTCAAACGGTGTTAATTTATTCCCGGACTGTGCGAGAGTTGGACGAGCGCACTAGAGTAAAATTTTAATTTAAAAACACTTTTCTTATTTAAATAGGTTTATTTTCATAACATATGACCTAAAAACCTTAAATCAAATGTTTGTTAAAAACGAAACTAACACTATTTGGAAGTGTTTTTTATATGCTTTATTCACGTGTCTGACAGTCAATTTGTCCCTGTCAATTTAATATTTTAGAGCTTTAAAAAAAGAAACATAAGTATGTACCAAGTTCTTGTTATACGAAAATAAAAATAAAACATCGTAATAAATATAAAACTACTATGAGACTCAGACATTAATAAAACATATTAATAAATAATAATCATATATGTATATAACATATTAATGAAGTAACCGAGGGTAGTTGAGCGCCGCCGGAGCCCGCGCTGAGTAGCCGAGCTGTCAGGGCTTCGGTACGCAGTCGTCGTCGCGCCACCGCCGCGGGGGCTCATGATTAAGGACCACGGACTGGTCCGAAACATGTCGGGCATTTCTCGACGTAAAAATACGTGAGTGATCCGTTTTATTAATATATCGTAATAAATACTTAAATTTTATCATAAACTGAGAAATTCCACAGACTATTTTTTTTTTTGGTTCCTGATAATATGGCAATGGTTATGGGAAAGGAAAACCAAAACAAGATCTGTTATTATAGAGAGCCTCAGAGGATGACACTCTTACGCATAATGTGTAACGCATAAGAATAACATATAACATCTGCTTCCCGCTTGGCTCTTATATTACTTAGAATAGATGATCTTAATCTAAGCCCGTGATACCCCTCAAATGATTATAAATTTACTGCAGCCAGGGTAAAACTCGACCGAATTTTTGTGAGTACCTACTGGCTTGAATAAATCGCGAATTTTATAAAAGTCATCTAGCAAAATGTTTCCAAAATCATAGCGAACAATAAAAGTTTTATTGGCTCGCTATTGTCTCGGGGGAGCGCGGGTCCTCCTGGGACCGTTGCTGTAACCGGTTTTATATTACCGTTTTAAAATAAATTACCTTATAAAATAAATAATTTTGCACTTGGTTTTTCATTTTGCTTTACCATATTGCTAGATCGGCAAATCTGTTCTATTAAAGAGTTAGTGTTATTATTGTTTTATAATTACTAAAGGACTCAAACTTCAATTAATGAAAACTAAAAATATACAATAACTATTGTACCTTATTATACTTTTCATACGTAAGTATACTTCAGTCTTCTTATTTTAAATGATTAGTAGTACTTAAAATTTGTTATTTGTATGTGGGCTACTTATAACAGGTTAGGTATATTTATATTACTGAAAAGTCGGTCCTATCAGTGTATCAATTATGAGAAACATAACATTAGAACAATCGATAGTATGCCACCCGATACAGACCCTCTAAATCGATTTCTATTCATCCACTAATGGACCCTGGTAGAACAAACCAACCGCAGCGTTAGCGTCGCAGCGAGCGGGGCAGCGAGCGTAGCGGGGAGCGGAAGCGAGTTGACTCGACGTCTAGGAACACAACCATGGTACAACTCAAGTTGACACACGGAACTTTACTGGACGGGAAGTTGTAATTTTTATGACTTTCTTCACTGAACTTTCGTGTAAAATGGCACTTCGCGACTCGCTTATGGACTTAGAATTATAAAATTTAATTTCGATTCACTTGAAGAAGAGTAATATTTAGTTAGGTTGATCGTTAAACCGATGGACGTTTGATTGGAAAGTGGAGGAACTAAAGACCGGCAACTGATCAGCAACCCTCTTTTTAATGTTTTTTTGTAATTGTAACTGTGAAAACACCAAACGAGTTAAGCCTGGGGTATAGCTAGTATACCTAAATATCCATAGCATCTGAATAGAATATTGAAAGTGATTCGATACAATACAAAGTGGCGTCCTCATCCAGCACCAGAGCGCCTTAATCTACGCGGCGGCTCTAAGAACCAATCCCGTTAGCCAGGTCTCTCCAACAACTGAATTGAATTCATTATTTCAAACAGAAAGAACACAACGTGAGCAAGTTCGAATTAAGTGCCGTAGTTTTAAATTGTTGCCGTGGAAAATAACAGCGATGCCGGGGAAATAGCAACTATTTCTATATTTCTCGCAGCACTAAAAGAAATCGAATCTAAATTCATCGAATACAAATAAAAGTGTAGAACTGTGAAAGTTCTACCGTGCAATTAAACCGCACTTTACTGCTACAATCCCTTAAATAGAGAAGTTTTAAAGGAGTCCTTTTTGTTCGGGCTCCTTTATTTGTTGCTCGGACGGGAATAACGTGGCAGTGCGATTGTACCTGACCGCCGCATGCGACGTCCGACCTCAAATGGCGCGGATGCACTTTGCTTCTTTTCGGATAGTGTGCGAGGATTCACGGTATTTTGGAATCATTTGCATAGCTATTCACGAGCTAAGTTACGCGAGAAGTTATTTTACTAAAATAGTAAAAGCGTGATTAATGTATTTAAAGTGGACGTGAAATAAGGAAGCAATAAAAAAAACGGTCATATTCTTGATACTGATATTTTACCGCAGAACCTAAGTTACTCTCAGATTTGCGAAAGCATACGTAGTAGTGGCAGAAGGATATCATATTAAAATTAAATATTTTCAAATTAAAGGACAAGGAAATTATGACCTTGATGTGGAATAAAGATTACTCATGTGAGAGTACACCATTTTTAGAAAACTTTGATACTGCATGCATAGTATGATACTTTTCAATACAGTTGCTCAAAAAGTGCACTTTTTTTGGCTGTTTTGCGTGCGCAAAGTTCGTTTTTGCGAACTAGTGCGATTTACTTTTCCAGTTTTTTTTTTAATTTGTACTTGTTCCAATTCACAACTACTTACCAAAGAGTTTTTATAGTTTTAGTTTGTACCAAGACGTAATAAAACTAAAAACCTATTATTAATGTAAGAATATCAAAATATTGAGATTTTATATTTTATTACTAGCCTGTTCATCAAAAAAATATGATTTTTTAAATAATAACAGTCCTAAAAACAGTTCTTATTAAGGTGGCTGAATGGAACGGAATTCTCTGAGACAAAAACATTGTTGGCCTGTTTAAAGAGCAAATCGACCAATCACATCAGCACGCTGATCACTGATTCGACCAATCAGAACACTGGGTCTTTTCTGGTACCCCATATTTATTTACATTAAAAAAATAAGGTTCTTTTTAGTTCCACTTCATAATAATTCTTCTTCATAATAAATGGCAAAGATATTCAAACAATATGCGATTCTGGGTGTTTTTAAGCACTTCGAAATTAAAAAATAAAACACCTTTGAATGACTGGCCACTAAGAACGGAATCGTTAAAAAAAAAGTAAAAATAGGCGGGAAAGTGAAAATATTAATGTTCCCGGCAAGAATATTTCGTTATCCTTTAATAATTGTCCTAACGCTCATATTAATGTCTATTTGAAAAAAATCTTTCATTGATTTGGCTGAATAGCAAAAGCCATTGCCTTATGACATACGACAGCTAACAAAAACGCGTTTAATTTGTCAAAAATGTTCACTGCTAAAGTTTGTACTTACTTTACTTTAATTAAGAGCTTCAGTAAAAGTCGCAAATTTATTGTATTTTTTTCGCAACTGTATTGAAAAACGTCGTTCGATACACGCGCGGAAATGTCATTCTTCACTCGTCCCGAGTCTTGCCACTTGCCTGCGGCTCGTGGCAAGATATCTCGGAACTCGTAAAGTAATGACATACCTTCCGCACTAGTATCGAAATGTACTATTTTCCCATAAATACATATTAATTGACCATAATTACTAAGTAAGCCATTAATATCCCATGATTTAACAAAGGCCTCCCCTTCCAATTCTTTCAGATGTTTGCTTCTGGCCAAATATGTATAAGTTTTACATCTTCGTTTATTTACTAAGTAACCATTCATAATCATAACCACAATCCATTGTCCCAAACTCCTGGTTGCGTTAAATTAACATACAAACTATTTTTGCTCCACTATACAAACATTGAACAAGAACGGAAGATTAGGAAACCTTTCCCGGAAAGAGGGTGGTAACTGGAACCACGTAATAATAACAAGTTTGCATCCACAATTATAATAAGTCTAATTTGTGTATATCAACGTGAGCGAGCGAGACGGCGGCACTTCCTTGCTATTGTTACACAACTGTGTAACAATGCGAAGTGCTCTTGCTTCCGGCGTTTACTGCGACTCTGTACTTACGCACTTTTGCTTTCGCGCCGGCCTTTTGTACGGACGCTGCCGTAATAATGTGTATTTATATACTTCAATAATGCTTGAGGCTGTATAATGACTGTTGTTGACGAAAATTTGGAAGTCGTTTTAGTATCCATGACGGCGATTTCACTGGTTTTATTCTTAAAAACCACACACAACATACCCATTTCGGGCACCATTGTTTGGAACAATATTGTACTGTTTTCTAACAGTCCGATATTGAATTGCAATATTGCTCGTAATGGGTATGTTGTGGTCAAATTTTTCTGAACGATTCGTAATAGATAACTTACAGTATGTTTAATGTAACTTAAATTGTTACAAATAAGTAAACCAACGTTGAGATTGCAACTTTTTCGATAAGGTAAGTTAAAATGCTATATAATGAATGACAACACAAAGAAAAATTAGGGTAATGGCAGGGTTCGAACCTGCAACATCAGCATTCTGTGCCTTGCGTATTTCAGTTTCCGCCACATTACCGCTGCCATACCCTGCGAATTTTTCAATGTGTTTCGTCTTTACGGTCATTACATTATTGATATTTTTTCTTTGGGTAAACTACCCTCGGCGTCATCTACGAGTATGAGAAACTTAATCAAGTTATCTCATTCAACTTGGTCATTTATGAATGCCCGTTAGCTGACGAGAGATGACGCCATTTGTTGTTAAAATATTGTAATCGAAATTATTTATTTTTAAATTTTTTATCGATTTTTCTTTTTGTATATTTTTTTACATTCAAATTAAATTTAAAATGCTATATAATGAATGTCAACACAAAGAAAAATTAGGGTAATGGCAGGGTTCGAACCTGCAACATCAGCATTCCGTGCCTTGCGTATTCCAGTTTCCGCCACATTACCGCTGCCATACCCTGCGAATTTTTCAATGTGTTTCGTCTTTACATTTATTCATTGTCATTACATTATTGATATTTTTTCTTTGGGTAAACTACCCTCGGCGTCACCTATGAGAACAATTGAATGAACAGTTGAATGAGATAACTTGATTTATCATTTATGTGACTGTGTATAGCTTCTATTTAATCTGTAATTAATCGATTTTTTTTGTTTTATAAGTACAAAATAAACAGGAAGGAAAACAAGCAAGTGGATCACCTATTGGTAAGTGATCACCACCGCTCAGGGGCACCCTCAACACCAAGGAGACTGCTGATGCGTTGCCAAGGGCTAAAATGGAATGCTTCATGTGCCAGTAATTTCACCGGCAGCCTTACTCTCCACGCCGAAACACAACAGTGCAAGCTCTACTGACTAGTGGCTGGATTAGCGTGCAAAATGGTGGTAGCGATCTGGACGGACCTTATACAAGGTTTTAATACCCACAAAATACGCAAATGAATGAAAACTTTTTCTTTATTGTAAAATTTTATTTTAATTTTATATACAAGGGTCACATAGGTACCTGCGTTTCATACGTGCGCGATGAGTATTAAGATCTTAAATCGCTTTCGTTGCCCCTTTTACTTTCAAGTTTGTTTTCATATGAGCATGACTTTGGTATAATCTGAAATTTTGTACTAGCAGAAATATAACTTCTCTGTATTACTAACGTATTATGCTTACAATTATACGAAATTTTGTAATGAACTAAATAAATTTAATAAATTGCGCTATGAGGAAGACAGCCGATTGAACATACCTTAAAATTGATCTACCAGAGGCTTCCACAGCATTACTATTTAAGAAAATACAACAGAATATAATTTGGCCGTCAGCAGAGACAAAAGCGCTTTTTAACATACAATTACTCGGAAACCCTAATCCACCAGCGAATATCACATCGGATTGAAGTGCGCTCAAGCCCTCGCGAGGCATTGTTGCAACTCGAACAAAGGAGAGGGCCCTTCGCGGGGCGAGGCCGCTGGCCCTCCGGAGCCCTCCGAGGCCCTCGGAGCCCGCGACACTCTTTGTCATAGCACGTTTTTAGGCCGACTCGCCTGGTGAGTATCCTCTCCAATATAATAGCTGGGTATTACGCACTGATCAAAGACTAATCGACTGAGAATGCTAATGAATATTGTATTAGGCGGAATTGATTGGTAGGCGGAATTTTCAAGTGTCAGCGACGTGTAGATAAGAATCTATTTGGTGTGACATTCATGAAGAGACTTTATCGCTAAGGGATAGAGCCGCATCGAGTTGACCTGCTTTACGCGTAAAATGTTACCGTGTTATTTGTTTGATGTAAATAAGCCAATTATAATTTAATTGAAACGACGTATACTTTTATTTTAATTTCAAAGCAAATGTTGTGATTATTTGTTACAGAATTTTCTTTCGTCATCTTTGTTTAAAGATTTAACTTCTCTATAAGAGAAGTTAAATAATGACGTTGACGTTTAAAGTTTATAATTGCTAATTTATAGGTCATGAACAAGGTAAGTTAAATATGTTTCCTGCAATTTCTCTTAAAGGATTTTATTTTGATTTTAATTCGCACAAGTCAGTGGCGAATTCGCTAAGCGCAAAATGGATTACCATGACTTGAGATAAGCTTGTAAAGACCAGGAAAAGAAAAGGTAGCCTGTTTAATATTCATCCAGATCGTTTCATAATAGTAATAGCCCATATTTTTTGTAAAAAAAAAAACAGTTCATATGGCAGTATCTCTGCTTTTGGTAAAGTTCGTAATATTGCCGAATACTTTTATATCACTATTTCTACGTCACGGCACCTAAAGACCGAACGGATGTAACGTTCCGACCACTCGGTGAACATATAAACAAAAATAAAGCAAATATACGCGTTCGAATTAAGAACTTTCTCCTTTGGTTTCTGAAGTCAGTTAAACTTGTTGATACAGAAACGATACCAAAATTGACCTAGGTACCTATCATAATTGGCCCGAAACTCTTCCCCGTCCAAAACTTACATCAATAATCTTGGTAGTCCCCATTATTAAATCCACCCATAAGTCCTAAAACCTGTTTAATTTTGTTTCAGAAACACCGCAATAAGTACTGGTATCATTTAACGCAAATAAGTAATAATACGTATTCGTACAGATGTAACTTTACAGGAAATCAACGAAACAAAATTCAAAACGTTTATTACCAGCCAACAACAAAGCGAAAAATCGGAAGCTCTCAAAAATTTAAAAACAAGTGCACGTGAAACTGTCAGCGACATTTCTATCCCATTTCTTAGGAATATTTGTGCAAGTCCAAAGTGCCAAAAAGTTAAACAGGAAATGCCAGGTGAGTTTGAGAGGTGCTCGAGCGGAGTGGCCGCGGCGCCTGAACTATGTCTTTGTCTTGCACATGTTTATCCCTCGACGTGTTACAATAGCGCGAAATGCACATTATTTAGGGCAGGGTGTGAATTGTGCATTGTTTGTGGTTTGACACGGATTTGAACTTTCACACAAACAGACTTAGGTACAAGACACATTTTTCTTATATAAAACCAGAAGGTAAACGAGCCAGTGGGTCACTTATGACCCATGGTATGTCATCATCATCACCCGTAGACTCCCACAATACCAAGGAAACTACAGATGGGTTGCCAACCCAGAGGGCTAAGTTGGAAAACCTCTTGTGCTCGCAATTTCACCGATTGTCTTGCTCTCCTTCTGGAAAACAACAGTTCAAGCACTGCTTATTGGTGGCCAGACTATTGAGAAAGATGATAGTAGCGAACCGGGCGAACCCTGCACAAGGTCCTACCACCCGCAAAACACAAACGATACGTTACATTACATGAAATCCGCAAGAATAAAATTCGAAGATGGGTGTACATAAACCACTCCTTTCCACTTACAATGATTCTGTCATACTTTCTTGACATTACTTGACTCGTCTATTTAGGTCACTTTTTACCTGTCCCTTCTTAAAAAGTCCTGATTTGATTTGAACTCAGAACATTCACGGAACCCTACCCATTCAACATTCTCATTCCCTTTTGTCACTTAAATATCTTCTGTCATTCGCTTCCATTTGTTTCTCAACATGACCACACAATTTAAGGATACTTATTTCAGACTAACAGATCCCGACTGTCTGTTTTAGTTTCAGACTATCGGATAGCCTACGTAGCTAAAAAAGGTTGAGGTTTGGATTCCCGCGAGAGGCACATTTATATGCTGGTGATGAATGTATGTGCCTGAGTCGTGGATATGTGTACCCATATTTAATACCCAAAGTGTAAGCCTTGCTTAGTTTGGGACTAGGCCAATTGGTGTTAATAGTCCTAAATTTTTTTTTATTAAAGTTTCTAATGCAATACCAGGGGGATTCCACTCCGCACTGTAGGAGCGCTCGCCGCATTACCTATGGCATAGGTTAATCGCAGTAGGTTGTCGGCTTACCGCGCGCGCCCGTTCACTCTGTGTCGCGCGTTGTGATAGTATTACAGTAAGCAGCCCAACCCTAGCGGTGCGCCAGGGCATTGCGGGTGGAAGGCGGGCGCGGGCGGCGCCTTCCTTTAGACGCATGCCACCTGGCAAATGTTTATGAAGTAATACAAACTTTTTGTGTCTGATCATAAAGTTGGAATTCGTTTAATTGTGGTCGAAAAAGAGAAGTTTCTGTACGTTAGTACTATTCTTTATTCTGTGGCAATACTTTACGACTTACAAAAAGTAGATTATTTCTTATTAATTAGCATAATTATGCAGCTCAAGACCGGCTACGTTAGTCAAATTGACTCTCTTATCAGCAAACTACCCACGGAGCTTCGTTGATGCTGGACAAAGAATCCTAATTATTTTCAGCTGAGCTAGCGCCCGTAATTTGAACTAGCACTTAGGACTAGACAGTTCAGTCCCTGTCTTAGTACTGATTATTTTATTGTACAGTCAGCGACAACTTAACGTCGGGGGATGTTACTTGAAAAAGTGCCCTCGCAAACAACGCAGGATAATGTAAGTAAAATACTTTTGTTGTTGTATACATCTAGGGGAAAATGGCAGAGTATTCTTCTTAGAATGTTTCAGTGATCCGTTTGTTTTGACCGTACAGTTTAGCTACTCTTAAATAGTTTTATAAGTTTTGCCTTAAGTCTTGCAGTCTAATCTTATTGTCAAAGGTTCAAAATACCAGAACACACCTTTAGAGGTCTAATTAGCAAGGTTAAATATATCACTAAAAATATTGTCCTAGTATTTTGTTTCCATAGTATAAATAAATATTTTCATACGAATTGAGAATTCACAATTTTAGTAAAACATATGAAACTATATTTGAAGTAAAAAGACATTTTTACAAGACAATAGAGATACTATTGAAGTTAATATGCCAAAAGAGGTAGTATGAATATTACGAAGAAAATATTACATTGCGCGTACGTCCTACAAGTGCTACGAAGCGCGTAGCTTACGACAGATGCTACGACGTAGGCTGTAGTGCTCTTAAAAACATTGTAGAGGATTCCTTTTATTTAAAAAAAATGTTTAGATTTACAAGTTGCCACGTACATTGTATCATAGTTGACGGTTAAAATCAGTCTTTAAAAAAAATGCAACTTTTGCTGGTTTGGTAAAACTAACTTTTTTTTTGTATAGTTCGCCTGAATTTATTTTACCTTAAAAGACACAATACAATTAGAGATAAGCACATTTTAATACAATAAAAATAACTTATACTATTTCCTTAAATTTGTTCCGCTCTGGAAAAAAAAGCATTACATTTGATTTGATCGCTACATTATTAATCTAACCTATCTAAAGTGGTAAGATAGTAGTAAGAAGCTTCCATACTTTAACTTTTACGCAAACACAGCCAGTAGATAAACTGGAAACTTTTTCATTTATAAATCAATGCCCTTGCAGATAAAGTCCGAAGTGCCTCAGTTTCTTATTTACCTGAGATTAATTCTATCCAAAAAGTACGAGAAACTTCAACATCCATTTCTTTAGAAGATGCTCTATAAATATAAACAATAAATAACAGCGTAATCAGTTGAAACTATCGCAAAAATATTGTACGGAGATATCAATTTTGTTCGGAGCTGCAGCAACTTGTGAAGTTAGTAACCCAGTTTCCTCCTATACAACTCGATTTAACGTTATTGAACAATAACCAAAGAAGAAAGAAACTATTGTTTCTGGATCTCATACGCGTATTATCTTAACTAATATTATCAAGAGAGATAGTTTAGTTTGTCTATTTGTATGTACTTATAGCTTATAGTTAATACAGCGATACCATTTTGCTCAGAATACTTTACGGGTAGGCTTCGCTTGTTATTTTGCATGAAGATTTAACTTATTTACAAAATTAAAACACGAAACTATACAAGTACCTATCAGCATTACTATTATTGTCAGTATTTCTTTATGGTGTGGGTACGGACCGTTCACGAAGTAGGAATTGTGGCCGAAGGGAGCCGCGTTCCGACGTTTTTTCAGACGGATGTTGGACTTATCAAAACTAAGTAACACGTCGCCGAAGTAACCTGCTGCAAATTTGTTCCAGTTTGTTGTACAGTACTAACATAACCAGCAAAGTTTTGTATGTCTGAGTTTATCTCTATGTGCGTCCCTTTCTTATGACACTAGTTTGACAGAGATGTAGGGAGGGAAAGATTTAATCTGGGTCGGTCATGATAGTGCCACTAGACTCTTATGGACAAACGAGTTCAAAGTCACGCCTGAATCTACTTGTTATTAGCATTGTTCCTTTGTATAGATTTTTTTTTTTATTTTAACTTTACTTTTACTTTAACTTCTGTTTATTTCAGTTTCAATCGTATTTATGCCAACGAATAAATAAAATTTAAATTAGTAAAAAAAGAGTTTGTCTTACGTTTATTTAAAATCCCTCTGTTCGTTGTAACATTGAACATTGATCAAATTAGGAGCACGTCAACAGTTGCAATGTGGAACTCAAAACGATCCCACTCGTGCGTGACAAAACTTTTACTAAAGCATAAGAGAATTTTACAAATCAGATACCTACACAGCAACAAACTGAACGGGTTAGACAGTGCTCCATAACTAAGGAACGAAATCGCAAAACTCGTTCAAGTGAAAATCTAAAAACCAAACATGTCGAACGAGCGCAACTAAAGGATGTTTTGCGAAAGTTTTCCGACATTTATTGCAGTTACTCCGGAGGCATACCCGGCCGAGTAACGTACCGATCCCTCCAGCCAACTCGCTGAATAAGATATTTTATTCTATATCCTTTTTTTACTTCTTTGTAAAAATATCACTTTAGTGACACATAAAATACAATGGAGTGAAACAAAAAGTTTGCGACTAGCGCTAAACCTCGCTGGCACGTTTAGCATTTCGGGATCGAATTTATTACTAGCTGTTGATGCAAAAACTAAAGTATCCAGCAACAATTGAATTTTTCTTTAGTCTTCCACATTAGCAGTGTCTGTGGCGATTGATAGCAACCTATAGGTTATTAAACCTTTATTACAAAGGCTAAATGCACTAGGGACACTAATATGCGACTTAAGACTTTGTATAGGTCTTCTGTCAAATTATGAAGAAGATTTTTGGCTTTCGTTTTTTTAGTGAATAGAGACCAACCGAGCATGCGAAGTGCATGGGAAGTGATTACGGGCGCCTATAGAATCCAGCGATTCCAGAATCTTCTACCTATGGCCAGTAGATCGTTTTCAAGTACGACATCTCATTTCTATAGAAACGAAATTTCAAATGCGATCATGAGTATAATAATATGCTACTTGGGAACTTGATTTTTATATATATTTATAACGTCAAACGATACTTTAACAACACGTTTTAGCAACACGGTCGAAACGTCTAGGTAAATTAACAATGTTTTTATCGCGTTAAAGTCTTGTTTGGCCTTTTAAATATGATTTTTACTTTATGTGAAAACAGTACATTAACGCAATTTAAGTGTCTCATTCAAGTTTCGACTGTTTCAACAGGCGCTGTCACGTTCAGATGTTTCTTACTTTATGATCAAAACATTGTAATAAAACTTTAATCGCGTTAAAAACCCCATTTTTAGTTATTGCTTTTATTTCTATGTTTTGACGACGGGATAGTGACCCTGACTATGTTTGTACCTAAGTCGTGGATATAATGTGTTTATGTATATATTTCTCTACATATGTTGGTATATCCGTTGTAGAGTACCCACATTACACGCTTTGCTTAGTTTAGGGCTAGGTCAATTGGGGTCAATTGTCCAAATAACTAACTATCGAGACTTAATTATAATAACATTACCATCGGAACTACACACACATACCAAATTTCAAAGCGATGTAAAAAGCAGGGTACATGGGAGGTGGGTTAATTCACGTGTAACATTTAATTACAAACAACGGATCAGGTGACGCTAAATAAAAGGATTATTTTATGCTCACGCTTGTTTCTCTTTGAGGTAGGCAGAAACCACAGAACTCTAGTTCCTCAGATCCTGGCATACTTCCCTCGCTTCCTCCATACACATTCCTCTCTTCATACATGCTCGGCGAAACGGTTAGAAAACCAATGTTACAGACGCAGAAGTCTAAACAGCTTTAATGTTTCCAATGACCCTGACATTTATCAGGCAGCGTGGACAATTTATTAATATTGTCTAAAAGATGACTCTAAATTTGCGTCATAAAACATGTGCAGGCGCATTTATTGGCTCTCGTGTGGACACTAATGTGTCATTAGATTTTACACAGCAACAGTTATGGTATTTTATTGTAAAATAGTTTATCATACTACGATTGTATAAGTAATAGTCGTTGGTGAGAGATATATTGGTCTTTGTACTACTAAAGTTAGTTTTGATTTGAATGCTAAAACTAAATTGCCAAAGCGCTAGTGTAACTGGCTTATGAGGAAACGTCTTAGATTGCGGAATGTGCTTTCTGTTAAGGTTCTGCCAACAAGGGATGTAACACACAGGATCTTTAAGCGGGGTTTCCACCGCGAGCGGAGCGGGCCCTATAAGGACTCTGTTTAACTCGTGACAGTAAACTGCATACAACAGAATTCAACTACAGATTACATAAATACAATGAATACTCTTTATTGGTGGATATCCTTGACTGTAATTTACAGAGTCCTTACGAGGCTTACTCTGGTTGCAGTACGAACGTACATAGAGAGGTTCTGACAGAGGCGACAACACGCAATTTTTGCAAGTAATCATAGGCGGGAGTAATTGTTTACCATCCGGCGAGCCGTATGCTTGTTTCCGACGACGTAATGTAAAACAAAAGCTGAGCTTGGGAAAGTAGATTATAAATAGCTTCATCACGTAATTTAAGGTAGCAAAGGATCAATTTTACATATTTAAACGTTCAATTACTTATTCAGTCAATAGAAATTACATTGTGACATTTTCCGAAAAAATCTATAAGTTTTTTTTATATAAAATAGCAAGTGGGTCACTTCATGATAAGTGATCACCGCCGCCTATAGACACCCGCAACACCCAGGAGATCGCAGATGCGTTGCCAACCTAAAGGGCTAAGATTATAGTCTTCTTTTAATCATTAGAATAAGCTTTCAAGGGCTGAAAGCAAAAATACACCTCTGAGGAAAAGCTCTAAGCAACTCGATGCCTACCTAACATTTAATTGCAAATCTCTACTCCGTCTAGTCTGCCAAAGTATGTTAATTACACATTAAGTTCAAGGAATCTCGCAACAAACAAGCTATTACCTAAATGCAGTCTAATTCAGTTCATTAAGCCAGGTAACAAGGCGAGGCAGGTCGCAACTTGGATCCAGTTCAGCTGGCCGCGCGCCGGTCGCGGCTTCCCGGCTCTACCTTAGGCTGACCGCTAGTACATCGACTTGTTTAAAGCTTGTATCATGGAGCTACGATACAGTACAAAGTAATTCTTAACACAAAAAAACGATTAAAGATTCAGATTTTACTTGACGTAGATCCATACACATTAAAAATCGCCTAAATGCAACTAAGGATCGTAGTTTTAAACCGAGGTCAAGTTCCAATTCCATATTTATGTTACTAATAAAACTTAAACTTGAGTTAGGTTTAAAACGTCCCTAAGTAAGCCTCTGTGCGCGAAACTGACCGGTTTGTTTACTTTTGGTACGGAACTGTAAAATTGGAAAAAACATCTAAGTTAACTTTTAATGTTAGACTAATTTAGATCTTGCGGTTTAGTAAGGTATGCCGCGAAATCATAATAAATCTAACATTCATGCAACAACAGTGGTCCTAACGTGACCGGCCCAGTTTTATCTTATCCCTAATTGCTTTTTTGTCAAACTAGTGTCACAAGAAAGAGACGTACAGTCGACCAAAAAATTGCTTGACCACTTTTCGACCGTATTACAAGGGGACAAGGTTAAAAAATGGGTAAGAAATTACTTGGTCGACTATACATAGAGTTAAACGCAGATAAACTAAGCTTGGTCGATGATGTCAGAGCCACTGTAAATATTAGAAAGCTCAATGTAAGTAAATAGAGATAGTCTTTTGTTAACAAAATACTTTTGTCCCAGAAAGAAAGTTATTCCAAGAAATCTGCGAACGATTTAATGTTTCGCAGACTAAAGCTAGTAAAGTAATAAATTAACTTATCGAAACAATCGCCGCTGTACAACTCAGAATCAGAACTCGTAGTTCACAATTTTGACTTCTCAAGATACACAACATTGAAATGAATGATAGCTTCCACTTAATAAATTTGATGATTAAAATACGAAGTTTGGACGTTAATAAAATGCTCGCGGCAACTGGGGAAAGTTTGGCTAGACAAAGATCGCCGGTCAAAGGGTTCATTACTTCACTGTAAATTACTTCGCAATAAATTCCAACACAGATATTTAATTTATTGATGGTAGGAATCGCGATCTACCGTAGATGTTAAATTAGAAGCGATTAACTAAATTATTTGATAATTTATTGTTTAAAAACAATAGGTACCTATAGTTAGAGGTTCTTGGTATTCAATTTTCCTTCTGTTGACACGTGTAACGTGATTCGATTTAAACCTAATATGGCGTAGAAACACGGAGAACGGAAATTTTAGGTATATTTAATTGTTTGAGTTCCAAGATTATTTCATTAATAATTAAAAGGTAAAACTAAATCCTAACATACATACAAATTAGGGAAGTACTTAAGATCAAGACTCTACGAACATACTCGTACTCATTCTTCATAGCTTCTTCGCCAAAGAAAAAAAAACGGCCAAACGCGAGTCGGACTCACACATGAAGATTTCCGGGTCAACGTACAATGCACAAAATATTACTACCAAATAAATCGCAATTAATATTTGTGATTTGTTTTGGGCAGTTTTCCTTTTTTCTATCCCACTACACCACTGTAGTTGTGTCCAACTCTTAAGCAAAACCGGTCATTTAAACATTTAAACTGTCATTTTACTTGTACTTTTTACGCAACAACAGTGCCAAAGTGACAGTAACAGGAGCTGTCACCTGTCATTTGGCTTTCCAAATGACATCACGCAGCCGCTTCTCTCCAGCGTTTTGGCAGTGACTGCTAATCGTGTGACCGGCCGAGGCTAACTGAGCTTTGACTTGCGAGTTAACATGCATTGACTGCAAACAGTCAAGGCAGCTTATTAGCTAGCTATATCAAAAAAACTATTTTTAATACAACTTAGAGACTTGTCACGCAGTCGACATAGCCAGCTCGGCCCGGGTCCGGGTTCGACTTTCGATGCAAGGCGATAAAGCGTGTGAAAGATTCATCACTGCCCCCCCGGGGCCGATTCCTCTTCAAAGTTGTTGCCGACCCTCCCTCTCGCTCCGTTAAATATCATATTTTTCAAAATTTCCCTCAACTTACTTGGAAATTTCAAAGCCCGGCTATATGGTGCGAAGTTTTAACATTGAATAGAATTGCCGATCCCGTTTTATTATCATTTTGTGTTTTGCTATCTGTTTAATTACTGGTTTAATCTAGTTCTGTATTGTTTCGTTAGGGCACAATTAGGGTTTGTAATAGAACTTTAGGCTATACGAAAAGGTTGTTGTGGACTTTAGGCTACCTACCAATGGACTTCAAATTAAAACTGGTCTCATCATTTGACTAACTTGGTGATAACATAATAAGGTATATTTTTTACTCTAAAGGACATAAAAATTAGGTATGTCAAATAAATAAAAAAATACCTATTAAATTTTTTCCTCATAGAAAAAACATATTACCACTATTATGATTACACACAAACTCTAATACTAGTGTAGTACTTTTAAGAATTCAGCTCACAACGCTTTAGAAAAAGGACATAAGTCATAAACATAATGTGTTCATGTGGATCATACATCTAAGTATATACATCTAGCCTTATAATGTGCTTATAATAATAAAATTCATTGTCGCGGCGCAAATTGCCGGCAGCTAGCTGACAGCAAAAAAAATGCAAGGGTTGTCACGAAATAGGAAACTTATCTCATTGTAGCTTTTATTACATTCTTAAAGGTAGTAAATGTACAATGCAAGGTAGTGACCGATATAACGCAGCAATTTATCGCGCATGACGATTCAACCAATCGGAGATAGCGATATAAGCCTGAACATCGTAAAGATTTAGCAGTGACTTTAGAATGTGAATCCGCCAATAATCCGCCTTGGCCCCCAATTATGGCGCTCATCGAGATTCATCTCGCATTCGATATGTGTCAAAAAATAACAGATTTTGAAGGGATCTGACAGCTCTTTTTGGCATATGTCGAGTGTGACTTCATTTCTACTGACGCCAGAATTGGCCCGTTGGTCGCTGTCACGCTATGTATATTTGTTACCCAATTATGATCAGGCAAAGATACTAAGACCATGCAGCCATAATTATCTAATGTGAAAGAAGGCTTATATACAAAAACAACTTATTGTTGACAAACACCTGATAAAGCATACCTGCCAGCCTTAAAGCGTCGACGCGGACTCTGCAGACATCACAGAAAGAGGGTAGACCCTTCCTCGCTTCACACCGCGCCTCACAATCGCTCTATTCTTGCACGTTGCATTCGTATCAAGAGTCTCATATTATACAAACACAAACTACAATGATATTTTGAGCATCTTCAGAGAAATACGAACGTACATGACATAGGCCCACTCAAACCTGAACTGTCAAACAGCAATAACCGATTTGAGAGGCATAACTTAATAGCTCTCAATAGTTATGGCGTGGTACGGCTCACTAACGAGGCGTTAGTCTGTCCGGCGGTCAAATTGCATATCATCTTGATTATAATTAACTAGGGAGTTGTAGCCGGGAGCCACTCCCTGCCAGTGCGTTCTCAGCCGTATATCGTCAGTGGCGTATTTAACTGAGAATCAGTTTACTAAGTAAGTACCTATGAAAAATACTGGGAAAGTGGTAATGAGTCGCTGTTTTTTGTTTTTTTTTATGTAACACATATTTTAATAGCTTTTAATTTTTTCTTTAATTTTGTACTTACTCATTAATCGGTGCTTATATCAAGTTTCCACAACGATATACAACACAGTCGTAATAGGTGTATTTTTTCAATAAAAACGCACTCGCGTAATGTTATGTCGCTTGTTTTGTCATACCGGTCATAAATACTTTTATCAATGTATCTAAAAAATAATTTCGTGTCGACGATGACGTCATAACATAGCGATTGTTTCAAGTTCAGGTCATGCCGTATTCAGCAAAAAATACTAATTTAAAATACATAATTTACCAAGATTCACGCTGCTAATTCTTAAATATAACAAAAAAACATTTTCTTTAATTATCAAAAAAAAATGTGGACAAAATGATAATATTCATTAATAAATTCTGTGTTAATAAAAGACAAGGATAAAAAAACTTCAAAAGTGGCATTAAAAACGGACAAATAAACGAAATGAAAACGGGCCAGTGCAGTAGTCAACTTGATTGTGCATCTAATTAAGCTTCCCTGTCGTTTGCAAGTTTATTACCTCCAACGATCTAAGTAAGCTTTAATTATTATATTAGCGTTAGCTGTTGATATGCTAAATAAATAATAAAAATATAAAAATATGGTAAGTGATAAAGAAGTGCAATAGGCACAGGTCTGCTTCTGTAAAAATAATTTTGCAGTCGTGCTCTACCAGGCCATAATTTGCTTATCATGAAAATCCTTATCAAAATGTCTATTACCTATGTTATATTTTTAAAACCCCTGTTAAATACATTCGATAGAATTGATCGTTGTTAATTTCTTGAATGGGTATTTCAATAGGTATTGTGTTTAAAATCCGGCAATTTTCTTTTTTTTTCTGTATTCTATGACACCCGTGCCGCTAAGACTAATCCAACGACGCCGCATTTGCCAAAATCGGTTTATCCGTTAACTTACGAGGGGAACAAAACATAGATCGACTCAACATAAAGCCAGGTCACACACGTTGCGTTTGCAACACAATTCCTGCTAGCTTCATAGAGCAATATGCATCCGGTGTGCCTCGGCCATTAAGAGGAGTGTGAACCCAGGCCCAAAAAGCGCTCCCCATACAAACGGCGATAACGTTTTCCACCCTCTAAACCTTAACCTATGGCAATGATTTTGTATGCTGTCATTATGCCTTAGAACTAAGTTTGTCTGTTTTATTTATTTTTTAATTCTTCTTCTTCTTCTTATTTGACAATATTTGCATTTTAGGAGTTTCATAAAAAACAAAAAAGCGTCAGTACTTTTTTAACTAGGTATTAAGAATATTTAAAAAATCAAAACATACAAACCTAGTTCCTGGGCATACTGACAATATATATAAAAAATATGGCTGTAGGTCAAGGTTTAGAGGGTGGAAAAAGTTATCGCCGTTTGTATGAAGACCGCTGGGTTCACAATCCTCTTAAAGTAATTTTGATCGGTTTTTTTACAAGACCATAAATGATTCCGTTTATTCCTCTCAGCTTCGGAACTCTTTCGAACTACGAAACCATAGTTATGTGCTTGAATCGCAGATGCTTGTTTAGCCCCCGAACCGCAGAACTTCACACATTGTTATCAAGGAAGTTGATCGTGCTAGGAGCAATTCGCAAACAAATGGGCATGCAAACAATTAAACTGGAGTCAGATTCATACTTCACAGATCGTGTTCTACTACTAAAACGCTGACGAGAGCTAAATTAGCTATACTTAAGCAGGTTTTAGTACAGAAAGTACTGAAACTGTTTATTTTAACAGGAAACAGTATATTTTAAAAGATGACTGGAAGAGAACCCTTAAATGGATATGTTATCTTTGTGTATCACTCTATATCTTTTTATCATTTATTCATGTTTAAATACAATCAATAATTTGCAGACATATTAATATGTTCATTTTATAATGTAATTTTGTATTGACTTAATAAATAAACTAAACTGAACTAAACTAACATTTCAGTGTTCATGTTGACACATGAACATTGAAATGAACATAAATACGAGGAATCATAATTACCTAAAACTTAGCCGTTTTTAACTTTTTATACCATAAAATTAACGTTTTTAAGTACAAATGACCACGAAGTACTTCACAACTCGTGTATGTTTGATCGTGATTGTATTGGTCTGCAAAAAGAAACATGCCAAATTTATTACGAAAGATTTTTGGAGTAAATTTCTAAACAGCGAATCTGCTCATTAGGCAGCAAGACGAAATATTGAATAATAGTTACACCTAAGTTAATCATCACAAAGTGCACTGCATCCGTAGCGGTAATGCACGAAAGCTGACATAATCCGTGAACACGTGAGCCACAGCGTTAGTAAATACCTCTAATCAAATCAGCTTGATTTATTAGTTTAAGCCCGGCATGCTTATTAAACGGGCTTGAAGATTGGTTTGATTGTGTGCCTGCGGTGGATGTAATCAGCCGTGCTGCTGCATTGTCAACCCATGTTATTAGTTTTGTTTGGAATCCCAGGTGAACGGCAATGTACCTTGGCGTCAAGATAGCTTAGCCGTATAATCTAACTGTGCATCCAGCACGAATCTTCTCGATACGCGTTAACTCGCTACGTAACTCTGTGTGTTTCTCTCCTAATGGGCTAGTTAAAGAGACGCACAGAGTTACGTAGTGAGTGAACGCGTATCAAGAAGATTCGTGCTAGATGCACTGGAACAAATTACTTTGCTACTCCGCGAACTTAGTGTTACATCGTGAATTTCATTGCACTGAAGCCAAACTATAGTACTAGATTCGCGGAGTAGCAAAGATAATTTGTTCCAATGAAAAGATGTATTTTGTTCCTTATTATATTCTTGATATCTAATAAACTTTTGTACAGCGCACGTGCATGTCTGATAAACATTGTCATAACAAATATGTGAATGTTTTCTGTCTGAATCTATATTAGTTTATACAATTTTGACTGGCAGAGAATGCCTTAAGGCATTAAGTCCGCCTTTTGTACATTCTGTATTTTTTTGTGCAATAAAGTTTAAATAAATAAATAAATAATAAATGTCGTCAATGTCGGTGTCGACATTTGGCTGATGCTACTTTCCCGATGGTGACCAATTATCGCAGCCTATAGACGTTTGTTACTCAAGAGACAACGAAATGCGCGAAGTTCCTGTGCACCTAGCACGAATCTTCTCGATACGCGTTTACTCGCTACGTCAGTCAGTGCGTCTCTCTTTTACGGGGCCAGTTAGAATGAGACGCACTGAGTTACGTAGCGAGTTAACGCGTATCGAGAAGATTCGTGCTAGGTGCACTGAAACGAGCTTTATGCGGGCACTAGTGCTTAATTAAGCTGTAACGTAAAACTTTTTTATCTACACACATATCGTTAGTGCTCTATAATGCGTTCTGAAACCGTAGAAAATGACCAGCATTATTACTACCGATTTTGTTATGAGAACTTTCTAGTCTGTGGTAGTAGAAAGAATCTGTACTATAATGGTCATTACAGTATCGATTTCTGTGCCGTTATGAGTTTAAATTTGGAACAGCTTTCAAAATTCAAGTGGGTCTCTATTCTAATATCCTTAGATATTAAAACAGTTATCGATACGAAACGTCAATTCAGTATGTCTTTTTAATATAAACGCACGACATTCGATCTCGAGTGACACGAGAATAGGGACTTCATTCGTTTGTCTATGATTTAAATAAAAAACGTTCATCTTGACGGATGGATGGAATTGCCGCCATTACCGTTGTCATTCGTTTGTTGGTTTTTTTGCTGTTACGTTTTTTTGCAGTTATGATATGTGTGTGTAGATAAAGTAATGTATGCAACTGTATATAATTAGGCCTTAAAACACGAGTGTGATCCTATTATGAAACTCGCTAACGCTCGTATCATAAAACCACACTCGTGTTTTAAAGCCTCACATTCATTATATGGCAGTTGCATAAACTATTATTTTTAAAGTCTATTCCAAAGCCTTTAAAACAAAAAGACGCTTTATAAAAACAATTACATTTTTAATAGCAAATTCAATAAATCTGGCTACAGTACTCTACCATGAGTGTCAAAATTAATTTATTTTACCCTGCGTCTCTGTCTTACAAGTGTCGTAATAAAGGGACACACATAGATATAAATAAAACTTGGCTGATTATGTTACGGCCACTGATGTGTGTGGGGAATGTGTTGCTAATGTTGAACAAAATGATATTTATGGCTCTTTTTTTTGTGATGCACTTTTTCTTTTGACGAAAATCCCGAAAAAAAAACCATGTTCTGTTACTTATCGTGTAACATTTTTAAACACCTTCTAGTAATATTTACAAAATGCATCAAAGTACAAACCGCATGCAACAATTTGATTATATTGTTTATCTACACACATATCGTTACTGCTCTATTATGCGTTTAAAAACCGTAGGAAATGACCAGCATTATTACAACTAATGTTATAATAAGAATTTTCTTGTCTGTCGTAGTAGGTAAATCTGTAACTTTTTTAAATGGTCATCACTCATCACATTACCGATATCTCTAACATTATGAATTTAAATTTGGAACAGCTGTCAAAATTCAAGTTGGTCTCTATTTTAGTATCCATAGATATTAAAACAGTTATCGATACGAAACGTCAATCCGGTATGTTTTTTTTAATATAAACGCACGACTTTTGATCCCGAGTGTCATGAGAATAGGGACTTCATTCGTTTGACTATGATTTTAAAAAAAAAACGTTCGGGTTGACGTTTGGATCGAATTGCCGCCATTACTGTTGTCATTCGTTTGTTGGTTTTTTGCTGTTACGGTTTTTCACAGTTATGATATGTGTGTACATAAAGTAATGTATGTAATTAGGCCTTAAATCACTCGTATGATCCTATTATGAAACTCGCTGACGCTCGTTTCATAAAACCACACCCGTGTTTTAAGGCCTGTCATTATATAGCAATTGTATAAACTACTATTACCGTACAAGATGTCTAAACAATTATTCTGTTTGCGACGACGCTATAGTAGAAAGAAAATGACAGACACCTAATTCTGGGTTCATCGAGATTTGTAAAAAATTACAGATTTCGAAAGAATTTGACTGATTTTTGGCTTATCTCGAACGTGACTTCATCTCTACTGACACCAGAATTGCCCTACAGGGTCGTCAATGTCAAACCTATAAAGGGTTTGACGACGATCGACAATAATCGACATATTTTGACGTTTGCTCTCGCCCTCCTACATCAAGTCTATACTAGTCTAGACGCTCAAATAAATTTAAATGTTCCGTTCGACTTTTAGATAATAATTCAAATCGCCATTGCTATAAGTCTCGAAGCAAGTCGAGTGAACAGATAACAATAGTCAACCGAACTCTGACATTTTGCGTACAATAAACGTAACCGATGAAATGAACTGAAAGTTTGTAGCATAGGGCGGCGGTGACAGGAAGCGGGGTGCAGCGGAGCGCGGCGAGCGACGCTGACTCAGGACTCTGGCGGCGGCACCGTCGGCCGCACTCGACTCGACCGCAATTCACTTTGGCTACCAGCGAGATGAGATGAACTTCCTTCTCGAAACGCGGTAACATGCTACGGGGCGTCTGTTTGTAACTAGCCTAGGAGAGACGCAGTGAGTACGTAGCGAGTTAACGCGTGACGAGAAAGTTCGTGCTAGTTGGTTGGCTGTCGTTTGACCAAAAAACTTTTTCTGAAGTAACTTACCGGCACCATGCGACCACAGTTATGTTGACCAGCAACAGATTTCTGATGATATTGATCAAACTTACCATTTTCTTTGTGGTATATATGAAAGGCCTTTCTGCGAAGACTGCATAAAAATACGAGTACATACGCGTATTTTGGTATACTTTGCTCAAGTCAGATTTCATATGACAGGGTTTTTTTAGTATTAATTTTAATATCTCTAGCGTCAAAGGAAAAAATACTAAATAAAGAACATTACCGTCGAGTTACGGTGGTAGTCCGCCAGAGCCGCGAGTAAGCGATTTGGCACATTGCGCCACGAGCGGGGCGACCCGCGGTATAATTACGTACGAAATGTGAGCTGTCGTTTAAATCTTGCACTGCTTAAATTTGAAGCGAACTCCACGGGGACTGTATTAATTTAATTTTAATCGCTAATGAATTTTATTATGCACTAACTTTTTGTTTTAAAATATCTAATTATGCACAGCACGTCTATGCACATACGCGGTACGTAAGTTGGTAGCGCATGTGAAACGAAAGTTCAACGAATTAATTCACGTTAATAAATCCGTAGCTACTACCCGGTGACGTTCATTATAAATTCTCCTCGTACGGCACGCCGGTGCAGGCACACATGCCGCGCGAAAGCCTCTACATTCGCCCTCGAACGCATTAGACTACCAAAGCTGAACAATTTAATGACGATTGACTATTCATACCGCATTGGAGAGGTTGACCGCTTTGCTACTCCTGATTTAAAGTCTAATTATTCTGCGATCTCAGCCGTAGCGGACGGACGCGGGGTACGTAATGAGAGCGCCCGCCGGCAGGGGGATGCAAAATGTTGCAATTGCATTTCCCCGTCAGAAAAACAGCTTACACTGGCAAAAATAATTAAGAGTATTAGAGGAGTCGCCGAGCGCAGTGTCGCGCAGTAAATAGTCTGCTAAATACCCCTACATTATTGGCGCGGGCAACGACCAACGTAATAGAGGAAACAATTTTGCCTTTTAAAATCGTGTAGGGTGCTTTGTTTACAAATGGGCCAGCGGCGAGCGGGTTCGGGCTGCGTTAGGGGCACGCAATTTATGTCGTCTACAGAGAATTGCAATATCCTGGCAACTTTCTCTGGTCTTACAAGGTCGGCCATCGAAAACATTGTCGGGCCATTGCCAAAAACCTTGTACTGCCATATCACATTTTTAATTTGTTTACATGTTATTACAGAACTCTAAGGTTATCAGTTTGTCCTAATAGAGTCCTGCGATAGGTATGAGGGTGCCTACATGGCTTGCTCTATGATAAATAACTGCGATTTGTATTCGGAATTTTAAGTTTAATATTGAATGTTACCTGCTCACATAGGTACATATATTATGTCATCTAGGGACATATGCCTGCTGATTGCAAATCTCTGCACATCTGTTGCCCTAACATGACTGGCCAACTTTAGTTTATCTCTATCTGCGTCCCTTTCTTTTGACACTAGTTAGACAGAGACGCTGGGAGGGGTTAAACTAAACCTGGGCTATCATGTTAGGGCCGCTAGAACACAATCTAGACATAGGGTTACTAGTTACATGTATTCTCGTTACTATCAAAACTTCATTGTTCTCCTTTATTGCCGCAAGTTATTATAATTTAAGACTTTTTAAAGTTATGAAACTTCATCTTCAGCAGAAGCCACTTATTAACTTTATTGAAGACAGGCGCGATTTGATCAATACAATAAGCCCGACTTAAGAGCCTAGAAGTGTGTGCGGCCGCCGACACCCCCCGAACAATAACAATTAGACACTTCAAAAACAAAGGCACGAATTGAATAGCGACTCGGTATTATTAGGGCGAACGCTTCAAACTCACGCACTTCTTTCAAGTAGTTAAAATCCTTACAAGGCAACATCAATGAGATTTTAAACGTTTCCGATCCTCAAAGTGGCCCGGAATCGAGAGACAAGAAGGACGTGACCTTTTCCGCTGGCCACCCACCAATCACTCACCCACGGACAAGTCAATAGGACCTCAGGTTGAGTCGCTGACTGAACCCTTTAGTTAGCAATGCCCAATGCATCATTTATTGTCTGTCACACACTTGACGACGGTTCTACACAAGCCGAGCGTAAAAAAAGATAATCGACCAATTAAATCGGAGCACTGTCCGTGAAATTGTTTACCGTTTGAGGTGAGTCTTTTCGGTATTCCCCTGGAGTACACGAAGCGCCTAATTTGCGGATTAGAGGAAAGTTATATTGGGGAAATCCCAATGGTTCCTGTGAGAAAGAATTTTGGAATTTAACAGGTGTTCCTCAGAACAAAATTATGATTAAATTTCCGCCTTTGTGACCTGCGGCCCTAACATGGCCGACCCAGGTTTAACTTATCCTTCCCTGCATCTCTGTCACACTATAGTTTGAGACTATTGGTTTCAAAAGAAAGGAAGGCGCGTAGATATAAAGTCATATCAATAAAATTTACAATCCCCTAAATAAATAAAGAAGGAAAAAAAGTTACAATAGGTACAACTCTTTCGCGATAGGGTATCAAATGAAGGTTAGAAACATGTTAAAAATTACCAACGTCCAATCCAATCGGGTGTTGTATCAAGATGAAAATTGTAATAAGTCGATTCAAAATATGTACAAGTCCTATGGTTAGTTTCACTTAATTATTCGGTTTAATTTGTATTACAATATGTAATACTTGTTTTCAGCGCTTTCAATTTATTTTTACCATGAAGGAGGAGATGGAACTTTTTGTTTTGTGATATTCAAAGTTAAATCAATAATCAGCTTATTTCCATACTGATAATCCTTTATCTTTAAACTATACATAAAAGGTGGCTAGGTCAACATTTTCAATGTCTCTGAAATAAGCACTTTTCACTTAACTCACTTAAGAGACACTCCTCAAATACTTTAATACCTATCTGTGCTTTTAGTTTGTTATTTCATTTCCTTCCCAGAAAAATCCCGTAAAACCTCGATAGTGATCGCAACTGTTTACCTGAAAGTAAAACGGTTGTCAAGTAACATCCGCTATTCATCAAGCGAGACGCGAGCGTGGGTATCACGTCAGCAGATGCGACCGTGTCGTACTGCAGTCGGGTTTAGGTTGGCTTATGTAACCGCTGTTAGTTTGCCGGTCGGTTGTCTAGCCAAACCTTCAAGTTGGTTGGTAGGTCAGATGTCCTTGTCAAACAGCCGCCCAGTTGAGACTGCGAGCTATGAGGAAGTGCTGGCCGTCCTTTCCCGTGTTTAGTATAAAATGTTGACTAGATCTTCTATCATTAGTACCAAACGTCAACCAACCTATTCAGGTAAATATAATTATTTCAGCTACACATCAGCGAAATTAATTGTGTAATACACGTGCATACATGCTGTGATGCGATGACGTCCTTGATTTAGGGATGAATGATCTTAGCAGGTTCCTACTAGCCATATGCTTTCTGTAGCATACTCGTATCTATATTTTAGAAATAAAACCAACCCCTGTTTAGTTCAAAAAACTTAAACAACTAATTAGCACAGAACCTGCGTTGATTACATCTCATTAAAAAACACATTGGACGTGCATATTCGAAGTCTAAATCCATTCGCATTAACTAGAGCAACTTGGCATCGGGTCCGCCGGCTGGCGACGTCCCAACCTCCGGCACAAAGTGGTCACAGCGTTTACCGCCTTCATTTGGCAATCTTTCACTGCATAGTAATATGCATTCAATTCATGTTACACGCTTCCTTTTGAATAATTTGAGGATAAGGTTGGGTTTCCGGGGCGTTGGATTTGTGATGCGTTCGTTCGGCAAGTTACGTTCATGAGCAGTGGGGCATAGTACGAGTAGTTTAGTGTACCTAAGGTAGTTAGGTAGGTACCTATACCCGTGCAAGGTATTTATATTCTATTCATTTTAATCACTACAATTTTTTTACTGACTTCTTACGCGACTTCTAAAAAGGAGGTTATCAATTCGACGCGTAAGGTTTTCTTTTTTTTGTTTGTTTTTTCTCAATATTGTTCAAGGTCTCTTGAACAATATTGAGATTGGTGGCATTCAGATTAAAGTCAAGGTCTGATATAAGGTCCAGGAGAAACTGACGGAACTTTTCAAATAATATATAATTTGCTGAAGCATCTGATTAAGACCAGGAGTGCGATTTTTGAATCTCACCGGGTGACTAAAGCTCACCGAAATGGCCGCATTTCTATGAAAAACGGTCATTTTGGCGAGCTTTAGTCACCTGATGAGATTCAAAAATTGTATTTGAATCTCACCGGGTAATTAAAGCTCACCAAAATGTTTTTCATAGAGATTCCTCCGTTCTGGTGAGCTCTAGTCACCTGGTGAGATTCAAAAATTGCACCCCAGGGTTGGTTACTGCGAGTCATCAACGGTTAGTAGCACGTAGTTGTAACAAAAATACCTTGTTTGAAGGCATGACTATTGATGTTTACTTGAATATAAAAATTTAATGAATAGAATTGAAAGTGAAACTTGTAGAGGTTTATTAAACTTCAGTTCAGTGTTAGAAATTTCCGAGAACATTCTCGCCTTTTTGAGAACTTTTTGCAACTTGTCCTATCACTATCGCTATACATAATTGAATAGTGGAGGCAAGATAGGTACCTAATTATTAATTTTAAACGAAACAAATAATTAATAGAAAACTTACAATAAAAAGTTCCTGGAGATCGCTTGTTTTGGGGTGTCGTTCCCGGGACGGAGGCCGCGTTACCCCTCTGTGCCGCCAATCGCTGGGCACAGAACCTGGCCTATGCCCGCCTGTGCCCAAGACGCCGATAAGTTTGTCTGACACTTCGTTGTTGAATAGGTTGAAATAGTACCTTGCCTCATCCTGGAACTTGGAGAAACTACAACTTTTTTCATGTTATACTTTATTATTATGTTGTACAGTATGGGAAATATATTCACGTACCACCTTAGAACCCTATCGCAAGGACGCGACGCGTTAAACGCCACGCTATGTCATACAAATGTCATGTGTATGTCTCTTCGACTAGGTTCTACGGTGGTGCGCGTTTCAATTTCCTTGACTGTACCTAATCCTGATACTATCGTTGGCTGTAATTCAAAATTTAACAATGTACAGGGTGTAACGGACAGCATACCGAAAACTGAAACCCTGGTGTCAGACCATTATTTTAAACTGAAAAATATTGTTATTTTCCCGCGGCAAATTCAGTTTTCTTTTCTGATTTTCCGGCGTAAAAAAACTTGCGACTTTTTGTAACTCGTTCTCGAAAAAAAATGTAAAAAAAGTAATTTCATTTCAATTCAGGAAAATAGTCTGAAACCAGGGTTTCAGTTTTAGATACGCTGTGCCCTCACCCTGTATATTTTATTATTTAATTTTTTTACTCATTAATATTAAATATATATTTTAAGCGGTAAAAAACGATCTGTTTTTATTTTATTGTTTCTCTTAAGTCACGTAACGTACTAAAAATTAAGAAAAAAAAACGGATAAAAAGATAAATAACTGCAAATGACAAAAAACAACTCTTCTTATTTTAATATTTTATTTCAAATCAATAAATAGGCACGTATACTAAATTACACTAAATCAATTCATTCGGCTATTTTATAAAATTTCAATAAGTTAAACAAGTGGAATGTATCCAATATAATACTTCTAATATTACAATAACAAAATTGATAACACGGAAACTCTAATAACTTTACGATATGTGCCGGTATTGCAGTAATGCTACCATTTATAATTATTGCTTGTCAATATTTTACAAACCAGTGAACGTTAGAAATAGAATATTGCATGATATATAATATTGGTGAGAAATGTATTATGGCTTGTAATTTTAATTTAAAAACTTTTATAGATTTTTTTATTTGAGCATCTTAAGAGGAGTGTGAACCCAGCGCTCTCCATACAAACGGCGATAACGTTTTCCACCCTCTAAACCTTAACCTATAGCCATGAATTTTTTGTATGTTGTCAGTATACCCTAGAACTATTTGTAAACTTGATTTGTTTAGAGGGTGGAAAAGGTTATCGACGTTTGTATGGGCAGCGCTTTTTGTGGCTGGGTTCACACGCCTCTTAATTAGGTAGGATTATAATACAGCCAACTTTTGTCCACTAACTTCACAATCGGTCACCAACTTTTTGCCGCTAACTTTACACTAGTAAAAAAAAACATCCCATACCAATTGTAGTCTAACTAGACAGTTAAAAATGGTTGTCTACCCAATTTTTATTATTTCTGATTCTAACTCAATTTCTTCGAGCATAATGAAAGACATTTTATTGAAAGTTGTTCTTCCTTGTTTTCTACGTTCACTGTTACAAACCAATTGTTCGATACGAGACCTTTGCGGTATTACTAGGGTAGGTTTATTTAGAAATAGCAAATCCAATCCTTAAATTTTATAAACGTATTTTAAAATACCAAAACGGGGTAATGTACTAAAATTAGTAAGCGCTTAAATGATGTATTGCTTAAGATACGAACTCTTGCAAAGTTAGGGACCGTCTATAAACCATGTAGTTGTCAAATTGTCTTGTTTTGAGACCCTCCCCTCCTAGAATATACAAAGTTATTTGGGCTAGTTTTGTTCATAGAACTATAGTAATAATGTTTCATGAATACTTAGCAAAATTATACTTAGCGCGAGTCGTGTAGACATGAATCAAACATAATTGTTTTGATTTATAACGTCAAAACAGTCTTGCCAATACTCGATAGTTAAACAGTAACATTTCATAGCAAAAGTTTTCTTTAAAATTAACAATTTAGTTACGTAACTGAAACTCCAAACTCGCCCTCCCCCAAGTAACCTAGAATAGCTTTTTACCAGATCCCTCCTCTCCTCAAGCAAACAATGGGTATATGGACGCTCCCTTTACAAAACACAATGGCCTCTCAAATGATTTAGTATTTTTAAATTCAAAACTGACGTCACCAGAACATAAATATCCCGACGTCTATTTAAGTTATTAAAACACGACGTGCATATTCCTGTTGAGAAATTATTTCGGTTCTACGTATCCCATCATCCCAATTTTTATATGGGACCAAGGCTAATGCAACAAAAAAAGAATCATCGAGATCGGTCCCCGTGGTATAGTTATGTACGTGAGAAAACACTGCAATATAAATATTACAACAAAAAATTGTGACTGAACTTTCAGAATTGTACAAATTTTACAACACAATCCGTACATGTAAATGCATAGTGATATAAAAAATTACTATGTGCTTAAACGTGTCACTTTTCCACAGACGGTGGCGTCGCTGTCTAATATTTTTCATGTGCTCGCGATCTGTATTGTAATCCTTTAACCGCAGACAAGATTTTCATTGAACGTGAAAGATACCAAACTTTATGACATTTGCGATAAAGTTTGGCATCTTTTAAGTATTGTGTTAATTATAAGACTGCGGTAAAATAAGTTCTACCCGTATATAGGTATTAAGATTAAAATTTCGGACACATTACAGTATCATCAGTGATACAAACATTTAAGATTTAAATTACTAACTAAATTGTTCCCCCGACACATCGTTCGAATATTCCCGAATAGATAATTTAATACTATAAAACAATGTAATTGACTTATTACACGTGTAAATCCCATATTCGGTGATCAAATAAACACATAATTAAAAAAATAGGAATAAGTAAATACTGTTTTTGAAGCAATCTCCCAATTCTACCATCGTTATACAAACTTCAACAATAGTATAAAGCATTTTGTACAAGAATCAGGTCTTAAGTATGTAAATTTTTCTACTTTATCACATTCCATAATTTTAAGAAATTCTTTACAGGTCGATGAAGAATCATAATTGGTTGATTAGGTACAACAGTACATCATAACGAACACAACCTAAGCAGTTAACACTATAACTTAACAATTCTTGCATAGACACAAATACACAAAATGTACTGACTGTACAATATGCCACCATCTCTAGTATATCGTGTTAAATCGTGGTCTTAAAAGTATCCATCTCTTTCTAGCTCCTTCAGGACAAAGAAGACTCGCGAAAAACCAACGATGCATGCTGCCATTTCTGTTTTAATTCTTAAAAGGAAATCATCCCAATTTTAATCCCCAGTAAATAATTAATTTGCTGCCATCGTGACATTTTAAACTTATTTTTTTAATATTTTGGGGCATGAAAACCAATTAATTCTCAATAACACGAGTACAAACTTCGATTGTAAAATTGGCACAAGGCGTTTTGAACAAATATGGCGTATGTCCTTTCACTTCGAAGTACTACTTGTTATATAAACTATACGTTAACATTTTTCTTAGGCGCAGGCACTCTTGGCGAATTAGTGTACAGTTTCTTGAACAATTCCGGGAATTTGTTGTCGGGGAACAGGTTTGCTAATGTTGCTGGAACAAAATTATATCGGATAAATACAGTTTTACAAAGACGTAGTCGTCGTTTGGGATTGCAAAATTTTGTTAAACGAAACATTTTCTAGCGACTACATTAACACTACGATATAACCATAAAGTCAGTTCAGTAGCCAAGCCTTAGCATCCATCATCGGTGCCGGTTACCAAATCATGCTGCTGTATTGTAAAAAACCTCAGTTATTTATAACGCAAAACAGCCCAATCTCTATTAGTAGATTAAATATGTAATCTACGGTTATATCTATGTATGTCACTTTATGTGTACGTTAAAGATTAGTGGATGAACAATCTAACTTGTTAATCCATGATTGGTTAAACGCTAAGCTGCGTCAAGACGGAATAATGAAGCGAAATGATTGGTTGCTTTTGTTTTCTGTCATGTCAGAGCCGCTGGAGAGCCACACTAGGGTGTTGCTAGCCGCATATCAGTTTGTCAACTAATTTATACATTTAAAGGTAATAATTACCTTCTAATAAAACGAGTGTAAGTCTTTTGTTGATCTCTTGCGTTTGGAACATGTCGAACACTGTCAGCAAGCCGCGCCTTGCCGCGTCCGAACCTACTATGTGTCTTAGCTCATCTGTGGGAAGGATTGTAAATAAAATTTTTATACAACGATCTATTTTCTAAAATGTAAAAAACAGCTGATGTATAGTCGACCAAGTAATTGCTTCATCACTTTTGAACTTTATGCCTTTGTAATAGAGTCGAAAAGTGGTCAAGCAATTTCTTGGTCGACTATACATACACATAAAATCATGAATTTTGGAACATGAGTTCCTGATGTAGGTGTGGAAGTGCACTAAGAAACGATTTTTGAAAATTGTGACAACAAGGAAGTTAAAGGGGGGGGGGGCGGTGGAAGTAAATATGATATCCTAAAAATCTACGCGTCTGAAGTCGTGGGGAAAAACTGCTAACACAAACTAATATTATAATATCCAAAATAATATAAATGCAAAAGTATGTCCGTCTGCCTGCCGGCTTTCACGCTTAAACGGCTGAACCAATTTGAATGAAATTTGGCTCAGGGATAGTTTGACATCCGGAGACGGATATAAGTTACCTTTTTTTCAAAAATCTACCCCTGAGAAGTTGAAATTGGGGGTGAAACTTCGAAACGCCAAACTGCTGCTGGGAAATTCTAAACTGCTAAATTTTTGGGACGGAAGAAGTTGGGGACAGCAGAGAATATTAAAGAATCGTTATTGCATATCGAAAAAAGCTATAGGCTACTTTCTATCAAGAAAATATACAAAATTAGCTACTAGTTGCTATTAGTTGGTGAGATTTTTGTTGTCCCATTTGGCATTTGTCGACTGACCCAAATAGAGGTGAGGCTAACGCCCATTGTTATAAACTAAATCCGATGTAAGAATAGATCGAATTAAGGAATCGATTATTAAGGCTATGCCGCTTAACTAAATAGTATAACATAATTTAATATTGATAAACTATAGTAATATTAGAAACCTGTGGAGGCTGTCAGTAGAGCAACCTTGGCGGCCACTCTCGTTCTTGCCTTGGTCGCCGCGTCGCGGTTGCCATACTCGGACGCCAAATTATTTCGACTCGTCAACCATTGCCTAGAAAACATCATAAATAAAAAACTTGGCTACGTGACTTGAGTCAGCTAGCACTAAGTAATGTTTTTTGAAAATTGATCTCCTAGAGGGTTTAAAAGTAGACGAAACTTTGAATGCGAATTCGTTATTTTTGAAGTTAAAAAATGTCAAAAGTGAATACACATTCAGTGCCACGGACTCGAGAGGCGAGTTCTCTATTAGTAGAGGATTTTTGCTACATTTCGGGAAACCCCGAGCTACGAGCGTAGCACGTAGCACTCCGGGGCAGTTAGTGTGTTAAGCTTTTGTTTATAAATAAAATTCAAAAAGGCTTGGGCTGAGCATGATACTTAAAAACTTGTACATTTGAGAAAAGTTGAATGATGCCCAAAATGTTGCCGATAGGAAATCTTAATTATTAGTTTCGTTACACCAAGTCAGCTGCCATAGACTGAATACCACGGTTATTACGCAAACAGTCAAATCGCTGTTTATGTGCATATAATATTTGAGGGATTCTGTGAGATTCTCTTCCATCATGAGAACTTGCCTTAGACCAAAATTTAACCAAACAAGATGTATAGGTACCCTATCTTTTTTTAAATGGAATCACAGGTGGCCGAGTTCTGATATAAAAAAAAAACCATTTTTGAAATTGGTTAATATAGGAAACCTACTTGAATGTCTTCAAATATTGAACGACGTTCCGAGGAGACGTTAGCGATGAAACCAATTCTAGTACTTTCCTGTGAATAGAAAATTTCGATGAAATATCAATAAGAATGTTTAGTAATACAACAGCACACAACAACAAGGCGGCGCCACAGCCATTCAAACTGAAAAAAAAGCCAAGGATTTCCTAGTGAAATTCAAAAAGAAAGTAACTAAAAATAATGTCGCAGCCTTCGATCAACTACACCAGTGTATAATGCATAAACATTACATTTGTGGCACATCTAAAACTCCGCCAAAACGTAGACATGGCGGACTTTGTGTCATTAGATGCGTGTGCCATTTCTGACTTTTGATATTGTATACCCTGCATAGTCCATAGTTTAGACGGTCATTGGTCACAGTTTATACCATATTTGAATTGGAATTCCTTGCCATAATTACTTTATGAACACAAACAAATTAACTTATTACCGATTAACTCGATCCGCAATGAGCGTGCGCAGCGGCGCGAGCAACCGCCGGCGCAACCATAACCCTCTGATACCTAACACTTCTTCCAACAGCCGCAATGCTACGCTCTCGACACCATCCTAAACAAAACATTTGAACAGAATAGAATAGTCATTCATTTCCTCGAATATGGTACATGATGAGAAGATGGCACCGGGTAAAGATAAATGAACTCACATCTTGGGTATCTGATGAATTTCCAGATTTGAAATCTGCGTAATTCTCACCGCCTTTACCTTGGAACACTTTTGAAATGCCTGCAACAATAATTAATTGTACTCCCAATTTCTAATAACGCACCACGACTGAGTCATTTTTTTTAATATATTCCCTTACCGTCCATAACGCCATCAACTGTATTGGCAAACTGATCGGGCATATTTTTAAGCGTTCTCATTCCAGCCCGTAGTGGGTTCACAAGCAGGGCATCAATCTGTGGTAAGAAAGTTAATGAATCAAATGCAAACAGCCAAATAGGTGTCGCTCTATCGAGCTAGCTTTAGTCGCTTAATTTGGGACTAGGGAATTAGTGTCAAATGTGCCAAGATTATTCATCTATTTATAGTTTTATCGATAACTAGCCACCCGGCTTCACACGAATGAAATTTCCTAGAAGACTTAAGCAAATTGAATTGTAGATAGTGACTTCTTTAAACAATTATCTGAATTACAATAAAAGCGTTTAAAAATCCGTTGCGCGGTTTAGGAGTAAGGAGCCGAAGATATAAGGACAGACAGAAGCGATTAGCGATTTCGTTTTCTGTTTACATGTATACAAAACAAAGTCGCTATCTGTTTCTACCTTCAAATCTTAGGCCGCTTACTCTTTCTAAACAATGCAACAGATCTTGCTTTGAGGCTTTCACTGTCACTCAGTGTTTTTTTACAGAAGGTTTTTATGTACAGTAGGGGAAATACATTCACGTACCACCTTAGAACCCTATCGCAATGACGCGACGCGTCAAACGCTAGGCTATGTCATACAAATGTCATGCGTATGTCTCTTCGACTAGGTTCTACGGTGGTTAGTGTTTTAATTTCCTTGACTGTAGGCATATTATATCCAAATTATACCCGAGCGAAGCCGCGGCGTGGCGCCAGTCTTTACATAGTATAAAGTAAAGCCGCTATCTTTTCCTGTCTGTCCTAAATCCCTAAAGTCTATCTTCGGCCGCCTTCTTCTAAACCGCGCAACGGATTTAGACACGGCTTTCACTGTCACTCAGAGATTTTCAAACAGAAGGCTTTTATGTAGACACATTAGATCCCAACTCGAGCAAAGCCGGGGCGGGTCACTAGTGTAACGATAAAGAGAACAGCTTACAGTGCTACTCTGCTTCTCCGCCTGTATCTCCGGGCTAAGGAACCCCCCCAAGTAGTCCTGCGAGAGTAGCGCCATGTAGCGAGCTTCACGCGCGAGCTTCGCTAGACTCAGCAGGTAGTTGTTCAGCATGCGCTTACGGCTCTCAAGGACGCTGCGGGAAGTGTTCTGGAACGTCTTCTTGGCCGGGAACGGGAGGTGGCTTAGTTCCGGCCACTGTAAAGAAAAATGCGGCTTGAAGAAGAGGAATCTTTTAAAGAAACAATGAAAGGTTATGCGTCATCATACATGAAAATATATATGTACGGGTCGACTTGAAAACCTCCTCCGCATTTTTTTGCTATTAGTTACAGTTATGTCATCAGCTAATAAAAATTACAAGTGATAAGAAAATTACTTAATTAACCGTCTCCAGATTATGTTCTAGATCTGTCTCTCGGAATCCAAATTGAATTACGGATAGATCGTTAACCAAAGCAATTATATTTTTATAGTGTGCGAAAACAAACGTCAGTTTTCGTAGAAAAAAAATTGGGATCAAGACATTTTTGTTTAATTTAATAATGGCGGCCTTTATACGTCCCACTGCTCGGCACAGGCCTTCTTTTACAATTGGAGGGTTTATGCGTTAGTTCCCACGCGGGCTAATAAAGCATATTAAATATCAGGGACTTCGCCTTTGAAGTCAAAGTTCATATTACTATAAGGATTGTTTGTAAAAAAAATTACCTTATCTTTGATAGAGCTGTGAAGATCATAGAAGTCGCTGTATCTCCTATAAATATGCCACACTTCGTTGTCAGACATTCTAGTCACTGCAATTGCGTATATGCCAAAAGCTTTTCCTTTTTCTTGCACCAGAGCTAAAATGACAACATAACATAAGGCTTCAACAAATATAGATTCAGATTTAATAATTACATGATAAATTACAGTGATGTCAATTTATACGAACGATTACACGATACGATACCATTTATACGAATTTATACAACATAGCATTACAATTAAATATCACATACCTGTTTCAATGATAGATGCTTGTAAGGGCGACATAAACTTCTTTACATTTTGACTTATTTCTGAATGGGATAACGACAGGTTGCTCGTGTTAGCTGATGATAAATTAGATGGACCTGTAATAAAAGAAAACCATTTTTCATTACGCAGTTCGAGAAATTGTATGTGAAATGTAATATTGAGAAAATATCATAGGGCGCTATAGGCCAAAAACGTTATGATCACACCTGTGATCATAGGGCGCTCCACGGGTAATCAAATTCTGTCACTCTTCGCACTCTTTCTTACAGATCTCATGCTACCTGCTTCACTCTTTCGTACGTCATCCTACGCTTCTTTCCACTCTGTTCTACCTACATATATGCTTTCAATGTACCGGCGAAACTTTCAAAGTGGAAAATTTCACAAAACATTCCCACCTTTTTCAAAACTTTCTGCAACTTGTCCATCCCTTCGCTGAACGTATTCTGTTTATGGGTATAACAAACAAAGCTGTGGCCCTAACATTACTAAGGTTACATTTATCGCTATCTGCGTCCCTTTCTTTGGCACTATATAGTTAGACAGAGACGCACGATAAACTACATTTGGGTCGCCATGTTGGGGTTACTGACCTGAACATTCGTTGATCATCTTCTGCGCGAAATTGCCGACGATGTCTGAACGAGACCGGTTGTGCCTCGCGCCCGGCACTGGCAGCGTGTCTAAACCTGCCACAAAATTAATACTAAATAACTACCAAAATGGCTACCACGGCACACCGCGCCTCAGTTTGTTGCTCAGGGTGTCTTTTTCACACTAGTCCAGAACGAGAGAGACGTACTGAGCGACAAGCGAGAAAATGTCACTGGAGCTGCCACAAAATTAAAACTACTTAGACCTAACTTTATGGCTAGTATGATACACTTCGCCTCGCTTTGTCGCTCAGGGCGTCTCTTTCTAACTAGTTCAGTAGGAGAGGGAGACACTGAGCGACAAGCGAGAAAATTAGCACGCGTACTAGCCGATCTGGTAGGGTAAACAGTCTTATTGTCGTCACCCCTCTAATGATGACCACGTTATTCCTATTTCAAGGCAATAGTGGTGATATTCTTGCAAAAACCAGGTGCATTATCAATTACTATAAGTGCCAATCGAGATTATGTCTATCCTATCACAAAACTCATGCGAATATTTATAACTGACTTTAAAAAAGGAAGAGGTTCTCAATTCGTCAGGATCTTTTTTTTAGAAGGTAAAGTATTAAGTAATAACGTTGTCGCAGGTATTGTAAAATTAATAGAAAATAAACAAAGCCAAACCGTCTCAAAATATGCTTGAATGCGTCCTGCCTAGATACTACATTAAATTCCATGATACCAAACATTTGGTTCTATCGACAATTGCCTATATTCAGAAGAACTACTATATAGGGTAAACATGCCATTGATTGTCACAAAAGTACCAAACATTGGCACGTACTTTTTGCAGGATTGTCACATATTGTCGTGAAATAAGAGGTCCCGAAAACAGGATTGTTTACCTTACATTCAATTTTCAATACGAGCAAATATATTTTATGCAAAACAACAAGTACCTACAGTTACTTTCAGTATTGAATCTCTGGAAATGAAGTACGGAATACTTAGATTTTTTTTAAATTATAGTAGAGCTACTGGCAATGCTTACTGTCTAAATTACAAGCCTATAAACACAAACTAATGTCCGACCGAAGTTTTGTTTTCGGTTTCCGCTAGTTTTGGTTAAAAGAATAGGATTTGCTTGTTTTCTGTTTCGGTCAAATCGAAACTCGTGTTTGTGACTTGTTTTGACTGACAATAAAATAAGTTTAACACAAGTTCCTAATAATAAATCAGATGATTTAAATAGCTTTTCTGTCTATGTAGGAGACAGCATAAAAACAAATGCCAAACAGAAAAATACATATAGATATTGCGCGGATATGGAATCTAATAGTTTGTCACTTTTGCACCCCATTGCATTGTCATATCATAAGATGCAAAAGTAACAACCCTTTAGATTCCTTAACTGTATAGGCGAACTAATACTTTTTAAGAAATCTCTTCCTGACAACCTCTGAGTGGATGAAAGGAGTATTATTTGAATTAGGGACAAAGAGAAACGTGGTGGAGCAAATTGAGCCCTTTGCGAAATACATTAAAATTTACGGATTTTTTTATGAAACAAAACTTAACTCTTGAAAGTTCAGATAAACATTTAATTCTGATATAACTAACAAACGTCTTAAAATTCAGTTTCGAGCGGACACTAAAACAAATCGATACGTTTGAACTACAAAACAAACTACATAATAGTAGATAAATCTTTCAGGTAGAGTACCTAAATTGCATTTAGGTAGTGTATGGTTCCTATTAGTAGGAACCCTTCTAACGATCGAGCGAGGGAACGTGGACGCCTTGGCTGGCTGTTCATACTTGCAACGGTTCTTGTGAAACAACTTTGGCAAAGTGTTAAGGCAGGACTTCATTATCTTCTTGCATTTATCTGTAGGTATTCGTGAATTTTTAAGAATACTTTCAGTGGTACACACATCAGTGACTTGGTATGAAATTTCACTTTAGTTAAGTTAGAACGAGGAATGTACGCTGTAGTACAACGGTTAGTTAGAAGTGCTGTATTTATTGATATAGCATTTTGATAAGGTTACTGAGAATCATGTTACACTTACGATACGCTACGCCACTGATACGTATGTACCAGTTTGACAGAAGTCCCAGGGAATCCAGTCTATAGTACCACGTGACAATCGAGTGGTCATCTAATTTATACGGGACAATATGTACCTATGAATTTTAGAAGCTACACTATCTCGAAATTGGCTCACACCAAGAACCATCTAGCGCAAAACAGTTACTAAATTTTAAAAAAACACGTTAAATTCGGTTCATCGGATCGAGAGCTTGCTTCATTGCGTTGCGTTGGGAATCAAATAGTTTTATCTATTAATACAAATAATATTAATATTTTATATTTTACCTCCATATTTCTTGATGTCTTTTTCATCTCTTTTGAATTCACTGTAACACAAGACAATTTGACATATAAGATACAGGTATGGCATTTTATTTTAGTTCTTAGGTTTTAATTTTATGTAATGTTTTTTGTTAATTTTTACATTCCATGAATAAATCTTTTCCGGTATGGCAATAGATATTTAACAAATATTATGAATATTAAAATCACATTCTATACCTATTTATAGCTGATGGGTCTTGTTCCCCTTCCATCATGAAATCTGACTGCCAGGAAGAGTCATCCTGCAAAAAAAATGTTTTTAAATGTGGTGGAACATACAAACCACTTATTATTGATTTATAACTACCAAATTATGTCAATTTGTTTGAGTTGCCGTTCCCAATGTTCAAACCACGTATAGATTTGCCTAGGACCAGTTGGCAAAATTTAACTACTGTTGGTAGGTTAATCTTTCCGCGGTTTTAAAAAAAAAACTGCCTAAAATTTTGAACATGTGTTCCTTAGGGGGGAATAGAGCTGCACTAAGGCAAAACTTTTGGGAATTCCACCATAAAGGTGTTCAAGTGGAGTGGCAATAGGGTTGCCAGTTGGTCGGATTTAGTCTGGATCGTCATGACATTTTATATAGTGTCGAGACTCCCGACAAAATACAAAATGTCCCGACAGTCAGCTACTTGTATATTTTTTAACAAAACAGAAATCTAAAATTTAAAAATCATTTCACTCATAAGAAAAAATTATATAAAAGTTTTCCTAGATATTTTAGTTTTCCCATCTGGCAACCCTAGGTGAAAGTTAGTATGTAACTTAACTATACGCGGCCGCAGTGGCGGACTAAAGCTAGTTTACTAATTTATGAATGCAAGTACAAAACATTTAACTATGTATAACGAAGCACAAAAACCTTTCTTGGAAACTTCAACTCATACGTCTGCGGGACTTCAGCGCGATAAATTCATTGTTAATTTACCTTGACAGAAGAAGCAGAAAGAAATCCCGTCGACGTTAGAAATATGTGTGAAAATCGCGAAAGTTTAAAACATTGTATACTCAACTCACCTCTAAAGCATCACACACACACTTCTGCACCTCGTCAAAGCAAACCACTGGGTTATTGGTAAACTCGTCGCCCTCAGTGGTAATCTTCCTGACCAGGTCTGCGTGGCAGTTCTCTGGTATCCCCATCACACCAGGCCTGTTGGGCGCTAGGTACGTATCGCACAACTCTAATGCCGACGACCGAAGATTGTCGACCACTGCTTTTGACGTGTGGCCTGAGTCTGGGAAAGTAAAATGTACCAAAGGTTGTTTATCTCAGGCAGGCAGGAACGAAAGATGTCGATGTGTCTGGAGATTTTTTCTATCTAGGAAAAGAATTAGACCAAAGGTTGTTTAAAAAGTGTAACAGGGAGTGCTTGTATAAGCCATTAGCTTAATATACAGTCATTGGTGTGTAACCATTTTATCTGTAAAAGACAAGACAAGATAAAATAATGACTTTTAATTGAAAATCACACGAAAAACAGTCAGTGTGATATAAGGATAAAAATTATAAAATTGATACTAAAGCAAGCTATATGTCAAAGACAAAGTCAAAATATCTTTATTCAGATTAGGCTGATGAATGTCGTTAAATTTACCAACGGTTCGGAAATAACCTCTGATAAGAAGATACCGGCAAGAAACTCAACGAGGAGTGATGAGCTGATGATTGTGTTTGTCCTCTCTATCTTAATTATACACAACGGACGTCTAGTAAATCAGTATTGTATTATAAGCTATTAGATGGAGTATGAATAATACGGCAGGTTCGAGAGTCAACTTACGTTTTGTCGACATCCTTCGAAAGATAGGCACTTTAAATGTAAAAGCAAATAGTTAGAAAACATCGCTAGGCTTGTATAGAATAATGCTAGCTCCACTGAAAGCAGTACGCTCAGCGGCAAGCGCTTCAGTAGCCACTAAGATATCATAACATAGTGAAAAAATGCAGTGTACGCTATATCGATGATTTGGTATTTTTTGCCATATTTCTAATTGGACAGGTTTTTGATTTGCCAGATTCTTGTTTTACAACATTCTTATTTGAACAGATTACGAGCTCGTCTGATAATAAAATCTGTTTTTTTATTATATTTACTAGATATTACCGGCGACTTCATCAGCATAGAATTCGTTTATCGCTAACCGCGAGTACTATGCATTTTCCGCCAATTGAATCATTATAGGTGAGCGTGTAGATATAGGAATGTCGTTTATTTCAGAACGTTACCAAAACCACGCGTATTGTGGAGTTTAAATTTCTTATTCCGGCACAAAAAGCATCAGTCCTAACCAGTATCTGGCCAAAATGGAATCCGTCCAAACACGAATCTGTCCAACGAGAAATCTGATGAAGAAATGGCGCGCTATGCACCTTGATAATCGCGAGTCCAAAAGTCATCTTGCCACTAAATATGTCACCTTGTAAGCCAAATGTAAGAAATATTTTGTGTCCGGATAAAGTCTATTAAAGACAGGTTACTTTCACAATATGAGTTTGGTTCTTTGAATGTGAGATTGCTACAATAGATTTGGTCCGAACCTACTAGCGATGTAGCTAAGAGTCTGTATAAGTCTTGTCTTCTAATGGGGCTGACATGTTCAGTTTTGATCAATGCCCCTAAATAAATAAAAAATAAATAAATCTTATTTTACCTGCTTCATTCAGCTCTATTTCAAGTAGGTACTGAGCATTAGATTTCCAAGCCGCTGTAGCCCTTAAGAATTTCAGAGATCGAGTCACCTCTTCCGACACTTTCTCCACCGTTGCGCTACTTGGCGTTCCTAGAATAAGCACACTGAATTTAAGTAAGGAAAAACTTGTCTCCTTTATCTTTACATAGGATAAAACAAAGAAGCTATCCGTTGTGGTCTGTCGTCATATCTTCGATCACCGACTCCTTCTAAACCACGCAACGGATTTTGACAAGGTTTTCGCTGTCATTCAGAGATTTTTTTACAGAAATGTTTTATTTACATTTACATATTAATTGAACCCGTGCAAAGACGGGACGTGTCGCTAGTACAGTATAATATTTATATAGATATTTATTATTATATTTGTTTTTAAACATCTCTCCTATGAGCTAAAAAATTGCACATACCTAAAAATGGTGCTTTTAATGTCAAACTATAAACATTAATCGTTCACCACAACTCTCGTTGCGTTACCTATAATCGTTGAATACCTAGAAATTCGATATAAGTTACCTTGGGGACCTAAGGTAGCTCTCCGGGCTTGTATTATCCTGGCCAAATATTGCAGCGACGACAACTTCTGCCGGTCCTGTAACTCCCACTCGCCTGCGCTGTCTCGTGAATGCTAGAAAAACAGATATACCCTGAGAATTTACATATAAACAAGCATAAACTAGTAAGAATGTGGACGAGAAAGTCAAGCCAATGTCCTGGACAAACGAATGTGGACCAAAATAGCGATCTACTACAGAAGTAGCAAATGCAAATAATTCGTAACCAATAAGTTGCGGTCTTAGATCGTCCAGCAGGTTTATTTTTGACAGTCGCAAGTCGCGAGCCAATTAAAGGCGTTCGAATTTGAAAGAAGAGGGACGAAAGATGTGTTAATTTTTTAATGATTTTTCTTTTTGGATTAAAAGACGTTTAAAATTATACACATCTACTACATCTCACAAATTTAACTTACTAGTTTCTGTATGTCCTTCTGCACCATTTCTAAAGTCGCATCTAACTCCTCTGCGTCCCCGCAGCTCCGTATCACCAGTAGGAACTGCTCTGACGGCAAACAGGAATCGCGACAGCACTGGAACAAAAATATGTCTACTTAGTTAGTTTATTGTTTTACTAGTTACGGCGACGGCTTCGAACGGGTACAATTTGGAGTCAACAGTTCTCTTAATGACAACGAAAACTGTATCAAAATCTTTTGCATGGCTCAGAACAAGTTAGCTGCCGAAAGTAAGGAAGCGAAATTATTTTATACTATGTTAAGAGAATATTTGTCATAAACGTATAAATAAAGTATTAAACGTCCAGCGCTACGAATAATACCAACATGTGCAAGTGAGAAAGTGGTGTATGATGGCACTTGGACAAGTTAGAAGGAGATAACAAATACAAGGACCTTGTAACCTGTTTTGATTGGAACCTTGTACTTTGATAGATAATAAAAATGGTTACCCGTTTACATATTATTATATATTTATTATTTACTAAAAGTTTATGGCATTTATATTGTAGCCTCATGTTCCGACCTATCGCCTCTCAAGCAGCGGATCGCGGGATTGAATCCGCCCTAGCATTCTGCAGTGCGTCAGAGGTTAATAAAAAATCAAATAGGTACTAACAGTTCTTATGATAGCTCTGTTGATATTGTCAGGGTCGCTGAGCAGAGCGAAGACGGGCTTCAGGACGACAGACGAAAGCAAGTCGATGAGGATGAGTTTGAGGGCGTGGCATCCCCACGCCTCCTCTGGAGCCACCAGGTATATCACTGCTTCTGACACTTCGCACAGTAAAGCTGAAAAAACAATTTAGAAGTGAAGACGCGCAGTGTAGCTAAAGCGGATTAACGAGCCAGGGTGAATAGAAACAATTCGACTTTTATTAAGCATAATTTTTTTTATGAATTAGGAAGGTAAATAGGCAAGTGGGTCACCTGATGGTAAGTGAACACCACCGCTTATAGACACCCGCAAAATCAAAGAGATTGCAGATGCGTTGCCAACCCAGAAGGCTAAGATGGAATACCTCTTGTGTCAGTTATTACACCGGCTGTCTTACTTTCCACGCCGGAACACAACAGTGCAAGAACTGCTGCTTCATAGACGTTTACGTTTCTATTCACGTCCATAGTTTTTAATTTAAACTGTATCATGTAACATGTACATTTTAATAAAATTTAATTACTTCTCACCATACTCTTTCTCAGGATCGGTGCAAAACGTGTCGCGACAGATCTGTCTATTTTCTATCGAACTTTCCAAATCAAAGAATAGATCAATTAATGTTTTTCCACTTAGATCTTCAGAGCTATCATAGAATTTTGATTTGCCAACAGTTTGAGTGTCTGAAATAAACGAAATATTAGGAGGTATTAGATTCATCCAATAAGTAATTACTTAAACAAGTTTTAAAACAAACAAATTGGTATTGTAACTACTTTATAAGTTAATGTTTTGAATTAAAACAATCAAAACGATTTATATCGCGTGTATTTTAAGTGTTATTGGTTTTCTAAGAGAGTATTCTCATAGCATCAAAGGTTAATGTGTTCAACTTATTACTATTAAGCACCTGTACCTTATTCCAGGCCTAAATAAATTGAGATGGACTTCCGTTTCCGCTTGTGAACACGTGACTATCACGTGACCAGCGCTATTTTACCTCCGTTATCCCTCCCACTATCCAGCTGCCAGGCTCGGCTGCGCGCCGAGTGGCTTCATTGGCGTTCTGTTTCTTGCAGAGGCAACACGTGCCAGTAAAAAATATTCAATATTTTTTACAGTTTAAAAGTGCTAGTGGTGCTACATAATAGTGTGTAATATGAGTAACGTTGTCGACGAGAGTCGTGACCATGGCGCAGGCGTCCAGCAGGGTCCAGTGTCGGAGAACGAGGATTCATCGAGCTCGTCGTCGAGCAACTCAACTGTGCAGTCTCGCAGGCGGGGACACCGACGCCGGAGCACGCGGCGCGTACGCAAATTAGAAAAAATTGTGGGTAGTTTGGCCAAGGAGGTAAGGTCAATACGTGAGTATTTTAACACTAATAATGGCAATGATTTGGATGTGTTATCGATCTGTGCTCCCGATGATCTCGAGCCTCCCCCTATACCGCCCGCTGCGGTAGAGGGCGTACCGGAAAGAGATATTACTTTTAAACTCGAAACTACCCTCAAATCAGCGTGCGCAACCACGTCTAAAGAACATGCTGAGGTCTTAGAGAAATTACAACATTTCAATTCAAGCAATTGGGCGCAAGTACGTTATATAGACGCACAAAAGACATACGTTTCATCTCCCGGTTTTACGGAGTTAGAAAGTAACGACATGGTCAAATCTTACGACCGCAACCGAGCCTTAGCTGTCACTGAAAACACTTTAGCCGCCGTGTCTCATGCGCTTATTATCCAAAATGAAAAATTAAAACACGGTTTCGACGATTTAGTGTCATGGTTGGCAGCTCAAGCTGAACCTATTACGGTAGCTACAGTTAAGGACAAAATTAATGAATTTTTTTCCGAGGGTGAGTATTCTCGAATCCACTTAGATATGTTGCAAATGGTTTGCGGCCGTCGAGCAGACATTATACAGCAACGAAGAGACGGCGTGTTACATTTTGTGAAAGACAGGTGCATGAAAGAATGCTTACGTAAAATTCCTCCCACACTAGAACACCTTTTCGATGATCAGCGATTCTCTGACTGTATAACAAAGAACGGCGGTATTGAAAAGGTGTTCTTTAGTCTACGCACTCCTGCGCAAGGGGCTGCTGCGAAACGATCTCTTGCGCAAAGAGTTCCACAAGCGGAAGTTCCTAAGAAGTCCGCAGAGTATCCGAGGTTCCGTGTGCTGCCTGGTCCGTCCACAAGTGCGGGCCCTACTCGTACCCAAGAGAGAAAACGCAGGTCTGAGCCCTTTCGTTCAGCGCCCCGAAACGATAAGTACTACAAAAACAAACACGGTAAGCGATCCCAGAGGCGCTATGAATGACTATACCAATTTTCAAGCGGGTCAGCTGGTCAACTTTCTACATCGGTGGAAGGCATTGGGTGCTCCCGACTACGTCATCAAGATTCTATCCGGTTACCGGATACCGTTTTTCAAAAAACCACCTCTAGTGCACCCATCTCGAATTTCGTCAAAAGTATTCACAAAAGAGACACGAGAAATGATCCCTCAGATCAAAGTCCTGTTAGAACAAGGTGTTCTAGAACCAGCCCCATTGACGCCAAGTTTTGTATCCAACATCTTTCTTGTTCCGAAAAAAGGGGGGGCCATGCGACCAGTCTTCAACCTGCGATTGCTCAACAAGTATGTATGTACGACCAAATTTCGGCTTATCAACATGTACAAAGTTCCCGACTTCCTTCAACAACACGATTGGCTGGTGAAGTTGGATTTGCACAACGCGTATTTTCACGTTCCGGTCAGCGTGAAGCACCGGAGGTTCTTAAGGGTAATATATCGGCGCCGGCTTTGGCAAATGACCTGCCTGCCTTTCGGGCTCTCCACAGCGCCGAAGACCTTCGCCTCAATTACCAACTGGATCGCGCAAGTGCTCCGATCTCGAGGCGTCCGGGTACTTGTATACTTGGACGACTTTTTTCTGGCATGCCAGAATCGGACATTGCTTCAAAGCCAAGTAAGTCTCACTGTCAATATTTTGAAGGATCTGGGCTGGACTATAAATTACAAAAAGTCCTCTCTTATTCCCCAGCAGTCAATGGAATTTTTAGGGATTCAGTGGGATCCTTGGAACAACTTAAAATCTCTACCAGCCGAGAAGATCAGGAGTGTTCATCAAAAATGCCACGAGGTGCTGTCCGCGAGGGTAATCTCACTAAAGCAAATACAATCTCTGCTCGGTTCATGCAACTTTGCCAGTTTTGTAGTCCCGAGAGGCCGCCTCAACAGCAGGTTGTTATTAACATTCTGCAACCAGATGTTAGACCTGTCTCCGAGTGTCAAGGTAGAACTCCCGCAAGCTCTAATATCCGAGCTAGAATGGTGGGTCAATCATGTAGATCTCTCTTCACCCGTTCATCCTCCGGCACCCCAGTTCTTCCTCACGACCGACGCGTCGGCCCGAGGCTGGGGCGCTCGTCTGAACAACAAGAGCCTGGCAGGGCAATGGCTGCCGGAAGAGCTACTACTCCATTCCAATGTCTTGGAAATGATTGCGGTGAAAAAGGTAATAGTATCACAGTCTCTGGATCTGGCTCACTCTTCTCTGTTGATCATGTCGGACAACCGGACAGTAGTGTCGTATTTGCGAAACGAGGGAGGTACAAAATCGCAGCAAATGATGGACTTGGCATACCAAATCCTAAACATGTTAGATCGATATCATATACACATGACAATACAGTTCATCCCAGGCCGTTACAACACCGTAGCCGATCGGCTCTCGAGGTTTCGGGGTCAATCAGAATGGCATTTGCTCCCACCGGCAACGGATCCAGTATTCCAGATTTGGGGCACTCCGGAGATCGATCTTTTGGCGTCGCAGAGAGCTCACGTTGTCCCGGCATACGTGACATTAGAGCAGACGGACCCACAGGCGGTGTTCGTCAATGCATTCAGCCGGAAATGGACGTACCAGTTGGCGTGGGTGTTTCCCCCGCCTTGTCTGATTCCTCGCGTTCTTGCTCACCTGAACGACGCAAAAGGTATGTTTCTAGTAGTCGTGCCGAATTGGGAGAAGGTATTTTGGCGCACCGACCTGAAGAACCGATCGCTGGCCCCTCCTATCGAGATTCGTCACCTCCAAACTCGGTTAGTAGATGTTCTGACACAAAAGCCACCCTCCGATGTCAAGCGGATAGCTTTAGAAGTCTGGCCGATACGGGGTGGGCCACCCTAATGAGCAATTGGGACGAAAAACAGAAAAATTTATTAGCCAGTGGATGGCGCAAGTCCTCATTAGCGACCTATAAACCGGCTTGGCTTAGGTGGTGCCGGTGGTGTATTACTAATAAAGTTTCCAAACATAATCCGGCGCCACAGGACTTAGCTAAATTTATAACTGATCTACACCTCTTAGAAAAGCTGTCTCATAGTACAATATGTTTACATAAATCTGTCGTATCAACTTTTTGTCCCGTTCAGTCTGGCCCGCCACTTAGCTCCCACATATTAGTCCGCCAGGCTTTAAAAGCTATCGCGCTAAGCAAACCCAAACTCCATAAATCTCCTATCTGGGATGTTAAAAAGTTATGTTCATTCGTGGAAAACCACGAACCTAATCAAACTAGTTTATATGAGGTGTCTAGAAGATGTGCTGTTCTATTATTATTATGTTCAGGCCGTAGAATACACGGCTTAACGTTATTAAGTATAAATCATTCTAGCTGTGTGATCGAATCCCGGGAATTCTGGCCCGATTTTGGTTCTAAGACCGACAACGCAACTCGTAGACAGTCTGGGTGGAAATTAATAAAATGTTCGTCAAATAATAATATAGATCCAGTATACTGGATCAAAAAGTTGATTTTTCTGTCTCAGAACCGAAGAGGAGACATAAGTAATTTATTTATTTCTACATGTGGAGTCGTTAAGCCAGCTTCACGAACGATCATAGGAGGCTGGATTAAATCAGTCCTGAAAAACGCTGGCATAGACAGCAGCGCGGGCAGCGTGCGCTCCGCGGTGGCTTCGTCAAGCTGGCTCGACAATCATAATATTAATGATATTTTGGAACGAGGTAACTGGAAAAGTGCTAATACTTTTCATAAATTTTATAAGAAATGTGTGATTTCTGTTGATTCTAACTCAAATTCTTTACATAATTGCTTTCAATCAGTATAGATGAAGTAAGTTAATATAATTATCGCATTACATGATTATCTGCTGGGGTTTGTGTTTATTCAATCATTACTCTATTCATGAATATATTATGCCTTTGGTTTAAATATATCCTAGTCTTATTTTCACATTGGCGTTCTACTTATTAGACATTATCCCTAAATACTGTACTATCCAGCAGCCGATAACAAACACTTCTCAATTTATTTAGGCTTGGAATAAGGTACAGGTGCTTAATAGACAAATTTTACCTGAAAATAAAATTTATATTAAGCTACTTACCTTATTCCAAGCCTAATTTAATTGCTGCCTGCTGATACAATATGCACTTTGCTATACTCCAGAGTCTCTAGAGATAACATCAGTCAATTAAACTTATTCATACTTTCGTTTTATACAGGACATAATTTAGTAGTAGTTAAGGTTATATTTCAGCAAACTCAGTATCCGCAGCATACTTACATAAGGTGGTACAAAATACAAAGCATTCACCTCCTTCAGGATGGTATTCATGAAAGATACAAAGCACCACCTGTCTAACACAGTGGCCGTCTACCGTCCTGCATATCAACGGACGGTAGACCGAATTGAGGATCCAATGAAGCCACTCGGCGCGCAGCCGAGCCTGGCAGCTGGATAGTGGGAGGGATAACGGAGGTGAAATAGCGCTGGTCACGTGATAGTCACGTGTTCACAAGCGGAAACGGAAGTCCATCTCAATTTATTTAGGCTTGGAATAAGGTAAGTAGCTTAATATAAATTTTATTTTCAGGTAAAATTTGTCTATTAGTCAGGAATACAAGCACATTATGTAGCTAAATATAAGCTGGTGATGGACAGCAGCGTCATAGTTACTAGGAGATCATCTCTAGGAGAGGTGGGTTAGCTCTGCGATCGCCAACGCGCCTGCGCACCGTGGTCATTATAGGCATATCCTTATTATGGCAAGGCATTATAACCTTAGCTATTTCTCATATAGACGGCGGTCATTAGCTGAGTCGAACACAGAACAATTTCAGTCCAAATGACTAATGTGCCAAATGCAACAGTTGAAGAAACATATTTTACCAATACATTAGCACAGAATAAATAATAGTACTAATGTACAGAAACTTCTCTTTGACAACCGCGATTAAACGAATTCCAACTTTATTAACACGCACAAAAAGTTCGTATTACTTCATACACATTCGCCAGGCCTGCTCGAGTCAAAGGAACGCGCAGCCCGCGGCCGCCTTCCCCCCGCAATATTCGTTTTCAATTACACTGACACGGCGAAGGCAAACGAGTGGGCGCGCAACGAGCCGACAACCTCCTGCGATTTGCCAACACTGTAGGCAAGGCAGCCGAGCGTACCTTCAGTGCGAAGTGGAACCCCCCCGACATTAGCCATTGTAGGGATACATACCAGGTGGCCAAGACAAATCCGTATCACTTTTATTCCTTCTATGAGTCTTCTTTTCTTCTGGCTTTTTTGGGCTCGGTTTACCATTACCGTTGGCAACATCTTTTGAGTTCACTAAATCTATGTGCTTCAGTCTAACCCGAGTCTGTTTGAACAACTTCAAGTGCATAGTCAGTTCCTCAGGAAATCTTATTGAGAGAAGGTGGATCCAATCAACGCTTTTTATCCTGGGAATTAAATTGATTTATGAATTTATGGTCCAGTTTCTAGTCTTCATTTAACTATGATTTAAGAATAATAATTTGATAGGGGTAGACAGGCTAACCTGCTCAAGTGATAACATCGAGAAGAGACAACTTTACGCGTTTTAGGGCTCAGAAGTGATTTCAAGACTTCCACCAAAATGGTTACCCAGATTGATTTGCCTACAATGCTTACAAACTGTCAAGCAAAATACCCTATATACTTTATGCTATAATTCAATTTTGGGATTATTAAATAGTGTACCAGGAAATCCATCCCTTACACCATCCAAAAGGGCATAACTCTTGAGTGAACAGAGAGAGAGTATACACTGATACTTTAACTCATCTTGGCATGGGGCACGTATGTGTGAGTGAACTTATAAATATCCAACTTTGATATAAGTGGCCGTGACGCAGCAGCCATCATTCAAGAAACTCTAAAAAAAAGCTGCATATTTACAATTTTGCGCACGCATAGCATTGCATATAATTGTCATATTAGATCCCAATTAATAAAATAGTATAGGATTCCATTATAATTTTAGAAACAAATAATGGGTAGGTAAGTATGATAAGAAAGTTTTTTCTGAATTGACATGGGCATCCGATAAGTAATTAGTGCAGGTTATTGTTTCAATAATTAATGAGCCGACATTGATAAGCAAAGAAACATAAACGGTGCATTAACCTTACCTACTTGAACAGTAAAATTATACACATGTAAAACAAAGCTTCACTAAGACATATTTTCTAAGATGAAATGTTCCTTCATACTGGTAACATTTTCTTAATTTCTACTTACCGGTTGGCAACGTTAGCACTAGCAGCGACCACCAAACGCTTGATAGAATGGCTGGTGAACTCCTCATCGTCAGTCAATATCCCATACCAGGGTGTCACATAGTCGTTAATGATGATTGTCACAATTTCATTAAGAAAAGAGTCAACTGTTTCACTTCCTGTGATGCGGCTGTCGAATTTTGGCAATGGCTTGTTTGATTGAAACAACTCTAGAATCTAAAATAATCAGAAATGTTAGAAGGACAAATTTAAAATTGCTGTCCTTACAAGTTCTTAAATGAAATAAATTTTAAAAAATCTTTGTTCAATCATAACTTTAGCTACATGGTTTTTATTTGTATACCGATTAAATTTTGTAACCGAAATTTCTTTCGATTTTTATTTTTTTAAATGTTTTTAACATTCAAATTATCAAATTAAAATGCTTTGTAATGACAACACAAAGAAAAATTAGGCCAATGGCAGGACTTGAACCTGCAACATCAGCATTCCGTGCCATGCGTTTTGCCAGTTTCGCCACATTGCCCTAATTTTTCTTCGTGTTGTCATTACATATCATTTTAATAGTATACCTTTTATTTAATTTCATTAGTTATAGAAGTAAGTAAGCACCCTTGGACCTAGTGTCTATATGTGGAGCAATCCTTGCACCCTTCATTCATCATTATCATCATCATCTCAGCCACAAGAAGTCTACTGTTGAACATAGGCCTCCTCCATGGATTTCCAAAGTGACCGGTTGGAAGCGGCATGCAACCAGTGCCTCCCTGCCACCTGTATGAGGTCATCGGACCATCTCAAAGTTCTCCAATGGCGGGCGCGTATTGGTAAGCGCAGCATAGGATCATCAGCCACCCTTGATTGGCCACTGTTAAATTCATTTGGGGTCAGTGAGTTGGTCATTGGCACACTTATTGGCCTCCTTGTTTGCTGCATATGCACAAAATTGGGCAACTTAACCCCTACAGTTAACTGATGATGGAATAAAATAAAGTTTTTCTAAAATAAATTTGAACTGGACCTACCTTTGGGGACTGAACAGAATAATTTGTTTGTTGCAGTGGATCATCCAAGCAATCTAGATCAACATCGAATATTTTCTTGTCATCATAATTTAAGTAGAGGATTGTCAGTATCCTGAAAAGTAATAAGATACTTTTCTTATTTAATTGACAAAAAACTCTTTTTGTAATAAAGTTATTTTTTCTAATAAATATCGCGAGTGATTAGAAGAAATGTAACACACTTACCCCAAAAGAAACGATACTAGAAACGTAAGAAGCGTTAAATACAATCCGAATCCAAATAAACCGATAACTATTACAGAAATTAAACCGAACCATTTAGCGATCCTTAAAGCCATTGTGCCCCAAAATGGACTTCAGTAACAGGACCTTCATTTACTAACATCAAAAGTTAAGAAATAACAGATAAAATCGGAGAAATCAACATAACACTACGTTCTCAAGTCCACAATTTCTAAATTTCAAACAAAATGTAGAAGTTATTTTGTTCAAAAGTACATAAAATTATAATACAAATTTTGAACCCTACGGCATTACGTTAAAGTCGTTTTATGTTTTTATTGGCGTTACAAAATAATCTGACTGTAGACAAAATAGTACCTATAAGAACAATTCAAAACAAAAGCTTCCATTGGCAGTTTTGGCACTGGCAGACGTTAGACGTCAATGCAATTACGTCAAAAGGTTGCTTCTAGCGTTTACGAAGCTTGCTTTCATATTGTATGAATCGATTATGCTAACGATAACGATTGTGAACCGATTAAATTACGTATTATTAATCAAAATACATGCCTAGTTGTGAAATTGTCAAAGAAATGGTACTCATTGCGAAAAAAACAGTCGTAAAATCTTAAAATCAAAATATTCTACACTAAAATAATAATCTACACTAATATAATAAAGAGGTAAACTTTGTTTGTTTGTTTGTTAGTATGTTTGTATGCAGGGGGTAATCTCTGGAACTACTGAACCGATGTCAAAAATTCTTTCACATGTAGAAAGCTTCATTATTCCTGACAGACATAGGCTAATTTTACGTGAACGAAGTCGCGCGCGTCCGCTAGTATTGTATAAAAGTACTTACGACGCAAAATTGCACTAGTATACAACTTTCAACTGGCAACTACACGGTGATCAGAGGCTGCTGCCGTGGCACACTCGCTTTGCTTGCTCAGCTTCCGGCTTTACAGTGGTCGCAAATTATTTAGCAAACTCCTTTTCGCTTGGACCTCGTCGCACCTATTTGCAACTAAGTCGATCTGTGATTTGGATATTATAAGATTAAGACTAAAGGCGAGGTATTTTTATGCGACTCAGATATCTCGAAGTCCATTTCGATTTACTCATTCTTTTACCGACTTCTCGGGGCTACTGTAGCTTTCTCATTTTCAATTGGGATGTTGACTAAAAAAAATAATAATTAGTCCATCTTTTAGAACGCCAGAAAATAGTAGATACGTATTTTTTCTTTTGCTTCTAAAACTTAAAATAACAAAATTACAGAGCGGCGAAAGTTCGCGCTACGTCATTATATCGTAAAATTTTTACGAAAGAGTGACGTCACGAGCCCCTACTCCTGAATTTGAATGTGCTGTATCTTTGTCAATATTATTCGTATGGACAAATAAAAAAATACGTATCGAGTATTTTTCTATAATCTAACTGACGGACTAATTAGAATCTTGTTGTTTTAACCCAGGAGACATCCCTAATAGGGATGTCTCCTGGGTTAAAACAACATGTAATGGAAATCATTTTTTAGCTCCGGTCCAGTATTTCTGTTGAGGAATATATAAATTGAACAACGTACGTAGGTAACTCTTGGACCCTAGCACATTAGGTACGTACTCACGGTCTTAAAACATACTACTTTTTCCCTTCTCACTGCGAGATAAGCGTATGTGAGAAGGATGGATAGAAGCTTTATAAAATTACCTTGTTTGCTACCGTGCCTGCATTGCGTGGAGTTAACCAGGTAAGTTTTTTTTTAATAAAATAGGAAGGCAAAGAAGCAAGTCGGTCACCTGATGGTAAGTGATCACCGCCGCCTATAGACACCCTCAATACCAAGGAGATTGCAGATGCGTTGCCAACCTAGAGGGCTAAAATGAAATACTTCTCATGCCAGTAATTACACCGGCTGTCTTGCTCTCTACGCCGAAACACAACAGTACAGGCACTGCTGCTTAGCGGCAGGATAAGCGAGCAAGATGGTGGTAGCTATCCGAACAGAGATTGCACAAATCCCTACCACCTGCAAAGTTGCATCGAATTGTGGATTTGTGTTTCAGATTTCGTTTAAATAACCATACCTTATCAAAAAACCCTGGAGTCACAGCTAGTGACAATAACAATTTAGAGACATTTTGGTCCGAGTTTGGTGAACTTGCCTGACCTTTAAACTTGCGGGTATATAAATAAAACGACACATGCGTAACAGCATTTTGGTTTACTGAAATACAACACAATCACAAGAACTGTTTATTCATATATTACAGTTTTAAATAGTCCGAGACTACCTAATAATACTAGTATAATAATTTTATTGTCAGAGATGTCAAAAAAATTACATATAGGTGGTATGTAGCTCGAGGTCTCCTCCGAAACCTTAACAAAGATATAAACGCAGAAGTCGTACAGTACAACTAAGGAATAACAACATTAACTAGGCACGAAACAATCTAAAAATTTATAGACCTCATTCGGTAGGAACAACATAAGTAAGCTACAGGTCACATAAATTGAACGGTTTTACTAAAGCCCAGATTGAGAAAGATATACTATAATGATTAAAATTTATTTTTTAATGCAATCATTTTTGTTGACGGTACTTTTCGTAGAATTCTTTTCAAAACAACCCCAACGAGCCCAAATTCGATGGGGTCACATTGTGTTATTATCGAATTGAGTTTCAGAATATAATGGCACTACCCAAAATGATGATTTGTTTCCATAGCTACCTTCCAGCCGGAGCATCAGACCTGAGGTGCAATTTTTGAATCTCACCAGGAGACTAAAGGTCACCAAAACGGCCGAGCCTCTAAGAAAAACTGCCATTTTAGCGAGCTTCAGTCACCCGGTGAGATTCACACTCCAGAACACAGCTTATCAAAAGGTACGGAACTTGTATTACAATTAGTTTTCACACTAAAACGCTCTTAGAGTTCTGTATGTTTTGATAAATGGACCCCAGATCAATGACACAATTGTCTGCGCAGTAGCCGTTTCAAGTACAAATCTGTATGCGCAAATATACCCTCGCCACTCGATTTATGCTTAAGATGATTGCCTGTAACTATACTACACGTAAGTAACAAAATTGCAGTTCAAATAAACACCAGAAAGTTAAAGTAAAGTAAGAATTGATTAGTCTTCAATATATAATTATAGCCCCAACGAAACTTGTATTACAAGTGTTTTTTCATACTAAAAAGCTTGTACTACAAGTTCCATAACGTTTGACTAACAGGCTGTAGTACAGATGAAGCTAAATATGAGCTTGTAAAAAGTCCATCCAATTGAAGTAGACCATATTTAAAAGAACTTAGTCATATGACTAAAAGTAGAGTGATTTCGCAGAATATCTATGTGTATTTTGATTAAACTAAATCGCGACCGTACTCCAAGCTACTGGAATTGTGTTAACAGCAGAGGCGTATTTAAAGATTTGGCGCCCCGGGCCATTTAGCTGTGGCGCCCCATTAAATGACGATAAAGTTTTTCATTTTAGGGGCGGCTGCCGCCCCTCGCAGCCTGGCGCCCCGGGCCATAGCCCGGATGGCCCTAGGGTAAATACGCACCATTCATACTGTAAAACAATTGATTATTATATAAATAATAAACAAACAAGGTACCTACGTGTGTACTCCAATTATTATTAACGGTATAATAGAAAGTGCGTTAACAATATTAACTATCATTAATGTGCATAAAAATACAATTTTAACATTATTTATTTCCCAATTCCGTTGTTTGAATTATTATCACATTATATTTTTACATCAATTTTAAATTTCGAAAGGAAATCATACAAGTCGTACCTCCATTGTTGTTTTAAGCAGGTATGTTAAGTAATATAAGTAGCAGAGTGTGTAATTAATAAGTAACCTTATAGTTCTACAGCATCAGTTAAGGTGGGGTAAGGCTAAATACACTGGGGCAAGACAAACACTGTATTATAAACTCTGTCCACTGATTCTGATGTATACAGGTATGTACATATGTAAAACTCTTTATCTACACCTATATCATAAATGCTCTATAATGCGTTCAGAAACCGTAGGCAATGACCAGCATTATAGCAACCAATGTTATCATGAGAATTTTTCTAATTTGTTTCTATATTTGTTCAAATTCATTTTTAATTACATTATTTTAATGTGTACAGTCTATAGATCTTTAATAGGTACCTAGCACTAGTAGCTAGCAGCAATGCAGATCATTGTCCGATAGCTTCTGAACCCATCATAGAGTTCTTATGATATGTGTGTAGATAAAGTAATGTATGCAACTGGACATAATTAGGCCTTAAAACACTCGTGTGATTCTATTATGAAACTCGCTGACGCTCGTTTCATAAAACCACACTCGTGTTTTAAGACCCCTCATTATGCAACAGTTGCATAAAATACTATTATTGCACGTAATTAAAATAATAGTAAACAGTAGAAGTTTACCGACAAAGAGAGCTGTAGGTACTTATGGAGATACCAGACAGTGTTTGTCTTGCCCCAATATGTCTTACCCCAACGTACGTAAAAGATTACAGTATACTGTACTGAAATACCTGATACACAAAAGGCCATAAAGGGTCAAGTGTGTCCAATCCTGGAAGAGCCCCTTGCAAGGCTGTATACCATAAAAGGTGTTGCTATATCTGGGCAAAGCAAAAGTAGTCAATATTACGTAAGTAATATAAGTAAACATAAACCCCATGCAGTAATAAATTTAAAACTGCAAAATACATACATTCAAAACTGCATCCGCATCAAGCGAGGGTTGCGGTCAAAACATTATCTCTCAGTGCATCAACCACATGCAAGGCACACTGAGGGACAAGTTACCCTTGAGTCTATCATTATTATTATATATCGTTATACCATCTCACGAAGTCCTTTTGCAATGGTTATGTAAGGCGAACATAAATATATTGCCTATGCGAAGATAATTTACATGGAGTAATTATGTGCAAAAGTTAGGCAACATCCACAGCAAAAACGACTTAGTGAGATAACCGTAACTCGATATACACTTCCGCATATTTGCAATACAAATAGCAGGTCCTTTATATTCTTTCTCTTACTGTTTACAACAAAGTTGACTCGTACAAAGATTGCTCATTCCAATTGACAGTTATTATTGAAAAAGTTTAGTATACATTTTACACTTTCATATGGCTATGTATACAGCTATCGGCAAACTAATGAACCGCTAGGACAATGGAGACTGCTCCTCATTCACACAAGATACTTACAAAAAACCATCATCTTTATTATATTTATAGCAGCCGAAAGACTTCCACAGCCGGACAAGGGTTACACAACGACCTGCCAGTATATCTGAACTTTAACCCCAATTCTCGGTTCATGCGAGATCTATCTCACATTCGAGATTCGTTAAACATTACACATTTCAAAAGGATTCGACACTTGTTTTTGTATTTTTTATGATGACATGACGAACATGGGTCGACACTTTCTCTGCAGCCATCTGCTTATTAGATACTTTTTCGTGGTTAATGACAGACCGTCCTTGCAAGGTGTTTTATTTAGTTTGCCGATATTTACTTATACTAGACGTAAGTTATGACGTATATCTTAACTACACATGTGTAATAGTAACAATACAAAGGCAGTAATAGGATAATGCAATCATTAATACAGTGGCAGACTAAACAAACTTGATTATAATTGGTAATATTTTCATAATAAACAATTATCGTTGACACCAAGTTCTAGGAAGAAACAGTATTAGTACGCCATCAAGAAATCGTATGTCGCTACGATGCATTCGAGAAAAATCTTAATTTTGCGCTTCCTTCTACGTAAACAGATTAAAATAACAGAAGCGTTATTGCTTCATGAATACATTACTAACTAACAACCTTTCCATCCAATCAGATCTTTCTGAATTTTTCTTTAATAAATAATCATTGGTAAATAAAATTCTATACAGTTTGGAAATATGCTGCGTTTATACGCATAGGAATTAGTAACAAATTAATCCATAGCACCACATAATCTTGCAGTCTGGTGAATATAACATCTAACATTAAAGTCTTGTTCGTAATGTAGCCTTGTATCCACTGCCGATGTGTTGTATTATCAGTTTCTATTGGACCTAACATAGAGCAATCACTCAATAGAGAGGCATTGGTCATTTAATTCTGAAACGGATTAGTGTGCCACTAATGAACAACAACAGTAATATAGTATAGCAGCGGTCGGCAACCCGCGGCTCGCGGCCCTCCTCTTTGCGGCCCGAAGCTGTTTATGTTACAAGACTTATATACCTAAATAAATAATGTCGCTGACAGGTACTGCTTATCAAAATTATGACCAAGTGCCAGACTTTACGTTATTTTGCCATTATGTAGCCCTTCCCTGCCAAAAGGTTGCCGACCGCTGTAGTAGCGCCATCAAGTGATCTGAAATAACGCACATGGCACAAAATAATGTCGCGGGAGGGGAGGGAGAGTCTCGTGCTACAGGTTTCGTCGTCCGTGTTTCACATAAAGTCGTAAAATAGCATCCAGACGAATCAAAGAAGTACCAACACCTTTTTGGTTTCCGAGATAGAGTCAAAAGAAAGTCGGGCTGCCTATGGAGGAGGAAGAAGTTCTAACTTCACACTGCAGCTCGCCCTGCGGACTCGCAAGTGACTCGTTATACATACTAATTATTTAAATAAAACAAGTTAATGTTAATCATTACGTCATGCGATACCAATACATTTTGCGGGGTATCGATAATAACAGTAAGTAGCCAACTCTTAGTGTCTTGTTTAAACTCAGATCACCTAATTGGATCGCAGCGATCGCCACACTGATGTTTCAGAAGTGGTTTCCAGAAAAATAACTGACATTTCCTCTCTATTGGGCTAGTGCTCGGTGGGACATAAACTAATTAGTAAAGCAATAAAAATATTATAATTTAAATAGAATATTCAATGTAAACTTACAAATCGGCAGTGGTTTCCGTGAACTACTATTGCTTGAACATAAATAAAGCTGTGTCCACATCATCGCAATTAACACTGTACAATTTAACAAAAACTTGTTAAAATTATATAAATGGAAAGAAAATCTAATATAAAATTAAGAATGGCATCTACTTTAATGTACAAACAGCAACAAATTTAACTGACCATAAAGGGACAAATTGTCTATGTTCGGAAGGGATAGGCATCAACTTCATAGTGCATATTATATGCCTCCCTTTCGAAAAATGACACTTCAGTTCAGACTTTTGTTGTCACTCACGTATCTCTGACCGTAATTATGTGGAAACAGCTTTCTAAGGTGCATTCAATACTTCCATATTAACATCTACAGTTCGTTCCCCGTCTCTACATGTGCACTTCTCGCATTCCGCCTTATCTACCTAAATAATGTTATGTTAGTTATTTTATTACGCATATACATTATGTTACAACATATTCAACAAGAATATCAACAATGGACTTGTTAACTATTATTAAATAAATACACATACATACAATCTTGTTAATTATACGTACATTATTGAGAATCACCGTAACATTGGGTAGATAATTAAATCAGTTTAACACCATGGACGCAGATCTCGATCCCACCGTGAAGTCTTTGTATTGTGAGAAAACGCAGAGCTGAAAAAAATAAATTGTATTCATTTATTTCATAGCCAAAGACTTCGGTTACACGCTAATTCTGGCGTCAGTTCAGTCCATCATTCCGGTATAGTTTTGACTGATGCCAGAATGATGACTAATGGACACGGTTACGATTAGTTCGGACTGACACGACACGAGACAGGTTACACGATAATTCTCTCGTCATTCTGACCAGAATGATGGACTGAACTGACGACAGAATGAGCATGTAACCGATGTCAAACGAACGGTATAGTTGTAGGCAAACATCTTGAGCATAAATCGAGTGGAGGTGGTACGTTTGCGCACACACATTTTTTCTGGATACGGCTACTGCCCAATCAAAGTCAGTGCTCAAGAAGTTTAGGAACTGGATCAGCGTTTAAATAAGACCAGTGAATAAAGTTGGATCTACAGAATGACATCTTAAATTTCTGACTTAATGAAAATATATCTAAAACAGTCTTCTTTTAACAACTTTCTGTAGACACGTCTTTGATATTTGGAATAGTCGAATTTATATCTTTAAGACTCCACTTAACCGTTTAAAAGCTAAAAACGCTTAAAGATCTCCTGGATAAACGGTATACATTAAAAAAGTTATCTGTTCCTAAGAAGTTAACCATCAAAATAAAATATAAAATGCTCCTCTTCAAAAAACTTTACCCACCCGATTGTATGACAGGCACTACTTAATTTAATCAAACATGGTACTATCCTGTAATCTATTATTTAAAAAAACATCAAGTTTAGCACGATTGCTTGATTGCAATAGCGTAATTGTATCGCTTGGGACGTTATCGCCACAGCATGTGCTAGGTCACGTCTAGATAACGTCCGCGCTCATATGGTGTTTACCTAATTATGTTCGGGGGCAGAATCAAGACTTATCAAACATATAACACAATGATTGTGATATGTATATTCATAAAAGTATGCTTAAAACTACAGAGCGTCGCAAGGACATACATATACGTACACTCGAAAAACATAACCCTCCCATGTGGTGGCAGTCATGTAAAAACTCGCCTAAATACATTTAAGACTGATTTATCTAAAAACATTAACGAGCCAGTATATTTAATTGTGTATTAGTTAGTATTAGTAGCATACTTATAATACGTTATTCTTATTATTTTTAGACCAAAATTGTAAGAAAGAAATAATGATTAGGTGAAATGGAATGGAATAATAAAAACGTATAGAGTGTAATTTAGTTCATTCCGTTTTGGCTATCTTTTCTTTTGGAATACTGTTTTGACCATAATCTAAAGGACTAAATCCACTAAAGCTAGGATTATGTCCCCTGGAGTTAGGGTCCTAGGTGACTACCTTGTAGTGACTAGAAAAAAAGAAAGAAGAAGAAAGAAAAGAGTTTATTTACACATTCGACACAACACAACACAAAATAAAACAAAATACTTCAAAGCCTAGTCACAAAACACTTATATTTAACAAAGGAAAAAGAAGAGAAATGGAAAGTTGTGCCGAGCAGCGTCAATGGGCCCTCAGCATAATGTTGCAGCTGGTAGCTGCAATGCCGTTTTCCAGTAGGATCCACACAATAACGACTAAAAATACAAATAAAACAGAAAAAATGCTGTGAAATCACGAATGACAAATAGCCAGCAAACTACCATCAGACCTACGTAGACGGAACCTCCCTGTGACGGCCAACCAGGCCGATAGGATGGTTAAAGATGCAGTTAAATGAATATGTGCAGGTTGCCTCAGTTTTTCCTCACCATATAAAATGTATTGTAGTTACTATGGACAGTCTCACCTTATCCTTTAGTTGTTGACACATATGGAGGGCAGCGGTCAACATAAATAAGACGTCGCTCAGCCATGGCACGGCACAATCCGCCTGGCAGGAGTCGATCCTCATCGTGCCATGCACAGAACTCAACTGATAGGCCACGAATATCAACTTGTGGGACTGTATGTAAAACGATATGGCCAAGTCTTCTGGTAGGTTTGGAGATAAGGCTTTCTGAAATGCGATACAAATAAAATACTCTTGGATTAAATTATCAGATTGTAGTCAGCAAAACGTGGCCACAGAAAACCACGAAGAATAAAAATAAACTTTGATTGAAAGAAAACAATTAAAACGGTTTATATCTCTTATAATGCCGATGAACTTGAGACCTGAAAAAGGCTCGAAACGTCGGGAATTAAATCTTTCACACAACTTTTAAAAACCGTATAGGTATAGAGTTGACAAAATTCTGAACAAATACTAACAAAGAATAACATTTTTTATCAGCTAACCTGACAGCTTGACAGTAGATTACTGTTGGCAAGACTTAGTTTGATTTGCATTGGTGCCTACTAGACAGATTTCAATGGTTACTAAATCATGTTTATGATTTATTTATTTGAGTTGTGATGCATTGAACAGTTCTGTCAGTACATGAGTTGCATGACTCACAGGCCAGACTCTAGTAAGTCCAAATAAGTAGGAGTTTATTTCATAACAATTATATCAATTCAAACTATGGAAATCAAAAACATGGAAAATAAGTCAAATTACAATTGATAATTGATGCGTCAAATCGGGAGTTGTGGAAGTCTTGTGGGGAGGCCTTTGCCCAGCAGTGGGACACAAATATAGGCAAATTAAAAAAAAATTGATATAAAAAAACAAAACAATGGGAAATATATTCAATTCAATTTCAAAAAACATGTGAAATTAATAAAAAATTAATGTCAAAACAAAATAAAATTGGGAATAAAATTATAATAATATTATGTTATAATAAAGAACCACCATCAGCAAAAAGCTTGTATTAATACAAAAAATATTCTTATTGATTTTAAGTTCAGACTCAACTAGTGGTGATTATAATTGATCTTTAATTGATTTACTATTTAACGCATTCCACGCCTGGTTTAAAAAAAATGACTTCACTTGATGATGCCATCAATAATAACAAATATTATAAATCTCAGATAAGAACAGACAATAAATTAGTTATCTACAGATAATATTTTGCACCAGTGATGACGGTATAGTATAACATCACTAGGCTAATCTGTATAATTAAACAATACAGATTGGCTATCAGTACTTAACTCACCATGTTCCTACTTTTCATGAGCTCATCGATTGCTTTCTTCTTTGGGAGTACTAAAGCCGTACGGGCCCTTTGGAGTGACCCAATCAAGCATTGGATTATGTGTAAAACTTCATCAGATGACCTGTAATGCGATTAAAAAGTACATTAAAGTATATGTTACCAAAGTTTTTTTCTTAAAACAACAGGTTCCCAAACTGGTTACCGGATTGGAAGTGGCCCATGGCAACCAGAGACCCCAAAAGGATTGTTAATCCACACACAGCTGACAGACACAGCTGTCTTGTACGTGCACGGCACTGGTTTCGCGGAATAGCAAGGTGATTTTTAATCCATTGGTGGCTTTTAGAATCCACCACCAAGTGCTCTGGTACTCTCACCCACCAAACGAAACGCAGTAACAACTCAAGTAGCACACTGTCGCTATAAAAGCTGTATAAAGGCGATCGCTTCTATGCAGCTACAATACAGTCTATATAGTGCTTGGTGTCCTTGGAAAGTTACTACTGTACGTCTGTGTTCTATAAGAGAGCATATATTCCATTCATGCCAGCTTATTCTTAATGCACCCAGTAATGGCTACAGTGTAGACAAATTGTCACAGTTGGAGGAGACCTTTGTCAAGAGACAAACAGACAGGGTTATTCAAACAAAACCTAGATTAAGCAAATGTTTTATTTTACTTGTCTGAATAAAGGTTTTTATAATAATAATAAAAACTGGCTATAGTGTGGTTCTACTACTATGAAAGACATGCTTACTGATTAGAAAGGGTTGTATGCTTTACGTCCGCGGCAAAAGATAGCGTGCCGTGCGTGCCTTTGGTAGCTATTGGCCTCTCATTACTCATACGAAATACAAAATTCAGTCTAACAGTATATGCATTATCTGGCTGGCCTAGCTTTTTTTGATAAAATGAGCATTAAAATGTGTCATAGATAAAAAATAATGTTAAGGTTGTTACATTGAATACTGACCATATAATGGTAGTATAATTTATACTTAGTAAACAGTTCTTAGAGAGAACAAGATATTTCAATCCTACAGTAGAATACTACTAAATGAACATTGTATCCCATTATGGCCTCCTTAGCCGAAGTGAGGCAGGTGGAAGATCTATACGAAGCCTTAATACCTAATAACTTTTTCTTTCTTTTTCGTTGCCCAAAAGGGTAAGACCCCTGCAAGAATGAGGCCCTGGACGGTGGCCCGACTTGCCTCCCCCTAAGGCTGCCACTGCCCACTTGAGTCACATGTCAAGGGTAACTGGTTCCCTGCACATTAATTACAGCCAGTGACAAATTTTTTTTGGAGCCATAGAGGTCACAAATGCTGACTATGAACCTAGAAGTTACAAGTTCTATTCCCCCAAGACAGTTGTATTATGAATACAAATTATAGTACCTAATTCATGAATGTTTTACATACTTGTCCATCAGTGTGTAAATTTTTAAGCACCCACAGAACAAGCTTCGTGATTCAAGCTCGAACCTTTGATTTGTTTAAGCCTAGAAGTTCTATTCTTATTTATAACTGGGAGCTCTCTATTAGCGAATGAATTTTTGGAATCAGTTTATTAGTTTCAGAGATTACACCACTGATTCCCAAATGGTCCAGGTGGACCCCTAGGGGTCCACGGGAGAGAAGAATGTGGTAGAAATGTAGCAGCAGCGGGTCCACCGAAACAAGTAAAATTTTGAAAGTGGTCCACGAGAAAAATAAGTTTGGGAACTACTGGATTACACCCTACATACATACAAACAATGTTTATCTCTTTATTATATTTATGTAGATGTAGATAGTGTAGATGTAGATTTACACTAACTGATCTAGGCTACAGCCTTGATCTAGGTATCAATTGATGTAAATTATCCCAAGATATTAATTCTGCTGCAAAGAATTAGGTTTTTAATTAAATTTACCTGAAAATATAATGTTTGTCCACATTATCGATGTAACCGATGGCCTGCTGCAGATGGTTGGCCGCATCCTGGATCTGTTGCAGCTTCCACGGCCCGTCCTGGTTGATGGATGTGCGGCATATTGTGTGCATTTGCCGAAGAACTTTGAAACTTATGTCCTGTTTAGAAAAACATGACTGTTTATTGTACAATAAACAGTTTTAAAAGAAAATCTTAATTGAAGTTGTAACGTTAAACCAACAGAAGCAAGAGGCAGCATTAAACAAAAAACTGCCATTACATCAAATTAGCAATAAAAGCTGTAAACTTCATATCAAATTTAATGACAAATTTACAATGTTAGCTTACAAAATTATAGAAATAGCAGTTACACAACAGGGTACAATAATCTCCATTTTTGTAAAACAGAAACTAAACTTGTTTCTAAGAGTATGAAACCAGTTTATAGTAGTTTAATATTTCTTTAAAATGGATAGATTGGATATTTAGTATTTAGGTAAGTCTTTATTTGAGTTATACTAAGTGAGTAAATTACATGTTATATTGGCCTGAACATCACACCTATTCCTGTTAAGATTTGGCAATTTTCAAATATACAGATATCTTAGAAATAACTTTATGACCTGCGAAATAAATGTCTATTTTATCTAAGCATAAATTCAAAATAAGAACATGGTGTAGGAACTAAAATACCTTCAATGTCTGTCTGAATAACCTAGTCTACAATAGGAAAATCATAAACGTACCTATTGAAACTATTTCTAACCGTGTAAGGTCACTCATTGATTCTATTCTCATGTTTAATGAGTTTAGATTAATTATTCACAATGTACTTACAGCGTGTGTTATGCTGTCCCCTGTAAGTGTCACTATGCATTTCAGTTGCTCAGGCTGCGAGGTTAAAATGAATTTATCCTGCTTCTGGCCTTCGTTCCCGTACAAAGGTACGGGAAATCTGTGTGCGCATCCCTGCAAAACCATTCGATGTATTAACCATCAACCAAAACTCACAACTCGACTCGTTCTGCTAATACTTACAACTAAAACTGAGTGGAGTTGATGTAGTATCGAGTGAACTTCCTCTCGAAGCACCCATTCGAATTCTTCTTTCTAAAAAGCAGGGAACAAACGATATAGAATGGTTAAAGATCGCACTTGAAAATGCCATTAGAAGTATGTTTTTTAACTTTAACGATATGTGATTTTACCAAATTGGCTGCTTCTTCCTTTTCGTTGTCGTTCATTGCAATAGAATATTGGTGAACTGAATCGGTGTTTCTAATTTTTTAATAATTTCTTTCCGATCGTTCACGTGAAGCAATTTCACCTTTGCGTGACAGACGTCACGTCAGCGGGGTGGGAGTAGCGGGAGGGAAGGGGAACTGTTTCAAATGACAACCATGTAACGTTTAGAAATTACAATCGAGGTTAAATCGATCGATTAAATTGACATCGTTCAAACTCGGTAAGCTAATTTCATTAAACAATTTTGATAAAGTAGGTAAGGTAATGTCATATTCACGAATCGAAATCAGTTGTCACAAACACTTATTTCATTCATAAGTAATTTATATGATGCAACTACTTTTACCCGACAGCCGCCAGAAGGGAGCGTTATTCAATTTATGTTGTGTTGTTATTCTGACTCAAAGCTTGACCAAAATTACGGTATTGACCCCATTAGGTAGCCAATACTTCTTCTTATAAGACAACATTTAAACCATTCTTTAAAAGGCTTTGAAGGTGTTTTTATCTACGTATTGAAATAAATTGAAATGATAATGACAACACAAAGAAAAATTTGGGTAATGGCAGGACTCGAACCGTCAACATCAGCATTTCGTGCCTTGCGTTTGCCAGTTTCGCCACATTACCAACTACCAAACCCTGTGAAATTGTCAATGTGTTTCGTTTTTACGGTCATTATATTATTGATATTTTTTAGGGTATAACTATCCTATGATTATCGTTTAAAATTTGAATGTTTGAAAAAAATTGGAAGTAAATTAAATATCGATTACAAAAATCTTCATATTGCTCAACCTCTTTTGGATTACTTTTAAGGCTTGCTTTTTCATTTTTTTGGTTTTATTCTTTTATTTGTTTTTGAGTTTTTAACTTATATTTTCGTATGCCTAGGATAAAAAAATCTAGTTAAGCAAAAATAAACATACGTTATCCTATTTCTTAAAGCTTTCTATTCCTATTTACACGAATTAACTATACTGGCCAAAAATTTGAATAAAAAAATTTATTTCATTTCCATCAATGACTGTCACATTAGTCTTAAATTTGTTTTCGAAGTTGTCGCTTTCAAACAAGAATATTGAAACATTTCGTGAAAATTTAATAAAAATAATCTTCAACATGTTGTACCCCAGAGTTATGCAAAAGTTTTATTCTGGAGTTGAAATGGCCATGCGACAAGCTGGTTTCATTGCGGGGTAAGTAAAGACCCTGATGTCAGCTCTGCTGCACAATACATATTTTATTTTATTACAGATTTACTTAAAAGGTAGGTACGCAAAAACCTGTACACCCAAAATTTTGTTCAAGTCTTTAGTAAAGAAACAAGACACGTAAACGAAATAGCAAAATAATGTGTTATTTTCATGTCTTTTTTTTAATGTTCATGTTCATTTTACTTAATGAAGCCCCGCTTTTACCGAGACCCTTTACATTTTTCAGGAAATCTGGAAGGCACATGAAGTTTCCGTATACAATGTCAGCTAAAATTGCTCAGTTTCCATTTTTTTTCTACATGAAGTATAATAATATCTGGATGTACTACCCTCTCGGTTGGGTGGTAGGATTTTACTTCTTCAGCAAAATTCATGCTGTAGTAAATTCTGAAGCCAATGTTCGAAGTTGGGCAGAAACTCAAAGGAAGAGTGCGGAGAAAGAACACCATTAAAAAAATCTGTTAAATTATTATTCCTTTATTCATCATCATCATCATCATCATCTCAGCCACAAGAAGTCCACTGTTGAACATAGGCCTCTTCCATGGATTTCCAAAGTGACCGGTTGGAAGCAGCATGCAACCAGCGCCTTCCTGGCATCTGTATGAGGCCATCGGACCATCTTGTGGCTGGTCGTCCTAGGCTGCGCTTGCCAATACGCGGCCGCCATTCCTTTATTACAATTACATATTTGTCAAAAATGGAAGGACTATTTTCTTTATAACTACCTAGCTACCGCCCATGCCGTGATTTCGTTCACTAGGTACGTATTAGGAAGGTATTATTCTATTGGGACCTTTTCCGAGGATAAAATGGATACTATCTTATATCTGCCTCCATGACCTCAGGCTATGCCCATGCCCAATTTCATCATAATCGGTGCAGCAACTAGGCTATGAAAATGTATCAAATAGACAAAGCTACTTTTGCATTTATAAATTTATAATTTACCAAAGATATTGAAAATGTGCGACATTTACAACTTAATTCATCAGTCTATGATAATTATTTATCATTTAAAATATAATAGAAAATAGCCATGTGTTCTACCAATTGTTGTTCTACAGAATACATGGCTTTGACTTGGCGTATGACATAGTTGTATGATTATGTGTTTGTTTGTCTACCTCAGGGCGGAGGAAAACAAAAAACTGTGAAACGTCAACAACTGTCAAGCATTGTCAATGTGATTGTCAAGTTGCTGGTTGCTGTTGTTTTGTATTGTGCCATTTTGTACCATAATACTTTTAATTTCTTCAACGGATACATCTTAATTGATTAAAATGCTAATTTTGCTTAATGATCGGTGAAGATTCATTGTCAAGGTTAATTTGAAGTGCTATCATGTGGGTTAAGCCGCTGGAAGTTTTTATTAAAACTGCGTTGTGGTAATGTATTTTTTAAGTAGTTGCTTATCTATTCTGTGTCTATAGAGCTAGTAGAGCTATAATTACGGCTGTAAAGATGCTCTAAGAGCGTTAATTGTTAGTAATTTAACCAGTTCGTGTTTTACAGGGATAGTGATGAAACTACCTTGTATTTCGTTCTTCAAAGAAGGAAAGGGCATGGAAAATCTGTTGGGCTTTCTTCCCTTCTCGTTAGTACATTGGACAGTGTTAGAGACACGAAACCAGCGCCTTATCGGATACTTCATCAAACGCCCAATTCTGAGATCTATTATGGTGAGCTAATATGGTGATCTATAAAGAATAAAAAAAAATGTTTTTAAGACATTCTATGATGTATCAAACCTGATGAAACTAAACTAAATTCCAAGATGAAAAAGTTAACTATGTGTCCGACATAGTCTTTCCAAAAGGAATTATGCATATTACGTTTTTCAATATTTTCTTCAGTACCTATCTAGAAAACTAAGGTACCATTTTTCTCTTGAGGTCTTCAAAAACTATCTACTTCATGGTTTTTAAATACTTTTTTTTAAATCTTAGACTTAGGCATTTTGTAGTCTTTTATACTCCAAGTTTTGTATTATGGAGCGCCTAATTCTGAATATTCAAAGTAGGTAGAAGAAGCTTTATAAAATCATTCAAAAAAAAAATCAGTTTTGCATGTGCTGTATCATAATGTTATGATATACCTACTTATATTTGCAACCCTGAGTTTATGTGCTTCAACATGTCTTGCCAGTTTTTAAAAGATTAAGCTTTGCCAGTATCAAGTTAACTCGAAACCTTTTCAATAAGTTTTGGGCAATGATGGACAGTGATTAAAAAGTTAAAAAAATATGAAAAAACCAAAGTTTTATTTAATAAGCATTTTTATCAAAGCTCAGATGGTCTGTTTGTCTCAAAAACAAAAGATGATTCATATTGATTAAACTAGCAAATATCTAATCAATCAGTCAATACTTGTATACTTCATTTACAAACATGACTTATTGCACCCTGCCTAGTCTCTAGTGCATGTGCCAACTTTGCCAAGACATGCTAAAAAATATTTTGTACCATTTGTTTTTTTTTATTCATTAGTATTTAACCAGAAAAACCAGAAAAGACAATTTTGGGCTAAGTTTATTACTTGTTTGGCAGTCATATCATCAGCACTGACAGAAAATGAGATACGACAGGACTGGCAGTGGTTGCTCGACAATGTGTGTCCAACTCTACACTCCTTTGACACTGAGGAAGAGATCACAGAGTTTGTGTGCTGTAAAATAAACTCTATCATCGCTACTGAACAAGAGAACTTCACAGAAGGTAGAGTCACGGATTATTAGAGTACTTTTAGTGCGTTCATCATTCATTAATGGCAGGTTAACATTGAATATTCGTGCTGAACCTCCAAGAGAGGTTAGATAGGGGGTAGCATAGAGTAAAAATTACTCTTAAAATTATTTCTTCTTAAAGTTATAAATTTTATATGCAGTGTGATTTATATATGCATTTAGATAGTTCAATCCATGAAGGCGCGGATGTGTATTAAAGAAGAGGGGGAGGTTCTTTCTGGATTTAACTATAGATGGGGAATGAGCAAAAGAGACCAAAGGAAATAAACACAGGAAATACAAAGAGGAGAAAACTTGTTGCCACCATTTGTCTTAACCCACTTACAAGTTAAAAGTGTCAGACACAAGAATAATATTGAATTATCTCTTTACTGTTAGGTTATTCAAACAAGTACCTAAATAAACAAATATATGAACATTTTATATATTCTATGACCTCCATCATATCATGATACAAGGTTTGGTTCAAATGTTTTACATTTTTTCACCAATGAATATCGCAATATCATAACTAATTAAATAAAATGCCTTACAGATGAAGACACAATAACTTATAAAAATGTAGATTATGAATTCCATCAAAGGTTTGCGATGCCTAAGGACGAAAAATTGGTATGCTACTACTCTTGCAGGTGAGTCATTGCACTTTGTTTACATTTTATGTGTCTGTGCCTGCCTTTGTTCGGTGAATCATTAATTATCCTCAATGAAAGTTGTGCTGTTTTAAGAGAGTTTGTGTTTGTTACCTCTAATTTTAAATCCGCCGCTCTGGGTTGTACTTGGTTCAACAAATCTCGCTGGCCATACAGCGAGGCAATGCAGCTAGGGTTATGGGCGCGTTTGAGCCGAGTAAGATGCAGAGTGGGCTTTTTTTGGGTTCGGTTAATGTATAAATTATTTTGAATTATGATTGTGACATACTTTTTTTTTATACTAATATTGTAATTATGAATTTTAATTTTGATGATAAATTTTAAATAGTAATAACGAATTTGAAGCCTCTGGTAAACAGGCTAGTATTTAGACGATGTCTAAACGAAGTTGTGTAGGCCTCCCTCTCATGCCTCAGGGAAGAGTGAGACTGCTAAATAGTAACAACTAGAAGTTCCCAAGAAAAATAAGGCTTGGTAATCGAGTAATTAAATGTAATGGCTCGTTAGCTTTGTTTTAGCATTTTAAATATGATCAAAATCTCAATAGATATGACATTTGTAAATAAACTATGGTTCTCCTTGATCTTGATATTTATGTTCTCTTGTATAAGACTTGTTTTTAACTCAAAAAGCACCAAACCATTCCCAAACACTTTTGAAATTGGTTAGTGCATTTTTTTAAAACAGGCTCAGTACAAAACAAAACTAACACAAAACTGCTTTTGCGAATTAATATAGACTTCCTGTTTTTTTTCTTTTGAAACTTTTTCTTACTAGTAACTAATATACATTTAAATTTGACAGTTACTGGAAAAGCAAGATGCCCCGGCAGGGCTGGATGTACCTCTCGGTCCACTACATGTGTTTCTACTCGAACATCTTTGGACACAAAACCACGATCAAGATCCGATGGGCGGATGTCACGGAACTGGCGAAAACGAACAGTTTACTGTTCCCTGACTCCATCAAAGTGGTAACAAGAGATGCCGAACACTATTTCACTCTGTTCTTGAAGAAGAATGAGACGTTCGCGCTGATGCAACAGTTGGCCAACATAGCTATGAAGCAGTAAGTATTTGTTAATGCATTCACCGCCAGAACGTATATATGCGTTCTTGGCACTTTTGCAGTAAAGTGAACGCACGTGTGCGTTTGCGGCAGGATTGCGTACTGCCGCTCTGCGTATTTTTGTTTTGCGACCCCCTAGGACCGTATCAATGTAGCGAGTGGGCGGGCGCACTCCGCATTGACCTTAATTTTTGTTGCGATCGCGACCCACTAATAAAGCCTCGGGCAACCGCTGGGGCCGCGACCCACAGATTGAAAAACACTGGTTTATACGATAGAGGAAAAAAGAAGGCTTCTGCAAAAAAGTTTCAAGTACAACCAAAGTATTTTAGTAACTTTAATGTCCTAGCCAAGCCAACATATTAATCTAAATGAATTTCCGATTACTTGCATTCTGTCGTGTGTCATAGAGCTATTTATTTATCAGTTAACAGTTTGAACAGAAATATCAAGTTACTGATAAACATGTATGTTTGGTTTAATTTAATTTAATATTTGTACACCAGCTTTCATTAAGAGCACTTTCTTTGTATGTTAACGACTGTTGTTGATAGATAAACTAAGGAATACCTTGTCCTTTGACCCTGCACTTGGTGCACTTCACCCCCCTTTTCCTTGACCCACGACCGAAGTATTTTATTATGACCAAAAGCCCTTTACAGTTCGCGAGTTATGAAGAGAGACTCCTTCATAACCCTTGTGTTTCCTCAAGTTCGCGGGTACTCATAAAGATTTCGCTTCACTCACCCACATAAAGCTCAAGTTGCCTCAGGCTGGCGGGTATTTATAAAGATTTCGCTCCCCGTAAAAAAAAGGAGGCGGGTCGCGTTAGCTGCTGTGTAGTCTTAAACAAGTAACCAACAATACGAGAACTAAACATTGTTAACTCACCGAAATAGCATAATTTGAATACTTGGTTTTCAAAATCATAGACATTATTTTCTGACGAAAGTCAAAAGTTCGAATGAGCCTTGGAAGATGATCATCTAAAGTTTCGTAAAACTATTATTACGTTACGTAAATCAAGCAACCCGTTTATCAATGATTGTTTACTTTAATGCCCGGCCGGTCGTATTTACTCGACCATGTCATTAACCTCTACTCTCTTATTTCAAGGTTGATCGACGATAAGTCGGGGAGCTTCAACATCGACAAAGACTTGTTAACGAAGCTCAGCAAGAACGTACCAAAGAAGCCATCTTTTCTGAAACGAGACTTGGACGCGAGAAAGCAGTCTAATTTGTACACGCTAAGGTTCCGTTTGCCGCAAACGGAGAAGCTCGACGGCTCCGAAGAGTGCTCCCTTTGGACCCCGTACAATAAGAGGCATAATTGGGGCAGGCTCTACTTGTCGCAGAACTTCATTTGTTTTGACAGTCGGGTAAGCAACTGTTGTCACAGAATTAATAATAGCAGGGGGGTTACACTCCGCACTGTAGGTGCGCTCGCCGCATTACCTATGGCATAGGTTAATTGCAGTAGGTTGCCGGCTTGCGGCGCGCGCGCCCGCTCACTCTGTGTCCCGCGTTGTGATAGTATTATAGTGAGCAGCCCAACCCTAGCGGTGCGCCAGGGCATTGCGGGTGGGAGGCGGGCGCAGGCGGCGCCTTCCTTTTGACGCATGCCGCCTGGCGAATGTTTATGAAGTATTACGAGCTTTTTGTGCCTGATCATAAAGTTAGAATTCGTTTAATGGTGGTCGAAAAAGAGAAGTTTCTGTACGTTATTACTATTATTTATTCTGTGCTGTTGTCTCAGAATAAATAGTATGGTCAGCCTGCGAAGTACCTAAACATTTTACTATCTTGTCGCTGTTAGTAATGTGACGAATTCCGGCAATTCTCATTTCATACGTTACTACGACAATGTTCTTAAGTGTTAGCTACTTCTGAGGCTAACTGCACAAGTGCAGAAGTCTCTTTTCGAACAAAAATGGGGTTGAAGTACAAGAAAAGTCCTACTGAATGCCTCTTGAGATCCTATCATCTCGTATTCATTTTCTCCCATTAAAATATTGTTTAAATAAAACATTCCAGAGCAACAAATTATAAATTACCTTATAGAGTTGGTGAGAGTACTTAGTTATTATTGAACATTGGAGTCCGCTAAAACCTGCACCCGCAGCAACTCTATAGTAGTGCCCCGACGTGATCTGTTCGAATACGTGGCAATTCGCCACTACCTCTTCTATTCACAGCTTCAATCAGGGGCGTATTCACCCTAAGGCCGCTGCGAGGAGCGGCATCAGCGGCAGCCGCACCTAAAATGAAATACTTTATCGTCACCTAATAGGGCGCCAAAGCTAAATGGTCCGGGCCGCCAAATCTTTTAATACGCCTCTGGCTTCAATTTGTTTTATTCAGGCAATAAACGTTTTTCAGGTGACAAAAAGTGAAAATTCGTTAGAATTTTGCTCACATGATAAGACAAGTATGGGTTAACAGACTTTAGGTATGCCTATGTGTTAATAATAAATAATGATTCACGCAAATGTGAAGATTATGACTTGTTTATCCAAAAAATTATCGCATAGAACACGCAATGTAAATATTATATATCACTTAATAATGCAACGAGTTCTTATTCAACGATTCTAGGTAAAAGTGGTTTGAACTAGTTTGTGACCTAAGGCAGGTATGGCAAACCTATCGCACGCTTTTCATATACAGGTGTCCCTAGAGGTACTCGAATCGAATAGAGACACAGAGAATCATTTGACATTATTCTAACCTTATGCATACTTATGCTATTTTTGGGTTTTTATACAAAATATGCCTTCTAGCCACGCCCAATCGTAGGTAAGACTTGATGTCCCTGTAATAAGTGATCACCATTTTAGTTATAATATATGTATCGTAATTTGGGGATACGTCAAGACTTATTTCTTTTTTCCGCCAAATTACGCAAAAGTGGAAAAGGTTCACCATACCTGTGCTAAATCATATTTAGTCAAGGTTTTAATTACTTACTTCATTATACTTGACGCCTTGACTATTGGCCTAATTCGTATCGTATTGGTTATATTATAATTCTCATAATTGGACATTGTGGCATTGAAAGGGTTCAAGTAAGCGCACTATGTTCTAACGCATTAGTTTCAAAATCGCGTTGACATTTAAGAACGCTTGGGGGTTAAGACGTTATCAGTTTTTAGTTGTAGAGTAAATTATTAATGCAATTAAGATAATGTAGTTTAATAAAGTAAATATTACTAAATATTGAAAGATTAGAAAAATACGATATGACCACGAAGCTGTATTTTTTTTTAAAACATAAAGGCATACAAGCAAATGGGTCATCTGGTGGTAAGTGACCGCTCATAGAGACCCGCAACACCAAGGAGAATGCAAACGCGTTGCCGACCCAGAAGGCTAAGATCGCAGATGTACCGAAAGCGTGGAGAAGGCTAAAACGTTTTCGTACAATACAATACAATAACTCGTATTGTTGAATTTTGTACGAAACCTCTGCAACTCTTCAACATGACTGACAGAACTTTATGAAACCCCCTATTTCTTACGACACAACTTTGTCATAAGAAAGGGGTGCACTGAGAGATCAATTAAAGTTGTGTCACGGTCGCTCATGACATGATAGGGCCGCTCAAGCTAAAACTTGTTAGGAAACAGTCAGATTAATAATTATGTACTTATTACGTTTATAATCGATCTAGTCCCAAACTACGCAAAGCTTGTACTATGGGTACTAGACAGCGGATATATACATACTTAAATACATACAGCATCCAAGACTTGGGTATAAACATTTATACTCATCATACAAGCATTAGCCCCTACCGGGAATCGAACTCGGAACCTCTAGCTTCATAGTCAGGGTCACTAACCACTAGGCTAACCGGTCTACAACCTCGTATATATCTCTTGTTCTTAGGTCAGAAATCTGGTTCGTCTGACGATCCCCCTCCGAACAGTCCACCAAGTGGAGCGAGCAGACTCGGGGGGCACGGGCAGTTCCGCCGATTCCGGCAGCATCCTCATCACGACTGCTCACCACACCAGTTTCCTGTTCGGGAACATATCAGACCGAGAGTTCCTGGTGCATAAGATCTCGGAGTTACTTGCCAAATTGCCAAAGTGAGTTATTATTGAAGATTTTTTGCTTTGGGATAAAATTGTCTTGGTTGTGATCTTTTAATTTTCGGTTAATATTAGTATTGGAGGAAAGACGAAAGTTTTTTTTTGTCAAATAACCTGTTGAAATAATTAAGGGTCTATGTTGTTTAAGGCTTATTCATGTGAGTTAATTAAAAAAAAAAACAAAGTTGCAGTTTACATAATATGGGTTAATGTTTAATCTAAAACTTTTGGCATGATCTTATTTCTTGTTTAAGGTTTGAATATATTGTCTCATTGACTACTTATGTTCGTCCCTCGAGTTCCATCATTTAATCGTCTAATATTGTTTCAGTTTCATTTCAGTCATTAACCTGAATGCAGTTTGGATGCGGTTCTAATTATTTAAGTCATTTCACTTTCAAAATAAAATATAGGTACTTTTAAGAAATGACATTGTCGTATATATTATTACATTATTGGTTTTTAAGCTATTGTATTGGGTTGCATGCATATGTTTCATTATTTTTGCATAGGTACTTACAGAAACATTAAAATGTCCTTAATTTTCACAATTCTTTATCGAATCTAAATAGTATAAAACGGGAGTTTACCGCTAAAAAGCATGTTTGTTTCCAATATTCGACGGCGGTCGCGAGTAATCGAAATGTACGTTTTAACCCGCACGTAGCTAGCAGCCATCAAGGTGTTATCAACGGACTACTAACAAAGGGGGTGACCACACTTGTCCTTCAAATTCTCAATCTGTTGATTATGCAGTGATGTGTTCAGGGAGAAGCCGCGGACGGGCCCGAGCGAAGAGAAGGCGTGGACACCGCAGCCGCCGCTCATGTCGCTGTTCCTGACGCAGCAAACCTCGCCCATTAAGCAGATACAACAGAAAAAGGTGATTAAACAATTGAAGTGCAATTCAGGCGATAGAGTATTCACTTGTAACAAAACTTCGAGCGTTTGCCGCTTTTAAACGCCTGCAACGCTGTTTTTTTCTGTTTATTTGTGAGCATTGTAACATTGTTAGAATGCTTGCTCATTACAAGTTAATATTCAAATAAATCAGCTTCTTTATATAGATACTTTTGTATAACCGTTAGCCTAGGTCACTATCATATTAATAATCCAAAATGCTTTCGATAAACTAATTATAACATTAAGTTAAAGATATTAACCTTGCCATGTTTATATATATATGAAGTAGCTTTGTATGTTAAGCGTAATATAAAACATTTCCCTTCTTTTAAGAGCGCTCGTCAGAAAGGAAAAATAAGGAGAACCCGTTTTAATACTGCCTTGCTGGCTAAAAGTATTTTTGGCATGGCTCCTAAAATATTTAATCATTTACCTGGGTTTGTACTAGAAATGGACGACGTAATTAAATTTAAAAGAATGCTTTTTAAATTTCTGTGCGAAAATGCATACTATTCCATCCAAGAATATTTAAATGACAATTATTTAAGTTCTTAATAATGTAATATTAATTTATATATAGTTTTTTCATTTGTTCATTTATATTTATACTTTTATACATTTGTGATAGCAATTTTGACATTACCATGTGACATTTTTATTGTAAATTAATAATTAATAGTTATGCTGCATGTGTAGTCTACATATTTGTATGCCTTATGGCAAGCATAGTGATACAAAACTTTATGTAACACCTGTAATACTTACCTATGTTAGCAAATAAATGATTTGATTTGATTTGAAACTTTTACCTTATTTTTTAAATATTTGACTCTGTAAGAAAATTTTAGAAAATGTTGTGGATGTTCATGGCAAGATTAATTTGAACCAAATGAAAAAGACTAATTTGGTTCAAGCTATTTTTCTTTCATAGACTTGTTTTTTCTTAGACTGCAATTATGCTTGTTTATTTCGCCTCCAAAGGCCAGTGTGGCCTTGGTACTCTAGTTTTTGTCTGTCATTGGCATGATACTAGCGAGTAATAGGAACTTGCTTGCTAGTCCAGCTGCTAAGCAGCAGTGCTTGCACTGTTGTATCCCGGCCCGGAGAGCAAGTGAGCCGGTGCAATTACTGGCACAAGAGGTATTCCATCTTAGCTCTCTGGGTTTTAAACACATTTGCAACATATATATCCGCGATTAACGCTAGTACCCATGCAGGTTGGGATTGGGACAAAGTGGATCCGTTAGGACCTCTATTAGATAAGACGCAGATAGATGCATCTGTATCTTACCAAGTCTAAAACGTTCTAGGAAAAGCAATGGGAAGATCATATGACTGACGTCGGCCGCGGAATAAGCATGTACCAGACAACGGAAGGCAGCGAGCTAGTCATAAGTGGGATACCAGAATCCCTACGCGGCGAGCTCTGGAGCGTGTTCTCGGGGTCCATACTGCAGAAGGCTCAGAACAAGGGGCTGTACGAGAAACTGGTCAATGAGGCGTTGTCGTCGAAGAATCAGGCGAATGATGAGATAGAGAGGGACCTGCATAGGTCGCTGCCTGAACACCCGGCGTTTCAGAATAACGTTGGTAAGTATCTATTGTTTTATCAGCGGAGAGATTTACCTAATAACAAAAATACTTGAATACAAGTTGTTACTTTATTGTATTCCTAAATTGCGGTCATAGTGATTTGAGGAAAATGTAAAGTTACCGAGGTATTTAGTAAAATGTATACATACAAAATACGATGACTTAAAAATTACTTTCACAATGTACGTACATTGATTGGACACAACTCCTTAAAGGGATTAAAACACATGTTCTGGGGTTTGACGAGACGTTTTGTACAAAAATGACACTAAAAATGTCTTACTCTAACAGCAGATTTAACTGAAAGAAATCTCTTAGAGAAATAAGTTCGTATTCGTATTGTACAATAAAGAATTAACGTAAATACATTTTCTAGGAATTTCCGCCCTGCGTCGCGTTCTCTGCGCGTACGCACTGAAGAACCCGACCATTGGCTACTGCCAAGCGATGAACATCGTCGCGTCCGTGCTGCTCATATACTGCCCTGAAGAGCAAGCCTTCTGGCTGCTGGCTACCATTTGCGAGACTCTGCTACCGGACTATTACAATACCAGGGTGGTTGGGGCACTGGTAAGTGGTAACTGGGAATTGATTATGCCTCACAAACCAGATGACATAAAAGTTTTAAATTGTTATAGATTATCATCAAAAATACATTTATGCGTTGCCAACCCAGAGAGCTAGGGACCTCTTCTGCCAGTAATTTCACCGGCTGTCTTGCTCTCCTCATCGGAACACAACAGAGCTACAACTGCTGTTTAGCGACTGGATTAGCGAGTAAAATAGTGTAGCGCCTACCTGCAGAATGTGAACGGGACGTGATGGGCTTTTTTCGCGAGGTGTCATGGTTTCATGTAATTTTACTTCTCGTGATATTTCAAAAAATAATGATTGTCGAAAAAAAAGAATGTCTTATTTTAACTAATTTTTTCAACAAACATCCAAATATCCAAACTTCATTACATTCGCATAAATCTATTATATTAATAGGGTTACTATAGCAAGTCTTAAATTATTAAATTAAAATATTATGTAATGACAGCACAAAAAAAATCTAGGGTAATGGCAGGACTCGAACCTGCAGCCTCAGCATACCATGCCTTGCGTTACCGATTCCGCAAACACAAGACCTGGAAAGCCGAGGTCAGACAGCATTTAAATGTAATAATTTGAATGTTAAAAAAAAGATCGAAACAAATTTCAGTTACGAGTACAAACATTTTGCATGTTTATTTTTCTAGGTGGATCAAGGCGTCTTAGAAGAGCTGACGGAAGCTCACCTACCGGAGCTGCACGCCAAGCTAGACGAGCTCGGCATGATGAACATGATCTCCCTGTCCTGGTTCCTCACGCTCTTCATCAGCGTTATGCCGTACGAGTGCGCTGTCAACGTCATGGACTGCTTCTTCTACGACGGCGCTAAGGTCATATTTCAGGTTGGTATCGCGTATTGAGACTTTCCGAAATAGCGAAACTTTCAAAATTATTTTTTCTGAGAATTTTCCTACCTTTTCGAGAACCTTATGAGAGTTCTACGCAACTTGTCCATCTGCAGGTGACGCGGTGGCAACTTTCCAAAATTGCAAAACTATCAATGTAGAAAAAAATCCTTTACTACAACTGGTAAAGACTAGGGGAATTGATTTTGGATTCATACATATTTGTTATTATCTCCCGTAAATGTAAATGGAATACTTTCCGAAGTTTTTGGAAGCTGAAAATTTGCATATACTTTGTCATTATAGAGTACCACCATCTACAAAAATAACAAATCGGCACTCGTTTGGGGCAGGATCGCTTCCCTTATCGCACAGCCTAAACAAATAATAATAATTTCCAGGTGACGTTAAAAATCCTGGATATCAACCGGGAAAAGTTACTGAAATGCACCGAAGACGGCCAGGCTATGCAGGTGCTCAACGATTATCTGAAGGGGATATACAACGACGAGGCTATCGCTTTGTCGACGGAGCCGCGATCCGCTGAGAAGGTGAGAAAATGTTCTAGAAAATTCATATCCACATTAAAATATTGTGTCTTTAGCCCATTTTATGGAGTTGAGACGTCATCGTATTGAACTTTAGCCCATATTTGAGTTTATTTGTCTATCTGTCTGTGGCCTCGGAGCTTCGGCAATTTTTTGGCAGAATTAAGAAAAATGGTTCTTAGCCATTTTTGGCGGCAGATAGTTTGCTTTCTGACAAATTGATCTTTTAAAATAGTCTATAGTTATTTATGATTTTTTAGTCTGTTTAATTTAATTATTATTACTGATGTGCCGGCGTAAACTTTCCAAATTTGTGAAACTTTTAATAATGAAAAAAAAAACCGAAAACATGTTTGAAAACTTTCTGGAACTTGCCCATCCTTAGATTTAATATGAGATGGGTTGAAATAGATCTAGCGTCTGGTCACTCGACTTAGCGTTGGTCGCTGTTCTCAATCACTCCATCCACTTTTCCAGAGCGTGAAGATACAAGATATTATCTACCAATCATACCGCTCGTACGGTCAGAGCGTGACCCCGGAGTGCATCGAGCACTTGCGACTGAAGCACCGGCTCAGAGTCGTGCGCCAGCTGGAGGACAGTCTCGAAAGGAACACGCTGAGGGCGTTGCAACTAGACCGCCTGTTAGAACCGCAAGAGTTGCAGGTTAGTTCTTTTTTGTTACGGCAATTTGCCAGTATTATGCAGCATTTATTTATGTTCCCCCAGAACATTGTTTTAAACTTTGCAATTTTTACACATATTTATAACGTTAAACGTCAAATCATTGTTAGAATACCTCTCACTTCAGTCCAATCGTGACCACGACCGTTGCAACAAAGTCGGGGTAAATTAACAATGGTTTTAATCCCGTTTGACGTTACAAATTAAACGTAAGTTGTTTGATTAAATTCTGAGATCAAGTCAAGGTCGATCTGATGCCGGATATGGTGAGATTAGAAGAAACATCAAATAGTCTGGTGGATTTTCATCTGATAAATCATTAGGACTGATGTCCTAATGATTTATTAGGCCCGATTAGCTTTTGATCCCAATTCGATGGTTGGAAATGGATGAAACTTAGAGTACTAACACAATTTCAAAAATATTTACTGCAAACCAATGCGATTTTACAACGTATTCCGTATTAGTTAGGGTTCAGATATACTATTCTGGGGCCTTCCATGATCTAGTCTGCTAATGTTAATAAAAGTGTTTTGTTCAAAATTACAGGAGCTCCTAAGCATTATTCGCGAAGAATTACTGTGGGCCAAACGCGTGCCTTGCGAACGTCTTGAAGCCCCTTACGAGGCGTACAGGCTTGATTACACACAGTTCAAGAATCTGTTCACCGCTCTGTCACCCTGGGCCAAGGGGGATTGCGCGGAAGCCATCACTGCCAGGTTGTTCAAGGTGAGGTGGAAGTCGGTTAAGGGTCAATGACCCCGAACCTGTAGTTGGGAAAATGTGGTTTCAGTTAAATGTGCTGTTTGTCTGTTTATCGCTTTTATAATTTGATCCTACAGTATGGAGCAAAACCAATCGAAACTGAGAAAGGTTGACTGGAAGAGAATGCCTTAAGGCATTAAGTTCGCCTTGTGTACATTTTGTTTTTTGAGCAATAAAGTTAATAATAAACGGACTCGGAAACTGAGAGAGACTCGATCGGGGCACTTAAATCTATAGCATATCAGACACATTTAATTAAAGTCCAAATTTTCCTGACTATAGTTTCGAGAGTCCTTTAGTTTAATCGTAACATGTTTCAACAAGTAGCTTTAGCGAACGTTTATAAACAAACAGATTTAATTTAATGTTTACTTAATATTGATGCAACGAATGGGATCGTCGTTAACCTGCTCTGGGCGGCAGTTTCAGGGGGCACCAAAATCATAATTTATCCCAAATGCTGGAGAGGGGGCTCCACTATCAAGTTTCTGCCTTGGTTTGAAAAAATCGTAGATCCAGGGCTAGTGATGACAACAGTAATGGCGGCAATTCGATCCATCCGTCAAGACAAACGTTTTTTTTTAAATCATAGACAAACGAATGAAGTCCCTATTCTCATGTCACCCGAGATCAAATGTCGAGTTATATCGAGTTGACATTTCGTATCGATAACTGTTTTAATATCTATGGATACTAGAATAGAGACCCACTTGAATTTTGACAGTTGTTCCAAATTTAAATTCATAACGTCCAAGTTACGGTAACGTGATGACCATTAAAGTACAGATTTACCTACTACCGCAGACAAGAAAATTCTTATAATAACATCGGTTGTAATTTGCTAGAGCATTAATGATATGTGTGATTGATCGATTGTGGCGGCAGCTGATGGACAGCGACGACGACGGGCTGGTGTCTGCGCGCGGGCTGGCGCTGGCGCTGGGCGTGAGCGCGCGCGCCGACGCGGGCCGGCGGCTGCGCGTGCTGTACTGCGCGCACGCGCCGCCGCTGCTCGAGCGCGCCGAGCTGGAGCGCGCGCGGCACGGCGCCGAGCTCGCCGCCGACGCCATCTCCTTCTTCGACAGGTGCCTTTTTTTTTATACAACATAGGAAGGAAAACGAGCGAGTGGGTTACCTGATGATCAGTGAGCACCACCGCCTATAGACACCTGCGACAACGAAGAGAGTGCAGATGCGTTGCCAACCCAGAGGGCTGAGATGGAATACCTCTTGTGCCAGTAATTACACCGGCCGTCTTGCTCTCCGCGCCGGAACACAACAGTGCAAGCGCTGCTGCTTAGCGGCAGGATTAGCGAACAAGATGGTGGTAGCGATCCGGACGGACCTTGCACGAGGTCCTACCGCCCGCAAATTGCCTTTTGTTTTAATGTGGCGTCTGTTTTTTTTCTGTAATGCAGTCTTGCCAGTGACGAGAGTTGATCTAGTAATATTGCTAGTACGGTCATCGTTGACTTGAGTATGTAATTAGTTTGTTTATGTTACTGTTACAGCGTGGAGAATCCGTCCAGTTCGGAGCTGGTTCCTCAAGAGTTGCAGCGATCTATAAGCGACGTGTGCGGCGATGGCAGCTACATGGACAAGTCCAGCGACAGCACTAACAGTCAATCAGGTGACGGAATAAAATAAATAAATAAACGATCTAAAACACGCCATTCAGCGCAGATAACGAAGCTTTTTTAGACGAATTTACTTTCTAGCATGAGCTGACATATTCTTTTTTAATTTTGCAGCAAGCAGCGCAGACACAACGAGCGAGTCGATCCGCGTGTGCGCGCTGTCCGGTATAGGCTCGCCCTGCGGCACGCCGCGCGCCGCGCCGCCGCTGCCGCACGCGCACTTCCTGCAGCTGCTCGCCACGCTGCACGCGCTCACCACGCCGCGCGCGCCGCTCTATGACGCGTGCGCGCAGGCTGGTGAGTCACTAGCGCTGTCGCTATAAGCGCAGTTCTCCCTTCAGTAGCGGTGAAATCCTATTCATTGCGGGCGGTAGGACCTTGTGCAGGGTCCGTACGGATCGCTACCACCATCTTGCTCGCTAATCCTGCCGCTAAGCAGCAGTGTTTGCACTGTTGTGTTCCGGCGAGGAGAGCAAGACGGCCGGTGCAATTACTGGCACAAGAGGTATTCCATCTTAGCCCTCTGGGTTGGTAACGCATCTGCAATCTCTTTGGCGTTGCAGGTGTCTGTAGGCGGTGTGGTGATCACTTACCATCAGGTGACCCACTTGCTTGCTTGCCTTCCTATTTCATAAAAAAAAATTGAGCGTAAGAATTGATAGTTAGCTAAATGACGTCCACGTCTGTGGACGATCATCTGGTAAAAAAGATATCACTGACAGTTCTCAACGGCAAAGGTCTCTCACGAGTTTAACCCTGTAATGGATTCACCTCATTTGCCTGCCCACGCAGGGTGCCACGCGATTAACACGTACCTAACTATTGCCGGTAACGGGCACCAATTGTTATTATTTGTGGCTTTTTTATTCTTCTTACTATCTAAAACATGAAAGCTTTCAATGTTATATTAAAATAGAATAATACAACTGTCAGGAGCTGGCACATGATGCCACAGGCAGGTCTTAACAAAAAAAGACCGTCGAACTCTTGGGGTGAAATCAAACTTAAACTGTTCTTTACGGTTTTAATGTACTTTTGTTGTTATCATCAGGTACGATACTACTACAAATTGGCGAGTGGAATCACCGCCGTCCGAACCTCGATCGTGAAATATCCCAGGACAGCCTGTATTTGGCCGCTGCTGCGAAGCAACCGGCCCCTTCAAAGGTAAGTCATCTTGCTAAGTAGGGTATTAGCTTTAATAGAGAAAAAAGTTACATTATAAACCATTTGCTTGGTTATAAAAGCCTAAACAGAAGAGTTTTACTTTAGGTGGACCCCAACGGGAACACGACAGCAGATCAAGAAACTGTGTCTTCCCCGTCAAAAGAGACGGAACCTTCAACGGAGGGCGAGTGGTCCATTACTTTGGAACAGTTCCTCGCAACAATGCTGTCGCAAGCGCCGCTAGAGGAGTTCTTCAACGAGAAGGTGTCCATACTACCTCAACTGGAAGCTCTGAGGCAAAGGGACCGGCTTCACTCTGTGTCGTAGTTAAAGGTAGGCTATTTAAGAACTTAATAGTTGCATATTTCATTTTAAAAAGAGTTTAAAAGAGGTTTTGTGAGGTCTCGTGCTAACGTTTAAATGGCAAGATTGCAGTTTTTGTTTTAGAAGAATCTTGGAGCCATTGTATTGGCTCCACTCTCTGTCATTGAAGATTCAAAATATCCTGATATGTAATGAAACTGTATGAAATTAAAAATTTAATCTAAAATCCGAAGGTCTTTTAAGGGTCTCACGGAATGTGCTTTAGGACTTGTCTTATTAAATGTAGGGAGAATAAAAAGTGAGATGATCTTACAGTTGTCAGTTTTTAGAAAAAAATCCAGATCAGTAATCTGATATAATACTGTTTTCATAAATTTACTGGTTGCATTCCGGACGGAGTTGAGTTGTACCTGTATTTTAAAAAATGAAGTCTGTTTATATATAAAAAACTTCCCTTTGCATTGATCTGTTACGGTAATGAATTCAGATCAGATAAGGCAGACAGTGCAAAAAGGTATGTGAAAGTAACGTCTACCACCTGCTACGCAGAAAGTCTCACTTTCTGGCAAGGGGAACAAGGCATACGAGTAAAACGTGTGTACGCAATTACGCACCTTGGGCGGTGATATAGAAAGCCTTAGATTGCATATCTATAGCCCTCGCCTTTGGCTCGTTAGTCAAGTATCTACGATCTGAAGCATTCTTCATTTTACCGCTCTATGTACTGTGTAATGTACTATTGAGCACCTTGTCCGTATCCCAATACATTATTATCTCCAATGCATGTATTATGTCACACTAATAATTATAATCTTACTAACGTTCTTTTCAAAGTTGCTACAGATAATTTCGAGTCCATTATTTTTTGTTATAATATTAATTGAGCTTTTACAGGCATTCAAAATCCAATCCAACCTGTCTTACAGACATACGCAACTATACTCTTTAATTTACCCATAAATTCTCAAAAATGATTCCCTTGAAATGCACTGCTATTAATAAAGCAAATAGGATTATTTATATCTTTGCCCAAAGTGAAAAAGCATGTTTAGTACAAAGAGTGTATTTATCCAAAATCTTTTTGGGCTTGGAAATAATTATATTTGCTTTATTATTTTATTACCAGTAAAAGAAATGTACATATTGGGAGACCCGTTCAGAGCAAGTTTCTTTTATTAAAATTTGTATGTAAAAGAACTTGTGACTTAACAAAAGTGATGATATTATGTATGCGTTTCGAAATTCGTTAAAATATTATATAAAATATAATGGCATACATTATATGTTCCTCAAAAGAATTTGTTACCGATATTGAGGTTTATTGTTGAGTAGTATTATTTTATCATTCGGAAAAATCGATAGTTATGTAGACCGGTGGCGATAACGACATTCCAAATTCATTTTATTTTATTCTAATAAGTAAATGGCTTTCTCAGAATTCTTTTTTTTATGCCATTACGTAATTTTTTTTAAATGTAGCCATACTAGGTTTATAGCTGTATACATTTTGCTTTTTGTTGAGTATTTAATTTGAGGAATTTAACTAGGATAGTACAAAAAGAATAAAATAATAAGTATTTAATTATAGGGTCACGCAGGGCTGGCTTTTATCATACTTTTGCACAAGTTTTTAGCTAATCAACAATTATTTTAAAATGCAGGTTAGATGCAGTTAGTGCAGTGCAGTTATATTTAACAAAAACTTTTCCAGTCACAAATCGCGGAGTGACAACCAAAACCTTGTAACTTTATATGATTTTGTATTGAAAGTTAAACCTAGACATGGTTTAAACTACATATTTTGTAAACTCGTAATTGGTGAGTTTTGGCTGTCAGTTGACGATCTTATATTTTTATTTACATGGATTCACCAAATGGAGGCTAAAAACTTGTAAGTTTCGTATGAGAAATCCAACCAGCCGTGTGCCCTCATCCCTCTAAATATTTTCTTCGCTTTCCAATGCGTACGTATAGATAAAAACTTAAGTAAAGCCTCTTTTGCTTGTAGTAGTGTAGGTACAAAACTAATATGGAACTTAAGTCGTTTTTCGAATATAGAGCGTCAACTTGTCTATATGGACATGTTACTACTACATGAAAAATACAAACATACATAACCCTTCCTTTTGGCTTTGCCGTAGTCGGGTAAAAAGGGCTGTACTTAAGTTTTTTACCTATAATTGATGGTGCTTCGCTATGTGCTTTGCGAAGGTTTCGTCGTTCAGCTATGCAACACAAATCCGACTATGTGATTGGTCGACTGGTCCTCGGCCAATCAAAGATTCTGATTTTTACTCGCTCTAATTAACGCACTCACTGCCGGGAATGCGGTAATGCGTTTTCAGTTATTTGACCCAATACCCGCTTTGACAATTTTGTAGGCGTTTTGAACGCGTTGCTTTAGCGGTAACTTAAAATGTCAGAGCCCTTAGTGTAAGTTTTCTATCAAAAAAAAAAATGTCTCAAACGCGTTTTTAACTTCTAAATTGTATGGAAATATTTCGTTGCAAATACGCGCCGCAAGAGGCGCCGTTTTTGCTTCCATAGTAATTAAGAAGTTAACTCTAACGCGTTCGTTGCGTTTATTGTAAAAAAAACTTACACTGGACGCTCAGGGCAAAGTAGAGGCAGCGAATGCGTTAAGTTAGTCGCAGTCAGATAGAAATATCGAAACAAAATGCTTAGAGCTTGTGTGATCACAGCCGGCAGCCCTTATGCATCTTCTCTTCTCTGGACGGCGGCTTAGTGCATCTCTTTCGAATTATCAACCAATTTAGATTCTGGAACTGTAGAACCATACCGCAATGAATGAGTAGTGAAAAGTCTCAATGACAATTATTGTCGAACGGTTCCGCAATGGTCCAGAAATTAGTTGACTTTAGCTTCCCAGTTCGAGAAAGAGTATCATAGTGTTAAAATGTCATCCTTTCTACTATTTGATAGCGACTGGACTAAGACCTACAAATTATTGCGACCAGAATAAACCCTCTCGCGGATACGCCTCTGCTTACGTATAAAAGCTTTGTTCAATAAGAGAAATGTTAATAAATTTTACATATTTTTATATGCTTGTATGTTAAACAGTAATGCCTATGTAACTAAAGCCACTATACAAATCGGATACAACAAACTACCGGACAATATTGTAATTATGCTTCTCATATTTATAAGTCTTAAGTCATATTTATATAAAATAAATGTATGAGGTATGTTTAGCCCTGTAGAGTCTAGTTTTCTATACTAAATAAAGCGTTCCATCAAACAAACAAATAACGGGCAAACAACATTGTAAGAAAAGCATTATACTTCTCTGCTAAGTTTGTCATGAACAATTAAACAATGATGTTGTAAACAATAAAATACAGTCAGTGGAAATGCATCGGAGTAATAGTGCTAGCATGTGTTAACACATAATCATATTAAATTGTGTCTACATTTGTAAAAGATTGATAGCATTTTTTGATGAAGCATCCAAATTGAAAGGCTAAAGTTTACTTATAGGTCAGTGGCTAAAGTAAACCGTTTAATATTACCAATACATGGCACGAGTTATCGCAAGTAGTTCACTTTGCGGGTTATAAGGTCGACTGGCAGAGAATCCCTTAAGGCATTCAGTCCGCCTTTTATGTGCTTTAAAGTTTAATTAAATGTAATCGATGCGACACAACTCGCATGCGCGAACTCGTTCCATATAATTTCGGTCTAAGACCTTGTTCGAGGATGCTGAAAGTTCTCTTGTTAGCTATTTTCTTCATAATTATTTTGATGTATTTGTATATAACTCTTCGACCGCTTCGATGCATTTGACACTGATTTTTAAGCTTTGTGCGAGGCATATTATTTTGTTTCATAGCTTTTAATTTATAGCATTTCTATCGTCTGCATTGTAGCACAACTTTAATGTTTATAAACTTATGTACTCTGACCGTTCCACCTGATTATGTTGTATTGAGAGATTGTATATTCAAAATAGACTTGTTTGACGTTATTCTGTCTTTTATTTACCCATAAATAACGTAACTTAAACCATGTAACATGGAGACGCTGTGATTATGAATAAAGTCATTCATCAGATTTCTTATGTACTATGTTGACTTTACTAAGAGAAAACTTATAGTCAAACCGCGATTAGAATGAATTGGAGAGAAACGTCAGCAAACCGTCATTTTGTAGATATAGGATTAAAGCTTGCATGTCTATGAAATGCTCTCTGCAAGTCTATGAAATGACAGTGTGTTGACGTTAGGTACTCTACAATCCTATTCTAATCACGTTTTGAAACCTACATTACTTATAGTGAACATTTTACGAAGGCCGATTGCCCCATTGGCTTATCGAAAATGGACGTTTTCAGTGGCATCCTTATGGGTGGCAAGCATGGCAACCACCCAGGGCCTCATTCGTAACAACTCAAGTAAAAAAAGTCAATAGATACTAAAAATAAATAAATGTACGGGTCGAATTGAGAACCTCCTCCGTTTTTTTGTCGGTACAAAACAAGTGCCTCTCAAATATCTACCCAAGCTCGTAATGGCTTAAGAGGACACCTCAAGGCCTAGAGAATTGAAAAATAGGTATTTGTAAAATCTATTGCTGCCTCCATCTATCAAGCCTCCCCCTACAGAGCGCAATAGAGACAGCTGCAGCTTGGACTGAAAATACCTATTTAAAGTACACAAAATCAACGATTCGTAGACCCCTGATTCCTTCTCCAAAACTTAACCGATTAACTACTTTTTTCATTAAAAATTAAAGAAAGGCTTTGGCAGTGTTCCTATTTTTTTCCTTTTTTAAATAATCTAGTAAAATTTGTTTTCTGAATGTATGAAAGCAGCCGAAAATCTGGCCAATTTTTTAAGTTTTTGAATGTATTAATAATTAATTTATTGAAAAAAGGAAAACATAGGGACATGCATAATAGTGGCCATAGATTTTTTGGGAAAAAAATATTGCTCTATTGGCATTATCCAGAGAGGAACAGGGAATGACGTTTGTATGGAAAAACGGCCCTTGTGTTTCCTCTTAAGCCCCTGGATGTATTGAAAGCGATAACTTTGGTGTCCCAAAGTAGTAAAAAGTATAAGCGGTAATAATTAATGAATAATCAGGAGTAGGAAATAACCTAAAAAAAGTAATCCTTACAAAGGTACAGTCAATGGGGATTATTATTATATTGTTTTAGGTATAAGACGTATAGTCTTAAATAGTACGTAGTTTTAATATATATAATTGATATTGTACTAGTGGTTCAACGATAATTATTCCTTAGTAAATTTCAACGTCCACGCGTCCTTCGAGGCGATCGTGATTCTGTCTGGCAGCACGAAGGCAGCCTCTCCGTTCGTTACTTTGTACTGAGAATAAACAATAAACGCTGATTAAATTATAGCCAAGAAGTCAAATAATAGGACCAAATTACCCTGCTATTTCGCGAACCTAATGCTACTTAAATCGTGCAAATAAGTGCGTCCTAATATTCATGTGACATTAATTATCCTACCCTTCAAGTCAGAAAAGTTTTATGTTAAGTGTGGTCGCTGTACACAAACGCATTAATAAAAAAACACTGCGTGTTTCGCGTCTGTATGAGGCATCTTCAGGAGCTGTGAACTGCTCGATGCTCGGTCGACGAATACACTACTATTTCGCACGATTAAGCTGCTGGATTTGCACATCCTATTGATAAAAAAATCAGACAAGTGCGTGTGTAACTCATGCCCTAAGGGTTTCATATTTGGTATGTAAGTCGACCCTACACCTAAAATATATAAAATAGATATTACCGAAATGGTGTCCTTGTATCCCAGCAAGCGAACATCATATTTGTCGCTTTGTAGTGTGGACGCGATGTCCTTAACTTTCAGTTCTCCTTTTGTCGGCCACTTGAGCGTTATCGCATAGATTGCTGTTACAGTATCATTCTGCGACGGCACCCGTGTCGGGTGTGCAGCGTTGTACTGCGCTTTAGTACAAGTGTACCAGACATTGCCATTGCTGGAGTCTTTTTGGTAGAACCAAGGCGAAGAGCTGTATATAGCTTCACCGTTGATCTCGAGCCATTTCCCGAGGGATAAAAGTAAGTCTTTGAATACTTGGTCTATGGTGCCTTCTTTCGTTGGCCCTACATTGATCAAGGCGTTTCCTGAAAGGGATTTTATAACATTAAAACCGGGTTCTGTCTTGTGTAGAGTTCGGTAACTATTTGCTAATAATTATTTACTGGTAATTTTTAAACTTCCGAGAGCGTAAGAAAGAAATCGGGATATGCCACGCCATGTATAGAGAGATAAATATATCATTCTCTTATCCAAACTTATTGGAAGACAGACAGACAGACAGAATAGTTGGGCGCTGAAAAAACTAACTAGGGCGCTAAAATATTCATTTCGCAAAATAAAACATCACAAATAAAATTCATGCGGTCCTGTTTTCTTTTCACATGTTGTTTTGGTAAATACCTACATAACATGCCACAAACATAATTATTGTGTAACGGTACGATACTCTCGGATTTCCTTGCATTAGACCGGTTTTTTCTCCCCCTCCCCATTTGGTAATTGTCATCAGGACCCTCTTTTTGAATGGGAAGTGAAGTGAATTTTGACTTTCGAGCGCTTGACACTCGCCGCGCGCCAATCAAAATCGCGGCTGAAAAATACGCTAGCGTATGATTGACCCGCTGCTGACGAGTTAAGAGCGCTCGAAAGTCAAAAATCAACCCGCTGCTTGTAATGGCGACCTATGCACGGCTTCTGTCATCGTCGATTTGTGGTGCCAGTTACTCTTACCTCCGAAGCTAACGGTTTTCACTACGTGACGCAGCAAGTCGCTGTACTTCCATATGTCGGTTAATTTGAAGTTACTTCTATACCCCCACGAATGTTTGTCCATCCTAGTCGCGCTCTCAAATTTGTGATCGTTGAGGACATCTACAAAAAGGATGTTATTAAATGTTTATTTTCATATAAAGTAGGTACAATACGCGAGCATACAAGGAACATAACTAGCGGTGACACCAAATAAATATGCTACGTAGATGCACTAAGTATTTACAATAACTGAAACATTGCACGAATGATGTGCCTTGAATCTGTAATGAAGTATGCTAAAGTACCTAGTATTTTTAATTAGCTGGTGTAAACTGACACTTGTGGGCGGACATAGGACGTGATAACTCCATTATGGTGGAAGTGCAGTACTTTTCATGTACAAAAGTTACCTTAATATCACCTGTTATATGATTCTCAAGTATTCTATGTATGAACTTATGTTTTAAATACAAAATATTCACATTGACACCTTTCAATCTACTCCAGCGGCCCTAACATGACAGCCCAGGTTTAGTTTAACCCCTCCCTGCTTCTCTGTCTAACTAGTGTCATACGAAAGGGACGCAGATAGAGATAAACTAAACTTGGCCAGTCATGTTAGGGCCACAGCTAATAAAAAATACTACTCTAGCATTAGGTAATGCTCCATATGAAACTCGTATACCTACCAGGTTCATAATCATCCTTGTAATTATAAAAATCCCCAAGTTTCTGATTGACAGCTTTATTTCCGCAGTATTTTGCGCTCATTTTTCCCCATCTCTCATTCGTCACAATCTCTTCTGTGACGGGACTGTCGTTGTACAGCCAGGCGAGTGCATCCAGTGCTTCCCAATAAGTGTAGCACTCAAAGAAATCTCCATCCAGCCACAACAAAGACGGCTTGTAATCGTTTACTATCTGCTTTATATCCGGCCACGCTATTGTTTCGGGATATATCCTTGTTGTGAAGTTATTTTTGCTGTCATAAGAGTAAGTTGAGTTGTACCATTGGTAGAGGGAATAGTAAACGCCAAACTTGAGCCCTTTCTTGGTGACGCCAGCAGATAAGTCTGCTACTATGTCTCGGCGGGGACCGACCTCCAAAGAGTTCCATTTATTTTGAGCTGATGGGAATAAGTAGTAGCCTTCATGATGTTTGGTTGTTAGAACGACGTATCTGTTGAATGTTAAACGAGGGCATAAAGCGGCAATAACACTACTTCGTTCACCTAATGCCAGTGCCGGATTAAGCTAGCGCGGGGCCTGTAGCAAATTCTGTCAAGGGGCCCTTGGTTTGCTTTAGGTTCTCAAGTTTTTTTATTACGGTCAGACAGGTGTTGGAGCGCGGGGCCCGTTTCATTTTCTACTCTTGCTACGTGGCTAATCCGGCACTGCCTAATCCGGTCGCCGACCTTGTTTTAAACTACTTCTCCCAATGAGCGTCGTCTTCATATTAGTCTGTCCGCCTACTGCGGTGGCAATATTAGGCGGTTGCAGCTGTCGCTCGCCGAATGC